>OU618550.1:5545000-8045000 GCA_914829495.1 Eilema sororculum | reverse complement strand
AAAATAATCAAAGAACTATTTTCAAAATAAGCTGATTCATATTTTTTTCAATACTCATAACTAAATAGTGTTTTTAAAGTGACTGATATTTAATTGTATCAAAATAGTCAAACAAAAAGGGAAGTGGTATACCCGGTCTTTATTCAATTATTAGCAACTCCTGACGCTCCTGGCGTTGCAAATGTCTATAGGCCACGGCGCGTGCCACCGGAGGACTCCAGCCTCATAGTGGGAGACATTTCCATCGGCATCAAGCCCCAGATGAAATATCTGGGGCTCGTACTCGACGCCCGGTGGAACTTCGGGGAGCATTTCCGAAGACTGGCCCCCAAATTGAAGGACACAGTTGCCGCTTTGGGGTGGCTGCTGCCCAACATGAGGGGGCCGGATGACCCCTGCAGGAGACTCTACGCAGGAGTCGTGCGGTCCATGGCCCTATATGGGTGCCCAATATGGGCAGACACCCTGACGGTCAACAATGCGCGTCAGCTGCGTGGGCCACAGCGTGCAATGGGGGTACCGCACGATATCCTTGGAGGCGGCGAGTCTCCTTGCCGGATCCCTACTATGGGACCAGGATGCGAGATCCCTTTCGATGCTATATCGGTATCGAAAGGAGGCGCGGGAGCAGGGACGGGAACCCGAGCCCGAAGAAATGCGGGCCGTGAGGTCTCAGCTCCACAGGGACATGGTAGCGGAATGGGAGCTACGACTTGGGCGACCACACGGAGGCCACACGGCAGCCTCTCGTACCGGCTAACGCAGGTGATTACCGGACACGGGTGTTTCGGGAGTTACCTGTGTCGGATCCGGAAGGAGCCAACGTCCGAGTGCCATCACTGTGATGCAAGCGAGGACACAGAGCTGCACACGCTGACCGAGTACCCGGCGTGGGACAAGCCGAGGCGGGTCCTAGTGGCGGCTCGGGGGTTGGGAGTCCTCACACTCGCCACATTGCTCACAGCGATGGTACGATGCGCGAACGCTTGGGGTGCGGTCGCCTCCTTCTGCGAGCAAGTAATGCTCGAGAAGGAGGCGGCCGGTCGGGTCCGGACTAGACTCCGGGCCCGGGAAGCCCGCGCAGAGCGAAGGCGACCGGCGGAACCGGCGTAACCAGGGCTAGATGGGGACACTGTGGTCCCCACAACCCGAAGGGGGCCATCTCGAAAGAGACGGTCCTGGGTCTGCCGGGGTGCGAGAGATATGCTTTTGGCAATCTCACCTCCGACAACCAAGGACCCAAGATGACGTGTGTTTTAGTCGGTTCGAGTCCGACATAACCACCTCCACCGACTCCGTGGGGGTGGTATCCGTGGGGATTAATCGCACGATAAAAAAAATGTCTATAGGCCACGGTAACCGCTTCCCATCAGGTGGGCCGTGCGCTTGACTGCCACCTAAGTGGTATAAAAAAGTGCTATTCCCTAATTTTTACTACTCGACGATCCGGCAGCAATCGATCAATCACCTTATGGAACAAGGTTGTGCTTGCCGACGATTCTATAATGGGATTTGTCGAATGCTCTACGACGAGCAGTGCTGTGTTAATTTTCGCAGCGCTATGTATATTTTTTTATTGTAAAAAAAAAACAACATAAGCTTAAAGATAGCTAGAAAATTTTAGGTAGACCTAAAATTAAGAGACCACCTATCTAACATAAAAGTTTATTTTCACAACTGATGCTATGATATAAAAAATTGTAATTTGAAATAACCACAACATTGTAGCTAAAAAACTTTCCACTTCGATACCGGAAAGGTTAAAAAATTAACAAATACGAAAAATTCAATGTTTAAAAATGGTTAAAAAATCATTAATTGTTTCCAACAGTTCGTAAGAATGTTGGTAGATGGCTGCACCGTCGCCCTTTTAGACGGATATAAAGAGAAGGAAATTTTGGAATGATTCAAGTGTGGCTCAATAGCTCAGTTGGAAGAGCAGTCCCCCTGTAAGGGAAAGGTCGTGAGTTCGAGTCTCACTTTAGCATTTCATTTTTTTCAATGTTTTTTGAACTTAAAAGTTAGCAAAATAAATGCTATAAAAAATCATTCAAATTAACAAATAAATAAAAGTTAAGGTTTTGATGACATGACCATGTTCTGACATTTATACATTCCGTAAACATTATTGACAAGCCATAAAACAAAAATCAGAACACAATATTTAAATCAAAATATTCTGAAAAGGTTTAGGTTCGACGAAAGTTTTATTCTTATTTCAGGTACTTTTGAAAATTTCTGTTATTGCTTTGACAATTCAGATACTACGTTACTATTGATGTTGACTGTACATATAAAAATAATACAAAACAAATCGCGATAGAATTCGTTAAAATGAAATGAGTGCCTACTTAATTAATAATTGGACGTAGTTAAGCAGAAAGGACTCAATCCACACAAAGTCACTTTTGAGTTATGGACGTTTGAAGTTTGAGCCGTCATTTCTCTAACACAAAGTTTATTTTTATGTTTTAATTGTGTCTTTTTGGTAACATAATAGTTTATATTGTATCTTTCCATCACATTAGTGATATATTTTGCAATAGATTTCGAGATATAAGGTTAAATGTGGGTTGAGTCCTTACCATTAAACTTAATTTTATAAAGACAGATACTTTTTTTTTATTTCTCAAAATGGACTCATTACTATCCTTCGACTAGAAAACGATTTATTAAAAAAAATAAAACCAGTAATATCATTGAAAAGTTATACATTTAATAACCTTAAGCACAAATCTATCAAAATATCATAAAATCATTAGTATAAAAATAAAATAAAATAGAAAAACAACAAAAATGAGCGCGCATATTAATATGTCTCATCATCCAAGTCAAAGTCAAGAGTTGTCCGTATCCATCGACATCCTCTCTAACATTGCTGTTCCCTTAAGGTTATTGTTACCTAAGGTTATCCTGCCAAGGAAACTCCACGGATCCCTATTATGGTGACTGAGACTGGCAACACTAATAACCACCGGCGCGATGAGAACCACTCCCACAGCCACGCTGGAGATCATACTGGGCTTAAATCCGATAGACCTTGGAATAAAAAGGAAAGCAATAGAACTATGGTTCAAATTGAGAACCACAGGTCAGTGGCCAAGCTACACATTTGATGAAGGCCATGCCAAGATCAGTCAAGGCTACGAAGAAAGACTATCAATGGTCCTATCGAACAGCGATCTCATCAGTAAAGAAAGGACCTTTGACAAGAAATACACATTGGAGAGAGGGAGAACTGGAGTATGGATGCAGAAGGTACCATCTGCTACACAGATGGCTCCAGAAAAGAATTATTTAGGAATTATTCGAGAACCAAACTCTATGGTTCTCGAATATACATAAACGTGAAAATGGAACAGTAATGAACAGAATAATCTCTCTAGATTAATTTGCAAGTGTCTTCCAATCAGAAATTCAAGAAGGTCACCTGTAAGACAAAGGAAAGGTAACCATTTATAGCGATAGCCAGACGGTACTGAAGGCACTTGATAGAACAGAAACAACATCAGCACTTGTCAAGGAATGGAAGAAATCGCTGGACTGTCCAGGAAGCTCGATGTAGCACTTGCCTGGGTACCTGGATACGAGGGAAACACGGACAATGAACTTGCCACAAAAGGAGCTGACGTGCCAAGAAGACTGCCCATAGCCCACAAAATCACAAAGGGAGTGATAGGTCATAGCATAGTCGCCGAAACAAATCGAAGATGGAAGTCCTCGCCTGTCATGAGACAGTCAAAGATCTTTATAAAAAGCATGGATACGAAGAAATCAAGCCAACTGTTTTGGGCACGCCGTAATAGCGACGATAAGACCCATCATGGAGGAATGGCTAGAGAGGCCACACGATAGCCTCTTGTACCGGCTGATGCAGGTGATTACCGGACACGGGTGTTTTGGGAGTTACCTGTGTCGGATCCGGTAGGAGCCAACGTCCAAGTGCCATCACTGTGATGCGAGCGAGGACACAGAGCTGCACACGCTGACCGAGTGCCTGGCGTGGGACACGCCGAGGCGGGTCCTAGTGGCGGCTCTGGGGGTGGGAGTCCTCACACCCGCCCCTTTACTCACAGCGATGGTACGATGCCCGAACGCTTGGGGTGCAGCCGCCTCCTTCTGCGAGCAAGTAATGCTCGAGAAGGAAGCGGCCGGTCGGGTCCGGACTAGACTACGGGCCCAGGAAGCCCGCGAAGAGCGAAGGCGAGCCTCCCCAGGAGGGGAATAGGGGATTTGGGTGGAATGGCCCACATAAAAGGCAGATCACTTCAAAAAAAGTATATAAGTATGTTTATCCGCATTCTAGATTCCATAACACAAGCTATAAAAGCTTACCATGGGTAGATAAGCGTGATAAGATAAGATAAGTAGATAGCGTTGTGTAGAATGTTGTGGAATATTTATTTATTTATTTATTTATAACCCGTCGGGTCAACGGCGTCCCCCGCTCTGGAAGTAAATAAGACAGTCACGCATTTTACAATGACCTTACTTGGTCATTGTAAAATGCGTGACAGTCTTCAGGTATTAAATTAAACATAGATCTGAGATCATCGAGCTTTGCTTGAAGAATGGGGTTTCCCTGGGGCCAGAGAACTTCAAAATTTTCTGAAATTTAATTATAACACCTCTGTTTTTTTCATTATATTTCATCAGTCAGTGACCTTCTTGTGTATCTCACAAACCGTTGGGCGCAAGCCATCGAGAGCCAAGGTCAGGCGCGAACAACTTGTGTCAGAAATCGAGACTACTCTCTCGGAAGTATTTTCGATTGGGGTCGACTAAACCTGGTCCAGTTCAACCCCACCAAGACACAAGTATGTGTATTCAGCGCTAAGAAAACCCCATTTATTGTAGCGCCGCAACTCCTGGGCACACGGCTTACCATTGCCCCGAGTATCGGGAACCTAGGCGTCGACATTTCAGTAGCCAGTGTGACGTCCAGTACCGCAGTCATTTAGTGGACAAGGTCAAGCTGGCATCAAAGAAACTTGGAGTTCTTAACAGGGCGAAGCAGTACTTCACTGCGAGGCAGCGACTCCTTCTTTATAAGGCACAGGTTCGGCCCCACATGGAGTACTGCTGTCATCTTTTTGCCGGAGCGCCCGCACGCCAGCTTAACCCTTTCGACTCGGTGCAAAGACGTGCGTTGAGGCTCGTCGACAGTTCCATACTCGCAGGCGATGTGGAACCTCTCAGCCTCAGTAGGGACTTTGCCTCACTGTGTGTTTTCTACCGCCTATATAATGGTTTGTGCTCAGATGAATTATTTGACATGATACCCACAGCTACATTCTATCATCGCACCGCTCGCCATACACAGGGAATTCATCCCCACACATTGCATCCGAATACGGTGCGCACCGTGAGGTATAAAAGGAACTTCATCCCACGTACGCTCAAGCTTTTCAGGTTTTCCCAAGCGGCTACAATATGAGGTTCTTCAAGAGGGGCATTAGAAGGTTTCTTCAGGGTAGGCAGCGCGAGGGTAACGCCCCTGGTGTTGCATACGTCCATAGGCCGCGGTAACCACTTTCCATCAGGTGAGCCGTGTGCTTTTCTGCCACCTAAGTGGTATAAAAAAAAGGCAGACCTGCCAGTTTTGAAAGAAATTTACTAACAAAATGTTGTCACTATAAAAAAATATCTGGCAAGTTATAACTTTATTTACAGATACTTAACTCAAATATTAGAAGTCGCTTTAGTATGATTCAAAGTATTTCTATCAGTCATTACTTCAATCGCTTACAAACAACTCAACCTGTTTGAGTCGATTTAGTTTATATGATATTTGATGTACTGTTCATCGAAAGCCGTTTTTCTGAAATATCTCAAGTGTTTTGAGACGTTTCTGATAAATAAAAATAAATATTTTGTTTCAGTAAAAGTAAAACACAGAAACAACCCAACCTGTTTAAGTCGTTTTAGATAATTGAGATAAAATGATATTTGCAATTTAAACTAAATTCTTAGAAAGGATCCAAACTGTTTGAGTTTATTCTGGTTTATCAAACTCATGAACATACTCATAGATATTAAATTACTGAGAAACAATTCAAGCGGACTAGGTTCATTCTGCAAATACTTTTTGTGTGTTCTTCATACTGTGGGTTGAGTCGGGATAGTAACAAAACTGGTTTCCGTGTACCTATTCACAATTGGGTTTTCACTACATGATAGACTCGACCTTTAGGAGTATCGTGGTACACTTAACTAAATTTTGGCCAATATGTGGATTGAGTCCTTTCTGCTTAACTACGTCCAATTATCGTATTCATTTTCGACAGTACTATTTAGTGAATAAAAAGTTCCATAAGGACAATAGGTATACCGAGGTATACAAACTGACAACGGCAACGGCAAACTCACCTATTGAAGCATTTGCAGTTATCAAAGAAGGAAAATCTTCTCCGTACACAGGAGCAAATAAACACAGAACTCCTATCAGCCATAGCTGCATTTTGTATCAACACGAGCAATGCCCAATTTTTACACTCCCCGAATGAAACGTCAGTCATAATTCGAAAATCAGATGCAGTAATTATTGATATCCAATCAAAAACGGCCCGTTATTATTAAGGGCTTATTAAGTAACCAAAAGTGGGACACACAGGTGTACCATGTTAACTTTTGATGTGGTTTGCACGATTGAAGTAGGTTACCGCGGCGAACGTGAGCTACGTTCGAATGGCCTAATTTCTTTCGTGATACAGGGTGTGTTGATAAAATCAAAATATGTTAGATTGCCGCAGATTAACTTTTCGCTAATAAAATATCATACCTAAGGGATTCAGGCGTTTATATGGTTCCGGACCTCAAAAGGAAAAAAACTGATACCCTATAGCATTATTTCGTTGTCTGTCTATCTGTCTGTATGTCAAAGCCTTTTTCTCAGGAATGCGTTGAGGTATCAAGTCGAAATTCATACCAAATATTTAGGTCTGCGATGCCTCGAAGCTGTGAAAAAATCAGACTTCTAAATTATGCTATCAGAGGATACTCTAATTTATGTAGCAATATTTTTGGTGATGCCTTTACAGAACTTCTGTTTTTGGATGGTGGACATAAAAAAATAACGGAGGCTAAGGTGGGATTCCACTTTGTGCCACTCCTGCAAGCACAAACGAATGATGTAGGATCCTTCACTGCTATTCTGCGCAAATAGACATCTACCGGCTCTATTATTAGGTATAGCTATAATAATATAGAGCTACTAAGTAAAATTACTAGCCACTAAGTATTACTACTACTAAGGTAGGCATTCTTATTACGAAACAAAACACCCTAGACATTGTAAGTATCAGTTGATAAAAGGTCAGCCAACTGCTCATCAAGAATTCATTTTAATTACGCGAGTACCATATTACGCTGTCTGTAGCTTATTAGTGATTTTATTTCCACAGGTCATTTGATATTTACGTCCATTAATGTCCCTTGATAACGCATCAATAATAATTCGCGGATGAATGCCGCAGAACCACTGACGAACATGATGACATGTCAAACATTGTAAGGACGTCGCCAGCTATTTCCCCACAGAGAGACAAGTTAATATGGAGGAGTACCATTTGCTAACACCAATTACAGGCGTAACTCCTTTACACTGCGGATCGCACGCGGCTTCAATGAACTTCCTGGTTCATTGCAATTTGACATCTTCAGCACCAAAGCCAGCAAAGTGAGGCAGCTTTTAACAAAACCTTTCTTTGCTGACAGTGAGGGTTGCACCGATCAAACTGTCAGATAATAGAAATAATCTCTCAATCTATTAGGAACCTTGAGATTCTTATAATGTAAATCTGTTATTCTGGATCACTAATCACTATTATAGTGTATAGGACATTTTGGAAATAGTGCACATCACCACCATAGATATCGCGGGATGGACATATTAGAAGAAGTGTCAAATATTATAATGATAATAGAGCTCAAGTCTGCATGTTGAGGGCCTGAGGAACAGGAGTTTGCCCGCAAATGGAAAGATTGCATGATAGAGCATATGGCCAGGAAAAGGACCTAACAGAGGAGATGAAAAATGTTAGACTGACCGAAAATAGTGGGAACAAAGGTGAGTAGATGATGATTAGTATAACGGGGCATGAGGACAATCACTGTACCGATCGAGTGCAAATTGGGATGACCTCAGACCCCTGAAAAACTGATAGTTGGTGGTGCGAGTTTTAAGTTTGTGGCTTATTTTTTTTTATTTTTTTTTTTCATTCATGTTTGGAGACACTGAAAATGTTACAGAAGGCTTACGGTGAATCGACTTTATCAAAAACACGTGCTTATGAGTTGTACAAAGCGTTCAAAAGCGGTCGAGATGTGATGGAAGATTTGCCTCGTTCTGGTAGGCCATCAACATCTGCAACTGAAGTTAACATCGCAAAAGTGAAGGAAATAGTGACTGAAAATCCTCATTCAAGTTTGAGAGAGATGGCCGCCGAACTTTCTTTATCTCACGAGTCGATCCGTACCATTTTAACTAATAATTTGGGTATGAAACGTGTTACTGCCCGGCTAGTCCCAAAAGACCTGAATTTTCTTCAAAAACTAAATCGCATGAGAGTCGCTGAGGACATGCTAGAACGGGTCAATACCGACCCAACATTCATGAAACGCGTTGTTACTGGTGACGAGACGTGGGTTTACGAGTTTGACATGCATACTAGTCAACAAGCTTCGGAATGGCGCCTTCCAACTGAACCAAAACCGAAAAAACCACGTCAAAGTCGATCAAAAGTCAAAGTCATGTTGACTGTTTTCTTTGACTATCGCGGTGTTGTGCACTCGGAATTTTTGCCGGAAGGTCAAACGGTAAATAAAGAATATTATTTGAGCGTTATGCGACGTTTAAGAAAACAAATTCGACGAAAAAGGCCAGATTTGTGGAAAGAAAATTTTTAGATTTTGCACCACGATAATGCGCCTTCTCACAAGGCCATCATTGTGAAAGAATTTTTGTCCAAACACTCAACAAATACCAGCGAGCAACCACCATATTCACCAGATATGGCTCCAGCCGACTTCTTTCTTTTCCTACACTCAAATTTCCACTTCGTGGCACCCGTTTTCAATCAGTAGAAGACATAAAGGAGAATTCGCGGCGAGAACTGAACTCAATTCCGGAAACAGCGTTTAAAAAATGTTTTGATGATTGGATTATTCGTTGGCGTGAGGAGCATAGGTACTTTGAAGGTGATAAAATGAATTTGGATGAATAACAATTTTTTTGTGTATCATTGATTTTTTCCCGGTACGTACTTTCTTGACAGAGTAGTAAAATAAGCTGAAATTAAAGGTAAAGTCTTGCCCTAATCGATGTATCCATAGTAATATTATAAAGGCGAAAGTAACTCTGTCTGTCTGTCTGTCTGTCTGTATGTATGTTACGCTTTCACGTCTAAACCACTGAACCGATTTTGATGAAATTTGGCATAGGGGTAGATTAGACCTTGAGAAAGGATATAGGCTATGTTTGGTCGCGATAACCGACATCCACGCGGGCGGAGCCGCGGGCAAAAGCTAGTTTATAATATTAGTATGGATTATTCTGAATAATTTTCAGTTGCAGCGGCCCCTAACCTAAATAAATATAATAATATACAATGTTGTAATTAAAGATTTTTTGTATTTCATTCTATTATTATAATTTTAATGTACCTATTAAAGATTTCTCTTAATAGCGTTGGCGCCCACCGAACTGCAGTTTGCTCGCGCATCGCGCAATTTTAAAATGATAATTGAATATCAACCACGAAAGGTTGATAATAATTGCAAAATTGAATATACGTCTAGATTATATATCAGTCTATGCTCGCGGGTGCAGCTCTGCGAGCACGCTCGAGCAGCCGCGCGCTGCAGACGCTGCCGCGTAGGTATTTATGGTCAGTATTTCCATAGCGACATGACTGTCAAGACGTATTTACTGCCTTCCCGGTGTGGCGTCACATGAATCAACATGAATCATGGACGAAAAAAAAGTTGATCGGTATGTGCAGCGTTTTGAATTTTTATATAATAGCTATCTTTTGCCCGCGGCTCCGCCCGCGTGAATGTCGGTTATCGCGACCAAACATAGCCTATGTCCTTTCTCAAGATCTAATCTACCCTTATACCAAATTTCAACAGACAGACAGACAGACAGAGTTACTTTAGCATTTATAATATTATCAATCAATCAATTACCCCACTGCAGTCCCCTGCTGGACATAGGCCTCTCCCAATGGTATGGATTATTATTATATATTAATAGCTTTTGCCCGTGACTTCGTCCGCGTTAAGTTCGGAATAGAAAGGTTTAGAACACACTGCTCGGTGCTCCCGTGACCCAGATAAAGTCCCTTAAAAGTTCTTTGAGCCTGGTACTTCATGCAAATGTACTAGGGTAACCGAAGCACTGAAAACGTTTATATGGGAAAAAGAAAAGGGTTTAAAGGGCTTTTCCGGCAATTATTCGAATTTTTCTTACCTTTTAAACCTTCCCTAGACCTTCACGAACATTTCAAGACCAAGATAAGATAAATCCGTTCAGAAGTTCGACGACGAACGAACGAACAGCAATTGATTTTTATATATATAGGTTTTTATTTACGTCGGAGTTGGCATCAAACTGGACAAGAGTAAGGCAACCCAGACCATTTTATGAAACTTGCTTGCACAGGATCGAGCATGCAGGCTGCATGCTCGCTCCTCCGCGAGTTGCTCGACCATGCGCAAGCAAACTGCAGTTTGGTGTGCGCCAACGCAAAGACTCGAATCAGGTTGAGAAAATATTTATAGAGTCTGGCCAACGAAAGCTGAGTGCAGAAAGTCAACGCCAAACGGAGTTGGTATTATGATTTTTTCCTATTGGGTATGCATGAAAACTAGCATGACACGTGCAGGAAAGTGGCATATTACAGTAAATTGTGACTCTCTACGTGTTCAATCCGAATCTCCCCAGGGAGCTTTTAGTATAGTACCCACAACTTTACTAAGGCATCAATCATTATTCACCGTTACCATCTTCATCATCGTCATCATCAACGTCATCAACTCATCATCATTTTTCAATGAAGAAATAAATAAAACTGATAACAAGGCAGCATGGTCATAGTACCTTAGCCTGTTCCGAAAGAAAAGAAACTAAAAAAAAAAACAAAAAGTAACAAAACTTGTTCTGTTCTGTCAATTTCAATTCGGTTTTTGTCACTGTCAGTGTCAGAACTGTCAGATCCTGGATCCTGGCATCATTCATCTGTTCTGTTACATATTCTGTTTATTTTATAAATTTCAAATAATACAAATTATCAGAAATGCCGCAAGAATATAAAAAATGTTTCATTACAGTTGGCACAACGAAGTTTGATTTGCTTTGTGAGTATATAATGACTGAACCCGTGTTAAATGCAATGAAGAATATAGGCTGTAAAGAAATTACCTTTCAAGTCGGTAACAGCAAATTCGAACCTGGTTTGTATGAAAAAGAGGATGTTAAAGTAAATATGTATAGGTTCAAAGACTCTATTCAAGAGGATATACGGAACGCTGATTTGGTTATAAGTCATGCTGGGGCAGGAAGTTGCTTAGAAACTTTAGAGGCTAAGAAACCTCTTCTAGTTGTCGTGAACGAAGATTTAATGGACAACCACCAACTAGAGCTAGCTGAGCAGCTTCAAGTAGACTCTCACTTATACTATTGCACCTGTGACACTTTAGTTAGCACAATAAGCATGGTAGACTTCAGTTTATTGACTCCTTTACCTAAAGCAGATCCAACAATGTTTCTTAAGTATCTTGACAGTGTGTTTAAAGTTACTAACTGAGATTATAAATTCAAGTTGCGTTTATTCACAAACACAGCATTGCTTGTTAGTTGTATTTAGCAGAGGATGTTGATCAGATACACTAGGTAAAAATGTACTTCAATATTTGTAAATATTGTAACTATTTTATGATGTCATATATATTAAAACAAGATGTAACTTTTACACTATTATAACTTAAGTGCAAATGATAGATCTGCGGTGACAGGATATATGTATATACTCTTGTTTAGTAAACAAAAAGTATGATGCAAAGCATACTTACATAAAATAAAATAAAAAAATGATAATATGTGTAAATACCGAGGTAAATGTTTAGGACTATGACAAGATTAATTCCTTAAAGTAGGGATATATTCTGTATAAGCAAAACTATCATGGTCCAATTGGTTGTACTAAATGGATTCTTTAAACTATTTTATGTCTGTATAGCTTTATAGTATAAAATGTGCATATATACAGTGTAAAAAAGTGTACATATAAGAATAGTTTATTACTTAACTTGGACCTATTTCACTTAGATAATGTTATCGGCAATTCAATGTCTAGCTTGATCGGAGGACAGGCTGGTCAGATGGTATATTTTTTTCTGTGATATATTTGTATTTGTTTGCTTTTATGCACCAGGATTAAGCAAAGATGTTTCATCTAAAACCTTTTTTGAGCCAGCTTTTGTGAGGAATTTATGTGTCAATATCACTGAACATTACAGCAGTGTCTATGGCATATATGTCCCCACACACTATCCCTAATTGATAGATCAGCAGTAAATATTAAATATATAATGGGTCCCATAACACTACCTTGTGGTACCCTCTGCGAAGATAAAAGAAAGTGGTTATGCCTTTACCATGCTGGATGACGAAATAATGGCCAAGTCAAGTATAACCTTATAACAAGAAAAGCATGGTACTTCTTTTCTTCAAATGACATCTTAATGTAACCATCTCCACCTTTGATATCTTGGAATTACACCACTCTTTTGCTTGTGTCACTGTAACAATTTAAGTTATCTAGATGTTGCCAGACCAAAACTCTGGACATCTGACGGCCTCCTCCATTGCCTCGATTAAAGATTCAATCTAAATAGGATGTTGGTTTATGAAACAAAAATACAAGGAAGTGTTTCTTAAATTTTGTAATAAACAGGCTATTGTAATTCTATATAACACTGGTAAACAAAAAGTGAGAGCCTAGATTTTTTATTGTATTTAATAAAGTTATTTAATTTTAAGGATGGTAATGAATAAAGGTTTTAAACTTAAGCCATGTCATTAATACAAAACAACATTGTTTCACATCATGGTATAAATTACTTTTATTGAAAAAATACAGATCATTGCACAACATTATTAGTGATGTTTAATTTTTTTTTTTTTGGAAAATAGGACAACTAAGGTAAATTATATTTATTATAATAATTTAGACTAATTTCTTAGCTTCGAAGAAACTTTTGAGGTGTCTCATTTGCCAATAGCCAATGCCAACAAGCACACCTGTTTGGAGGAGAGACCACCATAATACACGTTGGTTCGTACTTTCCGATGTCTGTCTGAAGCGCTCTTCACGGTGCTGTGAACAATAATTATGAGTAAATATTTTGCATATCTGTAGTTTATGATACTACTTTCGAGATTTCACAATATTAAAGTTATAAACCAATGGCATTATTAAAAGTCAATGACATTTGTTTATACATTCTGTTGCTTGTCATGAAGCATTCTTACTGTGAATGTAATTTAATAATATCTAGGCGTGATGTGGATTGAATTGGATAGGATTGTTTTTATGTCAAAATTTCCATCCACATCAATCCCATGTTTGATATGCAGCTCTAGTACGAAATAAAATATGGATAGAGCCAGATGTGGTGAACATTATAATATGTAATTGATATTGAGATATCTAAGTGATTCAATAAAAATGGTTCTATTGGGTTATTTTTTCAAATGGATTTCAAATGATTTCCCAAGTGGGAACAACCTGCTTCAGAAAAAGAATGATTCCAATAAGAATGATTAGCTAAATTAACTAAACTAGTAATTCTTATCATAATCATGACAATACTACGTACCCTCTGATAACTTTGTTCCTTGGTTATCTGGTGAACTTGGTCTAACAGCTGTCTGATCCTCAGGTGCAGTTCTGACAGTTTGTCCTTTTGAGCCACATTTGCGTAGTCAACTGCATGCTCTCCAACTTGAATATCAAGGTGAACCTATAAAAAATATAAGTTAATTACAATCGGTGGCTTGAAGGTATATTCCTCAGGACAGCCTCTGTGGTATGGCGGTAGTATTGCTACGCTGGAGGGCGGTTTCAATCCCCACAAAGTGCAAACATTTGTGTGCATGAATATGGTTATTTGCAGTGGTCTAGGTATATATGTGTTTACAAATAAAAAGTATCAGCTATGTTTTGGCAGTCTCGATTCCATAACACAATAGTGATTACCCAATTGTGCAAATTTCAGACTCCAAAAAACAGAAGTCTGAGATCCCTTATTTCCCTTTTATTGGTAAGTCAGCTTTTTTGGGCGTGAAATCCCATCCCTGAGAGCAAGAGCAAGAGCCTAGTTAGCACCAACTTACCAGTAAGGTTACCTTAGGCAAGGATGTTGGTAGGGCCCCATACACTCTGAGAAGTAAGTTAGAATTACTGTGGATATTCCAATTGGAAATATTTCAGTGTCTGTATAGCACTTACAATTCTTGGAATGGTGTCCTGAAGACAGCTTTAAGCTCGCTTCTATGATGATTGAAGAATAGTTGGCAAAATTTGGTAAGATATATCTGTCTTTACAAATAGACAGGTTTGTTTTTTTTTACATAGAATATTAATAATGTCACAATGTAGCATAACATATCCTTTAAGTATATAAAAAATATTAGAACCGAAATTACTAACATTCCCTCTAACCCCTCCAACTAAGCAAAATTGCTTGTGCTATTATAGCAGTGGGTTCACGTCAGTAGTGTAATGGCCAGGATAAAACCCGGGACCTCTCGATCGTAAGGCCGACTCCTTAACCACTAAGCTACCGACGTTTGTGAGAATACTTAAACAGTTAAGTCTACTTGCTGTCAAGTAGATATAGCATTAGTTAGAATGTTGGATTTTTAGTATAGCCTCTACCTGGATATAATGTTTAGATTGATTGAATATTGTAGATTTTATGGAAGTTTTGGCTGGAATGTATAATTTTAGTCAAACTGCTAAGGTAGCAAACCATTATGCACCCCACCTAATGGTAACTGGTTACCATTACATTTTTATTCATATGTTAGCCAATGAATAAGTTCTTTTTTTATAACAGCAAATGTACAACATTATTTTACAATTAGCAACCATTACAAAACCTAAACAAACAAATATGTCGTTAATTTAATAGGTAACTCAATGACATCACATTATTTGAACAAGTGTAAATGGAAGCCTCAGTAATATTACTTTTAATTTCTCATTATAGAGAAATGTGAACATTCTTTTTTAAATACCCATTTATTTTTATGATATAGGCAGCTATTCCTTATACAGTCAATAATTATATTCAAGTCAATAAGGCAGAGAACTCAACAGCAACAGTTACTTACTCTTAATTGTGACCCACTGAACCATGATGTGCTGTTAGAGTACATACAAATAACGTGCTCTCCCGGCTTGGCCGACGTGAACGATATCATGCCTTCAGAAGAGTACACACGAGACATCAAGACTTTGTCGTCTGGGTCTCGCACTTCCACATGCATACCAATACCAGGAGTCGAGGGCATAAATCCTCCCGATCTCGGATCATATAGCTCCACTTTGTAATTTACTGAAATAACAATACACACGCATGATTATGGCCTTTCCCTGTTATCAAGAAAGTTATGATAATTATTGAAGTAGCTTTTACCAATAACAGTAGTGTCGTCCGGTATTTCTTCTATGAAACATTTTCTTTCGCCTTCTGCTATGTGGAAATATAAAGCTGAAGTCACGTCCAACGTGATAAATAACGCAATTAATGAAGATATCCTAAATATTTCCATTTTCCCAGCTTACAAAGATCGGCAAAAAGCGCAAGCAAGATGACATGACACACGTCACCGAAAATAAACGTCAAGGGAAGTCAAGATGCTAAAGTCAATATGTTTAGCATGTGAATGCGATCACATCACGATATAATTTTTTCTCTATTTACTTTCAATGAATTTAGGATTCAATACATTGGTTATAATTATTATTGTAACTACTTTTCTATTATATATATATATATATAAATATATTATGTTAGCTTCTTCTAAATTATATTAGTATTATTATTCTGGGAATGTAGTAAAAAGTTTGTTAATACTCTGTGACTCTGCCAGTGTCAATACTGTCAATCGATGGTGACGTTAAGGTGACGTTACACTCGAAATGTCATTAATGTCACATTGTCACAATCGAAAATCCAAATTGATCCGAACAAGATCCAAATCACAAAATAGAAACACTTTTCCATAAATTCTTTCTACTGAAAACCATTTAAAAATAATAAATTATAAAACAATAAATGCTTTAGACGTTACACGTAGTCAAATATGGACCCATTCATTATTGCTGCTATTATTAGCGCTATTGTTATTGTTCTTCTATCAATTGCCTTTATTCGAGTTGGATCACAAGTCAAACCCCAAGGTAAAGATGTTCCTTCTTACCATACTCTCATTCACTTTCTCTTGTATCAAACGTATCTAAATTACAATAAATCATAAATTTCACACTGTCAGCTGTTCAATCTAATTTAATATGAAAAACAAGAAAATAATATGTAGCTATTTTAAACATGAATAATTCTTTAAAACCTTTGCTATTTTTAAATTACAGCAGGAGCACGACCAAGGGCAGTAGCGCAAGGGGATGGCGTCCCAGGCAGAGTACAAGCTATGCGTAATCAGAGAGCTAGGATGAGAGCTAATGGTATTTATTTTTCTATGTTTATCAAACTTAGGTGTTTTTTTTTATTAGAGCCGAAGTTACTAATATGTATTCCCTCTAACCCCTCCAACTAAGCTAAATTGCTTGTGCTGGGAGTGGGTTGACGTTGGTAGTGTATTGGCCAGGATTTTAAAAATAAATAAGAATGTCATCACACCTACTTACTTATTAAATATGTTGTATATTTCATGATATAAAAGAAAATAAATTTTAAGAACGCTTTTTTTAACTGTGATATGCTTTTGTTAGCTGCTCGCAACCAAGCAGCTGCATTGGAAGAAGAAGCTGAGGCAGTAGATGAGCCTGAAGACAACAACCCTCAAATGGTCCAGAGAGTAGAATTGGAAGACAAAATGGGTACCAAGGTAAATATTTATTATGAAATACTGGGAGAGTATACACCTGTAAACCAGTCACCCAAGCTGCGGAGACCATTTTCTATAGCTGCTTGGAGAAGATGTGTGTGATTATGGATCATTGCTTCCCTATGCATGTGCCAACTCAACCATATGCATACTTGTGTTATTTGTCATAACTATTTATTTTACATTTTACAGAAAAGAGCAAAATTAGAAGCTAAACTGGAGAAGAAAAAAGCTAGAGAAACAGAAGAACACATGAGAGAGATAAGAAAGAAAAAAGATGAGGAATTAGAACAGGAAAGAAAGAAAGTAGAGGAGAAACAAGAGGTATGTTTTATTTAACTAGTCTGTCCCAGCAAATTGATCCAAAATATTAATTTGCCTTAGAAACTGACTACCCACAAGTTCAAGTTCTATCCCAAATGTAGATTTTTACCATTTTCGATTTAAATTTGTACCGGGTGTAATGGGTATGCTCCCGAAGCCCAAGCCCTCTAGTACTACTCCAGGTACATTTCATATTAGCATATAAAAACGATTTGGCAGTAATTTTAATTTTTTATCTATTTATTATTTTAGCATTATTTTACTCGCCATCGTGTTAGCAAACCATAATGAAACCGTAATTTCACGAAAGAAAACCAGTACAAATGACTTTGTAGTGATGTTTTTTTATGAAAGTGCCATTTCATTTGGCTTCACTAACGCATTGCAGAGTAAAAACAATAATAAATAAATGTTAATCTTTTTTTGTCCAAATCATTCTTTTTAATCGACATTTTGAATCTGCCGTATCACCCCTCTTGGTTTGTAATTTTTTAATCATCAAAAAATAATTTATGGAAATCTGCCGCATTTTCGATCACTGGTCTACTCCCTTGAGCAGTAGCGTGATGAAATATAGCCTATGACCTTCTTTGGTAAGTGGACTATAAAACACCGAAATAATGTTACAATTCGAACTAGTAGTCCCTGAGATTAGTGTATCCAACCAAAGAAATAACAAAAATTCTTTAGCTTTTTGTTTTATTATTAGTATATTATTAGTACACATTTAAAATCATGTATACTATAGGAAGAAGAACGGCAGCGTGAGGAAGCAGAACGCAAGGCAGAAGAAGAACGTAAAAGACGTGAACAAGAGGAGTATGAAGCCATGAAGGCAGCATTCACTGTAGAAGGTGAAGGTTTTGAGGAAAACGAGGAACAGGATAAAGAAAGTTTGTTAAAGGACTTCATTGACTACATAAAGGTATACATGACGTAATCTATCAATCAAATAGCCCACCACAGTCCACTGCTAGAAATAGACCTCTCCCAGTGTGCGCCATTTCTCCCGATCTTCCGCCTTCCGCATCCAGTCTGTCCCAGCCACCTTTTTCAGGTTGTCAATCCATCTAGCTAAAGGGTGTCCTACCTTCCGTTTGCCTTCTCGCGGCCAGATTAATTATAAATAGTCAATATTATGGCCGTTGAACTAATTTGGCTTGCTACCTACACATAGTACCTACAGTTGAAAAGTTTTTCAACAAACCCATTTTGCATTATTTATAACACTAACACTTACACACAACTATTTTGCAGGCACAAAAAGTAGTGCTGCTCGAAGATTTAGCAGCACATTTCAAACTGAAGACACAAGCAGCTATTGACAGAATAACAGACTTACAAGCAACAGGAAACCTGACTGGCGTTATAGATGACAGGGGAAAGTTTATATACATTTCACAGAAAGAGTTGGATGATGTAGCTAAGTTTATAAGGCAAAGAGGACGAGTATCAATAACTGATTTAGCCGAGTCAAGCAATGAACTGATTAATTTGAATTCTGTCACTGTCTCCTAATCTTAAATATATTTTTTATATTTGTTCATCTGTTAATTTAAGTTAAAATAAAAATATATATTATTAATACAAACATTTATTTATTAAGAGAAACACACATTTAATCTGTTATTTCATAACCAAACATATCTCTTCCCTTCTCCAGTAAGGTTAGTGAGGATTCCTTGACTCGATCCAAAACCTCCATTAATTTTGTTTTAGTGAACACTTTATATAAACATCTATTCTCTCCAGCAATTATGTTACTCAATTTTACAGCTTCCTTATGATCATCAATGTTATCACTACTCTGCAAGATTTTCAAAATCAATAGAACAACTTCGGGAATACATAGTCGTCTCAGAGTCTCCAACTGTTTAGATCTTTCTTTCTTTTCATCATCTTTGAATTTTGGAGAGGTTGAGCTGTCGCTTTCATCCTGAAGCCAACCTCCTGGGAACAGTATTACATTGTAGAGAAGATTTTTTGTATGTTTTGCTTGGTGTTGCACTGCATTCAACCAACGAGCCCTTTGTTGTTCTACATGAGCACATTTTTGTTCATGGTGCACTTTGTCAGAGAATGATGCATTTGACTGTAAGGGTTCTACATCTTTTGGCTGTCCACTGATGAAATGCCTATACCATGTAGTAAAGCCTTCCAAGGCTTCCAGATAGGCTTTCAAACACAAATGTTCTCGTAGTTCTGAAGAATTTGAAGATATTTTACTCATAAACTCTGGGAACATTTTATTCACATTTGAGGCACAGGCTAAAGCAGCATTTGTGTTTCCAATAAATATAAATGTACGAATCATGGCATTGCTCAACCATAGTGCTTCTTCATGTTGATTTGCAATTAAAGACAACCATTCAAGAGAAGATATGACTTTTTGAATCAAAGTTTTATCTTTTTCAATGGCAGAAGTTTGAGTGAAGTTTAAATCTAAGTTTCCATAGCCTTTTTGTATATCTGCAATAGCCTTTTTTATGGCTACTCTAGCTGATGCTGCAACATCAATACCTGCATCAAGCCCAGCTTTCACAACTCCAGTCCGATAATCACTCTTGTAAATGTGATCCATCAATTCAGAATACAGTATAATTTGTCGGGCAATAGGCACATTAGAAGTATAGTAGGCAATCAGTTCAGGGCGTTCCACAGAACCATCAACTAGTTTATTAACCAGATGTACCACATATTTTTCTAAAACTTGGTCTCCAATATCATGTTGAGGATCCTTGCCCATCTGGCGTAAAACTAACGTAAGATGAGCCAAAAACCTAACAAATCTTTCATCACTATTTTCTATCCATTCTAAGGATTCTTGCATGATAGCTCTAACATGACCAAGCATTAAATGGCGTTGACAATTTTGATACAATGATTCTTTTTTACTCTCCATCAAAGAATTGACAGCACTAAAGACTTGAGGCAATGACAATTCTTCAACTTGAAGTTCCGATTGAAGTAATGTCAGAACATCTGATGGTGTAGTGTTGGCATCAACAGTAAGATGATGTTCATGTAAAAACTTATCTACCCTGACCTCAATCTGCACTCGTAAGTGAGCCCATAATAAGTCTTCCCAGCTCCCTTGACAAACAGAGAGGGTACTAGGAAGATGTCCAGATAAAACTCCAAGAGTAGCTCTATAGTATATGTTCTCAGTAGTGTTATTAGCTAATCCTAGCGCACACCATTTCCATAAATCTCTTGACGGGTTTCCTGAAATATCTAAAGGTGAATAGGTATCTTCTTTAGGAAAATAATGAAGTAATCTCCAGCCTTGGAGGATAGCACCTCGCCATGCCTGCCCAGTGCTGATACACAAAGAAATTGCCTCTTTAAACTTGCCACATCTCACTTCTGTAAATATTCTCTTACATAAATCATTATCATCTTTATGGTCATCAGAATGGATAATCTTGTTTTGACGCCTTGGTGCATCTGGATCCATACATGTAACCATTGCTTTGTTCTTATCTTTATTAAACAAACTAGAACCAATTAACAATTGGTGTAGAGTGTTACTCCAGTGTATATTGTTGCCAATTATAGGGGCAGAAGTTTTTGTTGCTTCCTCTTGGTATGCAGCAGTTGCTTCCAGCCAATCGACCAATATTTGCAATAGCCTTAGTTCGGAATCACTACGGAACAAAGCATCAACTAAAGTTTGTTGGGACAGAGTTGTTTCAGTGATCAAATTATCTAACGATTCTGGGTGTTCAGTTAATGAATCAGCATATAAACAGTGTAACAATTTCCAGGTGTTTGCTTCTTCGGCCAACCAATAGTTTTGTGCATTGTACCTATTGCAAGGTTCAACTAATTCGAGAGACTCACAACATACCTGAGATAACCTCGCTAAAATGTCCAACACATTACTAGGACGACTTGTTTGTATAATTTCAAAAAAAGCTTCATTCAAACTCTCTTCCAAGTTCCCCGGGTGCAATAATATTGAAGATTCATCCAAAACTTGACGCAAACTTGTGTCATTAAGATTTTTGAAGAAAGAAGTTTCGTTAAATATAGGTGATAAGTTTAAGGTGTCTTCTCTAGCTAACAGTTGTCGACTTCTTTTATTTTTCAATGGTGTAAGCTGCGTTGATTGAAAATTACTTTTATCAAAGCTAGCCATCCTTAAATCGTTTCGAATTACAACAAAAACACCTCCCGGCTATTCAAAACGCGATGCCCAGCGTTGCTTGCCGACATCAAATCGAATAATGACACTAATGACATTACTGCCAAGGCGGGACGAAACTAGGTGTTCAAAACCTCATAAAAATATAGGTAATAGGTATCTCTATTATAATAAATGGAATCTCGCTTTTGACTTAACTTGGGTTCTAATATAAATGAAATATACTTACACATTTTATAAAATATGTTTCCGATGAAGCCATTTAATATAGTCATTACTCTTTTCATTTTGTTTTTATTTTGTTACAAACATTGTATTATTAAGTTTTTGAACAGTTGCCTATATACTTTACTTTCAGAAAGTTCTGCTCTGCTGTTCTGCTTCTGATAAAAACTAAACACTTTTTATTAAAATAAAAAGCATCATAGAGATTCTTTTGCAATAGTTCTTAACTTCTTGCCTTTTACACTTATCATAATTTTATTTCAAGTAATAGTTTATAATTACTACTTTTTGTTTCATTCATTCTCACTAATTTTTTATTTAACTATCTTAATTTTTTCTCATTAGCTCCTCGTCCTCGCGTGCCAAGGTAAGAAATAATAAAAGTAAGAAATATTTAATCATATTGATATACCAAATTCATTACATAGGTACCTAACAATTTAATTGGTAATTGGCTGTAGGTACTTTACGCTCTAATTCCATAGAATAAAATTTTTATTTAATAAATGGAAGTTTTATAAATTCAAATAGTTCCATTTAAAAACTTCAATTTAATTCTTTCGCTACCTATCTACAATAACGTAAAGAAACGATTAACTTAGTAATCTTTATTTTGTATTTGTTATTAAGTGCATGTAAATGTGCTTTGCTATTGTGTCTCAATGTAATAAATTATATAATACTCATTGAGTAAAAATATCATATAGCCAGGTATTATTATAGTTAGGTACTCTAATTTTCTATATCTACAATTATAAAAAAAATCCCCATATAAATTAAGCATAGTGTATACCTACTGACTGACTGGGTAAGTATAGTAGGTACCTAAGTAATTAACAATTCACTTACAAAATAAGCACCCATAGGATGTACTTACTTCAAGTTGCAATGTTTTGATAATAATATGAAGAAAATTAGAAACCTATTGAATTTATTTAATAAAATTGATAGGTACATTTCACATTAAGTTTGTTTTGTTAGAACTAGTAGATACAACTGTCCAATTACATGCAGTTTATTATTACAAGCTGGTTACAAAAACTTCAAATTGAAATATATATGTAATTATCTACAAAATTTTATGTAAGTGCTTTATTTGTTATGTTAGACCACATTTTGTTTGAGTACCTATTTATTTTATTGATAAAGCAAGGATGCATTCTAAATAAGTTACTTTATTATTAAAGCTATGTACCTTGGTATTTGTCAATTATTAAACCTACAATTTCTGTTTCACTTTGGAATTTTATAAAGTTATTACCTACGTGATTATATTTATGTTCACATCAATCAATCAAATTAGCCTATTGCAGTCTACTGCTGGACATAGGCAGCAATTAAATTAAACTAAATTAAATTTAAAATTAGAAACCGTATATTATTACTAAAATAAATAAATAAAACATTAAGTAATATTAACATAGGTACATAATGCATTGTGAAAATAGACACAATAACCTAGGCACCTTCTCTAATATTATCTTACATCTATTTTTAATTTAAATTTATTATTATTGAAGCAGAAACTGCATTAACAATAATAAGATCACAAAAAGCCACTAGAGATTATATGTGTGCTATTGACAGATATTAAGGATTAACATAAGATCATAAATAATATACCTTACATTTGCCAAGAGTAATTACTGCAATTTTAAAAGAAAGTAATATTGAATACAAATAAGTAATGGCAAATTTCCATTCACCTATATAGATTCTGAAAAATATTGCTTGACTTTATTCCAGTATAGAGTTTATTAGGACAGCAAATTATTATGAAACCCATTTTAAAATTTTCTATTTGTACAGGTATAAAGAAAAAAAAGATCTTGGGCCACCTACAACGAATCTAAAAAATATTGTTGACTATAATCTCATATAGAATTTATTAGGACATTGAATTATTACAGAACCTATATAAAACAGTTTCTATGTGTCAGATAAATAATGTTTAATTCAAAAATTACCAATGTTAGTTAATTAAGAGTACAGAACTAAAAATATTTATAAATCCTACGTAAGTATACAATTCATGAGTTTAGTCGAGTATCTATGTGTCAGTAAGGGCATTAATTTCCAATTTATGTGTTGTGAAATCATCTTAATGAATGAAAATCTGTTAGTATATTAGGAGACCCCTGGTGCAAAGGCCAAGGGTAGTAAAAAAAGTGGTAAATTCAGTTCATCACGCAGTCAATAATTGATACTTAACACTCTTCAATAGAACTTGAAAAGTGAGCTTAGTGTGACATAAGTTGTAGCAAGTACATAATTCTAAAGACAGTTTACTGGGGCATGTTAACACAACTTATATAAAAATAGATTTTGTTTTAAAGTTAGGTACTGACATTAATGACATTATTTTTTCCTAACTTCTTTCTTTGTCAACCAACTGTCAGGAGTGATATTATTTGGAGGAAGATATTTTTAATACATTTTAAATTATATTTATGTGCAGAATTTCACATCTGTTTTCTTTTAATTATAGGCTAAAGATGATCTATGAAATGGAAGATTGCAATGTTCATTTGCTTTGCCATAATATTCAAGCACATCATACTCCAGTTACATCCAGTGTGCAAAAGGTAAGAAATTAATTCCAAAATTACATTTTATTTCATTCACAACATAACTGAAGCTTTACTCTCTTCTAATGCATTTAGATTCTATAGCTTTTTATGTGGTTGTACAAGTTTTTTTTTTAGTATTATAACAAATGATTATGCTATTGCATTTACTTAATTGCATTATGGAATAAGAGTTGTACACTAATAAGGTGATTATATCAGAATTATTATTTCTATAGATACAATTTACTATAAAATAAGTAAGTAGGTAGATATTAACTGCTTTTAAAGGTAGTTGATTTGGTTTTGTTTTGATTATGAAATAGTGATCTATTTATACATAATATGGTTATCTATTTATAGATATATACAAATTTAAAGTGCAATTGGTAAGATATTAATTATTTAATCACATTTTATTCATTACCAGGGAGAGGAGAATTTGACTTTTCTTCTCCTTGATTTACATAAATCTAGTGAATATGCTGTGCATATCCTAGTTATGGCTATAATAGTGTTTAGAAATAAAATAGGTAGACTGTACTTATGTACCTACTTAAAAAAAATACAAACTTCTTTGCAGCAGATACATGAATAAATAATAAATTAAATCATTGGTTGGTGCCAACTATTGATAAACATGAAGTAAATCTGTCGATTTATACTTTATTTTAAATCGAAAATTAATAAACCTAAGTACATAATACATTTTAATAATGATGATCCAATTAACAAATTGATAAAAAAACTAACACCCTATACAAATGGTTTATTGTTATAAAAAAGATTTATGGTTTTTAGTACCACACATCTGATCTTTTCTGATCTGATGAGTAAGTACCGCGTCGGCGTGTAAACGAGTAACACGATGTTGCTGGTTCGACGTCTTTATTGGTACGAACGAACGTAAAATGGAACGTATTTTAAAGAAACAAAACGTAACAAAAAGATATTAGATAAAATTCACATGAGTAATAAAAATATAGGTATTAAATAGGTACATACTTAGTGGTTTTTCGCTTTTTATTACCGATTATATCGAATAAATCTCAAAAAGTGAAAAATGATTATTTACGGTTAGCCTAATTTATTAAAATCGTGTGGTTGAACGGTTTATTACGAATAAACATTAGTAACGTCAATAGGACATCTCGTTCATTTACAGCGTTTGTGCACAATGTGCAACTTGCGCAATGAAAGCAATGTTATAAATTATAAAATGTCGTACTGTGAACCTGGAACGTGCCTAATGATTTTTTGGTAACACCGGAAATGCCTTAACTACTTTTAGTATAATCAAAATTAATTTTGCAATATATAACTATTTTGAAATGTTTAAAAAGACTAGAAAATTTGGTTTTAAATATTGAACATTCTAATGAAGCAGATAAATAGCATTAAAATAATTTAGTTAAGCAGGAATTCAAATTGATCTATGCCGTAGCGGTGAAGTCTATAGTAGATAGTCGTGAAGGCACTTTTAATACAATCAATATTTTTAATGAACGTCTTAAAAGGGAAAAAAAAATATTTTATACGCCCATTAAAATAAATGGTTAAATTTTAAGAAAGAATTGATCTTAATAATTAATGGATTATTCAATTTGACTTTACCGCGCAACTACTTTATTCAAGGACATGTTAGTTGTCTCTTTTTAACGACTTGCTATACATGAACGCGAGTGGTGTGCGCCGTACGGCAAAACGTTTCGTCACTGGATATTGGTTGGTACCTACCCAGTTCACTAGTGTTTTTTGACCTGATTCCGCCATTAATACTATTAGAAAACCTTTATTATAATTATTTTGGTGTTGTGCGTTTCGCGAAACGCGAAATATACGTTAACAGATTTTAGAAACTGTATAGTTAGTGTCTGCCGAAAGTGTTTTGGAAGTGTATCATTTCCTGTTTAATAATTATCGTAGAGAAACAAGCAACTGCGATCACCGCTAGCGTACTCTTTTCGTTATCACGTGGGTTAAATTTCGAATTATGCGGCTTTATGTGCTGATTTTAATACATTCCTATTTGTGAAAATAGTGACAGTAAGAATGTGTTATCTAAATTATAAAGAACCGGTTCATAACCCTTCATGAACGTTGTTTTTCAGAAGCGCGCCGAACCGCTATCGGTTCACTGTTCTATTCGACTCGTCATGGAGCCGGCGGGGGATTGATTCGATGAAGAATGTTAAGCCAGAACCTCGTTTTAGTGAAATTCAGTGCAGTGACAGTGTTGTGAACTCTATATCAGTGTTACATAAGGACTATATGAACTGTTCAAGAAGCCCGCCCTGACGCGGCGGGCGCCAGCGTCCGTGGCGGGCGAGCTGCGGGTCATGGCCCCAGCATTGTCTATCGCACCTCGAGAACCACACATACTTGATACTAACATCATCGCCGAAAACGAGAAGCCTCTGTCCCACCGGAGACGGGCGCTTGCGTCCGTCGATAACCTGGCAATACACATGGAGGAAGGTGACATGGGCCTCCCAAGCCAGCCTAGCCTTGCTAAAGATTCTCAGGAGATGGAGCAAATCCTGGAAGATTTGGGCAACACTGATCTAGTCCAAGCAGATTTACTCCAGGCCATCAAGACATTTGAAGGTGGCGGCGATGCACTTTCCACAGGTGATCCCGATGGAATATTTCCTCTTTCTGGCTTTGAATTACCAGACACTGCTGTAGATTCGGAGGGAGATGCTGTAGAAGATAAAATTAAGACCGCCCAGGCTCGTCTTGAACGACGATGTGCTTTCTTACAAAGGAGGTTAAGGATATTACAGGCCCGAGCTATAGGAAAGAAAGTGTCAGAAGAAGCTGCACTAACATTTGAAAAGTGCACTCGTGGAGCTCGCCGAGATGGTGGAGGTAGACCAATTGGATTAAAGACATTCTTAAAGACTGTAGAGACAACTGCTGCTTTACAGGCCAATGCAGCATCAAAGACTGTTCCTGGACCTAAATATTTTAATCCTGGTACATCAAAAGGTGATTCATCAAGATCTGCAAGCGTAGGAGTTACATCTGGCACGTTGGCAGGTTTGGAAGACACTGCCGGTGCTCTCCGTTCACATCTGTCAGTGGTGAAGCATGAGCTGGACTCTGATGCCACAGTTTCATCATCTGGTGCTGAAAGCAATGATGAGGCTGTTTCATACACCAATCTACACCAGCAACCTATGCCAATGTGAGTACTGCTATCAGTAATTTTAATAGTGTTAATTTAAATATATCCTATTAGAATTTATTATCAATCAGATTGATAAAACCATTTTAATTCTGAATACATATTACAGGATATACATTTATGTAATATACAGTCAATTACAAAAGTAACTTAACTAATTCTAATTTGTTGATCACTATGGCCCCTAAACCTTACATAAAATAATGAACAAAATGTTAAATATTTCATATATTTAACATTTTGTTTCATTATTTTATCCTCTGGGGATCATAAAACTGCTGAAACACTAATTATTGATGCATGCGGTGTAAAAAAAGGTTCATATAATATATTTTAGCTAATCAACTTATACCTGTGTGATTGATTGTACTTTACCTGATAGTTTTTATTCTGTTAATATTATATTTATGTACCTACCCCCATGGGTTTGAAAGGTGACCATACTAATTTGAAGTAAGGCAAAGCATGACAAGAGAAGACAACCTTGTGCAAGCCCATGCTCACATTTCAGACCTGATATTGAAAACTAAGATTGAAAATGACCTTATAATAATCATTCATTGTGTCTGTTTATCCTTAAAACTCATTTCTTTGTTTAAATTCATATTCAAAACACTTCTAAAGTGAGTAACCGATCATAGTAATCGGCTCCAATCTACATAACAATTGCTATGAGATTGGCAGGATGTAGATTTATGGACTCACAATCACAGTTTCAGTTTTGAATCAATTGCCTGTTATGAATTTCTAATAATCAAAAAAGCCCACCATAAGATTCAAAAATAACTTATCGGTGTAATGACATATAATTATGGTGCAACATCTTAACGAGAATCAGTATTATTATTATTTCTATCCATAAGAAATAGAGACATAATTGTGAAACTTGTTATATTTCGATTATTTTAAGTTTTTTGTCATTTCAGTTTCATATGTATCTGAGATATTGCATCATACTGAAATCCTTTTCTGAAAATTTACATATGAAACAGACGGGCAGAGCTTGTATGAATTAAACATAAAGTGATTTTATACATAAATAGCTTGTCTTTTGTGGTTGTAGAATCAATATTTGAAAATAAGAATAAGATAACTCCAGTTTATATTTTGTATGTATTTATTAATTATGCTATGATAATGCTTAATGAAGTAGAAGTGATATTTAGGGATTTCTGATTTCATGCAATCTGGATATGCCTCAAATCTTGAAATTAATAAATGAAAGAGAAGAAAAAGACTGATTGATTAATTGATAAAATTATTATGATTCTTTGTAATATGCCATGGTCCCAACTGTGCAGAAATGTATCTTTTATTTTATTTCAATAAGTGTATAAGGTCAAAACTGGCGAAATGTGGGTGCTAGCACCTCTGCCTACCCCTTCGGGGAATATAGGCGTGGGACTATATGTTATGTTATGTATAAGGTCAAAAATGGTCCAAAATTATGATCTTCACCTACCAATATGATAAATTATAATAAGTAAACAAATTGCAAGGAAACAGATTGTAATATTTAATTGTAATATTGTTGGCAACACAGTTTTTCCATCAGAAAAACCGGGAAGGTCCACATTTATATCATTTTGATGCAAGTATTTAAATAACTCTACCTAATTCCGACCCTATAATCATAAGCTGTCAAATGATCAACATTGAATTAGACAAGTTACAACATGTTTTAAACACTTATGCTTCTAGTGAAACAGAATCAGACCAGTTACAACATGTTTTAAACTGTTTTATAAGGCTTCTAGTATAATGCCTGATTTGTAGTAGTTGGCGCCTGTTACGTGCAAATAATACTAAGATAATTTTGTGCAGATTATTTGCCCAAAGCGGGAAAATTAATGCATTATTTGCACATTGTGCACAATGTGCGGGCGACCACATGCCTGCAATGCAGGACATAGCACAGACCCAGAGACCTATTGTTGTAATTTCTACTTTCCACTGAAAATCAATTTCAGTGGGCTAACAAAGAAAAAGCCATTAAAATTTTATTATTCATGTTTCAGAGAAAAACGGGCTCTTTGGACATGGCAGCGTGCGCGCGCGTCTATAGCGTACCGTTGGAGTTGGCTTCAAGCTCAAGTTCAGGAGTTGGAGTACAAGATCAGGCAGCACAGTGAACTGCATCACCAGGTAAGGATAAAATAGACAGGTACTTTATTAGCATGTCAGCTGCTGCATTCACGCATTGGTTCAATAGTTCTTGTTTTGATATAATACTATTGAATGCTTGCTCTACACTAGTGCCGTGCAAGCCGTGCCCTCCACATTCACGGCACGCTCTCGATCGTTCGTGAAACCCGCCATCAAATTGACGTAGAAGCTGCTGCTGTAATAACTTTGTACAGTCAGAATAAGAAAGATGTTGATGAACAAAGTGCTTAAAATGATCCTAATTCCTTTCTGTTGACTGATTGTTGTGATGTTTGGTATACAGCAGAATACACACATTTAGTTCAGACAATCCATTCTTCCATACTAATATTATAAATGCTAAAGTAACTCTGTCTGTCTGTCTGTCTGTCTGTATGTTACGCTTTCACGTCTAAACCACTGAACCGATATTGATGAAATTTGGCATAGGGGTAGATTAGACCTTGAGAAAGGACATAGGCTATGTTTGGTCGCGATAACCGACATCCACGCGGGCGGAGCCGCGGCCAAAAGCTAGCAGTACAATATTAAATCAATAAAGCAGATTGATTTGCTCTTAATACCTTACTTTAAAGATCATTCAGTATATATTATATATTTCTGATATTATTATCATATTCTGACACTGACCTAGGAGCAAGCCATGAATGTGGATATGTACACGTGAACGCCACGCGATGAAAGCGCGAATCCGTTTTTGTGGGACAAAATACCGACACAAATCGGGGAACAAGCGCGAATCCCCCGTAAACCGTCCAGATTCGAGTTCGAGGCAGTGGTCCAACTGCTCTGTCCAACCAGTTGAACCATGGGTCTTTTACTAGGGGCAGTTGTCCAACTTTCAAAATAGTTGGACCACAGCACCTTTTGAGGTTTCCTTGGTCCAATTCATTTAAAAAATTTAAGTTACCAACTCTATAATTCTCAACTGCGTCTTTGTGTGTGTATTAGCCCTGGGACATCCTTCCGAGGGCTACCCGGGGCTCCCAACTATAGGCTGCTGGGCGATACCGTGGGGGTTTTAGTCGGTAGGAGTCCGGCATAACATCCATGAAGGATTTCACCCACGGTCAAAAAAAAAATGGTTTACGGTATATTGTGAACCTCTTTGCAGTAAAATAACGAAATGAACGAAACTTATTATACTTATTATTAACAGTCTTTCCGTAATGACTGTAGTGGACTATAAATAGAAAATTCTACATAGATTTGTAATACACTGTTAATGTTAGGAAAATACTTTTGTGAACCCCTATGCAGTAAATAGTGGGAGGTATGTACCATCTGGTGCCTACCTCCCCCTATTTACTGCAAAGAGGTTTTATTTTATGGCACCGCTCGCCATAGGTGGGGACTTTAATGTGGGATGACGGGATTTTCCAGGTGACTGTAATATGGGGTTCTTCAAAAAGGGTATTAGAAGCTTCCTTCAGTGTTGATAGCACACAGATTACAGACGATACAGATTACAAACGGATATGTACTTATAGACGTCCACGTACGTACATACCACTTTCCATCAGGTGGGTCGTATGTTTGTCTGCCACCTAATTGGTAACTTTTTAAAGCTATTATTATATAGATTAGCTTGCGATTCCTAGAAAGAAAGAAGAAGAAAGAAAAACATTTAATTCTAGTCACGCACAATGATCATCCATCCACTTAGTAGGTACATAAATATTTTATAGTCTACAATACGTATTATTTATTCTATTCTTAAAATAACAATTCCTAAGCATTGATGTTCAAATCCTCTCTAAAAATGATATCTACCATGGCTTGAGTGAGAGCAATTGAAAGGGTCCTATTACAATTATTATATTTTGTATTTTTCACACTACCAGTATCTAGTCGGTGCTAAAATTAATATCTCCTTTGAAACAAAAAGTGTGTTCCCCCGCTATGCGTCATAATAAGAATTGGGTCCGTCATCAGTGAATAAATTTTCCATCTTATCTATCGACGTATTTTCATTTGTGTCCTAAAATATTGCCCACGTGTTTATTACGCCTACTCCCCTTTTAAGATTTCTTTTATCTGTGGGCGGCGCGGTAGGAGGCTTCAACCGCCCACAGGCAATACTTGGAATTGGCCTGTTTGAATAGGCATAAATATAATTTACGCTTTATATTTAGATCTTATTTTATATATATATAAACTTAATGGCATCATTTGTTCTTTTAACAGTTAATGAAGTATTATAAGTGTAATTAGATGGCACCTTTATCATCAATATAACACCCCAATTGTCCCCGATATAGATTAGTATCTCGATTCAGCATTTTCTTACCACCCAGATTGAAAGAAAGAAAAACATTTATTTAGGATATGCACAATGTATAATTACTAGGCACAGAATTAAATGCGTCACTATTAATGAACATCCATTCGAACATCGCATTTCTTATAGTACCCACATGTGAGATCTCGACCCTCTTAAAACTCTGAATTTTCATTGATATAGTTAAATGCGTAAGAGCCAAATGACCGAACCTTCGTTTTAATCAAAATTATTGCAATATAAAACTCTACTAAGTTCAAATAGTGATTTTACCGTGCTGAGGTCGGTGACCTAAATTTCAGCCGTGTGATAAAAATGTGATAACACTTCAGTAATGTTGTGCTCGTGACTCATAAAGTAATGATATAAATTCTTGACCTTACACTTACATTTTGTCATAATTATATATGTTTTTATCTAATTGTTATATAGCGATCGCGGAAACATTCATATGTATATTGTATATTATAGATGTCGGTGACGAAAGGGCATATTTCTTTGTCACAAGACTCATTCACAAAAAACAACTATTCTACATATTAAATTATTCACCCCTATGAGCTCAAAGAATGACCTTCAGACATTTTACGCAATATTCTTTTGCACCATTTTTAGGGGCCTACTTGAAATATTCACGGAATCTATTCATATTTATGTGAATATTTATATTACGTAAAAAAGTAGCTATATAGTAAAGATACTTTTTAATTTACGTTTATGAGTAGACTATACTTATCTGTGACTATAATATACCCCGTGCGTAATGTAAACATCAAAACAACGTACGTTCTTACATGTGTTTAGCACCACAATATAAAGAGATGCAATCTGTCCACCGTGTTATATATTGATATGAGTTCAAATCGCGCTTAGTATTCAAGGTCATGAATGAGTAACACCACAAGGTAAACCATTCGGAAGTTATTACAAAATGTTGTACTGTTAAAAACAAGCTACGGTCTAGAAACCGTAAGATATAAGTAACATTAATATGAATACTTCTCAAATGAGAAACCAATGAATTTTTATATTCTATGCACTATGCACCACGCCCACACTAGAGAGTAGGGAGCGTCTTGTCGCCACAGTATTCTAATTGGTTTTACCCATCAACATCTATTCACATCACCTATATAGATTATGGTTACAAAGACACCTGAGTATAGTGGCTCAGTGTATTAAACAACTGATAATTCCCACACCAGAAGGACACGATATTAATTGACTTGTGATCGATATCGCCTAGCTCTGCAGCGCAGCGCCAGCGAATGTAATTACTTTGGATATCTCGCATCTGTATACTATCATGCGTAAGCGCGCTGCCTCATTCGTGCGCAGGGTCAGGGCGAGTTCCAACTCCCTCCTGAAGGTGATTGCTGACCGAGTTGACTGCTGTTATGTCAACCATTGCGGTAACCTTCATGTACTAACCAACTAGATTTAACTGTTCTAATGTACTACTAACAAAATATGAGTATTGCCTACTTGAATTAAATGGATAATAAAAAAAAATTGCAGTCTTATGAGCTTTTTTTTCCTAAAATTTCTCTAAAAATATGTAATGATGAACCTTGCGGAACGAGGTAACTTCGTCCTAGTTTTTACTAATGTTAAAAATGTGAAAATTTGTGAGGTGTCTGTTACTCTTTCACATAAAAACGGCTGAACGGAGCAGAATGAAATTTATCTCAGAGCGAGATCATATTCCGGAGCAATGATATTTTATACAAGATATGTTACGTTCATAGTAACTGACTCCTCAAATCTGATCCAGCAGTCTGTCAGTGCACAATAGTTGACAATTAGCGTTAAAGTAGTACGAAAGATGGGATAAATACGTGAGTAAAAAAAGATAGCTATAATTCGGAATGATTCGGACGATTGCACTTCTAGGATGGCTTCGAAGCATAGATTATGATTTTGTTGAACAGAAGGGGTATTTCTTTGGTAGGCGAGAAATGAAATTCGATGAAAAACAATACGTCATTATTTACTTCGGAAAATGATAACAATGATAATAAAAAAAAAAGATAATAAAGAAACTTCTCGAAAATAAAACCATAGACGTTACAACCGCAATGACGTTATAATAAAAAATTAAACGCCTTCAAATGAATTTAATTTATTTCTTTTCGGCCTCATAGAAAGTTTTTTATATCGGGATTATTTTTATGAGCAGAATGAAGCGGAACAGTGGTATATTTGTCAATTATTTATATTCTTCCTGAGCAGTGTTCGATCTTATTTCGAAGTATATCTCTCAGTGGCTTCAAAGTGATTGCTACAAATGCTGCTGCTTTTTGAAGGTGTCCAGTCAAACTCATTTCGTTGTTCCCTAACAATAAAATTGCAATCCACTCTTGAAGTCTAACTTCATTAGTCGGAGTTATTAAAATTATTTGAAGGATAACAAATGAATAAAACAAAAATTTTGTCATTGAATTTTAATTAATAAGTAAAACTGAATAACATGTCAAATTATTATTTTAGTAGACAGTAAAGTGAAAATTACCCTATGTCGCATCTGTACTGATAATCTATGCAAGCAGTGTTGTTGTGTCCTTGTCATACTCATATCAAAAAGTGTTTCTGTCTTTTTTCTTTGCCGCCATTATTTTAAAAATATTATTAAACCAATTTTAATGAAATACACTAATAAATCGGTAATATTGTATGTACTTGCATGTGATAGGAGATCCCTCGTGTTTTATTATTTTAATGTCGTAATTTGTACACTTTTTAAAAACACACGATGGCGTTTTTGTTGCAATTTTATTATGCGCTTACATACGTGATACCTTGGCGTTTGCCAGACATATACTAAATGCGATACGTCCCAATTGGGACGTTTTCGCGTCTTCACCAGGCGCACTGTAATAACATATCTGCCTCTTTTTTATATGTAATATCATTGCTCCGGAGTAACACATCAGACTACTTTTATTATTTTTGAACTTTGTTTTAGTGTCCATACCTCAAGAGGAAAAAAACTTATAGGATCACTTCAATGTCTTTTTCTCAGAAATGCGTGGAGGAGGTATAACGTTGAAATTCATACCGCACACGCAGGTCTGTAACGTCTTGAAACTGTGCAAAAATTAAACTTCTAAGTCAACACTATCTAAATATATTGCGGTTTATGTATTATTTCATCCTTAGATTCAACGTACGGAATCCTCGGAGCGCGAATCCAACTCTCACTTGACCTACTTTGTTTTCTATTTAGTGTGCCATCTAAATATTAATATATCTGTTTTAGGTCCGCGAAGCCAAAGGCCCGGTGGAGTTCGAAGGTGAGCCAGTCGGCTACGAGGGTTCTCTCCCGGGCGCAGAGGCCCCGGATGATGACCCGTCGCTGGAGACATGTGCACGGGTGCGTCCGTTGCGGCGCGAGACCTTCAAGAAAAGGAAGCTGCTCCAAATGCATAATTTGCATATGGCCACCAATAAGTCGGCGAAACCGTCTGATGTCAAGTAAGTTGTAACGTTATGGAGTATTTGACTATTGAGTCAAATCAGTTTTTATTTTTTAAGTGGTATAAGTTTTGAATTAGCAACGGACAATATTCTTAATTTACGGAGCTTTGAAAGTTATTGTTCCACATGCCATGCCATCCAATAAATCAGACTCATCGAAAATATTTTCTGTCTATTTGTTACCGACAATCTGCAAAACAGATTTATATTACTGGATTTATATTGATGGTCTTTTTGATGTAGACAACTCATGTTACATGGGATACTTCTGTTTTAGAAAAGTTAGGGTTCCGCGCAAAATCATTAATACCTAGATTTTAGTCTATGCGGACGAAGTCGCGATAGCTATAGCCACCATATATCTTGGACCTAAAATGTACTGAAAAAGTGGTCTATACGCACAGTATACGTTCCTTGGGTGTATTTTGAGGATGGCACAGGGTGCTATGGCGGTGGACGAGCTCAAATTCATCAAGCGTAGATTCCGCACAATCTGCTTGTCTCCATTTCTCCAGCTCCAATATATTTATTTAAGACTAGCTTTTGCCCGCGACTTCGCTCGCATGGATGTCGGTTATCGCGAGTCGCGACCAAACATTATCTATGTCCTTTCTCAAAGTCTAACCTACTAAATTAAACAGACAGACAGACAGAGTTACTTTCGCATTTATAACATTGGTATATTTATGTATAATATTACTTTGAAACTATCGGCGTTTAAACTATCTATATATATAAAAATGAATCCCTATTTCCCTTGGTCACGACATCACGCGTGAACGGCTAGACCGATTTCACTAATTCTTTTTTTGTTGTGTTCGTTATTGTTAGGAGAAGGTTCTTATGAAAGAAAAAATGAAGAAAATTGCGCGGAAAATTAGAAAATTTAAGAATACATAACCACCATATAAAATAGCTGATCCGACATACGCCATGTCTAAATTTTGAATTTGGAATACGAATTGGAAAAAAATGTGTATATTATTCTAATCACAGAACAGAAAAATTCTAATACTGTTATACGATATTCTTCTATGTTATCTGACGTTTGATATAGAATTGACATAATACTTGCAAATATCATCAGAGGGTGATTAATAGACATTCTTCTGAATTAACAAAATGCTCGTTGCTTGGGCCGCGAAAATCTTTATGGTGGCTATTTTTTATTTAGGTCGAAAAATTTATGCTTTATGGTAGTATGAACGCCCTTGAGCGTAGAGGTATATGGTTGTATGGGTCCAATAGGTCAATACTACACAGGACGACACGTGCAGGGCTAAGATGCCATCCATATACCGTGCAGAGTATACCAGCTAGAACCAAGCGTTTCAGCGACTCATTCCTATGCCGCACCATTAAGACCTGGAACTCCCTGCCAGCTCACGTGTTTCCTTCTTCCTACAGTCCCGGGTCCTTTAAGTGGCGCATGAAAAGGCATCTAACGAGGCCGTCAAGCTGAGTGCCACCACTGTTAACATGGTACATGTTTCCGATGGTGACCCTCTTTCCGAGACTTTGCCTTTAGCTTAACATTAGGCGAGGTGAAGTCAAATTGACGTGTCCTATATAAAAAAAAAATATAAGCTCCGTAGGTGTAAGTATGAGCCCCGGTGACCTATTAGTGTCGGGAGCTCCGTGGGCGTATGGGGCCCGAATCGAAATGCTTTCCGTTCTCAAAATAATTAGGAGAATTTGATACAGCTAATTGATTCTAATTTCTAAGGCGAAACAACGTTTGCCGGGACAGCTAGTCTGTTTATAACTATCGGCGTTTACTCATAGTTTATAATGTTCGGGATTTCACGCGATATATAATGGAAAAACTTACTTTTGCCGACGTTTCGGGTGCGTTACAGCACCGGTGGTTGACTGGCCTGCGAGCGTCGCGCGGTGTGCAGGAAACTTTTTGTGCGCCTACCCTCTATTACTTTCATATTGAATGTAAGGCTGGCGACACACCACACTCACTAAAAGATTAGTCGCGTGAAGTCCCGAACATTATAAACTATGTATAATATTAGTATGGATACATGCACACACAATGGTAGATTGTATTACAAGGGAGCAAAGTAGTATTTTTACGGCGAGGGCGCTACTTTGAATCAAGAGCAAAGCGAAGGATTCTAGAATAGAATCCCGAGCGTAGCGAGGGATTCTAACGTAGAATCCTGAGCGCAGCGAGGGATTCAAAGTACACCGCCCGAGGGAAAAATAATTTGCTCCCGAGTTATACACTCTACTTTTCATCCCCTTTCTATGAGAAAATTTATTTCTCCCGAGATTTCGGGCGTAACAGGTTTTGTACGGCGTTGTTAGCTTCTGTAATATCTAATTGTTTCAAGAGTTAACGCATTGTCACTTCCTTAACTCGAAGTAGAACTCATATTATTTTGCAAAATACAACTTAAATAGGTAATGTACTAATTACAAGAACAGAGAGGTAATTGGCGCTCTTTGTTTTTTATTTTAGTTAGCACAGGTCACCCCGAGCTATGCAGCCAACACGTACCAGCCAGTAATCAGTACAATTTGAGTTCGATTTCTATGAATGATAATGTTCCAAATTCAAATCACTTTTACGGCCCGCTGCTTGGCCTTGAACAGAAAAGAGCTATTTTGCGCCCCGCTACAGTGACAGTAAAGTGACATTTTTCGAATAGAAGGGATGAAATAGTAGATTGTATTACAAGGGAGCAAAGTAGTATTTTTACGGCGAGGGCGCTACTTTGAATCAAGAGCAAAGCGAAGGATTCTAGAATAGAATCCCGAGCGTAGCGAGGGATTCTAACGTAGAATCCTGAGCGCAGCGAGGGATTCAAAGTACACCGCCCGAGGGAAAAATAATTTGCTCCCGAGTTATACACTCTACTTTTCATCCCCTTTCTATGAGAAAATTTATTTCTCCCGAGATTTCGGGCGTAACAAGTTTTGTACGGCGTTGTTAGCTTCTATAATATCTAATTGTTTCAACAGTTAATGCATTGTCACTTCCTTAACTCGAAGTAGAACTCATATTATTTTGCAAAATACAACTTAAATAGGTAATGTACTAATTACAAGCAGAGAGGTTAATGGCGCTCTTTGTTTTTTTTTAGTTAGCACAGGTCACCCCGAGCTATGCAGCCAACATGTACCAGCCAGTAATCCGTACAATTTGAGTTCGATTTCTATGAATGATAATGTTCCAAATTCAAATCACTTTTACGGCCCGCTGCTTGGCCTTGAACAGAAAAGAGCTATTTTGCGCCCCGCTACAGTGACAGTAAAGTGACATTTTTCGAATAGAAGGGATGAAATAGTAGATTGTATTACAAGGGAGCAAAGTAGTATTTTTACGGCGAGGGCGCTACTTTGAATCAAGAGCAAAGCGAAAGATTCTAGATCTGCGGTGTGATAAATGTGTGTGGTCCGCAGTTGCAGCTGCCAGTACCCCATCGAGAGCTGTCCGGTGTGCACGGGCCGCGCCGAGCCGACGGAGCCCGCGCCACCCTTCTCCACGCTCGGCACGCAGCAGCGCCTCGCCAGCGTCGACCACAGCTACCACCCCGTGCTCAGTGACATCAAAGGTTTGTGCACCATTCAGACAATCTCACCTCTATCTACCACCCACAGATGGAGTGAGATTGATGACGTTTTATATCTTTAATACCCCGAAACTGACAGTAGATCCATTCGAATACATAGGGAAAATGAAGAATCATCTCGGGCGGGACTCGAACCCGCAGTCTTTCCCTTACAGGGGGAATGCCTTGACCAATTCGGCTACCGAGACACGCCCGATGTGATTCAAATTTCCCATCTTATACGTCTTTAAGGCGACGGTGGAGTCATCTACCGATTTTCTTACGAACTAACGGTTGTAACATCATTATATAAATGCGAAAATCGTGATTGTAACATCATTAATTGATTCCGATAGTTCGTAAGAAAATCGGTGGATGACTCCACCGTCGCCTTAAAGACGTATAAGATGGGAAATTTGAATCACATCGGGCGTGTCTCGGTAGCCGAATTGGTCAAGGCATTCCCCTGTAAGGGAACGACTGCGGGTTCGAGTCCCGCCTGAGATGATTCTTCTTTTTCCCTATGTATTCGATTTGTATAGTCAGCATACTTAATGCTGTAAAAATTCATTCAAAAGTAGATCCATTATTTTGATTGACCATTAGACGGTTCGGTCACCTCCGGCAATCTACGACCCATTGATCAAGTGAGATTAATGACGTTTTATATCTTTAGTATCCCGAAACTGACAGTAGATACGTTATTGGGATTGATCGTTAGTTGGTTCAAGTCTGACGGAACCTCCCCCGCCGGCTCCAGCGGGTGTGGTGGTGTAGCAATGGGGATTTTGCGTATGCCAAAAAAAGTTCCGTTCGTCATTGGCACGACATTTCAACACTGAGCCAGTCAGCCTGTGATCACGGCCAGTGTAACCTGTTCAAAACGTCAGGCAAATTAAAGTATGTATGTACCTAAACAATGATCGCGTTAGTTCTTTTTAACAATATTGTATATCATGAAACGTGAGCGTTTGAAATTTAGCGAACATTTATAAAGTGTAACAAAATGAACTCTCGGAACTTTGTGCGATTACTTGGTATCGGAAAATATTTGTAAGTAAATAAATCAAACATATTCGGTGAGCCAACTCTCTAAGGCCCGTATTCTAGAATGACACTCAGTCTGAATCTCGATTTGTCTGAGGACAGATTGTATAGGTGATATGTCAAATCTATCAATATGTTTATACAATCTGTCATCAAATAAATCGCGATTGAGAGAGAGAATCAAATTGAGTTGCAAAGATTTCAAAACTTGTCATCAATTGCCTATGCTAACCGTACCACGTTGATACGTCCAGCACATAAGTTGCAGTGAACAGCTGAATTTTGAAAGTCAATGACCAGTGTATCGTAGGTAAGTTGTATGTCCCGAGTGTGACACAATAATGGTTCCGCAGATCTGCCGGCGGCGGCGCACGTGTCGGCGCTGACGTCACGCAGCTGGTTCCGGCCGCGCTTCGGCAAGGCGTGGCGCGGCGCGCACCACTCCGCGCCTGCGCGAGCCGAGGCCCCCCCTCCCGCGCCCGCACCACCCGTCGCGCCCTCCGCGCCCTCCACCCGCGCCGCCAGACGGCACGGACCTACCCGTGAGTACTCCATTGTTCTTGTGTAGAACAAATATAGTGAATAAGTTAGTTATTAATGTACATAACATAACATAAACTCACGCCTATATTCCCCGTAGGAAGGCAGAGGTGCTAGCACCCACATTTCGCCAGTTGTTTTAAGTCCCAATGGTGGTCCAATAGGTGGCGAGCCTATTGCCATTAACCGGGCACTTATAAACCTGCGATAAATACACACATAACTTCGAAAAGCATCGAAAAGTCATTGGTGTGTGCCATGGTAAACCTGGGATCGAACCAGAGACCTCGTCTCAGCAGTCCATTACCCATACCACTAGGCTACCGCAGATATGCAGACAATGTAAAGACAGTCTAAAATATGAATTGAATAGTTTAAGTAGTTTAAGAATTTGTACAAATAAAAACAAGTAATTAAGAAATTGTATTATGTAGTTATTTTTTCCATTAAATATAATAAAACAAGGTATATCAGAAAAAATCGATTAGCCGCATATTATGGGACTTTCGAGCACTATAAAACGTGCTAAAAATGAGTGCGACGACAAAAAATGTACACACGGCGGCGGCGCGCTGAAAAGCGCGCCTCCCCATTCCGGGGGCGAGTTGGGGACACCGTTGTCCCCCCTCCTGAGGAGGGCCAGACCGTAAGGGATGGCCCTGGGTCAGCCGGGGTGCGAGGGATATGTCGATGACAATCTCACCTCCGGCCTAGCACCAAGACCCACAGTCTGCGTGCGGTTTTAGCCGGTTCGAGTCCGACATAACCTCCCCTTCCGGCTCCGGCAGAGGGGGTATCCGAGGGGATTTCCGCACGAAAAAAAAAGGGTCTATTTCAACTCGAAGTCTGGCATCGACTTAGTTGGGGACTCCGTGGTTCCCCTTCCCAAGGAGGGCCAGACCATCTGGGATGCCCCTGCGTCAGCGGATGCGAGAGATATGACAAAGACAACCTCACTTTCGGCTTAGCACTAGGACCCACAGACAACGTGTGGTTTATTTGGTTCGGGTCTGACATAACCTCACGATAAAAAAGGGGATTCACTTTACCAGTACCAGTACTTCGATATTTTCTGTGAAGCAAAAGCTATATCATAGCATTGCAGTTAAATCACTTGATTGACCTTTTAGGGCTCCAACTACCCGTAACGACTGTCATCATAAATGATAGATGTTCGTATGGCAACCGGGTCCGACGGTTTAGCGTATTATCCAAGGCACAACCAGACCAATGCAAATATGTATACAAATATATTTTGCATTGCGCGGGAATCAAACCCGTGCCTCGTGCGTAGTATACGATTATCGAAAAAATAAAAAAGGTTGCTTCCACTATGGCGACAATACCTCGCAATGGAGAAACAGATTTTGTGCCAGTTGCTACTATAAATGCAGTCCATGAGGGTTGTTTTATCGCCTGACGATGAGTCACTTGGCAATCTCATGTGTTATAATCGTAGGTGAGAATTTATTGTTTGCCAGTGTATGTACATTTTGATACGATAATGGTATGGCGATTATTGCTGATGATAGTAGCGTACAATTTCTCGAAGCGAAGCTGCGAACGTGCTCCTCCGAGGCTTGGAGAAGTCTCAATAACTTAAACATGGTCATCAATCCTAGGACCTGCTTGGCTACTATTGTTTAATCTTGCAATGTGTTAGCCTACTCGATTCACACTTATTCTCAAGCCTAAGAGCATTATTCTGACATACATTATCAACAATTTAAGTTCATATTTTATGATAGATCCTTAACTTTCGCTGATATAATCGCTACCATAGCACCCTATTACATTGTAACTACTTGTATGTGTTGCAGGATTGAAAAGAGGCCGCCCGCCACTGACTCGAAGAATAAGGGATAGGGACAAAGACGACGATGCCTCTATCTCTGGAAAGGAAAGGTGAACAATTTTCTTTTTATCTCATTGGATTTTTGGCTATCAAGCCATTTATTTATTTAGCCACAGCTATTCATAACTTTCTTTCTCGAAGGTAGTGAATATATGGTTTGCATCACTGTATCTGTTTTGTGTTTCAATCGATATTCAGATAAACAAAAATTTTGCTTCACAGTAAGGTTTATACATGTAAAATTATTCACGTTGTCGTCGTTCAGCACAAATATACAAACCTCACATCCGTTGACCTTAAACGACTAGCTTATGCGTCTGGTCTGTCGTATAATTCAAGCACAAAATGTAGTTGGTATTGTTTCAGTTTTTACCAGATTTATTTTTTGTGGTGGTACATAAATTTTCTTCATTAGAGAAAAAATGGTCTAACACATAGTCCTCCCAAATTAACTTAAGATCATCAAGTTATATGTATGAGCATTCAAAAAGGTATACTTTAGTTGGCATGACTCTCATGTCAATCTCACCTGCTAGTCGTTGCTAAACAACAGAAGAGACCTCTAGGTGTTTGGAAGTCAACTGGAAGTCGCTCCCAGAAAAACCGATGTATAAGTAATAACCGGAAACAATAAGCAATTTCCCAGGTGCGGCTTCCAAACTGCGATTAGGAGGAAAATGCAATCTTTGGACACAGATTACTCTAATTACACTGATTAATCTTTTTTTTTTTACCGTTCTTAATAAATTTTATTTAAATGAAAAAGAAACTCTGAGTATAAACCAGTTCACATGACCTAGGACCAGACCACACCACACGAGATCGCTATATCTCTGATTTTTTTTTATAGGACACGGGGTCGATTGAGCACCGAATCTCGGTCGTGGCGGCGACAGTCGTACGATATCGATAACATCGTGATACCGCAGAGCATCGCTGCCAACACGCGACCCCAGATACTCACCTATAAGGAGATCATTACACCCAAGTGAGTTTATTGAACATACCATATACTCATAGGGTAGCTACACACATAAGCGGGCCGGCATTGTCGGTTCGGCAGTATTTGTAGAACAACAAAGCCGACCCAAAGCAATTACTGCACTTGTTCGGCATTATTCCATTCGGCAGTATTGCAGAATGAAGAAGCCAACCCAAAGCGACTACTAAATTACGTTCGGCACATTTCGGCAGTTGCCAAGCTGAGTGATAATATGCGACAACCGAGCGGCTTATGATCCCGAACATTCATCTACATATATTCGATTTTACCGCACGGTCTTGCCCATTAATGCCGGCCTGTAATGAATTATGTGTGTAGCTACCCATACTGGTATACCCCGAAATGGTAGCCAAAAATGTATTAGAGCCACGAAATACAAGGTGATTTTATAGACGTTTCGGAAAAAAGAATTTGGGCAGTTTCGATAGCAAAATCATCTGTAAGTATAAATTTGGTGAAAGAAAAAAAAATTACAACCCCCATACATTTTTCTTTTCACCTGAACATTATTCCCATACATTATTAAAAAAAAATTCTTTCGCCAAAGTAATACTTCCAGATGGTTTTGCTATCGAAATTGAGCTCAAATTCTTTTTATCCAAAACGACTATAAAATCACCTATACTCCGTCCATCATATTATTGTATTTTAGACAGATGGAAATAGTGATTGCATGAAAATTTAAAATATCGACAAAGTTAGAAAACTCGATTAAAAAAATAGTTGATCGATAAATGAAAATATTATAATCTATTATCTTTCTGTACATAATAATAAAGCAGTAGATATTTCGTGTCTATACCTACCTACAATTTAAAATTTATTGTAAAACGATTATTTCCAAAACAAAACAACCGACTTCTAGAAGAATATTCCAACATGCTTATTTCCTGGTATTTATTGAAGAGTTCCGTGATCTGTCTCTGAAACCCATCATCAGATCTTTATACAATTTAAATGGGACTATTTGGAATAAACTTCTTTCAAATCAAAAAGAATTTTGACAATCCGTCTACATATGACGGAGTTACAAAAATCATTTTTCCGTAAAAATCATACAAATATTAAAAATTATAAACATCCGAATTGGTGTTTAGAAATCGGTAAAACACCACCAGTTTTGTAATATTTTTTAAAAGAATTATTCTGTAGTCGATATCGATTGTGACATTTTCAAGTTATTATAATAAAAACAGTCGATGGACTAACTACATCCCTAAAATTGATTTCTGGTTGACGTGACGTTGTCAATGAAAATGACGTATTGGCGCCTAATTTTTGTTAGGATTTTCAGGTGTTGACGCTAGAACAAAGTTATACCGACTACTGTCAGTCAGCTGTCTAAAATACAATAATATAATGGACGGAGTATAGTTTATAGACTGAGGACCATAATCTAGGATGGTATTCAGTTCTGAATCTTGCCCTGTTACCTTGCCATACTTGCAAAATGTTCTACGACTTTACAAATCTACAGCAACATTTTGCCTTTATTGTCAAGATCGCGCAGATTCGCGGGCTATCAACTAGTGTCATGATAATTCTGGCATGGACATACGTTTTATTACAGATGGCGTGTCATGGAGATCCCAGAGACGTCTATGAACAACGGTGTGCTGAAGTCGACGCGTATGTCCACTGAGAGCGAGGTGCGTACTGAAATCATAACATAACATAAACTCACGCCTGTGTTCCCCGAATGGGTAGGCAGAGGTGCTAGCAACCACATTTTGCCATGAAATGAAATGAAATGAAATTTATTTTGCTTGCAGTATGGTAAATGTACAGTTAAGTATGTTGGTATTAAACGGTTGTTTGTATCACATACTCCGCCGGAATGATGCTCGACATGCAAAATTTGGCATTGATGTCTAGCATTAGGTATCTATTTTATTAATTTTGATGTAATGATGATTGATGATTCTAATCGATTTTATTTTTATGCCAATGTGTTATGTACCTGGAGTACTACTAGGGGTTTTCGGCTTCGGGAGCGGTCCCCTTACACCCAGTATATTATTTACAGTTATTGTTATCAATTTTTATTCAAGTAATGCGTGTGTATTCCTGCAGAGTGAGGACGTGTCGGACGCGGCCGTGGCGCGGCGCCACACGCGCGCCGAGGGCCGCGAGCGCGAGCGCTACGTGCGCAAGCGCCGCGCGCGCGCTCACGCCCCCGACGCGCCGCCGCCCGCGCCCGCCCCCGCCCCGGCGCCGCCGCCCACACCTCCGCGCCGCGCCTCCACGCCCACGCTGCACGAGGCGAGTACCGCACTAACCGCTACACCACTACCCCACTACCCCAGCCTAAGGCCCGCCGCACGTGCACACAGTAAAGTAGAAATGTACGACCGTGTCGTGTGAAAGCTGTCTATGTAGCTCTTACATTTCTACTTTGTTCGTACGAGGCGATTAACGGAAAAATACGCAAACGGTATCACTGCTCGAGAAAAAAACTCGAAATAAAACCTTGTTACAACCTGACTGGCCAGCATGAAAACAGTATACTAAAGACTCCCAACGTTGGTCCAGCACTGGACTGCGATAGGCTAATTATTGATTAATTGAGATGAAGCGCATAAAACACGCGTGTGAAGCAGCCGAAAGCAAGCTTGCACACAGAGAGTGAAATGGTACCACTACACAGTGTGTTATAGAAGCCGATTTGCGGACATCTCCGTTTTATAAACTCTTCATAAAGAGAATTTTAAGATAAACTACTTAAAAAAACTTTCGTTAATGTACGTGTCATACTTTTTGAGAAATTAAAAAAATCGAGAAAAATCCATAGAAATCAGAAAAACTTTATAGCTGATTTCTTTATGATTTTTAACCATATTTTTTTTATAAACATGATGAATGTTGACCTAAAGAACAAATGTACACAAAAATAATTGATGACTGGAGTACTAAAAAAAAGAAAAAAATTATTTTCTGTGATAACTTAAATATTTTTTTATTCGAAAACTATTGCATTGTAGCATTTGTTTCAAATTGAATTATATGTATAATTTTAATATGTATTGCCACAAAAAAAACCAGACGCGTAAAACACGCGTTTCGTAAGATATGATTTTTTAAAAATCTTGCTTAGGGTTGTCAAAAATTAAGTTATTGTGTGAAATGTACCATTTATGATCCGCAAAGTTCTTACTGATGACTCATTATTGACGTTATAGGTAAATATTATGTTCTTATTGTAAATATACTATTCTCATGGCAAAAGATATGCTACCTGGCAATTTTCTTTTATGAAGGTCATCGTATGGTATTGGGAAGGGTACCGCCCTCGTTAGGCATATGCTAAAACCCAATATCAGTACAGGATGACTGGAGAAGCGGTTTGGAAATAGATTCTAAAAAGTTTAAAGTATTTTGCTATGATCTCGCCACTAGATATGTGGAACACTATAAGTGGTTTTATATGTCAGTCACCTTACATAAAATACTGATACATGGTGAAAACATTATAGAATCGATTTCCTTGCCGATTGGTATGCTTTCAGAACAAGCCGGTGAATCGAGAAATAAGTTTTGGCGTTATGATCGCGAGCATCATACGCGAAAATTAAATCGCCAAACTGCCATTCTCGATTTATTTCTCCGAGCTTTGGAATCCTCAGATCCAAACATAACAACCATGTTCGTTGACTTGCGAAAGAATAAAAATAAACGCACAGCCCTACCCGAGAAGGTCCTTTCTCTGTTAAAACCCTCGATAGAAAATGTTACGCTTCATAGATTTGTCTTGAGACACTTTCTTTGTCATCAGAAGAAGTATTAATTCACTCCGATGAGGAGTCCGAAAAATGAAAAACAAAAAACTTATTTCTAGTCTAAATCCTTAATTACTTTTGGAATTATTTACCACGTCAACATGGAGTTGGTGCTACAATCTACATAAACCTCTCTCCTTCCTTAATCTCTTCTCAACCTTAATCTCCTAAAAACTTTGATTTTAATATTTGTAATTAATTAAATGGTGACAACCCTATTTCCATAGAAATTTCCAAAAAACTTAGAAACGCTTTTACTCCTTTAACCTATGTTTGTAGCTTGTGAAATTTTAGGATATTGTAGACGACAATATTGTGCATAGTTATAACTAAAAATAAAATGCTACAACGCTAATGAACAATTATCAAAAATATAATTGTGAAAAACAGAAAATATTTAATATTTCTCAGATTTTCTTAAGGTCATTGACCTCTCATAGAAAAATTAATATCTCTAAAACTAGAGAAGATTATCGTATCGGGATTTCTGCCAATTCTTCATCACGATGGTGCCCATCAAATAAACATATAAACCACACATGACCGCAAGTCGGCTTCTATAACACACTGTGCACTAGTATCAATTTACGCGGCTTCACACTTTATTCCATGCGTTCCTTCTATGTTATTCTTTTAGTCTGAGACCACTACACCACTGCAGTCAATTCTAAGCGCTAGGAGTTAACCACTGAAAGAACGGCAGCAAGAATTTGTGTCTTTTTTTTTTTTTTTTGAATTGAAAATGTTTATTGGTCTCAAGTTTACATTGTACATAAGGTTTATTTCAATAATCTGTCTAGATTATTGAAATAAACCTTATGTATATATATATATATATAGTAAATGTATAGTATATAGTAAATGTCCAGAAATATTTGCGAGAAGGTTTAGGCCAGTCGCGCTTCCTCGCCTTCAAATGACCATGAATTTTTTCAACATAGATATTCAAGATGGTGTGCAATATTTTGCCTCCAAAAGCCACTGCCTCTGCTCTTTCAGTGAGAATGGAATCACGATTCATTGATTACATTAGTTTATTTACCGTGCGATCATGTTTAGACGTAACGCGGCCTCTGTCCAGACGGAGAGGGATGTAGCTATAGCACACTACATAAATGTCATCTCTCTTCCTCTGGACCCAAACCGCGCTGCGCCTAAATACGACTACTTAACTGGTAGAACAATGGTTTCCTACTAATATTTATTAATGTGAAAGTTAGTGTAGATATTTGAATGTTTTTTTTTTATTCCGTCACGTTCAAAAACATTCGGTATTGGCCTAAATTTGATGGTACAGGGACAGATTACAGTCTGGAATAGCACAGGCTACTTAATACCGCACTGGGCCCCGCCCATCCTCGGCAGAAATCCACGCCTCGCTTTCATCCAAACTAACCGCATCTCCTACTAACATACACACCCGTCTAATCCTTAACTGTGAATGTTACTTCAGACAGTGAGACCGTACACGCCGCGCCAGTTCCCGCTGCACGACGATCTGTACCAGGACATGTTAGCCGCCATGCCGTGCGGCTACCGCCCGACCTCGCCCGAGCGGCCGCCGACCGAGCCCGAACCGGAGCCCTACGACGAGGACAACAGTAGCACGCTGTCTCCCCTGTCGCCCCCCGGCCCATACGACGGCGACGATCCTAACGATGACGAGTGGGACCCGCAGTCCGCCCGCTCCGACCGCAGGAAAAGCTTCAGGTGAACCCCTTCTCTGATACAGTCGCGTTCCATCACTTTTGGAGGTATACGGGACGCGTATTTTGAACCTAAATCGCGAGATAAAACGAGGCCCTAAAGCTCGCGGATTGTTATTTAAAATCTATACTTGGTGAATTTGAGCTCGTCTATCGTAGCCTCGTTATCCTCAAAAGACACCCCAGTAATTGTGAACTGCGTGTATAGAGCACATTTTAGGCCCGAGATATTATATGTCCCGAACAATATCTAACGTTAACGGGCTGTGCTAAGGTTAACTATAGTTATCGGCGTATTTGTTGCCCCCGAGTTGTGGGAGAAATGAGTCCTTGGCGTGCTTGAATCGGTTTGATGTAATCTATCGTTAAAGAGACCCCGAAAACGTCTATTGCGAATATGAGTACATGTTGTGATGTAATTGGGGCCATCACATATGACGATAACTGTACGACGATTAATGAAGCTTATCCTAGAAGATAGAGGAAAATGGCTTTAAGGCTCATCGCCGCTGTATATTGTAATACTTGTAATAAATATCGATAATATGACAAATCTTGGCATTCGCTCAGTAAAATACAAACCTGAGGGGTGCCATGTGATTAATCCATGAATTCGTGTACAATGGCAGTTCCGTAACCAATCATATATATGGTAGTAATAAGCATCCTTGTTGAAAAAAAAATGCAGAAATGCAAGCAAGCTAAACTACAACATGTGTAGAACTAGCTTTGCAATGTATGAACAAGTACATAATGAAATGGTTCAATGTGTTCCTAGCATTTTCATTTATTATCCCAGTGGGATTGTGTCACGTCACATACCTCTTCAAATATTAAATTGCATTTTTTAATTGTACACCGAAAGAACAATTTATTTCCAATACTAAAAATGTGTTCCAAATTTTGTTTTTTTTTTTAAATATGGGCTATATACAATTTAAGTAGAGTTACTGTAAAAAAATCAAAGATTTTTTGATCATATTCCAAGATAATACAAATATCCATTTTATTACAGGTAAGTATTTAAGATAAACTGATAAATGTGCTGTTTTGTATAGAAATATGAATACATTTCAAATTAGTTTTATATACAATGTGCAAGATGATCACTAGTTGTACAATAAACAATACTAGCAGAATGTAATACATTTTATTTGATTGCTATTTCGATTTATAAACTTGCTATGGAGTATTTAGGATGTTATAAATGTCTAAAACGTATCTTTTGCAAGTGACCCGTGTTAACAATACCTTCAGTTCAAATGGTTTGTGTTTATATGAAGGTTAAATTTTCCAATTGGTTTGCATGAAGTCGAATGCTGTATAGTTTGGCCGCTGAGAGATTAAGTTCCTTTCATAGATATTCCAGTTATTAATTTTAACTTGTAACTCGGGCAAAAAGATGCTTTGGGACATCTGAGCGCAGCGGTCGCTATGATTTGGCGGAATTTATATGAAACAAAGTTAATACACATAGGTCGTTGTGTCTTGACGGTCGACCTTTTTTTAATTGACCCATTTAACTTTGAATACTGTTTAAATCTCTTCCGATTTCCGATTATACGTATAGAAATATTTACGACGAAAATACCGTAAATGCACTTGCCATAAGCTAGGACGCAGAAGTCGAAGACTTTTGACACTACTAACATAGCACTAAGGGGAGGAGAAAGCCTAACGTAATTTACCAAATGCCATCCTAATTGATCCTTTTGATTGCGATTAATTTATTGAAGTGACCCTACCAAGGTGGATAACTTATTCAAGGTAGACGTATTCTTGAATATAACCTTTGTCTTGTATAAGTTTTCACCAAGGCCGATGCGTCGAGTGGCTCCATTCGGCCGGAGCAGCATCTATCTTACTCAATTGCTCCGGCGACATCGCAGCTGTGACGATCCCACAGCGAACCGAAGGTTGAGAAATGCACTGACCATTTATACCTCACCCAATACAATCCAAAGCCTTGAAGACTGCGTCCTGTGAATTGATGAACAGTTAGAGCGTTTATACATTATAGCGCAGCGGCGATGCTACTGCACTAGTCGGCTTTGTGTGTTCAGCTGCGGCACAAATGTATTTATAATATGTAAAAGAAAACCCTGACTTACTCCAACGCTGTAGGCTCATAGGACTCGTCTTCTGGTCTTGGAACTGGACGGATATTGTGGCGGTTACATATAAGCATCTCAGCACTTCGGTGTATCGCCAGTCGATACGGCACCACTGCAGTGCATCCAGAACTGCTCAGGTCTCGATGAAATTTCGAAGGCTTTCTCGTAGTCCACAAGACCATTATTTTTCGAACATTATAGAGGGAGTTCATACTGTTCGAAATGGTTAAGGAAAAGCAAGTTTGGTTTTGAGAAGGTCGCAATGCCGTCTAAGGTGTTGATCTTATTGAAACCCGGTTTGCTCTAGTAACTGGAACCCGGCGAGACGATTCGTTAAGGCTCTCGAGATAAAGTTGTAGATATGGCTCAGGAGTGAGATGGGCTTGTAATTCTACAGTAAGACCTTATCGCCATTTTGAGAACAATATCACCTCACTCCCGCTCTATGCTATAAGTGACGTAACATATCTAATTGTTATGTAACATTGTCCTAGTCCTAGGATGATTTAATTTTTCAGTGGGGTAAATAAACAATAAAAATATTTTTATTAAAAATGAAATGTCGACCCACTCAATGACACACACAACACACGCACACAAACCCACCCGGGAACACAATCTCTCAACGGCCAAACTACAATAAGTTAAGTCTGTATAGATTACTTCAGATAGTTTAGTAATAAAAATTGCCCGGTTTCCGCTAAGCGCTTGTGTACATATTATATTATTATTCGGGCACTGATAGAAACTAATAGACTGGTTTATGAATAATTATTTGAATCTCTCTAAGAGTGGAAATTGAATATTTTGGAAAAAGTAAACAATATTACAATTGATATGTCTTCTTTTTAACATGTATAGTTTAGTTTAATTTACCGTTGGTAACCATTGCCGCAGTTTTCTGTTGTTTAAATGAGAACGAACATTCTTGAAATTATTTTAAGTTGCTTTACATTTTGGAAAATAAATTTAATATTAATGTTGAATTGATGTCGTGTAAATTGAAAGATGTGACGGCTCATGCAGTGTTTATACTTAGGATTCTATTACAGGTTTTTGTTTGTACACAATTTATGTGCCATAAAAATGAAGCATCATCTACTGGTTATTTCAATAAAATATGTTAGCTCTTGGAACACAAGTTCGATTGTACTGTATTGATAAAAGTAGAGGCAAACCTAATTTCTTTCTGACAGTTGCTTGTATAGCATCTTGATATTTGGGATATGAATTTCCTAGATAGTAGTGAAAAGTCTTAAATAAAAGAAAATGTATTGTATTATTGTGGAGACAATTATGAAGGAAGAATATACCTAGATACAGTAATAAATGTTATCGTTCATTCATTAGTTACCTGTATCTTCATGTTGATGTTTTATTCAGGGTTGATGTATTATTGGCAAAAACTAAATTGACGTTGTACTTACGAACCATAAGAACTAATTGAATAGTAATTACAATGTAAATAATTTTTCTAAATGCCTGTTCTTTTATCAAATAAAATGTAAAAAGAATTTAAATATTTTTATGATATATCGATTGTGTACAAATAGGTAATACGCAGAAGTAGGTTTGCGTTCATTTGAAATACTAATATTGTTCGATTGTTAATGCTTAAAGACTGCTTGCGTTGCGTTCTTACATGGCCAAGATAAATGTAAAATTTTATTGAAGTTTGTTCAATGTTCTTGAGAAGCCAAAGTCTTCTTGTTATATGTAATTATTAAACATAGTGTAAGGTTTTTCTAAGGTGACTTGATTCCAGAAAATGAATTGAGAAATATAGATTTAAAGAATACAGCTTTGTTTTATTGAATCAGTCTGATGACACAGGCTTTCAACTCGGAAAAAAAAAGGGTTTAACTACTACTTCTGCCTCGATCACACGCACCAAGTGAAGTGGTGAGACAGTGCAATCTGGTATCTTTCTTTAGTCGGAATGAACCTTTCTGACCCGTGTACACCTATTTGGTTCACCTAGGAAATACTTAGTCATTCAATCGTGATCGTGCCGAGAGTTTATTGCCAGCCAGTGGTTACTGGTTCCCCTAAAAGCCCCCTGGGGGGGGTGCGAGGGATATGTCGAAGACAACCTCACCTGCGGCCCACAGTCGGCGTGAGGTCTTAGTCGATTCGAGTTCCTCCCTTTCCGGCTCCGGCAGGGGAGGTATCCGAGGGGATTTCCGCACGGAAAAAAAAGGTTACCCTAAAGGCCACGGCGATGACGCTGACTCAAATTCTTACATAGGTAATATTAAAATTAAAGGCCCAACCAATACGCTTTATTAGAGGTTAGCGATTTTGAATATAGGAGCAACAAGAGCTTAATTTTGTTACAAGTTTAACAATAACAGCTAGGTCGCTCTTAGGATAGGTGACTTGATTATTCTTAACATCGCAAGGTTCGCATTCTAGTAATTATGATTACTTTTCATATGTGCTTTAGAATACCAAAGTTTGAGTCTGAGGTGAATGGAAATAAATTACATTATTAATTTAATATTTTATTTAGCACTATTAATAGGAGCATACAAATAGTGAATGGTGACTAGTATGCCTAAATTAGATCAAATACACATAACATTCATTTTCTTCCAACTCTGTAATAAGTTCAATTTTCGAAAAACATTGGAAAAAATGAAATGCTCAAGTGAGACTCGAACTCACGACCAGCGCTTACAGGGCGACTGCTCTGCCAATTGAGCTATTGAGCACCACTTGAATCATTCCAAATTTTCCTTCTCTTTATATCCGTCTATAAGGGCGACGGTGCAGCCATCTACCAACATTCTTACGAAAAAAAAAAAAAAAGTTCAATTTTAAGATATTTACTGTATGATTCCACCATAACTTTAATTCGTGTGATGTGAACTTTAATTCATGTAAAGCCGTTTAATACATGAAATTATTACATCAAAAACAATTTTATTCGAATTAAACTGCGAAAATAGTTATAGAAGGGGGTCACACACCGAAGCTGCATAATTTGCTGGTACACAGCAAATTGCCAAGGAAAATGTGCACGTTAAGATGCACCAAAATTTGCTGCGTAGGTTAATTATGGCTTTGGTGCATTAGCTGCTTTGGTGGGTGGCCGCACTAAGTTAGCTATGAGATGACCGACAATTATAATTTTATTACATGTAATTAACGTTTTGTAAATGTAACATTTCAAATCTAGTCGTGTACATGGCATAGATTACAATCAAGACACTGGCAGCTCGCCCCGGCAAGTTTCATGAACACGCGTCAGAAAGTTCGAAAGAACAGTCAGCCACGAATAATGTCCGGCCGGGCACCTGTGATTGGTTGATACGTTACGCCCACTTAAAGCGAGCCGGTGAAATACCCGTGATTTTGTAAATTACACATTTCAAAACTGGTTTGTATTTTACACTTTTAAATAGAACATCACACAACTGACACTAGAAGCAACTTTTAGATTGCACAACATGAACATGGGTTTGTTATATTATTTTTTATATAACGTAAAAATTCTAGTGCTATTTAGATTTTAACATTTGCAAACAATGCCTAATTAAATTACTTATTTAACATGGCTAATAATGTCAGACACGAATTCTATATGATCCTAAAGACATAACTTCTTACTTTACGAAACATGGCACAGTTTACGCGTTGCACACACTTGATTACTAATACTAATACATCTTGTAACAGCTACAGCTATTTTGGGGTCAGGCAGACACTACGGTACAAGGTGTACTAAGTTATATTCTACACATAGAAATATTCAAAACAAGTATGTAACAAATTAATTTGTTGATTTGACTGAAACAGTTCTTCCGCCAGGTATGAGCGAGGTAGTTAGGGGTGATTTTTAAACGAACTTTTTTTTTTTTTTCCACCAAAGATGTGTAACAATTTTACTGAATGAAATATTTATAGCATTTATTATGCTAACTTTTTAAGTTCGAAATACATCGGGAAAAAGAAACACTCGAGTGGGATCGTCCTTAAGGGCGACGGTGGAGTCATCTACCACCCTTCTTCTAGTTGGAAGAAAGTTGGTAGATGGCTCCACCGTCGCCCTTATAGACGGATATAAAGAGAAAGGAAATTTAAAGTGATTCAGGTGTGGCTCAATAGCTCAGTTGGAATAGCATTCCCCCTGTAAGGGAAATGTCGTGGGTTCAAGTCCCACTTGAGCGCTTCTTTTTCCCGATGTATGTCGAATTTAACGAACATCATTCCGTGACCGTAACAGAAACGTTTCTCAGTCAGATAATGTGGACGTAATTTGTTACGCGAACAATTGTCACAAGTTGCAATTGAGGTGCCTGCTAGTTACGAAAATTCGCAGTGCAGCGAAGCTAAGTGGCACAGTACACTTAAGGTTTTAGTTTTGCTTTGTGTTTCTTTACAGACTAAACTCAAATGCATTCCGTGTACACTTTATGGCTTGTCCCTTACTGTGTGATTTGATGTAGATGTACATATATCTTGTGATTCTATTCTTCGATTTATACCTCGCGCACCTCCTAGTTAACTCACTTATCTTGAAAGAATCGCAGCCGTTCGGAGGGTCTTATTTTATTGCGATATAGGGGTGGGTACCTATAATGTTGTTACAATTCATGCTTTTGGGGTCCACCATATACAAGTACATTTATTACATAAAATTTAATTGTACGCAATCTTCTTTTTTATTGGAATGGCTCCTTGCATCGGTTATTAATTGTAATATATTTTTCAATCAAATCAGCAATCTTTTAACGTTTTTCATCAAATACATACACACACAAATACACATATTCTGCACCCGTCTTCGTTCACTCATCATCGTAGTAGTGAGTACATATAAAGCGTACAACAAGCTTAACACTCAGCACATCACACTGTAATCTTATCTCCTTTTAGTTCTTAATAAAACTTACTTTACAATCACAAAATCGTGATAAAAATAATACTGTAAAAATATAACATTGAATGGTCAAAGCTACACAGCCTTCTTACATAATAAATGCATAATGGAATGTTTATACCTATAGTAACTCATTACAAATTCTAACAATACTTGTAAAATCTCATGGTATTTCTTATAAGTAATAAATTTCGTATAAATTTAAGTATAATGCCGATTATGTACAAATAAAAATACAAACTTAGAACCAGGACTCTTGTGTCAACTATACGTTAGTTCACTTATTTCATTAGCGAGGTTTTGACCAAGGAAAAGAAATCTTCCTTTTAATTCAAGGTGGGAGAAAACTAAATTGCGATTGTCAAAGGTAACACATTTTTTTGTATGTAGTGCAACTTTCGGTAGACATTACACATGACCACTTAAAGTTACACAGGTACCTAATTTTAGGAAATTTCTTTTCCACTGCAAAAGCAATCAATGGGCGTTTGGCCCAAATTACAAAACAGCGCAAAATGCATTAAATTTGATTAATTCAATCCTTCTTTTTTTATCATAGTTTAGTTGATACTTCGTGATATTTCTTGTATACGTCGTGCATTGCATTCCCGGCAGTAAAGGTGGTCGTCTAACGGATAGCATCCGCGGCCCTCCTGTCGCGAACATAGCGATGCTCCACAATCCTCGCACGCATAGCAGGTCACGTGAAAGCTTTTGTCCAGAGCCACGATCCGTACGGTCTCTTCTGCGCCGCCTTCGGGCACAATTGGTTCACGGCAGCGCGCGCAGCGAGGAGCATATCTGAAGAATAGACAAGTCTTTTATTTTGTTGAAAATATTTGTGTCACATCATGAGGGGTGTATTTTATTCTTTATGAAGTAATGAATAAGGTAGGAAAAATTTATAAGGTGGCTTAGTGGTCAAAGCATAATCCCTGTAAGAGAAGGATTGGGGATTCGAATTCCGTCTAGACCGATCAAAACTTTTCCTATCTTATTCAATACTTGACTTATTAATTCTTTAAAATTTTATTCAAAATATAAGTATTAACTTTAATTAAATTATGTATCCATATTGATTGGTAAGATGGTTTGACTGACAATGAATGCCAATCTCATTCGGAAGCTGGTGGTAAGATCAGACAGTATAATATACCATCTAACATAATAGTAATCGCGACCAAACATAGCCTATGTGTTAATTGGCAGCCTCCGTGGCGTGGCGGTAGTGAACGCGACTGCCACGTAGGAGGCGCGGATTCGATTCCCGCTCAGTGCAAATATTTTTATGCATGAATATTACTATTTGCATTGGTCTGGGTGTTTCTATGTATAATATGTATGTATTTACAAAAAAAATGTATTTAAGTATGTTTATCCGCATTCTAGATTCCATAATACAAGCTAGTTAAGCTATGCTTACCATGGGTCTAGATAGCGTTGTGTAGAATGTTAGGAAATATTTATTTATTATTATCCAGGGTGTCAGCTAACTCCATGCCAAATTTAATTAAAACACTCCAGCTCTTCAGATGTGAAGAAGTAACAAACATACACACTCACACTTATGCCCTTAATATTATTCGTGATAATTCTGGTAGCTGAACAATTGACAAAAATGTGTGTATACCTTTTATGAAAATCCTCAATACAATGTATGCGGTTAACAGCATCAACAGTAAAAGGTATGCCATCGAGGCTCTTCTGGCACACAACACAAGTGAAGCATCGAGGATGATATGGCTTGCCAGTTGCTCGAAGAATACGGTCAAGTATAGGATCGCCACACACACAACATTTTTCTAATGTATCCAAGTAGTCTCTTTCGCATAGAGCCCGACTTTGCACAGCATAGAATGGTCGACCCTGAAAAAGAATACATATTTTCATTTTTAATTCTGGCAAGGAATAAAAATACACTATTTTCTTTAGTTATCATCTCGATTATACAATTCCTTAATAAAATATTCATAAAATAATCAAATATTTTGCAGTCAGGAGGTCCTAGCAAATGTAATTGAGGCAATTCAAGCATATTGCATTTATATTAATAAAATTTTGATGGTGCGGAGGGTTAGTTACATTATTAATAAAAAGAATCCCAATTCAAAAGATAATACATGTGGTGGAAGTTGACAATAAATAATGCAAATTGCAAGAAAAATCAAATATTGAAAACATCTACACTATGAACTCCACCAGACATCTAAGAGGCCACTCACTGAAATTAAGTAAGCCTCGGTGTGCCAGCAACCCTAGGTATAACTTCCTGCCAAACCGCATGGTGCAAATGTGTAATAGAAATTTAAATATTTGAATGGAATTATCTAAAATTCTGGTTCAGATTAAAAATATATTTTTTAGATTCAGATTGGCATAAAAATTTAAATTTTTTCATTTAAAATCAAATTATTTATAAATCAGTGCATAATTTAACTTACTTGTAGATTTATTCCACAGTGTTGACAGCAGAAACATTTTATATGATAAATCCTTTCCATGGCTGTACAGCCAGTGGTCTCGCCCATGATTTTGTCTCCACACTTGTAGCAGTTGCCACAATACAAGGCCTCATCTGGCTCCGGTATTGGCTCCACCGTAGTCCCGACATAGCCACCATACAGAGAAGTGCCAGACAGCTGACTACAAGGTCGAGGGTTGATCGGCTCATACAAGGACTCATAAGTTGATGATGTCTGTGATCCACCATAAGTAGAAAAGTCTTGCGCGTTAACAGACGCAGAAGAAGGAGGATATGCCGACCCCGGCCGTCGCAATTCACTGTAATTAGACTGAGCACCTATATCACTGATCCTAGAAACTTCAGACCTCGTATCACGGTCGCTATATATACTATCTCCGCCGTATGCATTACGTTGCATCATCATATTAGAATATACATGATTGGTGCCACCAGGAGGGAGCAAATTGCTGTATAGAAGAACGTCACCGCTTCGTACTTTTGCAGTGTTATTCCTAACAATGCAACTCTTAACAGGAACTAAATTAGAGTATGTTGAACTCGTGCGACTGCCACATTCTAACCTAGACGAGTAAGAAGGCTCGCAGGCTGACTTCACCGTGCAGCTTTGTGGAATTTGAGGTAAAGGAGGCTTATTTTTTTTCGGTGGGATGGATGGTTTCTTCTTCGCCGCGATAATATCATCTTGAAGCTTGGCTTCTAACTCGTTCGCATATATCCTTAAGTCAGCTAGTTGCTTATCTAGCTCAAGCGTATTCATAACTATAAAATTAACTCAAACTCACTATAGTTATTTATTTTATTGTTCTAATGATGCGAAATCGTTACGCCCGCCCCAATCTATTGTTGGATGCAAATAAATATGACAAGTAAAGTCTTCCTTATTTATTATTTATCTGTGGTTCTATGGCGACCCCACTTACATTCCGTTTCACGGTCAAATTCAAAGTATAAACTTAAAGCGTTCTTGGGTTGGTGTTAGGAATGTCTAGATGTTATAGTGCACCTTGGTATATGTATAACGAGTAATCTTATGTAGTATGAATCGTTAGACTGTGTGGTAGCAATAGTAATTACTAAATTGCAAGACGTAAATACGTTATCCCTCAATTTCCTGTAACATAACATAACATAAACTCACGAAGGGGTAGGCAGAGGTGCTAGCACCCACATTTCGCCAGTATATTATCTCCTGTATTAAGTACGTAAAATATTAACCAAGTCAAATCCATAGTAAAATTCAAAACGAGTAGTATTTTAGTATGTATTTAATTTCCCGATGTATTTCGAGTATTCTAGGAGTTTCAGTTTAGGTTTCATTGTGTAAAGCGTAAGAGCCTTAGAGATAATCGTGACTGCAATGTGTGTGTGGCAGGTCCGTGGCACAGAAAAGCTATGGCGTGGCCGTGGGTACGTACACATACTCAGACGGGTTGTGTGTGAGGGATAATAGTTATGTTTAGACAATACGCCTATCTGAAACCCAAGACCGCGGCGACGAGTGGTTTTAGTTGGTTCGAGTCGGACATTTTGACTTTACCACCCCCGCTGGACGGCGGGGAGAGGGAATCAGAAGGAATTTCCTATTAGGCAGTTACCTCTACTTACGGCCGTTCCTAATAACATACTTGCAGTTAAAGATAGATCGCAACAGTTAAATTTGACGAATTGGTTGTTTAAATTCAAAACACGGTAACTGAGTTTTTTGCGGGAAAGCGCATCGCGGTATAATTTTACTTTCCGAAATTGGTGTGAAATAGGAGTTACTACCTATGTTTTGAATTTAAACAGCCGAGCGCTTTATCCGTAGATGCGATCTGTCTTCAACTGTCAGTATGGTATTGGGAACGGCCGTTAATCTGTCTAGGTAAGTCTATCGTCCAACTATAGATTTTATGAAATTGTACCAAAAAGGTACCTAAGCCATCAAAAGTCCAATTATTTTTATCGATGCTTGTTAAATATAATTGCTGAAACAAAGACTTCTTACTTTTAAAGTTGTAACATTCATTTCTATGAAGAATGGCGAACTACCTAGGCCTAATTTATGCTATATCAATAGCGCTACAGGTTAGTGATTGATGATATAAATCTACATCAACTCGTACGACTTGAATCTACGTCAGTTTCATATTATGTTTTTGTAATCAGTTTGTTGCAGTTTACTCGCAAGGAATGAACAGCGATGATGACGGTAAATGTTTCTTTCATAATTTCTTACATTAAGTACAAGGTTCGATTTTTATATGATGAGTCCAAATAATTGTATGTCTATTTATTTTACAGAGTTAATGAAACTGGGAACTGAACCTGTTGAGGAAGAGGTAAGTACTTATCAACTGGCACTTTTTGTACTTAGTACCTACCTACTATACGTAAGTGGCTAAGTGGGTTTCATAAGATAAAATTCAATAAAATTAAAATGTTTTTTCAGTGGCACATGGATTTTATGCCTGTAAGTATTTGATCATCTTACGCAGTTATTGTCATTTATCATGTTAATGAACTTTTTAATAATTGTCACTAACTCAGTAAGTATGAGAACTGTGGATACTTTTTGTTTTTTTTTACCTAACTAACATAATACCTCGACTTGTTTAGACAGGCTATCTACCAGACAGTGTATATCGAGAGCTGGCGTGGTATGGTATTCTACAAATCCAGCCACTTCATCACAGCTCTAAGTACAAAGTGGCGGCTCAACTAATTTGGCAGCACACGCTCGGAAGACCGCACGTTATCATCGAAAGTCCACCGCAGGTATACTTCTATTTTTATAGCTACTTGAATCTCGGAGTTTAGTTAAGTTGCAGAATAACGTTTTGTGCATATAATACATAAGTATAATGTTTCAAGCATAGATTTGTGTCCGTAGTCCACCCAATCTCCAGGAAAGGTGAGCCGCCAAATATTGGCTGAAGAAGCAGCGAAATGGTCTCGGGAACAACGGGCGGCACAAGAAGTGCTCATGGAAAATATCAAGAGCGGCGGGAACGGACTCACGGTCAGGACCGTCATAAGTGCACACAAGAAATCTGTCTATATCATACAAAATGGTAAGAAATATAACAATAATACGAAAGAAGTTCATATTTGATTGTGGAATGCCTTCGCCCAAAATTGTGAGTTTGGCTTAGGGCCCCAAAGCTGTTAAACCCCTCATTTATACTGTGTCCAATAGTTAAAGGACTTAAAGTTATTAAAAGGGACTTTATCAAATATATTCTACTTATATTCTATTGTCCAGGTAACTACTACAGATGTCCACATGGATCCGAACCGGATTTAGATGCTTACAGAGTACAAGCAAACATGCATGAGCGCAAGTGTACTTTCGGCAAGCAGTCTATTCCTGTGCCGTTGGATCCATGCATTGAAGCTGAAGTTGCACCTATTGAGTATTCCTTTCATGAAGGTTGGATGTTCTGCCTCGGCAATGGTGAAAGAGAAAATAATTATTTCCAGAATGGAACTTTGGATTGCGGGAACAAAACTAAAGTATACTTTTCTTTGAATTATCTTACATAATATTTGCTTATTGCGTTTTGAATGTCCACGGTTCATCATTATCATCTTAGTGTAGTGTCCCGATTCCATCCATGGCCTTCACCCTCACCTCAGACCCACGGTCTCCTTTCTGGCTTTGCTTCCTCTACTTATAATTAGACTTTTCTTTCTGTTACATGATCTTACGCACCGTAGTGAGACTATATTAGCACGAATGTCATCCTTGCACCACCCACTTCTTGGGTCCTCCTATCGGGAAACGGTGATACTGGTATTACCAGATACTTTTGTAACGTGCAGAAATCACTCAGATCCTGCATAATCACCCTAGCCCAGCAGAAGCAGGCCGATGCGTTGGCGCCATTCGCACCTTCCCATAACCAGGGCAAAATGGAGACACCGTGGTTCCATAGCGTGCGAGCCATCTCAATGCCGTTCGATCAGCCGGGATGCAATTGATATGCCATTGGCAATATCACCTCTGGCTATAAATGAACCAAGCCTGTGTGCGGTTTTAGTCGGTTAGAATTCGACATAACCATCTCCGTTGGCTGCTGCGAGGAGGGGTATCCGTAGCAGTCGAACGTTTTGCCGCCATACCACAGAGGTTGTGGATTAATAATTTAAAAAATGAGGAGATTTTATGTACTTATACTTTGTGGTTCAGATATCTTTACTTATATACCTAGTTAGCATTTTATTCTAAGTGCTAACTGTAATGTTTATTACACAAGTAACCTACGCCCAGTTGCTAAGTTGTTGGATCTGTTTCAGATAAGTGTTGACAAATTTCTAGAAGAATGCGCAATTGATCATAATGTTGTGATCACGTTCGACTACTTCGGTGATGAGCCTCGAAAAGATATGATGCATAATGCCACTCTTTGTACGACCTGGGATCCTTGCCGGCTGTCATACCTATATCGACTTGAGGTAAAACGACCGAATAAGAACTGTGCGATGTTGAAATATGTACTTATATTTAAACATTAATTTAATTTTCTTTAATTTACTAAGCCCCCGCCTCAAGAATTGACACCGGCATTCCCAACTACTCCGGAAAATCCATGCGAAAGTACTGTTTGTCCAGAATGTTTGGAGGAAGAGACAGAAAAGGGAGCATCGGCGGATGGGGGATTTGTACTTTCAGGTATACCTATGTTGTTGTATTTTAAAATTATTATTATGTGATAAAAGGTCAAACAGTAATCAGGTAATTGATTACCTAGTAGGTTTGTAAGATAATCATCATTTTAAACTACTTTGTGTTTTTTTGCAGAAGATATATATGAACCAGCTTTGCGTAATAATGCACGCTGATAACGGAAACAGACGCAAAATAAATATGTTTTACGAAAACCTTAATTATGTTTTCTTTATTTATTTCATCGTAATTTTCAACTATATTTAACTTTTGCTGGCCAGACTCTATGTAGTGTCTGTATTTACTGGGCAAGCCCAAGATGCAGAATAAAAAAAAAAAAATCAAGTTACCTAATTCTATCCCAATAAAATGTAGCAAGACCATTTTCGAGAACTGGGTCGGGCATATACCTTTAGTATTGTCGAAAAGGTATATGGATTCAACATGGCTACCTTGAGTGCATTTATTGTTCATAAAAAGCTCATACAGCTAATTCTGACGTGCTGATGGACACGTAGATCCATAAAAGATTCCGGATTCTGCAACAAGCATGCGAAGTACCTGTTATTCCCCAAGCGTGGGAATAGCTTGTTATCAACAGGGGCAACGGGTTGCGACACTAACTAGACTCTGGCCATGTACCATTAAACTATAGGTGTACCAGAATCTCATGCCAAATAGCAAATTAGAAAATTGTAAAGTGCAATACTGGGGAAACTGGATTAAATTATCTTGATACTTCTAAATTGTGCGGAAAATATATTTATTTTTAAACAATACATAGGGAGGGCACGCCCTAATAGCGGCGGTAAGACCCATCATGGAGGAGTGGCTAGAGAGGCCACACGGCAGCCTCTCGTACCGGCTGACGCAGGTGATTACCGGACACGGGTGTTTCGGGAGTTACCTGTGTCGGATCCGGAAGGAGCCAACGTCCGAGTGCCATCATTGTGATGCGAGCGAGGACACAGAGCTGCACACGCTGACCGAGTGCCCGGCGTGGGACACGCCGAGGCGGGTCCTAGTGGCGGCTCTGGGGGTGGGAGTCCTCACACTCGCCACGTTGCTCACAGCGATGGTAAGATGCGCGAACGCTTGGGGTGCGGCTGCCTCCTTCTGCGAGCAAGTAATGCTCGAGAAGGAGGCGGCCGGTCGGGTCCGGACAAGACTCCGGGCCCGGGAAGCCCGCGCAGAGCGAAGGCGAACCGGACGTCGGAGGTCGCAGAACGACCTCCGTCCTCCATGAGCGCTGGCCTGGGGGTGACCGGTGGAGCCGCCTGTCACCCTAGCAGAAGCAGGCCGCGGCGGCGGCGCCAAATGCGCCTCCCCGTAACCGGGGCTAGATGGGGACACTGTGGTCCCCACAACCCGAAGGGGGCCATCTCGAAAGAGATGGGCCTGGGTCTGCCGGGGTGCGAGAGATATGCTTTTGGCAATCTCACCTCCGGCAACCAAGGACCCAAGACGGAGTGCGTTTTAGTCGGTTCGAGTCCGACATAACTGCCTCCACCGGCTCCGTGGGGGTGGTATCCGTGGGGATTTTTCGCACGATAAAAAAAAAAGAAAAAAAAACAATACATAGGGACTATACATATCATAATAAACAATTAAAATAAAATTTAGGTATTATTTAGAGATTTTTATTCTTATTCTTGAAAAACGGTCAACAATATATAATTGTTAAAGTGAAATATTCTTATAATGAGATTCCTAGTGCATCAGTTAACCTTTGAGTTATACCTATTAAACATATTTTATTCCTGTTGGCACCCGTTGACGTTAGCAATATCATAATATAAGTTCACCATTCGACACGACACGTTTTCAACGAGGGCCTTATCACTTGTTTGGAAGCATCACCACACTCGTGCCCTATTTGTTAAACCCTCCTGGATTATAATCCAGCAAGATGGGAAACCATTACCATTCTTATTCCATCGAATTAATGAGGCAGGGTCCCAAGATCTAGCGAAAGGGATCCACGTCCTGAAAGAGCCAGTGAGCCTACCCTACCATCCTATCTGCGAAGTATTCCTATTGTTTTTCAGTTACTTAAGCACTTCCTGGTTATTGATATATCTTTGTTGTAATGACACGTGAATCTGTCCATATTTATGCATCCATTATCTACTATGAGAACTGACATTATACAACTTGCTTGTGTTTTAATCTACTTTGGGAATTGAAAATAATAATAATTACTTTCTGTAATTAGGCAATAATTATTTTTATTTGCAATGCTTGAACATTAATGTGAAAATATCAATTACGTCTCAATCGATGTACTTAATGTGTATCATAAAATAGGTTTGCGCAGAAGTTGTTATGCGATCGCAATTTTGATGAGCAAGAAATAATGTGTCTAAATGATTCTCCAGGGCAATGGTATCTTTTTTTTATCGTGCGATTAATCCCCACGGATACCCAGGGCGGTGGTATGCCTGAAAAAAGTACTTACCGTCCTTCAGAATATATTTTCGATAGGTATTCGTCATAATAACTTCGTCCATAGTGCAAATGTATGGAATGCGAGAGAATTTCCCATATATCTCGGCCTATGATGAGCTTACATAGGAACAATTTATTAAAAACCAACAAAACAACTGTAGAGTAAAACTAAAAGAGTCATAGCTGAACTAAATATACAATAATATCGAAAGAAAATTGAATAACTACAACTAGGTATTATATCATGCATGATCATCATCACAAAGAAGTAGTAATACAAATGGCAAAGAATAAAAATCTATGTAAAAGTATCAAAATGGTACAAGCCAAGTTATTGGTCAAACCGCTATATAGAAAGACCTGGAAAGACCAGAAACTTTGAAATAATAAAATATTTGACATTTCGGTGTATATCAATGTCAACTTGTGGTGGACTTTGTATGCCGGTCAGACTTATGCGCATGTGCGTCTTATATCTTATTTAAAGAAATAGTCGTAGGTATATACAATAATTTCATCTCTGTGAGATCGACGAATTTGACGTTATGACATCAACATTGCCATATGAAAATCGTAATTCTTTTTTAAAAATCGTGCCATGAGATTCTGGTAGACCTATAGTTTTCATGCATGCCTTCGTTGACTCCGTTATGTCGGTGTATATTCAGTGTTTTATGTCAGATTTTTAAAATTTAGCGCCAACTTTTTGCGCCATCTTTCGTTGCATAGATATAGGAAGAACGCTCGCGCGCTTAGTTTCGTTGGCATTCGTTGGCCAGAGTCTAATCCTGTCACAACTGTCATTAACATTATTCATTGGTTGTCAATTTTTACAACCCATGGGACAAAAAAAATAGCAACAAAACAAGATTTTGCTTTACAACACGTGCAATGTGGCCCATGTGGGAGTGAGATATTTGTTACCCGCATCATATGGAATGGATAGAGATAGGAAGTGAAGTGACCATCAGCTCAATTTAAGTTCAGGAATACACAACATCAGGATAAATAATTTAAATCGGAGGAACTAAATTGTACTTGCCTGTCGAATACAATCTCCTTAGTTTCTTGGTCTTTGTTATCACTTGAAACTGGCGAAACTGGCACAGAAGGAGCAGGATCCACTATTGTATTGTTTATTCTAATCAACAATGGTTGTACTTCATAGTCTTCACAATATTATTGACAGTGTAGCAGGAATAGATACCTTCGACTTACCAAAATTAAAACAAAACATTTTGAAATTGGAATTCACTACTGACGATGTAAGTACATTCCTGTTCTAAAAACCAGTAGAAGGAATTAATAGTTTGAACATAATTTGTTTTTGTTTAATCATCATCTGTTTACTTCTAAAGAATTCCCAAAGTATACCATTAGTGTTATCATCAACAGTCACAACATCTATAATCCTTGGACCTTGACTCATTGATGACTCATGAATGAACTACTCTTGTGTGGTACGCTCCGTCGCTGTATATCATATTCTCAAATGACCACATTCGTAAAACATCATATTCGCAAAACATGATATTTGCAAAATATGATATTCTCATGATATCATATTCTGACAACATCTTATTAGCAAAATATTATATTCGTAAGATACCATATTTGCTATAATATCATATTCTCAAATTACCACATTTTTAATCTAAAAGTAACATCAGGGAAAAAATCAAAAGGTAATTAATTTTATTTCTATATAATGATACTGGCTGACCATGTATTTTCCTTTGAATAATAAAGACAGTATATATACATCAGGTGTGATTTATTATGTTATTGCACCCGCGATCTTTACCTTACCTTACGGCTACCGAGACACGCCCGATGTGACTCAAATTTCCCTTCTATATTCATCCGTCTATAAGGCGACGGAGGAATTATCTATCGATGTTCTTACGAACTATCAGAACCAATGAATGATTTTACAATAATTTTCAAACACGGATTTTCGTTTACTCCTTCCAAATATTTGAAGTAATTTTTTATATGATATAAATGTTGTTTTTTAGTTTTTCTGTTAATGACATTAAAATATATTCTCAGACGATTTTATCTAGTTTGTTTATTTTTAATATGAATTAATATTCTATTTCATAATAATAAATGTTTAGTTTCTCTTTTTTTTTTTCGTGCGGAAATCCCCTCGGATACCCCCCTGCCGGAGCCAGAAGGGGAGGTTATGTCAGACTCGAACCGACTAAAACCGCACGCGACACGACTGTGGGTCGTGATGCTAGGCCGGAGGTGTGGTTGTCATCGACATATCCCTCGCACCCTGGCAGACCCAAATGTTTAATTTCTCCAAAACAACAGAAGTTTGGTGTGTTTGTCGTTTACCTGACTGTACTCAGAATAGAGTCTTTTGCGTTTATCATGTTTCACGAATGTCATATTTTGCTACTATGATGTTGTCAGAATATGATATTAAGAGAATATCATATTTTGCGAATATCATGTTTTGCAAATATGATCTTTTACGAATGTGGTCTTTTGAGAATATGATATACAGCGACGGAGTGGTGTGGTACACCACCCATTATATTAATGCCAGAGTTGACATGTGGGGAGTGAAAGTTTCTACTGAAGCATACTGCAAAACAACCTCATTCTACTCTGATCATTCTACCTTGATCAAAGTAGAGTGAGTTTGTGAGTTGGTAGCAAAGAGAACCACTATGTTTAGTTCTAGGGCCAACACAAGTAATGTTTCATGGCTGTGTTCTACTAATATTAATAATAATTTTTTTATTTTTCAGAAATTTAAAACTGATTCTATTAAGACTGAACTTCTTTTACCTTTTGCAAATAGTGATGTATTTCACGCCAGTATTGTACAGTCAAGACGTCTCACTGCTCAAGGAGACTGTAAAGCTATTTATGAAGTTACACTGGATGTAGAGGTTAGTTATAATAATATAATATAGTTGCTTCTCGTTTACATCAGGAACAATGAATTGCTCAGGTGGAGCTTGAAACCATAACCTTCCCCTTACAGGGGGAATGCTCTTACCAACTGAGCCACGCCTGGAAGAATTCGTCTTTAAGGCGATGTTATAATATAGTTTTTTGTTACATATATATTATAGTTTTATAATATAGTTTTTCCCGAAGTATTTCGAACTTAAAATATAGTTAGCATAATAAATGCTATAAAATTCCATTCAAATATAGTTGTTGTTGTTATTATTTTCTACTATCTGTACCAACTCAAATTCTTTAAATTGTATAAAGTTAGTTGAGAATAAAAATAATTCCTAAAATACGAAAGACTATACACAAAATGTGAGGTATATAGGAGAGTCCAGTTGTGGACAATGAAACTACTCTGATTAAGGACAAGGGTCTACCCTGATTATGAGGTGGTAAAGTAGTCAACTTTACAATTGAGATGGGTTCAAATTCACCCTATTACACTGCCAACATCAACCCATTCCTAACACAAGAAAATTGCTAGAGTTGTTATAGGACTGCTAGTGATTATGGTGTAGCCAAGTGTAAGATACTTACTTAAAAAAAAACAGGATCGTCACTGACATGTCTCTTTTTAGACCGAAAAAAAAATGCCCACTGAGTTTCTTGGCGGAGACTTCTCAGGTCTGGGCGCATTTAAAACCGGTGATCCATTTGCTAAACTAGTATTTAATATTTACTTTATGTTGACGTTTTGTAAGTGCCGATTTAATAGTCTATGCAGAGTAAACGAATTTTGAATTTCTATAAAAAAATATTTGTGTTAATTTCAGGACAGTAATTTCAAATTCAAAGCAGGTGATACAATTGGAGTTATCCCACACAATGATGAGTCAGATGTCAACTTCATTATTACTCATTTGGATTTGACCTCACAAGCCGACCTGCATTACATATTGTCAACAGATACCAGTGTGAAAGGAGGTAAAATACCCCCTCATGTTCCTCTGGAATCTACTGTGAGGCATGTTTTGAAATACTGCTTGGATTTAAGAAGTGTTCTTAAAAAGGTTATATATACTCTTCTTTACAAAGTATAAAAACACAGTTGCTACCCACTTCTTGTGGTTTGGAGAGCATGTTAAGCCATCCCCTTTTGCTATACAAATATATGTGGTAGTTGGAGCCCTAAAACATTTATACACACATGGGCCTATAGAAAAGTGCAGACCGAGCATCACAGAACATTGACTGAGGGTCAAAAACTTAGGGAATGGAGAATGTTCATACATTCCGAATTTTAGCTATAGTATTGTGTGTTGAAAACAAAAAATTTAATACACCTGAAAGAATTATTTCGATACTAGCTTTTGCTCGTGGCTCCGCCCGCGTGGATGTCGGTAAGCGCGACAAAACATAACCTATGTCCTTTCTCAAGGTCTAATCTACCCCTATACCAAATTTCATCAAAATCGGTTCAGTGGTTTAGGCGTGAAAGCGTAACATACAGACAGACACAGACAGAGTTACTTTCGCATTTATAATATTAGTATGGATATCAATTAGTTTTCCAAGATATGAACTTTTAAAAGGGGCTGCGTGGCGACCGGCTCGCGCTTGGTGCGTGTGCCTGACAGTTAAGTTCTCCTTCCCATCAACGTCAACCAGGAGGGTGGCCAGAAGGCTGGCGGCATTGCCACGTTGAATGGCAATGCCAATCCTTTGCGCAAGGAATAAACCAGCCCTCTGGTCACGGGTAGTGTCAAGTTGAAAAAATAAGTTTTTTTTTAATCACCCATTCATTGAGGAAGGCTTTAGGCTGTATTCTTCATTTTCTCGTTCTTGGCCTATAACCTTCCTCTATAAACGAGCTATTCAAAACAAAAAAAAAAATGATTAGATCAGTAGTCCCTGAGATTTCTGGTAAAACGTAAGGCAGTGCCAACTAAAGCAACTGGGCTACATAACATAACATGACGTAATACGCATCTAGTGCGAGCCGGTCGCTGAGTGGCCACTTCAAGAGTCCAATTATATTGGAAACTAGTTGATATATCGAAATAATTCTTTCACGTGTATTTTTTATTTTCAACACAGATTATATTGAGCTGGAATACAAAATTAGTGAACATTCTCCATTAAAGCAGTACCTACCTATCTTTTGAGAGATATCTTTACTCTGTCCATACTTTTCTATAAGTCCATGACTACATACATAAAAAACTACTTTCCTTATCACATTATGTGTGTAGAATGTGCTGTGTGAACATGCTGTAAACATATATTGCGCATTGAATCTTGATAACCATTATTATTATTTTCTATTTCAGCTGTTCCTGCTAGCCCTTTCAAAGTACACGAAAGATGAAAGAGAAAGAAGGATATTAGAATATCTTTGCAGCAAAGAGGGGTCTTCTGCATACACATCCAATATATTGAATAAAGGCTTGTGTATACTAGACTTGTTCACCATCTTGTTATCTTGTAAACCACCCATAGAAGTTCTACTAGCTAATCTTCCTAGGTTATTACCTAGACCTTATTCAATCGTGAACAGTGGATTGAAAAATAACAAGACAGTCACTATTTGTTTCTCTGTTATGACCCTTAATAACAGAAAAGGTCTCACAACTGGCTGGATAGAAAGTTTAATTTCAAATGTGGAGTTGAATCTGGATAATCAATTAGAGAATTTAAGTCTATCAAAAGAGGGTAGTTGTAAAAAGAAGATACCAATTTACCTTAGAAAAAATATGAATATGTTTTCACTACCAGAAGATATTACGAAATCTATCATTATGATTGGTCCTGGAACTGGAGTAGCACCATTTATGGGATTTTTGGAAGAAAGAGAATTTTTGAAAGCCACTTATCCCAAATTGAAGTTGGGGGAAGCTTGGTTGTTTGGTGGTTGTAGAAATCCAAAGCTAGATTTCATTTACGAAGATAAGTTAAATGGCTACTTGGGCAGCGGCATTTTAAGTAAGCATAGTATGGCATTTTCAAGAATCGACGATACAGATATTAAATATATTCAGGTTAGTGAAACATTGTTACTGCGTTGAGGTAGACAAACAGGAATGTAGCCGGTGAGTTTATGTTTATACGCCATCTCAGGAAATGTTTACTTAAATTTGGTGCTGGTTAACTAGATGCACATTTGTGGAGCCCTCTAATATTTCTAGAAGGTATGGGCAGCTTTAAATTGCCAAATTTCGATTATATTATATATACAAAATGATGGGCTCTCGAGTCCCTGAGAAAAACCTCAAAATAAAAAGTTATTCAATGAGCCTGTTGGTTATTTAAATAACGAATTCATACTATTTTTACAGGACGCATTGACACTTCATGGAAAGAAAGTTATGGAACTATTGAATGACGGTGCTGTAGTGTATCTTTGTGGTGATTTGAAAACTATGGCAAATCAAGTGAAGGAAATTTTTGTAAATGGTTTTATAGAACACGGTAATTTAACCCAAGACGAAGCAAAAGTAAGATTAGCTGAGATGCAAAAAGATAAAAGATTTTTGGTTGATGCTTGGAGTTGATTTTTCAATTTAGTTTAAGTATTTATTTGTACATAAATGTTATGTATGTAATGTACCAGTTGAGTTAATGATGGAAAGCGAACATTTGTTTGCTGTGAATTATATATTATTTAATTTATTATTTGTTTTCCTGATGTTCCAAGTTATCACCTATTATAAATCTACACAGAAGGTTATGCATGTTTGGCTAGGAATCAGTATAAGGCGCCATTTAGACGGTGCTAGTTTCTCGCACGGTCGACTGTCGAGTCGATAAAGTTGTTCCCTGTCAAAATGTTTACACGCTCAATTTATAAGTGCCATTTCACCTTACGTCATTGCTTTAAAATTCTGTTTGGATGGACACTATCCATATGCAATTGCGAGGCGATTTTCGCCAGTGAACGCCATAGGGTTGATAATGACCACTTCCGGGAAATGCCCACTTTCACAATAGGTATGGTCCCTAAATATAGAGAGAAAGAAAAAGGGAGAGAGAGAGAGGGGATAAATTCTCTTTGGATTGCCACGCCGTCGCCGCTGACTTCGCGATCGAGGCATTAGGGCCCCAAGTCATAAGTAAAAGTTGAGAAAGAAGTGGCAGCGACATATACATATTAAATTATGCTGTGCATCTCCAGCATTGTGTTATATGGGCGATAACTATTAGTTCGTGTTGTGGCACGCAAAAAACGCATACCTATAAAATACATTCTGTGATTAGGATCAAGTAGCCGGTAACTAACTTTGGAAGTGTAAACAAAAAATACAAACGTATTTTACATGAATAATTTAATAGGCAAATTATAATAAAATGTTCAAAAAGGTGTCCTTTGTATATAAACTTACATCTATAGCGTACTAGAGTCAATACATTTAATGCTCTGCTCTACCGGATGGCCACTACTAGTTACATACTAGAGAACGTTGCAGAATGCTGGGTACACACTGACAGAGGGCCTACTACGAAACTTACGTCCGAAACTTCGGACTCGCACAGAATGTGAATAAAGACGTAGGATTTAGGTACAACGAAATGACTTCGGAATACGTTCTGTAGATAAGAAGTTCCTCTTTCACTTTGAGATGTAATACTTATCTTACTCTCAGGGGTAGTTTGCGGTTTGTGGTTACTGAAGTCTATATTTAGGTACTTATGTTGAAATCCTTGAGACATTTCAGATGGCCACACTGTAAACTTTTGCTATGGTAAGAATTTGTAAAAGATTATAATAAGAATTAGAATATTTAATAGGTTTAGATTCGAATCCGTGTGTACCCAACACCACGAGATACCTACATGTATTATTTATTGTTTAAATGAACATAGGAATCACAACAATGGTCAACAACACATTATGGTGTATGTCCCTGTATTGCGTGCGACAATTTTACGCAAGTTTTTATTGAAGCACACTCTCACGAGTCACGAAAACAAAGAGACCTTTACATTCATAAACTTGTGAGATTTTTAAGCAGAGCATTCACACGATTCTTCGTTGTTTTTCAAATGCTTACCAACTAATTCTATAGTAAACATTATACCAACGCTATCTGAAGCAGGCACTCATGGCAGAAAAATACATAAAATCGAAATCTTCCATAAGTTTTGTGGTACAGGAAATTACGAAGGTAATGAAAATATAATTATACTGATATAATACTACAAAAATCTCAAAAATACATTTTATGAACGTAATTCATACTTACATAAAAACCAGTATATTGCACTGTTGTATAAATATTTTTCAACAATTAACAATGTTTAGTTGAATCGAATTTAAAAGGAAAATGTTTTCACCAATACCAATGATTGTACCCTACTAAAATTATTATATAAAACTTGCTGTGCCGACTAGGTACCAATGTTAAAGAAATAACCAATTATAAAAAGGAGGTAATAATTAAAAGTACAGTCGTATTCATAGGTAGGAGTAAAAAAATATTCTTGCTGTGGATAACCTCACTTAATAATGACCAATATTTTACATACATTACCGATGTGGTTTTACAACGTGCAAGCAAATTCTATTATCCTATAAAACAACACTATTTTATGCAACACATACTATTTATTTATAGTACAAATAAATTTCCTTATATAGGTCTGACCAGACTATTTCTTCTGAACTTTAAACTAATTAGCAAGTGTGATAATAATTACATACTCAATATATCATTATACTTAATTATATAATATTATATTAAAACCTTTTCCTTGATTTAATCATTTGAGCATCAAGTCGTGACTTTTGGTTAAACCATTTCCTGCTTCAATCCAGAGCTATGTATATGGCAATGACACATTCATATGACGGAAATATCCCAGCTGTAACGCCAATACACTCGATAACTTTTGTACCTAAAAAGCCATGCGCACACCGGTGGAAGCGCGGCGGCGCGCATTTTAAAAGAACAAATTAAAATATAAACCCTGACTACCTTGATCCTTGATATACGGTTAAAAACTATGTATCAAGAATAACGCACGCAGCGCCCGGAGCGTTCAAAAGCATGCGCGCGACTGTACTTTTGACCGTATATTAATGTAGTCAAAGTTTATTATATAAGATTGTTGTTTTAAAATGCCCTTTGCCGCGTGTCAAGTGGTGTGCGCTGGGCCTAACCTGTCTACCTAAGGTAGAATTTCAATGCAATTCAAAATAATTGCAGTGCGCGCCTTTATGGTACACGTCCAAAGGGGTAGAAAGTAATTTTGTTGTACATGGTGCTCAAACGATTATTACAAGTTAAGGAATGGCAAAATACTATTACAGAAATGCAGCACTGCAATACAGTCTTATTTATGTCGTTGGAAATATACTCTTAAATATATACCTATCTTAGATTTAGGTACTAACTATTTCTTTATGTGTTTGTGAGTTAAACAATAATATTGATCGAACGGAATGTGAAACGGGGCGGTGTGAGCTTTAAGAAATTGGTGCGTTTACTTGAAATGATTAAATAAATCATAGGAAAAATAATTACGACTAGTAATAGAAAAGTTATTTCATTTATGTACATTTTTGGTAATAGCTTATGCCTATTTGTGCACCAATTGTTAGGTGATACTCATTTTTAATCAAGGCCTTATCCCGAAACAGACTGGCCACTACGGCCTTAAAAATACAATAACATGTAGATACTATGTTCGTATTGAAAAGCTCGCATATCCATTTGTCATGAAGCCAGCGCGTCAATTGCAATGGCCAGTGTTCAGGATGGTTCAAGAACTCGAATGTTCCAAAAATCTAATATCTACTCAACATCAGTCCAAAGCATTGCATAAGTCCGATTAGTACTTACAATTACAAAAATACTTAATTTTGGACAGATTATATTCATCTTAAGTAACTAATTTTTAGCCCGATACACCTAGCTATGTTGTAAAAATCAATTCGCGTGTCATAATAATTATGGCATATTTTTCTTGTACATTGAAATCGTAGATTCTTTTCATTTCCTCAAAAATGTTATAGACTGTGATGTTTGAATATCTATATCAGTTGTAGATACCCTATCTATACGCGTCTAAAGATAAGACAAAAGCCGAACGCGTAGTAATGCTGTCGAAATAAATATCTTGCGGTTTTATGCTAAATGCGTTAACAACAAAATGTGTAGCTCAATACATATTCATAAACATTTATGGTAATACAGAATGTTTTCCGTCAACTTCAATGCTGTACTTGAAATACTTTCATTCTTCTCAAATAATGCCCTGTTTACAAAATATCATACGCAATTAAGTATTGCTTATACAAATCCTATTCGTGTAAAATACTATGTAAAACTTGGCACCTCACATCCGTATAGAATATGTAAAATTGTAAAAAGCCTATAAAAAGTGAAATATAGACAAAAATAGGGAATGGAAGAAATAACCAGTCTTAGTCATAGTTCTTGTGATGAATCTTTTGCGCGGCTCTGATGAGAGGAGTTAGAGTTCTCAATTCCATGGCGCAGTTTAGGAACGGGTGCATTAGTAGATCCTCAGCAGAGGCCCGTAGATCAACATCTACTTGAAGACACTTGTCTAGGAAGTTCTGGAAATCCGGTGACAATTTTTCCCACCTAGGAATTTTAGGCCGACCAACTGCCGCAATGAGATATAGAGCTCTTAGAGGGGATTCCTTCATGTATGGCGGTTCTCCTTCAATCATTTCTATGGCCATGATACCTAGTGACCAGACGTCAACTTTTTTGCCGTATTGCTTTCTTGTGACAACCTCGGGCGCCATCCAGTACGGCGTACCGACCATAGTTTGTCGTTTTTCATCACCGACAATATTTGCACAAAAACCGAAGTCGGTCACTTTAACAGTGCCATCCATTCCAAGTAGAACATTATCGGACTTTATATCCCTGTGAATTGTGCCTTTAGAGTGTAGGAATGCAATGGCTTGTAAAGTTTCTCGGCACACGGCCGCGATCTGACCTTCCTTCATCACGACCTCGGTCACTACATAATTTAGTGAGCCTCCATCGAGTAGTTCCATAGCAACCCAAAGGTGGTCGTAGCTGAGAAACGCGTCGAGGAAATTGACCAGATTTTTATGATTAAAACCCTTCAGCACATTAATTTCATTGAGTATTAGTTCCTTTTTGCTCTGTTTCGTTAAATCTATATCCTTAATGGCCACTTTAGAGTTGTCCCTACTATCTATCGCGACAAACACCACACCTGTGGACAAATGACAATTAGCATTAATTTTTGGTTTTGGTTTCGTTGAAATGCACGCTTTGTTATTGAGTTTTCTAGATTGACTAAGAACCGTTCCTTGCTGCAAGATTCTATTAAGCAAGCGCATGTCGAAATATAAAACGTTTCAATTGTAGATTAAACATATTCATGCAGTATAGAGTGATGTAAAACGATGGTAGGTTATTAATATATCCAAGTACGTAGTAAGTCCACCAAGATCTTCAAGTATACCTGTTAATCACCGGACGAGTTTCTGACATAGCTCTGAGTTAGCAGCTGAGTAAAATAGAGAGCGAACCCCGAGCTACGATATGAGCGTCGCTACGATACGATGATAGAGAAAGCCGTTATCTACATATCGTAGAAAAAAAAATAGTAGTCCCAGCTGGGTAGGTACTCTGATGTCCACATTCCTAGCTTCAACCTTGGGGATAATTAATAACCACTACAATAGGTCAAAATCAGTGCAGTTATTTTTATTAATGTATGGTCATAACAACTATTCACCATGAGCTGCGCGAAGGACATCCTTCAACAACGTCGGCTGTAGATAAGACCAATATTGTACAGCGCGTGACGTTGTCTGATAAGGTATAATATCATGTTCGAACAAGGTTAATAATAATAATTATTGTTACTATTATGTGTCTATCTCTGGTATCTAAGTTTCCTTGCTTTCTTTATTACTATTATTATACTTTCAGGCCTGGATGTAATGAATGGAGTAGGTAAAGACGTACTGTTGATGCACTTAAAAAAGGAGGCGGTTGTAATTTTTTTTTTAACGTTTAATCATCGCAATAGCAGCGTGAATCCCGAATAATCCCGATTGCATACAAAGCATAGACTTCAGAGCTCCGGGGTCCATTGTTCTAATCTTTCTACTGCTTTTTTTTTCACTTTTCTTGGTTTTTAGACGAGTGACTGCCGTATTACCCTTCCCGAAGAGAAAGTCTGCAGGACAACTTCAAGGTATGTTTCTAGACTTCTTGTTATTATGAGATTATCCGATTAGAATACCCTAAAAAGCCAAAAAGTTTACCCGACCCGGTAATCAAATTAAAAACTTCAGGACCGCATGAATTAAGGAATCGCATTATCCTGGTACATATTAGTTTCATAAATTTATTAGCTACTATTATTTTAGCTTAGCTTCCTCGAAATGAAAAAGCAGGTACTAAAATTGAGACGAGGCAGGTCAGATGAAAGTGCCAGATTGAAAAAGGCCCACAATATGAAGTAGGACCGAAAACAATACTGAGCGAAATGTGGGTGTTATACATAACCTGCCAACCCCTTTGGGGTAATACAGGCGTTGATATAAAAAGTAATATAGATGTTTGACTACATATATGTCGGCAGACAAACTGTACAATGTACAAGTACGACAGGTGTGGCGATGAATCACCCGCTCTCACTCCCTGCCCGAGGGCAATGCGACGCCATAAGGCTTTAAAGGTATCCCCACGAATGTCTGCATGTATTCATTTCACAATCCTGAGCTGTTTTATCGAAGGAAACAAATTGAAAAAGAATAAAGGTTAGAAGGATATTTTTTGGAGACATTAGGTAGGTATTAGAATTAATCCTAATCTTAAGAGTTCATAAATTCTCTAATAGACCCCTTCATCATATTTTGGCCAAATGTGAATTGTTCCCTTGCAGCACTGAAGCTCGTGCTTGTTTTCCATGTTTCAGTGCCCTGTTGCCTGGCCTCAAAGAACTTTCTTCTCACTCTTTCACCCTATTAGGGTCACCTATTTTTGCTGATGGGGTGCCAGAGGCAATCTTTTCTCGTAACAAGCTTCTCCTGACCGCTCGAGAACGTCTCAAGGACCTTTCTGCACATGTAGCGTTAGTGTTATTGCGCATGTGTTTTGCCCTCCCTAAGTTAACGTACCTCCTGAGGACTGTACCGACCTGGCTTTGTCCCGCGGAAGTCGCAGCATTTGACGACACACTTAAGTCCACAGTTGAGTCGATCCTCAATATATCGCTCAACAAAGACCAGTGGACACAGGCGACTCTCCCCATCCGTCACGGAGGTATCGGGGTGCGATGCGCGTGGGATGTGGGGTTGTCGGCTTTCCTGGCGTCGGCGCATGGGGCGGCGGACCTTGTCACTGTAATCCTCAATAATAATGGTGGCAAGGTGTCCGTGCCCTATGCAGCCGGCGCCGAGACAGAGTGGCTTGCCCGCAGTTCAGCGGTGTCGAGTCCTGTCACTACCCATGCCCAACGCGCTTGGGACGAGAGTATGGTTGAAGGACTTAGGGAGCGGTTGGTAGAGGGTGCAGCGGGAGCCAATCTGGCGAGACTTAGGGCGGTATCACAGCCGGAATCGGGAGCATGGCTGCACGCGCTGCCTTCGCCTCACATGGGCACTTTGCTGGACGACAATTCTTTGCGGGTGGCGGTGGCCCTCCGCCTGGGTTGCAAGGTGTGTGAAACCCATAGATGCACCTGCGGCTCCATGGTGGGGGATGACGGCCAGCACGCACGCACTGAGTTGTCGTAGAAGCGCGGGTAGGTTTCCGCGCCACCATGCTCTCAACGACATACTGCGGAGAGCATTTGTATCAGCGGATATCCCGTGCCTACTGAAGCCACCCGGCCTCAGTAGATCCGATGGCAAACGACCGGACGGTATGACTCTGGTGCCGTGGCAAATGTCTTTTGTGGGATGCCACGTGCGTCAGCACGGTTGCCTCCAGCCACCTGAGCCGTACCGTCTTGTTTCCAGCAGCCGCTGCCGAAGACGCGGCGGAAAAGAAACGCGGCAAATATGCGGCCTTAGCTGAACGGTACATTTTCGCACCGTTTGCAGTCGAGACGATGGGTAGTTGGGGTGCTGATGCCAAAAATCTAGTGAGCGAATCGGGTCGCAGGTTGAGGGATAAAACCGGTGACTCTCGCTCCGCCTCGTACCTGGGGCAAAGGTTGTCCGTTGCTATCCAGCGGAGTAATGCCGCTAGCGTCATGGGCACCTTTGCCCCTGGTACGGTGAGGAGCGGGTTAATTGATTAACTTTGACAATGTATTTGCATTTAGCGTTTAAATGACATGTATTATTTTGTACTATTTTGACATTGAAATAAAAAAATACTTTGTATTTTAAATATATATACAATTTATTAATTAAAATCAACAAAAATGAAAGCAAAATCTACCCATCTGGAATAAACTAGAGAGTCCTGGAATTATTCGTAAGGAATAATGTTCAACCTACTGAAAGCTCGCGATCCGCGTTGATTTCGGTTACATTCGAGACAGAAACCTTATCTCAGAGATCGGGGTACGCATATTATAGGTTTTTCTTTAATTTAATTAATGTGGACTGCCGTTTGACGAAACCCGAAAAGTGGCATCATTGTCAGAGACTCGCCCGTCAGTTAACAGTTAGTGGGTGAAAAAATTTAGATTTGTATACATTATAGTCTGCTATATGTATACAAATCTAATGTTGTGTCAGTAGAATGCTAGATAATAATTTAATCAAATGGAGAAATCACAGATAAGATTATAACAACATAATCAACACAAATAGTTATAGACTATTGAGTAATTAATGTTTTGAATAGAACCTCAAGAGTTTGTCATACTAATGATAGGATTTTGTATTTAATAAAACTAAGGTGGAATACATGCTCCTCTCCTAGAAACTAAGGTTTACAGGCAAAACCACAATCAGGTAAAAGACCAAACTCCGGTCTCATCATGCTTAAATGGAGCAATGGTCATTGTCAACAAGACACAATAATACAAAATCTGATTATGAATAGATTAGTTGATTGCAAAAACGGATAAACATATATAGGAAAAATTTAATAGGTTCAGGTGGGATTCACACCCGCAATCTTTCTCTTACAGTGAGAATACAATGGAGGAACATTTGGAGGGATTCAAGCATGGTTCGGTGGCTCAGTGGTAAGAGAAAGATTGCGGGTTCAAATCCCGTCTGAACCTATTAAATTTTATTATCTTAATCGATTTCAATAGTTAGCATAAAAGTTGCTGAAAAACTTGACAACTGAGTGGCTGCAAAATTACAACGACTTCAACAAATATGATGTGTCAGTTTTATATGGAGATAACTGCAATAATCTGTTTTGATACAAATTGCTAGTAGTTAGTTTTACTACAAAAGGTAATTGTCAATCATTGGTTTTACTTGTAAACTTTTCTGTAAACAAACTACTACTTTTCTGTAAACAAATTTTGTCTATTTCCAACTTATCAACATAAAATACCCATTTGAATGAATTTTGCATTTATTATGCTAACTTTAAAGTTCGAAAAACATCGGAAATAATGTAATGCTCAAGTGAGACTTTCCCTTACAGGGGGAATGCTCTTCCAACTGAGCTATTGAGCCACAAATTTTCCTTATCTTTATATCCATCTTTAAGGCTATAAGCTAAGGAAGAAGCTATAAGTAACAACACCCTCAAGGCCCCAATCAACCTACCCTACTAGTTGGTACAGTCAGCATCAGAAAAATGTTGACGAGTAGAGTACTCAAAATAATCTTAAAACCAAAATTTCAATATTATATTGATAATTAGAGTACTCAAAAAGTTGTAAGCATCCAGAGTAGTCAAACTATCTTAACAATCGGTCTACCAGAAACATGTAAGTAAGCAGAGTGTTCATTTTCATATACACAATCACGCTACTCAATGGTATCTAGTCAAACAAAGTGTTCAAAATATCTGGACAATGTCATTTAATCGCATTTTGCATCCCTTTTTTACTTATGTAGCCATCCTTTACACATGATGATGGGATGATGTGAGATAGGTGTATAAGTTAGAACAGGATAGAAAATTTGTCAAATTAATGACAATTTCTTTTGTATTTTTTATAGTTGCCAGTTGCTTAAGCCATAAACTATCCACTTGAATTGGTGAGAAAAGAGTATGAATACTTACGTAAAAAATAAAGGGTCCTGCAACGCAAGATACACCTATGTACTCATAAATCCACTTCTCGTATTCTCTAATACGCATTATGACTACCGACCTCGACATGACATAGACGCAAAATGTCTACTCTTTGAAAATAGGTACCTACAGTTAGATATGAAACTATTGTACAAACATATTATAATAGAGTGTTTTTTATAATAGATTATAATTTATAATAGAAGATTTTTAATACGTCATAAACCGCAATTTTCGCCTTTCTCTTTTTCTTTCTCTCTGAAATAGTTATTAAAGTTAAACCTATTTTATTTTTACTTTTTACCCGAATAGAGACCTTAAGGCTGAAAAGATTTCGATGAAAGTGATCACAAATAAAGGTATTTATGAGTGCATGAAATATAAATCGATACTACACCGTGAATTTTTGGCGCTATATCTAATGGATTGTTATTTTTTTTTAATTAAATAAAGTATAAAATACATAAAAAAGCCCAAAAAAAGCAGGCGGAGGTACCCATTTGTAATTCATAAATCCAATGATAATCAATGGGTTCTGCCTGCTATCAAACTTATTTCGGTCTTTTTAGGAGCAGTCGTGTTTTTTATTTTTAATAATTATTCAATCGACAGAAAAATTTAGATATACTATTCCATACTATGATTTATATTAATACTAGCTGTGCCTGCGACTTAGTCCGCGTGGACTTATATCTACTCATGTAGGTTTCAAGTAATTTACACATCATACGAGTATTATTTCTTACGTATTCATACTCTTTTCACACCAGGGGATAGTTTATGGCTTAAGCAACTGGCAACTATAAAAAATACAAAAGAAATTGTCATTAATTTGACAAATTTTCTATCCTGTTCTAACTTATACACCTATCTCACATCATCCCATCATCATGTGTAAAGGATGGCTATATAAGTAAAAAAGGGTTGCAAAATGCGATTAAATGACATTGTCCAGATATTTTGAACACTTTGTTTGACTAGATACCATTGAGTAGCGTGATTGTGTATATGAAAATGAACACTCTGCTTACTTACATGTTTCTGGAAGACCGATTGTTAAGATAGTTTGACCACTCTGGATGCTTACAACTTTTTGAGTACTCTAATTATCAATATAATATTGAAATTTTGGTTTTAAGATTATTTTGAGTACCCTACTCGTTAACATTTTTCTGATGCTGACTGTACATCGGTCCAACAAAGAAGAGTCTGGTACCTTCTTATTTTACAAGGTTTAGAGGTCAGGTGTAAGACAGTCTTATAAAAGCTAATAAACCAATACGAAACTTGGTACATCAAGTTGTCGTGTTCACAATTGTGAACTCTTTAGGAGGATGACGATAACCAGTTGAAAAATCTATTCATGATGAGTATTATCACATTCTTCTTCTTCTATCAGACAGAGAGACAGAAGAGAACATTGGGAGAGCTCATGTCCAGCAGTGGACTGTGATAGGCTGATTGATTGATTATCAGATCATTGATCATTGACACAACATACACAATTGTTGGCAACAACTGACATATACACAGTTTTCAAATTTTAATGTATAATATGGTATGTAACCTAAAGCTCTGACTATAGCAGATTTTTTTTATGGAATATGGAGGTAAACGAGCAGACGGATTGCCTGATGGTAACCAATCACCGCCGCCCATCGACACCCGCAACACCACAGGAGTCACAAGTGCATAGCCTTCCTATTAAAAGAGAGTACACTCTTTTCTTGAAAGTTCAAAGGTTGTATAAATACTGCTGGTGACAGTTCATTCTAGTTTTTTGTGTCAGTCAGCTGTGATACTCACTTAACCAACAATAGTAACAATATAATAGTCAAGCAATCTTACAATGTAAATATAAATATATTCAATTCAGCAGTCATTGACGGACATATTAGCACTCGAAGTGTCAATTGGTTCATGAATGTCTTACCACACCTTTCAAGCTCATTCATAAATATGATGTGCTGTTTTTATGATATATTATATTATCATGCTTTTTGAAATAATAGCAAAGACGGCAGCTTCTACACAATTGTCAAAGCAGTTTTAGAATAGAAAATGATCAATGTTTTGGATTGTAATATGTTTACAACTGTCATAAACATCAAAATATAAGTCAATCCCATACATTGACTGCCAGTTCCCATCCCATGCCAGAAATAGGACTATTTAACGAAGTTAACTGTACTAAAAGCCAGCCTACAGTTGTTTAAAAATTTAGTTATTCACAAAGAATTTATCAGCATGTTACATGATAACATTATCACCTAATAATACTAATATTGAATAACCTTTAAGGATATTTTGACCATGACATAATAGATCCCGTTTTATCAACACATGATTTTATTCCAGGACTTATTAATGGTATGGATTTAACATGTTTGTTAGACATACCGCGGCTCTGTACCACTCTGCGCTATCTTGAGAAATCCCCTGTACTTGTAACCATAGAGCCTTCTCATTTACTTTCAATATAAACATAATATAATACAGAACTCAAGTGACAAGAATTTTTCATGCCCATTGGCAGAACATAATGGTCATGCATTGCCTCAACGCCTTGAATTCTTAATATTGTTTATGTTCAGCTGTATTATTATTTGTGGTGTAGCAAGAAAAAAAAATGCATTTAATTTCACTTCTTAATATTTCTAGTCTAGAGTGTCAGTAATATAACAGATGCTGGTTACACTGTTACACAATTCACAGATATCGGTAGAACCTATTATTCTTATTTTTAAAAAGGAATCTTTTCAATTATTTTGAAATTCTCTAAGAATTTAGAACTCCTTGTTTCATGATAATTTTTATCAGTACTACAACCTTCTTACATGTTTTGGCATGTAATATTGTAGTTGCTTAATTTGATCATCCATTGCATAATAACATACAGTCCGTCAAATCTAAGAAGTACCGTTTGACAGTTCTGACAATTGAATGATAGGGATGGGATGAAAAAATCGATTACTATAATATCCGAACTTTAAGAGATCGATTACTATAATATCCGAATTTTAAGAAATCAATTGTTATAATTAAATAAAAGAAATGTTTAGGATATTTTTTTATTCACTACTAGTACTAGTATCGTCGTCTTCGTCATCATCGTCATTTAAATTAATGACCAGTTGATTGTCCATTACATTATCAAAGTGTACGTCTCTTTCGAAGTCGTCCATTATTATTTTCTTTGTTTTTTGTACTACTTTACTCCAATCTTCCTGTGTAACTTGGGCACATGCTTCCTTTAATAAACCTTCCATTTTCTTGACACTGAAGGGTGGTTTTGTGTTGTGTCTTGCTGCATAACCTGTAAAACAATAATGTAACTATTTGATAGCAGACGAAAACCATTGTTTAAATTATAAATGTTAGAAGTACTCGTGTTATTATTATAATATTATAAAATATTACCTTTAACTTGGGCCCAAATCAGTTCAATGGCATTATATTGGCAATGGTACGGAGGAAGTCGTATGACTTTGTGCCCGTGCTCTTCGGACAATTGGTCAATTACATATGTCGGTTTTGGTGGTTTATGCAATTTCACTAACTGTAATAATTCACCTTTTAATAGTGACATGTCGGCATCCACTCCTTTTCTTTGCAGCCATGCCACCAAATCTGCTTTCTTATTGGCTGACGTAGGTGCTTTATCAATTTGCACAGAGTGGTATGGGGCATTATCCATTATAATTGTGCTGTTAGGAGGGATATTCTGTAATAAATTTAAGAACCACTCTCGGAACCTTACTGCGTCCATTTCTTCATGATACTCTTTAGTGCTTTTGGATTGGAAAGCTAATAAAGAGTTTTCCACGAAGCCTGTAGACGCTGACCCAGCATGGCATATTATGAGGCGTCCACCTTTTCCTATCGGCACCTTCGAGCACGAAGCTTCAGAATCATCAGTCCATGTTTTCGGCACAGAATGGTTGGAATTTAGCCAAGTTTCGTCCAAAAATATTACATTATCCCAGTTTATAATTTGTTTAACTTCGCGCAGGAATGTTAGTCGCTGCATAATTATGTCATGTCGCTCCATAACAATTTTTCGTTTGTCAACTTTTTTGTATCTGAAGCCAATTCCTGTTATTACCGTTCTCAACGACTCTATGCTTCCCTTATACAGCCCGGCATCTTTTAAAGTTGCACATAACTTTGCCAATGTAGGAAATTCGCCTCTTGTAAAATACCCGTATATATGGTTTCTAATAGCATGACTATCGAATTCATCGATGCCTGTCACAGGTTTATTTCTTTTTCGTTTTTTCGGTGTGTGAAGTACGTTACTGTCACTCCCCGAAGGCCCATATTTTTCACTTAATATTTTGCCAACGGTGCGGCTACCAATACCGAGAGCTTCACCGACGCGATCCCGAACTTGTGTAACTGGCAGTAGAAGTCCACCATTTTGAGATTCACGCTCAAAATACTCGTGTAATTTCACCACCAATTCACGAGCCTGGCTGTTCAAAGTACGTCCTCTTTTCGACATTATTAATAAACACTTGCTTAGTTCGGAGTCCAGTATAAATATTGCCAAGGTAAACGGATAAAGAATGATCAGTCCAGAAAAGTAATAGCCAAGTCACAAATTGTAAAACACAAACGAGAAAGCAAGTACGCGCACAGTCAGCTTCCAAGATGGCGAGAGACTGCTGACGCCGAACCGACCGAGCGGACCGCGTGCGCTTGTAGTTGGCAGTGTTGCCAGAAAAAAAAAATTGTAGAGACTTGGACACCTGCGATTTTGCCTATTGACCTAAAAATAATTAAATTAATTTATTTTAGGGTATCTGTGTATTCAGTAGGGCCTGCAATACCGGTTAACCGGTTTACCGTAATACCGGTAAACCGCCGTTTTTGGCCCTCTGAAATATACCGGTATTAAAAATATAAAACCGGTATTATACCGGTATTTTAGCCGGAAGTTTATTCAATAATATTCACAATTCACATGAATTTAAACAATTGATTTAGTGTTAAAATAATGTATATAATGTCAATATACAACATAATAAATAAATAAATAAATTTGACATTCAATTATAGGTTTTTGTACTAATTCCACGTGAGCGAACATGGAAAACTACAGGCCCATCTCACTCTCGACTTGAGCCATGTCTACGTGTTGTTTTTCTGAGTTGTTACAAATGGCCTCACGCGTTTGCTCGCCGAGTTCCACCGGAGCAGGCTGGGTTTCAAAAAGGCTTTTTTTTTAATTCATTCTCTCTATTTTTGCATTGACAACGATTATGCGAGTTAGTTTATCAAGTAGCTATCACAGTTCAACTTAAAATGAAATGTTTACTACCTACCCTATCAAACTCTACTTTAATATCGTTACCACAAATATACCCATTACCGGTTTTACCGGTAAAAAAAAATCTAATACCGTTTTATTACCGGTATTCAAAAATCTACGGTGATTGCAGGCCCTAGTATTCAGTGCATTATGCGGTCGCGCAGTAACGTCGTTAATTTATAACATCAGGCAACAACATTTTTGTGAATGGGTTCTACATACCTTATTTTTATTAGTTTTAGACGTAGAAATAAGACTTAGAAGAAAAAATTGTAATTGTAAAATCAATGGATGTGCTTGTTAAAAATTTGTTTATTTCTCTGTAATATGCAAACCCATACTATCATACACAAAAATAAATGTAAAAAACACTATCCCTGACTCCATTTACTATTTCGACAGCGTTAGCGCGAGAAACCCCGACTTATTTGGGCGCGAAAATCAAAAATCGACAAATCGCTTTCGACAACTTTTTAAAGAAGCAAATATATTTGATTTATAAATACGTATTTTTGGTGAATGGGTTTTATCTCATATTTTACGATTACATAACTATTTAGTTATGTAATCGTAATATGTGAGATAAATCCCATTCACATGAAAAAATATTTGTTTGGTTGTCAAGTGTAATTTGTAAATAATACATTCGAATTTTCGTATATGTAAACGATTTTTTTGCATACAAGTGTATCCGAAGAGTCGCAACACTACGTGCAGTGACCTAACTACGTAACTTTGTAATGAGGTCAAGAATATAACTATTAGAAATTATTTACTGTGTAAATATGTGTTATTTTGCTTTGTTTGAAAGTTTTCAATTACATTTAGATATTAAGAATTGTACATTTTTAGATACAATAATGAAATCTTTCTAAATTCATGGTTTTATGAAAAAGGTTATCGAAACTGAATAATGTACGTATGAACAAAGTTGTTTCGGTTTGAAAAATATGAAACGTCAAACGGTACCTCTTAGATTTGATGGACTGTAGGTTATCAACCAATTACATCACTGAAAAAAGAAAAAAACAAGTTAATATATGTTTTACCTGAAGCACCAGCACCGAGTTGCTTGATCCGTTCAAACCTCTCATAAGGATCATCCTTATTACATATATTCTTCAGTTCCTCATATATCTCCTCATCTGTGAGTGTAGCATATATCATTTCCTTCTTCCTGAGTATAGGGCTCTCTTCTGGATCATTTCCAATAAGACTTAAATCTTCTACAACAGCTGTTAAGTCTAAGACAGCATCTTTCTTCTTTAAGCTGTGTTTTAGAGGCGAAGCTGGCATAGTTTGCCTCTTTGAGAATATGTCATTTGGGGTCACCTCCTCCTCACTGCTCTGACCGATCGAAAGATCCGAATCCTGACTCTGGTGAGCATTTTTATGATCTAACAACCTATCTATTTCTATATTCTCTTCTGTGATTGCTTCTTGTGTGAGGAAAGGTTTAAACGGCTCGTCAAACGCCTTTTCCTTTTTGATTGTGTACATGTGGAACTTGACGGCCTGGATGGCTGCATCAGGATTTTCATTTTGTTCGGCAGGAGTGATCTGGGTATTCAACAATCTTAGCCAGGAATTAGGCAAACCTTCCAACATACCGGTCTCCGAGTTCTTACTAACGTGAATATGTTGTTTAACATCAGTTGGCATACCAATATCCGTCGCACGCTCTTCTTTTTCCCTGTTATGTTTTTTGGAGAAGAGTTTCCCAATTAAACCACGGCCCGATCGCCCACTCATTTTGCTTTGTTTTATTGTCAGTTTAATAACAACCAAGCCATATCACTGTCACTTATGTAGAACACAAAGCTACATTACGCGTAACACATATAGTATAAAAGGCGGAATTATGGATTTGATAAATAGGAGTGGCTTTACACGGACGGATCGTACCCAGGACGGCAACCACTTTATCAATTCAACTGACAGATAAAATGTAATTGCAAAGAAAAATGGTGAGGAAATAATAAACATGTTCGGTTTCACGCTGTTCAAACATGAAACGTTTTAACTCTAAATTGAATAATTGAATGCAAAGAAATGATATTCCAATTCTCATATTTTGTTTGCTTAAATATGGTTGCAAAGGCATTTTAACGATGCAACAGTCATAATAATAACGCTATGACCTACTCAAAACAACATTTATATTTCATTAAATTGCTGCTTATAATGGAGTGCTACACACGCATATTTTTATCGTGGCAAGACTGGCATATCTTTATCATTGGCTCGTTTCTTTGGTTGGAATTTTGGATGAGTCACAGTTTATCCGTGAGGAGTTAAAATTGAATCTTTTGAATATTGGAAATATTTCAATGCATAGAAAGTTTGTATCATTGATATACTAAAAAACCCAAGATGCACAGTCAGGGTGTCAAAACCGTCCGCATAAAAAGAGCACTCAATTCAAAATTTAGCACTCATTTGAAATAGTCTCGCATGTCAAAAATGCCAAAATGTTCTATGAGAAATTGCAGAAATAATACGTCAAAAGCTTTAAAAAAGGATGGGATATCTTATTTTCGGTAAGTAAAATAGTTTATTGATTTGCTTTTATGGTTTTCATGACTAAATATAGCAAGTATTATGTGATTTTGATTTATTTTACCTAAAATCTTCACTCAACGGTCCATTATAGTACAGCAAATTTCAATAGGCGCATATCAGTGTAAAAACAACGCATTACAAAGTCCTTTAATTTTAGTCGCATATTACAAAGGACCCTGTTCTGTTTTCAATGGAGTCGATTTTTTAATATTGACTTTTTATTTTTTAATAATAAGTTTGTTCACGTTATAATTTTAGTTGAGTTCAATGTTTAACTAATATTTATATAACACACAATAAAATAACATAGTTATGAATCTACTTTCAAAAGTTGAAGAGGTAATCATGTCGACTATTTAAAAAAAAATCGAATACTTTGGAACCTACTGATGGGTTGGCGAAAGTGACATGATAGTAGTGCCAATGTGACAATTCGTGGTGACAATTTCAAACTTTTCACTTCTGTCGACAGTCCTCATGTTTTTAATTAAACATGTTTTTTATTTTATGAAAATTATACCTATGATTTCTAATTTCAAAATTTTAGTTTTCCTCGTGACCCAACACGATGTGAAGAGTGGAAGTCAATCGTTAGCCAGCAACGGTGTGAAGATTATTTTAAGCCAAGCCATTTTTTTTTCTGTGATTGACATTACTCGCAAAATTCTGACGTTCATATGTGCCTAAACTGAATAAATGAAATTGATTCTTTGATTCGTTCGATTTTTTGCTAGAAATATTTTTGTAAGATTCGACTTAATAGCAACAATATAATTATATAACAATATAAAAATTATAAGTTTTACTGTGCGGTCCAGCCCTTTCAGTGATTACTTGGAACAAACAGACAAACAAGCATTTTATAAATTGTAATTTTCATAATGTATCGTTAAATAAATAATGTAAAAAATATAAAATCCAAAAAGTTGAAAATAAATTGTGATTGCCCTTGAACTTTGATATACCTATTAATATTTTGTTTCAACCATTGCCATGTCAGGGGACCCTAACTGTTAAAGCACTCCGTCATATTATCGGAACGATAATGTTCCCCCAACATGGCAACGGTTGAAACAAAATATTAATAGGTATATCAAAGTTAAAGGGCAAACACAATTTATTTTCAACTTTTTAGATTTTATATTTTTTTTAACGGGGTTTTTTTTAAATTTTAAATTTTTTAATTGATCTACTAGTCAAACCCTTTCATTAGATACCCATATTGAGGGACTTGTGAAATTTTACCTACGCCGCCATTTTGTAGCGACGGCCATTTTGTACCGATTTTTTCATGATGCATGTTACCAAAATTCAAAAAGCTTTTACTTAGTTTGTACAATAGGTACCTTTTCAACCAAATATATAAATAACTGTTTTTTATAAGCTAATATTGGTTTCATTGATTAAAATATGTTCTACCCAAAACATATTTACCCTCAGATAAAAGTATAATTATATGTTGAGAACACACTTTTATAAATTATTAAAATACTAAGTGAACGTAGTACAAAAATTAAAAATTATAAAAATGTGAAGTCTCCATTCCGTGCCTTGTCCTACGGACAGACATCGGTCGTAAAATTTTATTGCTTTTTGTACACTCCTTTGTTGTAAGAGCTTTAAGTCATATGCATAAGGTTGAATTTGCAAAAAATGTTTTTTTAACATAACTATAACTACTTATGTGTGATTGAAGACAGATTCGAATGTTACTTTAGTTCGAGACTGTGTATCTAGGGTTTTTTAGTATATCAATGGTTTGTATATTGTTTAGAAACTGTCACATGATTTTGAAATATTTTTAACTGCCTTACCTACCTAAATATTTCTTTCTAGCTCCTGGAGTACCCAACCCACTACATACCAAGCTCAGATATGAGACAAAGTCGTATCGTACCTACTTTATTATTATCTAACTTATCTAGTTAGTAGTAGGGCACGTTTAGAAGGAAATTCGGTGATAACTCGAGCGCATCAGATTAAGCTAGGATAGGGTAGTTACATATTAACAAATTCCTCCAGTCAGTAGGCCTTCAATATGGATGGGTGCGCAAAACAAAAAATTCGTTCTACGAATTTACACCTACGCGTCAGATTAAAGTGGGTATTACACCTTTCTGAATTCAGAATCCTAAATTCAGGAAGGTATTTAGGAAAAGAAATTCAGTCACCGAAGCTCGCGATTACACGTTCACTAATTTAGGATCCTAAATCATTTTTGAAGGACGAGCGGCAAGGGACGGACGTGTCGACTGTCGAGTGAATTACGACAAAATGCCCTCAATACTACAAAAAAAAAAACTAAATATTGATATTGCCATAACCCTTGCGGTTAGCTTAACGACGAACGAATTCTTTCTTTCATAATCAATTTGAATAATTACCATACTACATGCTGTAAAATTTCATTCAAACATTTGGGCGGAGTAATCAAAATTCAATGAATAAAATGAATGACAGATCATTCATTGGTTCCGATAGCATAGCTCGTAAGAGCGTCGGTAGATTGCTCCACCATCGCCTTAAAGACGGATACAGATTGGTTTGGGCGTGAGTCTGGTAGCTAGGTGGTCAAAGCATTCTCCCTGTAAAAGAAGGATCGCGGGTTCAAATCCCGCCTGGACCGATCATATAATTTTTCCTTGATCGATTTGAATAATTAGCATACTAAATGATGTAAAATTTCATTTATTTCGTCGGTACATACGCAATATTATATTGGGAGGGAAAGACAAACGTGCGCTCTTGACGGCAGGCGCGCGGCGACTGAGCGTCCTGAATTTAGGAAACGTAATTACACTCATCCGATTTAGCCATTTAGGACGTCGGAAACCATTCTTTTCCTAACTAGCTTCCTAATTAGGAAGCTTTGCTTCCTAAATGCAATTACACTGTTCTAAATTCAGAATTTTCTAAATTCAGGTTTCTGAATTTAGAAAGATGTAATACCCCTTTAACATAAGATGGGTTATTTACTACCTAACAAGTGTCCATTTTGAAAATCTCGCGATTTATGCGTAACCTAATGGCAAAGAAATATCTGTATTTACTTAAATGTGGTCTTTTTTATATTTATTTCAGATTTAAATAACCCAGAATAACTGAAAAAATGATAAGATGTATGATATACCTATGTATTTATTTATTATTATGATAAGTATACGTTTCCTCTACCACTAAAAGTGAAAACTTTATATACCATTATTCTTTCTAATATCTATTTATTCTACCAATTCTAATAGGCTTCCGCAACGCTCGAGTAACTACACATTTAGAATCGTGGCCTCCCTACCTATAGGTACCTACTTACTGACACGACGATGCAGTTGTACCAAGTGCAACCACTGCGCTGAACTTGGGTTCAATTTCCTGGATTTTTCTACAAGGAAATTCAGTATGGAAATTTTCTAACAATTATATTTTGCGGTCTCATTAATAGGACGGATACTGGAATACTCGTAGTGAACACGTAGATACACGGTACCTACACCTGAGTTGTATAATTAAATTGTAAATTGGGTCAGTTTCAAGTCACTTTTTTAAACCATTTAGGTGGCAGACAAGCATTCTACGGCCCACCCCACCTGAGCTTGACTACCTGCTTGAGTGGCTGTTGAAAGAGACATTTTTTAGTCTACTTCAGTAATTAATGATGTCACAATCAGTACTCAAACATGTCTGACTTTGAATCTGACCAAAAGACATGACAAAAGGGTCAACGGCCATTGATAAGTTTAATTTAGCTCGAGTCACCAACTGTGGGCTGTTAAAATTCCACTTACTGAGCGAAACAACACCGGCCAAGTATACATTTTATGTGCAATATCCTAATGTGATGCGGATCTTCCGTGTTTAAGTAGTGGATGAACGGCAAAGTATCGTTGTCGGTCGGTCGGGCTGTCGGCCTTACGATCGCCAGGTCCCGGGTTCGAATCCTGGAATACTATCAATGTGAATTCAGCTTAGCTAAAAAACTGTAAAAACTAAACCATGTTAGATTAATACTTTTTAATAATATTTTTTTAAAACACAGATTAAAATAAAGAGACGCAGCTTTCCGTCAATAGATGGCACTAGTAGTACTTAATATAGTATTTTTGTAGCTTGATTTATTTTACAATTTAAAATAAAAATATTGTGAAATGTTATACTTAACTACTTGTAAAATATATATGAATTTGATATACCTATGGTATTTTTAATAAATAATATAATAATTAATATAATTTTTGTAACAGCAGAAGTAGACTTGTGAATATTCGATATTTCCTTCCACGCAATTTTAAACAATCTTCTTTCTTCTAGCGTCAATCCCATTGGACATCAATCGGAGACAGGGGTCCGCTTTAACAGTCTAACAGTGGATTTGACTGGATTCGATATTTTTCGTGAAGCGACTGCCTTAAATGACCTCCAAACTCCAGCATTGCAGCTAGACCAGTTATTGGACTTTTGAGGGCTACAACTACCCGCAACGACTGCCATAGATGTTCGTATCGCAACCAGGACCGACGGCTCTCCGAAGCACGACAATCCAAACACCCATATTCATGCATACAATTTTTTTATTGTAGTTTTAGTTTTAGAGTATTTTTTATTGATTGCATGTAGTTATGTATAATTGACATTTCAACATAAACTATGTTTGTTCAGAAATCAATTGAATTGAATTGAATTGAATATTTGCCTAGTGGTATGGGTAATGGACTGCTAAGACGAGGTCTCGGGTTCGATCCCAGGTTTACAATGGCACACACCAATGACTTTTCGATGCTTTTCGAAGTTAGGTGTGTATTTATCGCAGGTTTATAAGTGCCCGGTTCATGGTAATAGGCTCGCCACCTTGGGACCTACACATAAACTGGCGAAATGTGGGTGCTAGCACCTCTGCCTACCCCTTCGGGGAATACAGGCGTGAATTTATGTTATGTTATGTTATGAATATTTGCACTAAGCGGGGATCGAAGCCGAGCCTCCTGCGTAGCGGCCGCGTTTGCTACCGCCACGCCCGCCAGTCGCCAGAGAGGCTGGCAATTGCAGACAGTACTGCACGGCAATTTTAGCGAACCACAATACAGAGGTATTAAAATAATAATAAAGTTATATCTTAATACTTCAGTAATTATGATTAGCGACAGTCACTGTTATGGTTACGTTAACGACGCTAATGTTGCTAATTGCTAATAATACTTATAATTAACATAACACACTTTCACGTCCATCTTTCGCTCGGTGGCATGCCTTTTTCGTTTTAATAACGTTTGGGTTGCAATCAAGTTGCACTATAATATAATATAGTATAGGTACCTAACATTTAGGTACTCATTTCTCCCTCTTTCCCTAATAGCACCCATTGTACTGTGAAATTCAAGAAAATACTGTGCGAATTCTACTTGTAAAGAACAAAATTTATTAGTATTTTCTCTTCCTGCTTAACTTGTTTAAGTGTGTAGGAATACTTCTGTAGCGTAATGTAGGTATGTACACTCAGTGTCATAAATATCTTGACGATGAAGTCTCAAAATGATCTTAAAACTCCCATATTAAGAGCAAATCAAACTGTTTTATTGATTTAAATCATATTATTGTCCAAACTAAAGGTGTGTACCAAATATCAGAACAATCGGTCAACTGGAAGGGGGTAAAAAAACGAAATTAAGATCATTTTGAGTACTTTCTTCGTCAACTTCTATCTGATGCTGACTGTACTTGAATCTATCTGTGAAAACTTTTAACTGACCATCATAATGCTATTGACCTTGCTATCGTGAATATTAGCTGGAAGTTTTCTGAAATATTAAAATAAAATAAAATAGATAAGCTTCCCTAATAGTAAAGCTAGCTAGTATTACGATAATTTAAATTTTAATTACCCTTGCCTTTTCCAATTCAGGAGCATTATTCTGCTTGACAATAAGGTTAAGGGTCATAGCAGACATATCAACCCGGAAAGGGATCGCTGTATCGCCTTTCGGCTAGGCAAAGTCGCGCATTTTATTGGCAGTTTATTAGACTAAAAGTCCGAAATTAGATGAAATAGAGTTAACCGAGACCGAGAGTGTTAGTGCGTGTTCGTTTGTTTATTATATAATTTATTTTAGGCGAACCGTTTACGATCCTTTGTCTGTCTGTTACGCCTTAACCCCTGAACGGATTTTGATGAAATTTGGTTTAAGGGTAGATAGACCATAAGAAACGACATGGGCTACCAAATGGTCACCATAACCAACATCCACGCAGCAGGCGGAACCGCAGGAACAGCTAGTTTATTAGAAGTGGTTCTTCGTACCTACATAATCTGTATTATATTTATGCCCCTAATCTTACACCTTTCATATAAGTATTATTATGTCTGTTTAATATCACACAGACAAAGACGTTACGGTAATTGGTTTGTAAAAGCTTTCACGGAAGTTTGACCAATTTCTTACAGTCCGTTTACTATTTATTTCCATAGGGATAAGGTTCAAATTATTTGCTTTAAACGATATCACAATTTAGGGCGAGTAACCTTCTCTGTTTGTTATCATTTTTTTCATGGGATGGGAAATGCTTTGGTATACTATCGATATTTTATTTTACCAACATTCCATTCTAACTCACTTCTTCAATTGATTGAAGAAGTGAGCTGAGCGGTCAAACTATTTATTAATCTTTGGTGCTGTGTCTCTTCTTATTAATAATATTAACATATCATCAGAGATGAGATCCGGTTCTTAGCATTCCATGGATTCACCGTGCGGTCGCCGGGTCCATGGCGTGGTACAGAGAGGAACACTGTGACGGCGCCTGGGACTTGCGACCCAGGTGTAGGTTTAGGGTGGCCACCTTGTGATGCATCAGCGTTCACCTCCACCGTCAGTCGTGTTCCCCCCTCTACCTATCCAAATTTGGTAAGATCCTATCAACGCTGTTTTAGATATTCGTTTGAGTAAAGAGCTTACTGAAGCTCTTGGCAATCCGAGGTCTTTAAATAAGTTATACAGGGATTTAGCTGGAATTCCCCTTGCTCCTACTTCCACGGCGTAGAGTTTAACCACATAGCTATTTTTGGTTAACTCGTTGGTCAGGTCAAAGTATTTGTTTATTTTTATAGCGTGGTCTTTAGGTATGTTAGTTTCCCACGGTACCGTGAGTTCTACTAGTACTGCACGCTTTTGCTGTTTTGAAAATAGGAATATATCGGGTCTGGATGATCTGGATGGAGGATCTGGATGGCGAAATGTGGGTGCTAGCACCTCTGCCTACCCCTTCGGGGAATACAGGCGTGAGTTTATGTTAGTATGTTTAGGTATGATGACGAGGCACAAACTTCCTCCGGTATTTGAATGAATTTTTTATAGCATTTATTATGCTAACTGTTAAGTTCGAAAAACATTGGAAAAAATGAAATGCTCAAGTGAGACTCGAACTCACGACCTTTTCGCTTACAGGGCGACTGCTCTGCCAACTGAGCCATTGAGCACCACTTGAATCATTCCAAATTTTCCTTCTCTTTATATCCGTCTATAAGGTATTTTATAGTGTTTCTCATACGAATCTGCGAGTAATGTCCAATCAGCGGCTGCTATCAAAACTGAGTACGGCTTTTGATTTGTCTTTTTTGAGCAGCCTTCCTTTACAAACGCGACGTCATTTCTTTGGTTTGTGGTTAAACCCTTTTTCGCTCTAGCTACGCTAAACTTACCGCCTCACGTACGATTTCTAATACCTTATCATGTCGGCGCGAGTAATGACCCCGGTCTAATAGCGTCCTACAACCCACCAGTAGGTGCCTAGCAGTACCAATTGCTTCACCACATGAGTTACATGTTTTATCTGTGGCTTTTCCTCATCTGACAAGATTGCTTTGGTCGGGGAGGGTCAACTGGAATGCATTGAGATAGAATTTAAGGAGAGCCGGTGACCAGTCGTATATTAAGGTACGCCATTTTAAGGCTATGGGAATACAAAATTCACCTAATGTTAACCATTCGTTTTGTATTTCTAGGTTCATGCACTTTGTAGGTATTATTTTCATCTACTTGAAGAAAAGATTTTGTTATGTCTAATGTCTAACCTACCCTACCAGTCTGCGAGCCTATCATGAATTTTTTATCTAATTTTAGGCGAGACTCGAGCTCTTTATTACTTTGGTCTTTTGGAAGAGCTTGCACAATTTCGTCTTTTGATTTCGCTAGGACGTGCATTTTGGTTACTCTTAGATGTTTGAGGCTCTATATAATGTCGATGGGTCTGCCGACGGAGCTAGCCCCAGCCACGACTTCAATGTCTTCGTAACATTCGCATCTAGTTTTTTGAGGAGCCTCTGGCTTATATCATAAACAAGAAACGGCCAGTTAAGACGCGAGGTTAAATAGTTGTCGTAAATCCACGCTTTTTTTTAACATTACTTAGTGGCTGTTGATCTACCTTTTTAATATCGATAATGAAGTTATTAATTACTTCTTCTAAAGCTGGAGTGCAACCTCTGTTATCTATTTTTCTTCCGAGAAATTTAAAAGGCACGGTTTCGGATATAGTCGAAACGTTTTCCCCGCCTATACTAAGCCCTGGATCATATGAGGTATATCTGGTACCCCGCCTACCCGGGAGCTGCTGGAGACGCTGGAGCGGGACCCATGGGGGCGGCCTTACCGCTTGGTAAGAGGAAAGCTGCGCCCCCGGGCCCCTCCCCTGACCCAGGTTCTCGAGCCGGCTCTGCTTGGAGGAGTGGTGGCATCCCTGTTCCCGGCGCGGGCGGAACACGTTCCACCGCAGATGACTCCGCCACCTCGGTCGCCTGATGCGCCCAGCGTGGTTATGGACGACGACGTGCCCGAGGTCACTTGGGTAGAACTAGAGCTGGCGGTGCGACGGCTTAGAGCCAAGAAGAACACCGCCCCGGGACCCGACGGCATTCCAGGCCGGGCGTGGGTCCTAGCTCTAGGAGAAGACGGTCTCGAACCCCGACTGCGAGGGTTCCTCAGCGCATGCTTGGAGCGGGGCCAGTTTCCGAAGATGTGGAAGACGGGGAAGCTGGTCCTCATCCGCAAGGACGGACGCCCGGCGGACGAGCCGTCCGGGTACCGGCCCATAGTGTTGCTCGACGAGGTGGGCAAGCTCTTCGAAAGAGTGATTGCCAGGCGCCTCGTCGAGCACCTCTCTAGAGTGGGGCCGGACCTAGCGGACACGCAGTACGGCTTCCGCCGGTGGCGTTCCACTGTGGATGCCATCATGCGCGTGAGGACTCTGGCGGAGGATGCGGTTGCCCGGGGCGAGGTGATGTTGGCGGTGTCCTTGGACATCTCCAACGCGTTCAACACCTTGCCCTGGAGTTGCATCAGGGAGGCGCTCGTGTACCACGATGTGCCTCTCTACCTCCGCCGCATAGTCGGGGCGTACCTGACGGAGAGAGTCGTCATCTACCCAAGTGCGACCGGCGTCGGTAGGCGTGAGATGTCGTGCGGTGTCCCACAGGGATCGGTCCTGGGGCCGCTCCTGTGGAACATCGGATACGACTGGGTGCTTCGCGGTGAGCTCGCGTTCGGGGCCACCGTCACGTGCTACGCGGACGACACGCTAGTGACGGTGAGTAGCGCTACACACCGCGAGGCGACCCAGAGGGCCACGACCGCTGTTGCTCAAGTCGTGGATCGGATCCGGTGGCTGGGTCTCGAGGTGGCTCTGCACAAATCCGAGGCCTTGTTCTTTCATGGTCCTCGGCGCAGGCCACCCCCGGGATCCAGCTTGACAGTAGGAGGTACTCCCATCGACATCAAGCCCCGGTTGAAATACCTGGGGCTCGTACTCGACGGTCGGTGGGACTTCGGAGAGCACTTCCGAAGTCTGCGCCCCAAACTGTTGGTGTCAGCTAACGCGCTGATGCGGCTGCTGCCCAACTTGAGGGGCCCAGAGGACTCCTGCAGGAGACTCTACGCGGGTGTCGTGCGGTCCATGGCCCTGTACGGGTGCCCCGTGTGGGCGGACGCCCTGCAGGCCAGGTTCGTGCAACTGCTGCATGCGCCGCAGCAGACGATGGCCTGCAGGGCCATTAGGGGGTACCGCACGATATCCTTTGAAGCGGCGAGTCTCCTAGCCGGATCGCCACCGTGGATCCTGGAAGCGAGATCCCTTGCGGCACTGTATCGGTTCCGTAAGGAGGCGCGGGAGCGGGGATACGATCCCGAGCCCGAAGACATTCAGGCCGAGAGGTCCCGGCTCCACGGGATCATGGTGGCGGAGTGGGAGCGACGACTTGAGCAACGACGCGCAGGGCATGCCGTCATAGAGGCGGTAAGGCCCATCATGGGGGAATGGCTCGAGAGGCCACATGGCAGCCTCTCGTATCGACTGACGCAGATCATCACCGGGCACGGGTGCTTCGGGAGATATCTGTGTCGGATCGAAAAGGAGCCAACGTCCGAGTGCCATCACTGCGACGCGAGCGAGGACACGGGGCTGCACACGCTCACCGAGTGCCCGGCATGGGCCGAACCGAGGCGGGAGCTAGTGGCGGCCCTGGGAGTGAGAGTTCTCACCCTCGCCACCCTGCTCACAGCAATGGTCCGCTGCGCGGACGCGTGGGCGGCCGGCGTCTCCTTCAGCGAGCAGGTAATGGTCGTGAAGGAGACGGCGGAGCGGGAGAGGCGGCGCGAGCGAGAAAGACTCGCGGATCGCGCCGCCTGCGCGCGCAGGCAACTCGGGCGTCGGAGGGCACTGACTGACCTCCGTCCCCCATGAGCGCGGGCCTGGGGGTGACGGGTGGAGCCGCCTGTCACCCCAGCAGAAGCAGGCCACGGCGGCGGCGCGCTAAATAGCGCGCCTCCCCATTCCGGGGGCGAGTTGGGGACACCGTTGTCCCCCCTCCTGAGGAGGGCCAGACCGTAAGGGATGGCCCTGGGTCAGCCGGGGTGCGAGGGATATGTCTTTGACAACCTCACCTCCGGCCTAGCACCAAGACCCACAGTCGGCGTGCGGTTTTAGTCGGTTCGAGTCCGACATAACCTCCCCTTCCGGCTCCGGCAGGGGGGGTATCCGAGGGGATTTCCGCACGAAAAAAAAAAAAAAAAAAAAAGGTACCCCGCCTACCCAGACATAGACAGTAGCATTTGCTAGGTTTTGTTTTCATTTCATCTGTCCATGTACAGAATTCATCCACTTTACGCAACAGGTAAACTCACGCCTGAATTCCCCGAAGGGGTAGGCAGAGGTGCTAGCACCCACATTTCGCCAGTTTATGTTTAAGTCCCAATGTAATAGGTGGCGAGCCTATTGCCATTAACCGGGCACTTGTAAACCTGCTATAAATACACACATAGCTTCGAAAAGCATCGAAAAGTCATTGGTGTGTGCCATGGTAAACCTGGGATCGAACCCGAGACCTCGTCTCAGCAGTCCACCATACCACTAGGCTACCGCAGATTAATTATTTTTAATTTTAAAAATTTTTTAAGTATTTATTTTTATATTTTATTTTATAATTTAAATTTAGAGAAATAATTAATTACTTTTCTAAATTTAACTTTAAACATATTGATTCCAGTGACATCTTAAAAGTTTCAAGAATCTTAAAATGAAAAGTCTGAAGATTACTGGTGCATGTCAGTTACCTTAATTGGTCGTGTAATTGATATCATTGCACATTTGCATGTGATTTAGCACTCATATTTAATTAATGTGTTGATGATGGTATATTTCCTAACCTAATGAAACATAGTAAAATGATACCATTATTTAATAAAAAAAAAAATTTTAAACTAAAACCCGACTACCGAAAAATCACGCTCTAAAAAATAACAAATAAGAAAATATCAAGGACAGCCGTGGTCGTATGCCACTTTTCCCTAGAATATATTGTTTTGAGTAAACTTTATTTTTCATTTATATTATTTTGGGGCAAAGTAAAGCTAATAATTTATACATATTTGAAATGTGCTTATTAAGCCCTTTCATTTGATACCAAACACGGCATAATTATCTCAAAAACATTTTTTAACACAGTACCTTATGAGCGCTAGAGGGCGCCACACAAGATTGAGTGACACGTCATATAGCCTATAACCATCGGACAATCAAGCCGTTTGTAACGATACCTCATTTGTCCAGTTCTAATTAGTAGTTGAGGAGCTACGAGGGAACAAATGAACATACATACATACATACATACATACATACATACATAGCCTGTCAAAACCATAACCCTCCTTTTGGCTTCGCCGTAGTCGGGTAAAAAGGGATCTAAGTCAGAACTTGGAAACTACCGACCCATATCTATTTTGCCAGCACTGAGATAGGTGTTTGAGAGAGTAATGCTCACTCAGATTCAAATGTACTTCAAGACCAACAATCTTTTCCATAGTCAACAATATGGCTTTACTGACTTCAGACCGTAGATGTGAATAACGTTAAGTTCAATGGGTCAAACGTCAAAATAGGTGTACCCCAAGGATCAATCCTAGGACACTTTTTCTTCTTCGTATATCTCAATGACCAGCCTTATAGGCAGCTTGGCATAGTATTGTTTGCTGATGATAAATCGTTAATATTTAAAGTAAATCAGTTTAGTAGATACAGATGCGAATAATGTTAATAATCTACTGAATGTATTAGGATTTTTGTATTAGGTCGTGCGGGGGGAGATGGGGAACTGTCCAATAAACTTAGCTCGGCTGCTTATGTTGTAAGGCGGATTAGGCAGTTGGCAGATGCAGCTACTGCTGGCTGGTATAGTTTAGTTGGGGTGCGGGTTGGGTAAGGGGTGCGGGTTGGGTAACCTCCACGTTGGCCTTTCCGTTTCTTCCCCCTTTGGACTGCGGTCCTGGGGAGCGGAAGCAGAGGGGCTGGTGCATCCTGGACAACGGCTAACAGACTCCCACCTTGGGAGTTCTGTTGGCCGTTGACGAATAACCCAACGGCCGACCTCATTGTACGAGGAGGTCGTGGGATGGCGGGCCTGCAAGGCCCGCGGGAAGGGATCCGTAGGATCCCTTCTATTCAAACAGCCCTTTTGAGGGCTAGCTGACCCAGAGGGGGTCGTGGGATGGCGGGCCTGCAAGGCCCGCGGGAAGGGATCCGTAGGATTCCTTCCATTCAAACAGCCCTTTTCAGGGCTAGCTGACCCAGAGGGGGTCGAGGTATGGCGGGCCTGCAAGGCCCGCGGGAAGGGATCCGTAGGATTCCTTCCATTCAAACAGCCCTTTTGAGGGCTAGCCGACCCAGACGGGGTCGTGGTGTGGCGGGGCTTCAAGGCCCGCGGAGAGAGATCCGGTTCCCGCTAGTCGCTCCCAGTATCCCTCTGCTCTCAGAGGGGACAGGGGAGAGGCAAGGGTTCCGTGAGATCTAGGGACGGGTTGGCCCACTGCTCGCGCAGGGGCTGACAGGCACTCGTGCCACCGTCGGTGTTGGGAGAGTTGGCTGCTCCCCCGCGTCGCGTAACCTCCTAGATATCGACAACGATCTGAGTGCTAGCCACACTCGGTACGCCGGTGTCCTGGAGGCCGCGGGGCTTGCCTTAATTGGCCGGCCCGCGACAAGGAAAAGTCTTAAAAACCCGACAGCGAAGTCGTTTAAAACCTGTGGACACCAGGGGACCTCCACAGTATGTACCCCGCTTCTCGGAAAGAGCGTCACCCGGGAAGTGTAACCTTTCGTCTCATGCTCGTGGGAACATTTATGAAATCTGATACACATAAAAACCCCCCCCTACCTAGTGAAACAGACTGCGCGGAGGTCGCGCAGCGCCACGACGCGGAGGTCGCGTCACCAACTGCGGCGGTGTCGGAAAACTTCGACACTGCCACCGAGAAGAGCAGGGCGAACAGCCCGGTGGGTCTGCAGACCCGAAAATCTGCACGGAGGAGGAACGGCGGCAAGAAGGCTGTTCCTCCTCCACGGAGGACTGAGTCGGACGCAGCCGTCACCTTGACCGACTCGTCCTCCAACGAGGAGCCCAACAACGGCAGCGAGGACTCCCCCCCGCCCAAGGTTGCCATGGTTGGTCGGGGGAAGACGCGGGGTGGCAAGAGGGCCATCCCCCAAACGCCCTCCTCTCGGGCCTCGGCCCTGAGAGATGCCGTGGCGCCGCCGAGTCCCTCCACCTCGGCGGCGCCCACGCCCATGCCCCGTACCGACCCTACTTCTAGGGAGGTACTGCAGGCCCTGGAGGAAGTGATAGGGACCCGTGCGGGGTCTATGGGGCCGGAGGAAGTCCGGCTGCGACGGGCGACGACGCGCCTTATCGATGAGTTCGGCCTGCTCAGAGCGGAGCTGGTTGAGTCGCGGGACGAGCGGGCTCAGCTAGGCAGACGACAGGTCGAGCTAATCGATGCCTCGGAGCGGCAGGCGGCAGAGTACCGCAAAGAGATGGCCAAGATGGCGGCCGAGTTTGCGGACCTGCAGAAGGTCGTCGCCGGGCTGCCGGAGGGGCGCGTCACGCGGTCGGCGCGGCGGAAGCCGGTCGCGCAGTCGGCAGCGCCGAAGCCGTCGGCTCGGCCGTCTACACCGGTGCGGTCGGTGTCGCCGGTGCGGTCGGTGTCGCCGGTGCGGTCGAGGTCGCCGCTGCGGCTGGAGGCACTGGTGCAGCCGGAGTTGCCACCGTCACCGCCTGTCCGACCGCGGTCGCCGGTGCCGATGCCGGTGCAGCCTACGGACCCACTGGCGGCAGTCGTAGCGGCTCTGGCCGCCATGGAAAGGCGGCTGGAGGCGGCGCAGGCGGCGCAGGAGGCGCGGCAGGCGGCGCACGAGGAGCGGACAAAGCGCGGATTGGAGTCCATCATGGACTCTATCCGCCGTCCGCCCCTGGCGTCGCCCACAGGGTATGCCGGAGCAGTGAAAAGGGGTCGCCCAGCAGCGACGGGGACCCCGCAGGAGTCGGCCAGCAGCCTATCCGCTGTGCCATCTGCTCCGGCCGCTGCCGCGCAGGGCGCCCAGTCCAAGGGCAAGGGAAAGGGCAAGGGCAAGGGGAAGACGTCCTCTGCCCCAGCCCCAGCCCTGGCCCCAGGTTCGATTCCGGCCCCGACTGCCTCTACAGGCGCCTCACCGGCAGGAGGTTGGGAGGTAGTCGGCGAAACCCGGAAGAGGCGGAACGCCAAGAGGAGGGCAGCCAAAAAGGCCAAGAAGGCTGAGGCTGCTGCAAAGGGAGCACCGGGGAGGCTGCGCGTCCCCCGCACAACGGCCGTCGTTTTAACGATGACGCCGGAGGCGGCGGAGAGGGGACTGCAGTATCCCGACCTGGTAAAGCGGGCCAGAGGCCTCATAGACATGAGGCCCCTCAACCTGGCTAGGCCCCTCCGAGTGACACAAACTCGGACGGGTGCCCGGCTTATCCAGGTCCCAGGTGCCTCCAGCGGACCCCAGGCTGATGCCATTGCGGCCAAGTTGAGGGAGACGCTGGATGCAGCCGACGTCCGGGTGTCCAGGCCCACTAAGTGCGCAGAACTGCGCATTTCGGACCTGGACGACTCCATCACGGCCGAAGAAATTCGGGCCACCGTGGCGGAGGCCGGGGGCTGCCCCCTGGAGGCGGTAAAGGTCGGAGCGATCCGCTACGGCCGTCGCGGACAGGGGGCGGTAGTTGTCGGCTGCCCCATCGCAGCAGCCCAAAAGGCTGTCGATCGGCGGGTCCTCGCGGTGGACGGCGTTATTGGGGTGCGGGTCCAGCTCCTGCAGGCTCGGCCGGCTAGGTGCTTCAGGTGCCTGTCGGTCGGGCACGTGGGGGTGCAGTGCACGGCGGAGGTGACGGTCGGTGACCGCTGCTTCCGCTGTGGCCAACCCGGTCACAAGGCCGGTGGTTGCGAAGCTCCGCTGCACTGTTTCAGGTGTGCAGCGGGGGGCAAACCGGCCGACCATAGGGTTGGCAGCAAGGCCTGCACCGGAGGGGAGCCGAAGCCGCGAGGCGGGCGTTCCGCCAACTGTTCGCAGCGGGATGCGGAGATGGTTCCATAATGGATCCCCAGCTCCGCATCCTGCAGGCGAACGTGGGCCACGGTGTCGATGTTCAGGCACTTCTGCTCCAGAGCATGGCACAGTGGTCCATACACGTCGCCGCTGTCGCCGATCCATACACCCACCGCCCCCCCGGGCCTGCCTGGGTGGTCGACCTGGATGGATCGGCGGCACTGGTGCGTAACGCCGCTGCGGGTGCCCCTCCCTTTGTGGTGATCGCAAGGGAGCATGGCATCGTAGCGGCGCGTGTGGGGGAGATTGCGGTCGTGGCTGTCTACTTCACGCCAGCACTACACCGACGCATAGGGCAGTATCGGCGGTCGCTGGAGCGGCTGACCGACGTCGTCAATGCCTGTCACCCTCGCCCGGTTCTGGTGCTTGGGGACTTCAATGCCTGGTCTGAGGCTTGGGGGTCCCGGCACACGAACCCGCGAGGCAGGGCTCTGGAGAGCTGGGCCGCTACTCTCGGTCTGGTTCTCCAGAATCGCGGGGCCGAAGCCACGTTCTGGGCGGCGGAGCGCGAAGCGAGTTCGATCGTAGATCTCTCGTTCGCGAGCGCTTCGCTGTCGCAACGTGTGCGGGACTGGCGTGTCGTCGTGGAGGTGGAGACACTAGCGGATCACCGATACGTTCGGTTTGATGTCTCCCCTCCCGAGAGTGATGCGCCGGCCACACCGGCCCCACGCGAGCCGCGCTGGGTGCTTAGGGGACTGAATAGGGATGCTCTCCTGGAAGCCGCCTCCGTGCAGGCCTGGGCCATGGTGCCGGACAGGCCTGACGACATTGATGACGAGGCGGCGTGGTTCCGGGAGGCCATGACTGTTGTTTGCGATGCGGGTATGTCTAGGGCTCCAGCCTATAGTCCGAGGCGCCGGGTCTACTGGTGGACTGCGGAGATCGCGAGGCTGCGTCAAGCCTGCGTGATCGCGCACCGCCGGTAGGCCAGGCTCCGTAGGAGGCGTAGCCGCCCCGCAGACACAGATCCCCTAGTGGCGGAGTTACAAGAGGGATACAGGGAAACCAGGAATGCCCTCCGAGCGGAGATCAAGCGGTCCAAGGCAGCTTCTTACAAGGAGCTGCTGGAGACACTGGAGCGGGACCCATGGGGGCGGCCTTACCGCTTGGTAAGAGGAAAGCTGCGCCCCCGGGCCCCTCCCCTGACCCAGGTTCTCGAGCCGGCTCTGCTTGGAGGAGTGGTGGAATCCCTGTTCCCGGCGCGGGCGGAACACGTTCCGCCGCAGATGACTCCGCCACCTCGGTCGCCTGATGCGCCCGGCGTGGTTATTGACGACGACGTGCCCGAGGTCACTTGGGTAGAACTAGAGCTGGCGGTGCGACGGCTCAGAGCCAAGAAGAACACCGCCCCGGGACCCGACGGCATTCCAGGCCGTGCGTGGGTCCTAGCTCTAGGAGAAGACGGTCTCGAACCCCGACTGCGAGGGTTCCTCAGCGCGTGCTTGGAGCGGGGCCAGTTTCCGAAGATGTGGAAGACGGGGAAACTGGTCCTCATCCGCAAAGACGGACGCCCGGCGGACGAGCCGTCCGGGTACCGGCCCATAGTGTTGCTCGACGAGGTGGGCAAGCTCTTCGAAAGAGTGATTGCCAAGCGCCTCGTCGAGCACCTCTCTAGAGTGGGGCCGGACCTAGCGGACACGCAGTACGGCTTCCGCCGGTGGCGTTCCACTGTGGATGCCATCATGCGCGTGAGGACTCTGGCGGAGGATGCGGTTGCCCGGGGCGAGGTGATGTTGGCGGTGTCCTTGGACATCTCCAACGCGTTCAACACCTTGCCCTGGAGTTGCATCAGGGAGGCGCTCGTGTACCACGATGTGCCTCTCTACCTCCGCCGCATAGTCGGGGCGTACCTGACGGAGAGGGCCGTCATCTACCCAAGTGCGACCGGCGTCGGTAGGCGTGAGATGTCGTGCGGTGTCCCGCAGGGATCGGTCCTGGGGCCGCTCCTGTGGAACATCGGATACGACTGGGTGCTTCGCGGTGAGCTCGCGTTCGGTGCCACCGTCACGTGCTACGCGGACGACACGCTAGTGACGGTGAGTGGCGCTACACACCGCGAGGCGACCCAAAGGGCCACGACCGCTGTTGCTCAAGTCGTGGATCGGATCCGGCGGCTGGGTCTCGAGGTGGCTCTGCACAAATCCGAGGCCCTGTTCTTTCATGGTCCTCGGCGCAGGCCACCCCCGGGATCCAGCTTGACAGTAGGAGGTACTCCCATCGACATCAAGCCCCGGTTGAAATACCTGGGGCTCGTACTCGATGGTCGGTGGGACTTCGGAGAGCACTTCCGAAGTCTGCGCCCCAAACTGTTGGTGTCAGCTAACGCGCTGATGCGGCTGCTGCCCAACTTGAGGGGCCCAGAGGACTCCTGCAGGAGACTCTACGCGGGCGTCGTGCGGTCCATGGCCCTGTACGGGTGCCCCGTGTGGGCGGATGCCCTGCGGGCCAGGTTCGTGCAACTGCTGCATGCGCCGCAGCAGACGATGGCCTGCAGGGCCATTAGGGGGTACCGCACGATATCCTTTGAAGCGGCGAGTCTCCTAGCCGGATCGCCACCGTGGATCCTGGAAGCGAGATCCCTTGCGGCACTGTATCGGTACCGTAAGGAGGCGCGGGAGCGGGGATACGATCCCGAGCCCGAAGACATTCGGGCCGAGAGGTCCCGGCTCCACGGGATCATGGTGGCGGAGTGGGAGCGACGACTTGAGCAACGACGCGCAGGGCATGCCGTCATAGAGGCGGTACGGCCCATCATGGGGGAATGGCTCGAGAGGCCACATGGCAGCCTCTCGTATCGACTGACGCAGATTATCACCGGGCACGGGTGCTTCGGGAGATATCTGTGTCGGATCGAAAAGGAGCCAACGTCCGAGTGCCATCACTGCGACGCGAGCGAGGACACGGGGCTGCACACGCTCACCGAGTGCCCGGCATGGGCCGAACCGAGACGGGAGCTAGTGGCAGCCCTGGGAGTGAGAGTTCTCACCCTCGCCACCCTGCTCACAGCAATGGTCCGCTGCGCGGACGCGTGGGCGGCCGGCGTCTCCTTCAGCGAGCAGGTAATGGTCGTGAAGGAGACGGCGGAGCGGGAGAGGCGGCGCGAGCGAGAAAGACTCGCGGATCGCGCCGCCCGCGCGCGCAGGCAACTCGGGCGTCGGAGGGCACTGACTGACCTCCGTCCCCCATGAGCGCGGGCCTGGGGGTGACGGGTGGAGCCGCCTGTCACCCCAGCAGAAGCAGGCCACGGCGGCGGCGTGCTGAATAGCGCGCCTCCCCATTCCGGGGGCGAGTTGGGGACACCGTTGTCCCCCCTCCTGAGGAGGGCCAGACCGTAAAGGATGGCCCTGGGTCAGCCGGGGTGCGAGGGATATGTCTTTGACAACCTCACCTCCGGCCTAGCACCAAGACCCACGGTCGGCGTGCGGTTTTAGTCGGTTCGAGTCCGACATAACCTCCCCTTCCGGCTCCGGCAGGGGGGGTATCCGAGGGAATTTCCGCACGAAAAAAAAAAAAAAAAAAAAAAAAGGTATAGTTTAGTTACTTCCATCGCTTGATGTCCTATGGAATACTATTTTGGGGAAATGCAGCAGATGTGGAAACTATATTTATGTTGCAGAAGAGGGCAGTTCGTGCTATTTATTGTTTAGGCAAGAGAGACTCCCTCCGGGAGCAATTTAAAGATATTAAATTTAAAAAGAAGGAACGCAAACGTACAAATAAGTTAACGCGTCAACGTTAACTCTTCGTATTTTTTGCGAAGCGTATGGTCGACGCTTCTCGTGACCAGAGGGCTGGCCTCTTTTTAGGTCAGAGAATAAGCATTGCCATACAACGTGGCAATGCTGCCAGTCTTCTGGGAACGTTGCCACAAGAGGCATGCGATGCGGAGCAATTCTACGACGCGTTTTAATTTTAGTCTTAGTTTTAGTTTTTAATTGGTTTCTTTTATTTTATTTATAATTAGTAGTTTTTTAGTATATTATAATTATAATGTATTCTGTAAATTCAAAATTAAATTACGTTTTTTTTTATAAGATATTAATATTTTAATTGTAACTTCCCAATATATGTATATTTGGAAACTTAATGTATGTCAGGAAAAATATATCTCATTTTACAAAATTATGTGACATTACAGACAGACCTCTGCGTAATAAACATAAACTGCTGCTTCCATGGCTTAGCAAAGTTACTGGTTCCTTTAGGGGGGAAGGTATATGCTTCTATAATAAGTTGCTAAATCAGTCCTTGATAATAAACTTAAAATCTATGTGAAGACCACATTATCTAAAAAAGCATACTATAAGCTATTCTGTGCTATAAAGGAAGTATAGAATGCGGGGGAAGGTGGCTGTGCTGTGCTGTGACTGCGGTCGGTGCGGTGCACCTCTGCAGTCGATGGAGACTGTCGCGCCCGCTGTGCCCTAGTGCCCCTACCATTCGATCTGCCACTGATGATACAAAGAGTATATAATACTATTGTCTATTCTGTGCTAAAAGATAAAAATGTCTGGTCTGAGCATGGCGCAGGCCGCTCGTAAAATGCTATAATTACAGCATGAGCATGGTATTATTGTATTAGGTACGTGAGTTATTTACCATATTTAACTTTAGTTAAATTCTTTTATTATAATAGTTTTTTTATATAACTGCCAATTGTTTATGAAGACACGAGACAATGTACCTTCGTCCACATTTTAGCCTTAAGGAATTACGTATTGACTTACAGCTATTTATTATCATGTTCTAAACTAGATTTGGTGAGTTCGCACCAATATTTACGGGCCCAAACCACCCTCGAACAAGGTTTAATGAACAAGGGTCTAGGGTAGTGTACCTAATCTCTTGAGGTTAGGGTGTCAGGTGGTAGTGCAAAACTGCAAAATTTTACCTCCACATATTGGTACATATATACTATATATATGCACTTATGAACTAAATCTTTAAAATCCTTGTCTTCATGAAACCAAAACAATAGACTGAGGGCACATTGGTTAGGCCGGCCGTTAGTTACATTGGCTTTTTATTTAGACCGACCTTCTGCAAAAAAACTGCGAACTAAAATGTATCACAAGGTTTAATAAAAAGATGGCGCAACCTCAGGCGCAGGGCTTTGTGGCGCGCTAAATTTGTTGCAGTAGGAAAAATTATATTGTACCAATTATTATTTGTGCAGTAGTAGATATTATTGAATTACAAGCTTTATTTATATCGATTTAAATTGGAAAATTTGAAACGACTCAGATGGGACTTGAACCCGCGATCAGACCATTACAGGAGGAAAGTTACTGTGCTACCAAATCACGTCTTAAGAGTTCCAAATTCTCCTATACAACCATCTAGGGGCAATTATAATGAATCGGAGAATGGCCAATCTGAATGAATTTTTTTACAGCATTGAATTTGAATGATGTTACAATCATTTTAAAACATTGATTTTTGATAACTCCGCCCAAACAATTGAATGACAGTCGCCTTAAAGACGTATACGATGGGAAATTTGAATCACATCGCGCGTGTCTCGGTAGCCGAATTGGTCAAGACATTCCCCCTGTAAGGGAAAGACTGCGGGTTCGAGTCCCGACAGAGATGATTCTTCTTTTTCCCTATGTATTCGAATACCCAATATATTTCTTGCAAGCTCACTAAACAAACCAATGAGATTATAATAAGGTTCCTCGTGCCAAATGGATTGAGGATAAAGTTCATTGACCGTGTTGACTTTGCAATCAGTTTGGACCGGTTACTTAGGGGTTGTAAACAATTTTCACGCTGTAGCGAAACCGACTGCAGTCCGCGTGACCTTTTATTTTTGTTGCATAAAAATCACTACATACTTATCTATATATACAAAAATCAATTGCTGCTTGTTAGTCTCGCTAAAACTCGAGAACGGCTGATCAGATTTATCTTACCTTAGTCTTGAAATGTTCGTGGAGGTCTAGGGAAGGTTTAAAAGGTGAAAAACATTCGAATAATTGCCGGGAACCGACATCCACGCGGGCGGAGCCGCGGGCAAAATCTAGTAATAAAATATTTATTGCAAACTTAATTCTCAATCGATCTAGTACGGCCTTTAATAACAATATACAGGGTGAGAATTTCATGCCCCTTGGACGGGAACTCGAAATACTGGAGATAGACAATTTCACTTAAAGGAAACGCTCCTTGATTTTTAAAAAGAGACAAAACTACATTCATTTTCTAAAACATGATTTATAGACCCGGTAATCGAACCGTCTAAAACCCGAAAAAAATCATATCCTGTATTTTTATGACTTCAATCGACAGTGGCAATTATAAGGATCAAATCTGTCTAACAAACATGGTAAATTAAATTAAAGGAAATCCTTGAAAACTTTCAATATATTATATCAATGTAACAAACTTTTGAAAATGTACTAGTGACTCATAGATCTCCTATGCATCCAAGAGTCATACCTAGATAGCATAGTAGGTAATCCTTGAACTTTTGAGCCCGGGTTCTCTCTCTCTCCTGTTCTTTTCTAAAGTTTGGCTCAATTTATAACAATCCTAGAAAGTTCAAAAATGAACATGTAGGTAGAGTTATAATTACTTATGTACCTACGATTATTAGGTACATAATGACCATTATCAGCATGCATATTGTAGATATAATGTTGACATGACCGCAAGTTTCATTTTATTAATGTAACAGATGCCAACCTATTTCGGAATATCGTGTAACGAGCTGATATTATTGCAACAATTATGATTGGGTATTAACCAGGTTATTATAATAAAAGCATAGGTACTTATTGTAGCTTACCAAAATATCCTCGTTTTACATATTTTGGATCGAAAACGCCTCTCTCCCTTCTATTTGGGGAAGCATCCGACTTTTTCTGCCATGACGCGGAAGGATTTCTGTTCCCAAGACAAGACAAGATTTCATGTTTCTCTGATTAGCAGAGAACAATGTAGAGACAAGACGCAAGAGGGCGTGGGTTTTCACCGTATTTGTATTTCTACAGTCGAATTTGTTCAGGTCTGCATGGTCTGCCCTCTGGCAAAGGTTAGGTAAAGAATTTCATGTCTTCATGGTGCCGCAAAGCAAAAATGCCGGCCAAGTGCCAGTCGGATTCGCGCACCGTAACTTAAGATAAATAAACCACAATATATTTTGATTGCGTTGACTTAGAACTTTGGTTTTTACACAGCTTCAAGACGTTATAGACCTGAGTATGTGGTATGAATTTCAACTTGATAACTTGATGATAGACAGACAGACGGGCAACAAAGTGATCCTTAACCCTAGAAAGATAATCTGCGCCTCAGAGGCGCAAGCAAAACACATTTATCGCTGTCTCTTTTTAACGGGCGTGCTCTCGAACTTGTCACGCCAGGTAATCTCAGTCGGCGCCGAGTACAACAGCGAGGCAGACTCGTACCATCGGTAAGTACTTTGGATTAGCTGCTTTAGCTAAGTGTTGCGCTCGTGGAGCATATGATTATCTTTTATGTAACTTTCGTCGGAACACATCAACTTTGATTAGTAGCTATTTATTAGTAGTTGTTTGTATTTTATAGTTTGATTATGTGTTTTAGGGTCTGAAAATCATGGCACGGAATCTATTCGCGCACGGAATCTTCAGCTAAGGATCTATCCTTAGCTGAAGATGAAATAGTAAATAAGCTTTACGATGAAGGTGATGGTGATATGCTGCATGTTGCTGAGGATAGTGATAGTGAGGAGGAAGATCACTTGAGTGAGGATGACGTTCAGAGCGACGTGGAAGACGGGTACCAGGACTCAATTACTACCAAAGCTGTGCATAAATGTCAAAAATGACATGCGCCTAATGCAAAAAATGCATCTGTGGCGAACACAGAAAAGATGTGTGTGTTGACTGCACTTAGTGTGCCATTCCTGAGCTCAAAGATATGTTTTATTATTTTTCATGTTAGTATTAAGTACAATTTTTTTTTCTAATTAAGCATTACTCGTGATTAATTACGTCTAAAAAGAAAAATAAGTCCAATTAAAAGAAGACAGATATTTTTTGTTACTTTTTCTAAGAGGTTTAGAACATTGTGTTAAATTTCTCGTAAAATAAATAATTTTCAAAATGTTTTGAGTCTAATTTATTTTATTATGTACTAACCTTATAATGAAACAAGTTACTCATGATTAAAAACCTTTCCAGGGCACAGGTAGACCTTACAATATTGTGCGCTCGTGAGGCACATGATTATCTTTTAAGTAACTCCCAACATGATTATCTTTCTAGGGTTAAGGGTTCCGTCCTAAAAACGAAGCCGAACCGTTTGGTTCTCGATGAAATTGTCGATTCTAATTGTTTGAAACTCTGTACTCACTAGTCACTATATCGATAGAACACGAACATCACTATTCCGAAACTTACACGCTTCTTGTACATCTGTGTAGTAAAGTCAAAGCTTCAGCGTGAACAGAGACGATTTAGTAAACAATTCTTTCTGAAGCCGACTCTGAGTTATTTTTAGGTCAATAGCTGTTGAATTCGCTCATCGCTAGTTGTACCAATGAAAATGTATAGCGCTATGCATGATTGCACCAAGAAGCACAGGCATTCAATATTTAATTAATTATTTGATCATTAAATTCAAGTTTAGAGTTTTATTTTAGCAAAGGTAACATTGTATAAAAACAATATTTTGTGAGTGTATTTAATGTGTTTATCACTTAATTTCATAATAGGGGAATCATTAATAGAAATACTGCATTCCCGAGAGTATCATAATACATAATGTTCTCACTTCTCAGAAGGAGAAGGTGTGTATTTGTTTATTTATACCTTTATGGTTCTAACAATTGGATTACCTACTTATGGCATAATCCTTAGCACACGCTGAATAAAAAGTAGCTTAGGTATGTGATATTAGAGCAAGAAAAAAAGCGGCACGGCTGCCGTACCATCCTTTTCTCGAAGCAGTTAAGCCATTTTGGGCCCCTTATAACTTCGTTGTACTTAGATAAATCTAGAAGCTTGAATTTTCAGTAATCAAACAGACATTGTATAAACTCTTTGCAAATTTGATTCAATTTGAACTTGTAGTTTAAGAATTATAATGAGTCAAACGCTTTCAATTTTGTCACTCACTAACTGACTGACCGATCATCAAAATTCTAAGGCGTTTCTAGCAGACATAAGCTTAATTGACTTGGCAATCACACTAATGATTATAATTTATATATTAGTAATACTTAGGTCATAATTATATAAATTACAATGTTTAGTGCATGTTTAGCACAAGTAATTGTGAGATATTATTATGTTTCCATGATATAAGTATTGAAAGCTTTGAAAGTAAGTAAATAGATATCTTTTTACGAAAATGAACGGAAAGACAATGATATATTTACGCTAATAATGTAGTTACGTTTGTACATTTCTTGTATACATTCAGCATTTCGCAGTTTCAACATGCGTACGTAATAATATATTAATATTTATGTATTAAATTCTCAGTTTAGAGATAGTAAAGAATGTACGTTTGTGTTCTTGGAGAAACGAAATGAGGACACCGATAATAAGAAAACTTGCAATTTTGTATAACATGATATTAAGATAACCTGACAAGAGAGATGCGATAACAGTATTCAGATGTGATACCTAGGTTTAGATACACTTAGTTTTATATTGTTAAGAAATAATGACGTTGTAAAAAAATTACTGTAATAGCAACAGTGTTACAATATTAAGAAATGCGTAAATTTAATTTTTAGTTTGTCACTTTCATATTTGTTGAGCATCACGTTAGTTTTTAGAAGTGTACTAACCCAGATACGTGTGAGTTTTGTTGTACGAATACGTGTGCGTAATTGGTTAGGGGTATGTTTATAGTTTTTTGAGTGATGGTGACGTCAGTGATTATTGTGATATAATTATATGACAAGGATTCACCGCAGCCAGCTATGGGTTACGGGTACGTATATTTATTAGAATTGTTTAGCGATGAATGTGTTATTAGATTTCACTCTCTGTACAAACACACGCGCAAACACAACACAAACTAGTAAACTGTCTCGTTGCAGTGGTATGTATCGTAACAGTGTAACAGTAAATAAGAAAGTTAATAATTTCTAGTCCCTGATAATTATTGTTGTAAAGTGGTTTGGTAAAATAGATTCCCGCGGCTGTAGTTATTTGTTATCTCACTTAACTATGACTTAAGTGAGGCACATTCAGGGTTGACAGGACTGTGTCAATAAGTTTTGTCTCCAAATAATTATATCATCATTTTAACGCTACTTACATTTTTCTTTTCGATTTCTTTTTGTTTCTATCGGAGCGGTTTTCTTAGGAACTCCCAAGATTAGAGAAAAATATCTGTCAGAATGACGTCAGCTAATTATAGAAGGAATACCGACTAGCCAGGGATCTATCCACGATTTTAGAGAGGTGCTTATACCGCCAAAAAAGGTTTATACTCCAAATAATATAAAGTTTATTTCTATACTAGGGAAGTGTGTTTTATATTGCTACACATATTTTTCTTTCTTTAACTGCATGATGCACACCTATTGTACCTAATTTATGCTTTTCTCTAGTCAACCAATAGAGCTATAACGAGATAGGCACATAAGAAGTTTACAATTTGAATCATCATCCTCTGAGCCTTTTCCCAACTCACTTGTGTTCTTCCCAGTCTAATTGTGATACGGCTGAACTTCGATTTTCGTAAAGCGGCTGCCATCTGATCTCCACAACCAATTGGCGACACCAAAGTACTGTAGTTAAACTATATAGTTGTTGGACTTTTTAGAGCTTGACAGCCTCTGTGGCGTGGCGGTAGTGCACGCGACTGCCACGCAGGAGGCACGGGTTCGATTCCCACTCAGTGCAGTATTTGTATGCATGAATATGGATATTCGCATTGGTCTGGGTGTTTCTATATATAATATGTATATATTTACAACCAAAAAGTATCTAAGTATGTTTATCCGCATTCTAGATTCCATAACACAAGCTTAATTAAGCTTACCATGGGTCTGGATAGCGTTGTGTAGAATGTTGCGGAATATTTATTTATTTAGCTCTAACTATCCGTAAAGACTGCCATAGATGTGCGTATGGTAAGCGAGACCGACGGCTTAACGTACTTTACGAGGCACGGAAACACCTAGACCCATGCAAATAGAAATATTCATACTTACCTATCATTTGCATCGAGCGGGAATCGCAACCGCACCTTCTGTGTAGCGTAGCAGTCGCATGCACTACCACTAGGCTCCGCCGCATTATATAAATACACACAAATAATACACACAACAATACATGCATAATGAATTACTAAGTCTTGTCCTTGTTCAAGTAGAAAGTGTTGAAATATACATATAGATGCCAAAGGAGTTAGTCGATTTTGATTCAGTCTAGTATAAAAAGGAGGTTCTTAATTCATTGAATTATTTTGTATGACTATCTACGTATTGATTAGAGGAGAAGAGGAGAAAATTAAGATACGCGTAGTAAAAGAACTCGAAAGAGATAGATAAATATATATTTTCTCCTGTTTACCTCCAATACTCCAGTTTCTCTGTGATCATGTTGCTTTCAACAGCACAGCGCATCGGAAACTCTAAACAATGGTAATTATATATCCAGATACCTCTAATAATAATGTTTGGGTTAATCCCAAATTATCTTGGTAAAAAGCCCGTTGACTCTTGTGATAGACCATCACGGATTTAGATAATAACCATTCTTCACTTGATGAACTTTTTGGAAGATTACTAATGACCATATTAATGTTCTAAAGTGCTCATCAAGCGAAGAGTGGTTATAATTTAAAATTTCAGATTGGCATCCATCCACTGTGAACCTACCACGTATTTGAATAGCTGTTGCGGACAAAATGTGTTATATTTTAGTACGAATATTAATATGTATAATAATTAATTGATTGCTGCACATAGTGCACATTGATACTTTCAGAGTAGGTATTCACCTGACAAGGACTTTCATAATAAGTATCATTATACATATTGGGGCAGACTGGATACGGAATTCGTGCCATTTCATCCGATCCTCCAGCTGAAATGGCACACATTGGAAGAGGCCAATGTCCAGTAGTGGACAGCGGTGTGCTTTGATTTATTGATGCATATTGAAATAAAATATAGACTAGCACATTTCAACCTGATTTATAATCATTTATAATCACTTCTTCATATCAAAAGTTGTGTTGATCAGAAAATGGTAGTAACATAAACCTATACATTTTAATAAACAGAGTCCACATTCTAGATTTCCATCGCCCTCAATCCCCTTAATCCCTTCTAGGGAAAATTCTCCACTAATAGAGGTAATTGAATCCATCCTTGATAGACAAAATTGTTTACTAAAATATATACTTAGGTAGGTCAAGTCGATATCCAATAAGTTAAAATGGTATTTTTTTGTTTTTTTGATCAAGATTCTTTTATTTACACATTACATAATAATGCAACTTATAGGTAGATACAATATTGAACAGTTAAAATAAAACTAAAACTAAAAGACCTAAATGCTAATTGGTTTAAAGTAAATTACATAAACCTATTAAACATACTTCAAGGAAGTTGGTATACAGTTTATCAGGCATTATTTAGTCTGATTCGGTAGCAAAACAAGAACGTTGATTACATAGCTAACTACTTTGATTTAAGCTGAATTTCAGCACAGAAAATAATAAGTTTCACGATTTACTAAGTGAAGTTCGTCAAGTGAATTGTGCTGACGTAGTTTAAATCTAATTAGACATTGACAGTGTTTATTTTCGGTAAAATTCAGTTATATAAATTAGCGAATAGGTAACTCTAGGTTTTCTTCGTCTAATATAAAACATAATATAATAAGTAATAATTATAAATGATCAGCATAAAAAAATTAAAGAAAGCCTTGCGTCATTGATTTTTTTCTGAATTTACACATATTTTTTGAAAAAAGTAAAAAATAAAGAATTTATCAAATTGTTTCACTATAGCATGACGCGTGCGCTAGCGTCACCGCGACGGCTGGGCGGTAGCCGCCCACTGAAACGCCAGTCTCGACGTCCACTCCGTGCGGTCCGCCTGTCGTTTCCCACCGCGGCATTTCAAGCCCCCCTATTTATAATTACTTATTCTATATGTACATAATCAAACCCATATTCGCGCGTGATAAGAAAGTCGCGTCGTTTTATTTTTATATTTTTTTAAATATATTTCAAGCGGGAAACGGTGAAACGCGACTCGATTCGTTGATTCGATATTCCGAATTTAAATTGTGTTTTGGTGGACAAAAGGGGTGAAGAATTTTATGGTGCATTTTTGAGGATATACTGTGAATTCTTTTGTAAAAGGTATATTTTTATTTTGTTTTGTATTAAGTGAGTGGGTTATTTTCGTAATGCCGGTCGGTCATCGGCCCTGAAACTTGATTTTGTTGATATTTTCAAGTTAATACCCATGAACCCATTTTGAATCATAACGAGTTGTGTAAAAATTAACAAGAATTAGGAATTGTGTATGTGCGTTCTTTAATATTATTAATTAAATTAATACACACTAGTGCGGACGGGTGAATATTTACAAAAGGGAAGCTGATGGACATCCCTTTTTCACCCATCTTACCTCGATCGCTGGATGGATCAATGGGGGAGACGGGAGGAATCGAGTTATAGGCATGCCTCGCCACTGGTACAGTAAGCTTCAGAGAAAAGGAACCCCCCTGGAGGATAAAACCATTATCAAGGGGGGTTCCTTTTCTCTGAAGCTTACTGTACATACGTATTTTAAATAGAGGATTTGCTTGTAGTTAGAAACCGATAAGTATCTAACAGGTAGATCGATATGGCACTGGACAAAAACTTCGATAATAGAATACATACATATATTCACGCCTTTAAACAATCCCCGAATGGGTAGGCAGAGGTGTACACTCACATTTCGCCAACTATGATTTTCGGTCCCGCCTAATAGAGAGCAAGCCTATTGCCATCAAGCAGGCATTTAGCAAGGGCATGGATAATAGGTGTGATAACAAAAAGTTATGAAATAGGTGACTTGTGCTTATATACAATATGTGATAATTAGGTAGGTATTATACAGACCAATGCACACACATATACTTAATTAAAGTAGGTATGTAATTTAAAAAAGCAACGACTGAGTTCTAGGCTCCATATTAAAACCTATTTGGGTTATTCTCATTTTGTCTCTGTAACTCTAGATAGCGCTGAATGTAGGTACCTAGTACCTACATTCAGCGTGTACCTAGTACTTACTAGATATATATACGGTAGTAACATTATTATCGTAATTTTAATCTATACACAGCAAACGGACTCGACAATGTTGACGAAGTACGATTGGAAGTAGGTAGTCCTATTGTGCGATCGCGTGACTTAACCCTAGGGTAACGACCCTTCCCCACCTTTAATTGCTCTCCTTGCTATGGCCTTGATGTTTGAACTGATAAAGGTAGGGCATGGTGGTAAGGGCTGTCTGTCAACGAGCAGCAGCAGATCTAAAACATCGCATTGTGATATTCTTCACATGCTTCTCCAAAGAAGAAGGTTGTCTGGAAGAAATCACTTCCAGCGATAAATTCGCCTATTGTACGTTAAACTGTATACATGCTGTATTAAGAATTATCTATCTATCCATCTAACTATCTATCTATCTATATTATATTTGTGTCCGAAGTTAAGGAGTAGGTAGGTACAAACCCTTAGTAACTTCCTTCTTAGGAGAAAATCGGGTTCTAGTCTAGTCCATCGATCCATCTTCATCCATTATTTTTTGAGCACCCTGCCAGCTAATATCTATCTGATATGAAGCGTCGGTAGCTTAGTAGTTAAGGAGTCGGCTTTACGATCGAGAGGTCCCAGGTTCGAATCCTTTACCTGTTAATAAATTTAAAAATACAATAAAGAGCAAACTGTGCCAGAAAGGCTATTATAAAATACAAGAATATTTAAATGATAAACAAGCTTGAAAATGAGCTGTTCGCTCAGCTATGCTAATCAAGCAAAACATTGTATCTAGACCATAAGATTTAGGCTGAGTAAATGTTTTGTAAATACACCAAAAAGCCCGCTGAGTTTCTTGCCGGATTCTACTCATGTCTGGGCCGCGTTTCGAACCGGTGGTCCATTTGCTAGTATTAGTTGGTAAATATTTACTTTATGTTGACGTTTTGTAAGTTCCGATTTAATGGTCTATGCCGAATAAACTATTTTTGATTTAGATTTTTGCCATTACACTACCGTCGTGAACCCACTCTCCTAGCACAAGCAATTTAGCTTAGTTAGAGGGGTTAGAGGGAATATTAGTAATTTCGGCTATAATATTCTCCAATAAGAAACAAAATATGCCGACTGTACCTATGATTCCTACAGGACCATCTATTATTTTTTAATTTTTGAAATATTGTTTTTATATGTTTCTGTTGCCTGTACAGAGTAAACAAAAAATATATGTATAAGTATTTTTGGACGTCGTTTTTCTTTTGTGTCTGTCAGTGTGTGTGATGTGATGACTATTTTTTTTCATTTAAATAAATTACTTTTACGTAGATTATATTATTTACATAATATATATAATTTTCTTATAATCTATGCTCGCAGAGATAGTGTTGCTAAGTCTCGTAATTTTCTCATAATCTATGCTCACAGAGATAGTCTTACTTTCACGTTTCATAATACCTGATAATCATAATATTTTACGACATTCTGCACAGCGTCATCTAGAGCTAAAGTAAGCATAGTGTGACTAGCTTGTGATATGGGTTCTAGAATGCGAATAAATAATAATATGCATACTTAGCTACATATTAAACAGCAGTGGAAAAGGGTGAAAATTTTCAAAGGGAAAACCGGTGGTTTTTTTTACCTTGATCTTGTTTATATGCACACCATGCGACCTATTGGGTAGCCGGCAGGAATGGAGTTACAGGGACCTCTTGCACATGATACATGCACTCAGACCAATGCAAATATACATACATATTGATGCATACGAATACGTAAAATCGAGGCCGGTATCTCTGACTTAGCAATAGGAAGGCTTTACTGCTGTGTCCACCGAGACCTTACGGGACTGTGGACCAACTGTGGTTGCTGATAGCTGGTAGGTACACCTGTCGATTGACGGACGAGTCTCAGACTTACTTATTGGAGTTCGCGCGTCCAAGAGTCCAAATCAAATCATAGAAAAAAGATTTAGAACGGACTCCAAGTACCCGTTGAACAGGGTTCGAAAAAAGAGAAAATACTTAAGTATGTGAAAGTTTATAAGTTTGTTTTATCTATATACTGCTTTGGCTGAATTTTGGCACAATGATAGACCATAGGAAATAATCATCCTACTAATATTAAAAACGCGAAAGTTTGTGAGTATGGATGTATGTATGGATGGATGTTTTTCAACCTTTCACGAAAAAACTACTGAATGGATTTTCATGAAACTTTACAATAATATAGCTTATACATCAGAATAACACATAGGCTATATATCATCACGCTACTACTCAAGGGCTGTGATCATTAATGTCAACAAATTCGGCTGGCATATACTCAGAAGTGACAGTGCGGTTATTTCTGTTGCTGTTTAGATAACTATATCATTGTATAAGAAGGTGCAGCGGGAACAGGATCGGACACCACGCGGGTGGAAAAATAGGCAGTACGAAGTTCGCCGGGTCAGCTAGTAGTAACATAAACATAATATCCATATCCTGTTTAACATACAGATGCCTTTTTCGGAAAACGATTGTCATTAATTTCTTTTTCTCAGAGTGTGGATATTGCACGCAACAATTAATGTATTGCACCGTGTTGTCGTGTTCACTTTTTAACGAGATAACCGTGAAATTCTAGCTAGAAATTTTTAGAAGAAATTGTGTAATATAACTGCGTTTCTATCTTAGAACGAAAATATCATAATATTTACAGTTGTTACCAGCGATTTCGTTGGAATTTAAAATTATCAAATTACACATTCGAAATGATCATACTTTCCACTTTGAAATTAGATACCTCAGCTTGCCAGCATATCTCTTCCCGTTTCGCTCCTGTGACCTACAGAATTCCTGGGATAAAAAATGGCCTATGCGCTGTTCCTAAAGTCATAGACTGCATAGCAGGGGTGTTGCCGAAGAAAGTTGTGGTTGGGCTGGTTCTTTCTTTTAAGCTATATTGTTTTAATCTGCGGTAGCCTAGTGGTATGGGCAATGGACTGCTGAGACGAGGTCTCGGGTTCGATCCCAGGTTTACCATGGCACACACCAATGACTTGTCGATGCTTTTCAAAGTTATGTGTGTATTTATCGCAGGTTTATAAGTGCCCGGTTAATGGCAATAGGCTCGCCACCTATTACATTGGGACCTAATCATAAACTGGCGAAATGTGGGTGCTAGCACCTCTGCCTACCCCTTCGGGGAATACAGGCGTGAGTTTATGTTATGTTATGTTGTGTTTTAATTTTAGATTTTAGTTGGGTAAATTTTATGTCGGTAATATGTGTGTTTTTTACACGAATCAGGTGTCCTCTAGGGGCCAGTTGAGAACCAGCGTAGGTAACTAGGTACGTCGTGCCCAGTGCCCAGCATTATGCTGAATTGGTTCCTTTCTTGGTGCAACATAAATGTGCCCAATATGAAGACTAAATATATAATAACACTGTTTAATTTTAAGTATGTTTGTGTTGCACTAAAAATTAAATTATCTTTTCTTCTTTCTTCTTTTATAATTTCTAATCTGTCTCTATGCTAAATTTCATCTATATAGGTTCAGTCACCCGTATTGGCATAATTTCATTAGTTAGAGCGTTCTCCTTTATTCTCTCTATCGCAGATAGTTTGAATGCAATTATACGGAACCGTTTGCGTATCCAAATATTAATTAATACTATTTCTTTGGTATTAACTACTCATAAAAAATATCAAGCTGAGCTGTGTATTAGAGAAAATGTACGATGAGATTAGAAGTCGGATTATTTTATTATCTCAGGCTCAGGCTTTCTTCTTAAAATGTATGTTTAATTTGTTTTCCATGCAATACGGTGCAATTAATACCAAATGAGTTGCGCAGAAATTAGCTCACATAATTTAATCTTTCCATACTAATATTATAAATGCGAAAGTAACTCTTTCTGTCTGTCTGTCTGTCTATATGTCTGTATGGTTACGCTTTCACGCCTAAACCACACGTCGGAAGCTCTCGACAAAATGTATGAAAAATTTGAATTGTAATTACAACATTCATAGATCGTGCACATGCACGGTAGTGTTGATGTGTGGGAGACTTCAAAATGTTAGGGTTGGCATTATTTGAAATTGTAACCAATATTTGAGTGAGCTAGCATGATTTTTCTCGCTCTATCCCTTAATGTCATGACTTACGTCACATCCGACAACGGTGCCAATCCTGTTGTTACAAACGTATTCCATCATTGTCTTCATTTCGAAAAAAAAAAATGATGGCGATACATTTTAGTCCCCTCAAACCACAGAATCAGCACCAATAACAAAACACTACTACAACGATATCTTTATAGAGTAGTTAAAACCGATTGTGTCCATGAAAGACTAACTATTGCTTGCGACTTCAGATGCATAAAATTTTCATCGGACTGAGATCTGATCTTATGACCCACAATCCTATTTCTGGGATAACACATAGCCTATGCTATGTTATATCAGGGGCACTATTCACTATACACTAAAAATATATACAATGTTGTAATTCGATGGCAGAAAACGTAATTTCTGTTAGTAGCAAAAATGGGTTTAAAATACCATTAGAATCAGAAAAAAAATACTGCGTCAAATAATGTGGGTCTCATTTCGATATCTTAAAAACAATACTTACGTCGCGTTGTCACTTTTAAGACCATTAGCCCTGTCCATTTGCTGTAAGCATGCAATAATCTCGTCTTGGACTTCTTTTTCTACCTCATAAACTGATAGCATTTAATATTCTGTTTCTTGTATTTAATAACGTAAAACCATCGATGTTAGGCCTCGCCATACACCTGTTCACAGCTTATGACATTTTTACGTTCCGAAAATAAAAACTGAATTGCTATATGTGCCCAATATCCTGTTAGTAACAACTTTAGCAATTATTTGATAATTCCATTTGAAGGATAAGAATAATTCCATCATCTACCTGCGATTTATAGTTAATGAATAAGTAATGATTTTTTTTAGATTTTTCAAAAGATTTTCGGCTCTTCTGAAAAGTTTGACATCTCGTACTTAAAACAATTACGTTTTCTGCTATAGAATCATAATTCAAAAGTTTTATATAAATTTAATTATTAAAAAATAAAAACACTACTGCCGAGTGAAACAAGTTTGATAGCAGGCGGTAGTCATTTTTTTTCTTTCAGTTTATAAGAGGTATTTACATGTACATTCCTATTAGCTACCATCATTTTCAACCGCAGCGCAGTCGGGATTTTATTTTTTTTATAATTTTATTTTCACAGTTTATGTACGTTCGTAGGTACATTTTTTTTATTATTATTGCATGGATGAAAATAACTTGTGCGATGAATACCTTTAATTTGAGACATCAATAATTCGAAAAACATCGGAATAGATGAAACGCTCAAGTGAGACTTGAACTCACGACCTTTCCCTTACAGGGGGAATGCTCTTTTAACTGAGCTGTTGAGCCACACCAGAATCATTTCAAATTTTCCTTCTTTCTTTTTTTATATCCGGCTTACGGTGGGGTTTTCCGATGTTTTTTGAACTTAAAAGTTAGCATAATAAATGCTATAAAAAATTCATTCAAACTTCAATAATTGAAATCCGTAAAATGGTTCTGAAGATAATATGGTAATAAGGAATATTACAAACATATCTATATACATGCATACACACAAGTTGTAGGCGAAAAACAAAACCCTTGTTGACTGTAGGATAATGTGCTATATTCTAAAACCGTATTTTTATTTAAATTTTTTATTGATACAAACGGTTTTAACTACTCTATACCTTGCAAAACTCACGTCTATAAAGTTTCGTATTTATTTTGGCACAAATGTATTACAGATAATGTCGTACTTTATTGACGGGTAATATAACCCTTCAATGCACACTCATTTACTGAGGTGGAATTGCAGTAGGTATTTATTTATAAATGTTAACGAAACGAAACTATATATTATCATTTTTAATGAATTTTCATTATTCGCGCACTATTTGAATTATATTTTCTTCCAATGTGGGTGCTTCATAAAATTAAAAAAAACCTACATAAAAAAATACGTCTTGTTGGTTAGCCCTGCAACTTTGATAAAAATACTTCGTAATATTTTGAGCCAAGCCTCGCCGTATCGAGGGACATTTGGCTCCTTGTTTACATCAAGGAGTCAAATATCCAATGATGAACGTATGCATGTTGCAACTTTTCAATGTTTTGTAAAATCCGTTTTAATGGTATAGGTATACATAATTAATGATTTTTGACGTTGACTTTGAATACAATCAAAGCGGGCGAAGTCGCTGGCAGAAGCTACAATAATTCACTAAACACTCACCCATCAAAATATTTTTGCAAAAACCATTATTGTGTTTACATGTTTGTGATTTCAATAACAAATAGTAAGATTGAAGTGTGATATTGTGTTATAATTTATCTATTTTAGAATTCATTAAAATCTACATCTGCACATAAGATATATTATCCCAGAAATAGACACACACAGACCCAGAAACACACAGAAATAGGTAATATTTTCTATTTTTTTAAATTTTCTGATTTATGAACATGTAGTCTCCCAATGTGCGCTATTTCTCCCGAACCTCCGCCTTCTGCATCCAGTCAGTATGTTACAGTGAATGTCCGAAATGCAGCGTATGTTAAGATAAATAATTGTCTTTTGACTTTCTTATTGTATTTTTTGATGTAAACGAAGGGTAATTGGTAATGCACTCCGACTTGATCATCTCTCAATTCACGACTCACACTGCAATCAGTTTTGTAGGACTTTTAACGAATTTAATCCCGGACTAAACCGGTACACGGGCTGCGGTAATTATTTAAATAAAAATCATGCATTTTAGGGTTAAATCAATCTGTGGGTTGTGCGATATAGAGGAAGCTTTACAAAATCGAAGTAAGCCGATCTTCTCACTCTTCTCCTCGACGTATCGTACTATGCACCTTTGAAAGTCACATCCCTTGTATTATGTGCCTTTAATCGTACCTCTGATTCGAACGCGCGGGGTGAGGAAATGAAATCTGCGCGGGGGTGGGAGCTTCCATTCTGTACGCTAGTACTATTATCTATTCTGTGCCTAAACTATTGAACCAATTTTGATGAAATTTGGTATAACCTAACGATTTTGTTATCAAAACTGTCCAAAATCTTGTTTTACGAAACTATACAATATGGGTGGATAATACCATTATAAAGATTTTTAGCGTAGTTTAGTCAGTTTTGGCACAACAGAATTAGCGTCATAATTTCGTCTCTAAAAATAAAATCTTAACCGAACATATTGAACGAAAGAGATTGTAAACAATGACGTAGTTTGAGATATTATACTAGAAGCATTCACCTGTAGGCTTATTTCAGAACAACGTTTTTTTAATGTGCGCAACATCCCCACGGATAAATGAGTCGGCAGCGGGAGTGGTTAACCTCTGTGGGTTGTAGGTTGCCGGAGGTTATTGGCAGAGAGTATCATATCTCTCCCGGCTCGGCCGACCCAGGGTCATCTCTTCCGAAATGGTGGCGCTCGGCGGGTGGGGACCGCGGAGTCCCCATCTAATCCCCTGGGAATTGAGAGACGGGTGTTCTGAAGCTGCGTCGCCCGGTCTGCTTCTGCTAGGGTGACAGGTCACCCCCAGGTCCGAGGACAATGGATCTGAATCGACTCTCACAATGACATTATAAATAAAATAAATAAATAAATATTCCACAACATTCTACGTCACTCTCTAGATCTAGACCCATGGTAAGCTTATAACTGTGATAAGATAAGACTGTCATCTAGAACACAATATGTCTTCAGATCTAGTTATAAATCCAGATTCAGAACTGAGTACTTATCGTTCCGGAATACAGACCGTATTAAAACGTTTCCAAATTTGAATTACATAATATTAATATCAAAATATTATACACACACAGAGTTTGTCTTATGGGCGCTAGTATGCGGATAAACACTTGATAAAACGCCAATATATGAGTTTGGCCTTTAGTCCATCTTTGAACCCGGTTGCTTCTACTGTGTGACTGGACCTCCATGTAACCTGACGTTATTACTGAGCAAAAAGTGAAATTTAACTACTAATGAGTTTATAACCGGCCGGAGTAGAATCACTCTAGTGCGCCTTTGGAACCTGTCTGTAAGCGCCCAGTGCAACGACACCTAATCAGGAAATGCTAAATAAATTACTAGCCTTGCCCGCGTCTACAGAAATGAGACGAAGCCTATGTTTTATAATATACCTAAATGTATCCCGGTATCTACAAGCAGCTTGTTCAGGTTGAATGTGAATGAGTAACAACACTAACATATATTCAAACTGCCTGCTAATTGTGTGTTAATTTGCCTCACGGCCATAGACTGTCCGTCCGACCCAAGATGTCACGTGCGATCGACATCTGTCAATCTCTTCTAAGCTACCTCTATTACTTTATTTATTCTGTGCCTCTATCATTATCGGCGCGCGGAGCAATATCTATTTACGGTCAATAATAATCAATTAAGTATTATGAAATGATATACTACTCTGTCAAGAAAGTACCGGGAAAAAATCAATAAGTAATACACAAAAAAATTGTTTTCATCCAAATTTATTTTATCACTTTCAAAGTATGCTCCTTCAGAAAAGATACACTTACGCCAACGAATAATCCAATCATCAAAACATATTTTAAACGCTGTTTCCGGAATTGAGTTCAGTTCTCGCCGCGAATTCTCCTTTATACCTTCTACTGATTGAAAACGGGTGCCACGAAGTGGTAATTTGAGTGTAGGAAAAAGAAAGAAGTAGACTGGAGCCATATCTGGTGAATATGGTGGTTGCTCGATGGTATTTGTTGAGTGTTTGGACAAAAATTCGTTCACAATGATGGCCTTGTGCGAAGGCGCATTATCGTGGTGCAAAATATAAGAATTTTCTTTCCACAAATTTGGCCTTTTTCGTCGAATTTGTTCTCTTAAACGTCGCATAACGTTCAAATAATATTCTTTATTTACCGTTTGACAACAGTCAACATGACTTTGACTTTTGATCGACTTTGACGTGGTTTTTTCGGTTTTGGTTCAGTTGAAAGGCACCATTTCGAAGCTTGTTGACTAGTATGCATGTCAAATTCGTAAACCCACGTCTGGTCACCAGAAACAACGCGTTTCATGAATGTTGGGTCGATATTGACCCGTTCTAGCATGTCCTCAGCGACTCTCATGCGATTTAGTTTTTGAAGAAAATTCTGGTCTTTTGGGACTAGCCGGGCAGCAACACGTTTCATACCCAAATTATTAGTTAAAATGTTACGGATCGACTCGTGAGATACAGAAAGTTCGGCGGCCATCTCTCTCAAACTTGAATGAGGATTTTCAGTCACTATTTCCTTCACTTTTGCGATGTTAACTTCAGTTGCAGACGTTGATGGCCTACCAGAACGAGGCAAATCTTCCATCACATCTCGACCGCTTTTGAACGCTTTGTACCACTCATAAGCACGTGTTTTTTGATAAAGTCGTAATTCACCGTAAGCCTTCTGTAACATTTTCAGTGTCTCCGAACATGAAATTCCATTGGCGATGCAAAATTTAAGACAAACTCTTTGTTCGATGTTTTTGTCCATTATGAAATTCGCAATACACACTAGATATTATAAAACTAAAAACAGCACTGTTTTTAACATAAATGACAGATGCAACTCAAACTCCGCGCCAAAATGGAAAGCAGTTGTGCCAATCAAACAACAACAAAAAAAAACAAAAATTTGAATTTGGAACCATAAATAAAACATTCATTCCCGATACTTTGTTGACTGAATGTATTATTTCGATTATATGGATTATAAAATTATGGGTAGATTTAGAGTCGCCAAATATTACCCTATTTGGTGGTAGTTCTACCATTTTAAGTGTCACCATTTGATGACAGAATAGAAACTTGAGAAAAAAAGATATACTTATTTCCGATTTGTTATTATTATTACATTTATCACTATCCAAATATCTTGAATTACAAATGTTCGCTTGTACAATTGATGATGATAATGATGATGATGGATGATGATGAGACTTGCCAGTGTTAGGTAATCTGTGCCAGCGTTAACAAGGGAGATTGTCGTTGATCGTTTTGCCTCGAAAACCAACACCGTTGTAGGCGGTGTATATGTAGGAATTAATTTTATTCAAAGATTTACAGTTAATTTATTATGATTAGACTAATGCCTATTCATATTTTACGGATAAATCGTGTTAGCGTCTTTTCATTAACTCTTATGCTTGTTGTAATTTTGTCTATTTACCGTTGGAATGGAACTGAAGCGAAAATGTACGATAATATTTTAAAACGTCACGGAACGTTACTTTATCTACCATGATTACTTGATAACAAACAAAAAACTGTAGTATATAAAACATAGACGTTGTTACACACTAGTCGAACCACGCTGTTTTGCCCGTTGTATATACCACTGCGTCCGTCCCATCTCGCCCGTCTGCCGGCACTACAACGTGCTGAGAGGCGGCTGTTTATTTCTACTTGGGCTGTGTGTGACATTCACATTGCCATACTCACAAGTAAATTATATTTTCTATCTTTCTTGTATTTTATTTTAATTCGGCTCCTGTCGGCTGTGGCGTGTCTACTTTGCTGGTGTAATAACTGATTTGGAGCCCAGTGTCTGGTGCTTTCCTGCTCCTCATTTTATTGTATTTCTAGACAAGCTTGCTGCTGATCAGCTTGTACAGTCAGCATCAGAAAGATGTTGACGAACAAAGTGCTCAAAATGATCTTAATTTCTTTTTTTTACCCCCTTCCAGTTGACTGATTGTTCTGAAATTTGGTACACACCTTTAGTTCGGAGAATAATACCATTTAAATCAATAAAAGAGTTTGATTTGCTCTTGATACGAGAGTTTTAAGATCTTTTTGAGACTCTGTAGTCAAGATATTTCTGACGCTTAACACAGACAAGGAAATAAGTAAGGAGGTACATGTGATGGTTTTATGTTAATGTGTACACTTATTTCCTTGGCCGTGTGTACAGTCGACAAAGAAGATACGGTTGCGCCTTTACATACAAATGTATAATATGAAAAAGTGCGACCGAATCTTCTTTGTCGACTGTACATAGAAGTCATTGGCCTAAATTTTATCGAAACATTGAACTACCATCATTTGCATACACTTTATTGGCGCATGTTGGTTGGATAAATATGTACAATATGTATAGTATGTATATGGGTTTATACAAGAGAACTAATTAAAAATTATTGCTTGCTGCAAACCGCACCCAGTGTCGTTGTTATCAAAATTTATACTTCGCTAGCCAGTGTACAAAAAAAAAACTGCTATGGATATGCGAAAATAATACGTTCACAAACAAAATAGTGAACTACAAAATACTTGGTCACAAAAGTTACTGATTATACAATAAGAATCATCATGGTATAGGTACATACGTACCTCACAGAGCCAGTCAGCCTGTGACCACTGACCACGGCCGGCGTAACCTGGTCGAAACGTCAGGCAAATTAAAGGTACGTATGTACCTATACCATGATCGCGTTAATTCCCGTTATTATTATTGTATATAATATATACGCGAGAGTTTATAAGTTACTGATTAGCTTTAACATTAATTTACAAAATTACAACTATCTAAATACATTTAGAAAGAAAGAAAGAAAGAAAGAAAGAAAGAAAGAAAGAAATTATTTATTGCTCGAAACACGGTATGTTACAATGGTGTCCATTTAATCAATCAAAGTCCGACATGTTTCGCAGATTCTCTGCATGCAAAGTTAGTTAAGTATATACTAATTGACTAATGTCACATAGGTATTATAATATTTGAGAATTGTAATATAATATCATTTGAAAAAATTTGTACAATAATAAGTGTCAATTTTTGTGTCATTCACGCATGCAATAATAAAGTTTCAATAAAAAAAGTAGTAGTGAAAATTATTAGAGAATGAAAATGGTGAAAATATTGCTTATTCTTAATCTTCCTTTTACACACATAATCACACATGACATGAGTTGTAGCGAGCGTGCCAAATAAAATAAATTTTGTATGATGATATGATATTAGTGGAGGGACAATTTCCCATACATACATACATACATACAATCACGTGTTTATCCCCGGAGGGTTAGGCAGAGGTGACTTAACTCCCACATTTCAGTAGTAATTTTATTCGGTCCCACGTAATAGGGGGTGAGCCTATTGCCGTATTCCGGGTACATTTGAGGCTGAGTCTGGGCTGTTAGTCATTCATTTCTAAATTAAGAAATCGCGCGTAGCATCTTACGGAATATTTTTCCTCGCAGAAAACTTAATCATCCCTCTTTTATTGTATCCAAAGCACTGCACTTTGGAACGCGAGGCTCATTCTTCTACTCATGATTGGTTTACAGGAGACTGCTCTCCGACCTCCTAACTTTGTGAGAAAGTCTACATCAGAGCGTCATCGGTCTAATAGTACGTGCTTAAACTCCAAAAATCTTCATAGGGCGCCTCACACTCGCTGAAAATTAAACACATTATTGTCTACTAAAAGTATATATTTATGTAAAATCAGTCAGCTCTAGCGACAGTCACTAGAATGGATGCACTAATCACACTTTTGCTTGTTAAATGTATTTTAACGAGTCTGCAAATCTTGAATTCTTTGTTTACTCATCGTTTATGCAATGTAAAAGAGAGAAGCGGACATCTCAAGCATAGAAAGTATGAAAGATCTATCCGTTTGAAACGTGCATGTGGATTTTTATAAAAAAAAAAAAAACATTTATTGCCAAAAAGAATTACAATGATGAAAATGCTGTGGCCCCACACTAGGCGAAGCCTGTCCTGTGGGTGTCAATACGATCATAATTCACATGAAAACATTGTTTGCTCGGGTGACGTCTGAGTTTTTGGACTTAACACATAATTTGACCTATACTGTTCCATTCACTTTACCAACAATTACATAAAAACAGTAATGTCGACAGGAGTATTAAATAGCTATAGCAGCACATTGGCTAATGTACCAGGTTCATTGAAATTCCAAATTATTATTTTTTATGGAAGTAGGTATGCCCGAAATTGTTCATTTCCTTTTTTATCGTGATTGTTATGAATAAGAGCGAAATCAGCTAATATTTATTTATAATCATCGTACAATTATGTGCCATGCTGCTAGAGCGAAGCAGCGAGGCGCAACCTGTATCATATACTTCGGGCTCACGAGACATGCACAAATAGATCGTCCGTCGGTCGCCCTGTCAGTCTGCTATAAATTCACTGAGAAGGTCACGTTTGTCTTTGCTGCGTGTTTCGTTTGCAATATATTATGAAATCTATAAATTAATAGCGTTATAAATATAAATTAATATTCTTAGCGTTGTGTCCTGATTACCTTTCTTTACCTCGGAGTTCTGGGTACTCTTTTTGGCTTTTTTTACTAGACTTCTCACGGTCTTGGGCTTGCTAATGCAGGGCAGGGAGGCTATTGGCATGTGTGTCATCTTCTACGACCGACGCCAAGCCAGCAGTATTAGGGATAGGAATCCTTCCTACAGCAGCTACGGCCTGGCCAGACATTTGTTACCCATACACACAGCCTCATGCTACGCTAGTACTATTATCTATTCTGTGCTCATGCTCGCCGCAAACGTGATTGCACCAGTGACAGCGAGCAGCGTAGGCGTGAACAAACAAAAGTATTTTCTGCAAATTTCGATAAATGTGGCAGAAAAATTAACGCATTTGACCTTTTTCCACTATATATAGATAGATATATGAAATATGCTTGATGCTTGGCACGTTGCCATGTACTATTTAGCAGAAACTCAAGCTTTTTGAAGGACGACATCTTATTATATCCGCTTCAAATCGGAAGATGCAGAATATTTTTGGCTATTAATAAATAAATAAACAATTCCACAACATTCTACACAACGCTATCTAGACCCATGGTAAGCTTAACAAGCTTGTGTTATGGAATCTAGAATGCGGATACACATACTCAGATACTTTTTTAAAATACATACATATTTTAAAGAAATAGTCATGCATACAAATAATTGCACTGAGTGGGGATCGAACCCGCGCCTCCTGTGTAGCAGTCGCTTCACTACGGCCACGACACAGAGGTTGTCAAAGTTATGTTAACTACGATGAGTGTGCCTGTAATTTATCCACAAGCTACGTTTGAAGTTTAGAATATAGATTGTTATGACTGTCTGTTACAACAATCAAGCACCAATTGATTTAATTTATTTAAATAAACTGGCTTTCTTTCATTGTAGATAAATCATAATACTATACATCAACTAGGTAGCTAATTTACATCAAACATTTAATTTATTGTTAGTGATCGTGTGCGTCCACTACCAATTATAGACTACAAAAAAAGAACAAAGTGTAGAATATTGGAGATATTCGGAAAGTTTGTAGACAGGGTTTTATTCTTGCGTATAAAACACCTTAAAACTTAGCCTACGAAAAAACGTAAATTATTCTGCAGGGCGTGAAAAGGCATCTGATGAGGCCGTCAAGCAGAGACCCACCACTGTTAACATGGTACATGTTTACGATGGTGACCCTCTTTCCGAGACTCTACCTTTAACTTACTATCAGGCGAGGTGAAGTCAAATTGACGTGTCCTCTATAAAAACAAAACTATTTCACAAGTTTCTTGGCAGGTGCTTACAATGGAATATTCAGCCAAAATTTTTAGTTGAGCTTCGGAGTATGGGACAATAAGGTAGGCCGAATGGATGATTCAATCAAAAAGAAGTTTTGAATTGGAAATAAAACAGATTTTGGTAAACATGATAAAGTTTTCAGATATAAAGATCAAGTGAAAAAAATAATGATAAACTGCTGGTTAATTAGACGGTATTCCATGTTCTAATCTATAACAATCTTATTTATATTACAGCTGTTTTGAGCTACTATAAAAATATGAAAGTTCACCGACCGAATGTTTCTAGAAAAAATCCATTTGTTTATGTTTGGTGTTCGGTTGCGTAGAAACGAACGAGGAGGGGAAAGCGATAAACAATACACTACACCCGAAAATCTTGCAAGGGAAAGAGTTAATATTATACAGTCGTCCAATCAGCATCACATCGATCCTGATGAGCAAAGTACACAAAATGATCTTAATTCCTTGGTTTTCCTCCCTCCCTGTTCTGATATATGGTACACACTTTTAGTTCGGTTATACCATTATGAAAAACCATTATGAATACATTTATAAATGTCATATTTTAATTTTTTCCTTATTGGCATCTTTTAAATGCGATTCACCGATCATTTAGAGAAATAATATTAACGGGAACCAACGCGATCATGGTATAGATAGGTACATACATAAGTAACCTTGATTTTCCTGACGTTTCGACCAGGTTACACCTTTTTTTTTTTTTTTTTTTTCGTGCGGAAATCCCCACGGATACCCCCCCTGCCGGAGCCGGAAGGGGAGGTTATGTCGGGCTCGAACCGACTAAAACCGCACGCCGACTGTGGGTCTTGGTGCTAGGCCGGAGGTGAGGTTGTCAAACACATATCCCTCGCACCCCGGCTGACCCAGGCCCATCCCTTACGGTCTGGCCCTCCTCAGGAGGGGGGACAACGGTGTCCCCAACTCGCCCCCCGACCAGGTTACACCGGCTGACAGACAGCCTATGTCCTCGGCCGGTGTAACCTGGTCGAAACGTCAGGCAAATCAAAGGTATGTATGTACCTATACCGTGATCGCGTTAATTCCCGTTAATATTATTGTATATCATGGAACGCGATAGTTTAAAAGTTATCATTTAGGGCAATGTATTTAATTAAGGCGACATAATTTTTGTGTGATTAAGCTTTTCAATAAAATGAGTTTCGCAGAATTTATTATGACAGCCTCTATGGTGTGGCGGCAGTGAACGCAGGAGGAGCGGGTTCGATCACCGCTCAGTGCAAATATTAGTATGCATGAATATGGGTATTTGCATTGGTCTGGGTATTTCTATGTACAATATGTATGTATTTACAAAATAAAATTATGTATGTAAATTTATCCGCATTCTAGATTCCATAACACAAGCCAGTTAAGCTATGCTTACCATGGGTCTAGATAGCGTAGTGTAGCATGTTGGGAAAAATATTTATTATTTATTTATTTATTTATTTTCACTAAAATGAGTTTTGCAGAATTTATTACTCGCTCTTGCAACCAATATTGTGTAATGTATACAAGAATACAATAGAACTTGACAAGTGATTCCCATCTGTCAACACACGGTCATAAACGGTTTACTATAAACTTATGTTTATAGTTGCGAGAGCCAAATCTCAAAGAAAGCATCAATGTTTCAAAGACTTTTCTTTTTTCAAAAAAAAGAATTTGGGTACAGTATGGATAGCAAAATCATTTGGGAGTATTAATTTGGCGAAAGATTTTTTTTTAAAACCCCCATACATTTTTCCTTTCCCCTGTACATTATTCCCATACATTATACAAAACAATATTTTTTTCTTTCGCCAAATTAATACTTACAGATGATTTTGCTATCGAAACTGCCCAAATTCTTTTTTCCGAAACGACTATAAAATCACCTGGTATAATATGTCTTTGAAACATTGATGCTTTCTGTGAGATTTGGCTCTCGCAACTATAAACATAAGTTTATAGTAAACCGTTTATGACCGTGTGTTGACAGATGGGATCACCTTGTCAAGATCTATTGTTAGATGCTTGTTAGATGCGTATTTTTACTGAGCGTTTTAGACTTTTATTAGTTTTACTAGCTTTTGCCCGCGGCTCCGCCCGCGTAATCACTGCTCCGTTCCCTTGAGTAGTAGCGTGATGATATTAGCCTTTGTGTTATTCCGATGTATAAGCTATATTATTGTAAAGTTTCATAAAAATCCATTCAGTAGTTTTTACGTGAAAGAGTAACAAACATCCATCTATACATTACATCCATCCATACTCACAAACTTTCGCGTCTATAATATTGGTAGGATATTGTGTTGTTGCGTGACTCTCGCAAAGAAAAATAATCTGTAAAATTTGTAAACTGATCATAAGGTGATATGGAAAATATAGAGTATTTTTTTGATTTTTGATAGATATTAAACTATTCACATATGTAGGTAGACATCTGTGGTACATTTTGTGAATCAAGTAAATCGCGAGAAAAGTCTGTTCGACTCATAGATGAAACTTGATGATACTGTGAAAGCAATGACTGTGATTTTTTAATGACCACATCTTCCTTGCGTAAACGGATACGAGTTTGCGGCTAGGGTTGACAGAATTTATTTAAAAAGGTGATTATGTGTTTGCCTTGTATGTCTATATCTATATTCAGGGGCGGATCCAGCTTTCCAGCCAGGGGGGGGGGGGGGGTCATAGTCAGAGTCAAGATAATGGAGTCCATTATCAACTGCATGGCGGTTACTTTCGACATAGCGAAGGCCTTTGATCGGGTCTGGCTAAAGCGCTTTTATCAAAGCTTTCTTCTTATGGGCTTCCCGAGAAATTGTGCGAATGGATTGCTAGCTTTTTAACAGACAGAAGCCTAAAAGTTGTAGTCGACGGTAAATGCTCTGACTCTATGTCTGTGTATGCTGGTGTCCCTGAAGGTTGTGTGCTATCGCCTACTCTGTTTCTCCTCCATGTCAATGACATGCTGCAAATTAGCAGCATTCATTGTTATGCGGACGACAGTACGGGCGATGCCCTCTATGCCGACCGCGCAAACATTTCTCGGGAAAACGTCAACGCGAGCCGCGCGTGTCTGAAATTGAAACCTCTTTAGATAAAGTTTCAATTTGGGGTAGACTTATTTAGTCCGATTCAACCCCACAAAGGCACAAGTTTGTGCGTTCACTGCTAAAAACAGCCGTTGGTCGTATTCCCTTTTTTTATCGTGCGAAATATTCCCACGGATACCACCTCCACGGAGCCGGTGGAGGCGGTTATATCGGACTCGAACCAACCAAAACGCACGTCGTCCTTGGTTGCCGGAGGTGAGATTACCGAAAGCATATCTCTCGCACCGGCAGACCCAGGACCATCTCTTTCGAGATGGGCCCTTCCGGTTGTAGGGACCTTTGTGTCCCCATCTAGCCCCGGGTACGGGGAGACGCACTTTCACGCTTCTGCTAAGGTGGTCGTATTCCCTCGTTTTGAGAGCACCTCCTTAACTGTCTCAGCCGATATTGAAATACTTGGTGTTGACAAATCGAGCGAAGTCCAGTTTCGCGGTCATTTAGAGGGTAAAGCTAAATTAGCCTCGAAGAAGCTTGACGTGCTCAATAGATCGAGACAGTATTTCACTGCAGCTTACCACCAACAACTTTAAAAGGCGCAAGTACGGCCACATATGGAATACTTTTCTCATCACTGGGCAGGAGCACCTCAGTGCCAACTTCTCCCTCTGGACCACATCCAACGGAGAGCGACTCGAATCGTCAACAGCCAGGATGTTTCAAATCGGCTAGAATCTTTGGCACTGCGTAGAGATGTGGTTTCGCTCTACATCTTCTATCGTCTACTATGGGGAGTGCTCCGAGAAATTGTTCGGATTGATCCCCGCCGCCTCTTTCCGCCATCGTTCCACGCGACAGCAGTTCCACACTCACCATCTGAACAGCTGGCGGTCCATAACTGTGCGTTTCTCGAGAAACTCTGTTCTCTGCCGCGCGATAAAGAGCTGGAATGCTCAGCCCGCCTACGTGTTTCCCTCCTCTTACATTTCCGGGCGTGAAAAGGCATCTATCAAGGCCGTCAAGTTAGGGACCACCATTTCACGTCCAATGGCACCGAGAATGGTGGTCTGTATCTTCTGGACTGCACGCCAGCTTTATTGCCATCTCGAGGGGTGCAGTCAATTGACGGACCAAATATTAAAAAAACCCCACCTCGCACAACTTAACTGTGGAATGAACTGTCGCTAGCGGTATTTCCGAACCAATACGCCCTTCAAACCTTCAAGAAAAAAGCGTAGGTAGGTACTCTTTTCTAAAAGGAAGGCAACGCACTTGTGACTCCTCTGGTGTTGCGGGTGTCCATGGGCGGTGGTGATCGCTTACCACCAGGTGATCCGTCTGCTCGTTTGCCTCCCTATTCCATAAAAAAAAACAATCGCTTCATCTTTAGGGTTCCGTAGCCAAATGGCAAAAAACGGAACCCTTAATGATTCGTAATGTCTGTCTGTCTATTTATAATAATTATGCATACAAAGTGTATTTTTGTAAAGGCAGCAAACCTTAACCGTTGTAGTTACAGCAAAATGTTCTTAGGAGACCTTCCCTAACTTTTTGAGATATTTTGTACTGCATTCACAGATTTTGGAAAAATCGTACAGTCACCAAGAAAAATGGTAAAAATGTAAAAAGAAAAATTGGTAGCGATTGATCCCATTTCTTGAAATATTTACTTATACCTATACATATTTTATTTTGTTCAATTTATGCAAAACTTACCTATATGAGATTAAGAAAATAATCTGAAGACGATCTGCCCGGGGGGGGGGGGGGGTCATGACCCCCATGACCCCATGACCTGGATCCGCGCCTGCCTATATTCCATTTTATGTAGTAGAAGGCTGAACTTCTTTTGATAAAATTCCGCCCGTGTCATTAGTAAATTCAAATTATAATAAATGATTTTAAAAAAATTTAACCGACTTCGAAACGAAATAGGAAAAAAATGTTTAAAATAACAGAATTTAGAGATTTTCGATCTGTTAGAAGTCGGTGCCAACTTTGTTTGCTGTACCTGACGCTGACCTGCTATAATGCCATTAATGTAGGTATAATGACTTGTTGAGGTAGAGGTGGCCTATCATACTTAGCTATATTATTTTACCTGTTTGACTTGATACCGACTTTTGTATTGAAATGATCGATATTACATTTAAATGCATCATGGCAGGTATTTCAGGTACAGCAAAGTACCAGCAAACAAAGTTGCCACCGACTTCTAACAGATCGAAAATCTCTAAATTCTGTTATTTTAAACATTTTTTTCCTATTTCGTTTCGAAGTCGGTTAAATTTTTTTAAAATCATTTATTCTTCCCTTTTTAGTGGGCCAAGGTTTGCGTTCGTAATTTAAGTTTAATCCAGTCCAGCATGCCAGTAACCACAGTTTTCGTCTTTTGGGAGCATAATACTCCCAATATTTCAATAAATATTTCACAACATTCTACACATCGCTATCTAGACCCATGGTAAGCATAGCTTAACTAGCTTGTGTTATGGAATCTAGAATGCGGATAAACATACTTAGATACTTTTTTTTTTTTGTTGTAAATACATACATATTATACATAGTAACACCCAGACCAATGCAAATAGCCATATTCATGCATACAAATATTTGCATTGAGCGGGAATCGAACCCGCGCCTCCTGCGTGGCAGTCGCGTTCACTACCGCCACGCCACGGAGGCTGTCAATAAGTTAAGGGAACTGGAACTTTTGAATAAAAGACGGCGAGTTGAACAGGTTGGTGATTTCGCAGATGGGGCTGCAGTTAGAAGTTAGAATTTTACCAACGATCAATTGGTGAATGACAACAACTCTAAGATGATAGCTCAACTATTTTACTGAGGGTCTTGTCAACGATGCAATGCGGATTGTGTGTACGTTTAGGTGGTCTGCTCTGCGTCGCGATCGGTCAGAATCCGACGAGTTACCTGATGCAGTTTTTATTAAATTCGACGATGATACTATTGGCACTAGATTGAAAGGTAGTGTGACAGCTTAGTTGCAATTGCAACAAAAGGCTATGGGGATGTGGAAAGAAGAATCCGTTAATCTTGAGCTGGGCTGACACGGTTCATAAGCTTCAGGGCACCACATTAAATAAAGCGGTACTTGAATTAGAAAATATTTTTTTGCTAAAGGTCAAGTGTATGTTGCTTTAAGTGGACAAGACAAGTGGAGCCACCTGTCACCCCACCAGAAAAAGACCACGGCAGCAGCGCACGTAGGCACGCCTCCCCATTCCGAGGGCGAGCCCCCTGCCAAGGAGTGCCAGACCGTAAGGGATGGCCCTGGGCCAGCCGGGGTGCAAGGGATATGTCGAAGACAACCTCACCTCTGGCTTAGTACTACAACCCTCAGTCGGCGTACGGTTTTAGTCGGCTCCGGCGGGGGAATCCGAGGGGATTTCCGCACGATAAAAAATACCACCTCAGGAGTAGATATACCCTTTTATAAACATACTTATTATTATTATTAATTGAGGAATTGTCTCGGTTTCACTGAGATTTTTATTACGATATCTCTGAAATTTCGTGATTATCTCAGGAGTATCACCTACCCTTACAAGTATCACGTTAGCCTTGCATACTACAACCAAGTTTCCATCGATCAATTGCAGTACTGTCCCCTAACTCCTAACCGTTAAGGAGTTCTATAGCTTCACTATCAACACAGCAGCATCAGAAGCAACACGTTACCCTATTTACTAGTATACTAAATATTTATCATCCACCAATGGCAGTACTGTGTCCCAACTCCTGACCGTTAAGGAGTTCAGCAGTTTCATCATCAGCACAGCAGCATCAGATGTTCACACCCTGAAGCATATACCTGAGTAAAATATTATTACGTAACAAAAGCACCATACTCAACCGTTAAGGAGTTCTGTAGCTTCACTATCAACACAGCAGCATCAGAAGTTGATTCAAGCATATATCACAAGCAACACGTTAACCCTACATACTACTAAATATTTATCATCCACCAATGGCAGTACTGTCTCCCAACTCCTAACCGTTAAGGAGTTCAGTAGCTTCATCTTCAGCACAGCAGCATCAGATGTTGACACCCTGAAGCATATAGCTGAGTACATGATTACGTGACAAAAGTACCATACGACCATACAATTTTCGATAGTTGCCCTCGATTTCTCCTGGATCCCATCATCAGATCCTGGCCTGGTGAAAATGGGACCACCTCAGAAGTGAACCCTATCCAACAAAAAAATAAAACTTGAAATCCGTCTATAATTGGCGGAGATATCGGTGAACATACATAAAAAAAAAAATATTATGTATACAGACGAATTGAGAACCTCCTCCTTTTTCGAAGTCGGTTAAAAAACTGATATACAATTTGAAATAAAGAAAAAACAAAGATAAAATAATTTTATTTCATTGCAATATGCACCTTATTGTATTGTTTAGTCCTTGCAGCGCTAAAAAGGGGAGATCTTCGCATGGTTGCACATAATTAAATGAAACTGGACCGAAACGCGTCACATTTGATTACTTCCAGACGAGACATCCAGAGATGGTCATCACGCGTGACTGTCCTACTTCATTCAATGGACGATGTCTCAATTTAACAAAACCATTGTATTGGAGGTTTGTCATGTACGGTTAGTGGGACTATGTTGAACTGTAGGTACAAACTTATATTATTACTTTTTATGTGATCGGCAATATTCTTTAACAGATTATACACTGCTAATGGTTCTACAATGCGGATTAACATAGTTATAGAGTATTAAACTATCGTTATCACTGGCATTACTATTAGAGATTTCTTTTTTTTTCGTGCGGAAATCCTCTTGGATACCTCCCCCACCGGAGCCGGAGGGGGAGCTTATGTCGGACTTGAACCGACTAAAACCACACCCCGTCTGTGGGTCGTTGTGCTAGGCCGGAGGTGAGGTTGTCTTCGAGATATCCCTCGCATTCCGGCTGACCCCGGCGGCGGCGGCGGCGCGCTCGAGAGCGCGCCTCTCCATTCCGGGGGTGAGTTGTCCGCCCTCCCGAGGAGAGCCAGACTGTAAAGGATTAGAGTAGAATTCTCAACAAGATGGTCATTATCTATTAAAATCACTAAGTCAAATAAAATGTTACGGTGACGTAATGTCTAACAAATTAGGCTAATGAGTTTCAAGCTATAATATGATGTGATGTCCTAAAATAGCGGTGTTGCCCTTCTAGATTATAACAGTATCTCTCTTGTTGGACTTGCCACCTAGGTGGCATAAAACAACTATTTTTTTTTGTTTATAACCAATAAACTACATTTGAATAATAGAATTCCATAGTAAACAAGGAGCCCTGTAATTTTTTGGTTTTTCTGTCTGTGTAGGATGGTCGACTTTTTAGTCTACAACTTCGATATTTCGTGAAGCGATCGCTATTAAATTTGATCTCCATAACCCTCTGGCTATATCGAAGTTTAATGGTTTAATAGTTATCGGAATTTAATTTTCTCTGAGTGCTATAATCTACTATTAACAATATAAAAATCTGAAAGTTTATGAAGATGTTTCGTTACATGAATGTTTTTTACTAAATCACGTTCAAATAGCTGCAAGAATCTGTCTGAAATTGGTGCAGAAACGGATTATAGTCTGGTATAACATATTTTTATGCCTGGAATAGGTTCCCAGGAATTATGAAAACATCACCAGACCTCACGTGGTCGAACCATAAGTAATATTCTAAATATAATACAATATACACATACTCACGCCCGTAAATCCCCGAAGGGTAGACAGAAGTATATTGACACCTACATTTCGCCAACTATGATTTTCGGTCCCAAGTAACTGGAGACGAGCAATGCCAATAATTCCTGAGACCATAGCATCGAAAGATCAACAGTAGGTCATCGGGTTCAATTTGCGCGAGTAATTGTATCAATTGCGTAGGCGTACTTTAGCGGAGCATATCCTTATTAAATTGGACTCATTCGCGTTAGTTCGCGGTGCGTTCGCAGCGCCCGTGACGTGGTCTGCCTAAAGGTGTGTGATGTGTCGAATTGATTGCATTGTTATGAGAAGCTATTGATATGAAATATGAATGAACTTTGATGTTCACGCGACATCTAAAACTTGAACTCACTGCAGTAGCTTCCTAGGGAAAATGTTCAGTACATTGAGCCATTTAGACTCGTCCTGTAGAACTCTACTGTTATATCGAATTCACTGGCATTTTTTTCAAAACCCATACTAAATTAAGTATTTTAACTTGTAATTAAACTTTACAACACTATTTGCTTCAACGAAGGAAATAGACCGATTTATTCAGCAAATTCATTATTATTGCAAGTACCTTTCCGTTCGAATGGATCAATCCATGAATGATTCCCTTCGAAACCTGAGGTCAGCTCTCCTTCTTTCCAAGATTTATTTGACTTCATTCGGACCTTCCAACTCCGAGCGTAGGCCTGCATGCACCAGACCTTCTTCCGTCAATCGGTAGCTTTAAATGAGATTGGCCTGTTCTCCGAAGATCTCGATGAAGCCCTTAGACCTATTACCTTCTATAGTAGTCAAAAAGATGATTCGCGTAAAATAGGCCAATTGAATAGTAAGTACAAATTATATTATTAAGGTCAGTTGTCCACGATTCCAAGTAACAAATAGCATACCGGTCTCGTGTGTTTCGTCCATTAGCTAATTGTGTCACCGCGTGGAGAGACGGGCCGTGCCCTGCTTCTAATTGCCTAGCTAGTTTTTGGCACATCACGTTCCAGCAAAAGAGATGATTTAGTTCTGCTATAGCGTCTTCTTGAACCCCACTAAGATTTTCGAGATCCAAGCCTATCCCAGTGTGCCTGCTGATTTCAAGACGAGGCTCTGACGCGGGCTTTCCTTTAGTAAATGATCCTATAATACATAATTTCGCATTTTTACAATGCATAGATTCAGATTTGAGACGGCGGCGTCACCGATAGGAATACATCTACAAAGGGATTCCTTTGCTAAATTCATCAGACATAAAGAACCGTAATAGTGAAATAAACTTTCCATTACAAAATAAACATTTAATTACTATGTTTATTTTGTACACAAGCAAACGTTAAATGGGCGCGTGAGGATTAAAGCACAGATTACTTAACATTAAACTGTGCAGTTCTTAGTTGTTCACGAGCCCACGCAGCCGATTGGCCTACTTGGACATCGTAAATAGCTTCACGTTTTTAGGGAAACATGTGCAACATACAACATTTATGACTTGTTTTCACTATTAAATCATTACGTCAGTATCTTCATATACTTTGGATAGCACCTGGCTTTTGAGTTGTCGGGAAGTCTCTGAACCTGTTCACGAAAAACTAATCAAACTGTAGACATGCACTGTACGATAGAGAGTGCGTTTTATGAAATCAAAGCTAGCGGATTTGATTTGGACTCTCACTTTTTCTCAGCAGGGTAACATTGATCAAGTATGAGCTAGAAGAAACTATTCATGTCTCTGTGATATACTGATAATAAATACTAATAACACAAGGATCATTGCCACCGTGAATTAGTTTATTTATATGAAGTGCTTGCTTCTCATCCATAGGAAGTCAATAGAATATTATTGGAAGCGCGAATATATGGCGGACGGAATAGAATATTATTCCGTCCGCTCGGCTAACGGAAATAATAACAGTACATACTACAGGAATTGCTACAAAGTATAGCATCTGACGTACAAACAATGACGAAACACATGTTTTTAATAATAACCACGCTTGGCTTCGTTCCAATTATATTCAATTTACATGTTTTGGATTTCAGAATTGGCACCGCAACCCCAGAACAGCGGAATAGCGTGAATCAAACGAATAAACAAAGAAGTCGGTACAATCATAGTACAAGGCTAAAGACCGCGGACGGTCGAGACGGTCCCCCGAATTGTGATAAACGAAGCCGGGGACGCTGCAAGATGGCGTCCACCGACACATCGACCACCAGCAGTCAGATATCCGCCGTAGCAGCTGAGGAACACAAGCGAACCGTCGACGAAGCATTCTTGAACAAGATGAAAAGCCTCGTTGAAAGGTTAAGGCTAGATAACACGACCTTGAAGAAGTCGCTCGACATCGAGCGGAGCGAGGTCCGAGCACTAAAGGCCCGCCATGAGAGCATACTTAGAAACTTAAAGACTGAATACAAAAAGAAAGAAGAATTTCTAGAAAAACAGTTAAGAACTTCCAAATCTGATAAATCAATAGACACTGTCCAGTCAAATGAAAACAGATTGATAGAATTAAAGAAATTGTCGATGGAAATTCAGTCTTTAAAATCAGCTAATAAGGGTCTTCACGAAAAACTCAAGGTATTTTATTATTTACTTTTATACTTGTGTAACAATATTTCTGTTATGAAAACCAAAATACAAAAGGCTTCCGCAATTAGCAATCCATAAAATATTTCTTTCACACTTGAAATTTTGAGAGGCTTTTTCTCTTTAGTTTCAGATGGAAACAATTTACGTCGTCCAGTTTCTTCGTCCGTTCGGCTCCAAAATTGCAAAATACCTCCACGAGTCAGTTGTTTCAGCATAAAGTTTAATCTTGGGAGATAGGGACTACCGTAGCGTAAACCGTAAACCATAAAACAAGGAAAAGGACAGTCGTCCATTACGTAAAATATCGGTTTTCCATTTTTCATATGCCTAGTTTGCTTCGTGATATAAAGAGCGTCTGATTTTTTCAACAACACTGCATACTGGAACATTCGTTTATAGAGAATATTCTTTATTTTAAGATCATTCATTATTTCTATGCGGTCCCTCGTGAGCTGGTAAAATTCTGGGGTAAAACTGTTGTTGACGATAGTGAAATCACGTTTGTGAATCCCAAGCGTCAAATTGGATTTTGCTAACTCTGCTAACGAAGATATATCAGGCTGATATCGTTGATATGTTATACCTGTGGTTATAATACCCTGAAAACAATAAAATTATTTCAACATCCTTTTGATACACAATTAAATGTTAGGTAGGTTAAGCGATTGTACTTACATCGATAGCACAATTCGTGATGAGAGAATAGATAATTATTAACAAAACTGAAGTTCTAAATATCGGACCAATGAATGTAAAATCAACAGTTTGTCTGAGGAAACACTTTACCAAATTCATAACAGTGACTCCAATAGTTTCTTTACTGTCAATTTTAAATATATTTGCTTCGATCTTCCGGATTAAAATAGTGATAATAATCAAGCAAAAGAAAATGCTAATAAAACATGAAATTAATTCGGGAGAAATCAATTGTATCGTTGCATTAAATGTTGATTTAACATCAGACTTCCTGACAACAAAACACAGTTCATCCTGTACCAAAGGATACGTAGTATCAATATAACCATAGTAAGTATTTTTGAGGATCCGTGACTTGCTTTCAAAGTCTGTGTATTGTTCCATTAAATCAGCAGTAATTCCTGTTGATGTACCATTTTCAAGCAGATCACCTATTGTACTATCATCTCTTGGCGGTACAGGTTCGCAAGTAGCATTTAAAAACCGCATTATAGTTTTTGTGAGGTGCGAGTCACAAAGTACAGGTCCAGTGCGATTTGATACATAGATTTTTCTAAAGACGCTCAGTCGAAGCTTATACCCATACAGATTTTGATACTGTGCCGCTAGTAGTTTGCTCACATCCCGAACACCTGTTATATCTTTGATTTGTTCCAAGAAAGGGTTGTACATGTACATCCTCAATCGGTCCGATTTGAGAATCAAGACCGAGTTCGTGATGCTTCTGCTCCATAGTAACCGGAAGTGATTTTTTAATACATAGTAAAAATATTTGTCTGGTACAATAGGCGTATTCACGACGAATATAACAGCACTTCTAGGTTTGAAGACCCCTGTTCTCTTAAAAGCTTCTATTACTGGTTCACTCATTTCAATAGATAGCTCGTCTGAAGTTACGAGATAGGCTGTCTCACCATGCTTATTGTATTTTGGTTTAACAAATGAATTATTGGAGTATGGACATCCGCTTAGCAACATAACATTGTAACCGTCTCCATAGTTTTCAGTGTATAGTAAGATTCTATTCTCAAAGTAAGTGAACTCACAGAAGGTGATTGTAAAGAACCATTGTCGGAAGGAGTTGTACATTATGCGGACTACTTCAAAGGCATATTCTGCTTTTTTTGACGTCTCACTATGATATTCAAACACTTCTCTATATAACGTGTTATTATTATAGCAAACTATTGGATGTAAGAGTAACATTAAAATAAAGATTTTTAACATTTTCCTGAGATGTAGAGCGCTTGTAGCGCAGGGTGTCTGTGTGTAAACTGAAGAACTTGAGGTCATTTTTATACTAACGGGTTGGTTAGATCATTAGTGGATGTGTCGTCGTACATTGTGTGCTTAATAAAGGCATGTCAATTACTGGCTAGGAAAATATTGTCGTTTAATATAGTGTCGCTCTTTGTATGCAATGTTGCTGTAAGTAGAGGCGGAGACTATTAGTGGATGCTCATTAAATGAAGGCAATTTCCTCGTCGAGCATTTTGAGCTGATACTACATTATCATCAGTTGGACATCTCATTAGTTTGCTAGTGATAATAATTATATTATGTTGATTAGAAAATGTATCCATAATATATTATTACCGTTGCGAGTTTCGCTCGTTGTTTGATTGGGTTTCATGGATTGGGTTTGGTTCTAGTCCCTACATACCAGATTCCACAATTATTTTGTTTATTAAAGCCTGGTTAGAGTAATGGAAAGAAAACTCTTTTCTTATTTTGTTCATTATCGTCACACCAGGCATCCACCAAATGCAGTCCAACCAAAGTTTCAGCTAAGGAAACAGTATTAGTAGCTCAGTTGTCAAAGCTGCCAAATAATTGGGTTCTCATTTTGTTAGTCTACAGTCCATCAAATCTAAGAGGTACCGTTTGACGTTTCATATTTTTCAAACCGAAACAACTTTGTTCATACGTACATTATTCAGTTTCGATAACCTTTTTCATAAAACCATGAATTTAGAAAGATTTCATTATTGTATCTAAAAATGTACAATTCTTAATATCTAAATGTAATTGAAAACTTTCAAACAAAGCAAAATAACACATATTTACACAGTAAATAATTTCTAATAGTTATATTCTTGACCTCATTACAAAGTTACGTAGTTAGGTCACTGCACGTAGTGTTGCGACTCTTCGGATACACTTGTATGCAAAAAAATCGTTTACATATACGAAAAATCGAATGTATTATTTACAAATTACACTTGACAACCAAACAAATATTTTTTCATGTGAATGGGATTTATCTCACATATTACGATTACATAACTAAATAGTTATGTAATCGTAAAATATGAGATAAAACCCATTCACCAAAAATACGTATTTATAAATCAAATATATTTGCTTCTTTAAAAAGTTGTCGAAAGCGATTTGTCGATTTTTGATTTTCGCGCCCAAATAAGTCGGGGTTTCTCGCGCTAACGCTGTCGAAATAGTAAATGGAGTCAGGGATAGTGTTTTTAACCCCCGACGCAAAAACGACGGGGTGTTATAAGTTTGACGTGTCTGTGTGTGTGTGTGTGTGTGTGTGTGTGTGTGTGTGTGTGTGTGTCTGTCTGTGGCATCGTAGCTCCCAAACGGATGAACCGATTTGGATGTAGTTTTTTTTGTTTGAAAGGTATATTAGTCGGGAGTGTTCTTAGCTATGTTTGAAAAAAATCGACCCAAGATGGCCGCTGCCACAAATGTTGGAATACATATTTCTTCATAACTCCCTCAATATAGGTATCAAATGAAAGAGCTTGACTAGTAGATCACTTTAAAAAGTATAAAATAAAAATTAAATTAAAAATTTAAAAAACCCCCGTCACAAAAAACACCTCCAAAAAGTTGAATATAAATAAAGTTTAGCTTTTAACTTTAACGGTTGCCATGTCGGGGGACCTTGAATTGTTCCGATAATATAACGGAGTTCTGAATTAGTTAGGGTCCCCCGACATGGCAACCGTTAAAGTTAAAAGCTAAACTTTATTTATATTCAACTTTTTGGAGGTGTTTTTTGTGACGGGGGTTTTTTAAATTTTTAATTTAATTTTTTTTACATTTATTTTTGTGTATGATAGTATGGGTTTGCATATTACAGAGAAATAAACAAATTTTTAACAAGCACATCCATTGATTTTACAATTACAATTTTTTCTTCTAAGTCTTATTTCTACGTCTAAAACTAATAAAAATAAGGTATGTAGAACCCATTCACAAAAATGTTGTTGCCTGATGTTATAAATTAACGACGTTACTGCGCGACCGCATAATGCACTGAATACACAGATACCCTAAAATAAATTAATTTAATTATTTTTAGGTCAATAGGCAAAATCGCAGGTGTCCAAGTCTCTACAATTTTTTTTTTCTGGCAACACTGCCAACTACAAGCGCACGCGGTCCGCTCGGTCGGTTCGGCGTCAGCAGTCTCTCGCCATCTTGGAAGCTGACTGTGCGCGTACTTGCTTTCTCGTTTGTGTTTTACAATTTGTGACTTGGCTATTACTTTTCTGGACTGATCATTCTTTATCCGTTTACCTTGGCAATATTTATACTGGACTCCGAACTAAGCAAGTGTTTATTAATAATGTCGAAAAGAGGACGTACTTTGAACAGCCAGGCTCGTGAATTGGTGGTGAAATTACACGAGTATTTTGAGCGTGAATCTCAAAATGGTGGACTTCTACTGCCAGTTACACAAGTTCGGGATCGCGTCGGTGAAGCTCTCGGTATTGGTAGCCGCACCGTTGGCAAAATATTAAGTGAAAAATATGGGCCTTCGGGGAGTGACAGTAACGTACTTCACACACCGAAAAAACGAAAAAGAAATAAACCTGTGACAGGCATCGATGAATTCGATAGTCATGCTATTAGAAACCATATATACGGGTATTTTACAAGAGGCGAATTTCCAACATTGGCAAAGTTATGTGCAACTTTAAAAGATGCCGGGCTGTATAAGGGAAGCATAGAGTCGTTGAGAACGGTAATAACAGGAATTGGCTTCAGATACAAAAAAGTTGACAAACGAAAAATTGTTATGGAGCGACATGACATAATTATGCAGCGACTAACATTCCTGCGCGAAGTTAAACAAATTATAAACTGGGATAATGTAATATTTTTGGACGAAACTTGGCTAAATTCCAACCATTCTGTGCCGAAAACATGGACTGATGATTCTGAAGCTTCGTGCTCGAAGGTGCCGATAGGAAAAGGTGGACGCCTCATAATATGCCATGCTGGGTCAGCGTCTACAGGCTTCGTGGAAAACTCTTTATTAGCTTTCCAATCCAAAAGCACTAAATCGCAATCGCAATGAAGAAATGGACGCAGTAAGGTTCCGAGAGTGGTTCTTAAATTTATTACAGAATATCCCTCCTAACAGCACAATTATAATGGATAATGCCCCATACCACTCTGTGCAAATTGATAGAGCACCTACGTCAGCCAAAAAGAAAGCAGATTTGGTGGCATGGCTGCAAAGAAAAGGAGTGGATGCCGACATGTCACTATTAAAAGCTGAATTATTACAGTTAGTGAAATTGCATAAACCACCAAAACCGACATATGTAATTGACCAATTGGCCGAAGAGCACGGGCACAAAGTCATACGACTTCCTCCGTACCATTGCCAATATAATGCCATTGAACTGATTTGGGCCCAAGTTAAAGGTAATATTTTATAATATTATAATAATAACACGAGTACTTCTAACATTTATAATTTAAACAATGGTTTTCGTCTGCTATCAAATAGTTACATTATTGTTTTACAGGTTATGCAGCAAGACACAACACAAAACCACCCTTCAGTGTCAAGAAAATGGAAGGTTTATTAAAGGAAGCATGTGCCCAAGTTACACAGGAAGATTGGAGTAAAGTAGTACAAAAAACAAAGAAAATAATAATGGACGACTTCGAAAGAGACGTACACTTTGATAATGTAATGGACAATCAACTGGTCATTAATTTAAATGACGATGATGACGAAGACGACGATACTAGTACTAGTAGTGAATAAAAAAATATCCTAAACATTTCTTTTATTTAATTATAACAATTGATTTCTTAAAATTCGGATATTATAGTAATCGATCTCTTAAAGTTCGGATATTATAGTAATCGATTTTTTCATCCCATCCCTATCATTCAATTGTCAGAACTGTCAAACGGTACTTCTTAGATTTGACGGACTGTAGGAGGTATTATATAATTGGAGCCGTTTTGGAAGGAGTTTTTGGGGATCTTCCTTCAGTACTCACCACTCTAATTTCATAATCTACGCTAAAGTAGTTTCTAAACTTAAGAGCTGCTCTCTTGTCGGTGGAGTAATCATCACTCTTCTCTCTCCTCCGACAATTCTATGACCTCCTAATACGACGCAACTTGTGTTTTTTCCCCTTATCTGTGCCAAAAACATTTCTCTTGATCTACCTCTTCTTCTCTTTTCTCCTACCGTCATTTCTATGACATTTTTTTCAATAATTCGTGTCTTATTAGGTGTCAGGTCGATAAGAAGAGAACAGGAGAGGTAATATTATAACTATTATAAGTAATATAGTATTTTTTATATTTTATTGTACAGGTCGCGCAGGCGGCGGAAAGTGCACGCGCAGCTGAGTTGCGCGCGCAGGCGGCCAGGTACACTGCGCTAGAGCACGCCGCGCGAAGAGATACTCGCGCACAGTGCCATAAACTGGTTAGTATTGACGAATGCCAAAAGTATGTACTTCTTTGAACGACATTTCATAGCATTTATTACACAATTTAATTTTATCAAGAAAACTGAATTACTCAAGTGGGGCTTGAATCGTGGGTTCAAGCCCTTACAGGGAAATCAGCCTGAATCAAATCAAATTTCTCTTCTCCATAGATATAAGGCGACGTTGGAGTCATCTACCAACACTCTTATGAACTGTTGGAACCAATGAATGATTTTTCAATCATTTTTAAACATTGATTTTTGATAACTTCGCCCAAATATTTGGCTCGAACCTTTCCCATACAGTTACCGTCATATATTTACCTATATGATCCCCTGTGAGTGATGGGTATTTCAAATAGGTGGTATAACTTGAAATAAATATTGTGGAGCATGGCGGGACGAGGTGGGTGACAGTGAAGATCCTTTGACCAGGCAAGGTGATCATGCATGCCTGCTTGCAATGGCTGCAATCGAATAGTCGATGTTAGTTCATGGTTTATGTATGAGCACAGAATAGATAATATTACTAGCGTAGTATGAGCATGAGAATACTCCCATCAAAACAATTATGAAAATAGAAAAAGCGAATTGCGTATGCAATCAGGCAGGGTCTTGGCAAGTGGAAAGATGTTGTAGGTACTTGCCCAATGGAAAAGAGACTAGGTTTAATATATAATGTAGGTACTTAAATTATTTACTTAATATTTGTTGTTTTTCGATTCGATAAAGTATTAAATAACACCTAAAGAACCTAATTTAAATGTTAACTTAACTGTACGTTTTTGGATGTTATTTCCTTTACAATACGAAAACAAGCAATTTTGTACTCTAATTCGCACAACATAAGGGTCAGTTGGAAGATATTCATAAAATTCATTATATATCTGTGGGTGTTTGTTTATGAATATCTGTATAATCTGAATGTTTTATCATATTATCATGCGAATGCTCATTTTTGGTTCTTCCTTATACAATCATAATGGTAGCATAAAAACAGACAGACGTATCTATGAATCACACAGAATCTATTAAGATTCTAATGATTTGTGACTACAAATTCTTGTTTCCAAAATCGGCTACCGTGAAACGTGCAACCGAAATGCTGAGCTCGCACGAAATCCTCACGAAAGGCATTTATCGTCCGCGGTAGATTACGAGTATGCAGTCCTTGCTATAAATATTTCTCTAGGCGTTTAAATCAAAAAAATATACAGCGCGGAGCGCCTTATAGAAATGCCATTGCCAACAATTTGTGTCAATGAAATTTTCTGCAGGCGCTTTGCCCTGCGCATTGCGCAACTTATTAAAAAGTATCGCAGTAGTTTACCTGAAGATTTTTGGGGACCTAGTTTTATTACTTTAGCAGATTTTCGTCACGGGGTTGGGGTGTCAACGTTCTTCTGTTCCCGTAGTTGATTTCGAGTAGGCCTACATACGCTAGTGATAATACTTACTATATTTACTAGTATGTAATTACCTATTTTTTTTTGAGCAGTTGTACACATTTCTTTGTGAAAATACTATTAATTACTAAGTAGGCTTTATTAAAAAATAAAGTTTAGCGTAGACTAGAATAGAAGTTTAGAATACATAAATTCTGTGGCATAGATTTTAGTAAACTCAGTCATTTTCATTCTGATTTACTTACTGACTTTGAAATCCATGCAATCATTATCATTTAAGTACTTTTGACGCTCACTGTATTGTCACATGTTTCTCGAATAGCTAATTATTTTCTCTTTTGATATTGTCCACAGCTGGAGGAAATTAAATCGAAAGAAAGGGTGATAATACAACTGAGGAGAGAAGCTGCGCGGACGGCGGTCATTCCACAAAATGATCAGGTATGTCGCACTTTTTTATCGCAATTTGTGACAAGTGGTATATAAGTGGACGTCCCTAAATAAACTTCGAACAAAGGTTAGCTGAACCAGGGAGAATCATTCTAGGTCGGGTTTATCGGATGACGCGGATCTTCGGCTGAGATTACGTAAATAGTTGCCTGCGGAGTGAGTGCACAGTTGCTCCACAGACAGTATTTCGCCGGCTGACGTGTACACCGGAGGAACTTCTGAGCGCCTCCGAGAAACGTAATCCAGGTAGCAGCACACTGGAAAAACAGAATTTGAAAGTAGAAGTACCGTCGATTCAATAGAAGAAGAATCGCAATTTAATGTTTATATCTTCGTGATTTCGTATAGCTATCAGACAGAAATGGGTAGGCTCTTTAGTATTTCAAGTGTGCGGAACTGGATAACAAATAGTGAGATTTATTAAAATTCCCACCATGTAGGTACCTATTACTGAACTGAGAACTGAACTTTATAAGGCTGTTATAAAATAGAATGACATTTTGTTTACATTAATTGTAATTCATGTCTTGTGAAGATTTTATGATTCCCACTAACAAGTGCTCGGGAACACTTCTCGGAATAGTACTGAATGTGAAATTGAATAATGCAGCATATTATTACACGCCATAAGATTGTTTGATATCATCTCATAAGTAGGAAGTGATGTACTTTGTATTCAGGGATAGCTCCAGCCCTTGAATCAGGCCGGAGTCAATGACTTAAAAAGTAGGTTTTTAAGTAAACGGTCTGAACCAGATCGCACAAACCAACATTGCCTAGGTACTACCTGAGAGGGGAGGCTCCAACATTTTCCTCTTCGCTTTAGGGGTTATACGACAGGCGCTCCCGTAAAAACCGAAAAAAAACGTTATCGCTGTAATGTAATCGTTGTTACGAATAAATCATTACTTATTAAATATCATTTTACAGTATTATCACCTCTACAGCCATTAAAGTAAGTGCATCAGAACATATCTACTTTAAGAACAGCTTCTTTTTAAGTCTATTTAGTCCATACTTCGTATTTAGTTCTTCCCATGATATCCGTGAGGGTAATTGTTCTCACGAGAAATATTCGAAACCCAAATTAGTACAAGCAGAGCCGCAGGCTCGAATTAGTTAGACATATTACTTAATGTCTAACAAATTTTAAATGAGGTGGATATAATTATCTACCTCATTATTTAACAATTGTGAATGCAAGGTGTTCAAATATTTTGATCTTTTCAATGTTGATGATATTTAAAATATTATTCCAATGGAATTTGTAATGGCAAACTGCACGCGCGCTGTTGAGTACTTATTACTCAATTTATTAAAAATACTAGTTTTTGCCCGCGGCTCCGCCCGCGTGGTTGTCGGTTAACGCGACCAAACATAGCCTATATCCTTTCTCATGGTCTAATCTACCCCTATACCAAATTTCATCAAAATCGGTTCAGTGGTTAAGGAGTGAAAGCGCAACAGACAGATAGAGAGATTTACTTGCGCATTTATAATATTAGTATGGATTTTAATAGAGTGTACTTATGGTAGTTAACCAGCATTTTCATCAAGAAATATAAATTATTTTAAATCTGAAAATGATCATCTACTTTTTACTATGCAATCACAAAGCAATTTAATAAAAACATAAGAGAAATTAGTTTTCAAGATTTCTGGCTAAAATTAAGTTATTGCATGCGCGGTGAAATTCAAAATATAAAAAAAGTGCGGCAGTGAATATTATATTTATTTGAAAGTAAATTCAAATCAAGTAGATAGGTACTGGCATTTTTACTATTACACCACTCATCTGCATGTCAGAAAAAAATCCTCGAAGGTGATTATTTTACTCATTCGAAAGTGTAGCACTTAAAGATAAGGCTACAATAAAAGTTACCATAATATACGAGAAACTTAAAAATCTTTAAATTATACCTATACGGAAATTTCATAAATTCCTGTAGTATGAGTTATACTTATGTGAGGCCACTCCCTAAGTAGCGCACTCATGGACGCCCGCGGCACTCTCTCACGCTCTGGGGACGGAGAGCCTCGACTGGCTGTTTAGTTATTATTATTTTTGAAATATTCTAATACTGAAGCCCACATTTCTATTATAATTACGATTTTTTATTTTTTTTTTATATAGGACACGTCAATTTGACTTCACCTCGCCTGATGTTAAGCTAAAGGCAAAGTCTCGGAAAGAGGGTCACCATCGTAAACATTTACCATATTAACAGTGGTGGCACTCAGCTTGACGGCCTCATTAGATGCCTTTTCACGCCCCGCTTAAAGGACCCGGGACTGTAGGTAGAAGGAAACACGTGAGCTGGCAGGGAATTCCAGGTCTTAGTGGTGCGGCATAGGAATGAATCACTGAAACGCTTGGTTCTAGCAGGTATACTCTGCACCGTAAATGGATGACATCTTAGCCCTGCACGTGTCGTCCTGTGAAGGAAAGGGGAGGGTGGGACTAATTGGAAGAGCTCGTCAGAACATTCACCATGGTAGAGACGGTAGAAAACTGCCAAAGACGCAACATCTCTACGCATCTGCAAAGGCTCGAGGGTGTTCGTGACCTCAGGATCCCCAATAATGCGGACCGCACGTCGCTGCAACCTGTCGAGAGCATCTAATAAGTACTTTGCGGAGCCGTCCCAGAGATGTGAGCAGTATTCCACGCAGGAACGAATTTGGGTCTTGTATAGAAGACACCGCTGCTCCGGCGTGAAAAAACGTCTCACTCTGTTCAGGACTCCGAGTTTACGCGAGGCTGATTTGATGATCCTCTCGATATAGTTTTTGTTATTCAGTTTGCAGCGAACATCCATACCGAGGATAGTGAGGTGATCCTGCAGTGGCAGTGGTGTGCTCTGATTATTCAACATTGTAGCATACTTAATAGGTAGATACTATTATAAATGTTAGATGGATGGATGTTTGTTACCTAGTCACACCAGAACGACCGAACGAATTTGCATGAAATATTGCCGCAGAGATGGACTATAATCTGACCTAGAATAGCAGAGAGTATTCTAATCTACTAGCTTTTTATCCCGGGAATTGGTTCGTTTTTATTCTAGAGACAAGATCAATATGTGTTGACCATGGGGTAGGAGAAAAGAGGCCGAAGATGACCACCAACGAATTAACTGCAAACCTTATAGAGGGATATGACTAGTACTAACATAAAGGAAGAGACAACCCGCAACCGCACGCAGAAGTACTAGGAGAGGACCCCAACTAAAACGGCATAATAGCTAGGAGAAAGAAGAAGGGGTCAATATGTTAATATGAAAAAAAAATAAACTATACCTACGTAGAGAATGATTATCTCAAATTGTACAATTGTACAAATTGTATACATTTACTGCCGTTCCCAATAACATAACCTACAGTTAACTATAGATCGCACTTCCAGATAAACAGTAAAGTTTAAAGTATGTCGCGTATAAAAAAAAAGAATAAAAAAAAGACTGTTTGTCGGGTTCGGGAGGTCAGACGACGTCCCTACCTTCCAAACAGCTTGTAACCTTTTTGGGTGGAAAGGTCACCTCACCGGCTCACCCAGTGGGGAGACTCTCGAAACTCTTATCCCAGGGCGCCTTTCTTAAACAGAGGTGTGTGCAGTTGTGGGAACGCCTTCAATGAAACACCACAAAGTAAATCTATACATATATTTGGCTAAGATTAAATACACTATAAATTATACAGAGATATCACAGTTAGTTTAATATAATCTGCCAAGCAAAAAAACAAGTCAACAAAAGTTCCACATAGAAATGCACCGCTTGTACTGCTCTTCTGAGCTCACTCTCAACGATCACTAGCTTTGGCAAATAAGAGTCTAAAAATATTAAGGAATATTGCACATGACCTGGTCTCCCGCCTGAGGCAGTGCAGGGTCGGGCTGCGTGGTGAACCGCAGGCTGCTCACGCCGGGTGCAACAAAGCCAATATCGCCACGCCAACGGTTACGCCAATGGTGGAACTCTCCACACAAGGTTCGCAAAAGCTCTCAGCGACTCAAGGTAAATCTTGGCGGTACAATTGGACCCTGTATTACAATACGAAACACTAAATTCACTACCAGACCTAACAGCATAGATTTTACCTACAGGAGTTGAATGATTTTTCTTACCAGAATTACTGGGCGAACTTCACAACGATTTGCTCAGAGTTTCGTATAATAATTTAATACGAGTATCACAGAGCGACAGTCTTCCAATACACACACAAGCGTCAAGAATTTCTTCAGAAGTTTTCCTTGACAGCCGAAACACCCGTATTTATAATATCTATTATGGAATATTCCAGCAAGCACCTAAACGGAAATCCTCTTTATAATCTAGCAATTCGTATTAGTCGACACTGGAATGGAAGGTGCTAGAAAATTCTATTAAACCACACTCGCCTATGATTTTTGTTCCTATAGAATGAATTTTTGACAGGAAGTCATAACAGATGTCCTAGAAAAGTCTATGCACAGATTATATATTAGATTATTATTCGATAAACAGATTAAACACCGCCATCTAGTGTCGGAAGGACAAGAAAATCAATTTCACTTCCTTATAAAAATGGATAGGTGTCGCTACTTGTTCCGAAAACGGAATTAATAACGTTACAAGCTTTAGAGGAAAATTTAAAGAAATGAGTGGTATGCGACAGTGAGGTAATACTTACGATGTTGATGTTCTTTGCTACTTCGGATATAACCCTCGGTAGCTTACACTGGACTATTAGTTCAAGGACCTCTTGTGGAAGTTGAGTCCATGGTCAGGATTCCCAAGTAAATAATAATACAATGTCTTTCAATTCACATGCAAGTATATTCTTATCAATTAGGTAATACATAAGCTTAGTTTGAGATTGCCAGAAGGGCCTTAGAAATAAAGCGTCCACGAGGAACTCGCCGTACGTGGCGGTACGGGATACGAAACGAACGCGCACTGATTCACCCGATATTTGGGCCCAATTATAACGCAAACGCACTTACGTGGAAATATACGTTGATCTTCAGCCTCAAGCCGGAAGGAAGGCTGATTGACCTCACCTCCATGCGCAGGTGTTGATGCGCATGGCACTCACCCTTGGCATCGTAGGGGTCGCAGGAAAAGGGACCCCTACATAGCAGCCGCCTGAGCCGCTAGCCTACGGGCAACCACTTTTCCACCATCGCTCCAACCATGCGGCCAAAACATGGCCAACATCTTCGGCACCGACGATTCCCATAAAGATGTCAATGGTATTTCGCTGGCACCATCGTCGACAGCGTCCGATGGAAAAGGATCGCTCGCCGCAGCGTCCAGGAAACAAAAATGGAGGCTATCTCCACATAATAAATATTTCATCAACCTTTTTCTAACTGACCATTCTCCTGCACCGGTCCAACACCAAGTGTCTGACTTCATCCTTCAATCGATGGATTTGTCAATGAGTTCGTTCCTTAGCTCATTCGCGAGCCCATTCAAATACTCACTCAAACACAGGCTAAGGCATCAAGTTCATAATGCCTAATGCTACAATTAGCACTAGCCAGAAACGTAAAAATTAATACAAGGTTACGTATTCACAAGCATTACTTAAAAAATTATAAATAAAAGTGGTAGTATACAGTGGTATACTACAAGTATCTGTGACTACTGTCCCAATATTATAATTACAAATCTCTCTATTTGTATCATGGAGGCCCTACAATCGATAGGCAGTAGGATTACAGGTGAAAGGTAAAAATATTGGGACACTAAAATCAGAGATTGAAGATTGAGGATTGTATCCCGAAACTGACAGTAGATCATACGTTATTGGAAAAGGCCGATAGATAATAAACCCTATATCATATAGCACTTTTTTTCTGTGCCTTTTTACCATCTTTGTATAAAAAAATATATTGAAACACGAAATGAGGTGCAAGCGTCATTCATGCAATCAATCATGAATTACGTAGACTGATAGTTAGAATAAAAATACTTCATTCTATATCAGTCACCGCATTAGACGATAGGTTATTCGTCAATCACAGCCGTGACTGGTAAAATTCATAGCAAAATCTACCGTGTAATGGACCCCTAAGAGCAAGTTAAATGGCGAATATACGGAATATAGCTGGCCTACACAGTTGCTACGACAATTTTAGTAGATACTTACACTGAATTATTCAACTATTGTAACGTCAGGATTTATTACAGTACGATCTTATTGTTTTGCAATTTCGTTTGAGAGCACTGCCAATATCTGTTGCAAGTCCTGCAATATAAATTTCGTTTGTCATTTATAGTTACTGGCATATATCTTGAGCCCAATCACGTCATAATAGTACGGGAGGCGTAGAAGTTAATACTGTAGTAACTCGAGCACGTCAGATCAAGCTAGGGGGGGCTAGTTACAATTATTGACAAATTCCACCAGCCAGTAGGCAGCATTCAACATCGGTGGGTGCGCAAAATAAAAATTTGTTCTACGAATTTACACCTATGCGACAAATTAAGATAATGTAGGTTAGTTACTAGCTAACGAGTGTCCATTTTGAAAATCTCGCGATTTAAGCTGAACCTTAGGGCGTGGGAAACTTGCAAAGATATGTCTTTATTTACTCGAACGCGGTCTTTTTACCCGACTGCGGGACGCAAAGGAGGGTAATGTGTTTATCAGTCTATGTATGTATGTATGTATGTATGTATGTTTGTTTGTTTCTATGTGGCGTTCTAGAGACCAAATGCGTTGGCCGATTTTGATAATTCTTACGTCAATCGATTCGTCTTAACCTTGCGAGTGTCACTAAAAACATGACAGTAATCAAAATCCACCACAGCGACAACCAGACGCCATATTGTCAAAATTAAAAAAAAAAAGTTGATGAACTATGTCAAGTGGGGTGTCGTTGAATAGGTATTTTAAAATCATCTTTAGGTTCCTTTTATCATTTTTCATTTTAAATAATAGTTTAGGATATATAACGATTTAAAGTTGTTTAACAAAACAATCATTCTTAATTTTCTTACTTATTGATTTAAGTTTTTATCTCAAGTATAAACGATATGAAGGAAATTACAAAAAGATATACATGTTAAATCATACCTAAAAAGTATAAAATAAAACAAATGATTAAAAAATAAAAAACCCGACTGCCACTGAAAAGACCAAAATAAGTTTGATAGCAGGCGGTACCCATTTGTCAATCATAAATCGAAAGAAAGTTTATTTTGGAGTTAAACAAACTATAATAACCGAAATACATTAGACAACATGTATTTATTTATTATTATTTTTTATATGCCTCCCTCACCACTAAAACTGTAAACTTTATACACCATTATTCTTTCTATCATGTGACCTACCAATTTCAATAGATTTCCGCGACGCTCGAGTAACTACATATTTAGCTGCGTGGCCTCCCTAACCATAATGTACTCTACTCGTATTACGAAGTACGCGTTTCGGGTTAGTGTCGTTTCCACCCGTTCCCGTTTCAACCCGAAAACTTATCATTAAAAATGATTATTATTTATGTTCCCGATTCCACCCGTTTTCTTAATAAAGTACAGTCAACCGAAAAAATGGTTAATTATTTAACAATCTTAACTATTTATATTAAAACAGGGAACCTAACTATTGCACATTTTGCACGAAGGACACTCCGGGTCACTCTTTGATACCTTTTTTACACTTTACTAGTATATATATAGATAAATAAATGTTGTTTCTAATTTTGCATTAAGGGAATACGATAGTTGTGTCTATTTCACGCGCCGTTACTTAAGGTGCGTGTGCGACCTTTTTTTTACCTGATGCTGTTTGAATAGATAAATAAATTGGATCGTTAACGTTTCACTGGTGGTAGAAATTTGATGGCACAAGTTTGTCACTAATTTCGACCGGGTTGGTACCACCGAGCACAAGTGCGAAAACCCCTCCATAGTAATCCAATCTCGGTTGGATTGCGTTCAGGGATCAGCAAGTGCATAGCCGGGCCGAGGTGATGGTAGTCGCAGCACTAGTGGGACCGGTGGGTCTTGGCGTAGTCTAGTGGGGGGTGACGCGGGGCGCCGCGCCGGGCAGGGAGACCTGTAGAAACGGTGGTGCCGCTGGCCGTCCGCGGCATAGTACAGGGGCCCAACTGGGACTAACCACCCTGGGAGGCTGCCCCACCAGGTCGCGCATAATCCAGATATGGCTCGTCGTGCCGGTTGGCGACCGGATGGGAGCCCGGCGACCATATACGGGGGGTACGGGGGCCTTCCGTTCGGCGCGTCGGCTCTCGTCGTGCCATCAGAATCATAGACAAAACCAATGTCCCATGTATTGTCACACGGTGCTGCGGCGACAATCACCTTTTTTTCACGCTTTCCCCTACCTTTACCATGACAGCGCACCAAAAAGATAGAGTCAGAACAGCGGCTAGGGAGTCTTCCACCACACGACTATTTGAGGTGGAGTCCACGAACATCTGTGGGCTCCATACAAACCTCAACGCCGTCCACCAACACCTGGAGACGGCCAAACCAGCAATGCTGTTTCTGACGGAGACACAAATACGCCGCCCTGACGACACGACCTATCTGCTTTACTCCGGCTATGTTATCGAGGAAAATTGCCGATCAAAAGCCGGGGTGTGCGTGTTTGTTAGGGCGGATATTTGCTATCGCCGTTTGCGCTGTCTAGAGGACCCATCCTTCTCCATCCTGTGGGTACACGTAGACCATGGCTCCACGAGTCAGATCTATGTGTGCCTTTACCGCTCTCATACGGGAGATGCAGAGATAACTCGACTCTTTGAATACCTGAGTCAGGTGGCAGATGATGCGCAGAAGCGGTTTCCGAACGCCGCATTGGTGTTTCTGGGGGACTTTAACGGCAATACGGTTTTAGACCGAAACGGTCAACGGGTGATCTTCTGGCGTACGTGACCCACCTTTGGGGTGAGGCTATGGAAAAGCACGGCGAGTCACTGGCAATTAGTCTTGACATTGCCAAAGTTTTCGATAGGGTATGGCACAAATCGCTTCTTTCCAAGCTACCAGCCTTTGGCCTGCCTCCCAGATTGTGCAACTGGGTTGCAAGCTTCCTGCAGGGGCGCCGTATTCGCGTCCTTTGTGATGGATGAGCTTCGGAATTCTTGCAGGTAAATGCTGGCGTGCCGCAGGGTTCCGTCTTATCTCCCACTCTCTTTCTTCTGCATATCAATGATACACCTTACACGGGAGTTATTACGCACATCCTGCGCCAAGCAGTCTGATATCGCGGAAAAAAGGCAGCTTCTTGTCACTGAGCTGGACCGGATCCTGGACCACATTTCTCAATGGGGCGCTAGGAGCCTGGTCAAGATTAATGCCAAGAAGGACCCAGGCATGTGCGTTTACAGCAAAAGTATCTCCTTTCCCTCCCCCTTCCCACTCTTCAGAGCACACCATTGCCACTGCAGGATCACCTCAATATCCTCGGTATGGATGTTCGCTGCAAACTGAATAACAAAAACTATATTGAGAGTATCATCAAATTAGCCTCGCGTAAACTCGGAGTCCTGAACAGAGTAAGACGTTTTTTCACACCGGAACAGCGGTGTCTTATAAACAAGAGCCAAATTCGTTCCTGCGTGGAATACTGCTCACATCTCTGGGACGGCTCCGCAAAGTACTTACTAGATGCTCTCGACAGATTGCAGCGACGTGCGGTCCGCATTATTGGGAATCCTGAGGTCACGAACACCCTCGAGCCTTTGCAGATGCGTAGAGATGTTGCGTCTTTGGCAGTATTCTACCGTCTCTACCATGGTGAATGTTCTGACGAGCTCATCCAATTAGTCCCACCCTCTTCTTTCCTACACAGGACGACACGTGCAGGGCTAAGATGCCATCTATATACGGTGCAGAGTATACCTGCTAGAACCAAGCGTTTCAGTGACTCGTTCCTATGCCGCACCATTAAGACCTGGAACTTCCTGCCAGCTCACGTGTTTCCTTCTTCCTACAGTCCCTTCCTACAGTCCTTTAAGCGGGGCGTGAAAAGGCATCTAACGAGGCCGTCAAGCTGAGTGCCACCACTGTTAACTTCCTACATGTTTCCGATGGTGACCCTCTTTCCGAGACTTTGCCTTTAGCTTAACAACAGGCGAGGTGAAGTCAAATTGACTTGTCCTATATAAAAAAAAAAGTTCTCACTAGTTCCAGTGGAAGTAGTCCCGGTGGAACTAGTGAAACTTTTTCTTCTCATTAGTTCCGTTTAATTTCGATTTAATTTTTACTGGAACTACTGAAACTGTTCCTTCTCACTAGTTCCTTTGCACTTTAGCTATTAACTGGAGACGATATAACTACAATCAAAACTATATAATTTAAGCGATAACTTCACGACATTTACAATAATTATATCAACTACCATTTTAGTGATTTGAGCAAATAAAAAAAAAACAAACCTTCATACAAAACTTAATAGACAAATAATAAAATTGTAAAGCAATACTGACAATAATTAATTATTACCTAAGCTAATCTAGAAATGGGATATAGTTATATCTCCTGATTTGAGCTCCATCTGAGTTTCTCTTATAAAATCATCATTTTCAAACTGAAGGAAACCAATGATTTCTGTGATACAAAATTAGAATGTAACGAACTAAAGTACTGTGATTTACCTTTTTATAGATGTTTTTTTATTTCAAACTAGCTTTCGCCCGCGGCTCTGCCCGCGTGGATGTCGGTTCCCGGCAATTATTCGAATTTTTCTCGCCGCAAAAACCATCCTTGAACTTCAACGAACATTTGAAAAAAAGAATTGGCCAAATTGGTCCAGGCGTTGTTGAGTTATGCGCTTACCAACACATTTAGTGATTCATTTTTATATTATAGACTAGCTTTTGCCCGCGGCTCCGCCCGCGTGGATGTCGGTTCCCGGCAATTATTAGATTTTTTCTCGCCGTAAAAACCATCCTTGAACTTCAACGATGATTTAAAAAAAAGAATTGGCCAAATTGGTCCAGGCGTTGTTGAGTTATGCGCTTACCAACACATTTAGCGACTCATTTTTATATTATAGATAGAAGATAAAAAATTATTAATCAAAAAATGATTTATTATTTCTGTTCCTGACTGTACCTACTGGCAAAAACTATTTAGGTAGAGACGGTAACGGGTTGAATCGCAACGGGTGGAAACGGGAACGGGTGGAAACGCCACTCACCCCGCGTTTCTTGGTTGTCTTTGACGATAGCACGTGGTGCTACAGCAGCAAAGGAGCTCAAATCAACCAATCATAGATTATTATCAAACAAATCGCGCGCGCGCCAGGGCCTCGTTTCTCTCGCGACTTGGGTTCAAGATAATATCGGTAACTATACTATGTTTGCTGAATAATAGGGCCAAGATGTCTTACGTCAATGAGGACTGTGGTTGAATTTGGAATATTGTTGGTTACGATTACATTGTTCAATTTGTATTGATTACAATTTATGAAATGGTTGATGATATTCTTGATTTTAACTTGCTTCTTCAACATACTTCGTTATACTGCAAGAGTTAGTTGCAAGAGCAACTATTGTATCGAAACGATCGCTACCGATATGCGACTGAATATTAAAAATTATTAGCAGTAAACGTTATTTATTTCTCACTAACTGACCCGACGAACTTAGTAACGTAATTTTTTTTCCGCCGGAGTGTCGTCAGATCCCGTTCCCGCTGCAGCCTCTACTATATTAAGCATATTGTGTTATACATACAAACCTTCCTCTTGGGTACTCTATCTTTTTTTTTTTTTTTATTTATCAAATTACATAGTGCAGGTATAAATAAAGGTATAGTAGTATTTATAAACCACTAAGGTTTGTGCTAATACTACCAGATCCATACTTACAACACGATTATTTAGTTGTTATCTTACTTAAATAATATAATTGACAAGGTAGGTAGTACACAGTTATATAAGAAATGTACATTGTGCGTATCCTGAATAAATGTTTTTTCTTTCTTCTTTCTTTCTTCCTAAATATAAGCGGATACAAGGATACAATAACAATGATTCTACATAGTCTGCAGAAAGTTAAAAGAGACTGCATCCAAATTCGTAGCGTAGTTTTAAAGATACAAGCACACATAGGGATGGACCGACGCGGAAAGCGGCTTTGCTATAAACTATGCAGTGATTTTGACTACGAATTATCAATAAGCATATCGCGGTTACTGCTGAACATCCTTTCCCAATGTTAGAAGGCTTTGGCCTTTGGGTTTGTCAAATCCTTCAAGAGAAAGTGGAGGTGGAGGTGTCACGGCCTCATCTCTCAATGACCTACCGGCATGTATATGAAGTCTGCTTATACCTTGATCACGCGCACCGAGTGGACGCACTCGGCCCATGCTCGGTGCGTATGAGCATAGCGCCAAGTATTTTGCACAGTAAGTACATCGCACTCGGCCGATAGCACTGCCTCGCCACTCCAGTCGGTGCGTGTGAACAAGGCATTAGACTATTTGGTGCGATTACTGGCGATTACATACACCGTGTAAAAAGAGGTTTAATACCCGTTATCATTAAAAAGTTTGGTGTTCAGTTGTACTCACCAGCATCAGAAAGATGTTGACGAACAAAGTGGTCAAAATGATCCTAATTTCGTTTTTTGACCCTCTCCCAGTTGACCGATTATTCTGATATTTGGTACACACCTTTAATTCGGACAATAATCCATATCCATACTAATATTATAAATGCGAAAGTAACTCTGTCTGTCTGTCTGTCTGTATGTCTGTCTGCCTGCCTGCCTGTATGTTACGCTTTCACGCCTAAACCACTGAACCGATTTTGATGAAATTTGGTATAGGGGTAGATTAGACCTTGAGAAAGGACATAGGCTATGTTTGATCGCGATAACCGATATCCACGCGGGCGGAGACGCGGGCAAAAGCTAGTATCATATAAATCAATAAAACAGTTTGATTTGCCTTTAATACGAGAGTTTTGAGATCATTTTGAGACTTCATTGAGACATATTTATGACGCTGACTGTACCTATTAGAACATACCCGCTCACAAGATTAAGCCTCAGGACACAACATATCTTGGACATAACTGACGAAACAAACCAGGCTCCTGGCAGTACTATTATCTATTCTGTGCTCCTGGCGTGCGTGGATCGTTTTGTAATAATCTATGCTTGGTGAATTTGAGCTCGTCCACCGCCATAACAACCCTGCTATACTCAAAATACAGCCAAGAAACATGTACTACACATATAGAGCACATTTGAGGTCCAAACAAGACATATGTCCCAAGGTATAGGTATATTACTACCGAGTAAGATTCACAAGTCATCTAAGCATTGAAATGAGAGGTGTGTAGGCGAAGTTGTTGTACGTGCGTTTGAAAATACTAAGATGTCTTCATTTGACTAGTTTTGCAATAGATTCGCTAGAAATCTCAAGCGAGATAATGCGATTCTCAGTACTCAAATGTTAACCGCAGCGTTTACGCTGTTTAACGCTCGTAAACTTTTACTACTCGATTCACAGTTTAGATACGCACATTTTTGAGTTCCGTTGAAATGTTACAGTAGTAAATGAATAAATATTCAACAACATCTACACAACGCTATCTAGACCCATGGAAAGCTTAACTAGCTTGTGTTATGGAATCTAGAGTACGGATAAACATACTTAGATACTTTTTTTTGTAAATACATACATATTATACATATAAAATTAGAATTAGAATTCGCCGGTAGTATCTTAAAAAGCCTCCTAAGAAGAAACAATAGAAGAAAAATTAGAACAATGACGTATATCGGAACGTTTGCGATATCAGCTACTTTAAAACGACCCAACCCAGACCAATGCAAATAGCCATATTCATGCATACAAATATTTGTACTGAGCAGGGATCGAACCCGCGTGCCTCCTGCGTGGCAGTCGCGTTTACTACCACCACACAGGAGATACACAGTACATAGTATATATATGTTTTCTGTTAGTTATGTTATTAGTTGTAAATACAAATATACAGTCACAGAACCGCTATCGCTAGGTAGAGACTACGTGTGAACATTGATCCTACACTATACACCTTTTGCTTCTTTAATTTTCATAATTTTTGTTACATGCTCCCCGGATATGGGTACTTGTGACCTAACCTTTCCTCAAAATGTCTTCGATCTGATTGATATCCCTGAGGAAAGAGAGCGTTTGTGTTGCTATTACAAAATAAAAAGGTAAAGACTAAAATATAAAAACTAAATGAAAAAGTTTTGCTATCCGCAACAACAATTTATAAGTTATTTCATAAAAAATATATTTAAAGGTGGTCCCATTTGACGGAAGAAAAATATTAAATTTAAACGAATCCGGCAACTAGAACCGCGGTCCAAGTTGATGGCGGCGGTCCCAGTCGCCGCCGGATGCTTCTTTTTCATCATGATATTTCCACGGGAGCAAGACTTACGCGGGTGAAACCATAAGACGATGCCAGTCAATAAAATTGTGAAATCCTAACTAGCCTCTTGCGTATAGGTACTTCGGGGCTCGATTATGTGACATATGACATAAGCATTCTATTTTGATGACCAATAATGTATTGAATAGTGATCATATAAAATCTTTAGTATCGCTAGCTTATGATATTACAGCAATGATCGTTGTTGCACCATTATTTACGACAAAATAATGTTTATATGAAGCATCCTACCGTCTCTACCATGGAGAATGTTTTGATGAGCTCTTCCATTTAGTTCCTCTCCTTTGCTTCACGGGACAACACGTGCAGGGCTAACATGCCATCCGTATTGCGAGAGATATGCTTTTGGCAATCTCACCTCCGGCAACCAAGGACCCAAGACGGCGTGCGTTTTAGTCGGTTCGAGTCCGACATAACCACCTCCAACGGCTCCGTGGGGGTGGTATCCTTGGGGATTTATCGCACGATAAAAAAAAAACATGCCATCCGTATATGGTGCAGAATATACCTGCTAGAACCAAGCGTTTCATTCACTCATTAAGACCTGGAACTCCCTGCCAGCTCACGTGTTTCCTTCTTCGTACAGTCCCGGGTCCTTTAAGCGGGGCGTAAAAAGGCATCTGATGAGGCTTTCAAGCTGAGTGTCAGCACTGTTAACATGGTACATGTTTACGATGGTGATCCTTTTTCTGAGACTTTGCCTTTAGTTTACTATCAGGCGAGGTGAAGTCAAATTGACGTGTCCTTTATAAAAAAAAGCATTATGAGTTAATTTTTTCTTTTGGTATTCGTATTTATAAATAAAACTCAAATTAACTTTGTATTGTGGGACGCCTTCCTGCAAGATGGAGGAAAAACCTGAAAAAGGTAGCTTGGGATAGATTCGCAATGCGGAGTATCAGGTGCTATGACGCATATTGGGAGAAAACACTTGTGTCCAGCAGTGGATTGCAATAGGCTAGATAAAATCCAATTTGTAAAGCTGTTTTAGCATTTATAAGAGTCCAAGAAAATAATACATACATACAAATATAATTAGGTCAGGCAGATATAAATTAACATTTCACCAAACATTGTATTAGGTCCCACCCATGTAATATAAAAAAAAATACACCCAGGCAGACTAAATTGTGTCTGATGTATAACGGTAAGTTTAACAAGGGAAGTACCATCACCACAAACCACCAAAAAAGTGCCATTCACAATTCAATGACCACATAAGAAGTTTATTGGCACTACGTTGGAACTTTTTAGTAGTGTAATACTTCACTTTTTGTGAAGGTTTCATTCGGTTCTATTAATAGTTAATGTCACGGTACCCAAATAAGTTTAAGCGGGCTTGTTAGAAATATATTTACGTTGCCTTTGTGATGTCGTGCTGCTGAGATTCATAGTGTAAAATGAACTGTGACGGTCTTTATTGCTATAATAATATTTTCGGTTCAGTTTTGGAAGTGAATATTATGTAAAACTATTTATCCTGCTTTTTTAAAACTATGATGGTGAGGAAAGCCCAAACATGTCTACCGTAGCGCGTAGATACAGTCTTGGGCGTTTCCGTTTTCAACCCACGATTTCTACAAGTCAATTATTCCATTTTCCGCCCTTTGCAAAAGTCCTTTCCATTTTCTTTTCTTTCGCTTCTGTAATTTATCGATATAGCGAATTATAGAAGATTTAGGAGTGCCTGTTGTTTGACCTCATAACCCTGCGAGGAAAACCTGCCACCGAGCCTCCTCGGTTATACCACAGGTGCATCGATTTGCAGGTGAGCTGGGATAGGGTCTAAATGACTGTTTAAGTGCTCTATAACTTTTGTTTCTACTGTTTTTGCTTATGAATTAACTAGCGTGGAATTCTCTTCCCGTTCCCATGACACATTGGTACCTAAGTTTCCTTTTTAAATGTGTAACTTAAGGAAAATACGAAAAAAAATAGCCGAACTGATCGAACCGTTCTAGAGATTTGCGTTTAGCAACACAAGCAAATACAAGATTGCACTAAATAATTTCAAAATTTGTAATGAGAATGACAAGTTGTAAACCAGTTTGTAGCGCACGAGAAATTTGTGATTTGTGAACATCTCTCAAAAAGTGCTATGACATTGCTATCGAGACTTTGAATAACACCTTATCAAGTGTCGTGAGTGGCCACACACGATTTTTAAAGGGTTCAACCTCTTAAAGCATGCGGGTTTGTCGTAAAAAATGTCTCATTATCATGGATCCGTGTGGTCGCGCATCGTAGAGCGTTAACTGCAGACGGGGTCGCGCACCACACCGATCCGAGTAGCGGCGAAGTGCGCACGCGTGTCGACCATTTTAAATTTACTGTCACTTGTTATCCCGCGTTCTGTTTTTAAACAATAACGTTCGATAACCGTTTTGCGCTTCAATTGAATCGCCCGTACCCAGTGTATATTGTGACCATAGTGTGAAGTGCAATTTTTATTAAAAATTATTAAAAACTCTGTGACTGTGCTACGGAGAGTCGTGATCTTGTGGACTTCGAATTTCGGATTTACTTTCTATCACTGTAAGTGGCCGTTTTATTATATTTAACTCGTTATAAAGTTAGTAGGTAACCGGAGAAAGTTCATCTTCTTAGAGGATTCTGTTACAATTAATGTCTAGATTGTATAAGCATAATAATTATATTTAAGAATAACTGCTATTTGAAACTATACCTAACGAACTACACGTAATCTTGATGAATTGTTAATTTTAGTCAATGAATTTGGTGAATGAATTTATTAATAATATTGCGCACATTAGCGAGGTTTGCTGAACTGAGGCTTATTCGACATACATAGTTTTTAATTAACCACAGTTATTAGCAGTAATCGTTAACGCACATTCCTAATCAATTGAAATAACTGCAATAATCGTGCTTGTTATAGTCACGGGATACCGGTATATTCCTATATACCTACTTGTTACATGAAACCGTGTTTTTATGGAGTAACGGTTACTTTTATGTATTTCTGATTACTTGATTCAACATCATTTTGTGGTCAAATCATTTTGCCGCAAGGAATGACTAAGGGATATTTCGCTTAGAAGTTCTTTCTAATTACAAATTGGAATCTAATAATGAGATGTAGATGTTTTACCACTAAGAAATTACAGTTTTTGATTTTATAATGTATACTTAACATTATTATTATTTGATTGGTCTAATAAATGTTCGCACTTTAGGGTTAACTGACAATTGCTAGCCGTACAAGAGTCTCCACCCGTCAGAAATATTTACTGATACAATTCTCGCCACTGCACTCGCCACAACTAGGTGTCCATAGGAACATATTCTTTTTTAAGTCCCTCTTTATTAAGGACCTGGGACTGTAGGAAGAAGGAAACATGTGTGCTGGTAAAGAATTCGAAGCTTTCACGGTGTGGCAAAGAAAACAGACACCTAAGAGCTTGGTTCTTGTTGGATATTTTTGCACTGTGTGGGGTCAGATCTAAGCCCTGCATGTGTAATTCTAGGATGGTGGGACCGTGGGACTAACTGGAAGAGCTCAACCGAATATTCGTCATGGTAGAGGCAAGAAAAGACTGCCAAAGAAGCAATATATTTACACAAATGTAGAGGCTCGAGGGTTGCACCGAAGGAGCCTCAGGATAAGGGATGAAATCAAAGCTATAGAACAGTCGTTATATTTGAACATAAACTAAAATAAAGGTACCAATAGTATACTATTGGTACCGTTATGTAATATCCGCAATATACCTAGTAATTTTCAAATAACTTTTGGGTCTTTGGGATTTGCTGATATTTGTGAATACTGTTCCGATCTTTTGAGTAGTAGCATGATGATATTTAACCTATAACCTTCCTCGATAAACGGGCTATACGAAACAAAACTATTTTTTCAATTCGAAATAGTAGTTTTTGAGATTAGCCGTTCAACCAACCAACCAAACAAGCAAATTCTCCAGTTTTAAAATATTAGGATATAAAGTTTTTATAAAAATACAATACTAGATTTTTTTGTGAGTTTGGGTACAAATATACCGGCACGGACGGATCCAGGGTTCAAGTATGGAAAGGTCACCCATGAGAGGTCACCCATGATCTCATCGTCATTCACACCTAAAGGCAGGGTCTGGTATAATAATTGAGTTCAAAGTTTCCATTCTCGTTGCCATACTTTAGTGTAGACGTCTCGCCGTGCTTAATCTGATTATTTGCCGTTAGTGCCTGTATTTGTGGGTATTCGCATGCAACCTACCTTTAGTTTTGTTCTATGTAGGTAGTTAATTTATTTTTAGAGTTCAGTACTTATAGGATCTTTTCGTTGTCCGTCTGCCTGCCTGTCTGTCTGTTAAGACCTTATTTTCAGGTTAAAATTCATACTAAATATTTTAGGTGTCGAGAATATTTAGGTCTAGCCCGACTAGCAGTCGACCGCCAGAGTGGCGGCTCGGGGCTCTCGGACTATACACATGACATAACTTATTTTTCGAATTTTTGTAGGTAGGTACACCTTTATATTAACTAACGGTATTCTAGAATAGTAGATACTTTGTTCTGATTCTTGGTCAATCTGCCTTTTCAGATAAAACGAGTTTCAGGACTGAGTTTCGTTTTAAAATACGGGGCTTAGACCATGGCAAATAAGATTGAAGTTTGAAGAACACATAAACTTTTCAAAGGCTGTTGGAGTTTGGTCACAGTTTGACTTACACATAGAGTGCGTGATAATCTTTTTTGTTTTTTAGGGTAGTGTTTCCTAAACTATCTTTTTAGTAAGGAAATCTAAAACAGGCCGGTTACTATTGAAATTCATACCTCGAAACAAAATAAATCGACTAATTGTAAAGACTGGAAGACCTGGAATTACTTACCAGGTCACGTGTTTCCTTCTTCCTACAGTCAGTCCCGGCTCCTTTAAGCGGGGCGTGAAAAAGCATCTGATGAGGCCCTCAAGCTGATTTGTTGTTGTTCTTTTTGCTGTAATGGTGACTTTTTCTGAGACATTGCCTTGAGCTTACGATCAGGTAGAGTTGACATATATAAAAAAAAGTTATAACTTCAATGTTATTTAAACAATTGACACGACTTAATGAAACAATAATAATCTGACTGATTGTAATCACATTGTTTATGTCCCAACTCAAGATAATGACAATGTAAAATATATACGATATATATAATACACACAGTTTATAAACATTAGGAATTATACAAAGTGTGATCTCATAATAAAGTCACTGGTTGAGTACCACTGCACTCCCAGTCCGCCTTGACAACTGTCTTCCTTGCGAACTGCTTTATTTTTTCAGTTTTACCAACTGATGCATTTGTGACACATTTTTCGTAATAACTACGTTAATAAGACCATATAAAACCTTTTTTAGTACCACTTAAATGGCAGATAAGCACGCGGCCAACCTTTTGGAAAATGGTTACCGTGGTTTACCGTTTTTTCGCGACGGTTTTTTCACCTCCGGGCACGCGTGTCACGTTTCCCACTCAACCCAGCCTGCGGACGGCCTGACGGCTACTGGTAAGAAGTGCTCATGCTTGCCGGCGCCGGCAAGCATGAGGATTTGTATTTGTCGTATAACAATAGATAACTCTATCATCATAAAATTTAAATTTCAATGACGATCGTCGACTACCGTCGGCATCTCGGCATAGATCGGCATTCTGCAGCGGCATAGTTAGCAATTAAAGTTCAACCTTATATCTATAACCATAAGATCTATTGTTATACGACAAATACAAATCCTCATGCTTGCCGATGCCGGCACTGGGCGCCGGCCCTAAGAGGAGTTTATTTATTACCCTAATTTTAATTCTACATTTGGTATCAAGCATGTTTTTAATATTTTCGACGCAAATTATTCCATCATGGTAGTAAAATCTCTAACATGTATAGAAATAAAACTTCCGGCGGAAAACAAATGCTATCGGTCAGTGTTATCAATAGCAGCGATGTATAATATTGTATAGTGGGTTAGTGATTACGCAAATCAAATATATAGTACAAAGTGCTGTTAAGCAAAAGCAGATTCGATTCTAATTATATTATCGTTATGCTCATTATGGAATCTAGAATGTGGACAAACATACTTAGACAGTTTTTGTAAATGCTTACATATAATACATAGAAACACCCAGACCAATGCAAATAGTCATATTCATGCATACAAATATTTGCACTAAGCGGCGATCGAACACGCGCCTCCTTTGTGGCTGTCGCGTTCACTACCGCCACGCCACAAAGACTGTCAAAATTAGATATTATAGCGATGTCATAAACCATTTTTGTACGCTTTGTAGGGAAGTAGGTGTACCTATTAAATCCGTGAAAAATTAAAATTATCTTATTTATTCGTTTATCAGACGGTGTCAATCATCCATCCGTTGGGTCGAAACCCATAAATATTTGAAGTATCCTTAAACTCCATAAAGTTCATACATACTTACCTTTACCCATCCAAAACTTACGTACCCTACTTTTATCGCAAACAACATAAAACTGTCAATTATTAAATAGTCTATAGATCACGTCTGGAATGTCACACGACAGAAACATACGTGTTATTTATGACTGACTGATTTAGGATGACTGTATAATATTAATGTCTAGTCGCCATTGCTCTGTTACGATGCTTGTGATTAATGATTATAATACTCAATGAATATTTATATTTATTCGTGGTCAATATATGTTTTACAGTCAAAATTACATCACAGTCATAAAATAATGCCTAATTTATTATCCCGCTCCTCACCATACCCGGGCCAAATGAGGCCATCACACTGGCAGCATTGCCACGATGGTTAGCGATGGCCAACCTTTGCCCCAGGTATGAATACTTTAATATAATCAACTAATCCGACTGTGAAAAAGGTCAACTTATTAAGAAATGTCCTTAAACGCCCGAAACATGTTTGATTGCTGTTGGTACCGAAGAAATACAATAAAAGAAACGAAGAAAATTAATAGGTCCCTCTTGCTATGCTAAGGGGACCATAAAAACCGCTCATACACAGAAAACTCATACGCACAAAACGTTTTAGAAATATATTCATTATGCGTAGTGCGGCCTAAAGAATTCTCAAAAAGCTAAGTATAACAACGGATTGATTAGGTTGCTTCTAGGCATGCGTGTTCCACCATCGACCACTTCAATTACCAAGAGGTGAGATAGTGGTCAAATGCGGGTCTATTTTTGATATAAAAGGGGGTTTAAAATAAAATTTAACTTTTGGTGGACTTAAAGCTTAGTTTAAATGACTAGTAGGAAATGCAACGTTATTTTATTACACACCTATTAATAACGGAAATGTTTCGATTATTGAAGCATGTCGACAAACGCCGCGTAATTGTTCTATAGTACGTAGCTACTGGAACAAAACTCTAAGGAAAACGACACGGTTGACAGTATGGTAATGCTATGCTGTAATGTAGTGATTCGATCCGCAGTTAGACTGAAAAAAGGACTCCAGACTCCGAGGTGGAAGCTTCGGATGCTACTGGGATTAACGCTAGGGTGCAGAAGAAGTGATTCGATGGGATCCATGGGGATTAATGTGCGGAACAAAGAGGGAGGACGTAAAACTGGGACGGCTCGAGGACGAGATTTCCGCATCCCATCCTTTTAATATTTTTTTATACAAAATGTATAGAAGAGTCGCGATGCCAAACAAATAGAACATGTGCCACATCCTTTCTATTTTTCAAGTCAAATCCGTATGCTGCGTCTGTAAATTAGCAATTGTACCTAGGTACCATCTTATAGGTTGATTTGGGTTCTAAAGGTTTGATTGACTCCCTGCCAGCTCACATGTTTCCTTCTTCCTACAGTCCCGGGTCCTTTAAGCGGGGTGTGAAAAGGCCTCTGATGAAACCGTCAAGCTGAGGGCCACCACTGTTGAGTCATGTTTACGATGGTGACCTTCTTTCCGAGACTTTGCCTTTAGCTTACTATCAGGCGAGGTGAAGCCAAATTGACGTGTCTTTTATAAAAGAAAATATAATCGAGCGTAGCCAGGTCACCTAGGTCACGCCTAGGTGCCTGTAATAAAACGATCCCTAAATAATTTGTCACATGTAAAATCGTTTCCTGCAGCTATAATTATTGGTTGAAAGTTTTTCTATATCGGCGTATACCTGCATTGTCTTTTTTAAAGACGTTGGATAACTGATAAGATAACACCTCTGTAGCATAATATGCACCCTAGATTACAGAAAAAGTCATGTGTAAACAGTACACTGATAAAAACGCTCTGTACACGAAGCGGCGCAGTGCGGCGGCGGTGCAAAGCGGTACAGTTGACAAATGTTATTATTTTCAATATCCAGTACACCGTCTATATCTCTATATACATAAATAACTTCTTTCCCATAAAGTTAGAATAGACAGATTCAAGGAAAACATTTGCATATGTTACTTTTTGCTTCGTCTATTTTCATGTCATAATTGTTTTCATTGATGTTACTAAGGTTGCGAGTCGGTACCCTCTTCGTCCATCAATAAAGGCTTGAGATGAGAAGATCTTAATGGTGTGATTCACGCCTTTACCTGATCATTATTCACAACAAACTTTTCATAAAGATTTCGTACAATGCGTTTTGATATGAATCTTATAGTTTATATACCGTGCTATTGTAAATATCGTTTTAGTATCAACAGAACGAACCAGTAATGGCAGAGGTCGCCACCGTTCACCGTAGAATCTATGACCTCGTCTATGCTTCGATTGTTTGAGAGGAAGCCATGTTTGAATGAAAATACAACTTATTGTTCTGTACAATTTTCCTTACGTATATGGATCGCTTGTTTATTTTAAATTGAATGCCATAGAATTTTTCTTAAGATATCTGTTAAGAGAACGCTTAGATATATGTAAACAACTCTAGTATTTTTTTAATTGAAATGTCCGGAAATTCAAGTATCCATGAGGATTACCTCATTGATACCCAGACTTCTGGTCCTAACGGGTAGCCAGCCGTACGTACTCACGGTGCTATCAAAAGACACTTATAAATTACCACACATTATTAAGGCTTCCAACGGATGGAGAACCTTCCTCATTTTTGAAGTCCATTGGACGATCTGCTAGGAGCCGTTCGTTGGCCTCTTTGCTTGGAGCTGACTTGGAGCATACAATGTCTGGTCTGGTGTCCACATTTTTCCAGCCAGTTCAAAAAATAAATAACGGCTTTTTATGCAGCTGTGATCTTACGGCTGCATTCGTGTCAGATGTATTCAATTCGAATACCAATTCCCAAAATAAAATACTTAGGTATCGTCAATAACCTAAAAGTAATTCCGTTAACAACAGAATACATGGAAATAAGGAGACTGTTACTGTTATACTTAAAAAGGTTACATTTTCACCTGTCACTCGTTATTTTCGAGCACCTGCAATGGGATGAATAGTGCTGTCTGAATGTAGCTTGTTAAAAGCGATCACTAATAACCGTATTGCAATCAGCAATTAACGGTGAAAATGACATTTACGTGATATAATGTCAGACCATAATTACTTTGGCTTATTGTATGCCCAGTTGAAGAAATAAGTACCTACTTATCAACCTGGCAGCTGTGCAAACTAGCAATATGTTAATAGGAACTATTGGTTGAAGACGGTACACTGCACTAAAATAGGATCTTAAGTTTTATTGAGCGACTTTTCCTCATTGCCGGTTCTTCTCAAACTATAGCTATAAATAAAAAACGTAAGAATTTCACAATTTCACTGCTAAAGTTGTAAGGTGGCAAAGTACTAAATTCGATTTTGGTGTGATACTTTGGAGTCTGGGTAGATAAATTTTGCAACAAAAAATAGTATACGGATATTTAAAAACAAAATGGACTATAAGGGTACCAGTCATACCTACCAGTCCTATAATTTTGTTGAATCTAATATCCTCGTTTAAATGAATGTTAACTTTACATAACTTAACAGTCTTATAAACAACACTGATTCGTAAGCATGATGTTTAGAAATAATATGTTAGCTATGAATGTAGAAGGAAGGAAAATGCTTATTATCGGATAATATTGACGTGATAGATATAATAAATATAGTATGTTCCATACAATTCACTAGTTAGTTAACACGTATTACCTACTTATTTATAAATTATTTTTATTAAAACAGTGCTCTTGTCGGTAGAGTAGTTGCCACTTTTATTTTTCCTCTGCCAGTCCTTTGAGGAAAAAGTCGAATAAAACAAAACCCTGAACCTTACAACCCCTCTGGCCAGCGTGGAAACAGTAGGGCAAAGCCTCCCAACATTGGGAAACGCCTTTATTCAGCTGTGGATTGCGATAGATTAATTGCATGATTGAGTCCTTTCACTTCCTGATGTATCAGGAAGTGAAAGTACGATAGAGTGACCTCCGTCCCCCATGAGGCCAGAGGGCCAGACTGTAAAGGATGGTCCTGGGTCAGCCGGGGTGCGAGGGATATGTCGAAAAACAACCTCACCTCCGGCCTAGCACAACGACCCTCAGTCGGCGTGCGGTTTTAGTCGGTTCGAGTGCGACATAACCTCCCCTTGCGGTTCCGGCGGGGGAGGTATCTGTGGGGATTTCCGCAAGAAAAAAAAAGCTTCTCGCCCTTTTCCCTTTAGTATCAGTAGGTAATATGTTTCATATAGCCATCCCTTTTATTACCGAAAGTAGGTATACAGTGGTGTCACTGTCTATCAGATTTCGCAAACTATTACTTACTATACCATCTTTCGTACACTTTGACTGAAAATCCCTGATTTTAAAGTTTCTCGTACCCCGCGACCATGACTACTGAAAAGTAGCCGAAACGTTGGATAATAATAAAAAAGTAAATAATAAAATCCTTATCATCCACATAAAGACGTTAATCCTGATCGCATCCGAAGCCACGTGTCCTCAGAGCTCAGGGTCCTCAATCTTGGGCGTCCAAGGTAGTGAGACCGTTGGCACGCATGTCACCCTCCACGACGCCAAGCCAGTCTTCCCCTAAAAGTAAATAATAACAAATAAATGGCAATAGAATCCGTTACAAAGTTGTTTTTATTTCAATGAGTCACTTTCGCGTAAACTTTAGGAAATATGTCTTAATGTTTGTTCTGTTATATCTCAACTATTACAAAATTCTAGTTTCGCAATAAGATCGCAAAGATCTTTTTACCTCAGTACTTACATATTTAGTAATGTAAGCCTATCTATATGTCTAGACGCCTATGTAAACAGAAGTTACACAAGCATAACGATGTAAGTGTAACTGATATAATATGTACATACATCCATATCCATACTAATATTATAATGCGAAAGTAACTCTGTTTGTCTGTCTGTATGTTACGTCCACGACTAAACCACCGAACCGATTTTGCTGAAATTTGGTATTAGGGGTAGATTAGATCTTGAGAGAGGACATAGGCTATGGTCTATGCCAGTATGGTCGCGATAACCGACACCTACGCGGGCGGAGCCGCGGGCATAAGCTAGTAATTACATACGCTCACACTTATTTCCCTCCGGGGATGTATATTGCAAAATATTCGATCCCAGGTTTACCATAGCACACACCAATGACTTTTCGATGCTTTTCGAAGTTATGTGTAGAGGTATTTATCGCAGGTTTATAAGTGCCCGGTTAATGGCAACAGGCTCGCCACCTATTACATTGGGACCTAAACCTAAACTGGCGAAATGTGGGTGCTAGCACCTCTGCCTACCCCTTCGGGGAATACAGGCGTGAGTTTATGTATGTTATGTTATGTATTTCTTTGTTTTATTTTTACACTAGGTACTTTCTTTGGTCTTGCACATGAATAAATAATTGCACTTCATTACATTACATCTTAGCTCATCTATCGTACCTCATCTTGTTTCATCTGTCTCAACTCACGTTATTTTTTCCTATTTTATGTCCTCTTCTCTTTCGGGCATAATTTTGCTTTTTTTGCTTGTATGGGTACCACTAAAGCCTCCGGGGCTTGAACCTCACCTGTTAGCTAGAATTTGTTGGTTAATGAACGAGGCCCTGGCCAAATATTTCCTCTTGCGGTTGGGAATTCAGACGGTATGTCACTCATGCATATCAGCAGAAGGAACAGTAAGGCGGGCCTCTCCTCTCGGTTTCAAAGTACAAGCTTTGAATCATCATCAACATCATCATCGCATGTCACCCTCCACGACGCCAAGGGTAACAAATGCCTGGCAATCGCGCCCCCACCGGGTCCAGGTAGAAGGGGTTGGCCCAAGAAGTGCTGGTTTGGCTTCGTGGAGGGTGACATGCGTGCAAACAATCTCACTAAGTACCTTGGACGCTCAAGATCGTGTGAAGTGGAGGAGGAAGAGCCGGAAGGCGGACTCTGAGCTCCGAGGGCAACGTCGCCTCGGATGCAATCAGGAATAACGTCTTTATGTGGATGATGATGAAGCTTTGAATGTGGGTACTTAACTGGGACTAACGCACTACGTTGATGAAAAATTGGTGTAAGTGTTTTGAAAAAATATTCTAGTAGCTGCGATTCCTAGCGACACGTGCCATCAGAGCGCTATAATTTGGTAAATAGTTTGTGTATAATAATAGTATGTCGCACCGTGTGCAGAAACTGTCAAACAGGTTACATTTTAAGGAATTCATGCCTATTAGCAGCTTTATAAGTTGACGATCTTCTATAATACTCGTGCAATATGATATTCTAAATTATAAATCGATATTACAGAAGGCATCCTGGGCCTGCCATTGAGCTGAGGATGGATTGGTGCTATTCTAAATGAGTAATGTCATTTTGAATAGCACCAATCCATATCCCATAGCTGTATGGCATATTTTCGGCGTGATTCCATTGTGTGGGTGATATGAATGAAAGTGAATTTACTAATATATCTGCGATAAAATCTGCGTTCCATTTCAAATTTGAATTCGGAATTAATCCCCACCTCACCCCTCGAACCATTTTTTTTGTGAAGACGTAGTCTCTTTGAAGTCCATATAGGTAGGTATAACAGTAAAAATATACTTTATTCGTACAGTTTTATATAAACCTATACAAGTTTGAAGTTACACATATCTACTGGCCCACTTAAGCATAACTTATTTGGGAAATCTACCTATTAATAATCACTTTCACCATGTTTCAAAACAGGATTCAGCCAGAAGGACTTGTTAAAAATTCGGTACAAGTCCGCACTTAGGTACTCAAGTTTTGCATTTTAGAAGTAGTGTTTACCTGCACACGGTAATTGTGTAAGAAAGTTGTATGCACCGACGACGACGTACGATACTTTCTTAGCAAGTGAAGTTAGCCGTGACCATGAAATTGCATTCCATTAGATTGATGGTGGGTGACTATGGTTAGTAGTACAATGTCTGTGGTAATCAAAGTATGTGATAGAGTGAAGTTAAAATAATAGTAATTCAAATCGGATCATGTACTTGTGTTATAGAATTTTCACCTATGACATGTATTGTCAAGTCTTTTGTTTTGTCAAATGATACGATGAGTTAGAATCTTACTAAAACATAATATAGGTAAGTACTTGTATTTGAGATTTTCGTTGCGAATTTTTACTGCCTTCTTTAGTTTGGTTGGAACTTGGAAGAGTAGTAATAGGTGCATTGAAAGAGTAGTAGTTGATACATATACAATATAATATATCTACAGAATCTACTTTTTGATTCAATTTAGTTAGACTTTTGGGCATGTATTTTTGAAGCAACCACGTCAATCCTCTAAGAATATATTCTACATAATCAAGTTGTCGACCAATTACTTTTTTATAGCTAACTGCCAACTATACATCTAGGTCTTTAGGTCGTTAAACTAGAAAGTGTATAAAAATTAACAATCTGTTAATTTAAACGTCTAAATTACTTCCAAGTTTCATATATCCGCAACGTCACTTAAAACGTATTTTAGTTCAAAGTAGGCACGGCACTTCAATTCGTTGGGTCAAGCTTCAAGCAATCTATTATGTGCTTCAAGTATTGTTCTGAATGCTTTGCCTAGTTTACTCAAGAGAAACGTTTAGCACAAAGACAGGCACATATCGATGGTTGTAAGTCAAAATGTTGTAAGCGACGTAGAATATTCAAGGAAAAAGATTCCAAACAACACCATAAACTCTTGACCGAAAGACAATTTTCTTGTCACCTACCATGTTGCTTATTCTCTTTCAACTGTCGTCATCGATATGTTATTTAAAGATCTCTATGTGTACTAGACTCGGTACACGAAACTATAAATTTGTCGCCTTAGTGGTGAAACACATACCGTCCTTCGTGTAATAAATGTATGTAAAAATGTTTTTGCACTCAAGGATCTTTTCTGTGATGAACCTGAGACCCCACGCGAAGCAATCGTTGCACCACGGACGCAGTCAATGCCCCGAATGAAAAAATAATAATATGACGACACAATATTTCTAACGAACGATATTTAAAATTCAGTCTCAGATATTATCTAAAGTAGTTTCATAGATGATATGTTAGGTATTTCCGTTCCTATCAATGGTAAAAGCCGCTAACATCGATATAACTTTTGATTGAGTTACGAATGCAAATTGAAGTTGAATTGATTTGTGGTGTGCGAAAGTTTGTGGTGTTGCCGATATCAAAATTCAACTTTATTAATATCGAACATAAACGTAAGTGAAATCGTAATCGATTCACACGGTTTAGTAATATGGAAATAAAAGAAGAAAGACAAATAAGAATCGATATCGAAGATAAAAAAAATAGATATATAAAAGACAAATACTTTGTTTTAGTGCAAGAGTAATATCTAGTTCTACACTTACTTAAAGATGAAGACATAAAAAATAGGTCAAAGTATGATTTTTACAATTACAAGTATTACAGGCAAAGTACTACTACTACTGTACTATACTATTACTTTATAATGAAAATAAATTTTATAACGTTACTAATAATAACGCTGTATAGGCACTTAACCTAAAAAATTGCCCAAAGAATTAACAACTTCCTTTTTTGAAATTCCTTAAAAAACGTAATGTAAAAATTCTTCGATGATGGTGTTGTTGCTCCTTGATCCAAGGTTATAGAGGGCGCGCCATTCGCAGCGCCTTTTTGTTACGATACAAAACACAATTACCCTTTAGTTGACCTGTGATTCAATCAAGAATTTCAATATCGCTTGCGACCCGAAGCATATAATCATTGTAAGTTTAATTCTTAGTCACATCTTAATTTTTTTCATCGAAATACCTATCTGTATCTGTCTGTTCTTTTGGTTAAGTGTTTGAGATTCTTAGCAGTAGTAGAAAGAAGTGCACTTGACTAACGCATAAGTAAATATTGAATACCAAATTAACCAAGAAATGTTAACCAATTTCATCAATATACATACATTTACAATAATTGATAAGGCAAGTCTTGAAAGCTATGTTCCGTATCCTGGTGTAGAATATCAAATAATAAGTGGTTTTGTTTCAATGAGTGATAGTAGTAGTTGTACTTGTAGTTTTAATTGATTTTTATTGTCTTGTCATTGGTGAAATCCATTCGCGCATCGTAATACAAAACTTACATTACTCACACACTTTTTAATGAATCAACGGGTAATTGACAATTTGACGTAGGCACAATAACTTCTAGTGTTGATACAAACCGATTGATGTCAGCGCGGCTTAACTTCACGGTTCATTGAACTGCCTGACTCAAGACTTGTAATTCACCAGTAATGAATAGTTTGCCTTCGAGCGAATCGCAAACTACATTATTCGATTTCACGCTCTTGTTGATATAAATTCGACTCGATCATTTGAATAATTGTTATATTTGGAGCCATGGCTTGGAACCGTCGATGAATGTAACGCAAGGTAGCTGAAACTTTCGATGCTTTTATGCGATTGAAATCTCTTTTGGTGAGGTACCTTGGCGAAAGTATTCGTAAGGTTTTCTTTTCTGTTCATCACCCCATTCGTAGTTTGGCAAATAAAGTTTAAAAATAAATGTTTATGTTAGAAGCCAACCTAAAATCATTATTTGATTTTATGATGTTATTATATAAGTTTAAGACTATTTATTTGACGAGATCTATCGACTACATTATTACAAGTAGAATTGTAAGTCCACGGAATAGTTTTAATAAAACAGGTAGCGATTTAAATCAATACATAATTAATTCCAACGTATTAAATAAATTCGTGAATCATAACTAATCATAAGCAACTACCCGTATGAATCATACATAACATTAAACTTAGAAGTAGAAGTCGTGCCTTCACTTAACATTTCGTGACTCAGTTTACTTCAAACTTCAAAATACTCGTAGTTTTTAAGGCTTAAAGATGTTAGAAGTCTTGTCAAGTATTAAGTCGAAACGTGGTAAACAAAATCTTAGATTACCCACTGAACTGTCGGAACTTAAACAGGTAACTTAAACTTAAGTAGGTATGTCTAAGTTTCATCGGTCGAAATATTCTATTAAATCTGTTCTTCTAGCCTGAACCCATTTTTTTTGTTTTATTTGGCAACGGCTCTCCTAATCTGTCGTCTCCGATATCTGTTCTCAATGTTCATTAATCTAAGAAGTTCTAAGTATTTTCAATCAAATTTAATGAATTATAATATTGTACTTGATAGTGGTCTTGGTGTGCAGCCTCATTATGTCATGGCCCTATCATAGCAATTATGTTTACGTCTCCAACAGCTAGTATTAGTATAGAGTTGTCAATGCCTTTGAGGGTTCCCATTCTTACAATAGGTATTATTATTCAATGTTCTTGCATATTGAATGCAATAATTATCAATTTTACAATCCAATGATAACTCACCTCGCTAATGGAACCTTGATCCAATCAGACTGCATTCCAATCTACGCGCGCTAATCTGTTCATAATCGTAAAACAACTGCGCGAATGCTTTCACTTTCTTAAAAAAATGTACGTGAAACGTAACGTGGATTAGTGTATGTCTTTAAGGCAAGGCAATTGTGAAAATAGGCGCTGATGTTGTTGTGATTGATGGAGAGGCTGATGAGTTGTGGCAAGGTTAACAAAGATGAATAGTAGCAATACTCTCTTTGGAGTTGATTTATCCAATTATATCATGTTATTTAGACACTAATTACATGATATTTCATCTCTTGTCGATCCGAGCGCCGATTCCGGTTCCATCCGAAACTTGCACTTTGTAACCTTTTCCCCTCTTGCCGGTTATGAATGAAATGTATTTATTTACAAATAAAAAATAATGGAAGTATTATCAGCTAGTCTGTTTTTCCGCGATGGGCATAGAAACTACAGAGCGGATTTAGAGACGGTTTTATGTTTAATCGCAATCGGTTGAGTAGAATCGGAGATGTGTGCAAAACTCACGATATCCATGTCCAAAATGCACGCGGTTTGAGCAGCGGGGGCATAGGCTGGTTTCAAATAGGTATGTAATTTTTTTAACGCAGTTTTAACTAACGTTCAAATACAAATGACTACGGGATGATGCAACGAGACCACGTGTCATGTTGAAACGTAACGAAGCATATCGTCTCAGAGAAAGTATACTTACTATTTTTACATTTAGACGTTATTTTATGTGTTAGTGTATAGGTATCTCTTATTCTGTAATGTTTTGGATAACGCTACGTAATGGCAAGTAATGTTTACGACCATGTTATAACCATTTTCTACCTCATTATTGGAATGGTTTTGAAAATGTAGTAACAAAAGTCATTATTAACATAAGTAGGTAAGTATATTGTTTAAGATGTTTGGGATAGCTCGAAAAGAAAGTTTTATGTAGTTATAGATAATTCGTTTTAGAGTTTCGGATTGAATTAGGATTGAAATGCGCTCACTCGTATTGAAAAGCTAAAGTGACCTATTTTCAAGGTTGAACCATCGCATCGTTGCAATCACAGATGCCACGGTCCAATGATGAAATGCTTCCATATTGAAATACAATACCTACTCAGTAAAATCATCATCACCTATATGGAGGCGGACAATACAAGAGATGATTACTAACGATTCTAAATCAATCATTATACGTTTCGCAATGATATTGGCATTCGGCATTTATAATTACTGTAGTTACGATAGTGTTCTTTCTATGCGATCACGTTCATGGCTGTTTCCCATAGGGCTGGCGGCGGTCTGTCGGCCATTGTTATTAAATAGCTTTACATTCACACGGACTTTGTTACTTAATTAATAATAATTAACTATCAGGATCAGATTAAAAATTTGTTTATAATTGTCTTGCTTTTTGTAAAAGTTGATCTTCTTTAATCGACGAAATCTGATTCCATACAGAGGTTGGAGTCTGGTTCGCATTCGAATTCGCACTTCTAAATGGATTGGTTTATCTTTATATTATGGAGACCAACTGCCGTCAGAAAGAAAAGAAAGAAATAAAGAAGAAAGAGAAGAAAAAAAGAAAAAGAAAAGAAAGAAATTCAAACCTAAGAAGAGATCCTGCACCAGAAGATCACTGAACAGGTGTATCGGTTTACAGATTTAGGTTGATCTGGGCTTCGGTCTTGGTAAGACCCCATATACCCTTGCATACAATTGTTGCAAGATAAATATCTACTACAGTTCACGAATACAGGTTTATTTGATTAATTGCCTTTATATGTACATTTAGACAACCGTAAAGACATAACGAGTGTTTTAAACTGTCCAATTGGTGAAACATGACCAAAGAACTCTTAATGGACCATTACAAATATTACCTACAGCATATTTTTGACCCACCGTACCTTGAGTCAATGGTATTACGAAACTAATTTATGAGGTAACAGAGTCGTATTGCTCTAAATCATCGGGTTCATTTGAATACAATACGTTCATACCGTGTTTAGAACCTGTTGAGTGTTTTGTGTATCACCTATGAGTTTATTGTGCCTGGTAAGAACCTGTTTCGGTGGCTTTGAGGTGTGGTAACTAGATCCTTTGGTAATTAAACTTTTATGATCTGTGTACTAGTTTTGAGAGTCTTAATAAACGGAGGCTGAAGAAGGTTGGTGGGGGTGTGAATAAGGATGTAGTTATGTAGCAGGTGGGTGGTTTATCCTCCATCCACAGTAGAACCTGAATTCCCTGTGTTCCTGAATATCACTCACTCAGCAGACGGAGCCCTCACGCCACTTTGAGTAGACTTAATAAAATATTAAGTGACTAATTTATTCGTATCATAATTTTTTGTTCATTATTTTCGAAGTCGTTTTTTTAATAACATTTTCATATCGCCATGTTTAGTTTTGAATCATTAGTGCAAATATTTGTATGCATATATATGGCTATTTGCATTGGTCTGTTTCTATGTATAATATGTATATATTTATAAAAAGAAAAGTATTTAAGTATGTTTATCCGCATTCTAGATTCCATAACACAAGCTATAAAAGCTTACCATGGGTCTAGATAGCGTTGTGTAGTGTGTAGTATTTTTTTATTTTATTACAACGTGCAGTAAAAACTGAGGAAGCGTAAGATTTTGTTTTTGACATAAAATCCGTAGTTCGTGTCAATGAACCTGGCCGTCAGAGGTACGTGTTAGTCCATGTCTTCTGTTCTGTCATCTTTGTGTATTTCATCTAGATCTTTTCTACAGTTTAGGGTGAAAAAGTAGCAAACTGCCATTCTTCTGGTTCCTCTTAAACTTTCACATTTATATAATCATCATCATCTACACGTGCCCTTGTCATGATTATTTGGTGTCGGAGCTACATATCATTGTCCTCCTGCGTTCGTTTAAGATGTCATTTACTCAGCCACTCCTTTCTTTGCCATAACCTCTTCAACTTTCATATTTATATATTAATAGGATTCATAATCTCATTACCTTCCTGATAATTTAGTACAATTGGTCATAAACTTGATGATTGTGGTTACAATAAGACGGATGTGTATATCCTGCAACCATATGCAACGAGCTTTGAGTTCTAAGAAGGCATTTTATGTGAATATTTAAGTGTCGTTTTGTACCAAGAAACAAGCCGAGTAGCTCCTCATTGATAACTCAGGAGCAACGTGAATAAATTCAGAAATATTCATCGGGAACTTGCTCTTTTAGTATTCTGGATATTATGTCATTACCTGACGAAACTAAATTCATTGTAATCTATACTAAGTGATATTATAAAACTAAAGAATTTGTTTTTTTTTGTTTGGTTGAGCACGTTACTCTCAGGAATTACTTACTGTTTCGTTTTTTTTTTATTGTGTTGAATAGTCCGTTTATCAGCAAAGGCAACAGGTGTGTCGTAAAATTGTAATGATCTTAAAACGAACTCCTGCAAATGGCGATTGGTTTCATTTTATTATCACTCGCTAGCTGTAGCCCACGGCTCCGGCGGAGTCAGTGAGCCGCTCCGCACACTTGGACTTCTGATCCTGTTCCGGCTGCTGACCCTCCCCAAAAGCGTGATGATATGACATTGACAAATAATGTGGCTTTCTATTGCTCGGATGGCCTTTTTTGGGGTTCTTTTATTTTGTTTGTTTTGTTTTTATTTTTATCTTGTAATTATTTTCTTTTGTTCAGTGTGTAGTGTCAGTGTATATAATAACCGAATTTTCTTTCTTTCTTTCTTTCTATTGATGAAAAAATTTTCAAACCAGTATATCCAGAGACTACCAAAGGAGATTACCGCCAGCATTACAGCACAGTATTAGCTATTGTATAGTGTAAGTTTACCTCTTCATAATAATAGTATAGACTTACAAACATCCCTCCACCTGTATTTAAATGATATCCTACAGAATACGTGATGGTTAGCAGATGCTAATAAAAGATCATTAACCAGGTGCATAATAAGTACCAATTATTAATAAGTATCTACCTACTTTCTATTCAGCACCCAGCCTTGTTCGTATTTAAGTATGTTGTCTATGGACTGATATTATCTATGAAATAGAAAAGCCCCTCTAGACAAGTGGCAATACGTCACGATCAATTAAGGATTGACAGACGTTGACGACTGTCATAAACGCCATTAACGTCAAAATATGTGTCAAGATCATACGTTCTATTCTACAGAACGATGGCCAATGAACTATCAGTTGTGTAGAGGAGCAGGTGATCTTTGGGTTCTTTGTTTGTTGTGCAAAATATAACGGGAGTGTTCATTATTATACGTACCAGAATTACAGTAAAATTATTCTTGCATAATAATTAAGTACTCCCACCTAAGAGGTATAAAAAGTACTTAATGTTTTTTTTTTATTATAGTGAGATTATAAACAGACCTTATTATAATAAATGCTAAAGTTTGAATGGATGAATGTTTGTTACAGTTATCTACTGAATGTTAAATGGATTTGGATGAATAGGAATCGGTGTACCGGGTCCCACCTTCGCGGCGAATACAACCTCATTTTTAAAAAATACCGGCTAATTTATGGAGGTTAGATTGCAGTGACTCCCGTTAAAGCCGTATAACTGTTACAATAACTAAGTTGACTATTCGTTTAGTTTTTAATCAACAGCTTATCCATCGGCAAAGGCTATCTCCAAAAACATCCATCTATCCCTATCTTTTACTATTCTCATCCATTCTGGACCGACAACACTTTTAGAGTGCCTTCAAATTAGAAGCGTGGGGAAGAGCTGCTGCGGCAGTCTTAGTCCCAATTTGAAGGTGCTCTTAATGTCGTCTCCCTACCGTTTCCTACAATTTTGGAAATAAATAGTTTCAAATTATTGACAACCCTATTCATTACGGCTCACATTGACCGACATTCAACCATGTACCATAACCAAACATTGGCGATAACGAATCAGCTGTAACTCCGTTATAATAACGCGTTCTTTGTCGTGACCATCGGCTAGAGAAAGTACTGCAGGTGCCAGTGAGAGGATCAAACGTGAAGCGGATTTTCAACTAATGGTTCTGATAAAATATACCTACAGCTTAGACTATTATACTAACTCTATAGACACAGTGTGGCCACTACAACGCGTAAAATATTGGTATAGGTGCATCTCATAACATAGGCAATATTGACATTTTTACTTATCACATTTCGAGCCGACTTTTACGATTTGAAACAATAAACATAAAATTATACAACAAATTTAAAAAAAAATACAACGATACATTTAGTTAGCAACTGTCTCTATACAATACATAGTCAAAGACCTACAGAAAATGAAAGCCCGATAAAACACCGATAAGCTACTAAGTCTGCAATGATGTTCCAGATATTGTTTACTTTTATTAAAAAAAATATTATTATTCCAATTTTGAATTTTTGCGCCTTATCTTCAAAAATTACTAATCAAGGTAGCTATAGTAACCAACCAAGTTTAATTCAATTAAACGCAATATACTTGATGTATCTTTATTAAACTGTAGCACATGGGGTGATTGACCGTGGTAAACAAAAACTTACAACGCCACGAACTCGATCGACGCTTGAAGCTTCAGTAATAGTAATAGTTAATAGTGCCAACCTTGCGTCTGCATTCGTAGTCTTATTTTGTTAGATTCCTTCTTACTTGATCACTGTCTATGCGGAAACGCAAATAAAATGGTTCTATGAGTAAGCCCACGTGCGTTAGCAGAGCTAAATGTACAGTGCTATTGTTAGTTCAGTTTAGGTATTATATTAATGGTTTTTGCCGCCAAATCCCCGCAACGTCATCAATGTCAACTATTTCTTTTTATTATGCAGACAAGACGCTGATGTCATTTTTTTTTCATAATACGAATGTTTAACCATCTCCACTTCCTTAATATCTAAGTGTATTTACATCTTTACTCTTCGGAGTAGACATATATAACAGTCAAACGACTACTTTCTGTCCTTGCCCTTTCACACTTCACAAGTTTCATGCAGACCAGTCGATATTCTAACCTACAGTTTTTTTAATTCATCATAAATTATTATAGACTTACAAAATTCTGATTGCTCTGATTCCTTATGTAGTTACAATAGGTCGCGCTCGTTCGCGTCGATTTTTTAAAATACTCACAGACTGGCGTCAGACATCAACATCCGAATATAGGAAAAAATATTAACAAGGACGTTTGGTAATTCGAAATTTAAATTTGGTAGAAGTCAACTTTTAAAAGATTTGAATACTGAATTGTTTAAATTGAGTCAAAACTTGTTTCAAGTAGGTGAATAGGCTAATGTCATGTTTTTGAATAGCCGCTTTATTTACTGTTGTGCCATCATTTCTTTGTTTAGACGACCTTATAGTGTAATTTATTGTACAGCCGGAAAGAGAAAAATAAGTACGACACGTTGTGTATTGAAGTTTTTAAAGTTTTCTCTAAGTCAAGAGCGGTGGAGAGAACTGGTTACCGTGTGAAGGTGCTAATGTGCCATGGGCCAGTGACTTGCCGTTTGTGTACGATTGGGATCTTTAAATTCCAAGTATTGAACTACAAGTGGGATTTTTTTGTGTATTTTTAACTACTATCTTGCAATCTTCGACCACGGAACAGATAATAGTACCTACTCTTCGGCTTTACTCTGCCATTAAAATTTAAACCACTTACCTCCGCCACAACTAGTAATGTTACTGATTGTACTCTGCGGCTGCGAGGTCTTATTATATACAATTAAAATTGTTTGTACAAGTGAAAACGTCATTTTGATTGTTTTCCAGGAGGCATGGTCACCAAGCCCCCTGGACAGGTGTTAATTCAAGTCAATATAATGGCGAATGTATGAGATTTGACGTTTATGACATGCGTTAGCGACTGTCATTAACGTCAAATCCCATACATTCGTTATTCTATTCTACCATACGCTAACGAACTGCCACTTGTCTACAGGAGCAGGAGACTAAGGCTGGATTTTGCCAATAAATATAAAAGCGTTTAATAAATTCAATAAACTTAATGGAACTCATAAACTAAATTGTAGCAACACTATTTATTTTACTTTCATCACCGTTTATGTCATTAGTGAAATCCAATCTAAGATGTTAGAATTCTAGAAGAGTCATGTCAAGATATCGGTTGTAGTGAAAATATGGAAATAAACCGCAATGCAATTAGTTTTACTTCGAATATGTTTTTTTTTAAACCATTTACCACAGAATAAAATATAAGTACTACTACCATTCAGCGTAGGTATCAAACTTTCAAAAATGCTAAAAATCCTTTTCATGCTTTAGTAACACAAACGAAATGGCCCATTTCGAATAGATCAATATTTGCGCCCGTGAAGTTCTACTGAGTTGCATGATGTCGTCATTATTTCAATGTCAACAAAAGGTTAATGACTCGGAAAATTGATACCATCTGCGTTCCACTCCCATGTGGCGGCTGTAGAGCACAGCTCGTTATTGTTTGATGATCTTAATGTACTTGAATACTGCTCCATTTTTACCCAACTAACGAAGGTGGGTAATGTTTTTCATTCAGTTCCTATAGTTTGATGTTTCATCGTTCCCATTTTATCCCGCCGGTTACCAGAGGTGGTTATATTGGACTCGAACCGACTAGAAGCACACATCGTTTCGGGTCTCAATGATCAGGTTGTAAGGGTACCTAATAATCCATTTCCCTCGCACCCCGACTGACCTTGGGTCATCTACATCTTTACAATGGCCCCCTCGGTTTAAGGTTTTTTATAGTTTTTCAGTTTTCCCAATGACTTTCATGGCGTGATTGACATTTTTTTTATAAATATTCCACAACCTTGTACACAACGCTATCAGACCCATGGTAAGCTTTTATAGCTTATGTTATGGAATCTAGAATGCGGATAAACATTATTATACTTATACTTTTTTTTTGTAAATACATACATACTATACATAGAAACACCCAGACCAATGCAAATAGCCATATTCATGCATACAAATATTTGCACTGAGCGGGAATCGAATCCGCGCCTCCTGCGTGGCAGTCGCGTACACTACCGCCACGCCACGGAGGCTGTGCATTTGTAAAACATATACACTTCAGTAAAATGTCACTTGTTCACTAATTTCAATTTGTACCTTGTATAGTGTTTTACTGAAATTCTATTGACCTGTAATTGACTGGTTAAAAACTTCGGAGTCGACAACTCATTTTACTTTTATTGCTTGACCTCCTTAGTTTACGCTGGGTTATTCTTAAGCAAAAGAGGTTTTAACGGTAAGAATCTTGATTGAGTGTTGACGAGTCTGGCCTAAATACATAAAAGGACAATAATAAAAATAAAAATACTTTTACTTTTTTGTCTACGTAGAAAGCTACCTACTTATAAAATAACATATTATAAGCGTTATATTTTTTGGAGCTCGATAAACAATTGGGTATTATCCTATAGTTAAAATAAATTATCTAACCAAGTTTATTAAATTATGAATGGTAAAAGAGCGGTAAATATTCCGTCGGTTCTTATTTTATCGTTTTTATTTATTTTTAATCATCCACCCAACCTATAATAGTAACTGATTTGAATTTTAAAATTTATTACGTCACTAAATCTATTTTCATACAAGTTACCTTATAACTTAACGTTTTGACGTTAAGTAAAAAGTAAGTAATTGACTAGTCAGTAGAATACCCAATTAAAGACTTTTCCTACTGCCTTTAATAAATATCATCGCGCTACGACTCAAGGGAGGGAGCAGTAATCATAAAATGTCAACAAATCAGGTAGTTTTCTATACATTACTTGAAAAATTATGGACATTTATGGGTTAAGGGGATACACGGTTACACGGTAGATACCTAAGTATGTCACGGGCGATATAACTTCCCATACCATTCTAGTAGGTATATGACTCAAAATCCGTACACAATACAGCCCTTCACACAATTCTCAGACTACGTTGACCACAATCGGCTTTGTATCTATAATTTACTATCATTTGTCTGTATCTCAACATTCTCAACTTTCATATCCTTGTCAGAAGTTTGTACAATTCTTAACCAGTAGTGTACTTTCTAAAGAATCCGCCGGAACGAACCTCGGGTAGATAGAAGCAAGTAAGCAAGGTGTGTCGAATCCAATGTGTGACTAACTCTAATGCTTGATTCCGTTATGGATGTCGGCGCGTGCGTCCCTTGCCGCAGCCGCAACAAAAAATGCTTGTTCAGAGGTGTGAAACTATTTGTATCGAACCTGTTTCTGTTCGACTGTAAACAGAGCTCAGTCCCACTCAAGCCCGTATTTTATAATGGTACTCAGTTCTGAATCTCGATTTATCTGATGACAGATTGCATTGATTATTTGTCAAATCGGTCCTCAGATAAATCGAGATTCAGGACTAAGGCCCGTATCCTAGAATGACATTAAGCCTGAATCGCGATTTATCTGATGACAGATTGTATAGACAAATTGATAGATTTGACATATACACTATACAATCTGTCCTCAGACAAATCGCGATTTAGGCTGAATGTCATTTTAGAATGTCTTAGGAAGTGTCTTCCTAGAATACGGGCCTCTGACATGTGAGTGATAATTCGTAGAATTGAATAGAATGATCAAAGGGATTGATATTATGTTTACGACAGTCATACATCATAATACGTGTCAACCCCATTCATTGAATGGTATATCCGTGGGGATTTCCACTCTTAAAAAAGACCTTCAAATATTTTACATCAATGAACGAAACCTTTGCAATACCTTTCCTAGATCTGCTTATCCATACTAATATTATAAATGCGAAAGTTACTCTGTCTGTCTGTCTGTATGTTACGCTTTCACGCCTAAACCACTGCACCGATTTTGATGAAATTTAGTATAGGGGTAGATTAGACCATGAGAAAGGACATAGGCCATGTTTGGTCGCGATTACCGACATCCACGCGGGCGGAGCCGCGGGCAAAAGCTAGTCTTACAATAAATCAAACTTAGGTATGAATACCTAATCAATCCCATGTACCTAGAAGCCAGCACAACCTCTCTCTGTCCATTTTCTCACCATGTAATCACGCACAAAGGTTCTAATTGCATTCACACAGAATATTCAAAACTCACTCATAATAGTTAAACCAGAAAGCGTATTAGCATGTGTTTATCGTTTCTAATCAATAACGATTTCACGATGCGCGTACGCAACGTAATCATATCGTTAGGGTTCCCTACTCCATGGGTAAACAAAACCTTATTACTAAGGCTGGCTTTTACCAATCAAAATCCGTCAAAGTAAACGTATTGTGCGCGTACTTGATATCTTTTCAGTGTTGTGATAACCGAAGTTGTGCTTTTAATATTTTGTAAACACTAAGGGTTTTAATTACGCTATAAATGTACTAAACTGTACGTCTGATGTGTGATAAAGAGATGGCTCTATAACTAAAGCAAGTCCATATTAGTCGGATCACAGTTCTATATGTCGAATCAAAAGTCAATCACTGTTCATCCATTGGTATTGGTACTATATTATAAATGCGAGAGTAACTCTGTCTGTCTGTCTTTCACGTCTAAAACAATGATTCAATTTTAATGTAACTTGGTACAGAGATAGATTAGACCTTGCGAAAAAACATAAACAATGGTCATGATAGCCGACGCGACATCCACATGGGTGAAGCCGCGTACAACAGCTAGTAGTGTTGTTAAATTATAATAATTATTATCTTGTGGTATATACAATGGTACGGAACTCATGTGCGAATGCGATTCGCACTTACCCTACTTTTTCTGTGTTACTGTGACGTGTAAATATCGGATATAAATTAAATCACGTAGCCATCTTGATTTTGTCACGTTTCTAAATGGATTGTTACCATCGTGCTATAAATACTTACATGCAATTTTAATACATAGGTATATAATAATGCTCATATTAGTTCGTTCGTACTTATTTTTTACACGCCACTTGGCCGTTACCAAATCCAATAATGTTAAGGATTATATTATTAGTCTAACTATATATTTTAATGAATGTTAAGTCGGTATATGTACTCAAATTTTAAAAACTTTTGGGTATAAAGTGTACCTATAAACCAACTTGGGCGTGTAGATTCTTTTGCTTTTGATATATTCTTATTCTGTGCATTCGAGCAATAAAGAAAAATCTAACGACATTTTTTACATTAAAACTGATTTAGTTGTAAACCTAGTAACCTTCTTTTTTTTCTTGTGTGGAAATCCCCAATGAATACCTAATTACGAGAGTAGGTACATAGTACTTCTTTCCTTCCTACCAGCTAACCTTCCTCTTACTTCACCATAGCCGGGTTAAAAAGCAATTTTATTAAAATCTCCCTACTATCTGTAGAGGAATCTAATAGTTTTTTTTTTTTTTTTTTTAATTAAAAAGAATATTAGAACCGTAGTTACTAATATTCCCCTCTAACCCCTCCAACTAAGCTAAATTGCTTGTGCTAGGAGTGGGTTCACGTCGGTAGTGTAATGGCCAGGATCGAACCCGGGACCTCTTGATCGTAAGGCCGACTCCTTAACCACTAAGCTACCGACGCTTCCAAGTTTTTCTCATAGCAGCAAATAGCGGTATGTCTCATTGGGTAAATAGAGCGCCGAGAACAATGATGCGTCTACCGCACTCAGCGTTTTTTTGCCGTAATAACCGTTAATCTGGTAACACTGATGGGAAAATTAAACTTGGCCGTGTTGGTGTTGCTTATTATTAAATATTGTATTTTTTTGTTACAGGTAAGTGCTTGAAGCTGTTTATAGCGTGTTTCGGGTCGATTCAACGGGTCGAGTGAGTTATGTCAGAATTGAATACATTTAGCACATGCACAAAAATCTACCGTTTCGCAAGCAAAAAAGAAATGATGCCGATACAATATTATAACGTTTGATACTTTCATCAACATTTGTGGTTTTTTTTGGGACCATGACTGCTGTAAAGTAGCCGATCGTGTAAATGATAAAATACTTCTTAACTACACTGGCGCAGATTCACTATATTTGTCATTTTTATAACGGGTGTAAGGGGAATACTCCCCAAGCCGAAAATCCCTAGTAGACCTCCAGGTACATAACTCATTGGCATAAAAAAAAATCGTTTTGACCCAAATTTTTTTCGAGTTTTTAAAGGACACGCCAATTTGATGATAAACTTAAACTTTGCTCAGGAAAGAGGGTCACCATTACAGACACGTAGACTTATACAATGGTGGGACTCAGCTTGACGGTCTCATCAGATGATTTTTCACGGACCCGGGACTGTAGGAACCTTTACTATTTGGAGAAGGTACCCTACCAACATTTGATGACAAAATATGAACTTTGCTGGCGAAAATACCTATATATTTATTTTCCATATTCTAGAACGTCGTTTTTACCGTCGCCGTCGTCGCTTACCTACCATAAGCAGAGAATTTGCATCCGTAACCACTTACAGTTAATTTAATACATTTATTTCATACAGCAATATAATGTTTACGCCTTACGGTGGTAATACCATGGTAGGTAATACCTACCGTTTAGAGGTGTACCTACGTACGTAGGTACCTGTTTTGTATCGTGGAGAAACGGCTGCTATCGCGAGTTAGAGAAAAGTGTGCACAGTAAATAAACACACAACAGGTTACGGCACTGGTATTAACAGTTTGTATTAACACCTTTTCTTAGAATCCTATCGCACATCATATGACAACGTTTTAACAGCGTTTTAGTATTTGAAAGTGTTTAGGAAGATGTTCTCAATTCTTTTGAATATCATTTTTCAACAGGTCGTCCGCATTGAATGATGTTTTTTTTTTATAAAGAATATTAGAACCGAAGTTACTAATATTCCCTCTAACCCCTCCAACTAAGCTAAAATGCTTGTGCTAGGAGTGGATTTACGCCGGTACACAGCATCGAACCCGGGACCTCTCGATCGTAAGGCCGACTCCTTAACCACTAAGCTACCGACGCTTGCTATAATAATGCTAAAAACGTTCAATGTGTTATATCCTATGTAAGTTTGGTCTAATTTCAAAATAGGGATAGTAAAACATGAGTAGGTTACTCAAATTGTGGGAATTACGTGGAACCTCCCCTAAGAAACTCAGTCTTTAGGGTTACGTACCTCACGAAAAAAAAAACGGATCTCTAGGATCACATCGTTGTCCGTCTGTCTGTCCGTCTGTGAATACCTTTTTCTCAGGAATGCATGGAGGTATCAAGCTGAAATACATACCACTTACTCTGCTCTATAACGTCTTCAAGCTGTGCAAAAATCAAACTTTTAAGTCAACGCTATCAAAATATATTGTAGTTTATGTAGCATAAGTTATGGAACCTTCGGTGCGCGAGTCCGATTCGCACTTGGCCGGCTTTTTTGTTATAGGTATGCGTTAACCACACCGAAACTACACTATATTTTTCATGTCTGTGTTGCCAGAAACCAACCGCTGGCAATACGTTTGTAGAATAGATAGATCAATTTATGGGATTGACATACGTTTACGACTGTCATAAACATCGGCCAACGATTGCTACTCGTTTAGTCGGACAGACTGTTTACCCTAAGGTATTCTCTATCTTACAAAAAAACATTAAAATAAGAAAGCCTGTGCTCTGTGTAGAGTATTCCCGAAAATTTACCGAGAAACGAATATGTTAAGCGTTTCTGAAGTACCAACTGCCTCCTTTTCTGAAGTCGTTTTAAATCGGCTTGCAAGAACATGTGAGTCACGGTGAGTGTTCTACCCACTAGAACAAAAGCGTTGTACTTAGCGCTCGGTACATCACAAATAACAGAAGTGATGTGCTTATTGTTGGGAGCATCCGGTCGGATGCTGCGCCCTCACCCATTGTTACGCAGCTCGTATATAATGACAGCTTTATTTATTAACTACTGTGTACAATCAACTACGAAAGTATTTCAAAAACTATTTACCTCTTTTTATGCAGCTGAAATAGTAAACAGTTTTGTGGAGTTTTAGGCGGTAGATGACTCAAGTTGAGATGAACATCGAAGAACATCGGGAAAATGAAATGCTGAAGTGGAACTTGAACTGAGCTATTGAGCCACACCATTAAAGCTGAACTTTAAAGTTAGCATAATAAATGTTATAATAAATTAATTCAAATTAAGATAAACATTTTTTATAGTAGGCAAACCTATTCAAATAGATTAAAGATTGCAAAGTTTGGAAAATCTGGTCTTGTCTGGTCACAGATTCGAATCCCGTCTGATCATCTTACCTTTTCCAATCTTAATCGAATTGAGATAAACACGTGACAGACCAGAATTTCATTGATTTTTACTTCATTAAGTTTGCGCATCCTTCCTAATCCGACTGCTAATGCAATTCCGGTTGCGTCCTAAATTGGGACTATAGAGCCTAGGTTCAACTGCTAATCTTTGACTTATTTTAGTAACAAATGAGGTACTCGCGGTGTCGTCCACTTTCAAAAGGTTTGTTACACGGGGCTTTTAATTACCGGTTATGCCCGATTGTACTTTGCTATTCTTATGCAAACAACCTTTACAATTTTGAATCGCCCACGTGCGGAGGAATGTAATCGCAAGTACCAGCTTTCGATTGGATGTTACTTCTTAATGGTCGTATTCGTAGCTTGATGAACCAATAGCTTTCAATTGATGTATTCGTGTAACAATCCTATTGAATAAGATGATTGACTTTTCACTTTCGCGTGTTGTGTAAAAGCCGCATGGGAAATGTTCGCGTGTTATTGGGTCCGTGAAAAAAATATAATGTAACAAATGTTGCTGGAAGTATATGTTTGAAAACATCATTATTTCTGACTCCGAAGCAGACTTTAGTCTCAGGTTTAGGAGTTAGACGACTGTCGCTCGCGTGAAATCAAATGAGGAGGAGGCGTAGGAGACTGGTCCCCGGGATCCAAAGCTATCACAGATAATGATGAACGAATAAATGTACCTACCGCAATAAATTACGTAAAATAAGAAGAAAATAAGGCTTTAGCACAGAATAGATAATAGTACTAGCGTAGCTTTAGTCAGAATAGTAAAAAGTAGGATGCAAGCATCAGTGCATTTCTTAGACTTAGACGATTTAGTTGTGTTTAGTGTTAGTGATCTCAATGTTAGGCACGATGTACAGTCGGCGTCATAATGATCTTGAGTATAAAGTCTCAAAATCATTTTAAAACTATAGTATTAAGAGCAAATCACTTTTTTATTGATTTAAATGGTATCATTTTCGGAACCAAAGTCGTGTACCAAAATAATAGAACATTCAGTCAACCCACATTTTGACAACTATGATTTTCGGTCCCACGTAATAGGCCTGTTACCGTCAATCGGGCACTTAGTCCTGGGTTGTTTACTGTCGGATGTAGACCAGCCCTATCCCTTAGACGCCGTCTACCACACCCACTGGGGGAGATGGAGTAGCCCTATTCTACTCCACCAAGAACTAACACGGCAATAAAATGAAGTTAATAAAAAAAGTAGACGCCAAATACAATGTTGTATTGCTGGAAAAGAGATTGGTTTGTGCATTCAGCTGGCAACACATAATGTTTAACTTGTGAATAACGATGAAACATGCACTTGGTCTTGGTTCCTATTAGCACCGTAGACTGCTATTCACTGTAGGAATAAAATTGCAAGCCTCCGATGATCATTCAGTTAAGTCAGTATTCCGTGTCTATCAAATATTGCATGATCGATTGTGCAATAATATTATTAGAAGCTTGAGCAACTTATTATGTAATTAGTATTCTGATATTTGGGGTATTGCGAAAGTTATGCTTCAGAATTTAAAAGTCTGTGCATCTATGTTGATAATTCGAATGTAGAAGTAAAATTTGTGTATCTGTGCAATCATCCACCTGCATAATAACTAACATGAATAATATTTTGTGTTAAGGCGATGACCTACTTGTAGCATGTTCACCTCGAAGATATTGACTTATTTATGCTTCAAAAGTAATAATCATTTTTTTTGACAGCCTCCGTGGCGTGGCGGTAGTGCACGCGACTGCCACGCAGGAGGTGTGGGTTCGATTCCCGCTCAGTGCAAATATTTGTATGCATGAATATGGCTATTTTGCATTGGTCTGGGTGTTTCTATATATAATATGTATGTATTTACAAAAATAAAGTATATAAGTATGTTTATCCGCATTCTAGATTCCATAACACAAGCTATAAAAGCTTACCATGGGTCTAGATAGCGTTGTGTAGAATGTTGTCGAATATTTATTTATTCAAAAACATAGTGCTTTAGGTACTTAATACATGTTTAGTTACATATCCTATTTTATCCGTCTGTAGCGAAGGGTAGGAAGGATGAGTGAAATAAAATCTACCTTGATCTGGTTTTCCATGCACCATGCGACCCATTGTTAGGCCGGAATCAGGAATCGGTTTATAGGCACCCTTCGCCACTGCTATTCATAATATGTTTTTAGCCCTAGCTCTTCAGGTTATCCACTGCTATACTGTCACGAGGTTGCTATACCTAGCTCCAAATCGGCGAAAGGTGAATGGAGTGACTTTGGTGGTTTCTCCGGTATGGTACACCAATATTTTGTTATTTCATTAAATGATGGTCGCCGCAAGATGCGATCGCAACAACGAATGCGCCTCTACTGTGAATTTTAAATTAATTTTTAATAACAATATAAGCCTTTATTACTGTTAGTGGTTACATATGTACTTAAATCAAATCATTAATTTTTATTTAGTATCAAAACTGAGACAGAACGCCATGAAGAAACCCGCATATTTCTGAATCTACTCGACTCGTTTTTTCCATTTGATTGATCTTTAGTACACACCTTTATTGACTCTTCTTTCCAAATTATCTCTTCTGATATTTAGTACACACCTTTAGGTTGAACAATAATACCATTTAAAACATTATAACCATTTTGATTTACTCTTGATACGAGAGTTTAGGATTATTTGAGACTTCGTTGTCAATATATTTATGATGCTGACTGTACAATGGGCGGCCTTATTGCTGGAAGCGATTTCTTTTAGGCAACCTTTAAGATATTTTTTCTTTTCACAACATTCTACACAGCGCTATCTAGACCTATGGTAAGCATAGCTTACTAGTTTGTGTTATGGAATCTAGAATCCGGATAAACATACCTACTTAGATACTTTTTTTGTAATCCATGCTAATATTATAAATGCGAAAGTAACTCTGTCTGTCTGTCTGTCTGTATGTTACGCTTTCACGCCTCAACCATTGAACTGATTTTGTTGAAATTTGGTATAGGGGTAGATTAGACCTTGAGAAAGGACATAGGCTATGTTTGGTCGCGATAACCGACATCCACGCGGGCGGAGCCGCGGGCAAAAGCTAGTATATACATATTATACATAGAAACACCCAGACCAATGCAAATAACCATATTTATGCATACAAATATTTGCACTGAGCGGGGATCGAACCCGCGCCTCCTGCGTGGCAGTCGCGCGCCACACCACAGACAGAGGCTGTTAATAGTCTAAACTATGATCTGTCATTATTACTTCGAATTAAATAAAAATGTAGGTCACCAAGATACACCTACGAATGTCTAGCTAGTTTCTACACTTTACTTTGGGTACCAGATTTGCATTACAATAGTCAGAGTCGCTGAAACACGAGTCTGACAATAAACCTCACGGCCACACTATTTCGACTGTCGTTAATTGCTTACTATGTGATACATATTGTATGAGTAACGAGCTACTTACACCACACTTATGGCAATAAATGTATAAGTAACACTATAGGGGGCTATTAAAAAGTAAATTAGTGCCACTAATGTGGAATGTGAATTTGTTGGGTCATTTTGGATTTCATTGAATGAGATTTCATTGTGCGTATGTACAGCTAACTTAACAAATACAATATTTTGTTAAAAAAGACAAAAAAGAGGATTACAACTTTTATTTTTATAGCTTATAAAAGGAAATATTTTTGACTCAAACTCGAAACAAAAGATCGAAATAATTTTCTTTCGCTTTATGATTGGCAAATGGGTACTGCCTGCTATCAAACTTATTTCGATCTTTGTAGTGGCAGTCGGGTTTTTTTTTTACCCGCGACGGAACGGAGACGGTATATGCGTTTGGGGTGAGAGGATGTTTGTGTGTTTGTTTGTTTGTGCCAATCCATGTTGCCATTTTCTCCGAAACTACCAATCCAATTTTGCAGCTGTTTTCAGTTATCGGTTCGGCTTTAATTGGAGCATGTTCATTTTTGCATGTTTTTTACGTTTTTTAGGCAAGCATTTTTAATGCAAATCAATGTTGCCATTTTTCTCCAAAACTACAAGTCCGATTTTGATGCAGTTTTCAATTATTGATTTAGGTTTGATTGGTGTTGTTCTCAGATAGGTGTTACGGTGACAACCCACTAGGGGGCGCTGCAGTAACCATTGTTAGGGCAAAGTCGGGGACTTTTTAAATTTTTTAATTTACTTTTCTTGTTAATCATTTTGTTTTATTTTATGAAAAATATTAGTGTTGTTTTACTGTTCCACTTTTACTTGGTATAAATATCGTTGTTAGTAAAGAGGCAAGCCTGTTCATTTAATGGCTGATTAAGCTAGCTAGTTACATGGACATGCATTACATACTAATATCTGGCTACAGTATCTAGAGCGTTATACCTGTTACTAGCTACATGAGACATTAACTTCCTTTCTAATATTTTAACGAAGTTTTTACGACAGCGAATAGGCACAGGGCGTTGTCAAATATGGGCGCAGGAAATTATTAAGAGCAACTAAACCAGAGTGCAGTCACACTAGTTTAGTATTTATAGATTAAGTGACGCACTAATCACACATGGACGCTTAAGAAAACTGCCGTACGACTTTGAAATTGCGACACCAGTTCTTTAAAATAATACTAATCCTATTACCCCTTTGCTATATTATTTTTAGCATTTTCCTTGCCGACGTTACTTGATACAAATTGACGTGTCCAGTATAAAAAAAAATACAAATTTTGTATAAAATAAACTAAAATAAATCAATAGTACGAATCACTGAAGGAAAACTTTATTAATTTTTAATTTCTGTGATTCGTCCTATTAAGCCACCCTTTATTGGATTTAAAGGATTTTCATATTTTTTTGTTACTACATAAGTAGGTATTACTAATGCTATTCAATTTATAGATGTCTGTTAATCACTTACCCCCATTCAGTTGAACCGGAACACGTCCACAGGCCACGGTAATCACTTTCCATCAGGTGGGCCGTGTGCTTGTCTGCTCACAGAGAGAACCTAATTCATAGTAAATCGGTTATAGAATTTGATGTCGTAAGTTGTATGTAGATATTTCATATCTTTTTTTTTATGTATGATGTTTGAACTATCTGTTATAATTAGTAGGTACTTAGATAAAGACAAGCATAAGGAAAGTCACTTCGCTATTACCGATGAGTGAAAGTCGTTAGTATCAGTGCAAGCCGGTGTTGATAAGCCGTTCAATGTTACTTATTCGGTCAGATGAGTTTTTGTTGGCTAGATCGACGATGCGTGTTACGTGTAGAATGATACTTGTACCTATAGACACTTTCTTTTCTGTACCTTTAAGTTATAATGCACGTTAGGGCACAATAAGTCTTTTGAAGTACATGTAGATGTTGAAACAATACAATATCTTTGCCTGAACCTAAGGTTTGATATATATCGTTACTAAAGTAATATATTATACTTTTAAGTAATAAACAGTTTCATACAGTAAGCCTTATACGAACTGCATAGCAAATATTTCATAACGAATATAAAAATACATGAAACTCGTCCATCTTTCAAATTTTGATATTTGAAAGATGGACGAGTTTCATGTATTTTTCATATGACGGCAATAGGCTTGTACCATATCGAGCCATTACCGCCGACTTAGCGTAAGCGACTGAAAGCAAATTTTACAGGAGGAGTTTTTTTTTAATATTTCAGGCAATAGTTGTGCTGTAGAAATGAAATTGACGACAGAGTCATAATTTGTGACGATAAATAATATAACAGTAAAAAAATATAAAATGTTCGAGGTTTTTGGTATTTTTGGCGCCTACGATGAATTCCCTGTCACTGGAAAAACCATTAAGGTGTTTGAGATAAACTATGTAGTAATAAAATAAGTAAATTTTATCCAATTTTCAATGAATACTCCTACGTTTCATAGTGTTTTTACAGAAGAATTCAAATTTATTTCATTGAAATAAGTAATAAAAATGTATTAAAATATTTATCATCTTAATTTTTTTCATTTTTAAGGAATGATTAGTGACAAAAAATAAAAATAAAATCAATGGCAAACTTCTGATTGAAACAATAACATTTTATAAGAACAAACATCAACATTGAACCAAAATTACACCATCTAAATCCGTCTTACATAAAAATGAAATCAAGGAGATCGACTCTAGCAATACTGCGCAAATTAAACCAATGAAATTAACCTACAATTATAAGATAATCAAAATGTAACCCTAATAAAAAAATCGGTTTAAAAATAATACAACCTCTAAATCAGTCTTACCTAAAAATTTGAAATCAGCTAAAGCAATATTGCACAAATTAGACTAGTAAAATCAATCTGTTAAAACTAAAATTGTCTTGTTATACCTTCTTACACTACAAAATAATTAAGCATAACAACGTACAATCTAAGATACATCAACACAAACATACAAAATTAACACTTTATTTTAATTTTCAGTATCAGCATCATCTTCGTCGGTGTCATTCAATGTATCAGGGATTTCTTCATCATGTCCCATACTTAAATATTCGTCGTGGTACCTGTTTGGTATTGCGTTTTTATTACACAGGTCTACCAGGTCTTTGTACTTAGCAGCCGAGATTTTAAGTGGCTCATCGTATAATTGCGTTGGTCTGCTTTGAACACTAGCTGTGTTTGATCTCGATCTAATAATTTGATCCATATTCAAAGTCTGCTTTTCGCTATTTTCAAAAACCATAATGGAGTGTAATTATTGGGTATACTCGTAGATACCTTCGCTGCGGGGGTCGACATTTTTGAATGCAATTATGTTTGATATTGCACCAATTCACTTATTATAAATAATTTAGTTACAAATCGAAATTTTATACACTGTTTATTGAAACTATCACTTTAATAATCAAGTAAAACTGTTTCAACTTATTAATTATCATTTTAAAGAATAAAACGGCGCAGAGAGACAATAGTTCTTTTTTTTTTATTCAAGTGTGGCACAACAGCTCAGTTGGAAGAGCAGTCCCCCTGTAAGGAAAGGTCGTGAGTTCGAGTCTCACTTGAGCATTTAATTTTTTCCAACTATTTTTCGAATAGTTCTTTTATTAACTTTTGATGGAATGAAGTTGTTTCTACGTGTTTCGGGTATTTTGTTTATAGTGAACGATACTACCGTCATGAGCTGGACCGGATCCTGGACCACATTTCTCAATGGGGCGCTAGGAACCTGGTCAAGTTCAATGCCAAGAAGACCCAGGCATGTGCGTTTACAGCAAAAGTATCTCCTTTCCTACCCCTACCCACTCTTCAGAGCACACCACTGCCACTGCAGGATCACCTCAATATCCTCGGTATGGATTTTCGCTGCAAACTGAATAACAAAAACTATATCGAGAGTATCATCAAATCAGCCTCGCGTAAACTCGGAGTTCTGAACAGAGTAAGACGTTTTTTCACGCCGGAGCAGCGGTGTCTTCTATACAAGACCCAAATGCGTTCCTGCGTAGAATACTGCTCACATCTCTGGGACGGCTCCGCAAAGCACTTACTAGATGCTCTCGACAGGTTGCAGCGACGTGCGGTCCGCATTATTGGGAATCCTGAGGTCACGAACACCCTCGAGCCTTTGCATATGCGTAGAGATGTTGCGTCTTTGGCAGTTTTCTACCGTCTCTACCATGGTGAATGTTCTGACGAGCTCTTCCAATTAGTCCCACCCTCTCCTTTCCTACACAGGACGACACGTGCAGGGCTAAGATGCCATCCATATACGGTGCAGAGTATACCAGCAAGAACCAAGCGTTTCAGCGACTCATTCCTATGCCGCACCATTAAGACCTGGAACGCCCTACCAGCTCACGTGTTTGCTTCTTCCTACAGTCCCGGGTCCTTTAAGCGGTGAAAAGGCATCTAACGAGGCCGTCAAGCTGAGCCACCACTGTTAACATGGTACATGTTTCCGATGGTGACCCTCTTTCTCGGAAAGAGGGTCACCATCGGAACCTTGCCTTTAGCTTAACATCAGGCGAGTTGAAGTCAAATTGACGTGCCCTATATAAAAAAAAATGTACTATGTCGGTTACGATAACAAGTTGACTCGGTTCCGATATAATTTTTAGATTTTGAATGAATTTGCGATAAATATTCATATTGTCGCCTATGTTAATATTCAAAAAAAAAGATATGGTTAAGATAAAATTAGTTTTTGCTATATCTCAAAAATTAATTAATTTAGGCGGAAAATGGCAATAGAGTAAGATCCGTTATGGTTTAAAATGTCTATTACGATAAAAAAAGATTTTTTGAAAAAATGTCGCTTACGATAAGTCGGCGGTAATGGCTCGATATAGCGTGAGCCAAAGTAAATATATTTTTTATTCTGCAAAAATTAATACTTATAAACATCAAAATAAAAAATATAACTGGACTATTGTATAAAAAATGATAAGAAGCAAAATCTGTATACTAAATACAACTATCTTTCGAGATCTACAATTTTTATATGCCGTCCTAAATACAATCATACGTAGAACTAAATGCGGTAATAAATTTAATTATAACGCTTTGAACAATCACTGTGCACGCTAATTTCTATAAGAAATATTCAATATTATGGATCTTATGGTGATTGATCATGTGATTCTCTCATTCATTCGTTTATACATTTGCTCATTACAGAGGAGCGCCCTGCCACCTGTGAAAGTTCCAGTCTGATTGATAGCTCAGTCAGTGACCACAGTTATACAACAAGAAGACACGTATATCGTAGGGCTACCACTATTTCTCGATTCACTTAATACACTACACTATTTTTTTAATAGTAATTTTTTTTGTCAGCAAAGTTTATGTATATTTATTATCGACTAGCTTTTGCCTGCGGCTCCGCCCGCGTGGATGTCGGTTATTGCGACCAAACATAGCCTATGTCCTTTGTCATGGTCTAATCTGACCCTATACCAAATTTCATCAAAATCGGTACAGTGGGTTGAGGCGTGAAAGCGTAACATACAGACAGACAGACAGACAGACAGAGTTACTTTCGCATTTATAATATTAGTATGGATGCCCAAAAAGGAATTCATAAATCATCATGTCGTATCGTTTTTCCCGGTTGCATTTCAGGCTTTCGCTTTCGCAGGCCAGGGAATTGAAACTGCGTCCCATGCGTAGTAGTCGATAGGTTCAGCCCGGACTCTCAAATTTGTTCTCGCTGCGTGACGTATCATATCAAATTCCAGACCGAAAACAATTGGATATTCTACTGACTAGTCTAACAAGTTACTTTTTACTACACGTCAAAACGGTAGCCTATTAAGTATTTTTTTTTTTATTTTTTTTTTTTTTGATCTTGATGAAATATTTTTTATGACGTCATACAATTTAATAGGATAATCATTTACTATCATAGGTTGCTTGGATTATTAAGAATAAATAAAAACGTTAAAATAAGAACCGACTCAACTTTTACCGCTCTTTTTCAATTCTTAATTTAATAATCTCGGTTAGATAATTTATTTTAACTACAGGAGAATACCCAATTGAATTTTTACCCAACTACGACGAAGCAGGCTTACTGGGTTTACAGAACTTATTCTCACAAACAATAACTACATTCTAGGAAAATGTGGCATACGGCCTCAGCTATCCTTGATATTTTCTTGTTTAATACTTTTTAGAGCGTAATTTTTCTGTAGTCAAGTTTTAGTTTTAAACTTATTATAATATTTTACTGCGTAGATCGACAGCTGTTATAATATAATAATAATAATAAAAAGTGAACTAAAGTGTTGACTCAGCAATCATTGTATCGATAGTCGTATCATTCAATGGACTGATAGCAAAGAGCCTCGACCAACATCTAAAGAGGCTCGGGTTGGATGGTTGGGTCAAGGGCCAGATGCAGAAGGCAGTGCTCCTTGATACGGCGCGCATCGTGAGGAATTTCCTTTCTCTGGAGCCCTAACATACATAGAACTAATAATTATAAAAGGTATTTTTCGATACTAAAATTATTATTTTCGCGGCAGCCCTATAAATACAAAGCAGGTAGAAGTAGATACAATTACGACCATGTTAGTGTCTCTGTACCGCAGTCATTACCATCATATTGTGTACGTACCGTTATGAAGATACATTTATTTGTGAATCTCGTGACAATCAATAAATCGATTTTGTTATTTATCATGACAACGCACCGTGGTTAATCCCAGTTGCATCTAATGCTTGCTCTTTGAAGTACAGAATCTAGCTCTTTCTTTTTTAATTCGACTTGTCCTTCCTTTAACGGGGGAGATTGTATTCTATCCCCCAAACCCCAAGATGAACGGGAGATCCCAGCAGTACCAAATTGACTAGCTAGTTCCATTTTTTTAAAATAAAGGACACTTCAATTTGACCTCACCTGATGGTAAGCTAAAGGAAATGTCTCGGAAAGAGGGTCAGCATCGTAAATATGTACCATGTTAACAGTGGTGGCACCCAGCTTGACGGCCTCATCAGATGCCTTTTCACGTCCTGCTTAAAGGACCCGGGACTGTAGGAAGAAGGAAACACATGAGCTAGCAAGGAGTTCCAGGTCTTAATGGTGCAGCATAGGAATTACTAGGATAGTAGTTTCATGGAACTAGCTATATCCCAGTAGCTGTATTAGAGCGTCCGTCGTTCGTTAGTCAGCAGGTATTCCAGCTAGCAGGCCCCGATGGTCTTTGCCTAATACATTCCTAAAACTACTTGTTTAAACGGGATAGATCATTTTGATACTCAATTAGCCATGTTAGAATAACAGCCCCGAATATTGGATGATATACGTGACGGTCGGGTGTCCTTGCTACTATGAACTTATGGAGAGCATTATCTCATTCACACTAATGGTTCATCTTTCCAGTCATTATTTTCAACCACATAATAGTACGAGTATGATCATGATATCAACCAAAAACTATAACTAAAAATAATATATAACATAACATAAACTCACGCCTATATTCCCCGAAGGGGTAGGCAGAGCACTCACATTTCGCCAGTTTATGTTTAGGTCCCAATGTAATAGGTGGCGAGCCTATTGCCATTAACCGGGCACTTATAAACCTGCGATAAATACACACATAACTTCGAAAAGCATCGCAAAGTCATTGGTGTGTGCCATGGTAAACCTGGGATCGAACCCGAGACCTCGTCTCAGCAGTCCATTACCCATACCACTAGGCTACCGCAGATAATATAATAATATATAAGTAATTTAATAAATTACTAGTCAAATAACCCTACCCGTATCGTTCCCGGTGCAAAGGTGCCCATGATGCTGGCAGCGTTGCCTCGCTGAATAGCAATGGCCGATCCTTTGCCTCAGGAACGAGCCGGAGCGGGAGTCACCGCCTTACTCTTCGATACGGCGACCGATTTCCTTTATCAGGCTTTTTGCCTCCGATGCCCAGCTGCCCAAAGTCGCGACCGCAATAGGCACAAAATAATATTGTGGCTCCATTGCGGCGCATATCGACTGTGACGACATAACTTGACAAATAGCATAATAGCCAGCACGAGTGTGACGCCCCTGGTATGCCCCTGCACAAGTCCAGAGGCCACGGTTATCACTTTTCACTAAATATACTGTGCTTATCTGCCGCCCAAGTGATATAAAAAACTAGGCACTTCATGCAGACTACTAAAAATTTCCAAAGAGAGCAAGTTAGATCTCTACCCGATTCGGCAATCGAACTCTCTACTTAGGTGTACTTCATGTGCGGCATTTTCATTCATTGCGTCTCCGAGGCAGTTGTTGATTGTACTTTTAAAATAGTGTATATATACCATGTTGTTTTAAAAAATCGCTGTCCTGTGTTTTGTATTGGAACCGCGGCGGTATTTTGTTATTCATATAATCATTTATACTATACCACGCTTTCTGATTAAGATCCTATTTAATATTTATTTTCAAAGAAATGTAAGTACGTATACTTATATGTAATTTTACTGTTTCATAATGTACTTCGGATGTTATTAAGCTCAAAATTCGAAAACGACTCGACCGATTCGGTATTTTTTTCATATGTGCCAGTTTAAAAAAAAGAGTCACTAGAAGGGAAATGCACGGGGAAGCCATGGTAATCAGTTAGTATATTATGGATATTAAACTCACATAAGTACATATACACAAACACACTTTTCTGCAACCATCTGTTAAAAAGAAAAACTGAACTACACAACGTTGGTACCTAACCGTACTGCTAGGTAGTTCTCAGCAGCAACGAAAGAAATCAGAGTGCCGAATATGAGTTTACTTATCGGTTCCGTTGTGTGCGAGTAAAATATGAGGAATTTTAAAACTCCACAACACACAACAAAAATATACAAATTTGCCCCACGAACAGGATGCGAATTTAGATGATATATCATGCAATTATTTTACATTTCACTCGCTCTCCGGCGCTTTTCCTTCCATTCCTTCACTTCCCCTAAACCTCGCGAGAAGTGAAGGAAATTTTATATATCTACTGAAGAAGTACCTGGATATTGCGGTACTGGACTGGAAATGCAGTAACTATTATATTCCAAATTTCACTCAAACCTGTAACGACTCTAGGTATAGCGCGAAGAAGTAAAAAATATAATACCGATTCATATTCATCAACTTTTTACATTTTAGTAAGGGTCTTTCGTGTCTAACGTGCCTTTCATGTCGCAAGGTACGTTATTTTAAAATTGATTATGATATCTGTGTCCTCACTCGCTGTTGTCGAATAATACGAAACAATTGTACAATTGTGCGAAATGCACAATAACACGCACGGCATTTTCTTTAACAATTCAAGCGCGAATTACAACTGTGTTACTAACAATCCAAAAAAGTATTGCCAATTAAAGCAGAACGTTACGAAACTTTCACGTGTGCACATTTAGACGAACGCGGACAAACGGACCGAAACCTAATTATACAGATTATATTTAATTGCGTACGCGGCTAACAACCCACACGCCATTTTGGATTTTTTGACAGATCGAGATTGGCGGGAAAAGTTAAATGGTCTTGTGTCAACACAACATTCAGTAGTGAAGCTATAGCAATGATTATTATGTAATTTGTTACGTACATCCATATAGTTACTTTTATCATTTAAATGTAGGAAAGAAACATATTGATGGTAAGCGGCTACCGTAGCCCATACTGTTGAAATAATTTATAATACTGTGAGTATAGTAGGTATGTCCGTTACGCTCTGTTTGCGTACCTGCATTAAACAGAACATGGATTTTCTGCATACTGGCCAAAATTCTTGTGGCAGTTAAAAGGGCTAAACTTCATTGTATTAATTTGTAACTTAAGAATAATTTACGTCAGCTGCTGTAGTGTATAGCATCCTAACCCACAACATTAATGACATTATACTTACCTACCAGTTTATTACAGACAAATATTAATATGTTCTCTGGACTTCAACCTCGTTCGAACTTGGAAGTCGAATCAATTGTCTTAATTCTAGGCAAATGTGTCTAATTAATATCACAGTCAGCTATTCAAATCTCCAGACGGTATCGTTGTTGATTTAAATAAATGGACGTTGAAGTCGGAACAAGCGTATATATTTAACCTCTAAGATGCATTGCGTTAAGCGTGCCTTAAGAAACCTTTCACTAATTTGCGACAGAAAACAGAATACCGCTCAAAGTGATAGAAGACATTTTAAATATGCAGAGCTTATAGGGATGTTTAGATTAGTTCCGGTTTACAACAGAATTTATGGCAGTCATTTTTTTTATTTCAAAATACTTTGTCTACGGATTAAAATTACATAGGTACCTACAGTCATGCCTTAATTTATTTCCCAAGTATTATTTAACTATTTTATTTTCAAAATTATTTACTGTGTACGATTTCCATCTGCTTCGGTTCTTACATACTTCACGGGACTTTAATCTACTGTCATTGAACCCTTTCATAATATACCCGCTGATTTTGAATCCTTCTTATCAGCCATTTTTAAAAAGAACATCACTAATTTATAAGGTGTATGTTCTTGGTCGACAGCATCTGTGCCGTGGTGGTAGTGAACGCGACTGTTACATACTTAGGGTGTGTAGATTCGATTACCGCTCAGTGCAAATATTTGTGTGCATGAATATGCCTGTTTGCATTGGTCTGGGTATTTCCGTGCCTCCACTTCCGTGCTTCCGTGCTTTCAACCCTCGGAGAGCACGGTAAGCTGTCGGTTCCGGTTGTCATTTATGGCATGGCTATGGCAGTCGTTACGGGTAGTTGGAGCCCTAAGAAGTTCAACAACTGGCAACTAACGGCAATGCTTCGTTATCAGTATCACCAATGGGTTTTGGAGGTATATCGTAGAGTAGTCAAACCAGAAGTTAGATTGGAAAAAGCGGTCACCTCTAAGATGAAAGCCGAAGAGTGGGTTTGTTCACGCTATCTATGGAAATACTGTTCTTAGGAGTTCTTAGGGAAGGGTACAGGCTATTTAATACCACGCTAAGAACCATAGGAACAAGCCTGGGAGGCTTAGCTGTTGTTTGAAAGAAGTACGGTGGGTGACAAAGAGGACACAGTTAGTTAATTTTAGTTATGCACTATGCGTGTGCATCTACTTTAAAATCTTTAAACTTTTGCTTTCATTTTAATGGTCAATGACTCTCGTTTGTGGCATATCTTAATTCAAAACAAGTAACATAAATAAGCAGACATCATGTGTTCACTTACCCGTTGTGACGTAATAAGGTCTTTGACCATAGAGCTATGTGTGTATCAAAACAAAATGTTAGACCATAAACGGCGTTTATAATAATGAAGTTAATAGTCTGTGTTGAAATGTGAATAATTCTGGCCGTGGTTACTAAATATCCCTTTTGCTTGTTTCAGGTGAGAGCAATTTTAGCAAAAATGTGTTGCAGCAACGCTGACCAAATAACTTAAGGTAAGTTTTTCCATTTACGTGGTAATTAGGCAGTAATTACTTTTTATTTTAGTGACTTGTAGATATGTGCTTTAATGTGATATATATTTTAGTGAAGTCATATCTACGTACATTTAATTTAATTAATTAGAGTTTCGACTGAATTATACCAACCTATAGTGACTTTATGGAAATCTTCATCACCCGAGGGGCCATCGTTATAACTGAAGATGGACCTGGGTCAGATAGGGTGCGAGAGAATATCAATCAAAGGCAATTTAGTTTAGTTTTTTCGTCCGACATCGGCGGAGGGGTGAGAAGTATCCGAAGGAGATTTTAGTTTGACGAAAAAAGACCCTGTGAAGCTACAGGTTACTTTTGAGTCTATAAGGTTTAATGATTGATGTACGAAGGTGATCCTACTGTTATTCAATATGAGTAGTTGATCGTTCAATATGTGTTACACATATATTTGTTACCCACGTAGTTACGGAGTCGCCGCAATATCTAACCGCACCATTGAAGGCAATTTGTCGACGGTACCCAACAGACGTGAACGCTGCCACGGATACGAGAATTTCTTTTGTGATTCTTTTACAATATTTATCTCCGTGAAATTCAGTCGTATAAAAGGACAGGCCTAATGATCGTATTGTAAATCCGCCCCTTCAACCTTACCGACATTTTACCTTTCGCCACTTAGCAACAATGCGTGCTTTGACAACCAAACCATATAATCAATCAAGTAACCTGAAGTAATAGTATCAACTAGTTTTTCGGTCAGCCAGTCAAATAGTAGAAATAAGTTAATAAAAACATTTCGTTGTTCGACGCCCACTCTTTGTTGTCTTGGAACTGTCTCTAATCTGAGCTCATTCTAAATGTTGCCATCAATAACACAATGACATTAAAATTTTTGACGGGGGTCAAACATTAATTATACCACAAGAGATCATTTGAACTATAATGGTGGCGATTATTCTATACGGTAGAAGACTGTTTGAATATTCGTTAATGGTTATGAAGTTTAGACACTCTTGGTCTGCAATGATTGAAGTTTGAGCTTGATTGAAGCTAACCCTATAATCAGTCTATTCAGAATTATTTCTAGTACATAATTAAATGTGGTTACTACCATGTCTATGTAACACATTTAATACTTAATCATTTTCTGTCCTCCATGCATTTAATGCCACGTCTAGTAAGTCATTAATATAATGAAGTAATTACTGCATAATTATGTAAGTATCATTGATATTATTTGTTGATTTCACGATAGGTAGGTATTTGTACGAGATTAAAACTATACTTATCTGAATCACATCTTGGAACCAGTTGAACATAAATCCTCTATGCATTAGTCTTTCCCTTAATCCATCCACACGTCCTGATCGACCACCTGAATCTCGTGGGGGGCGGACACACGAAATCAAATTTACTGGCGTGGCTAACGTGGCTCTGGTTTTCTTGAAAAACTTGACACTGGCGTTTCGCCATTAATGATTTTAAATACATTTTACTTGACATTGGCAAATTGCTGCGATTTGCTGCAGACGCCATTAAGAAGAAGAAGAAGAAGTCTTTCCCTTTGGCTTTTTTGCCTTTGCAAGTCTTTGGAAGTCTTATCAATTAAAATTAGCAGCTGTGTACCAGCTCGCAGATGTAGAAGCCTTGGGTTTCAAAGCTCTTAGTAGGGGCCCGTTCAGCTCTGAGGGAAGAAAATGACGTGGTCTGTATGTGTTAGGTACAATATGAAAAGATTTATAAATAAGACGTTAGAGAATTCATGCGTATCCGTGTCGAAGTTAAGCCGGGCGTTAATTTGAAAAACATGTAGTTACAATAAACCGGGAAAACTACGAAACAAAACGTAATTATATTAACTTGTAACATAATTAGTGTGCCAAGGTCTTTCGCCATTCGTTTCATGCGTGACTGTATAGAACAAAGCGTGGTATTGTAATGAACTCCGCAAAGGACGAAGGTGGGGCTGTGGGGCTCCCAGTCATTACTGTCAATATAATAATATCATTAGAAAATATTAAGCTTTCTCACACAGTTAATTAAGTTAGAAAATGTACGTCTATTTAAAAATAAAAGGCTGACATTATACATGCACGTTTTGGATCCTCACGGGAAGACATCGTACCTACTTCCACTGATATACTAATACCTGTGTTTGAGGACCCCGCATAGATCTTCGAGACCCAATCCAACCTCACCTGATCAACCGGTATACCTACTGATTAAAGGTCGAGGCTCTTCTTCTTCTATCGAGTCTATGGCATATCGCGTCATATTTGTTTTGTCCAGTGCGCAGCCAAGCGTACTCTTTTTTAAAAGGAATGCAACGCTTTTGTGACTCATCTGGTGTTGCGGGTGTCCATGGGCGGCGGTGATCGCTTACCATCAGGCGATCCGTCCGCTCGTTTGCCTCCCTATTCCATAAGAAAAACAAAGACAAACAGCACAAGTCAGTAGGTGGATCGAGGCTCTATGATTATTACATTATTATCTAGAATATAGATAAAGGATTGATCTTGACCCGTATTGATCGAGTGACGCACACCGTGTGGGTATCACTGTGAGACATATACCTACATAAAACTAATTTGTCTGGCTATTTGCATACAAGTTAAAGTATATAGGTATCTTATTCTTCTATAAAATAGTCTCCATAGTACAATACTTCGATAACATAAGGCCCGGTTGGGAAGGCAGATGGCAGTCGCTTCACGGAAAATATCGAAGATCAGCCTTTTTTCTTTTTTTTCGTGTGGAAATCCCCACGGATATCTCCCCCACCGGAGCCGGAAGGGGAGGTTATGTCGGACTCGAACCGACTAAAACCTCACGCTGACTGAGGGTCGTGGTGCTAGGCCTGCGGTGAGGTTGTCTTCGACATATCCCTCGCACCCCGGCTGAGCCAGGGCCATCCCTTCCGGTCTGGCTCTCCTCGGGAGGGGGGACAGGGGTGTCCCCAACTCAACTCGGTGTCCCCACGCCGCCAACGAGCGAAGATCAGCCAAACCAAACGAGAACTTCGGAAGCGAAACGTTTTCAGTATAGCAAATTCGTTCAACTTAACCGTGTTCTCAACATTTAGAAAAATTATTGAGATCACTTCGACAGACGACACACAGACGGATAACGAAGTGATTCTGTGAGGAATCATTATGTTCTTTTGAGGTAGGTACGGAACCATCACAAAGTGTATGATTTCTTCCCAAATATGTGTTTTATAAGAACTAGCAATCGTGTGGATAGTATTGTGTTACCACGAAGCTACACAACGTGATTCTAATTAGACTGAGGCATGAGAGCGTCCGTCCCGATGGCATACAAACTTGTACTTTGGTTCCGGAATCCGGTTTACGGCTTAGTTTGGAAAAGTCAAGAACTTTTATGGAAGCAACTGCCATCCTCAAACCTCACGAAGCTTACCTCGAGGAACCTCGTCCATTATTAAAGTAGGTCTAGTTACCGGCTAGTAGGTTGGCTTGGCCTCCGAAGGTCTGGACCTGCTAGTCGGGCACACCTGCTATACAACTCATGAAGCTGTCGCCTAGCTGAGTGCCACCATTGATAACATGGTATACATATTTACGATGGTGACCCTCTTTCCGAGACTTTGCCTTTAGCTTACCATCAGGCGAGGTGAAGTCAAATGTGTCCTTTTATAAAAATAGATAATAAATAAACGAATGAAGGTCAGATGACAGTCGCTTCCGTAAAACCCGAAATACCATTAAAAACAAAAAGCGAACCCGTAATCTTTAGGGTCGGTAACCCGAGTGTGACACCCCTGGCGTTGCGCCCGTCCATAGGCCACGGTAACTTCTTTCAAACAGGTGGGCCGTGTGGCATAAAAAATATTTGGTTATCAGAAACAAAAAAGTATAAAGGGACTCCTCGCTAATGTGAAGTACTATGTCAAACAGATGGCCTACGAAGTCCATTGTTGGACATAAGCCTTCCCCAAGTTGAGAGGCTTTGGCCTACTGTCCACGCTGGCCAGACGGGTTGGTACAGAGTATTATTTTGAGTTTTCCCTCTGTCGCAGTGATATCGTCTGCGTATTTTTCCATTAATTGCCTCTAGGGTGTTATACACCCTTCGGATAAGATGGGGTGGTGAGACTTGTATTCTTTTTCAGTCCCCACACGGATAGTACCATTTACAGATATGATTTAATCGAACAGTCTCAGTATTGGTAACTGGGTTGTGTTTTGTAACTACCTAGCAAATTGATACAGTATTACTTACATTATATCATGAGCTTAAAAGTATATCGATAACTATTGTATAACCGCTGAAGTTATGAATATGATCCAAAAGCAATTGATATTCGTGAGAAGTAGATTGTTCTACTTATAATCAGGTTTTTCGGTTATTGAGAAGTTGTTAATGTATATCATAATTGAGAATTAAAAAAATGCGTGGAGCCTGGTTCAGAGTTACTTCGATACCTTCTATCATAAGAAACCTTAGGTCAGTATTTCGTATTGATTGCTCGCGCCCGCCAGAAGAGATGACTGGCAACCCGGGAAAGACCTAGGTTTAACTGAAAATCCTTGATGGATGCTATGCGGACTCCTACCGACTAAAAATCCTCACAAAACGCCCAACAGCCAACGGTTGGGAGCCTCGGGTAAGCCCTCGGAAGAAAGTCCCAGGACTGCCATCAGACCTACGGCTACTACTGCTGCCTCGCCTAGGGGGTGGTTCGGGTGCTCTCCCGCGTCTATAGGGGGTGGCAAAGACCTAGCTTAGTATGTTTAACACAAAACCTAACGGATAATGTTGATGGAAGCAGGATAGTAGGGTAAGGGTTTTGCGGCCCGACTAAGATCTTTGATGCCCAAGTAAATCTCAAATACAAGCCAATATAAGTAAAAAAAAAGCCAAAAAAAAAGTATATAAGTATGTTTATCCGCATTCTAGATTCCGTAAAACAAGCTATAAAAGCTTACCATGGGTCTAGATAGCGTTGTGTGGAATGTTGTGTAATATTTATTTATTTTATTTTATTTAATATACCTGCTTTGGCCTGCTTATTAGCGAGGGAGGCCATAGCGTAGGTTTTTCTCTTGGGTTTAGTTCAAACGGTAAATTCTTCCGTAAAAACCGTATAACCCAAACTAAAATCAGAAAAATAGGAATAAACGGATCCTATGCTTGGAATATGAAAGCCTAAAATGCAACCGGAGTCAACAGTGTCAACACAGATATGATAAATTTTATTATTCGAAAGAAAGAAATTAAATTCGACAGACGACAGTGATTTTATATCGCGGTACCACACCCAGTGTTGCCAACAAAATACACAGAAAAAATAACTATTCATCTTAGACAACAAAAACTATGATGAATGACAAAGCTTGTTATGAAACGTTTCAAAGATTAAACAACTATGATGGGGCTTAATGGTCTCCTTATAAGTCTCCACCCTAGTATGGCAGCCTGGTATCATTTATATAAATAACAGAAATATCTGTGTTATTATGGTATAATTAGCTAAAATATTTGTAGGCAATTCTTTTAGTTATGAAGGTTTTCTTCATCATCAGAACGTCAACTACGGTTGTACCTAAACCTCTATACCAAGATAATTTTTTATGACTTATCAGAATTTTCAATATTTTCTTATATTAGAGCCTCCACTTATGTGCCGAACGCGACAAACACCATTCACGAAACTACCTATTGAGGCTACTGTTGTTTGAGAATAATGAACGCGTCACCTGCACCTCCACAGAGTTCACCAACGCCCTCTTAAAGGTTTCAATTTCGGCGGCCTGGATAGCCACTTTCTGGCGGTACACGGCCGCCTGTCGGTGGGACTCGGCTGCCTGTGACGTATCTCGGCCTGCCCCCGGCTGACCACTACCGTAAGTTTAAGTCTCAGGTCTAGGGTCTGCTCTTCGAATCGCCTTACAACAATTTGGTTTTACGCGCGTTAAAAAAAGGCCGTGTTAACTCAAAATCATTTTAGATTCCAGTAATTGAGAAAGCTTTTAAAAATTGTTTCTTAGAATAGAACAAATTCTGAACAATCAAGATAATTCTAATCTAAAGTTAGCTTAGTAGAAGAAATACTGGTTTTGATCATGATCATGTGCAAAAATGTGAGAATACCTGTTTCCATAATTACCAGTGTTCATGATGTGATAGATTAGATATACATAATACAGCAATAAAAAAATCTAAATTAGGCGTTTTACTAATTAATAAGTATGTATGTTATACTCGTATGTAATAGTAATGTTCCAGTCGCGTATGGTGATGATGTTTTACTTATGTGGTCTTTTGAGAATATGATAATATGCAGCGACTAAAGGGTGTGTATCAAGTGGGTACCTAAGTAGTAAAATTAAAAACAAACTTAAAAAATACGTAAGTATAGCCCGACCAATAAAATAAAATACCTCGCCATATTGCGGAAAACTATTGGAACTAATTTCTTCATATGGCAACAATCTATGAGATGTCATTATAATTATCTGTCAATGTGGTGTCAATTGTGCGTATTAATTATTGTGAATTTGATTGCGCTATATAAATGCCGAAAACTATTAAACAATATTTACAATATAACTAGGTAAGTATGTGTCGAATAAAAATTCGGAAGGATCTAAATAACATCACGAACATAGTTGTCAACATGACGGGTAGGTACATCATAGAGTACGCGCATTGGAAATTGGCCAATTTTCTAATTTTGCCAACTGTAACTAATTAGGTATTTCGATTTTGAGTTTGATGATTAATAAATGTGATGAGATGAAAATAAATTATTTATTTTCTATTTTAACCGGACTACTTTAAAACATACTGGGTGTAAGGGGAACGCTTCCGAAGCCGAAAACCCCTCGTAGTACTCCAGGTACATAGCACATTGGCATAAAAATAAAATCGATTTGGACAAAACATTTTTCTTTTTCAATTCTTTTTTGTTTTTTTTTTTATTTTTTATTTTGCATTACTAATTCTCCATCGCGTTAGTAAAGCTAAATGAAACGTAATTTCATAAAAAGAACATCACTACAAGAAAATACAAATAGCGCCAAGCGCGTGCTTCTTTGTAATGGTGTTTTTTTATGAAATCACCGTTTCATTTAGTTTTACTAACACGTTAAAGAGTAAATATTGCAAAATAAAAAAATGGAATTTTTTTTGTTGTCCAAATCGATTTTATTTTTATGCCAATGTGCTATGTACCTGGAGTACTACTAGGGGATTTCGGCTTCGGGAGCGTTCCCCTTACACCCGGTATATCCATACTTATATTATAAATGCGAAAGCAACTCTCATCTGTCTGTATGTTAAGCTTTCACGCCTAAACCACTGAACCGATCTTGATGAAATTTAATATAGAGATTTTGGGAGTTTAGGAACGGAAAAGGCGGTACCTTTTATCGCGAACAAGGGCGTTAAAGGGAGAGAAATGGGGATGACAGTTTGTATGGAAGTACGTTATTATTATCGATAATTGACATCAACAATAAATACAACAGTTTCATAAACTAAGATATTTGTACACTAGCCATTTCACATGTGTATCACTATACTTGGTGTTGTCATATTCATAGACGTTTATAACGCCCCTGGTACAAGGTTTTTATTTTATTGGTCGGGCTTTACACACAATGTTGTGTATATTTTCTAATACACTTTACCCGGTCTTTGACATTGCTGGTAATGAGGCTCCCTTTTATTTCGTTACATTACAGTTTTATTTGTAGGTAGTAAGTAATACATGTGAACGCGATCCATAGGAGAGTACAGTAGGCACTTATTTAAGTAGCAACTAGCTACCCTCAATTTTTGTTTTTATTTTTTGCAATTTTGGTCACTAGAACGATCTCTATTTGCATCATAGGTCCCAATACCCAGCACAGCGAATATTCCAGCTTCCTTCCTTAGATAGTCTATCTGTTGCCGATACCCGGTCTCCGCTTCAGCACTCGTCTGCCCTATTGGCCATTGCGCATCGGTCCTGCGCCCGATGTGACTAGCCCGTCGCCACTTTAGCTTGAAGCCTTTTCAGTGGGAAACTATAGTTCTTTATCGGTTGTTTTTATCCTTCAAATAATTCTAAGCATAATTCGCACCATAGCACACTGCGCGACTTTTAGTTTATAGTGTAGCCTAATTTCCTCGCGAGTGTTTACGTTTTGGCACCATTGGTCATAAACATAACACAGGTAAAGTTCTCTCTCTCGGTCGCTCTAGTCAAAGAAATTTGTTTTGCTGCATAACTGTGAGGTTTATTAGTTTAGATCTAGGTATAGAGGAAACTTCAGTCATGCAACGGCGTTGACACACATACATATACTTTTTTCCAATCTTTTATTTTATAGGCTGCCGTATATCTTTAGAGTCGATCTAACTGTGAACACATAAAGCTGCAAGCACGATCATATCAGCTAATCGGATGTAATGACTCATGCTAATACAGCTTAACTTTAATCTTTATGGTCCTTTACTACTCTTATGTTCCATAAATACCATGTTTGGCTGCATCTGCAGCGTGACTAAGATTGAATATAATATAGGTATGGTTCTGTAGGCTAGGCGTATCCAGACATGCTCTATATATATCTGTCGTCTTTTTTCACAAATTTAAAAGTGATTGTACAAACTACAAAGGCGGACATAATGCCATGGACATTTTCTACCAGTCAACCTTAGGGTGCAGAGATACTTATGAGAATGTAGGACTTGACTTACCATTAAGTATGTATTTTGATGAGACATAATTAGAACGCTATTTGTTCGTTTTCTTTATGTAAAGTAAGGCCAGCGAGACGAGAGAAAAAAAGTTATACTTTAGTTTAAATCGATTATTCATTATATTATATTTTAATAATCATTATCTATAATATAAAAATGAATCGCTAGTCTATAATATAAAAATGAATCGCAAAATGTGTTGGTAAGCGCATAACTCACCAACGGCTGGACCGATTTCACTAATTCTTTTTTTGTTGTGTTTGTTATTATCGGGAAAAGGTTCTTACGAAAAAAAAAAAAACAGTTGTACAGAAAATTTCAGAAAGTAACTTTTCTTTTTCTCATACAAACTTTTTCTATTATGTGAGAGAAGTTTATGTTTACGTTACGGGATTAGTATTTAGTAGTAGTAGGTAGTAGTAGGAATGGGAATGGGAATGGGAATGGGAATGGGAATGGGAATGGGAATGGGAATGGGAATAGGAATAGGAATGGGAATAGTAATGGGAATGGGAACGGGAACAGGAATGGGAACGGAATTGCACGCGGGTGGAAAATATGGCGGTACGAAGTTCGCCGAGACAGCTAGTATTTTAATACAATTAAAGTGCGGCGCGGGAACATCAATATTCCCCACGGGCGCAGTCGCGCGCATGTTGTAGGTATATAATTAACTCATATAGCGTGGGTTATAATATTTTTATAGCCAAATTTACATTAATTACTGTTCTAATGGCTGCGATAATTATATATCTTTCTTTACTTAGAGTGCTCTTTATATTGTGTGTTGTCATCTAATTAATATAAATTATTTGTATCTAATGTTTTTATTTAAAATGTTTTACGCACTAGGGTGAGAACTATCCCAGACAAAGTACAGGAGAGCCGTCTATGGTGGTAGGTACGGACACGTAATGGGGCGACCACCCAAACACATGACCAGGAATGTGCTTGACATTGAGACCAAATCCCGAGGACGAGGAAGACCACAAATCACATGGATGTCCATAGTAAATAAGGATTTCAAAGAAGCCCAAGTCAACAAAGAGACGACCCAGGACCGAGCTGCCTGGACGAACATGATACGGAGGGCCGACCTCAAATAAAATGGGAAAGGGCCAGGCAAAAGAAGGTTCATGGGATTCCATCAAAATCTACTGATTAATAATACTAATTAATATTCCACTTTAATCCACTAAACAAATCCATTCATGGATTTGTTTCCACTTTTTGTTCCACTCTAATCCATCGCCGCGATGGATTATATTCCACTGCATTTTATATTCCGTTCTAACCCATCGCCGTGATGGATTATTTTTCACAGCCTTTTATATACCGCTCTAATTATTTGTACGAAAGAAATTATTTATTACATAATGAAATAAGTAACTAAATATGTAGCCAAACAAACAAAAAAACAGTCTTGGTAATTATTTTAAATTACTTATCAATGATTAAAACCCAGCGATGGATCAGAGTAGAAAAAAGTGGACACAAATCCATCAATGGATCAGAGTGGAAAAAAGTGGACACAAATCCATCAATGGATCAGAGTGGAAAAAAGTGTACACAAATCCATCAATGGATCAGAGTGGAAAAAATAGTGGAAACAAATCCATCAATGGATCAGAGTGGAAAAAAGTGGACACAAATACATCAATGGATCAGAGTGGAAAAAAGTGGACATAAATCCATCAATGGATCCGAGTGGAAAAAAGTGGACACAAATCCATCAATGGATCAGAGTGGAAAAAATAGTGGAAACAAATCCATCGATGGATTTGTTTGGTGGATTAAAGTGGAATAGAGCCACGAGTCAACTTCACACTTCTTCTTCATCTTAGCGTTAATGCCCGTCGCATCCAAAGCTTTCAGCTTGGAGTTTGGGGTCAAGCTGGGTGCCACCATTGTTAACATGGTACATGTTTACGATGGTGATCCTCTTTCCGAGACTTTGCCTTTAGCTTATCATCAGGCGACGTGTCTTTTTATAAAGAAAATATTGTCATTCCATTCCACGATACGCCTGCCAGTGAATTGCCACTTGTTTTGAGGGGCTGTAGTCGTAAAAGCAAGGCTACATAGTTGCACATCAAAATGGAAAGCGACACCTGCCCGAAACCGAAGCCAGGAATTGTGATGCAGACTTGTGTGCCATGAGCGATGAAAGTGACCGCTGTCATGTGGGACAGCGGCTATTGTTGTATCGCGTTTATTATCATTAAAATATGCAATGGACGATAATAATCGTGTTGGGTATGGTCACACTGTGTTATTAGATTGCCTTTTCTGTCTGAAACGGCCGTTGAATGATAAGTGATATTGATTGGGCTCGAATAGAAATGCGGTTGTAAGTGATGGAATGAGTTTAATTTCAACGATGTGAAAATATGGTCGTAGTGTACAATAAAAATTAAATTAAAAATTTAAAAAACCCCCGTCACAAAAAACACCTCCAAAAAGTTGAAAATAAATGAATAAATTTTGATTCAACGGTTGCCATGTCGGGGGACCCTAGCTGGTTAAGCACTCCATTATATTATCGGAGCAATTCAAGGTCCCCCGACATGGCAACCGTTGAATCAAAATTTATTCATTTATTTTCAACTTTTTGGAGGTGTTTTTTGTGACGGGGGTTTTTTAAATTTTTAATTTAATTTTTATTTTATACTTTTTAAATTTATCTACTAGTCAAGCTCTTTCATTTGATACCCATATTGAGGGAGTTATGAAGAAATATGTATTCAGACATGTTGTAGCGGCGGCTATCTTGGATCGATTTTTTTCAAACATAGCTAAGAACACTCCCGACTAATATACCTTTCAAACAAAAAAAACTAAATGCAAATCGGTTCATCCGTTTGGGTGCTACGATGCCACAGACAGACACACAAACACACACACAAACACACACACACACAGACACGTCAAACTTATAACACCCCGTCGTTTTTGCGTCGGGGGTTAAAAAGTCACTCAATGAAATTAAACGCGGCCTTAACGAATTCGGTTCTGATTTATTTGGTTTTGTTGTTTAGTTTACACTGTTGTTTACGTTTCGATTACTTTATAATTTACTAGCTTTGCCCGCGACATCGTCCTCGAGGATGTCGGTTATCGCGACCAAACATAACATACTAAATTTCATCAAAATCGGTTCAGTGGTTTAGGCGTGAAAGCGTAACATACAGACAGACAGACAGAGTTACTTTCGCATTTACATATTATAATGTAATAGATCAAAGTATTTGGGTGATTGCAATTTATAAGATTTTCACATTTAAAAAAGCAACGATGGTGATGAAGGTATTTTGATTTTAAAGGAAACACAACTAAAGTTACTGTACCTGTACCATACTATACCTAACAAAAAATAATACTTGTCCACTGAATGTAACAAAATGTTGGTAGGCTGACTGTACTCAATTTCATTCATTGGTTCATTTCAATGCCAAAATCGTTTGGTTTTGTGTCACACCTGGTGAAACACCTAAATAAGTGGTCAAAGATTCATGTACTCATATATTAATTGTTTTCTTACATTAAGTCAGTTAAGGGAACATAATATGGTTGAATATTCCGTTGATGAGGTTAAGTCCCTCATTGCATTGTCTGATAATATTCTTAACTTTTGCAACCGCAACTGTCCTAGTATGACGCCCACCGTGGGAATGATATCAGTACTTACTGCGTATAGAAAGGAATCAAATTACGTACTAGGCGCTTCGTATGTGCTAAGAAAATAGTGGCACTCCAGGAATGCCTGCACAAGGCTGTATAAAAAGGCGAACAGTTTTTACTTCGCAAAAAGTGCTCACTTCAAAAATCACATGTGAACAATTGTCATAATTTGTAATAGCAAACAGAAGGTAGGACACCCTCTAGCCAGATGGACTGACGACCTGAAAAAGGCGGTTGGGACAGACTGGATGCGGAAGGCGGATGATCGAGTGAAATGGCGTACATTGGTAGAGGCATATGTCCAGCAGTGGACTGCGGTGGGTTATATGATTGAGAAAAAAAATCAAGAAACTTGTGAAGTATATGGTCGTGACGTCAGCATAGCGTGAAGGACGCAGAAGGTTTTCCATGATTTCTGTTTACTTAATCAAAACTACCCAATGCGCCATAGAAATTTTCACTTCGAAAATCCTTTCAGCATAGCCTACGGGAAAAAGTACAGTATATTTAATAACAAGACGGTCGTTTTTGGCGAAGAAGAACTCAAGATATCCCAATTGAGCAGTCTGACTAGGGAAGTACCTCCACCCTACAGAATACCGGGCTATAATAATCTCGTGTTGTATTCCCGGCCGTGAGTTGAGTGGCTAGAGCTCACTGGAGAGATTTTGTGCTGTCAGTGGGAAGAGTCAGCTTGTTATGCTTTGTCTTCTGCAATGACGTTACAGAATCTCTCTATTGTTATAGTTGGCAGCACCACTGTGACCCCCCCTGGTGTTGCACACATCCAAAGGTAACGGTAACCACTCGAGCTTGTCTGCCACCTAAGTGGATTAAAAAAAAGTAAAAAAAAATCAATAAAAGCTTGTTAGAAGCATAAAACTATCAACAGTTGTTGTTGATAGTACCATGTTTTTATTTCTTGTAGTCGGTCAAGGCTCGTTGACGAGGTCGGTAGCATCTGCCGGCTATTGTTAGGAGTACAGTCGTGATCAGCAGTGCATAGAGAGAACTTGAATAGGCTCTATTCATCGCGATGAGAAATGAAGCATTTACGTTGATGTGAAACGAGCTGTCAACTAGGAATGGCTTTTTGATTTATAATATTTACAGCAATGGTTGATGTTATAGGTATTTCCTTTTGTATGTTGAGAAAAATATCTGCTATATAGTGTAATGAGAATCTATTGTGAGTTGATTTCTTTAGAAATGATGTTCTCAATTACGTGGTACGTTCTGTAAACGAATCTCGTGTTATTTTAAACAAGACACAACTCTATGTCAACATCGAATACATAGGGAAAAAGAATCTTCTCGGGCGGGACTCGAACCCGCAGTCTTTCCCTTACAGGGGGAATGCCTGACCAATTCGGCTACCGAGACACGCCCGATATGATTCAAATTTCCCACCTTATACGTCTTTGAGGCGACGTAGCGTCATCTACCGATTTTCTTACGAACTATCGGAATCAATGAATGATGTTACAATCATTTTTAAACATTGATTTTTTTGATAACTGCGCCCAAACAATTGAAGGAATTTTTACAGCATTAAGTATGCTAACTATACAAATCGAATACATAGGGAAAAAGAATCTTCTCGGGCGGGACTCGAACCCGCAGTCTTTCCCTTACAGGGGGAATGCCTGACCAATTCGGCTACCGAGACACGCCCGATATGATTCAAATTTCCCACCTTATACGTCTTTGAGGCGACGTAGCGTCATCTACCGATTTTCTTACGAACTATCGGAATCAATGAATGATGTTACAATCATTTTTAAACATTGATTTTTTTGATAACTGCGCCCAAACAATTGAAGGAATTTTTACAGCATTAAGTATGCTAACTATACAAATCGAATACATAGGGAAAAAGAATCTTCTCGGGCGGGACTCGAACCCGCAGTCTTTCCCTTACAGGGGGAATGCCTGACCAATTCGGCTACCGAGACACGCCCGATATGATTCAAATTTCCCACCTTATACGTCTTTGAGGCGACGTAGCGTCATCTACCGATTTTCTTACGAACTATCGGAATCAATGAATGATGTTACAATCATTTTTAAACATTGATTTTTTTGATAACTGCGCCCAAACAATTGAAGGAATTTTTACAGCATTAAGTATGCTAACTATACAAATCGAATACATAGGGAAAAAGAATCTTCTCGGGCGGGACTCGAACCCGAACAGAAAATCGGTAGATGACGCTACGTCGCCTCAAAGACGTATAAGGTGGGAAATTTGAATCATATCGGGCGTGTCTCGGTAGCCGAATTGGTCAGGCATTCCCCCTGTAAGGGAAAGACTGCGGGTTCGAGTCCCGCCCGAGAAGATTCTTTTTCCCTATGTATTCGATTTGTATAGTTAGCATACTTAATGCTGTAAAAATTCCTTCAATTGTTTGGGCGCAGTTATCAAAAAAATCAATGTTTAAAAATGATTGTAACATCATTCATTGATTCCGATAGTTCGTAAGAAAATCGGTAGATGACGCTACGTCGCCTCAAAGACGTATAAGGTGGGAAATTTGAATCATATCGGGCGTGTCTCGGTAGCCGAATTGGTCAGGCATTCCCCCTGTAAGGGAAAGACTGCGGGTTCGAGTCCCGCCCGAGAAGATTCTTTTTCCCTATGTATTCGATTTGTATAGTTAGCATACTTAATGCTGTAAAAATTCCTTCATGTCAACATGTTCTTTCATAGCGATATCCTAGTTGCGTTCACTATGTATCTGGGGTATTTTTATTGTTTTTGATTGATATGTATGTGCTTTTCCTAGAGCGACTGTCGTTTGCTCTTCCAACATTGAGAGTAAGAGCATGCGTCGAAGTGTCATCCGTTTTTTAGAAGGTGCCCAATTAGGAGGCGTGCTCGCACCGTATATTTGCAATACATACGGAAGGCATATAAGCACACATTTGGAAAGGCCCTCGTTCAGTTATAGACTGCATTAAGTCAATTGACTGCAGCCGTTACTATCTGTTCAATAACCCAAATTGTAGCTACAAAATATGTCTTATATGGCACGATATCGCGTATATTGATATTACCTAAGTCACTTACCTATGGATCTAGGTCTCATAAGTGTGAGATTTAGATCTTATGAAATGTCTGCAGCGCGCATTCAAGTTTTAGCCAATACGTGGATAGAATGTCATGTCATGAATCATTGGTCATGAAATCATTTTTGTTACAACTTTAGGTTAACTGATATCAATTTATTGATAAGCAAGTTCGAGAGTAAAAGCGATTTTACTCAATATCATCCGAGCATCAATTCCAGCTACACCCAAAGTTTGTACTTCTAAGCTCAGGGTTGATATATCGATGGCAACCTCACCTCCGACCTAGCACCACGACCCTCAGTCAGCGTGCGGTTTTAGTCCGCTCCGGCGGGGGTGGGAATCTGGGTACTCGGAATCGTAGGGGATTTCTGCACGAAAAAAAAAGGTTCTTCTACTGCTTTTCGTTCTATAATTTAATATATCGTCCATTTTACGCGAGGGACTGTCGCCTCCCTCTAACAAAAACTAGAATGCGTGTGAGATTAGCTTGACCCCGAGGTTAAATCCACCGGAAGTTAGTTAAAACTGATCTCCATAATAGTATGAGCTTATATAAGTATTTTTACGCAAAAGCATTGGTAAATAAATAGCTGGTCGAGAGCATTACGCTGGGTAAACACGCTAATGCACATTCCAAGTTTTCTCTGCCTTTGAATACATAATAATTGTCCTTCTATTGGTTTGCGTTTAACTGATGTTGATTGCGTAAATATATGATTAAAAATGACGTGTCGATGTTTACAGTCATCGATTGAAAACCCGTTCATGAATTCTTGTAAATCATCTTCGTGTTGTAATCCAATTGTGTCATAAAAGGTCCAATTTATAAGCGAGAGCATCCTATTGATGTGTCCTATATAAATAAAATGCCATCTGCAACCACATTTTGCGGCAACTGCCAGGCTACGCGGGTAACAAACACCTGACAATGGTAGTAGGGGTCCCGGTAGAAGGGGTAGGCCCTAGAAGTCCTGGCTTGACGTCGTGGCGGGTGACATGCGTGCAAATGATCTCACTACCATGGAAGTCCAAGATCGTGCAAAGTGGAGAAGGACGAGTCAGAACGGAGACCCTGAGCTTAGGTCACCCCGGCCTCTGATGACATCAGAAAAATACGCCCCCATGATGATGATGATGATGATGAGTTTAAATACCTACAGTGATAATTATATTTACTTTACTTATTTGTTGGATAGAACATACCCTTTTGTTACGTGTGGGAAATCCTCGCGGATACCCCCCTACTGGAGCCGATGGGGGAGGTTATGTCGGACTCGAACCGACTATAATGCAGGTTTTTTGGCACCACCTTGTGGGATGCATCGCGGTGTTGTTTTATTTTCCGAAATTACTGTGAAGTCTTTTATGTATAAAAATGGTAGATTTTTAGACATACGTCTTGGACAAAACACACAAGTGTAGGAAAGTGGCAGTGAATTGCGACTTTTCATGATTGGCGCCAATTCTCCCTAGGGAGCTTCCAGTAAAGGCCCCACAACCTTACTGAGGCAGCAATCATCATTCATCGTCATCATCATCATCATCACCGTCATCAACTCATTGTCATCATCATCAATTAAATGAAACATAATAACTCGACATTGGCAAAATTGTCCCCTATATTGGGTTGATATGTTGCCATCAAGAAAAAAAAGAAGCAGTAGACTAAAATGCATGCCGTCTTTAGGTCAAAGTGCAAAGCCGAAGGTGAGGTTGGACATATCCCTCGCACTTCGTTGGACCCAGGATAAAACATATCCGCCGGTCTGTTATAATTTGGACAACAAGATCATTTGAATAAGTATTGTTTATATGCGAAAGGTGGCTGCATTGTGTTAGGACAATGATAACATCTAGTACTGACTAGTCGGTGTCAGTCTTTTCATTTGTCATCAATGCAGGTTGGGTTGTGAACTGTGAGTTACGGAATAGGGTCATTCAGGGTCATTATATACTTGCATAGATCTATGTGCTGGTTTGGTAGTTATATAACTTACAGACAATATATTTTCTCATGTTTAGAGAACAAAAGATATGTACAGTTTTGTCTTACGGTTGTTGCATGGTAATTAAAATTTAAGAAAGTTTTTCTAAATATTAATTATTACTTTGTACTTTTTAGATAACAATGGAGTTAAAGAGTCCAAATAATCATCAAGTATTTCAATGAGACCAGACGCGAGGGCAGCCATTTTTTTCATTGGTAGACTTCTTCACAATGTAGTTTCTGAATAGAGTTTCTAAAAGTGAGCAGGAAAGTAAATTCATCACCTTTTCATCATAATCGTGTAGAATGATGAATTGATGATACCAAAGCTCTCTCAAAGCTTAGAACTCCGGGATCCACTCTTCTAGTCTCTCACAGTTGCAGATGAGGTTGGTTTCCCCGAAGATATTGATCACAACCTAAGTATCCACAAAATAATTTAATATCATGTTGTTATTATATAATCAAAGATCATGTTTTAATAATTTTTAGCTTCCGTGCCTAGAGAGGGAAAAATGGAACACTTATTGGATCACTTCGTAATCCTTCTGTGTATTAAGACCTTCGATTACATCAGGAAAATGAATTGCTAATTAAGGTTTGCTGGATTGCTAATTAATTAAGGTTGAACCCACGACCTTACCCTTACAGGGGGAATGCTCTTCCAACTACGGAGCCACTGAGCCGCACTGGAATCATTTCAAATTTTCCCTTCTCTTGATGTCCGTCTTTAAGGCGACCCTGTAAGGGAAAGGTCGTGGGTTCAAGCTCGGACTCAGGTGAGCTTGAACAATTCATTTTTCCTGATGTAATCGAATTTTAAAGTTAGCATAACAAACGCTATTAAATTTCATTCAAATATCAAAACCTTTTTCTCAGGAATGCGTGCAGGTATCAAATTGACATTCATACCACATACTCATTATGATGTAACTGTGCAAAAATTAAACTTCTAAGTCAACGCAATTAAAATATATTGTGGTTTCAGTAGCTTAAGTTACGGAACTCTAGGTGTGCGAGTCCGACTCTCACTTGGCCGGCTTTTTTATATATTTGGGATACGTCAATATAACTTCATTTTTGCCTAGCCTCATGGTAAGCTTAAGACAGTCTCAATAAAGAGGGCCACCATTTAAAACACGAACATTTTTACAATAGTGACTGCTTTTTCATGTTACATGTAGTAAATGGATGATGAGAGTATCTTCCTCTGTATATTTCTGTCTATTTCGGTACAGTACAGTACTATTCTGATGGTGAGTAGAAACCCTTGTAGGAAGGTGGTGTAAGAAACTCCCACGTATTGATTTACGTAATTATTGCGCGAACTTGTCAACTGTATTGTTCTGTGTATGGACGTTTGAATGCGTCTATTTCGAAATTGCAAATATTGAGAACTTGGTAAGCTAGGACTATTTTGCTCCATGGGTATTTTGCCGTGGTAGTCAAATTGATTGAAAGACATCATGACCAGAGGACTAACTATTGGAAAGTCCATTTTGCTTTATAAACGGATTGTAATTTTTGTACACCGAAGGGAACGTCAATGGCCAGGTATACCTAAGTTACTAGGTATGGTATGTTATGCGTTTCATTTTGAGCAACCGATTCTCGGTAATGGGATTTTTATTCTTAAGAGACTAACGAAGAGTTATTTTTTTTATTAATTAAATTTCATGCATAGGTATACAAAATAAACATAACATACAATGGAAGAGTTAACGTTATCATAAAAAACAAAAACACCCTCCCTTGATTCTTACTTTCCTTATTTTTTAAGTAATGGTAAAACGGTTAAATTTCAACCACAACAATCAATTAACCTATTGCAGATTACGGCTGGACGTAGACACAACATTATCTAGTAAATAATATTATTTTATTCGAACACTCGACATTTTGTCCAATTATAATAATAATCTGCGGTAGCCTAGTGGTATGGGTAATGGACTGCTGAGACGAGGTCTCGGGTTCGATCCCAGGTTTACCATGGCACACACCAATGACTATTCGATGCTTTTCGAAGTTATGTGTGTATTTATCGCAGGTTTATAAGTGCCCGGTTAATGGCAATAGGCTCGCCACCTATTACATTGGGACCTAAACATAAACTGGCGAAATGTGGGTGCTAGCACCTCTGCCTACCCCTTCGGGGAATACAGGCGTGAGTTTATGTTATGTTATGTTATGTTATAATAACAATACGCCGCGTGGTTCCAAGCAGATTAGAATTTGGGCCACCCCCATCTCTTCCCATGCGGTTTCGTATATACAAAGCGACTAAGGGATAGGGCTGTTTAACATTAGACAGATATATACAGCCCAGACTCAGCCTCAGATGCATGGCTCGAGTGAACAATAGTGCCCGGTATACGGCAATAGGCTCACCCACTATCACGAGGGACCAAATACAATGGATGGTGCAATGTGGGTACAAAGGCCAGGGATAAAGGCGTGATTGCATGTATGAACAATAACAATAATATTAAATTAAACTTCTCAACAAAATTAAACCTATTGTACAACTTGTCTCAGTGGGGTGTGTACATAACTTTACACCCACGTGCTACTAGAATACAACACTAATGTGTAATTACTTTGTTTCAGGTAAATGAGAGCACTGTGCGAGATTTCATAACATTATGTAAGTAGCCGTGGTTGAGGTGTGAACTGTGCTGAGGTGCTGAGAAGTCGAGGAATCATTTGAAAGTGAGAGATTAACAGGGTTCAGCCACTTTCGTAACCATATTTTTCATAACTATACTTACGATCGATAGACAGCTTAATTTTTAGTCAAACACATCTAGGTATACTATTAAGGTATGATTCCGTAGGTGACCACATACGACAACTGCCGCACGTAGCAGATACGTATAATTCATTGCGGCTTCTCAATGGTCTCCTTTATCAGTTTAGCAAGTAATGTATGTAATGGATGTGCTGTATGCGTCTGCATTTGTTACGCGGTCAGCTTCGGAATCATACCTTTAGGGTATAAAGGAGTGCACCAGGATCCCGGTGCCTCGTTTACCTCCAAACCGATAAACCTACTAAATGAGGAACGAGGCTCTGGCGTGTATAGAGTGACAGTTGTCTTCTTCTTCTTCGCGAAAATTTAAAAGTATTTGCCAGTGGGAACTACAAAAGGAAAGATTTTTGTAATAGAAAGGAGTAATAAGAGCGGATTTCGGTCTCCAAATTGCTAGCTTTGGATGCAACAGAGATTAGAGGGAGATGAACTGCCGGTAAGTCGGACTAAACTGCGACATCAAGTCTCATGCAACGAATCCAGTCGCATCGGAAGCTTTCAGCTTGGGGCCACATTACCAGTCTAACTGTAAATATGGCTAAGCTTCGATATTTTCTGTGAAGCGATTATCATCTGACATCCATATCCCAAAGGCGATATCGAAGCATTGCAGCTAGATAACACGGAATTTGTATAAAGAATATTGTAATAATTAATAAATAAATTAAAAAAAAAAAAAACTTTTGAGAGCTCCAAATACCCGTAACGACTGCCATAGGTATTCGTATGGCAACCGGTACCGACGGCTTAACATGCTCTCCGAGGCACGACCAGACCAATGTAAATACCCATATTCATGCATACAAATATTTGCATTGAGCGGGGATCAAACCCGCGCCTCCTGCGTAGCGGCCGCGTTTACTACCGCTACGCCACGGAGGCTGTCTATAGTGTTATCAATATTCATTCCACTTTAGTATTATATAGGATGGCCATGGAATCTTAACTTTAATATAAATAAACTGTAGATAAGAGATTTGTAACGAGGAAGCGTCAGATATGAATAACATATTAATTGAAATTTCCTGTGTTTATTTGATTCAGGAAAAGATTCGGCTGAGTAAACTTGAAAATGTAACTTGGTATTAATACTATAAGCGTATTATGTGATTTGATACTACTACAGGATCTTACAATAGAACCATAAGAATTTTACCATTAAGTGCGATGATGGGATGGTTCTCACTAGCTGTTGTCCGCGGCTCGGCTTGCTTAGATTCCGTTGCTGCAAACCAAGGCAACATATACAAAGAATAAATATGTGTGCACATGTGATATACAGGCTATAATCATATCCTTATACCATATGAGCCGTTTTAGCGTAATTGAGTAACAAACATATAAACTTCTTCACAAACTTTCTATTCGTTCAATGGGATTTTCTGACCTGCCCAACGAAACGCCATTGAAACCATTAAACATGTGCCGTAGATTATATTTTACTAGTTTCGCCCGCGGCTCCGCCCGCGTGGATGTCGGTTATCGCATCCAAACATAGCCTATGACCTTTCTCAAGGTCTTATCTACCCTTATACTAAGTTTCATCATAATCGGTTCAGAAGCAGTGACAGACAGAGAGTTACTTTCGCATTTATAATATTAAGTATGGATTTATAATGATTATACTTAACACTTTGAATGATTTTTTATAGCATTTATTATGCTAACTTTTAAGTTCGAAAAGCATTGGAAAAAATGAAATGCTCAAGTGAGGCTCGAACTCACGACCTTTCCCTTACAGGGGGACTGCTCTTCCAACTGAGCTATTGAGCCACACTTGAATCATTCCAAATTTTCCTTCTCTTTATATCCGTCTATAAAGGCGACGGTGCAGCCATCTACCAACATTCTTACGAACTGTTGGAAACAATGAATGATTTTACAACCATTTTTAAACATTGAATTTTGATGACTGCGCCCAAATAATTGAATGAATTTTTGAATTTTATACTTAACAATTACATTTGCCGAGTATGGTCAGCGATCTTGATGAACAAGGTGCTCTATCAATCAATCAATCAATTAGCCTATTGCAGTCCACTGCTGGACATAGGCCTCTCCCAATGTTGCTCAAAATGGTTTTAATTATTTGATTCCCCCTTTTCTGTTGACGAATTGTTATGATATTTGGTAAGCACCTTTAGTTCGAAAAAAATAATACTATTTAAATCAACAAAACAGTTTAATTTAGCTCTTAATACTTTGGTTTTAAGATCATTTTGAGACTTTGTAGCACAGTTTTGGAGTCAAGATATTAAATTGTGATGCTGACAGTACAATACAAAAAAAATTATATCGATTTATTATGAAATACCTTGATTGTGTAACTAATCAATTATGACATGAAGCCTGTCGAAGCTATAAAAGAATCCTGTTACGATAGCAGAATTCCTACGGTTCCGTTATAGCTATATAGAGCAATAACTTCTATACCTACCCACGTGGTCGTCTGACCATCAACTTAACAAGCAATGATTAATCAAACCATGAAACAACTGTATGTCTGCAATCAAATCAATTTCAAAGATGGAATTGTAAGAAACCGCTATGTCGAATAACCTCTACATTGCGAATTATAAAAGATATTTACGTCTCGTTTTCACGGAATGTTACGAGTATAATACATATATACATATACTCACACCTGCAAATCCCCAAAGCGGTAGGTTAAGATGTACTAATTACATTTTTACCAACTATGATTTTCGGTCCCAAGTTATAGGGGACGAGTCTGTTGCCGTCAGGTGCTTAGTCAGGGCTGCATGTGTACCTACTGTCGAATGGAGAACAGCTCTATCCCTAAGTCGCCATCTACGACAGCCGCAGGAAGATATAGGGTGGCACTATCCTACTCCACCGGTCATCATAATGGCTATCCTAGTAACGCAGTTACTATTCAGCTGGATGCTCAAAGTGGACTACACCATTAATATAGCAGTATTCGAAGCATGCTCTTCAGAACCCGGGGTCCGCTTTCCTACACTCTCTCTTGCCTTTTATGAGAGAGACTGCCATCTGAATCCTCTACCTCGGGAGGCTTGTGGCTCGGGAGTATGCGCCAGAGTCTCATCTATTACGGATAACGAATGAGGATCTGACGCAGTCTCGAATGAAATTGACTTGGATCCCGCAGTTCTTGATTGGGTCGGGAAGTCTCCGAGACTGAAATATTTAGCGGATGATTCATCATCTAGCAATTCGAGAAGAGTGACATTTCCTCCGAGGATGAAATACTTGCGGATGAGATGTCACCTAAGTCATCTCAGTTCCTATTATTGGTGAAATTCTCACTTTATCGCATTTTTATTTTATCACAACATTTGTAATTATTATAATAGTTTTTGATGTAAAGGTCAAATGTTAATAAAACTTGAAGCTGTAAGAATATGAATGCTTATTTTAAATGTAAGTGAAAACGTGGATGACTACTTATTTTTTTGTTTGAGAGTTTAAATAACGTTATAAGCTATGATTGTGATATTTAGTTACACAACATACATCGAACTTTGATGTATAATGGATGTATCTACCATTATTAGGCTATATTATACACATATTACAGCTCAGGTATGTTTGTTTTTGACTGCATAAAGTTACATAACATAAACATAAACTCACGCCTGTATTCCCCGAAGGGGTAGGCAGAGGTGCTAGCATAAAGCTGGATAAATTTATTTAATTTATTTTGCATTTCTAAACTATTTCCTCTTGCGTAAATGTTTAAATTTCTTTTATTGAACTCGGTTTGACTCTTCAAAAACAATGTTTTCGTAATGATGAAATTTTTGAATTCAAAAATTAATTATTCAAAATAAAAAACCCGGTTGATATCTACTGAAAAGATTGAAATAAGTTTGATGGCAGGCGGTACCCATACGCAAATCATGAATTGGATGAAAATTAATGGGTACCGCCTGCTATCAAACTTATTTCGATCTTTTCAGTAGATATCAGTCGGGTTTTTTTTTTTAATTTAATTTTTTTTTTTTATACTTTTTAGTTACGATATATGTGTTATTCTTGACAGTCGGGTAAAAATAATGAAACCTTCGATGCGTGTGAAACAAACGAAACCACTTTAACGTTTACGATTAGTTAGGATCTTCCATGGACAAGGAATCATATTTTATCTTCCGGGGATCTGTCATTTAAAAGAATGCCTCCGACAAATATAAATAGTTTATATTTATCGGAGGACATTGAATGGGTCATTATCAACTCGCGGGCTCAAACTCACGAGCGACTGCGAGTTGGCAATATTCAATTTTTGATTATTTTCTTGTCGTCAACTAGCGCGATTGTCAAAATTGACGTATTTGTGTACAGTCAGTTACGAAAACTTTGTAACAAATTTAATATAGTTTGGTAACTATTTAAAATGTAGGTACTTTATAAGATACTAGCTTTTGCCCGCGGCTCCGCCCGCGTGGATGTCGGTTCCCGGCAATTATTCGAATTTTTCTCGCCGTAAAAACCTTCCCTGGACTTCCACGAATAATTCAAGACCAAAATTAGCCAAATCGTGAAGGCGTTCTGGAGTTATATCGTCAGGAAGGACAACCCACTTATTTTTATTATAAGATATTTTAGTCTAAGGTTGGATTAGAATCAACAAAGGGTGCACCGCAATCTGGCTTACTTAATTGTAAAATAATTAGTCTTGACGTTAATTACCTTGTAACCTAAATGAATATATCTCAATGACCGATTGATGTGTTCTAAGGCAGTTCCGGCACACAAAATGAGTCATACTTAGATAAGTACTTAGATGTAATACCTACTGCAAATAAAGTACCAAATGTTTCAACAGCCTTGTAGACGTAACTTATGCAACAAACACTTAAAAACATAGACCTGCCTAATATAATTTGCATAATAAATTAATTTGATAATCAACAGCCATGTTAGCAAAAATTATGACGAAATTTATTACGCGGGAAAACTCAACAATGTAACCGTAAACTAGATTACTATCATGCCACATTTATTGTCAGCAATTTCTAAATATAGAGCCTACTTGTCGACAAATGGCGGTAGTATGAATTTCAAAAGGCAATGTTTAACATATCTTTCCCACAAGTTTGTAGTTCCATTTTACTTGCTAATATCTAGGCAAACATATTTTACTTGGTAATATATTGACATATATGTTAACGGAAAAGTATGTAATACGTCATTGTATATTAAATTCGTAGGAAAATATAAGTACAGGTAGCGGCACGTAAGTCTAGCGGTGAAAAAATGTGGAAGGGATGATTGCGCATAGGTACAGTCGCGTACTTAATTGTTAGGTATCTACTATTACAATATCTTAATAATAAAGGAAGTGTTTTTGTTTGTCATTTTTCTATGTCTAAGCTAGTATCTTATGAATATATATATTTATATACTTATATATACCGATTTTCATGAAATTTTATGTACTGATACAGTTTTGCATTTTAAGTTCATATGTGCAGTGAATTTTCTGTAAAAATATAATTAAAATAACATTGAAAATAATGTTTGACAATTTTTATTTAATAATAATCATGCAGAGTCTGATGACGTTAGCACGCCTTTCATTAAATTGCCGTCTATCTCACTTTTAATCTGTTTTAATGAATCAATTAATCTACTAATGCACATCATAATATCATTTTCGTGCCTGTCTTCTCAAAACAGTATTTGTTTAGGCATATTCACTGTCTCAAATCAACGCAAATACATAAAAATAAACAATAACAGTCAATAAAAAACAAACTGAAACTTAATAGAAAACCACAACAATTAACAGTACCTAATTATTGTAATGAATAACAATACAATTTACGCGACTGTACACAAGACGAGAACGGTGCGTCGTATCGGCGCGCGGGACGAAGTACGGCTGGAAAGCCAATAAGCGCTCGCGCACGCCCGCCCGCGCCCTTTGTCTCCCCCGGGGTACCTTATTTTCGACTTCTGCGCATAAACTGTCACCGCTAGACTTACGTGCCGCTACCTATACTGTATGGTTTAACCTGCTTTTGTTGGGAGAGGTTTCAATTTTATTTGTCTTTGTGGTCAAAGCATTCTCCCTGTAAACGAAGATCGCGGTTTCAAATCCTGCCTGGACCGTGCAAAAGACCTGTCCTGTCTTAGTAGCCGTGTGGTTCCCGGCAGAGAAGAATTTGGACCACCCTATCACTCCCCATGCGGTATCGTACAAGGCGACTAAGGGATAGGGTTGTTTAAAATCAGACAGATATATTCAGCCTCTGATATAGGCTCGAGTCTCACCCCCTATTACATGGGACGGACTACAATTATTAGTGAAATGTAGATGTTATTCACCTCTGCCTAACCCTCCGGGAATAAAGGCGTGATTATATTTTTATATGTATGTATCTTGCTTAAAACCTCTTAAGGAAAATATTGTAAGTATCATCTGTCTAAGTAACTCAGTTGGCAAAGTACCTGTATTACTTTGATTATGGCTAAATTGATTAGAATATTATGACTTTACTAGCTGCGCCCGCGTGGAATTTGGATGCCGTACCTACAAGTCACAACCTATGGGAACCTACTCCAGGGCTAAAAGAACCCTGCTTATAGCTCCATTCCTCTCCATCTAAACCGCTCTGCTCAAAACCAAATTATGTGTAGGTACTTACCTACTATTAGTATTGCTCGGGACATTCTTGGACATAAAATGTGCTTATAATGTATTCTATACGGGTATTACGCGTTTCTCGGGTGTTTTTTGAGGATAACACGGGGTGCTAAGGCGATGGACGAGCTCAAATCTACATTCCAAATAATTCGCACGCACCAGGGACCTCATTTGTATCCGATTTAGGTCCAAGATTCCCGAGGTATATTATTGCACATACCTTCGCCAAAACAGAATCGCGTAATGTGCGTCGTGGTAGGCTTGCGGTGGGTGCGTGCTATACCTACTCATAATATTATATTTGAAATTGTAATTCTTTTTATTTTTATAAACGTAACGTGAACTTTTTAAACATTTTCACTTTTTATTTTTCATTGTATTTCAGGCTTGATATATTCATGAAGACAGTTAGTAAATGAAAGTTACTTTTTTTCACTATATTTCAGTTTCATAAAGTTGTGAATACAGTAGGTAAAAGGAAGTCTCGTTTTTAGGGTTCCGTACTCGGAGGATCAACAACGGAACTAAGAATCTTCTGTATTCTGTCGATCGACTGTATCTTTTTTTATATCGGACACCTCAACTTCACTTCGCCCGATGGTAAGCTGAAGGCAAAAAACGAGGGTCACCAATATAAACACGGACCACGTTAACAATGGTGGCACTCAGCTTGACGGCCTCATCAGATACTTTTTCATGCTTCACTTAAAGGACTGTAGGAAGAAGGACACGATAGCTGGCAAGGAATTCTAGGTCTTAAACAGCACTAATAAACTAGTAAACTTTAAATAACAAAGTACAATAGTAGTTTGGCAACTGAAATTCCCACGAGTAATATTTTAAGGCGTTTTATTTTCCTATTCATATGTGAAATTATTATGTACACTTTTTAATTTATTCATTGCATTATCATTTCTATTGGTGAACAGTGCAAACTCTGTAATTTTATGAAAGTATGACAAGTCCTAGTCTCGTGCTCCTAATTCGTAATGATTCCTTGTAAAGCTGAGGCATGAATTTTTCATACATTCTTTTCCAATTCCGTTCTCTTGAAGGGCTTCGGCTTCCAGCAACCGATTAAGCATGTCTGTGCTTAAGTCCGTAGCATAATTAAACGAGGCAGGTCGTGCAAGTATCATGTAAATTAAGTCTAAACCGCCTCGTTCAGAAACATACGTGAACGAAAAATAAATTACATGTAAAGCTTGCACTTTGAAACCTGGGCAGGGTCCACCGCTGCATGGTGTATTCCTATTCCCGAAATGAAAAGTATTCTATGTCCATCTCCTGGTTCTAAACTACATCCCCACCAATACGTGTGATGAGTCAGCATGCACCCTATACATCCCAGCACTAGCCTAGGTGCTCTTCGTGGACAATGTTGTAAAAATAAATTAGTATCCACGAATAGCACTTGCCAAATATCTCGATAGGTGCTCTTCGTGGACATGGCTAGGTGCTTTTCACTCAGGTGCTATACAGCTGGGTGCTCTAAGTGGACTACACCGCAATTTGACTCTAATGCTATCTGGCACTACTGTAGGTTCTAGAGAAGCAGCAGGCTAAAATATACAACAGATACAAAGAAAAATGCTATACGGTTGTCCAAGAATACCATTATTATCAATAATTTATGGTAAACCTACATACTTAATATCACATTCACAGCAGGAACCACACTACCATAGAACACAATTCCAAGAAAGTATGCAGTTGAATGTTTCTTGAATAATAATTAGATGATATAAACGAAAGTATTCAAACTCTCCGTTCCGGAAACGATCGGTCAGTGAAAATAGTGTAACCAGCCCCTCTAGACAAGTCTGCCGGGGTGCGAGAGATATGTTTCCTGCATTCTCACCTCCGGCAACCAAAAACCCAAAGACGGCGTGCGTTTTAATCAGTTCGAGTCCGACATAACCACCTCCACCAACTTCGGTGGGGTAGTATCCGTGGGGATTTTTCGCACGTTAAAAAACAGGCCCTATAGACAAGTGGCGGACGATAAAGACACGCTATGCCAAATCCCATACATTCGTCATTCTATTCTACCAAACGCCAGCCAGCAAATTGCCTAGAGGGGCTGGTAATAGAGGTTGCCGTTGCTATTAGGGCTATAAATTTACTTATATATTACTATCCTAGGCAGGTTTAACAACGGGCGTTGGGGACCCTATCAATATCCTTGAGGCACACGCCAGGCATTTAGTGGTTGACAAGACTCCATACCCTTAAAAATCATTAAGTGTAAGCTTTTTCTTTCACTGAAATAAAGACTAGAATTAAGTTGTATTTAATGTGCAGTTTCGAATTAAACCTGTTGTGGGCTGATCAACTTTCATAGCGGAGTATAAGAACATGTTATGAGACAATTTTGTGCAATATAGGGCTTGTATTTATCCATCAATCACTCTGTAGCCATGAGGCGAGAGTGTCGACATTAAATTCCTTATCAGGTGAGCGAAGTGAGCATTTTGCTTCGTAGTCAATTAGATTTTTAGGCATGTTGTGCGAGGGATATGTCGATGACAACGTCGCCTAGCACCACCACCCACAGTCGGCGTGCGGTTTTAGTCGGTTCGAGTCCGACATAACCTCCCCTTCCGGCTCTGGCAGGGGGGATATCCGAGGGGATTTCCGCAAAAAAAAAACGACCCGCCATAACACTATCGCACATTTTTGTAGTACACTTTACTGAGGACCTATCAGGCCTATATATTTAATAATGTTATTGAAAAAGTCTTGGGTTAGTTTTAAAACGTGCCGCATGTTTTGATCACAACTGTTTCAGCAGACCCGAAGATAAATAATTATGACCAAAAGGATGGACCGGCAAAAGCCAGAGATTAGATATCCACAATAGAGGAGCAGCGGGTTATATTATTTCACTTTTATGCATGATATATGGGGATAATAGCATAAATATTGAGTTCCAGCTTAAAATAAACCAATAGTTACTGTCGCGACTTAGCGCAATCCTTCAAATAAAAATAAATGGCTAGTATTCCGAGGATATTTCCGCATAATAGAAATTAAGTTTTCACATCCACTCAATTACTAGAATTTTAATTATAGAGTATTACTCTTATAACATTAATTACCTTAATAGCTTCTCTAATGTTAAGGCTAAGGTTACATTAGTGAGTGATGCGAGTTTTGATAAGTAAGCGATTAAAACATACATCCTACTTCCTACTAATATTATAAATGTGAAATGTAAAGTTATTTAGATATTTGTTACTAAATCACGTTCAAACGGCTGAACGAATTTGCTTGAAATTTTGTATATGGATAGATCGTCTGAAATAACACATCGTTTGGACACACGCGGGTAAAATACAACCCGGAGAAAAAACATGAACTTGTCGTGGGTATTTTGACTGCACATGTGCTCGTCTGTGCAGGGCCTAGTAGGACAAAAAATAAGCCCCAGGCGTCAGTATTATGACAGCAAAACGTCAGTCCGTACTAAAACAAGCGGTTCTTTGTTTTATTGTAGTTAGTTTCTCATCAAAGGAACTAATACTCTATTAACATGATTGTCTGTACCTCACAACTGACAGATTTGAACATTGTTGTGTGTGAATACGGAACCCATTGCAAGAAGTGCCGTTTATTTACGTAATTGTGTACCTAATGAGAATACACCATTCAATAAATTTATTTCCGCGTATTTCAATTCAATGCTTATTAGTCCTGCGGCAAATGTTTCTACCTATTTATATTTGCATTCAATCGTGACGTTTCCATTCCCGGATCAAGTCAAGTCATCATTCTCATAGTGATTTCCCAGTGGAAATTCAAAGTTCGTAATTTCATTATTGTACACAGAAAATAATACATGACCTAATAATCCCAAATACACATAAATAATTACAAAGTAACATAAAATTATTAAAAAAATGCTGTCGCACGTATGCACGTTTAGAACTGGTTAAGTGCGACAGATTCTGATACTACGGTTTTTACTATCGTTTAGAATGCTTTCTATGGAAGGGTTGTATGTATAGTATATTGCTTAACCAAAGAAGAAAGGGGAAACAATAATTTGATTGGATATCAGCCTTAGTGTCCAATCAGCATCGTTGTAAAGCCAACAAAGCGAGAGAAAAAGGTAAACAAAGTTACAGCGGTTCCTAACATTTATCACTTCAAGCGCATTCCAGACAGGAATGAAATTGCTCATAAGATGGCGGATCTGACAGTTTGGAACCACTGCTGCTGTGCTGACAGCTTTCCTGTACTACGATACACGCAACTACACCTCGCCGTCCCCGGGGAATAAAATGATAACTACCATTATCTTGATTTTAATGTTATGTCTTTTTTGAGATCTTTGAGTGTTAATACATCTACTTAATTTTTTTCATAATATTTTTACCGTTATTTACAGAGATGCAAACAATTACAATAGTATTCGAAGATTTATGACAGGCCTAAAAGAACGGGAATAAAAGGATAGTATAATATTACCATACACGTATCCTCACTTGCTGTATTGACGAATAGTAATATAATAATATTCTCGTAAAAAAACATAAAGCTCAATATGATAAATGCATGTTATCATTTTATTCTCGTTCAAAACCGTCCACTCGTTTCGTATAAAGACGTTAAGTCTTACGACTTAAGAAGTTCGGATCGACAACGTAAGACGTTCGATGCAGCATGTAAGAGAATAAAATGATATTAAAGTATTATCATCATCATTCCCATCCTAAAAACTCGTAGAAGAAAATGATAAGTAACGAGTATCATATTTTTTTCTGGTCACGCTGAACGGAGAAAAAAATGATAATTGACATTATATAACTTTGATGAGGATTCATTTACACTAACTTTTTAATCTTTAAATATCTTTATTTTGACAGGTGTTAGGCAAATTAGACTAAAACGATTCAAATGAAGAAAAAATTACGTTTTAGAAATCCTAACTATCACGCATCTATTCCCAGTAATTCCGGAGTAATCGTTGAAAACTTGTTTTTTATTTTTCCTCAAAAGTTGTATTTTTGCAGTTATCATTTTATTCCCCGGGGACGGCGACCTGTCGCTCTACCATTACATGTGCGACTAAGACAGAGGAATAACCGCTAGTTATCGCAACGTAACTCAGTAATGGTCGCTTTGTTTACCTTTTTTCTCTCGTCTCATTTGCTTTACTTTAGATACGGTCAGCATCAGATCGATTTTGACGGGCAGGTTGATCAAAAAGATCTTTTTGAGGACTCCGCTTGTCAAAATCGTTCTGATCCTGATTGTACGTACGTACACGAACTATGTTTATCACGAAACATGAAAGTTTAAAAGTTAATATCCATGCTGTCTTGCTGCGTTGAATTTCACATTCATTGTAACAATATACCTGCTAGCAAGGATATATATCTGTAGCTAGAGGCACCTGTCATATACCTATCATAATTTAATATTTGTTATATGCTCGAGGCGTAATTATGCAACTAATTTGTAATTTGTTTTGTTACTTTGTTACACAATATCATTCCAATTGAACAGGTATCAGTAATCCGGTACAGACGATCTGTAAAGATTTGTTCTTTTTGTGTTTAGTATGTGAGAATTAATATCTTTCGTGAAGAAAGACGTGTGGGAAGCAAAAGAGCCTGATAATCGATTCATTGAGTACAGTCAGCGTCAAAATGATTATGCTGACTGTACAAACCCTCCTGTACTCTGTGGCTCGATTGTAGCGACAATATGTTCTTGGTTGATGGATGTCTACGAGTAGTAGGTACTAACTAACCTATTCCTCTCCTGGTTTTGAACGAATGTGTCTGCAGAATAGATTATTGCCTGAACAGAACTTACAAATAGACTAATGGTACAATCGACCAAACGCGAGTAAAGTTTATTCCTAGACTAACCCACATATTGGCTGTTTATTCTAGGAATAAACTTTACTCGCACTTGGTCGAACCGGCCCTAAGTACTTTTAATTACTGGAATAGGTTCCTCTTAGTCGCAGTAACGAGAATACTATGGAAAACCTAATATCAGCTGGAAATCTTTCATTAAAATTTTCGTATTACATTTAAAATCCATTCTAATTAGATATGAAGTTATGTGGTTACATTCTACTTCCAAAATTTATTTATTTATTTTTTTATAATATATTATAATTTTTATACATATTTATAGTACATAGTAGCGTAGTTGCTTAGTGGTTAAGGAGTCGGCCGGCCTTACGATCGAGAAGTCCCGGGTTCGATCCTGGCCATTACACTACCGACGTGAACCCACTCCTAGCATAAGCAATTTAGCTTAGTTGGAGGGGTTAGAGGGAATATTAGTAACTTCGGTTCTAATATTCTTTAAAAAAAACATATATAATATAACTTGAAAAAAAATAATCAAAACTAATCCATTCAAAGTTTTAGTATAGAATTAAGGTAACTGGAGGAGTCTACCTACATACAATTATGGTATAAACAAGACCCAATCTATTGCCTTCCATAGTATCAATAAAATTACATACAAATTACGATTGTATCCGTTGCGGTCGCGTTGTAATTCACCGCTTCGTCGACTGCTCACCAGTCACCACTGCACTTCGGTGACTCTTGCGCAACATTGTCGCGCGTCGTTCGTATGCCACCCGATCTATCTGCGTTAAATCACATATTGTTCATGATTTACGTGTGACTACGCATATTTAGGTTAGGTTAGGTTAGTTGTTAGTAAGTTAGGTTTGGTAATTTAGTATAGTCAGCATCAGTTACCTATTATATTTTAATTGGTTTATTCCCATCAGCCCTATGAAGGGGTGGATGAAACTAATTATGTGCCATTGACCACCGGGGTAGTAAACGACACCAAATTAGTGCCAACCACCACCCCGGTGGCAACTCTAGGGGTGGTAGATGGGAATAAACCTTTTAATCGATCATGATAACTTAAGTAAGTTATAATAAAAGTATTTTGATGTATAACGTGTGAGATATAATAAGGTTTTGTTGATGATTCAGTTTATTTGAGAGTAAAATCTAGTTATAAACTTATTCTACAATCTAGTTATAAGTTATAGGTCTATAATAAATCCATAACAAGGCAATATCACAAAGTTATGTATGTCATTAAAGACTAAGCCTTAAATGTACATGGTCAGTTATCAGACACTCTCACTTGTGCCCCATTCCGACAGCTAACGACAACGACCAATTGTTGACACTGGCACTGTTACGAATATATTAAATAGTAGGGACGTACATGTTTGTACATCTCATCGGAATGTATTTGCTCTTCTCACACGACTGGTCCCTTTTCTATTGAGCACAAGTTTTCTAGTACCTTCTACGATGTTTAGAGCAAACAGAAGTTTTAAAAGCAGCCTTTAATGGAGAAATAATTTTCATCTCATAGTTCCCTAATTATTACTGTAAATAATGCAATTTATATAAGCTTTTTCATACTAAATACTTTATTTTAAGTTATCACACTATAATATTTTAAACATATTTTTCTGAAAGGTTAAAATGATAATTAAGTACTAGGTATACATGCGAGCTTAATTCAATGTTGAGTTTTCTTCTAATAAACCACATATTAAAATGGTAGATACGAGGCAGAGCAAATTTTCAATAGCACGGATATGGCAGACTAAGTAAGCTTGGTTATTGAAGTCCTATTTAATCTGTTACTTATTATCCTTTGACTACGGTTTCTGAATCACCAACCATAACCAAAACCACAACAGCCCAATTCCTGCCATCCACAGATCCCAATCCCGGGATAAAACGTTTTTACGTAATTGAGTAGCAAGCAAATAAACAAACTCACTTTCGTACTGATTATATTCGTTAGGACTGTAAAGATTTTTAAATTTTGTCTGACGGCTGATGCAATTTCATTTGGTTACGAAGATGATATAAGATTGATAGTTGTAACTTAGATTTATAATACAAATAAATAAAAGTTACTAGGTCAATAAAATTTGTCTAATCATAGTCATCGCAATTAGGTGATGAATATAATTATAACCGAAACCACAGAATAAATACCGCAGGAGTAACTTTGTAACAACTGAGTAGGTAACTTTGAAAGAGTTTAATATTTTTTTTCAAAAACACAAGGCAAACCTAAGAAACAGAGGAGTTCTACTTCTGAAGAATGAAACGATAATATTATTGACGATTAAAATTATTGTTTGTTACTACAAATCATTGAAACTAATTCTAAGTTACTCAGTTGTCGCAAAGTAACATCACTAGGTACTTATACTTGTATTATACAAACAACAAAACTGAAAGAGTTTTTGTTTTGATCAAATTCGAGATGCTAACGCATTCTAAAGTCAACTCTGCAAAATGACATACTCTGAAATCTAATTTTGTATAGGTATTTACCCATCCGGTTGGAACGTAATTCTGTATGATATTTACCCCACCAATCCTGTAGATTTACTCCACACGAAATAACATCCTGTAGATGCTGAACATGATGTGGACCGCCCATGAACGAAATCTTGTACCTGTATTTGAGGATAGGTGATACAGCTATATTTTAAGAAGAAAGTTAAGAATGTCATTAATATTTATTAAGCAAATGACACCTATCAAGAACACAAAGACTATGATTTCGTTTGACCTACCACATACCGAACTGCAACAGACATAGAGGATATCATTACAGCTCAATCAAACAATTCAAGGTAATTTGGTCTTTATCTTCAATTGATATAACGATAGAAATGGCATACATACCGCGGGTGGAACAGAACCAGTCATTTGTCATGTACAAGTGAACAATGAAACGTGTAAAAAATGTTTTCACATACAAATAATTACTTCAGGGTACTGAATAGTCTTGTGATCACGATTGTCCTAGAAAGTTAGTGACCATATTCTATGCTGGTTCATGGTTCGCACAATTGTTTTCCAACTGCAATTGCTTCGACTTGTGTCTACTCGTTCCATTAGGCTTATTATTGTGTGTACCTATATTAATAAATGAAGATGATTATGTGTTTACCTACGTATACTAAAATCTAATTGTGCGCCTTGGGGATAAGTGCCAACACACTAACTTCACTTGCCTCGTTTGCAAGAAATTGGGAGTAAAATACAAAGAATCTAGAAATAAGTTTCTAGCAAGTTTTTCGTAAAAATATAATTTACCCAACTATAATTTTGTAGTCAATTAAATTCATTGTCGTGCCGTCGGTTATCTCACGTCATTCATTTGAAAGTCTCCGACATTCATTGAAACTTCAGATAAATTTTCGTGATAAAAGTAACAAGTATCCTCCAGCCTATTATTTTGTTGAAATCAACTTTTTGCTTGCATAATGATAAAAATGAAATAAGTAACTAATTAATATCTTCCTCTTTCTAGATTGTAATTTTACTAATTTCTATTATTGTTGGCATTGATGAGACGCTTTTTTTAAGCGACTTAAATCAAGGATGAGATTCTAATTTCAAATGTTATTATATTTTTATGATTTGATTATAACTTCGTCATTAATTCAGATTTCCAATGTGTATGTTCGAAAGAGGGTTATTCTGTTCTGTGTGTCCTGTCCTGTTGTCTGCCACCAATTATCAGATCGTAGAATCTGATGATGGGTTTCAAATACAGACAACAGAACTCTTCGATTACAGATACTTCATTCGTAGTCCAAAAAATCAGATCTACATAGTATAGGTATTTATGTTTGTGACACTCGTGCGGGCGTATTCTCACGGTCGTCTTAACTTGGCATTGTTTCATTGTTCTTGCTCGTCTAGCATTAATGCAACGCTCATAAGTTCAGACGATCGTATTAAATCTGAGAAATTAACTAGATTTGAAGTAAGTGATGTCATGATCAGGGTAGAGGGCCAGTAGGACGGTAATTAAAAAAAAAATAACCTTCTTGGCAGTCAAAATCAAATCAAATCATATTAAGGAAGAGTAGGATAGTGGACCTATAGTCTATGTCTGGATGCAGCTGGTATTGACACTTCAAGAAGAAAAGTGTATCTTAGTGTTGAAGTCATTATTCAGAATAGGAATTTAATCCGCAACAGTCTCTTTGTAAGTCGACTTATAAGGCATCTGCATAATGCAACTCGAGTTTAGGACGATTCAGACCTCCTAACCCAGTCGTAGTTACTCCCATAAAAGCCGTAGGTATAAGCCAAACTAAAAGGAATGGTAGGAGTAAGCAAAACCCGAGCTCTGAAATGAAAGCCTGAAAATGATGTAAACAAAGAGCTATCTAATTCAGTTATATTTTTTTCGGTTAGGAATTTCCCGCGCTTAGTTAGACCAGCTAGTTTCAAGCAATTTAGAAGAGACTTTGTGAATAATAAACTAAGCTCCATTCATAAGAACTAGACAGTTAGTATACGATGTTTGAATATCTAATACAATATTTCAAAGCGTTTGTATAAGGAGTGGTCAATAATAAATATACATATAAGTACAGTTACTCAACGCTGATAGAATTTTTATATTTAATGTGCTTTTTAATATGTTTAATTACGTTAGCTTCTACTGTCAATGGCAGAAACTCCAATAAAATCGAAACAAACTGCGTGGTCGCATTGTGTGTTCTCAATGAAATTCTACTGAGTAAACGTGAAAATCAAATTCTATTAAAGAGATTGTGACTGATAAAATAAAGCTTACTACCTATGTATGCAAATAAAATTATCTTGGGAGTAACCTATAACGATAGATAGCATAGTACATATTCTAAAAAACCTAAATTAGTTGTGACTGTTCATTAGAGATACTTAACCAAAAAAATTCTTGGGTTATGTTAAATTAACGAATATATTTTTTACACCAAGTTCCATATCAAATAGATTTTGAATCGCCATCCTGTAAAGTAGTAATTTCGGAGAAGTATCTATCATCTACGATCCCGAATATTAAGTACAATTATCCATTCAGCTTGCACCATGAGAACCCTCGTACGTGCTGACATCGCCTTCGATTTCTGCTCACGTTCTCAGTGTTCGCAAGCAACCCGACTGGCTGAACCGTCGTGATCTTGCGTACGATATTAAATCTATTCCCATGACCATGGCCCTCTTGAATTAAAATTTAACTGATTGTTGATCAGCTCGCAACAATCCGAAAGAATACGGAGACTTTACAGAGAACCACATAAATACTTCATGGAAGCTTTACCGAAATACCTATGTACGAATGTAGGTTTTCGGGGGTAGGTATTGTACCGCACGTTGCACTAGGAGTTCGATGCACTTCCAGTCTTATACGCGACACTTACAGCGTGAATCCACTATTACTATAGGTATGGGTACATTCCTATAAAATGTCATTAATAGATTAAATCATAATCAAGAAGAAATCAATAGATCTGACCAAACCGGTCTCGACAGTTCACAATGTGTGCAGACACCGTTAATCACCGTAGAAGGTACAGTAGTACTATCGAGTGAGGAAGAGATGCATGATATACAATCCGCTGAGAACTTCCCGTAACTTAATCTTAGACTATTATACCTCGGGAATTATATCTTGGACCTAAAACGTGCTTTAAACGGGCAGTACACATTTCTTGGGTGTATTTTGAAGATAGCACGGGGTGCTACGGCGGTGGATGAATTAAAATTCACCAAGCATAGATTATTACAAGACAATATGCCCTTGCCAGGGCCTCGTTTGTCACGCGATAGGTCCAAGATAAATTGTTCTGTACATGGAATTGTTTCCGAGTCTCACTCAAACGAGAGTAGGTACTTACTTCACACTTTACAGTGCTGCCTAGATCCCAAAAATGGCAAACCAAAGTTAAATAAATTGTGACATGGCACTACAAATATAGCAGATGGGCTATGCGACTTTTCGGTAGAGCATTTGACTGCTGAGTTGGTCACAGATTCGATTCCTTGAACGGGCAAATTAATATCAATCATCATCATCCTTGCATTAATCCCGATGTAACTTTTAAACGCCGCGATAGTTTATAATGTTCGGGACTTCACGCGATATATATTTTAAGTATTTTTAAAAAAAATATACCGCGTGAAGTCCCGAACATTATAAACTATGATTAATCGCGATCGCATTCGAGGTTTCCCCGAGGTTTCTCGATTCCATAACTGAAACTATTCTCAAGTTTACTATCCGCATTCTAGAATACATAATACATATTATATGACAAGCTATGCTGAATGGCGTAGTGTACGTCTTATCATATTTATTGATAGGTTCTATAAATCAGATAATTAAACATTTAAATATCAGACATCGCTGTATTTATTGCCTTCCTAATTTGGTTGCAAATATAGGAGAGTAATCTTGACGTGCATAATTAAATTTTGTTCCTTTTGCTTTGCTTTTACCTACGTATTTGGTTGCTAATCTTCAGTCAACCACCTAGCGAGATGATATAGTCGTTTGTGCTTAGAAAGTGTTTCAAGAACTGCGCTCTCTAAGTGCAATTTAATGTTTCTAAGAATATGGTTTTTCATTACTGGGGTTGATGACTGGAAAAATGTTCAGAATAACATCTTACATCATCGTTGGGACAATATGTTTAAAGTGAAAATTTGTTTTGGTGTGTTTAATCCTCATTGGTGTGTGTAAAGCTTACATAACATAACATAAACTCACGCCTGTATTCCCCGAAGGGGTAGGCAGAGATGCTAGCACCCACATTTCGCCAATTTAGTATAAAGTAATTTAGAAATCCGGAAATAAAAAAAAAACACGTTAATACCATAACCACCAGAATACACACTTAGGAGATATTAAAAACCCCCGTCACAAAAAAACTCCAAAAAGTTGAAAATAAATTGTGTTGACCCTTTAACTTTTCATATACCTACCTAGAAATATTTTGATTCCACCGTTGCCATGTCGCGGGACCCTAACTGGTAAAGCTCTCCTTCGTATTGTCGGAACGATTCAAGGTCCCCCAACATGGCAACGGTTGAACTCGAACGGTCGTTTTTGCGTCGGGGGTTAAAAAGGAAGACAGCTTCTAACGCCTCAATGGTTTTAACTGAAACCGATCGTACGTTATGATCAAAATAACAAACAAAAAAAAACCATCCAACCACCAAGAAAAAAATCTATGCAAACACCTTATCGCATCTAATATAAACAAATTTTCACTTCAAAAAGTTTACCTAATCCTAATGTAACTAGTGTTATATTAGAGAGCATGTATAACCCTATTACGTAATTTGCAAACAGCACAATGACAAACTTAGCATAGATTTTTGAGAATAAAGCATATTTGTGTTCAGTTGCCTCAGAAACCTTGACTAATTTATTCTGACTAGCGTTGTCTGAATACAAACATATTGTTTTAATCTCAAAAGTCAACATAACAACGTGGTCTGAAGTCTTACCATATACAGGTGTTTCATTATCTTGTCTTTTATCTTTTGAGAGCAATCTATTTCATTGTTGTTCTTTGGATTTGATTTCAGGTATATAAATATTGCAGTAGCTACATAAGTTATTTTCGTTTAAATATTTATGCGTTTTAATTTAACTATTACGTAAGTAATGGAGTGTTGTAATATCGATAACCTAAAAGCTTATCGTCATAAAGTTTGGTTTGGATCTCAAAGATTTTGATGTAGTCCCAAAAACACCCATATTTGAAAACCATGAAAACAGCAGTTGAGATTTACTTAATCGATGTCAGTTTCAATAATTGGTAAAATTCGCTCTCAGTGCACTAAGTAAGTATGTATTCTAAAATGCTACTCAGTTTTGAATCATGTTTTTCAGGGGACAGGTTGTATGCAGATAATCTTCGAATACATTGCGGAAAATAAAGAGCCTGAACCCACGACTTTTCTCTTACAGGGGGATGCTCTTCCAACTGAGCTATTGAGCCACACCTAAATCACTTCAAATTTCCTTTCTCTTTATATCCGTCTTAAAGGGCGACGATTTAGCTATCTACCAAATTTCTTACGAACTATTGGAACCAATGAATGATTTTTAAACGATTTTTAAACATTGACTTTTGATGACTCCGCCCAAATATTAAAATGAATTTGTTTAGCATTTATTATGCTACCTTTAAAATCCGAATACATCGTGAAAAATGAAGTGAGACTTAAACCCACTTAGACTAACCTTTCCCTTACAGGGGGAATGCTCTTCCAACTGAGCTATTGAGCTTATTGGCCAATTGTTACTTTATTTTTCACGATGTATTCTAATTTTAAAGTATTCTCTATTTAAATGCTATAAAAAAATAATTCAAATAGAGATAATCTGTCAACCTGTCCTCAGATCAATTTTAGAGTCAGGACCGAGAGGTCTTCTAGAACACGGGTCTTAGTATTCCATACAATAACGCTAAAAATAAACCTTTTCCTAAGTTAGCTACCTGTTTTAGAAGTAACCCTATCAGAATAGCGATTATTTAACATAAATTCCAAATGAAAAAGTTATAACATCCAGTATTATGCAGTATTACACCAAGTTTTATGTTAATGAAATAAATGTCGATGTATATTGATGATTAAGTTGCATAAGATGGACGGAAGAGCATCAATAACTATTTAAATGAAAGCAATGTATTCTGTTTTATGGACGTTGCGAATTGACGTTATTTTGATTGAAAGTTATTATGTACTGGCATGATGCGTTGTTATGAAGTAACGTAAAATAACGTGGGTCGGCAGCACGAATGTAACACCTGGTGTTGTATACGTCCACAGGCCACGGTTACCACTTCCCATCATGTGGACCAATATCCTTGTATGTAGTATAGAAAAACGTAATGTATTCATTGCATTCATGCAATAAATCGGGTCGTACGAAACTCGATGTTAAATAGCGGGTCGTATTCGGCCGTGGGTCCAAACTCGGTGGTCGTACGAGAACGAAGCTCATTTTTGACCATGCATTTTATTAGGAAGGTTAAAATTGTAATATGACATTTGTAACGAAACTATTTTTATTATTCTTCGATTGTGACTTAATTACATATAATTATAAATGTTATAAATGATAAGAAAATATATAATAGAACTAGTTACGAAACTTGGCTTACATAAGCAGAGTGTAAGGATTCAGCTTTCAAGTTATGTGGTGTTAGATAGGGACAAAAATATTGCTATTACAATGTAAAGATGGGTACACCTTTATCTACACTAATCAAAATATAATTAAATAAAATTTAGAATCTAACCGATCTCTTCCATGTATTCTATTCTCAGATCCAGGCAGTTATTCCAGGCAAAGATGGGTATACCTACACTGAGAACACAGTATGATTTATCTCTAGTTAATAATATACACACCTGTTTAATATAAGCAAACGGTATTTTAAATTAACCAGAAGAAATACCGTACAATATTTACCAAATAAATACTTATTTATACTTACTTAATCTTGTCTTAATGTTTATTCTACTAAGTAATTACTTAATAATATGGATTGGATTTCGGCGTGGATTTCGGTTCCCGGCAAACATTCGAATTTTTCTCTACGTACAAACCTTCCCTGGGTCTCTTTCTACCTACGTCGGCATGGATATCGAGACCGGACCATAGACGCGGGATAGCACCCGAACCACCCCCAAGGCGAGGCCGCAATTGTAGCCGTAGGTCTGATGGGAGTCCTGGGACATCCTTCCGAGGGCTTACCCGGGGCTCCCATCCATAGGCTTCTGGGCGTTACCGTGGGGGTTTTTAGTCGGTAGGAGTCCGGCATAACATCCATGAAGGATTTTCCCCCACGGTTAAAAAAAAAAAAAAAAAAAAAACCTTCCCTGGACTTCCACGAATAATTCAAGACCAAAATTAGCCAAATCGGTAAAGGCGTTGTGGATATAACATTACAACGAAAAGTGGCATTGATTTTTATATTATGTATATAGATTTGAAAGTTTGTTAAGTTGTGTTTGTTATTTTTCACGCTTAAACTTAAATTTAGTATGGAAACTATAATCTATAGTCGGGAAATAATACATCTATATTCTACTTTTTATCCCTTTTAATGGTACCCATGGGCTGAGGGCGCGATCTGAATTCCATGCAAATGGTGCCACGAAAATCAGCAACTGCGCTGAGGCTAAAATTTACAGTAGTCTGTGCTCTACATTATATATTCAAGATATGTAATTATGAAAATAATTGTGTTAATATTTTGATAAATTTGCGATCTAAGATATTGTTGTTTATACTGTACCTACTTCAAACAAAAATGACGCCTGACATAAGAAATGCCAAAGCGATTAACATTCAAATAGAACCTGTCATATCATCCAATACATATGAGGTGATTAATATAAATTAAATGACATAACAATCTTACGCAATATGATAATAAGAAATTCATTATATTGTGGGTCACGGAATAGTGCAGTGATGCGTAGATAAGAATTTACATAGAAATCTCAGTGGCCTAGAAAATGCTCGTGGCTTCACTGGCGGCGGTATGAAGTTTAGATTCCGTTCCCGCTACCTATGGGAAAATAATCCTAGGACATTAAGTAGCCTATGTGTTATTCTAGATTACAATCTATCCCTGTACTGAATTTCAGTCAGATTAGTTCAGCTGTTAAAGCGTGATTGAGTAACAAACATCATCACAAACTTTGAAACTTATAATATTGACTAGCGGTTGCCTTAGGCTCCGCCCGCGTGGATATCGGTTATTGCGACCAAACATAGCTTACTCGTTAATACAGGGTGTCAGCTAACTCCATACCAAATTTCATTAAAATCCATTCTGTAAGTTTTAGGTGAAACAGTAACAAACATCCATCTATACTTATAAACTTTCGCGTTTATAATATTAGCAGGATAGTATAGGATAAGATGCTAATATTTTTGTGTTGTCTGTCACTATAAATATACCTTTAAACGTTTGTTTAGGTATTTTTAGGGCCCCACAAATGCCCAGTCAATCTCACCTGTAAGTTTGTACACCATACTCATTGATGGAAAAAGCTCTAACGAGCGCAAGTTTTCCCTTTGAAGTTGGAAGACTTGGAAGGCTAAATGGCAATCGTTTTCATAAAAAGAAAGAGTAGAATAGCGAATCCCGAGCACGAAGAACAAGCTTAGATGCAACCGCTAACGCTGTGATAAGAGCAATGTTACTAACAAAATATGGGCTTGCCTGAAATAAAATATTTTTATTTATTATTATTTATTAATTCATCATCAGCGTACCTAACATTTAGCTAGAAGAACTGTAGATCAGCGTTTCCCAAACTTGCTCCAGTTATTGTAATGTTACCCCGACTCCGTTACAAGTATTTCAACTCTGTTAGTGCAAAAATAACTGTACATGGTTTACAAGTAGGTAAGTATTTATATTAAAGTAAAAGTTCGCGTTAACACAACACGTCTTTCGATGACGAACGAATAAAATATGATTGATTGTAAATAATGCAGGTTTAATTTTATTAATCGATGCCACTACCGGGGCGGGACTCACCATTTGAGAAACGCTGTAGATTATAGGGCTAATATGTACTTTAGTAGATAACGTTCCACTACATTAGGGTATTTGTTTATTTTTAATTTCCTGCGACCTCCGTTATTTTTAACGAGTGGGCGCGGTAGCTTTCATCCTTACGTAATAGGTATTACGTCATTTAGGAAGTGAATATGTTAATGCATAATGGCTTGTAAAGGGCTCGCCTTGTTGATAACGTGGGTTCAACGTATCGTTATGTAAGATAGTGACAGTTTGTTTTGTTGTTCGTTGTCATATTGTTTGTTTAGTAACATGATTTTGTAATAACATCATTGGAATACTTAGAAGGGGTTTCTTCAGTGAAAATTAATTCAAATAAACTGTTAAACGGTAACAGACTGACCGAACGTAACGTAAACAAAGGTGAACCGAAAATAGAAAAATATATCAAACACTGCACTAAAATATTCATAACAGTAGGTCAAGCTGTTTCGGAGGAGTTTGCAGAAAATTGACAGACACTGCGACACGTGCATTATATGTCGGAAACGTCGAAAAGTTCGTAAGAAAATCGGTAGATGACTCCACGGTCGCCTTAAAGACGTATAAGATAGGAAATTTGAATCACATCGGGCGGTGTCTCGGACCTCGGTAGCCGAATTGGTCAAGGCATTCCCCCTGTAAGGGAAAGACTGCGGATTCGAGTCCCGCCAGAGATGATTCTTCTTTTTCCCTATGTTTTCGATTTATATAGTTAGCATACTTAATGCTGTAAAAATTCATTCAACGTGCATTATATATTCGATAGCAGGTTAATTATGAATTATGAGGGTATTTATAATTGTTAACTTGTTACAACGCAAGCTATGTTCAGTTGTCATAACACTTTCACAGATCGATCGGCTGAATGTTTCATAACATTCGGGTAAGTTCACAAATGCCGTATAAGGGCTATCTTTCTCTTTGGCCAGTGTTTTTGTAACTGTAATCTTTACTTTTAAAGTGAAAACCCGCTTTTTGATGTAACTTATTTAAGTACTAGCCGTTGTCCGCGGCTTCATTTGTCGATGGGACGCAAATGTGGAATCAGTATTTCAAACTTTGGAACACTGATTCCACATTTGCGGCCCACCGGCTATGAAAAGTACCCTAAGTCTGTTCCAAATTATTTTCATTCATGACTTGATTTTTATTGTAGATTCCATTATTGTAGAAGCCATTATATTAGGAGTACAAGTTAGGATCCCCGAGATGTTGGCGCGAGGTGTTACGCTTCTCTAAAGAGAGCGAGCTTGCAGATACTTTACATGATCCGTTTAAAGTATCTGGGGTTTTGGTAAGAAGGGAACACGTGGGTAAATAATTCTAAATAAAAGAATTGAAATAAATTCCCGTGATGAAATACAACCTTTTTTACGAATCGCAACCTCTATTTGCGATCTTAAAAAAAAACTATGTGCGCAGATGTTCGTATATTTTTCGAAACGTGCAGGTACATTGCGTGCCAGACACCGGTTAAATTTTACTTTCCAAATCACTGGTCAATCTTAATATTTCTATTTTTTATACCGTATTTCATTTCGTATAAAGCTTGTCCGATTGAATTAAGTTGTACTGTGAGCAAAACTGCTTTATATTTTAAGGCTTCAGTACCTATTAGTTAAATGTTCAGTGTACTGCAGAGATAATAGATCTTCTTTATCATCGTAGCGTTAATCCCAGTCGCATCCGCTTTCACTAGTTCATGAATTTTCGAAACCCGCGCCTTGGCGTCCGCTCGCCTACGCGGATGTCACTTCCATCTGACCCCTTAATAGAGTTGCAAATACTCAAGTCTTTTATCTAAGCCAGAGCTCACCCGTTAATCTCACCTGCAGGCTATCTGATCTACCTTCCGTATCCAAAGAACTTAAAAACTGAACGATTTAAAAACAAAGAAACTGATCCCGTTTTTGCTGCCCACAATAAAAAAATTAAACAATTAGCTTGTACCCGCGGCTACACCTGCGATGGTGTCGGTTATCGCGCAAAAATAGTCTATGTCTTTTCTCAAAGTCTAATCTACCCCTATACCATATTTCATCAAAATCGGTTCAGCGATTTAGGTGTGAAAGCGTAACTTACAGACAGAGTTACCTTCGCTTTATAATATTAGTATGGATATAAGAACCTGCTCCTTTATAAAAACTAGTCAACTAGCATACACAAACTATCTATATACTATGTCAGCCGTGTGTATTAAAACAACTAACTACTATTAAATATTATCAAGATTATGCTCAGCAGTATGTCAAGGTATTCCGATACCCCGTGTCTCCAGCCTTTTTTTTTTTTTTTTTTTTTTTTTTTCGTGCGGAAATCCCCACGGATACCCCCCCTGCCGGAGCCGGAAGGGGAGGTTATGTCGGACTCGAACCGACTAAAACCGCACGCCGACTGTGGGTCTTGGTGCTAGGCCGGAGGTGAGGTTGTCAAAGACATATCCCTCGCACCCCGGCTGACCCAGGGCCATCCCTTACGGTCTGGCCCTCCTCAGGAGGGGGGACAACGGTGTCCCCAACTCGCCCCCGGAATGGGGAGGCGCGCTGTTCAGCGCGCCGCCGCCGTGGCCTGCTTCTGCTAGGGTGACAGGCGGCTCCACCCGTCACCCCCAGACCCGCGCTCATGGGGGACGGAGGTCAGTCAGTGCCCTCCGACGCCCGAGTTGCCTGCGCGCGCGGGCGGCGCGATCCGCGAGTCTTTCTCGCTCGCGCCGCCTCTCCCGTTCCGCCGTCTCCTTCACGACCATTACCTGCTCGCTGAAGGAGACGCCGGCCGCCCACGCGTCCGCGCAGCGGACCATTGCTGTGAGCAGGGTGGCGAGGGTGAGAACTCTCACTCCCAGGGCCGCCACTAGCTCCCGCCTCGGTTCGGCCCATGCCGGGCACTCGGTGAGCGTGTGCAGCCCCGTATCCTCGCTCGCGTCGCAGTGATGGCACTCGGACGTTGGCTCTTTTTCGATCCGACACAGATACCTCCCGAAGCACCCGTGCCCGGTGATAATCTGCGTCAGTCGATACGAGAGGCTGCCATGTGGCCTCTCGAGCCATTCCCCCATGATGGGCCTTACCGCCTCTATGACGGCATGCCCTGCGCGTCGTTGCTCAAGTCGTCGCTCCCACTCCGCCACCATGATCCCGTGGAGCCGGGACCTCTCGGCCCGAATGTCTTCGGGCTCGGGATCGAATCCCCGCTCCCGCGCCTCCTTACGGAACCGATACAGTGCCGCAAGGGATCTCGCTTCCAGGATCCACGGTGGCGATCCGGCTAGGAGACTCGCCGCTTCAAAGGATATCGTGCGGTACCCCCTAATGGCCCTGCAGGCCATCGTCTGCTGCGGAGCATGCAGCAGTTGCACGAATCTGGCCCGCAGCGCGTCCGCCCATACGGGACACCCGTACAGGGCCATGGACCGCACGACACCCGCGTAGAGTCTCCTGCAGGAGTCCTCTGGGCCCCTCAAGTTGGGCAGCAGCCGCACCAGCGCGTTAGCTGACACCAACAGTTTGGGGCGCAGACTTCGGAAGTGCTCTCCGAAGTCCCACCGACCGTCAAGTACGAGCCCCAGGTATTTCAACCGGGGCTTGATGTCGATGGGAGTACCTCCTACTGTCAAGCTGGATCCCGGGGGTGGCCCGCGCCGAGGACCGTGAAAGAACAAGGCCTCGGATTTGTGCAGAGCCACCTCGAGACCCAGCCGCCGGATCCGATCCACGACTTGAGCAACAGCGGTCGTGGCCCTCTGGGTCGCCTCGCGGTGTGTAGCGCCACTCACCGTCACTAGCGTGTCGTCCGCGTAGCACGTGACGGTGGCCCCGAACGCGAGCTCACCGCGAAGCACCCAGTCGTATCCGATGTTCCACAGGAGCGGCCCCAGGACCGATCCCTGTGGGACACCGCACGACATCTCACGCCTACCGACGCCGGTCGTACTTGGGTAGATGACGGCCCTCTCCGTCAGGTACGCCCCGACTATGCGGCGGAGGTAGAGAGGCACATCGTGGTACACGAGCGCCTCCCTGATGCAACTCCAGGGCAAGGTGTTAAACGCGTTGGAGATGTCCAAAGACACCGCCAACATCACCTCGCCCCGGGCAACCGCATCCTCCGCCAGAGTCCTCACGCGCATGATGGCATCCACAGTGGAACGCCACCGGCGGAAGCCGTACTGCGTATCCGCTAGGTCCGGCCCTACTCTAGAGAGGTGCTCGACGAGGCGCTTGGATCTCTTTCGAAGAGCTTGCCCACCTCGTCGAGCAACACTATGGGCCGGTACCCGGACGGCTCGTCCGCCGGGCGTCCGTCCTTGCGGATGAGGACCAGTTTCCCCGTCTTCCACATCTTCGGAAACTGGCCCCGCTCCAGGCATGCGCTGAGGAACCCTCGCAGTCGGGGTTCGAGACCGTCTTCTCCTAGAGCTAGGACCCACGCACGGCCTGGAATGCCGTCGGGTCCCGGGGCGGTGTTCTTCTTGGCTCTAAGCCGTCGCACCGCCAGCTCTAGTTCTACCCAAGTGACCTCGGGCACGTCGTCGTCAATAACCACGCCGGGCGCATCAGGCGACCGAGGTGGCGGAGTCATCTGCGGCGGAACGTGTTCCGCCCGCGCCGGGAACAGGGATGCCACCACTCCTCCAAGCAGAGCCGGCTCGAGAACCTGGGTCAGGGGAGGGGCCCGGGGGCGCAGCTTTCCTCTTACCAAGCGGTAAGGCCGCCCCCATGGGTCCCGCTCCAGTGTCTCCAGCAGCTCCCTATAGGAAGCTGCCTTGGACCGCTTGATCTCCGCTCGGAGGGCATTCCTGGCTTCCCTGTATCCCTCTTGCAACTCCGCCACTAGGGGATCTGTGTCTGCGGGGCGGCTACGCCTCCTACGGAGCCTGGCCCACCGGCGGTGCGCGATCACGCAGGCTTGACGCAGCCTCGCGATCTCCGCAGTCCACCAGTAGACCCGGCGCCTCGGACTATAGGCTGGAGCCCTAGACATACCCGCATCGCAGACAACAGTCATGGCCTCCCGGAACCACGCCGCCTCGTCATCGATGTCGTCAGGCCTGTCCGGCACCATGGCCCAGGCCTGCACGGAGGCGGCTTCCAGGAGAGCATCCCTATTCAGTCCCCTAAGCACCCAGCGCGGCTCGCGTGGGGCCGGTGTGACCGGCGCATCACTCTCGGGAGGGGAGACATCAAACCGAACGTATCGGTGATCCGACAGTGTCTCCACCTCCACGACAACACGCCAGCCCCGCACACGTTGCGACAGCGGAGCGCTCGCGAATGAGAGATCAACGATCGAACTCGCCCCGCGCTCCGCCACCCAGAACGTGGCTTCGGCCCCGCGATTCTGGAGAACCAGACCGAGAGTAGCGGCCCAGCTCTCCAGAGCCCTACCTCGCGGGTTCGTGTGCCGGGACCCCCAAGCCTCAGACCAGGCATTGAAGTCCCCAAGCACAAGAACCGGGCGAGGGTGACAGGCATTGACGACGTCGGTCAGCCGCTCCAGCGACTGCCGATACTGCCCTATGCGTCGGTGTGATGCCGGCGTGAAGTAGACGGCCACGACCGCAATCTCCCCCACACGCGCCGCTACGATGCCATGCTCCCTTGCGATCACCACAAAGGGAGGGGCACCCGCAGCGGCGTTACGCACCAGTGCCGCCGATCCATCCAGGTCGACCACCCAGGCAGGCCCGGGGGGCCGGTGGGTGTACGGATCGGCGACAGCGGCGACGTGTATGGACCACTGTGCCATGCTCTGGAGCAGAAGAGCCTGAGCATCGACACCGTGGCCCACGTTCGCCTGCAGGATGCGGAGTTGGGGATCCATTATGGAACCATCTCCGCATCCCGCTGCGAACTATCGGCGGAACGCCCACCTCGTGGCTTCGGCTCCCCTCCGGTGCAGGCCTTGCTGCCAACCCGATGGTCGGCCGGTTTGCCCCCCGCTGCACACCTAAAACAGTGCAGCGGAGCCTCGCAACCACCGGCCTTGTGACCGGGCTGGCCACAGCGGAAGCAGCGGTCGCCGACCGTCACCTCCGCCGTGCACTGCACCCCCACGTGTCCGACCGACAGGCACCTAAAGCACCTAGCCGGTCGAGCCTGCAGGAGCTGTGCCCGCACCCCAACAACGCCGTCCACCACGAGGACCCGCTGATCAGCAGCCTTTTGAGCTGCCGCGATGGGGCAGCCGACAACTGCCGCCCCCTGTCCGCGACGGCCGTAGCGTATTGCTCCGACCTTAACCGCCTCCAGGGGGCAGCCCCCGGCCTCCGCCACGGTGGCCCGAATTTCTTCGGCCGTGATGGAGTCGTCCAGGCCCGAAATACGCAGTTCTGCGCACTTGATGGGCCTGGACACCCGGACGTCGGCTGCGTCCAGCGTCTCCCTTAGCTGAGCCGCTATGGCATCAGCCTGGGGACCGCTGGAGGCACCAGGGACCTGGATGAGGCGGGCCCCCTTCCGAGTCTCCGTGACTCGGAGGGGCTTCGCCAGCTTAAGAGACCTCATATCTATGAGGCCTCTGGCCCGCCTCACCAGGTCGGGGTATTGCACGCCCCTCTCCGCGGCCTCCGGCGTCATCGTCAAGACGACAGCCGTGGTGCGGGGGACGCGCAGCCTTCCCGGCGCTCCCTTCGCGGCAGCCTCGGCCTTCTTGGCCTTTTTGGCTGCCCTCCTCTTAGCGTTCCGCCTCTTCCGGGTTTCGCCGACTACCTCCCAACCTCCTGCCGGTGAGGCGCTTGTAGAGGCAGTCGGGGCCGGAATCGAACCTGGGGCCAGGGCTGGGGCTGGGGCAGAGGACGTCTTCCCCTTGCCCTTCCCCTTTCCCTTGCCCTTGGACTGGGCGCCCTGCGCGGCAGCGGCCGGAGCAGATGGCACAGCGGATGGGCTGCTGGCCGACTCCTGCGGGGTCCCCGTAGCTGCTGGGCGACCCCTTTTCACTGCTCCGGCATACCCTGTAGGCGACGCCAGGGGCGGACGGCGGATAGAGTCCATGATGGACTCCAATCCGCGCTTTGTCCGCTCCTCGTGCGCCGCCTGCCGCGCCTCTTGCACCGCCTGCGCCGCCTCCAGCCGCCTTTCCATGGCGGCCAGAGCCGCTACGACTGCCGCCAGTGGGTCTGTAGGCTGCACCGGCATCGGCACCGGCGGCAGCGGTCGGACAGGCGGTGTCGGTGGCAATTCCGGCTGCACCAGTGCCTCCAGCCGCAGCGGCGACCTCGACCGCACCGGCGACACCGACCGCACCGGCGACACCGACCGCACCGGAGAAGACGGCCGAGCCGACGCCTTCGGCGCTGCCGACTGCGCGACTGGCTTCCGCCGCGCCGACCGCGTGACGCGCCCCTCCGGCAGCCCGGCGACGACCTTCTGCAGGTCCGCAAACTCGGCCGCCATCTTGGCCATCTCTTTGCGGTACTCTGCCGCCTGCCGCTCCGAGGCATCGATTAGCTCGACCTGTCGTCTGCCTAGCTGAGCCCGCTCGTCCCGCGACTCAGCCAGCTCCGCTCTGAGCAGGCCGAACTCATCGATAAGGCGCGTCGTCGCCCGTCGCAGCCGGACTTCCTCCGGCCCCATAGACCCCGCACGGGTCCCTATCACTTCCTCCAGGGCCTGCAGTACCTCCCTAGAAGTAGGGTCGGTACGGGGCATGGGCGTGGGCGCCGCCGAGGTGGAGGGACTCGGCGGCGCTACGGCATCTCTCAGGGCCGGGGCCCGAGAGGAGGGCGTTTGGGGGATGGCCCTCTTGCCACCCCGCGTCTTCCCCCGACCGACCATGGCAACCTTGGGCGGGGGGGAGTCCTCGCTGCCGTTGTTGGGCTCCTCGTTTGAGGACGAGTCGGTCAAGGTGACGGCTGCGTCCGACTCAGTCCTCCGTAGAGGAGGAGCAGCCTTCTTTCCGCCGTTCCTCCTCCGTGCAGATTTTCGGGTCTGCAGACCCACCGGGCTGTTCGCCCTGCTCTTCTCGGTGGCGGTGTCGAAGTTTTCCGACACCGCCGCAGTTGGTGACGCGACCTCCGCGTCGTGGCGCTGCGCGACCTCCGCGCAGTCTGTTTCACTAGGTAGGGGGGGGTTTTTATGTGTATCAGGTTTCATAAATGTTCCCACGAGCATGAGACGAAAGGTTACACTTCCCGGGTGACGCTCTTTCCGAGAAGCGGGGTACATACTGTGGAGGTCCCCTGGTGTCCACAGGTTTTAATCGACTTCGCTGTCGGGTTTTTAAGACTTTTCCTTGTCGCGGGCCGGCCAATTAAGGCAAGCCCCGCGGCCTCCAGGTTACCGGCATACTGAGTGTGGCTAGCACTCAGATCGTTGTCGATAACTAGGAGGTTACGCGACGCGGGGGAGCAGCCAACTCTCCCAACACCGACGGTGGCACGAGTGCCTGTCAGCCCCTGCGCGAGCAGTGGGCCAACCCGTCCCTGGATCTCGCGGAACCCTTGCCTCTCCCCTGTCCCCTCTGAGAGCAGAGGGATACTGGGAGCGACTAGCGGGAACCGGATCTCTCTCCGCGGGCCTTGAAGCCCCGCCACACCACGACCCCCTCTGGGTCGACTAGCCCTCAAAAGGGCTGTTTGAATGGAAGGAATCCTACGGATCCCTTCCCGCGGGCCTTGCAGGCCCGCCATACCACGACCCCCTCTGGGTCAGCTAGCCCTCAAAAGGGCTGTTTGAATGGAAGGAATCCTACGGATCCCTTCCCGCGGGCCTTGCAGGCCCGCCATACCACGACCCCCTCTGGGTCAGCTAGCCCTCAAAAGGGCTGTTTAAATGGAAGGGATCCTACGGATCCCTTCCCGCGGGCCTTGCAGGCCCGCCATCCCACGACCTCCTCGTGCAATGAGGTCGGCCGTTGGGTTATTCGTCAACGGCCAACAGAGCTCCTAAGGTGGGAGCCTGTTAGCCGTTGTCCAGGGTGCACCAGCCCCTCCGCTTCCGCTCCCCAGGACCGCAGTCCAAAGGGGGAAGAAACGGAAAGGCCAGCGTGGAGGTTACCCAACCCGCACCCCCGTGTCTCCAGCCTGAGGTCAATTAGCATATAACAACTGTATTCAAACTCAATAATAATACACGCCTACCATACTTTTAATCAACCATGGTTGTTAAGTTTAATGACAGTAACCAATTAATCACTTTATAGATATGTTTTGCTAGCTAAATTAAGTTTTTTAATCAAATAGGAAATTATGACCTAGCATTTTACGAGTAGGCACAGTCAGCGTCATAAATATTTGACGACGAAGTCTCAAAATGATCTTAAAACTCTCGTATTAAGAGCAAATCAAACTGTTTTATTGATTTAAATGGTATTATTGTCCGAACTAAAGGTGTTTACCAAATATCAAAACAATCAGTCAACTGGGAGGGGTTAAAAAAACAAAATTAAGATTATTTTGAGTGCTTTTTCCGTCAACATCTTTCTGATGTTGACTGTACCTATATCTTGATTTTCTAGATTTTGTGCTTGTTTTAATTAGGTGCTTATGTTGTGAGGTGGTAGGTACAGCGATATAAGTAGAGAGTACACTAAATCATCGGTCCGAGTTCTCATGCGCACATCTATGGCATTTATCATGGGTCGTTTTTGAAACAGAATTTTAGCAACTGAAATTACTAATATTCCCTCTAACTAGGTAGCCTAGTGGTATGGGTAATGGACTGCTGAGACGAGGTCTCGGGTTCGATCCCAGGTTTACCATGGCACACACCAATGACTTGTCGATGCTTTTCGAAGTTATGTGTGTATTTATCGCAGGTTTATAACTGCCCGGTTAATGGCAATAGGCTCGCCACCTATTACATTGGGACCTAAACATAAACTGGCGAAATGTGGGTGCTAGCACCTCTGCCTACCCCTTCGGGGAACACAGGCGTGAGTTTATGTTATGTTAAGTCTAACCCCTTAGCTAAACCAAATTGCTTATATTTTCTTGCTTCTACTTTGATTCAACCTTTCGATCGTAAGGCGGACTCCTAAACTGATGCTTTGATAAAGTCTCAAAAACCCCACTTCTTGGTTTAGCTACAGAATCAATCAAATAAAAAATATCACCAGGTCAGTGGATTGTGAAGGTCTGATGCCAAAATATCGACCACTTCGCAGTTGAAATAACAAACTAAGTACATAGGGAAAGGTTTGGGAAATTATGTATATATATATATGTTACCGGAAATGTATGAAATCAAGGAATTGTATACAAATCCTAGGAAATGTGTGTTAATACATAGAATTCCTGCAGTTCCACTGGAAATGTGTGAAATAAATGGGTTATTGTCTATATTTGCGGATGATTTTGTGGAAAATTTATATTTTTGACTGAATAAAAAAAAATAACCACGATGATTAATGCGGGAGCTTCGCTCCGCTTCGCTCCCGCATTAATCTTCTAACCTAATCTGTCCAAGTTAAATTGCGTGGTGTGGACACTGCGCCCCGACCTGGATATATTATAGGTTAGAAGACTGAAGCGAAAGCGAGGCTCCAGCATTAGCCTAAGTGGTTGCATTTTTTATAACCACCATCAATGTTCTTTGATACCATTTCATGTATTACCTGCTGCGCACTCGGCATTGTATAGAATGCCTAGGCAATCCGGAATTCTATACAATATAGAATTCCGGATTATACACATTTCCGGTAACATATACATAACATAACATAAACTCACGGCTGTATTCCTCGAAGGGGTAGGCAGAGGTGCTAGCACCCACATTTCGCCAGTTTATGTTTAGGTCCCAATGTAATAGGTGGCGAGCCTATTGCCATTAACCGGGCACTTATAAACCTGCGATAAATACACACATAACTTCGAAAAGCATCGAAAAGTCATTGGTGTGTGCCATGGTTAACCTGGGATCGAACCCGAGACCTCGTCTTAGTAGTCCATTACCCATACCACTAGGCTACCGCAGCATGTATATACAATGACATAGAAACACCATAATCACACATACAAAATATTCGCACATGGTGGAATCATACCCACGACCTATGACGTATCTAAGACAGTTTATCGCATTTACCGTTATACTTTAAAACAAACAGTTACGCCCCAGTTGCTATTATGACAGACACATAATACCTTAACGCGATTATATAATTTAGTCTTCAAATGTAAAAGATACGGTATCTTCCGCTTTGATGAAATATTGCGAAGATACCTTGCCTTGTGCGAGGCTCAGTGGTATTGACCTCACCATTGTAAGGTAGTGGTATCGTATCCCACTCTACGCAATCTTTAAAATAACTATCTAATATATAAAATTCTCGTGTCACAGTTTTCGTTGCCATACTCCTCCGAAACGGCTTGACCGATTCTCATGAAATTTTGTGAGCATATTGAGTAGGTCTGAGAATCGGCCAACATCTATTTTTCATCCCCCTAAATGGTGCAGCGGGAACGGGATCTAAAAAATTGGCGGTACGAAGTTCGCCGGGACAGCTAGTTAACCTATATAATCCCACTTATGTAATCTTAATCCGAGCTTTAAACTAACGGCCGTTCCCAATAACATACTTGCAGTTAAAGATAGATCGCAACAGTCAAATTTGACGTATCGGCTGTTTAAGGTCCTTACTAGAGACGATGCCTTAGAGCGAATGGGTGGAGTCTACGAACGTAATAATCGCAGCCCCGCACCACCCCGCACACATGTCACTAAAGTGATTATAATATAAAAATATGGGAAAAGATGTCGGTAAAAAGGTACAGAGTGGACACATCATATTCTGCCTAACTTCACGTACCTAACTGATTTGGTATTTTTTTGACATCGATGTTTATTGATTCTTTATTATAGCTAAGGTCGGTGGCTCCGCCCGTATGGATGTCTATTATCGCGACTTTGGTTTTATCTCTGGTACCATTCTACCAAAACCTTTTAAATAAAAATACCATATCAAATTCCGTGTACTAAGTAGCGTTTGTGTCCATTGTGAACAAACAGACAAATTCAATTTCAAAAGGTTCAAATTCTATGGCGTAGCGGTAGAGCATTCGGAGATTGTGTGTTTGATACCCACTCAGCACTTATATTCATAATTACATGAATCTTAGATTATTAATAATGTAAGACATGAATATATATTTCCATTGCTTAGGGTGTTTATTGCATAGATACATTGAGGTAGGTGAATATGAAAGCTATAAGTATGCTATAGGCATAACAATTCACACACATTACACATTCTCACAGTGCCATCGTTTGCAACGTAAGCCCAAAAAATGTGTTTATCTAAAATGACATCATATTCAAACCTCTTATATTATGCACTAACTGACCCGGCAAACTTCAATTCGCCTTAAAAATTAGAATTTACCTCAATTGGCTGTATTAAGTTGTCCTAATTATTTTGAGAACAGAAAGCATTACGACAGGGACTCCATACGCCCACGGAGATCCTGACACCAATAGGACATAACAACGTCTTTCGGGTCAGATATTTTATATAATGGTTAAGTATTCTTAAATGTTTCTATTTTCCGCGCATATTTTTTACTTTTTCTTTCATAAAAACCTTCTCCAGACAATAACAAACACAACCAAAAAAGAAAAAAGCGAAATTGGTCCAGCCTCAGCCAGTCCAGCCAAAAATGAATCCCTATTAGGAAATAGGGACTCATTTTTATATTATATAGATTGTATTGTACATATAAACCTACTTCTTGAATGATACTATCTATTAAAGAAAACCGCTTCAAAATCCGTCGCGTAAATTTAAAGATCTAAGCATACATAGAGACAAACAGACAGCGGGATGTGAATTATTTTATACTAGTGATTATATGTAGTGATCATGTTTTTATAATATTACTAGCTTTTGCCCGCGGCTCCGCCCGCGTGGATGTCGGTTATCGCGACAAAACATAGCCTATGTCCATTCTCAAGGTCTAATCTACCCCTATACCAAATTTCATCAAAATCGGTTCAGTGGTTGAGGCGTGAAAGCGTAACATACAGACAGACAGACAGACAGACAGACAGACAGTCAGACAGACAGAGTTACTTTCGCATTTATAATATTAGTATGGATATATTTATATATGTAGTTATATGTATGTATAGTATTCTAATATACATATATTATTATACAGACGTAGTTTGTAACGTTATATAGGTTAATCTCTGGATCTACAGAACCAATTCTAAGAATTATTTCACCAATACAAACCCACACTATTTATCAGTGTCATAGGTTTTATATTATTACACTACGAGTAAGGAACACCATCCGGAACGGCATCCAAACTCTACGTGGCTGGACTGGAGCCGTGGGCAACAGCTGATAACAAATAAAGGGTGTGAATAAAATATAATCAACACAACATTTTCATGTATTTATTGAGAGTTTAAAGCTTTAGCTCTTTACCCGAATTTACTTTCGGCGTCTCATAGAAGTGTCTTATCTGTCCACTTATGCCTTAGTCTCGAATTGTGTTGCTGTAAAAGCTGCGAAAACGTGAAGCACAACCTCCCCGTCCAACAGCCATCACGGCACTGCCGCCCGGCCCCCGCATAGGCACCCGCTAAGCCAAACTCTCGAGAACGTAACAAAAACGTGGCCTGTGACTTCAAAAGTCAATGTATTGAACGGAAAAATGTACCACTTATACTCCAGATCTTTGTCTTTCTTTTAGTTAAAAATTACGTAAAAATTCTTTTCCGTTTAGAAGTAGTTGCCTGTTTTCTTTTGAGTGACCTTTTTGCTTTGGGAATGATTTTCATATAGTAAGTATAAAGTGAGAACAACTAAAAATGTACCAAATGTAGACAAGAAACCAACAAATAAAACAGTGTAAACAGTTTTCAAATACGTCCACAAATAAAAAAGGAGTTGTTCTTTAAACATACGCCTGAGAACCAGATTTATCATTTTTATTCCTCTTAAATTCAAAACATGGTAACTGAGTTTTTTTGCGGGAAAGCGCATCGCAGTATAGTTTTATTTTCCGAAATTGGTGTCAAATAGGAGTTACTATGTTTTGAATTTAAACAGCCGAGCACTTTATCCGTAGATGCGATCTATCTTCAACTGTAAGTATGTTATTGGGAACGGCCGTAGTCGCATCCATAGCTTTGAATTTGGGTCCGCGGCTCTTGATTGATTAGTAGGTACGAATATTACCAAACGGTTCGGTATAATCTGGAATAATAAATATAAGCTTATTTTTATCTCGGGAATAGATTACCATTGGCAGTGGGAACGGAAACAAAATGCCTCACAACATGGGCGGTTAGTTGTAAAAGTCCCTTGATGACTAATTGGAAAAACTTGCTTAAACCTATTATGTTACAAAATGGCAGTATCGTGATATGAATTATAATTGGCACCGTATACCGTATATGGCCTGTCAGTTTGACATGGGTCAGTTTGACAAGATACAAATCAAACCGTTTCGTTATGTAAATATTAATTCATGAAGAACTGCCTTATATAAATACCTACGAAATCCCTTTCCTTTTTTTATCTATATTTGTATCCTAATAATAATATACAATCGAGATCGAAGATATAAGTTCCCTTAAACCATATTCATTATAGCATCTAGTACTCTGCTAGATTCGCATCAAAATGTTCGTCCACGTCACGATAATTAAGCTAATTGCGATATGTCGAACATTTTTAGAGCATTTTAGCTATTTGCGGTGCATTTCTTCTAGATTATATTATATATTGATCTTCTTCTTCATCTGAGCATAAATCCCAATCGCATCCAAAGCTTCCACCCCGAATTCTGGGGTCAGCTTTAACAATCTAACTGCGGATTTGGCTAAACTGCGATATTTTGTTATTTTGATCTACATCGTTTTTACATCTACGTTGCACTATATTGTAATTGTTATAAGGCTTTGAACAATCTCTAGAGCGGCAACTGTTACTTTGAAATAGAATGGGAGCAAATCTAAGGAGCCCTAACATAACATCATTCAAAGGTCTCGAACTAATTTATACCTGTCTACTATTAAATAGTTCAGTTGACGGTGATCTTTATTATCTAGTCACGTTTTCTTGTCTTTTACGGTATCCTCATGGATCGAGCTCCATTCTCATAACTCAATTGGACCTTGGTATCTGATTGGGCATTCTATTCCATCCATTCACTCAAGATCATCTTTATTTATATCACGGAAACGTGTGACATTTAATCAAATGATGTCTTTGTAAGAAAGTTTGAGTTTATTAAAGAAATATTGTTACGTTATTATACTTGCTATACATTGAGACAGAATTATAATTGTGACATTTTCCAGTGAATTTTAAAAATGGAAATTCAAATAATTTAAAACAATAAATATGTTGGTTTGGTCAATAATAATAAGTCTTTTACTATACAACTAACTATATCTAAAAAGCTTTTTTTTATCGTGCGATAAATCCCCACGGATACCTCCCCCACGGAGCCGATGGAGGTGGTTATATCGGACTCGAACCGACTAAGCGCACGCCGCGCCGTCTTGGTTCCTTAGTTGCCAGAGGTGAGATTGCCAAAAGCATATCTCTCGCACCCCGGCAGACCCAGGACCATCTATTTCAAGATGCCTACGTAGATCTCTTATCTCCAGTTCTAGTCAACCGATTGCAACCAAACAAACGTAAGATTTTAAGTTTGATCAAGACATTTCTAAAAAAAAACGCATTGAAATACATTTAATACTTTTTGCGTCCATCGCGAACAAACATTTTCAATTTACAATTATAATAATACCGATGTTAATGATGTGATGCAGTGTTCAAAAATCAGAAATGGTTCATAGTGTTAAGTATTTCTTACATCATAACTCCACCTGGTCAGAGGACAATACCCTGTCTGAAGTTGTTCAACGTAATTATTTTTTTAATGCCACCGGAACTTTAAACACACCATTAAAGAGATAGTATCGCTGCAGTCTGCAGATTCTCACTTCGCCATGATTAGCAACATCCCGATGCCGCTGCAATCATTAATCATTGCCTGAGCTTTCCATCCACACTTAGCTTGCTCATTTGTATCCTTAATGGCTCTTATTGCACATAAAATAAGAGATAAATTTCAATGTTCTATTAGAAACATGCACGGACTTACAAAGTAATGATAGTGGACTGTATGGATCTTATGATAAACTGTTTAAGTTTCAAATAGAATGTCGGATGGTAACAGATGCAAAATCGTGTACGCTACTCAAGAGCGGATGGGCTCGTGTTCCTGTTATGTTGATGTTTTTTATTCGCTTTTGACAATATATAAAAATAGCAATGTTATATAAAACACTTATTGAGCACGAGTTTTACGGCTAACGGCATGAAAGCATCATTTATAATTATATAATAAGTAATAACATAGACATTAAGTAGTATTTATAGAGTAAAATCAAAAAATATACCTAAGTATCTTTGTGACTGTTCACCACTGTAAAGTATTTTATTTTATCATGTATTGACAGGGTTTGTGTCAAAGATCGTTGCGTATTCACAGCAGTCTAGAGGCTGTTACAATTTCAATAACTTGAATTAGTGTAATATTATAAATGTATTTCTCATTTGTTACAGACGCAAAGAATGGACTGCGGAGCCAATGAGCTGGGCAGGAAACTGCGAATTGATCAGGTAAGCATTTCAAATATCAGTTTGACGATTACGTGACAATTTAGCTACCTATAGATAAGAGGCTAGTTGGTAGTAGCTAATTGAATTCGATTGATCATCAGTTCGAGCAAAAACGGCTGTCATCTATAGATAATCGCTCTCACATTATAAGTGCCGTTCGTGTCTGCTGTCAAATTGACGTTAGTGACGTAACCAGTTTGGCACCTGTACGAAAAAAGTGGACTATTCGATCAGATGTTAGTAGGTTAGTATTTACGACTTGTAATTATAAACTTGATAAGTTATTATTGAAAGTCAATTACTGTGCATTTTAAAGTTTAACCAACCGCACTTATGTGTTTATTTTTTTTTTGTAAGATTAATTAGGAGTTATTAGCATGCTTAGTATTACAACACTCGGTTTGTTTTGCTAGCCACAGATACAAAATGAGTTTTTGATTCACGATCTTTTTGGGCAGCTATTGATTGCTCTCACGTATCTTCTATACCAAGTTCAATGACTATAGTGGCTGAAAGGTCTGAACACCTTGCTTTCATGCATTAGAAGTTGCATCTTGCACCATCTAGCTAGGGAGACCCTGGTTACGTCTAAACTATGATAATCCGGATAATAAAAATAATTAAGTACTGAATACACGACACGACACAATCTTAACATGCAAATATAGTTAAGTATTAGTATTATAACTAGGTGCTATCCAAGGCCGAAAGGGCTCTTGCCTCCAGATCTCATGGTGACCCCACCCCACAAAACCCTCCGGTAAGGAGTTTCGCCGCCTTTATAGAGATCGTACTGTCATTAAATTAAGGAATATTATTAATTGCACATCAAATAAATAATCACATATCAATATATTTTCATCATTTATATGCTTTTTTAAATCAAATAAATTACTTTATTACAAATAAACTGAATGTTTAACAAAACTAAGCTAACTAAGCGGGGCGTGAAAAGGCATCTAATGAGGCCGTCAAGCAAACAAAGTTGGCACCGACTTCTAACAGATCGAAAATCTCTAAATTCTGTTATTTTAAACATTTTTTTCCTATTTGGTTTTGAAGTCGGTTAAACTTTTTAAAAATAATTTATTATTCCCTTTTTAGTGGGCCTAGGTTTGCGTTCGTAATCCAAGTTGAATCCAGTCCAGCATGCAATTAACCACAGTTTTCGTCTTTTGGGAGCATAATACTCCCAATAAGTTAAGGGAACTGGAACTTTTATATGAGAGACGGCGAGTTGAACAGGTTGGTGATTTCGCAGATGGGGCTGCAATTAGATTTTTTTTTGTTATAATTGGCACACAACTAGGTAGTGACAGCTTAGTTGCAATTGCAACAAAAGGCTTTGGGGATGTGGAAAGAAGAATTCGTTAATCTTGAACTGGGCTGTAACGGTTCATAAACTTCAGGGCACCACATTAAATAAAGCGGTAATTGACTTAGGAAATATTTTTTTTTGCTAAGGTCAAGTGTATGTTGCTTTAAGTGGACAAGACAAGTGGAGCCACCGGTCACCCAAGCAGAAGCAGGCCACGGCAGCAGCGCGCGTAATCACACCTCCCCATTCCGGGGACGAACCCCCTGCCGAGGAGTGCCAGACCGTAAGGGATGGCCCTGGGACAGCCGGGGTGCAAGGGATATGTCGAAGACAACCTCACTTCCGGTTTAGCACTACGACCCTCAGTAGGCGTACGGTTTTAGTCGGTTCGAGTCCGACATAAACCGTTCCCTTCCGGCTCCGGCGGGGGAATCGGAGGGGATTTCCGCACGATACAAAAGACCACCTCAGGAGTAGATATACCCTTTTATAAACATACTTATTATTATTATTAATTGAGGAATTGTCTCGGCTTCACTCTGAAATTTTGTGATTATCTCAGGAGTAGCACCAACCCTTACGAGTATCACGTTAGCCCTACATACTACTACCTAGTTTCCATCGATCAATTGCAGTACTGTCCCCTAACTCCTAACCTTTAAGGAGTTATATAGCTTCACTATCAACACAGCAGCATCAGACGCTGATTCAAGCATCTCACAAGCAACATGTTAGCCCTATTTAGTAGTATACTAAATATTTATCATCCACCAATGGCAGTACTGTCTCCTAACTCCTAACCGTTAAGGAGTTCAGTAGCTTCATCATCAGCACAGCAGCATCAGATATTGACACCCTGAAGCATATACTTGAGTAAGACATTATTACGTAACAAAAGTACCATACGACCATACAATTTTCGATGGTTGCCCTCGATTTCTCCTGGATCCCATCATCAGATCCTGACCTGGTGAAAATGGGACCACCTCAGAAGTGAACCCTATCAAACAAAAAAATAGAACTTGAAATCCGTCTATAAATTGCGGAGATATCGGTGAAAATACAGACGAATTGAGAACCTCCTCCTTTTTCGAAGTCGGTTAAAAAATCACATTCGAATCGGTTTCATTCAATATCACAAGTCGTGAGCGGTTTGTGTAACGGTCTGTCGGTTCGTACCGCCTGTACGTGAGATTGTCTGATATATCGACTACAGTTAATCGATGGTAAGGCACTCGTTACTGAATTGTCCAATTTTGAATCGAATCTAATCATTTTTTATCGCTTGACTTAGTTAACGATCGAAATTACTTGTTTTAGCGCACATAACATTATTAAGTAGTTACCTATTTGGGTGATCGATCTCCACTCGAGGACTTTTGAGGTACCAGTATGATAACATCGATATTACAATATATGTACCTTCCTCCTCAAAGAATATACGATATGAATGAAAGCGTCTAATAACAAAGAATCTTGGATTTCGTTTTAAGGAAAGACCTAAATAGATAAACGTAAAAACTGAAACCTTATCTAAATACGTAAACACATTTATGTAAGAGAAGTACGTATCTATATAAAATTATAATTTCTATTTATAATGAAGATAAAATAGATATTTTCTATTCAAAAAATCTGCTACTTGCGATCTTAATGTACGTCACATTCCGATTACTATGCGACTACGCAAGAAATTCATGAAGAATTTAAATTACACAACAGTTATTCTTACTTAAAGCATTGAATTATAATTAGCCATCAAGTTCAATGAACACAAAATATGATTTTGCAGAAAAAAAAATTTCGTGACAGATCGTATGTGAGAGAAAAAAATGTTCAACTGTCCGGGTATTGAAAGCTCTGAAGTTCAGGGTTGTCGCCCTTCTTGTTGGCGTTTACAAATAAGTAAGAAAAGTTAAAGAATAATAATAAGTATATTATTCTTTAGTATAAGTTTAAAGAAAGAAAAAGATAAAAAAAAATGGGAATGGCAGACTTACACATTTGGATGTAATGCTGGTTACGAATGAGAGACCTATAGTTAGATCATATGTATAAAAACTAAATTCTTTACACATATGGTTATATCGATGTATTTGTGTACACTATTTGTACCATGATTTGTACAGTCAACCAAAGAGATATGGTCGCACTTTTTCATATAAAGTTATATGTGAAGATGCAACCGTATCTTCTTTGTCAACTGTACTTACTTGACATGATTTCCTTCAAACGCAAGTGGTATAATGTTTAAAGTTTAAATGTTTGTGTGATAAAACGTTACTTTAAAACCAAAAATCAGAGCGAATCAAGACAAATCCGAATAATAGATGATTTCAATATTCAGATATCCTTACACCAATGCTACATTTTTTTTTGCCATTTCGAACGTGTTTTAAGTAGCATAGGTACATATCGAGCCATTACCGCCGACTTAGCGTAAGCGACTGAAAGCAAATTTTACAGGAGGAGTTTTTTTTTAATATTTCAGGCAATAGTTGTGCTGTAGAAATGAAATTGACGACAGAGTCATAATTTGTGACGATAAATAATATAACAGTAAAAAAATATAAAATGTTCGAGGTTTTTGGTATTTTTGGCGCCTACGATGAATTCCCTGTCACTGGAAAAACCATTAAGGTGTTTGAGATAAACTATGTAGTAATAAAATAAGTAAATTTTATCCAATTTTCAATGAATACTCCTACGTTTCATAGTGTTTTTACAGAAGAATTCAAATTTATTTCATTGAAATAAGTAATAAAAATGTATTAAAATATTTATCATCTTAATTTTTTTCATTTTTAAGGAATGATTAGTGACAAAAAATAAAAATAAAATCAATGGCAAACTTCTGATTGAAACAATAACATTTTATAAGAACAAACATCAACATTGAACCAAAATTACACCATCTAAATCCGTCTTACATAAAAATGAAATCAAGGAGATCGACTCTAGCAATACTGCGCAAATTAAACCAATGAAATTAACCTACAATTATAAGATAATCAAAATGTAACCCTAATAAAAAAATCGGTTTAAAAATAATACAACCTCTAAATCAGTCTTACCTAAAAATTTGAAATCAGCTAAAGCAATATTGCACAAATTAGACTAGTAAAATCAATCTGTTAAAACTAAAATTGTCTTGTTATACCTTCTTACACTACAAAATAATTAAGCATAACAACGTACAATCTAAGATACATCAACACAAACATACAAAATTAACACTTTATTTTAATTTTCAGTATCAGCATCATCTTCGTCGGTGTCATTCAATGTATCAGGGATTTCTTCATCATGTCCCATACTTAAATATTCGTCGTGGTACCTGTTTGGTATTGCGTTTTTATTACACAGGTCTACCAGGTCTTTGTACTTAGCAGCCGAGATTTTAAGTGGCTCATCGTATAATTGCGTTGGTCTGCTTTGAACACTAGCTGTGTTTGATCTCGATCTAATAATTTGATCCATATTCAAAGTCTGCTTTTCGCTATTTTCAAAAACCATAATGGAGTGTAATTATTGGGTATACTCGTAGATACCTTCGCTGCGGGGGTCGACATTTTTGAATGCAATTATGTTTGATATTGCACCAATTCACTTATTATAAATAATTTAGTTACAAATCGAAATTTTATACACTGTTTATTGAAACTATCACTTTAATAATCAAGTAAAACTGTTTCAACTTATTAATTATCATTTTAAAGAATAAAACGGCGCAGAGAGACAATAGTTCTTTTTTTTTTATTCAAGTGTGGCACAACAGCTCAGTTGGAAGAGCAGTCCCCCTGTAAGGAAAGGTCGTGAGTTCGAGTCTCACTTGAGCATTTAATTTTTTCCAACTATTTTTCGAATAGTTCTTTTATTAACTTTTGATGGAATGAAGTTGTTTCTACGTGTTTCGGGTATTTTGTTTATAGTGAACGATACTACCGTCATGAGCTGGACCGGATCCTGGACCACATTTCTCAATGGGGCGCTAGGAACCTGGTCAAGTTCAATGCCAAGAAGACCCAGGCATGTGCGTTTACAGCAAAAGTATCTCCTTTCCTACCCCTACCCACTCTTCAGAGCACACCACTGCCACTGCAGGATCACCTCAATATCCTCGGTATGGATTTTCGCTGCAAACTGAATAACAAAAACTATATCGAGAGTATCATCAAATCAGCCTCGCGTAAACTCGGAGTTCTGAACAGAGTAAGACGTTTTTTCACGCCGGAGCAGCGGTGTCTTCTATACAAGACCCAAATGCGTTCCTGCGTAGAATACTGCTCACATCTCTGGGACGGCTCCGCAAAGCACTTACTAGATGCTCTCGACAGGTTGCAGCGACGTGCGGTCCGCATTATTGGGAATCCTGAGGTCACGAACACCCTCGAGCCTTTGCATATGCGTAGAGATGTTGCGTCTTTGGCAGTTTTCTACCGTCTCTACCATGGTGAATGTTCTGACGAGCTCTTCCAATTAGTCCCACCCTCTCCTTTCCTACACAGGACGACACGTGCAGGGCTAAGATGCCATCCATATACGGTGCAGAGTATACCAGCAAGAACCAAGCGTTTCAGCGACTCATTCCTATGCCGCACCATTAAGACCTGGAACGCCCTACCAGCTCACGTGTTTGCTTCTTCCTACAGTCCCGGGTCCTTTAAGCGGTGAAAAGGCATCTAACGAGGCCGTCAAGCTGAGCCACCACTGTTAACATGGTACATGTTTCCGATGGTGACCCTCTTTCTCGGAAAGAGGGTCACCATCGGAACCTTGCCTTTAGCTTAACATCAGGCGAGTTGAAGTCAAATTGACGTGCCCTATATAAAAAAAAATGTACTATGTCGGTTACGATAACAAGTTGACTCGGTTCCGATATAATTTTTAGATTTTGAATGAATTTGCGATAAATATTCATATTGTCGCCTATGTTAATATTCAAAAAAAAAGATATGGTTAAGATAAAATTAGTTTTTGCTATATCTCAAAAATTAATTAATTTAGGCGGAAAATGGCAATAGAGTAAGATCCGTTATGGTTTAAAATGTCTATTACGATAAAAAAAGATTTTTTGAAAAAATGTCGCTTACGATAAGTCGGCGGTAATGGCTCGATATACAATGTTAGCTATTACGTGCTTCACGCCGCTATATTAAAAAAAAATATAAATGAATATTTTACTTAATTATAATTTCATAGCTATTTTGTAGATAGTTATATAATTTTGCAAGTATGTAACTTACGTTTACTTACTTATTCAACATAGAGCCAATCTGTGATAGAGCCTTAGGTAGAGCATTACAAAATACAGTCCGATTTGAATCTTTAGAGATTCTACAAGACTAATAGTGCTATAACAATGGCGTAGTTTAGCCTATAACGGATTACATACATAAATGTCTGGACGTGTTTGTCGTACATCATTTGTTTTGTTAGTGACGTCATCAGACCATTTTGTGGCGTGGTAGACACTCGTGATAGTTGCAAATTAGCGTTATTTCAAGATATGAATTAATGTAGCGTGTAAATGCGTTTAGCTGAGACGTGAATTTTGCTGTTAGATAAATGTACCTATTAGATGATATTGTAAGTACGTAAAGATTTTATTTAAAATGTTGAGTAAAGTAAACCAGAAAATGTACATCAACTTTATACAACATACCTAAACAATGGGAAATAACAAAAGGAATTGCCTACTATAAAAAATCTCGCCTTTACCTAAAGAGGTAGGTACACAAAAAATAACAATAACCAAACACTTTAGGTATGATATGGTAGCTTGAGTGTACAACACCCACCACATGAGTAACTCATGTGACACCCACGGTGTATAGAACTATAGACCGATATATTCTCGGCGTTGTCGAATAAGACTATAAGTTTTGTCCGAATAGAAACAGCTAAATAAATCGCATAAAATTATGTAGAATTATTCTACATGCATGTGTCATATATCGTTTCTTAGCTTACAATGTCGAAAATTGGCGATTTTCACATTTTGATGCCATTGGACACAGCTACTCATTCCGCGTCTAACGATTGGTCACATGATATAGATTTCAGCCAATTAGAAGCCGTAATTCGCATAATACATAGTAACAGCGCGCAAATCAATTGGCCTCTCGACACACGACAGTTTTATTGTCTCCTGTAAAATTAGTGAAAATACAACTACACCGCATAAGTCATTTAGGGGCGATATCTTACAAAACGTGTTATAAGAAGATGATAACAAAGCTTGTACATCTCCGAAAGCGTTAGTTCATTATATTTACTGTAGTATTGTTACTGGAAAACCATACATCGTACTGTTAACTATGCTGTATCAGGTAACCAATGATTTTATATCTTATAACTAGTCCATGCCCAAGATCTTTTAAACCAATAAAACCGCATCGAAATCTGTTCAGAAGTTTTAGTGTCCATTGCGGTCAAACAGATAATATAATTTAAAATGAGTTGTTCCTTCTGTTTTACTCAAGAAATATTGCGTAAACAGGAGAAGATGGTCTCAAAAGAGCACTATACCTCAAATGACAACACAGCCTTATGGAGGCAAATGCCAAATGATGCCAGACTACTTCGATAGACCGTCCAAAGGCCATGAATTAAATTAAAAAAAAAATACATTGTTTAAATGCTATTTTTGAAAATAGTTCGTCATAATCTAGCACTATGCTACTAGCCGAAAGTTTAATAGTGTAAAGTTTGTGCAGTGAAGTCGAGTAGCTCGTGGGAACAAAATACATAATATATAAGTTGAGTCAACATGTCAGTGGCTCGAACTATTCGAAATTTCTCTTGTGGCTACGTTCTCTTTGCTCCTTAGTCCACTGACTGCCTTTAAACAAGAGGCTTCATGTTGTTTGCCTAAGAATTTTAATCATAGTCGGAACGTGAATAATCGGTGAATTTTGATTGGTTAACATATCAGTTCCTATTGGTAAATCAAAATAGTTCCAGAAGACTTGGTGAATAGATCTGAATGTTTGTGATAGATTTGTTCAATTGAGATATGGTACAATCTTTGAATATACAGATATAGACTGCAGTTATACATTGCAAGTATACAAATAATAAAGCATAAAAAAAAATTGTTCTAAATAGTTCTTTTGATACATTCATCAACTCGCGGGCAATAAACTTGCGGGAAACCGCGAGTTGACAACTTTAAATTTTTGATTATATGCATTAAAGAAAAGAATTAATAAAGTGTTGGCTTACATAAAAAACGGTTAAGACTTGCATTATCAAGTCTTAGGTACTTATTCCATAGATCATTATCGTCTTATTCAAGCCAGATTACATACAAAGTTTCCATCTTAGAATCTGGTATTTGCTCTCCTACTGCGGTTATAAACTACCGTCTGATCCTCTGACCTTGAGAACCTGCACCAGATCCACATTCATCCATCAACTAATGTACCGCTTGCAGATGAGGTTGATAAGCCAAAAATCTTGGTAAGAAAGAAAGAAAAATATTTTATTTACTTTCCTCACAGCGTGCATGTTATAGAAGTAAGTAACAGTTAGAATGGCATATAAAGGTATTAAATTATTATTTTTTAAACAGTGGGTATTACATTAATCTTTAGGTGTAACATTTCACACACAGGGCCCCATCTCAGCATGAAGCAGCACACACCCTTGCATTGAGTATGCGCAGCGCTGGTTTTCCCTGTCTGTGCGTTATCTATACAATTCTAAATCTGTGGTCGAATTGAATCACACAATGTGACATTCACAGTAGTATACGGCGCGGCGCGGGCTTGAAATCACAGTGACTGCCATCCATCACCGACCGGGCTGTACCGTCCCAACCGGTCCGGATGAACGGTACAAACGGCCATAAGGCGAAGTTGTTACACTTATTTCATACCGAATACTAAGAGCTTCAGTTTGTATAATGTGTAACCGGATCTTTTTCATTTGAAATAAGTCATTATGTTATGCACAAACATAACTTTTATTATATTTATGTTCAGGACTGTTAGGTTTCAGAGAATTCTGAAAAAACGCCACAAAATGCTCGGAAATGTTCTGACTGTTAGGAAATAATATTTATGTGACATAATGGGAACGGTTTTTTTGCACTTAAGGCACAATATAAGTATGGTCTACATAAGGTTTCGTGGATAAACTTTAAAACTTGGTTTAAAACTGGTAAAAAGTTGCGGACACAGCTAGCAAGTTAAATAAAAGCTTGTAAAGAAATCTATCTAGAATTCTAGATTTCTAACCATTAACAGATATCGGATGTGTATCACCGGCTTTTTTATACCACACAGTTACACATTTCCGTTGGCTAGGTAGGTACTTACCCTTAATGACGGTAGGTACCTGCTTCTATACGAGTTATACCAGTTTGTTATGTGGACTATTGGGTTAAGTCCTTTACGATGTATTGATTGAGCTGTCGCTAAACTTCAGAAGGAACAACTGACGAGGTTAATATAGTATAGAAAGGTCATAAATATCAGATGCAATTATGTTCTTAGCATTGAATGGTAAAAGTAAAGGTGGACGTAAGGTGTGACGACTGATAAGTTGTGCCGAACTGATAAGGCAACAGGCTTTCCCTTTTAAAATCACTAGCCTGCACCACTGTCGAAGAAATCTTTTCTTTCGTGCGCAAAATCCTCACGGAGACCTCCCAAAGACCCGGTGGCGGAGGTTATGTTGGAATTGAACCGCCTAAAACTAAACACGCCGTCTCAGGGTCGTTGGTAGTTGAAGGTGATATGGTCTTAGACATGTTTCTGGCACGCCTGCCGACCCAGGGCCATCCCTTCCGAGTCGGTCCTCATCGGGGCCAGGCATATCAGCCATTTGTAGTTCGTGACTTTTGAGCTAAATTTCTTTTACTATAGCCAAGGTAACATGACTGCAAGCAGAGATGAATGAAAAGCCACAGATTATGTAGCATCGACGCTGAATAAATTTGGAAGGGAATGGCACATGATGTTTATAAACAGATTAGGTTTCCAATTCTGGCTCACGTTGCCGTATAGGTACTCTAAAACATGAAATTAATAAGGAAACAATTATGTAATGCAATAATTAAAACCCATTATCCGCGTTTAATTGTAAAGAAAAACTATAAGGAAATTACCGCTTCGGCTATAAAATGTTGCAATTTCTACAACATTCATTCATTTGAAATGTTACGTTAGCCAAGTAAAAACTTAAATAACATCGACAGTCGACATACTGTCATTTACCTCATCAAGGGATTATCTCTATCTATCTTTTCGATGGTTTACCTGGATGGTAAGCTGATGATGAATATAATAACTAAAGTTTGGAATTATAGTTCAATTTTACCCACGACGGAACGGAGACGGTATATATATGCGTTTGGGGTGAGAGGATGTTTGTGTGTTTGTTTGTTTGTTTGTGCAAATTCATGTTGCCATTTTCCCCGAAACTACCAATCCAATTTTGAAGCTGTTTTCAGTTATGGGTTCGGCCTTAATTGAAGCATGTTCTTAGATAGGTGTTACAATGACAACTCTACAGGGGGCGCTACAGCAAGCATTTTTAATGCAAATCAAGGTTGCCATTTTTCTCCAAAATTACAAGTCCGATTTTGATGCATTTTTTAGTTAATAATTTGAGTTTGATTGGTGCATGTTCACTGTGCAGTAAACATTTTTAGGGCAAAGTCGGGGTTTTTTTTTTTATTTCCACTTGTTAACCATTTTTTTCCAAAAGTAATCCTATTTTAAGTCATTAAGTAAAGCCTAAATTACCTTCCTTTATTATAATAAATTTTAGTAATAGAGTCACATTAATAATTTATAGAGTACTTATCCACCCATCTGAAAAAGTCAGCTGGGGTTATGACAGATGACAGTGATTGAGTGAGTAATCCCGATTACCTACTTGCCAATTGCATCCAAAACTTGCACTTTTGACCTCGGGGTCACACTCATAGTCTTCCTTTTTGTTAATTTTAGCTTTTATGGGAGTGATTGTTGTATGACTGGTATAACGTTAGCAGTATGATGAGGTTGGCTTTGCTCCTGATAATCTTTATGGAGTCCCACTACAATCAACAAACATACTACATATTTATGTATCGGATCTTAAAGTCATCATTACAATAAACTGTAACCTGACGATTTAATAACAAATTTTTGTAAAGCCATACATTACAGCGATATAAAAAATTCAATCTGAAATTTATTTAACCCATCATTATTTTCATTCATAAAATATCGAACATAACGTGGCATCTTCACTTTCAAACACTATTTTAGTCATTTTAAACTCCAGTGCTCTTACAATAAGGTTTATTCTAAACGCTGAAAATAATTTGGGGGTATTTGATGCAGGTATCCGACCAAAACGTTGCATTGATCCCTTTTTGGTTAACATCATTCCTTAGAACTGGTTCTGTTGTCGGGTTCATTCAGTGAACTATGACGTTAGGTTTTTATGGTCCAATCATAAGTATCTCTTTCAAACTTGGCGTCTAAGCGGAACTATTCCATGTTTATTTTTCTCCGTTTAAACTTTAAAGGTACCGGTTCGTAAACAATAAATCACGCTTTTTTGTGAGGCGGCTGTGGGAATCAATATTATTTAAAGTCAATCTGACTGATTAAAAAATAGTTCAGACTAAACCTTTACAAGAGACCACCCTTGAGTCTGTATTTCTGGTATTTCCTAGAAGCTAGCCTAGGAATCTCTTGATAGGCTGCTTGTACACAAACGTTTTTCGTCATAGACTACGTCATTATGTTTTTTATATATTTTTTTTGTTTTATTTTTTTATTTTTTGAATATGGCTATTTGCATTAGTCTGGTTGCGCTTACGAATATCTATGGCAGTCGTTACGAGTCGTTGAAGCAACACTAGCCTGGACAATCCTAAGATGGGTGATTATTCCGAACACATGCAGACTTCTCCTTCTAAAACTTAACATTCTAGTTGCTTAACCTACTTTCAAACACATTTTTAAATGCATGTCTATTTGAACGTAACTGAAATCGCTATTACTTAGGTAGTTACCTCCAGCTTAGCTAAATTGCTTATTATCTATTAGTTAGAAGTTGGTAGTTTAATGGTATACAGCGTAAAGAGTTGTACCTATGTGACCTGGTGTGAACGTATGAGATAATTTTCTTATGTAAGTCGGAAGAGATTTTCTTCATATTTATTTGTAAACAAGTTTCTAATTAAAACATCTTCGCATGGTTGTGTAATAATTATGCCAATGAACGATATAAAAGTAATTTCTATCCGATCACGTCTTAGCAACACGAAGTGTGTCACCGGAAGCTGTGGCATTCTCACGTGCATCAGCTTTAGATTACTTATTTATCATTACTTTATATGGCTTCAAAAAGTGATTTACAAGAATTGAGATGATCAAGATTTTTGCAATTTATTTCTCTTGCGAAACGTGATATGGAATACTTAATTTTTCCTTTAATTTTTTAACAGTCAGCTCCGATCACATCCACCTAATTAAAAAAAAATTGGTAGTGTTTAGATGATATGCCGACCCCGTCGGGCCATAATGTTTTTATACAGGAACAGTAATCTGAGTGAGAAAACACATGAGATAAATCATCATCAAACCATTCACTGCTGAACCAACAGGCATAATATGGAGTGTGAATGGAGTTAATGCTTGGCTTTTAAGATACAGGGTTTCCCCTAATATAAGAGGCAGAGTTTTGTGTATATCAGGATGGCGGGTGTATTTCTCAGATTGGCCTAAATATATTGCATAGCCCACGATGTATTAATTTCATATACTTGTTGCTTATAAAATTGTAAGTTAATTGTATGTCAGCTGTATATTATTTTTGCAATAAACATTATTATTATTTTTATAATAATGCTATATTACTACCCAAGATAAAAGTTTGCACCAAAGCCTCGTTCATTTATCAGTAGGTGAGGTTGACTTGGCGCCAGAGCACCACCTAGTAATATTATACACAAAGATATTTCCATAGAACTGACACCAGTTAGATGATAATGACGCGGCTGTTGCGAATGCTGAAGACCGTCTGAAGTGAAGAAAAATAAGTAGGAAAGCAGAGCCTCGACGAAGGTGGAAGCTTCGACTACAATCGGAACGCTCGCTAGGATGATGAAAATTAGTTAGGTACTACTTTTTTTCTCACTATTGTATAACATTGTAGAGTCATCAAAGGAGATACGGTTGCCCTTTACTCTCACTATCACTGCATAGTATAAGTAAAATAAAGTCGCTGTCGCTGTCTGTCCGTCCCGTCCCTATGTATGCTTAAATCTTTAAAAACTACGCAACGGATTTTGAAGCGATTTTTTTTAATAGATAGTGTGATTCAAGAGGAAGCTATATGTATAATACATGTTTAATATAGTAGAGGGCGCAACAGGAAAGGGATCTAACCCCACGCTGGCGGAAAAAAATTGGCGATACGAAGTTCGCCGGGTCAACTTCTAGTTTTCATATAAAGTTGTATTTGAAAGGGCAACCGTATCTCCTTTGTCGATTGTACTCATTCGTCTTATACTTTTCGAATTGATCATACAATATTAAAAAGTAAAAGAACCTTATAAGTCAATACGAGTCATAGTGGTCAGCGCACAGGTGTACCCACCCACACGGGACGTGCACGGAGTGGTCCATGCCCCACTTAAGTCCACTTTCCCAAAGCGCTCACACGCTGGGGTCACAAGTTTACGAGCCTACTTTTTATTGTGATTTGTATGAGAACTTGAATGCGGAGATAGTTCAATGGTTGAGACATCAGTTTTTTTTAATTTAAAGGATGCGGGTTCGCTGAAGACAATAACTATGTGATGGGGTTTTTTTGTTTGCAAGGTTTTTTAACTACTACTACGCTAGTACTGTTATCTATTCTGTGCTAATACATAACAAGAGTTGTCGAAGATTTTTTTCTATTGTAAATTATTCACTGAAGTCAAAGTAAATATAATAAAAATCCAGTACGCAATTTGCAGCAGCAGACAGAGCCTAGACTCGGCCTCAGATGCATTGCTCGAGTCAACAATAGGTAGTGCCCGGAATACGGCATTAGGCTCACCCTCTATTACGTGGGACCGTGGAACCGAATACGATGAGTGAGTTAATTCACTTCTAACCCTCCGGGGATAAAGGTGTAATTATATCTAAATGTATGTATGTGAAATACAGCACCTAATAGACGCAAAACAAAGCTATTATTAAACCACCAGTATTGACTTTTTAAATAATTTATTATGTAGAAAAACCTACTTATAGATTTGTTCTGAACGAAACACAAACCTGCATCCTCTTATTTAGAGGTCATACGGCCTACCGCTACATCACACACGTAATCACAATTCGTATGTGCAATATATGCATATTATGTTTTGCAAAATCTATTTAAGAAAACTCGATCGAGCATAACGTGCTCCATTTACTAAACACACGTATACCTGTTGTACAAAATCGATAACAACATTCGATTGCATAATCGAATTGGAATAATCGCAGGTAATCGATACGAAACACGAATGTATTCTGGCTGTCAGGTGAAAGTCGGACACTGTCGGCCATGTGGTCGGTGCATATAAGTACACGACAAATGTTAATGTCAAAGGTTTTGGAGACATCTCATTTCTTTCCCGGCTTCGACCAAAAAGAAGTTTCCCGCGAAGATAAAGAATTCTTTATCAATAAATTTATTACCGTCGTCCTACTGCAAGATCCTTTTTTCATTAAATTTAGAACAACAAAGTTGCTTCTTATTATCGTCAGTAATAATTCTACTTAAAACTAAATTTACTACCGTTTCCAAGGCATTGGTGGAGAAGAAACGGCGCAACCACTGCAGTGTCCACTGTAGCATTTTTAGGGCATCAATTTACAATAGGTACCTTAAGGCTAAACGTGGACGAATGCACATTTTTTGTCTCGTGTCTGAATGAACAACAGACATATCAAAAAATATATATACCTATATAAAAGAATTAAACTAAGTTAAATATGGTAAAATGAAGTCGCGTACCTAATACAATCCCATGCTTTAATTATAGCATTTTACGAATCTGAAAATGACGATCTCGAGGCCGTCAATGTAGAGACCACCATTCTAAGACCAGTATCTGGAAAGGAAGCCACTACGTCACCTCACCTTATCATCAGGCGAGGTGAAGTCAACTAATAATAAAAAGCAGGTTAACTACAAACTGCAAGAGTTGTAACCCGTTCTTCACGTAGAAACGAAACGATCTAAAAGGGAAGTTGTTACGAAAAACTTTCTAAATAATATCATCAATGGTTAATATTTTATAACTACTTAAAGTATTGTTAGCAAACCAATAGGTACACTCCAAGTTCGTATTATAGTTAAAGACAAAGATGGGAAAGTGTGACCTTAACTGTGAGCCGACCCTTGGGCCCGGCGCTTAATGACCGTCATTATAATAAGGAATATCTCGTATGATGCTTTGCTTACGAATCTTATTACATAGGTACAGACGCGGCAGCTTACACACATCGCACTGATATGGAAAATCATTTTGAATTTTCGGATTGATTACTTATTCTTGGAATTTGTGTCCGTCGGCGTTCAGCGAGCTCCAAATTCGACTGGGATTAACGCAATGCTTATGGTGATTGTACCATTTATCTAGTTAAAACTGACAAACTGAGAAAAGAAGTAGGTACCTTCATTGGTAAACTTTAAAAATCTGTAAAAAAACGAGTGACGATTTCATATCAATCAAAAGATCGACGAAGGATATTAGGGAGATAAAGAAAAAGAAATAATTATAACATTGTTCATTGCTTCCATTAGTTTAGAATGTCTACTGATTCGCTTGTTAATGCATACTTACTAGTAATTGGCATTGGTAAATGATTCTACGCGTAAAATTTCACGATAATTGGAAAACACGCATAAAATACAAACTGTTTAGTTGAGTTTTCTCTTGAGATCAGTCAGGTAGCAATAGGGTGTATCTCTCTTTCGATTTATTACAAGATACCCTGAGATGTGTGATTTACCGATTATCTTTGTGTCTGTATCATATCGATTACAAGAAAGTAGTGCAAGTGAAATCGACTTGTCAATGAAAAAACATCCCAATGACATTGTAATCAATTTTCCTTAAAGAAATCTGCAAGTTACATCAACTTTTGAAATAAAATTAATTGTAAATGATATCTTAAAGTGATTTTCCTGTCAGCTGTTGTTGGCGCTTACACCATTTTGTTTTCAACTATCCATATAGTGATGTGATTTATTAAAGTTGTAAAGAACTTGTCTTGACTGCAAAGTTGTCGCATAACAACTTATTTGTTGACTGTCAACTAGCAGACGCCGCCAGAGAAATTTTAATTTATATGTAATAGAAATTACGATAATTTTATGAATTATATCATTGTCAATCATATTTATAGTGGTAAATATCATATTATTACAATTGAAATATCGTAGAAAATCGGTATATTGGATTATATATGAACAAAGAAATTGAAAATCCTAAATTAAGGCGATAAGGGCAGAAGCTATTTTATTGTAAAATCAATGTTTGTTACTCAACCACGCCGGAATGGTTGAATAGAGATAAATTTTATAGACTGCAATAACACCAGGAACAGGTTCCTGGTATCAGTTTCATACGAAAGGACAGTCACACAGACAAATTGTATTTATTAGATAGTAATACAAAAACAATGAAGTTATTTATAGTTAGGTAGTAAATAAACTGGTAGTGATTCACAAAGTTCAAAACACCAGCGACTCTTACTTTTAATTCTACAACATTTACATACAACAGGAGGTCATAAAACTTGAATTTTATTTTCCATACAAAATTTGATATTGTAATAAATATGATGGACCCTTATAACCTTCAAATTCTTGTCACGCACACCGTGGGGACGTGAGGTGCACGGTAAAAAAAAAAGTTTATTCAATTTGTCGACGGTTGATAACCAAAACGGTGTAAGTGGTATTAAGTTTTTAACAAGAGACCCTTCGTGAGACTGATGTTCAATACATGTCTTAGGCTAAGTGCTTCTCCTCCAGCTAAGCTAGATTGATTTAATTAAATTTTGAAGCAATTAGTAAATTTTCTTACAAATTTTGAAATAACGAAAAATTCAACATCCAGGACAGAACTGAATCCACAACCAGTTCTTTCTAGAGGGAACACAAATGAGCTGACTAGACACGTCTTGGATACTCGAAATTTTCCTAAAAGTACATGCATACCTAACCTATGTCTTGGGTGGAGATATCGACCGAAATTCCTACAATGAAGTGTACTGGATCACTACGCTGGTTTGTGTCATGAGTTCTGGAACCAGCCAATGACGTACAGGGTTGTGCAAATGCAGAAACAGTACAAACTTGGATTCGGGGGACTCGTTAAGTATCTTGTACTTGACTGTACATACAGGTTTCTAAACGAAGAGCATCGAACACAAATCATTTTCAAGGGGAATTCGTGAAAGGGGGAGTCGGCAATAAGCCTTTAATTTAAATTAAAAAATTTAAAAACCCTCGACACTCCCCATCCCAACTTTAACCTCGATTGAAGTCACCTTCAATACAAAAAATAACTTAATTGAAATAGCTTCAGTCGTTCGAGAGCTATGATGTCACAGACAGACAGACAGACGGACTGACACGTCAAACTTATAACACTCCTCTCTTTTCGTCGGAGGTTAACAAGTGAATATTCCTTTGTTTGAACTAAGAAATTAACAATCCCCAATCGATTTAATACAGCTATAAATAGTATATTCGATATAAATGTAGACGGAGCATGGGAACTAGGGCACTTGAACGGCCAGCAACAATCAAATAACTTGTGGTGCTGGTCGGTAACAGCGAATTACAAGGGCACTGTGAGTAGGTACTAAGTTCAAAGGATTGGGTAATAAGTACTTATCTTAAGACTTACTTACAACGTTGTTGATATTGTAAGTAGAGTTTGTTTTTGTAACTTTTAAACTATCGCGGCGTTTACTCATAGTTTAACTGTTCGGGTCTTCACGCGATAATATAATGGAAAACTTGCTTTTGCCGACGTTTCGGGTGCGTTACAGCACCCGTGGTCACGACTTGACTGGCCTGCGAGCGTCGCGCGGTGTGCAGGAAACATTTTTTGTGCGCCTACCCTCCATTACTTACATATCGAATGTAAGGCTGGCGATACACTATGTAAGTAATGGAGGGTAGGCGCACAAAAAAAAATTTTTTCCTGCACACCGCGCGACGCTCGCAGGCTCGCAGAGTTTGTTTTGTCTAGTGTAATGCTAGCAGTTCACGGGGTCACGCTAAGAAAATATCTTTAGTATATCTCAAAAACTAATAGATGGCACTAGTAGGTAGTCTCATATACCAGTTATGGGGATTAAACTGGGGATGGCGAGTGACGGGGGTTTTTTAAATTTTTAATTTCATGATTATTAGTTAATCCGTATAGTTATCCTCATTTTTTTTTAAGTATTAGTAAGTTAATATTTTTAATAAATTTCCACAGCTGAACGTCACTTATAACAATTATCGACAACCGTATATAATTATGATGACAGCCATGTATTTAGAGAGGTGCCTATTGAATTTAAAAAGTAAGAACTTTATTAGCGAAAATGCAAGTCATAGAAATGCGTAACTATTGATGGAAAATATAACCCGGTTACATGACAGGTGAAGCTGATTTGGTACTTTCGGAGTACGTGTCATTGCCCATTACCTACTTGTTATCTATACAAATAAATAAAATTGGAGTGTCTGTTTGTAATATTAAAATAACCGCTTTCTACTACATGCATATGAATGTATATACGGTACACATACCAAAATATATATTTTTAAATTTTTTGTCTGTCTGTCTGTCTGTCTGTTTGTTTTGGCTAATCTCTGGAACGGCTGGACCGATTTGGACGGGACTTTCACTGGCAGATAGCTTATGTAATAAGGAGTAACTTAGGCTAAAAAAAAAATGCAAAAAAAAAACTGATTTTTTTTATTAAGTACATTCCACGCGGACGAAGTCGCGGGCACAGCTAGTCTATACATATAATAAATCTGTAAACGATCGATGTCTGTACATGGAAAGGAAATGAGAGAAATTGTTATAGGGGGACTTTATAAACGTAATAGAAGCCAAATCAACGTTTTTTGGAATTTTTGTCTGTTTGTCTGTTTATCTGTTTATCTGTTTATCTGTTTCTCTGTTTGTCTGTGAGTTTGTGCACGCTAATCTCAGAATCGGCTGAACGGATTTGGTTGCGGTTTTCACTAATATATTGTGGTAGGCTTCACTTAACATTTAGTGTTTGTTTTATTGAAATCGGTTCATAAATAAAAAAGTTATGTCAATAATAGCATATCACGGCTAAACAATTGTGATTGTGTGAATAGATCGAACCAATAAAGAAGCAACAATGCTTACAAGAAGATATTATTTCGGTCATAGGAATCTGAAGAACTTCGAGAGGCCAGAGTTCTACATCTCAGCCAAGTCAGGTCAGGTTACTGCAGAATCTTCGGCACAGCAGGTGTCTCGATAGAATTCACATTATTCTCGAACGATTTTCTCTCGAATCCAACAAATTAGTAAGCCGCTGGTTCGGTAAAAAGACTCCTGGCTTTCATAATTAATATCATCACGCTATTATAATAAGGAATGGGACAGAATGTTTTTATGACATAATATGTAAACGTCTATTTCACACTATGATTTCATGGTAACTGTGGCCACAGTACGTCTGCGGTGGATTTATAACTTAGCCGAGTCGCGTTCGAATCCATCTAAGATAAAAAAAAAATGGTTTTTTATTTACTTTTGTTTAACTTTTTTATTTTATTGTGTATTTGTTGTATTTTATTGTATTTATAGTTTTATTTGAAGTAAAATATAAATTCTATGCTTAGTATTCTATAGGTAGTACATAAAACTAGGCTGTGTGACAGTAATAGTAGAACTTATTATATAATATTCTTAGATCTACCTATACAAAATTATTCATTTCGGAGAATGAAAAAGTGGTCCCACCCGCCTGAGAAGACATAAAACTGAAACTGGTATCCCCCATTGATACCGATTCCATCACATCGGGGCAAGCGCAATATTGGAATCAAACCGATTAAAATTTAACAGAGGAATGGGGCATTGGGGGTATTCTGGGGTTAGGTACCCCAGTATACCTGCCTTGGTTACCTATCATAAATAGGCGGTCTCAACGTGAAGAGCAGAGATTGCTTCGGCTAGGGTGATGGGTAGCCTAAGCTATCACCATCAAAGCCGCGCTCATGGAGCTCTCTTCATGGAGCTCTCTTCATGGAGCTCTCTTCTCTGAAGCACATTAAGTATTCTGGGAGATAGTTGTGGTGAATGTTCTGATGAGCTATTCCAATTAGTTCCACCCTCTCCTTTCCTACACAGGACAACGCATGCAAGGCTCAGATGTCATCCACATACGGATTAGAATATTCCATCAAGAACCAAGCGGTTTGGTGACCCATTCCTATGTCGCCCCATTAAGACCTGAAATCCCTGCCAGCTCACGGTTTACTTCTTCCTACAGTCCCGGGTCCTTAAAGGGGGGCGTGAAAAGGCTTCTGATGATCCCATAAAGATGAGTGCCACCCTATTTCCGAGTCTTTGCCTTTAGCTTAGCATCAGTCGAGGTGAAGTTAAATTGACGTGTCCTATATAAAAAAAACTCCGGATCTTAAAAAGAAGAAAACACATGTGTGTACAGAGCAATACAGTTCTTAACCGCCTGATAAAGAAATGAAGTTCCGAACAGCTTGGTTCGAGGTGGCATTATTTCTACCGTATGTGACTGACGGAAGGAAGGAGAGATTAGTTGAAAGACTCCTAATAGGCTCTTTCACTCGCCGTGGTGCGGTAGAAATGGTAAAATACAGCCAGAGAGACAACGTCTTTATGCAACTGCAGACATTATACAATGTTAGTGACCTGATGACTACCAACGCACGCCGCTGCGATATTATCGATTCCGTCTAATAAGTAGGTATCTAATAGTAAATACGTAGATAAATCTATCCCAGAAATGATAACAGTACGCCAGGAGAAGCCAACCTATGTATTAGGCATATAAAAGATACCGCTGCTCCTATTATATAAAAGAGACTGAATGTGGGCAGAGAAACACTCAGTTCCGTTAAATTTCATCAGACCAAAATAATCCGCCACGTGGACATCAACTCCGGTATCAATTTGGAAGTATCTACATCATCTGCTGGAAACAAGCTTACCAATACAAGGAATATATAGCAAAATGAGGCTATATGACCCCATCGCAGTCAATGCTGTATTTGCTCTCTTGCTCACTGCGCCCCTCTTATCTACCTGTGTGTAAAGCAATGAACAACGATGTGACTGTGGTCGATGGAATTTATCATAAAACTGGAACTACCCACCATTGGCTCGGCAAAGAAGAGAACCACTGCTCACTGCTCAGGGCGTGCAAGCTACTGGGTTTTCTTGAAACTATTTTGTGTGATACTTGATGTACTTATTTTAATTTGTTCAGTTCGTAAGTGGTGGCAGCATGTTTTAAGAATTTGGGAGGAAGGAAGAATATTTAAACCATTAAAACTGGTGAACATTACCAAGTCCACATATAACAATGTTCATCACATACTTGATAATGATTTCGTCAGCAAAATGTTGAATTTTTCAAAATACTTCCGCAATATTTGCCAAGCCCATTGAAGAAGTCTGTCAATTTTCATAGTTTTCAGTAGTTTAGCCCTGGATTTATAAGTCACTCAAAAGACAGTCTTCATAATATTTAATTTAAAAATACAAGTTGGAAGATGTCAAGCGAGTTTTCGAAATGATTTGAATACAGTTTGTTTCTTTTTAAAAAAAAAAAAATGTTTCCTTTGTTAAATTCACTTCACTATTTCCAGTACTTCCGTTCCAGTTGGGATGAAAATCTTCCACTATGTTTAATAATGAGTTTGAGCTATTCCGAACTAAACGCGGACGAAGTCGCGGGTAACAGCTAGTATAGCCTATGTGGCGTGGTGGTAGAGAACGCGACTGCCACGCAGGAGGCGCAGGTTCGATTCCCGATCAGTGAAAATATTTGTATGCATGAATATGGCTTTTTGCATTGGTCTGGGTGTTTCTATGTATAATATGTATGTATTTACAAGAAATGTATTTAAGTATGTTTATCTGCATTCTAGATTCCATAACACAAGCTAGTTAAGCTTACCATGGTTCTAGATAGCGTTGTGTAGAGGTTGTGGAAATTTTATTAAAAATAAAAAAATAAGAAAATATTTGATATATATTTGTCTGTATTTTGTAGGTAGGTATAGGTATATTTCTATTAAATGTAATGAAATAAAAATTCTAGCCTGCATTGTGGTACATATTTATTTATTTATTTCTAGGAACAACATTTCGTTTAACAGCATCGGTTTGTTTACAAAAGTGTGCTGGATCTTGCTGCAAATAAGCATAAACTTCTATTAAATTTCTTCATAAATTTTGGGCATGTATGATTCCAATGCACAGACTCAATTGTCACAGGTTGGCTGTTAATCACGGCTGCCGAAATTTAGAGGTAGTTTTCATAATCGCGCATCTTAGAGATTCTTACGTGGTTGGTATATGTATTTAGTTGAGGGACTTACCAACATCCTTAAGCCCAAGCTAGAGCCAGCTCTAGTGCAAGCTCTCCTCTCTGGGTTTGACTGTCGTAGTTTCCACTCCTCCACCAAGTCCTGGCGAACCCGGGACTTCACGGCCGGCTTCGGTACCGATAAAATGGCGGGCAATCGCTATGAAGTTGATGATAAACATTTGGGCTGTTAGTATAGAGTATAGAGGTTCATATACTTACTGCACGTACCCAAACATGAGATCTGCGTCAAAAATAACAAACCTGAGAGAACTTCTCTCCCCTAGATACGTACCTACCTGCCTACTCACTAAATCTTTCGCATACCTCATTACGAAACCTGATCATTGTTGAACAATAACCTAGTGAAAGTTAGGCGCAGATGCCATACGAATTACGAATAGAACAAGATATTCAAAACAAGTGCTCGTTGATCGTCTTCATCGCAGTAGGTGCGCTTTGTTAGAAGTTATTGATATTCATTTGTAATTCACCCCAAATACTACTAATAATTTAAAAAAATGTTTGGGGGTTCACCATAATCTTCAGGGCATTAGCCTCCCTTGCAAGTCAATGCAAATGCTTTTTATAAGAGTTTTTTTTGAAATGCCTACGTCGAATTAAAAAAAAACTAAAGTAAGCATCAATCACTCTGAATCATCGATAAAATCATCGAATCAATTAAGTCCCGAATCAGGGCAACTTTGCAAACAACTAGAGATCACATGACCTTCAAAACTTTCTATCGACTTTCGCTAATCGAGTATGTACTTAGAGTACAGCATAGGAATCGAGAAGCAGTATAATTATTATCGTGTCGGTATCGAATTATATCGATAATAATTGGTTACGTTTATTGTAACTTTTCGCTATTACCTAAGTGTAGGTACCTACATACACGACTGATGGTAGATGGTAGTCGTTTCTAACAGATAACATAGCAGCTAGCCTTCTACAGCATAATGATTAGGGTTTTAGGTATTACCCTGCACTACCTGTCTAATCTTTCTGTTTTAACAATTATTTTTTTGTTTTAACTGTTTTAACAATTAACTGTGAATCTTTCTGTTTTAACAATTTTTACTCTACATCTGTGGCATGGCGGTAGTGCATTCGACTTCTACGTAGCAGTTGAATGCACTACCGCATTGATTTCTGTACACAATATTAGGTATATTTGCATTGGTCTGGTTGTTTGAGTTAGTCTGACGTAAGGGATGCAATAAAAAGTTGACAAGTAGACTCCTGGCTCCGAGGTGGTAGCTTAATAAGCAACAGGGGCACGGGGTCTGCGCTCGGACGAATACATGGCATCTAAAACGCCTGATGAAAAAATTATAGTAAATACACTAACAATGCTTTGCTTAAAAATAATGCGAGGCGTTTTACAATATTTTTTTACTTTTGTACATTGCCACCTTATACTCACGTCTGTAAACCCCCTACGGGATAGGCAGAGGTGTATTAGCAACACATGTGAGGTGCTTTAGGTTAATTAATTGATGGAACTACCAACACCAACAACCTACTCAACTTAAACCCAAGGTTTGTTGGATATAATTGCCTTATGTTCAGCACCTAAGACCGCGGTTGTATAAATACTGCAAGAATTGTAAAATAAATGAATAAAATTAAATGTATGCATAGATAATTAGCGCTTACAAAGTCAAAGGCCAGCTAGAACCGTTTAACTTTAGCTCCTTCATGTCATTTAAATTACGTAGCAAGACTCCCACGGCATGCAGCCTCATTCAAGATGTGTCGCAAGACGGCCGGTCACGAAGACAAGACATAGATACAGATGCTGACCGCCGGTGTTCTTATAAACTGATTCAAATTATACCTCGAGGCACATATCTTGAACCTAAGTCACGAGACAATCGATTGTTTTATAATAATCTATGCTTGGTGAATTTGAAATTGTCCACCACCAACCTTCAAAAGACACCCAAAAAACGAATACTGTGCGTTTAGAACACACTTTAGATCCAAAATATATGTCCCAAGGTGTCCTCGTGATGATATGCGTTTGAAAAGATTAACTGATACTTAATATAAATGCAGTTAGCATCCTACTTCTATTTATTTTTAATATGAAAGTTCGTGAAGATGTTTCTATGTTTGTTCTCAAACTGACAACCACGCTCAAAATCTGCTTGAAATTTGGTACAGGGTTTAGATAGATTATAGTCTAAAATTAGTTGGATGCTACTTTTTATATCTGGAATATCTGGTAACTATGGGTTGCTGGAACGGGATTAGAATCAGAATATACGCAGCCGGAGGTTGTAAAAAGTAAGCCGGAGGTTGTAATTGATATTATTACAATTTCTGTGCGAGGCGACTCTTATTGGGACTAGGAACTAACCTTATCATTCTTTTAATTATGCAATTTCTAGAGTAGGCACTTATTAGCACCTCGAAAGCTCCAGCACCTCCAAAGTTTGAACTTAAAGCATTCACGGAGGATAGGATATTTACTTCTCCACATTTGGATTCAACTGGGATATCCTTTCAGATTATTGAGGAGGACAACCTGTCCTCCAGTTGTTCACAGATCATTATCATGTGGTAATAAGAGTTAAACAACCAGACTGCTGGGCAGCAGTCAGAAGAAAAACTGTTAAATAAAGGCATAATATTTAAGTTTTTCTTCTACCGTATTAGTTAATAAATTGTATGTTTTTAATTGTTACAGGGGAAAGACAAAAGCAATCGAGAAGATCTGAAAACAGATATACAACACAGGAAAGAAACATTTTATCGAGTGAGTAATGCTATTTCTGTTAATTAGAATTAGTATTTTATCTTCTGGCAATGTGACACAAGAGCCAGGCAATAAAAACTCAATTTTACAACTAAGACAAAAGTTTTTCAAGCGGAGCGTGGATAAGCATCTCTCAAAGTCATCAAAGTTTGGACACCGTTTCAGAGTCGATAGCATTTGGCATCAGAGCCCTATAATTTTGTTAATAGGTTCTCCATACGGGTTCTTGGAGCCTAATAAGACCAACAACTGGTCTAACTACAATGCTTAGATATCGCCAATAGGTTGCCGAGGTCAGATGACAATCACTTTGTGGAAAATATCGAAGTTGGAAAAAGTGGACTCCAGAGGTGAAGTGAAGTCAAATTGACGTGTCCTGTATAAAAAAAAAAGACTGAGGCAAAAAATTCGGATGCGACTGGGATGAACGCTAGGATGAAGAATATGATTTCCAACATGTGTCGTTTGTCTCAGGAGGCTCCGTCGGACGAAGATTCAGCGGTTTCGTCCGCACCTGCTTCGCTGTCACCCCAACCGCAAACCGATATGTGGGTGAGTATCTCAATCCTTCAAATTAGTTGAAAAAACGCCTTTGATTGTCGTCTCGATCGGAACTTTCAGTCTTCGGTCATTTCTCTACTAAGGTGGTATATCCACTTACCCGCACTGCACGCAATGTATCAATCGGATTTTTCACACTGCGTCCACCTTATCCGCAGGATCTCATCGCCACCGCTACTGCCGCTACTCCCAATGATTTACCGAAGGATTACCAACGCCATTTCATTCGGATTTTCGTAGTGATCCCACGTGTGAAATGTGACATAGTGTCGATAGGACGAGGATGATTCTCAAAATGAAAATGGCGGAATCCGTGTGGTGTGCATCCACCAGAACCGGAATTCCGAATGACGTCTTCGGCAAGCATCGCGGCGCCGCACCGGTATTGCCGATGAGCAGATTCGTGAAACCCGTGCAATGCGGACGAGTGGACGCACTCGTTCGACTTTCTATGAAAAGCATAATAATCCGTTGTGTGCGGTACGTGCGGTGCGGGTATTTGAACGCTAGGCTTAATAGCTTACCCAAAGAAGAAAACTGAAAACCATTGATTTTGATTGGTTGTCTTTCCTGAAAAAAAAACCGACCTCCCTTTTGAAATTTCTGACCCTTCGCCACTGGTATAATGAAATTGCTAACACTGTTTTGAGCACGTGCAATTAATCATTAAACAATACATAAAGTAATTCAATATGGCGTTACGTAAAATGTCTGATTCATGAATGCTAATATCGGCGGACACGCTGACCATTGTCATGTCGCGATACCAGTGAATGAGAACGGGCTAATGTCTCAAACAGACATTTTAACTAAGTAGGATACTGATTATCTCAAGAAATGTGCAATGTGTAACTCCATATACGGATAACACTTTAGCTCGTGGCTGTACATTGTAATATTACCTACCTTTTTTCGTAATTTTGATATGATAAAACGCTTCAGAAATTTTAGTAGACAAAAACAAACATTTAGATATTTTGGATTTCTGTATTATGTGGCAAATCCCTAAAGATGTAAACTCGTAAATGCATATTGCATATTCAAGTATTGCAAACAGTTGTTACCGTCCATAGACCGTGTGCTTGTATACTACCTTAGTAGTATAAAAAACTATAAGACACAATGAACATTACAAAGTTATTGCGTCACGAGGCAATATCAACAAGTTCCGGAGGCGCCTATCTACTCACGTGTTAAAGAATGCCTTCAGCCTTGAAGTTAAGAGCATCGCTAAGCCAGTTTAATGTCAAAAAGTATTGCAATATAAACATTTTGTCACCTAGTAAACTATTGGCATAGTTGCGTCACTGCATTGTACTTTGCTGTTTTGTAGGGTGTCTATGAATTAGTGTGTAAAGCCGCATTTTTACGAGACAGTTTCTACACTTGCACTTAAGACACCTTGTCTGCAGTGAATCGGAGTTTAATTTCCGAAACCTATCTTGCAGCTACTGTTGAACAGCTCTGGATTTCGTCAACCTAACCCTGACTTTCTATTGGAAAGCATTAAGACAAATTCCGAATATTCCGATCTATAAAATTGAACAGATTTTCTAAATAGCAAAGTCTGTCGGTCTTAGACAAAGGTCTAAAATACTTAGGTACATAATTATTATCACAAACTATTATAGGTGAACTATAGATAGTATAAAAATGATGCAGCCTCATCCTCTGAGCATCCAACTCAGTTCGGGTTCATGTTAAATCACAAAATTAAAGGTTGAAATCCGATGGGAAGAAAAGGTTTAAGAGATAGCACAGAACCTTTGAACTCTAATCGATTTACTTAGGTGCCAAGGTAGTAGATTTAAACTTCTAATGTCAGATCGACGAAACATTGTTATTTGGAAAATTTATTACAAAAAGGCTAATAAAATCCACAATTTGTCGATATGCTTTCATAATTCTAATTCTTACAAACAGTTGAATGAACTACATACTTCATAGTTCCAACGTTGCCTAATTAGTTTTCCTTGTTTTTAATGTAGTTTAATACCCTCGATTTGCCTTTTTTAGAAAACTCGTCTCATTATCGAGTGAGCCCGTGGGTGTAGACCGTGTAACCATTGTGCCCAATTTGTCAAGCTCGAATACACGACTGTTCCAATTTTGGACATGTGGCGATAACATCTAGGCTGTTTTAGCAATGTCCACCTGTTGATAGTTATCAAACTATTATTTTAAGTTTCAGGCTTGCGCAAAAAATACCAAAAGACACTTTCCATAAAAGTACGTGAGTATGTTTTGTTTACAATAGGTAAACATACTTTTGAAGATTTAAACTAAAGATAATTATTTATCGAATAAATCAAAACAAAATAGAAAGTAAAATGTAACAACGTTTTACTTGTAAGCAAGCATCCTTCATACTAAATAATATTTATTTAAGGCTTGTTTGATAATTTCTTATTTACCATAATCAAAGTATGGCTACCATAAACATAAATCGTTGGTTAGTTAACACCAGTTTGATTTTCCTAAATAAGTTATAGTTTTTCCTTTACATTAAAATCTGTACATGGTTAGGTTCTTATGTCTGACCATAAGTGTCAAAAGTAGATGTTCATTTTCATATTTTAAAAATTAATTATGGAGCAAGTAATTTATATATTTTTCAGTGAAGTTCAATCTAGGTAGGTACTGAAATGCTTTTTGATTTACGAATTAATTTTTTGTATGAATTTATGTTCGCAATCCTCATCTGCTTTTGACGCTAACTGTACAGATTAACTACAGCTGTTGATCACTTGATGGTAGAGTTTTACGTTTTTCTTGGTTTATTTTATAGAGTTCGTTTAGTCAATCTACTGTATTACATAAATAAATTCAATAATAAAATACTTAAGTCTTATTTTTTATACAAACTGATGGTCATCGTTGTTCCAGTCATGTGGCCAATGCCGTTCGTCGGCGGAGCGCGCGTCGGCGGCTGCGCGGGAGTGCACGCGACTCGCGGACGCGCTGCGCGACGCGCGCGACCAGCTCGAGCTCATGGAGTTCAGGCTGCTGGAGTTAGAAGACGCTCATCCCGACAAGGTACGCAGTGGACATTTTTATGCTGTGAAAAATAAATTGTGTGTCCCTTTTGTTACATTCATAATGTGACAGAAATTTAATAGTTATTAAGTGGAAGCAGTGGTTTTGATTTGTGCCTTGTATTTTAAGTGTATCGTGCGTGATTAAAGTGATAATGCATTTGGCCAACGTCGATATTTTAATATTAGGCTACGAGTAGGTAATTAGTATTTAAGAATGAGTGTTCGATTAGGAAATGTTTGATAGTTTTATTTTAAGATTGTGTTATTGATAAATTGATAACGGAGGCCCGCGGTAATAACAATACCATACGCTGTTTACACCTGTTAATTATATTCTTTTGTATCTAATAATAGTAATAATATATGTGGGTTTGATATTTCTAGGATATTTTACAAATTACGATTTAAACCCAAAATTACCACAGCTAGAACCCATATCATAAGTTTGTAATATTGGGTCTAGAATACAGATAAATATACCAACATAACTGAACTACATATTTTCGTGATAGTATTTTTTTTTAAACTATTTGTGTTAAATTAGGTAATTGTAGTAGAGTCGTGTAAAATCACCTACCATTGACTTCACTGTAAAAAATACACGTAGGTAGGTACTCGTATTATAGAGGTCACCAGGTATCTACCTATTTTAAAGTGACTGCAATGGTTTTGTAATTATTTTTATTATGTTGCACGTGAATTTTCCCGCGCTGTTATTTCAAGATGGTGACATTCTACCGTGTGACTTGCAAAACATTGTAAGGTCAAGATTTTTTAATTTTTTCCTAGTTTTTGTCAGATGCATTTTGCAAATATGTAAATTTCCATAAAGGTGGGTTTAAAGCGAACGAACATAGAGCTAAAGCTAGAACAAGAGCATTATTTCATAATACTTTAGTGTAAAATACCTATATGAGAAACTAATGTTAAAAAGATATCAGGCATGTCGGACAAAAATTTGTGATAATAGAACAGCAAAAAGTTTTTTGGTAATTTCTAAATACCTACTTAACAATACTTCATAATATACTTCTACAAGTTTTAAAATACAGAGGTGAACTGTCTTTTTTTATTGGAACTGTGGTATTAATCAAGCCATAAATACTCGCTTCCCTTGGGTGTCGTAAGGCGACTTAGGGATAATAAGGCTACTCCACATATATTCCAAAATAAATATGTACCTATAGATAACATTCAATAGATTAAAACGTCACGACTCACATATTTTCAATTGACATTATACCAGCAACCTTGACCTGCTACACTCACACATACCTTCGAACACACAGGTCAACTATCACTAGTCTCAAAGCTACTTCGAAGGTGTTAGCGGAAACACCATTGATCATTATTAACGGTTTTGTTATATTTCTATGGTGTGTGGTGACCGGACGCTTACTCCTTATAGAAGTCGACGGGTGATTACCTCAGACAGTATTAGTCATATTGTTTGAATAAACTAAGAAATTATACATACAGATGGAGCTATTTATGTGAGTACAGGTGCTTAGATGTTGGTGTCAAAAACGTAAAGCTAGATTTGCGCAGTGTAGTTAGTGCTATAGAGTGTGTAGTGTTTGTTATTCCAATTCTAATCATTATTTATATTCTAGTGGCGAAAAAGTGTATGTGCAAACGCTAGATAAGTTTAATAAGTCAAATAAATGAGCTGGACGTGGGTCTTTGTTTGTAGTGTAATGTAAAAGGTAGGGCTGTAATCTTTTAAAAGAAAATAGTTATAACAGATAAGAGAAGAAAGTGAATCCGTGATATAAAAAAACTAAAAGCCACAGCTTACGCAAGGATAATCTACCCTCTCACTGGCTGGTTAACTCGACACCTTCGGGTGTGGGAATCATTGTGTCCTGTTCTGTCATCTTGCTCCAGAAGTAGGATGCCTTGCCTGCTCTCCACTGTGTCATCTGCTAATTAGAATTACACGCAGAGAGTTTCTGATAAACCCTCAACTGGTCCGTTCCCCCCTCGGTCTGAGTTGGCCATAGACAAGAGAGCTCAAACACGAGGCTAGGCCTAGGTAGATCAATGATTTGCCACTTGTTATGCTAGTCCTCGATTCTACTAAGCTAAACCATGTGATGCCGCATTAACTGCAAAAAATGACATCAAATTTTAGACTTTATTACCATACGCCTAAAGTCCAAAATCAAATAAAAACAGTTTCATTACACTTTTTCAATTTGCAAAAAGTCATTTAATTTTGAACTTTAACATATCGCTTTAAAGTCTATAATTTAATGTCGTTTTTTGCGGTCGCTGCGACACCACTAGCAGAATCGAGGTCTTGGTAACGTGTACGAATGGGCTTATCAATTTGCAAATAATGTTTATTTATGTATAGTTTGTAATGAATAATCAGATTGTTTATGTAGACATGTAGCATCCGGTGTAGCTTAGTTTTTTCGTGGCTTCATAGATTCATATCCAAATGAATGTTGTGCGACCTTTGATTATGTCATGGTCGTACACAGTTCTACAGTCGTACCAAACAATATATACGTGTAACATATAATAAAGCGTCGTTTATTTTGTTGCAATGTACATTAGTAATGAGAAATGTTAACAGTAATTAAAATATAATGTGTTCAGTTATCATTTAAGCGCTATGTGGTAGAATTGAAACTATGACCACGGAGGACAGAATATGATTAAGTAATTCCTTGTCCATAACTATGATCAATCAAGTAAGGCAAACCATGATCTCCTTCTTCATCTTAGTGTTAATCCCAGTCGCAGTCTGGGGTCCGCTTCACCAGTCTAACTGCAAATTTGGCTAAACTTCGATATTTTCTGTGACGCGATTGCCATCTGACCTCCACAACCCAAAGGCGATATCGAAACATTGCAGCTAGACTAGTTGTTGGACTTTTGAGGGCTCCAACTACCCGTAATGATGATGTTCGTATGACAACCGGGACCGACAGCTTGACGTGCTCTCCGAGGCACGACCAGACCAATGCAAATACCCATATTCATGCATACAAATATCGAACTCGCGCCTCCTGCGTAGCGGCCGCGTTAACTGCCGCTACGCCACGGAGGCTGTCAGGCAAACCAGGATACTTCAGTATATAAAAGGACCGATAGAAAAAGAAAACAATCATTAAAACTATGTTGTATTATACTTATTCCATTAATTAGTCATGCTTATTTTACGAACAGATTGCACTGCTCCTATAAATTGAAAACTGTATCGCGTAGCAACAATCTTGTAGCCTGTTTTCCACTTGCAATGAAAATATAAATTAAATTACGTAGCTGAAAGCCTGAAGCAGAAACAAATTACAATTAATATGTCGGTTTTAACAAGCGTCTACGTTTATGAAATGATTTTATATTGGACTTCGAAACCACTATTGCAATAGAATTTGAGAGTCTAGTCTCGCCACTAACTTCGCCGTGAAGCCATTAATTACTAGATGGAATAATGACTTTAATTTATCTTTAGCTGAGTGCAAAAAAAAATGTTCAGCGGTTGAACAAAGGCTGATATAAAAACTTCATTATTTTTTCTTGAATATAGCCTGATGTGCAAATTAACTTAATTAATATAGAAAAAGCAAACTTTAGAATAGTTTTTCTGCAACTAATGAAGCTGCGGAAAGTTATATTCATATGGTTAATAAGATATTGAAATATATATATTTACTTAGCATAATTTTTGTGTGGTCTACCTACAACTTAAGTTTCAAGACTCTTGCGTCACTGTGCTAAAACCTGTGGAGCCGTTTAGACTAAAATAAAATATGCTAATGCTTAACAAATTGCACACCTTCGAGGGCTCTCTGCTAAAAAAAGGAATTTGCAATAAAGTGCAAAAAAAATGTGCAAGTAAGCAAACATTCATTACACCATAATATATGAAATTAGGTAAAATTGCATTATATAATTTGGCATTATATCAAGCAATATTTTATTAAATAAATTCCAGGTCATTATTATTTTTTCGTTATTGTATCAAACTTAACGCTCCCAATAGGTACCTACCTACTTAGGTTTTGGTACTGACTTTTCGTGAATATAAATAAACTCACGGACCTTTCCTTCTGGAGTGGGCAGAAAGGATAGGGCTAGAAAACGGCAGGGCGTACAAAATCTAGCGGCAATGTGGGTAGAGGAAGCTTGTAAAGTGTGTAAGCAAAATATTATACTTAATATTTATATTCGCCTACAACATTAAGTAAATGAATACATACCTTAAGACTTAATATCGAATATATCATGATGATTTAGTTAAATAACTCAAGTAAGTAGATTCAATCTGTAAACGTTCTTGACCATAATTTACTTACCTATGCGTATAAGTATGCATTTTCGTAGACTGTTACAGTTAATATAACACAAAAATAGAACGAACGTGTAATTTTATGATTAGGTATGACAAAACAAACAATCAACGAGACTAGGAAATAAAACCCGTCACATAACTTCAACTGAGTAGATACATTATGTCTCCACTCACGCCTATTATAGCATTCTACAACATACTTACAGTAAGAATCGAGAATAAAGCTAACATAGGCATATTTGTCAACGCCTACTATGCAATCTGATCAGTTTAGTTGTTCTAGTCGTGCTCAGAAACCCACTGCTGGCCAATTAATTACAGCGTTCGGACGTATTAGCAGTTTTTTTTCATTTGACACTTATTTTAAATGAGACATTTTACGTACATCGCCGTCGGGAACGCTATAACATAATGTCGTGCGTAAAATTCAGTGTATGTGCTTTCCTACTATCATTAGTCTTTAAGAACTGTACAACTCGCAATGTACTAAAATTATAATCTAATTTGTTTCAGGGTGCTAGGGACAACCTAACAGATTCGGACTCAGGTTGCGTATCACCTGGCTCACGTATCAAAGACTCTGCATCGCCTGAGCTCAAACGAATGGATTCCGGATACAAATCCCCCCACTCTCCTAGCAGTCCCTGTAATCCGCGAAGACACCTAGGCACTCCACAAGATGACTTCAAAGAAGATTTTGCTAGGGCTCAAGTGTTGGCTGATATCCTGGACAAAACATCAGAAACCACCAGTGATTCCTTAAAAAGCAACCCGGTCAAAGAGCATTTAGAACAGATGATATTGAATGCAGCATCCGCGGAGGACAGGACCTGCTTGGAGCAAGTTCTTATGCTGCTATACAACCTACAAACACTAAGCAGTTCTGTCAGTGAAGATGAATGCTATCAGGTATGTATAAAAAGTAAAAAATGACATGACGTTTACTGTTACTGTGACTGTCAACGTGGGGATCTTATTTACAAATGCAAAGTTAAATTAATTTGGTATTTACAGGCTAAACCTCGCAGAACATGTGACCTGAGATTCAAACAAGAAACTGATATCTCCAATAAAACTCAAAAGGCCATCGCAACAGTCACACCATATCAACAGAAAGGATACAAATGCGAGTCACTTGAGAGCCTTTGTAGTGAAGAAAGGAAACCGAGTAATATTTTACAAGAAAGTGGCATCTTTGAAGGTGTTGAAACAGAGTCAAAGTGTACACAAACAGATGTGAACGATAGTTTTGAATGCAGCGGTGAGCTCAACACCGAAATACAACGACTGAATAGTATAAGAGAAAAACTAGAGAGACAAGGAGTTAGAAATAGGACATTAAGTACGAAGGAAGATGGAGATGGCTTGGAGTGTAGGTGCGTGAAGTTGGGAAAGAAACATAAACAGTATTACGAGAGGAGGCTTAAATTTTTGGAGGGAAAGATCTCGATATACGAAGCAGCACAAGACGTTAAAGAGGCTAAACTTGCACAAAGATTGCAGAAAGAGTTTCTGCTTGAAAATAAAATACAGGTATATACAACAATTTATCTATCTGATCATAGTAATCTTTAGAATATTCAGCTAGACGAGGTAAACAAAGGCACATATACTTATCAATATAAATGTACGTCAAGATATCATGGCAGGGATGATTTCCTTAACGAATGATAATCATGATCATGGTTACTAATCAAAATGTACAATATTATCTTGCAGGAACTTGAATTGCAACTTTCGGAATTACAAGATAAGTACGAAAGATTAGAAGAAGATTGCTGTGAACTAGAAGAAATCGAAAATGATACCCGCTTACATTGGCAGCAGTAAGTACATAAATCATATAAAAATACACTATTACTGAATTGTTGTCTGATAATAAATAGGTATTATACCATTATATGATGTATTTGTAACGACAGAGTTTTGTCCAAAAACGATAATAGGCAATACAAGTCCCCACTGAATACAAAATGTTAGATAATATACAGCTTTTAGATTTTCTCTTTGTTCTTTCAGGCTTGAAATGGACTATGAGCTCTGTTCAGCTCAATTAAGAGACATGACGGAGCAGAGAGAATGTTCACGGGCCCAGGCCGAGCGCCTGATGGGCGAACTCAAAAATAGAGAATGTGCTTTGAGAGCTAGAGAGGTAAGGATCTTGAATTATATGATATGACTTGTGTATAATTTTCACTTCCTTGCGAAAGTGACTGGTTTTCTTGCAAAAGTGTCTGGCAATTTAATATTCAAGAGCTAGAGCAAATCATAAAACCGAATGAAAATTAATGGGTTCCGCCTGCTATCAAACTTGTTTCGGTCTTCTTAACAGCACTCGGCTTTTTTATATCTAATGATTTGTTACGATATCATTGCCGATACAAATAATGCTACTATGCCCTCAAGGAGTCGATGATGCTTTTTCATGCCGCGCTTAAAGAACCCGGGATTGTAGGAGGAAGGATACACGTGTGTTGGTGAATAATGCCTAGTCTTTATGGTGTGATAAACAATAGAGGTGTCAAACCACTTGGTGCTGAATGGAACCAAAACGAAATAAGATCAAGATAATAACACAAGTTCTTTGACATATTTTCAGACTGAATTACAAACTCGATTGCACAAGCTGGAACGAGCGGTACCAGCTTTAATCGCGTGGAACGTCGTGCAAGTGATTGGTGCAGACCTGTCATGTGGTGGCAAGGTAATTATGATGTACAGCTTTTTCTATATTGAATCATACGCTCATAACACTGATAATAACAATAAATCTATTAGGACATACTTGGTAGGACGTGTAAATAGTCCTGCCAAGTGGTGAGTTTGCACACAGAGCATATAAGCTCCTATGACCAGCAGTTAGGTTGTAATGAAAAGAAAATACACATGTGACCGCTTCTATGAATGAAAACGTAAGAGAACCGGCACTGACCTGAGTTCCACCTCGTGAGGATTCAGCTGTAGACAGGCGTGGTTCCTGGCACGTGCTGGTGGGTAGGTATGTTTTCGACCGACCAGTTATTTTCTTGAACTTGTCGTTTTCCTCCGATACACTTCACTTATACTGACTTGAGAATGTGGCCAAAGGAACTTATAGAATTACACAGAAAAAGAAACGAGGAGTTGAATTACTCAAACTTCCGTTTGGTGCGTTAGCGGAGTCATAGACTGATTAAAAAATGAACGGGTTGAACGTCAGCCGTGAAGCTTGAGAGTCTCGCTCATAGAAACTTCGTTCTCAAAATATAGTTCGAAAAGATCCGTTCACAGCGCCATCCATTGGCCTTCTTCAACACTAAGTGGTCAACAAATGAGCGCCAATATTCAAACATTATTCGTTCGTAAAAGCGGTTTCTTAAATTACAAAATTGAAATACAATTAAATTATGTGGGAAATAATTAAGAAAGTACATAAGCGCTCCACCAATACTACACAGCTCAAAGAAAGCATCGCTTATAATATGGGGTTCTAGAAAGCGTATTAGCGAAGATATAGATGTCCAGGAAACCAGCTTAATCCTCTAAAATATTCCAGCGTATCATAGATTGCAGCTATTTTATTTGGTATGTTTTCTCCAGTTTTGTCAGAACAATTTAGATGACGTCGCATACTGTGAAGCACAACGAGTGAATCAATTTTATCTTTTTGGATATTATATGTTTAAATAATAGAAGTTTAATTTAAAAAGATAGGGATGATTTTATAGCAATACAGAATGAATAAAAAATACATTTACTCCCATTTTGAACCATAGGTATGCGCATTCCTTAAATTACAATCACTTTAATGACAGTCGTGAGTCCCACCCATTTCCGGACTCCTCCAGGTGACCTAGCTCGGGTGCAGTATAAACTAATTAAATTTTATGACTTGTGTACATCTTCAGAGGGCATTAATGGAGCGCATGTGCGGCTACAGTGAGAACACTCGTCAAGTGGTCGCACAAATCAAGCGAGAGAAAGAAATGCTACAGACGCAATGCGGAGCTTTAGTTGCGTGGACTGACATCGTGTCTGCCTCCACTCCGAACACCAAAGAGTTACAGGCGCAGGTCAACAAGTGAGTTAAATCTTTTTTATCTTCTCTTTCTGTCTTGAACACGGCTCGAATTCTGGAATGGTTATGAAATCGTAACTGCATAAGTAGATGCCTACCTCAAGGTTCTGTCTGTACAGCTCAACCGGGGACGGTTAAATATTAACTTTAGTAGGAGCATTTTCGTGTCGTACAGTTCGTAAGACTGCCCGTTCTTGTCTCCCTTTTTAATTATACAACCATCATATTAGATAGACGTAAGTAGTAAGACGATAATAGTAAGGATTACAGTAATTATAGTTAAATGCATATTGGGCAGCCTTGTCGCTAAATGCGATATCTAACATTGTACCGCTTCATTGGTTACCTGTCTATATCTATTTATCATCATATATATATATATATATATATCATCATTATCAGATTATTATAAACTACTCCTGTCCCCAGACTATTAGCAGAAAAGCGACAAATAGAACTCAAAACAGAACAAACTCAGCATAAATTACAATGCAAGATAAAAGAACTAGAAGAAGAACTAGAGACAACCAAGAGACAGGCGTTGGCCACCGCCGCTGGAGCTGAATGCAAGAAAGAAAAAATTGAGGGAAAGATCAGCGAGCTAGAGAAGAAATTACGAGGAGAATGCGAGAATGAAGGCGTACGTGATATTCTTTCTTAAATTAGAATTATTGCAAGGGATTATTAAAAACAATTCAAAGCTTGTGTTCTCTGAGGATACTTCTTATAAACCTTCGTTTACCAGAAATTTTAAATAAACTTGGAACTTGAAATTTTGTTTCACGCCAATATGACACACAATTAGTGACACTGTTCCATCTACATTGATATTTTGGCTCCTGTGTGTAAATCTCATGTTACAATCACATAGGTATTTTATATCCACCTCTTAAACAGGTAGGTATGAGTTCCAATGAAAAGTCCGATAGCGTTTATTGTCATAGATACTGACTAAGTAGAGCGTGGTAGTAATGCACGAGTATGCAATAACACAAAGTCTATAACCGTGACGATCATGAAATAATCTTTCTGCTGCACACTCGAGATTTTCTGACTTAGTCTTACAAAATATGGTTTAAGTAATATAAACAGGATGTTTTTGTCATTATTGATTCTGGGCACGTGTCCGAGGTTTTGGGGTTTATTGATCATCGAACTATTGATAAATTCAATGTGTTTACGTTTAAGTTTATTTGAAGATAGTAATGATACAATCGAATTGTCAAATATTTTCTGAGACCGATATTCAGTTTGTTTTGAAAAAAAAAAACCTTTTAAATTACAGATCTAAATGATGAAGGTCTACTACAAATTATTCTATAGGTTTATTACATTGACGGTTGAACTTGTGAAAATTGTGAAAGATACATAACACTTCACTCTCCTATAATAGTATAATCAATAGGTATATTTCCAAGATTTTGTGATTATAACAATACTAATGTAAAACTAAATATCATCACAGAAACCGGTGGATCCAATGATGGGGACGACGATTCGAGCGCTTCTGGTTAGTGAACAAGAATTGAAGAACAGAGTAGCAGAACTACTTAGACGAGAGGCTGCCTACTTGGAAATGCTGACACAAGCCGACGATATGTGGGCAGAGATGGAGGGGGGTTACAAGAAGAAAATAAATGAATCTCAAGCAACAGAGACGCATTTAAAAGGACAGGTAAAAATATAAACGTCAAAATCCTTTTCTCCATTCAAGCACCGATACCTGTAGCAGCTAAAATATGAACCTGGGTCAATTCTCATACAATTTAATTATTAAGTTTTGGCTACAACGGGAACCACTGTCATCTGACTCCGAAACAGAAAACCATATCAAAATCTATATTCATAAATATTTGTATTTTTTTTAATTTTCTCCAATGCACAGACAGCTATTTGGCATAAAAGTATACAATAGTATTAAAGATATGACTAATTGCATTAATTTGTCATTACAGATAAGGAATCTAGAAGAAGAACGAGATCAATGGAAGAAGTACTTTGACCCAATGAAGAGAAAACTTAAAGAATTAGAAGAGTCAGAAACAGGCATGAAAATCGCTTTGGAGAAGGCTGAGAGAGACGCGAAAGCTTTAAAGGAACAGCACACTAGCATGGTTGCGAAGTACAGTCAGGCAGATGCTGAGACTAAGAAATCTGAAGCCGCATTCAGAGCTTTGAATGCTAAGTTTAAGGTTTGTATTTTTGTATTATGGGAAAGTCGATTATATTGTACCACTTTTGACTTGGACTTGGATATTTAGTTTATAAAATTACTTATAAAGATCAATAAGACATGTTTTACATGTCAAACAAAGTTTAATATCTGGATTATCATAATAATATAACATAAAAACAATAAATGTAGTTTAGGCGTAGGTCTGGCACCGGTACAATTTTTAAACTGGTCGGTTATATAGTATCGTAGATATTTTATCAGACTTTAAATAATTTAATTATAAATCTAGAGGTTTTACGATTTAGGCTATTTGACTAAGTCGTCGATTCTTCCCAATACTCCTTAATATGATAGCTTGTAATTAAAAATATGCCTTGCAAAATAAAATATTGCATATCTAAACTGAAACTATGACTTTTCATCAGTTGAAATTCCCAAAAAAAGTCAAAATATAAACAATCAAATTCAATTCAATTAAATAACTTTTTAGATTCCTCATTAAATTTTAAATAACTTTTATTACTAATTATATACGTGTAAACGCAACGTAGACCGAGATAAATGCAATATTCCCTTGCACCCCATACATTTGCACTAATCGTTACAGAAGCGTGACGTCACAATTTCGTACGATTGTGTATGGAGCGTTTTCGGGCGGCGCGACTAATTGAATTCAAAAAAAATCAAATATCTTGAAAACTATTTGTCGTACAAAAATTTTACTTTTACAGTTCATTATGTTATAAGAAAGTGGTCATTTTTCGAAAGTAAAAAAAAATAGTCAAATAGCCTATTTCGTCGACTTTCCCTCATCTGCAGATCCCAATAGAAAGTATTATAGATATATTAGATAAGTATAACATCGTTAATGTGAGTATTTTATGGCCAGCAGCTGACCAAGTCTTTCTACATTTCAGGTTGGTCAGACTGATTGAATATTACTGAAAGCTTTGCGGACCTGTTTTTAGCAATAGTGACTCGTCTTCATATTGCTATGAATTGTTATTTTTATGAATAAATTTCATTCACCCTTCCAGTTATGCTGAAGTTGGATTTTACCACTGTAAACCCGTTTTAAAAACGTTTTGCACATTCAAATTCACAAAGTAAAAAATGTCCTACACATACAGTTCCAATTAAACTAAACGAATTTATCGTCATTCTTATTTTAACTATATTACAGGCCGAAACCAACTACCTTCGTAAGCTTAACAAAGATTTAGATGAAGAATTAAAGGTTGTAAAGGAGTCGGCGAAAAAAGCTGAATGTAGACATTCAGGAGATTTAGCGTCCATCAGGAAGGAAATGCATCGGGTGTTTAAGAACAATCAAGAATTAGAAGTAACGAATGGAGAATTGAAGGAGGAGGTATGTGGAATTAATGCATTAAGGAAATTGAGACTAAAATGGAATGGAGTACATATAGCAGCTAACTTAGGAGCATCTTGGAACAAAAACTTTTTATTATTTCTAAATTATATCGATTGGCCAATAAATTGCAGTCCACTGCATGAAAATGTTTGGTTATTTCTATTAAAGTTTAGCTACTCAATTACTTTCTGTAGATGTCGTCTAACCCTTTGGTTCATAAACGACAAGTTTTAAGACGACATACTTAATATTTTCCAAGATTCTTAAGATTTTGCATGATTTATTACCATAATACTATTCAGAATTAACTTGAAAGTGCTTTATTAAGTTTAATTTGTGACGGTCGCGGTCTTATAAATCTTATTTTTATTTGGATTTGGATGATATTGATACTTTCTTACTAATGTTTTAACTTTTTCATACTTAAATTTGCTTACTTCATTATGGTAGTTAGTTGTTTTCCGTAGTTCGTATAGTTTTATGTTTATGTAGTTGCTTCAGTACTGTAGTGCACTTGATAATGCTTTCAATGTTTACTGCTTTTAAATAAATGCAAATGCATGTCGGCTTTAAAAATGAATTTGGTTCGACACGAACGCTCGGTTCCACAACAGTGCATGATCCGTACCGTGATTGTGACGTGTAAATATGCATGGAAGCTTTGGAGAAGTTTTAAGAAGAAATGTGTTCTCAGGTGGAATCTCTGGAAAAACAGCTTGCTTTAACCCAAAAAGCTCTGACGCAATGCAAGAGGAAATGTGACGAGAAAATAAAAACTTTAAGTCATGAGCTCTCAATAAAAACTGAAGAGCTTGAAGAATTAAGAAGCGAAACAATGAGACAGTCGTTCCACGCGTCTCGAGTAGATTTAAAGCCAGACAAAACCGAATATATCGACGAAGGTTATTCTGTTTACACGGCGGTACCAAAGAAGACAGATTATGGAAGAATGCATCATAGCATGAGTTACATTACGTCAGAACCGCGTTGTTCTTGTCCATCGATGCGGAGTCAATTGGTAGGGCAACTGATCGAGGATTTGTTCGAGAGGGTGCATAATACAGCTGACGACGACTTGAGCAGACTTTGCAGCGAGATTAGCTTGAATGATAGTAGAGATGTGACTGTTGAAACCAAAGCGAAAATTACAAATTACCTCTTAATGGCTATATCGAAGGAGCTCGTTAGGTCTATCGGAGATGCTGACGCTAAGACTGATACAGAGGTCAGTATGGTAAAGGTTACTTTTACTTATTTAATATCGTAATATATTGTGACTAAAGTTTAACTGCATTCGATTCTTAATGATTTTACTAATGAGTTTTATAACTGTCAACCTAATTTTATGGTTGTGGTTGCATTTTAATTTTGTGGTAACCATATACAACTATTTATGTTCATGTACTCTAATAATTTCCTCTCTATCATAGTTTACGAGATTCACATTGCAAGTATATGTGCAAGTATCAAAGTCTAGGCTTTCTGTCAGTGGTACGAGTATCTTAGATCAGTATTAATTTTATTAATTATGCTATCTACCTACCTCTTTTAATCTTGTCAAAATCACTGAATATTAAATTTAATCATTATAAAAGGTTTCAGGCGCATTAAAGTTTCTTCTCTATGAGAATTCTGTTGAATACGCAATGTCTGAATCAATCAATCAGTCAATCAATTAACCCACCGCAGTCCATTGATTGAATGTCTGAATAATTTACTTAAATTGACACAAAATATGTGATTTCTCTTATTTTTGGGAAATATATAAGTAAACATAGCAAAAATAATTGGTCGATCTCGATCGTGCACGAGCCAATTTGGCGCAGTAAAACGAACTTCATTAAAATACATTTTATGTTACAATAGATGTTTATATGCACCAATTCCATCGGCTTCGATAGAGGCGGGTTACTCGCTCCTCTTTCACAATTAGTTTGTTCCGAGTTTTTTGGTCTCGTATCCACTAGGCAACATTTGACACGCAACACGTGTTGCTCAACAAATTCAGCAGCGTTCCGCAACATGCCCTGTGCTGCTAGCTGACGCGTAACATTACACACAGTTCTATGTTTGTTCGAAAATTGATCAAGCGTGTTCCACGTTGTTGTGCTTCTTTTTCTGGAGCGTAGTGCAACTATGTTACCTAGATGATATTAGGCTTAATACTATCGATAACAATCAATCGATAACTGTGGGACGTTAACTAAACAATTCTCTAAGCACACATTGTCGAACACAGCGTTGCTACAGCCTTATAGACATTGTCATTGGTCGATCTCCAGTGAAGTCAAGATCCGATCAATGATAATCTCGTTCAAGGTTGGCGTAGCGGTGTGCTCGGCCCTGTATGTTTACAGAATTGCACAGCAGTACGTCCGAGGCCGATCGACTAGGTGGAAAAGGAAAAGCACGCTTATTCCACTGCGTCACTAGGACGCCAGGTTACCGTGGCTTATGAACGTGTGCAACAGACAATCACACTCGTGCTGCCAACTCCGTAAGAACAGAGAGTTTCTGTGCTTTCAATGCAGAAAATAATGCAGAACAAGCGGTTGGCTTTTCCACTGAGTGCACAAAAACTCTCCAGTTAGCTCTGGCTGCCCTAATCACATACAACAAATCGTTTTATCATACTGTACATGCGGCTGTAGGAGTGGCAGCGCGCGGCAACGTCGCCGTACGCGGCGGGCGGGGCCTATGGTGCGGCGGCGGGCAACGAGCGCGTGGTGGCGGGCGCGGCGCGCCTTGCGTCCGTCACGTGCGCGTGCGCCGCTGCGCGTCTGGCCGCCGCGCGCCCCGACCTCGCGCGGGCCGTCAACCTGTGCCAGGAGGTCCGTGCTACTGTTGTTACATGCATATACTTATACCTAAATCGCGATTCCCGTACAATGGCCCAAGAAGAGAGGCTAAGTCTCCTATCCTATCCTATCTACCTAAATCGCAAGATATAAGAGGCCCTGGTGTGCGCAGATTGTTAATTGTAATAATCTATACTTGGTGAAGTTGAGCTCGTCCACCGCTCCGTGCTATCTTCAAAATTCATCCAAGTAACGTGGACTGCGCGTATGGTATTTGAGCACATTTTAGATCCAAGATATATTAATCGTACAATACTCTACTAATTCTATTAGGTACTAGCTGACGCGACGAACTTCGTACAAACCTTAGATGAATTAAAAAGGCTACAAACATATGTTTTCCGCTCGCGTGTATTTTTGATCCCGTTTCCCGCTATTGTATGTTTTCTAATAACGACATCTTTTATTTACTTAGTATAGTACATATTTTTGTTTGTATTGCAGGAAGTTCTAGATCACGGCGATGTTAAAATCATGGAGGAACAGTTAGCGAATGCAATCGAGAGTATTGTTGTAAGTATCAGGGCGTTTTTACGACTGTACCTACCTTTGTTCCTTATCTCTACAGAATATAGAGACAAAAACGGTTACGTATCAATTCGCCGAAGGTCATTTCACCTACGGTCGACTTAACTACCGTTGATTGACCTACTGGTTGACATACCTAGTAAAGCATAAATTAAGTGGTGTGTGCTTCTGTTATTACTTAAAAAGACAAACTTTTTTTTATTTCGCTTAGCCTTTAGTACCTTTTTTGCTTTCCTATATTAATTATTTTTATGAATCTAAATACGTATATTTGTTTCAGAATTGTCCATCTTGTGCGCTGGGTACAAATGCGATAGTTTGGAGCACGGACGTTTAACAACGGAACTTGTGCAATTTTATGTAAGTCTGTAATTAATTCAAGTTTTCATGCTTCTGCCTCTCTAAACAAGTGGCATGACGCTGAAGTTGGCAGCCAAATTTGGCGACCAAATTGCAATAACCTAAAGCAGTCGAAATTGGCAACCAAATTGTAGCTGCTACAATTTGGTTGACAATTTTGACTGCCTACTTCAGCCTCATAGAAGTTGCCCAAAAATTAGAATAGAGTAGAATAATCAATGGATGGGATTGAGTATCATCAATCATCATAAACGTAATAATTGTCAATCCCGTAAATTGATCATTCTGTTTTATACTAGGATGGGGAAAGGGGCCCAAAGCAAGTCGCTTAAGGTTTAACCTAAAAAAAAAGCGCCATTTTTATATCTGCGTCAGTTTTATCGGGCTACTTGCCAAAAGTATTTAATAAACTTATTAATAAAAAACTAAAATTCGGTCTTATCCAAGATTTTTTGGAATTACAACAAAAACAACAACAACAACAGTTTGTCACTTTACCCGTTTTGCCCAGAGGGTGGGCCCAAAGCAGGTAAGACGTTTGGGCAAACAAGGTATGCCTTTGGGCACAGTGTGTACATCTATAGATTGAACAAATAAAAATAATCCTTAACCAATACCCTTAATGCAAAGTCTAATCAGTCTTCGTAATCACATTATGACAATTGTTAAACGAATTTTACCTCTATTTCAGTAATTCACTCTTAAAAAATCAACACCTCAAAAAAATCATAAAATAATTCTATAATTGACAAATACAATCTTAAATCTGAAAGTACCTACAGCTAAATCACAGTTATAGTATAATAGGAACAAAATTAAAAACTGTCTCTAATTGAAATTATAGGTGTAGAAACCTACATAATTATGCAAATCAGTCTATTATTTTAGATAAATTTATCCCATATTTAGCACTTCTGACAGAAGTTTGTTTAGCCTCCACCATGGCCAGGTTCATTGTATCTTCATTCCAAGAAGCCTGTTCGGTTTTTCTTTTGTATTTTTGAACCATCTGCAACAAAAAGAATAAAAGACAGTCAGACATGAGTTACATACTTACCTTCATAGTTAGTAAAAAAATACATTAATTACCTAGTTATCTCATTTTGATGCATCGTAAACTAGCTTATTTACTAGGGTAAAACAGGTAGGGGCAAGAAGGGTACCCGGTTTACCCGTACCCTCTTTGCCCAAAAGCACAATTTATGGTTCTAGAAAAAATAACCTTAAATAAATGAATTAGAAATTTGATAGGATACTGAGAATTTAAAGTTAGATCCATGCACTAAGACACACACGAATTAAAATAATTGTAACTTTAGCCATATTAGAATAATTCCAATTAACATACCTTGATATTTTTTAGTAAATCCCACTGAAAACAAAATTTAAACCTCACGACGAAACCTCGCGACTCCGGCGCCTCCGTGCGACTGATTCGTGTCGGAACGTGTTCGGTTGTTGCCATCCTGCTTACACATTTGCATTCATTCATTACATACGTGAACTAAGACGTCGACCTGCTTTAGGCAGTATACCCGCATTGGGCTACCTTCCCCTAGTATTTTGTTTTATCCATTTATAAAGACTAGGTCACCCATATAGGTCATCCTCTGTCTTGACCTAACGTGTTCTCCGAAGCACGAAATTGCTCAGATGAATTACTAATAAACGGTCACCCATCTAAATTTGCAATTGCGCCTAGGTAGCTTAACCCACTGATAGTTTACTGAGCAGTGAGCGCATCTGGCCAAAACATTCTCTTCCAATAACACTAAAGACGTTTCTTTGTCTATTTCAGGTATAGTGCCTCCACCGACCTCATTCTGGTGCCTTCATTAGATAAGCTGATAGCTACTACGTACGAATTGTAAATATATTTGTATCATATTAAATAATACTCCAATTTTAATTTTATTGAACATGATAACGTAAGCGAACTAGATCGACGAACAATGTGTACCTACATTCGAAATAAGAACATTTTACGCATAGAATGACGACTTTTTTTAAAATTTCGATTTGTCCGTTCCTGTGCCAATGGTGTTTTTGATGTTTACTTGCGTGCAATAAAACTTAGTGAAATAATAAATTATTAAAGATTTAAGCATTTGGGAACTCATAAGAAAACCTATTTAAATCTATTGTTTTACGGTAGCCATATTTTTTCTTCATATGATTTTATAAGCAATTTATTCTTGCAGATATTGTTAGTAAAACGTTTCATTGCAGGCATGCGTCACTTGTGTAAATAATGTCTATTAGTATCGATGACGAATATGTTTTGTATAATTTATAATTCGAAATGAAATTCGAGTCACTCACAAACTTAGTTTCATAAATCCCTTGCTATAATATATATATTAAAAATTGTTTTTATTTAGAAAATCATTGGTCAATTAAAATTATTACATATTTTAAAACAATTGTTTTTTATTTAAAATTCTACCAATTCTACTAAATAGTTTACGTAGACAGCTTCTGTGGCGTGGTGGTAGTGATGCGACCGCTACGCTGGAGACGCGATTTCGATCCCCGCTCAGTGCAAATATTTGTATGGCAATGACTATCGTTATATAGGGGAAGTGGGTAAGATGGCCCACATAGAGCCCTTCCGTGTGGGTCATCTCACCCACTTCTCTTACCCCTCCGGTCAACGGGCGTCCCCACTGGCAATAGTAGTGGTTCGTAGTGAACAAGTTATGTAAGTATATAATGTAAGTACATACTAACTATACAAATCATAGATTAAAACTAATGAAATATAGGTAAGTAGATGTAATTAAGTAATAGTCTTTTGTACCTACCTAGTTCATTCTTGAGCGGATCATTATTTTATGTAGAAGATTACATTCATTTTATACCTACCTACTTAGAAGGCATAGTTCTATTTAAAACGTAAAATTTAAACCTATGTCACAATGTGCATAGTGGAACTTATACAAAGAAATGATCACTTATAACTTGATTTCATGATAAGGACATCATTATGACTATAACGACTATAACGTAGGTACCTAAGTACTTTTGAGAGATCATGTACCGCGATCTTTAGGGTGAGGGATGGAGCCATCCCTCTAGAATCTAGATGGCAGTTGCGCTACGTCGTCGCGCTGTTCGTATGGCAGGCACATTGGGGCCACAGGCTAACGTCGTCAACTTTTGAAGCTAACTGTACCCACATCAGCAGGTATTAAATCGGGAGCTTGTCATAGGGAGCATACCTATTATATCATCAACACGAAGATTTAAGGTAAGATCTGGCTGGTGAGTAACGGGGCTAAATCTTTAAATGTTTTAAATGTTTTTTTAAACATGTTTAAGGCAATATGTTAAAACAAGATAAAGAATATAAAAATATATTGCCAGACGACTTGGTCTAGGCTTAACCATTGCCAGATGCGTTAAAAAAGTAGGTTTCTATTTTTTTTTTCAAATATTAAAAATGTACTTGAGGCACCTTGAAACTTTAATAGGGTATTAAGAAATATGATTCTCAAAAAGATGTCATTTAGGTAAGTACAAGCCCTATATTTTAAAATCTCAAAACACTCCATTGTTTCATTAACCATTTTTGGTCGTATCACACTTCTACTAGTTTTTTCTGTTCTGTAATTTTGGTGTAGTAAATTGGTATAAAAAAGTTTATAGCGTAATTAAAGCGCTTGTATATAGTAAAAAAGTATCACTATCTATAACTTAAACATTTTTTAGTAAAAAGAAAATCTGTCAGATTTGAACTGACTGTCATGCAGGCGCCACTAACCGAAGCATATTATAATGCATTTGTAAGTTTTTTATAATAAAAATAAATAAAATATTTAACAAAATGCCAAAATAATATTATATGTGGAACCAAAATATACAAAGTGTAAATAATAAGGTAAGATGTACATGTATAATGTTTTCCTACTTAAACCAAATAACGGCTTTGACAAAGTTTTGCTGAGTAAATAATCTTGTACGATCCCACAATTACCTCATTCTTCATAAATTAGAGTACACCTTATCAGAACTTGAAAAGCGCTCTTTAAAATTCATAGAGTTCCTACACACCAGTGAACAAAAAACTACTACCTACCATGTAAATGTAGTTTAGAAGGCTCTCCCATGTACTTAAATTGACGATGACGGTTTAGGCCTGAAAGTTACTTTTTTATTTTGTTCATGATTCCATATCTATAGTTACAATTTCTAGTAATAGTAAAGTAATAACATCCAGTGCGGCAATTTTTGAACAGTTATTCAAGTAGTGTTTTTTTCTGCAGGGAGAATTTTGTCGACGTATAAGAGCCCAAAGTTCGTCGTTTGGAAGAGTTGTAAAAAAACACCAATGCGCCGCCTCTAAAGGTCCTTTAAATTAAACGACTGCAATGAGTAAATTGGTGGATATAAAAATTCCGGAACGACAACCGGAAAGTATATCTACGACTTGTTCTTGTTTGAATTGTGACTCCATTACATGTTTCGCAAAAAGACAACTCTGTGGACTATGCACATGTGACAATTGTAACAAATCAAAAACCTGTCGTTACTATATTAACCAGAAAGACGTTAGAAAACGTCGTTCTGATGAAATAACTGCAGTTTATCTGAACGCAGCAAAGCGTAAACGTAACAACGAGTTTGAAGAATTAACAGAACATGATATTAATTACGAATCTGAAAGACAGAGAATATTAGAGACAAACCAGCCACCGCCACACTCTTTAAATGAATACTTAAATCGATTATTAAGCGTTACTAAAGTATCGTCCAAGAATAAGAATAAACCGTCATCATTAAGTGGATATATAGAAATGATATCAGAAAACTCAGAGTACAAAAAGAAAATGAATTTATTAAAAGGATATGTACAAAGTTTGAAAGAAGCAAAACCCTCGATTTATTCCGAAGATCTAAAAAATTTTGAATCTTTCACAAATGCAGTAAGTCCAAAACTTTATCGCTACCAACAATTGTCAGAAAAGCGTAGAGGAAAATGTAAAAGTAAATGTAAAGGAAAATGCAAACCTAAACAAACATCAAAAAACTTAGATATTACTCAAGCTCAAAGCGCAATGATTACGTGTCCCCAAATCACTCATAGTCCAGGAACAAAGTCACAAACAAATAATGTGCCTTATGAAAGTAACAAAGGTTCTGTTACCTGTAAAACAAACGAGCTAACCACGTCCGAGGAAAATGGTATTTTCAAGTATGATATTTTAAAGAGATTAAAAGAAGCTTATGAAGTATGTAGTTGTAAGGTATGCGAATGTATTCCAACAAAACTAACTAAAGACGATGTATGTAATTGTAAGCCTTGTGAATGCGCAGAATGTACGTATTCTGCAGTCCCAGCACAAACAACTAACAAACTGCCTTTGAATCAAAATTGTGATTGTTATAGAATTGGTAATAACCAGACCAAGCTTCAGAAAGAACAGAAGGAATGCTTCTGTAAATCTTGTGAATGTGCTGAATGTGTTAAGAATAATATATATGTGCCTTGTAACCAGTGTAAACGGTCAGCCTGTCAACAGGAAGAGGCCATATCTAATAGATACACTGCGTGTACCTGTTTACCATGTGATTGCATTGAATGTGAGCAAAGAAACGGTGCTGGTAGAGTATTTTCTGAAAAACAATTATACGGTTTTAATCACCCAACAACTTCAATCAACGAAATTTACCACCATGAAAATACAGTAAAGAATAATAATCCACATGACATTGTAACCATGTATGCTGGTATACCTCCATTGAACATAAATGTTGATTTTGAGAATATATATTCTAAATTTTGTATTTGTAAGGAATGTGAATGTCTAAAATGTGTTTGCAAAGAAGACACTATAAACTCTATAAAATCATCAAGATTTTTTTCGTATGATAAACATAATGAAAATGAGAAATCAATCAAAGATAAGAGTACTATTTTTATGAAACCAAACTATAGTCCTATTAATACCCCTAAAAATAAGAGAGAACGCATACATCAATACAACTCCGATCACGCTCCGTGTTGTGCATTTGATGAGTGTATTCGTTTGGAAAAAGAAACGCCATTACAATACTGCAAATGCGGCACCTGTAGATGTGAACGTTGTTATCGTCATGCACTTCTTTCCAATTACTCTAATATAGCAGGCACTTGTGTTATAAAAAAAGGCGATGTTTTAACTGCTTCAGCTCATCAGACTAAAGTCCAAAAGCAAATATTAAAGAATAATACAGCGACTGATATTCGTGAGTATAAATCATTATGTGTGAATTTAAATTCCAATAGAAACCCTCAATATGAAGATATTGACTGTCATAGTACGTCTAAAAACAAATATCCTTTAGGTCTCCACCAGGCATCAATTATTCGTCGTGTCAAGAAGGATAATGGTACAATGTGTACAAAATCTCTTGATAGGTGGAATATATTGCAATGTGATGCATATGTGAATAGCCAAACATGGAATATCAGTAAACCTTTACTAAAAAATAATTTCACTGATGTAAGACCTGGAAGTTATACCAGCATTTATTCAATCAACAAATTACCTTCTATAGAGAATGAAGGGTCACAATCTGGTATAGAAGATAAAAATAGTTCATATCACGGTGACCCTGACAACTGTGTACACTTACCAATAATAAAAAAATTAGAGTATGATTCGAAGATCAACTTAAAGCTTAACACACACGAAAGTATACCAATGCTAACAAATATAATATCAGTGAAACAAAATGATTTTAATAATATTTTAACAGAAGTCTCATCAGCGCATACTAATGATAGCGAGACGCGTTTAGAATTTGAACCAACCAATTCAAATACTTGTAACAAAGTACCGAAGATCGACTTACAGCTTAACACACATGGAAGTATACCAGTCCCGACAAAAATATTACCAGTAGAACAAAACGATGTTAATAATATTTTGACCGAAGCCTCATCAGCACATGCTAGGGATTGCGAGACACCTTTAAGATTTATAACAACCAATTCAAATTCAAAGGCCGATTTACAGCTTAACACGCACGAAAGTATACCAGTCTTGACAAAAATATTACCAGAAATACAAGAGAATTTTAATACTATTTTGACAGAAGCCTCATCAACACATAACAATGATTGCGAGATGCATATAAGATTTGAGCCAACCAATTCAAATTCGTGTCTACAAATATCCACAGAGTCTGGTGATAATAAAAAAAATAAAATTGATGATAGTAGTTTGAAAAAAATGTATAACATACATTTAAATAGTAGTAATGCAATGAAAATTGACATTCAAAAAGATACTTGCCAATTCATTAAACTAACTCTTGAACTACCAAATGTACCTCAAACTAAATGCCTTTCGGACCCAGCATTGACGTCACATGAGAGGGTCAAAACTAATGACTCTGAAGGAATGCCGAAAGATAAAAGTAGCAAGTCATCAAATAATAACGGTGATAACTACGACTGTTTCCATATGATAGAAAATTATACTACATATAGTTCAAATGGCTATGTATATACTCATAAGAAATTACCAAAAGAAAACTTACAAAAGTACAAAGAAAACACGGCAAATACTTTGTTAGATATAGACGACGATTACAGAAGAGTTCGTAAAACTTTAGCAGATGCAAAAAAGTTTTCCTTGCACCTAATAAGCGTGTTAAAAATGTATGAGAAGGCCAATCAAGAATTTGAAAAAGTTTCAGATAAACTTAAAATTTCGTATGAGGCTGTATTTGGTGACAAAATAGCAGAAAAACATGAAAAAATTGATAATAAGCTAGAAAACTTTAGTGAAATTTTACATAGCAATACTAATTTGTATGTAAACGAACCTACGGCACGAGAATATAAGCAAACTTTATTTGAAAATATAATTGTGAAACGTTCGGATGACTGTAGGAGAATATCGCAAAAACAAGAAATTGCTAATTTAAGCAATGCTATTTCAAATCAAAACTCATTATATGAGGGATATGGAATATTGGACAAAGTAAGTGTAGTTAGCAAAATACAAAATGTTTTTGATGCTCATAAAAATTTCGGACGGGTTTGCTACGATAACGAGCCTAACAAAGAAAGCAATGAGATTGAGAAATCTAATTATACTACCAATCCCGAATATGAGAACACATTTCCTACACACGAAGACGACACCGTGGCAGAAATAAGAACACAACAAACTATAACAGAAGGTAATGATAATTCTTACTTGATTTTATATATTATATATGATAACATTAGAAACGTAGATTTACTCAGGCAGTTTATGAAGGGATTTACTCAGGCTTTTTTTGTGTATGAAGGCAATAGACATAGTAATGGTAGTGTCCCTGTGCATTTGGTAGCTCGATGATTAAAAAGGTTTAGAGGTATTATGCCTCAAAAAGACAGACGCGTGTGCGATAACACGTTCCTATTTCTGCGCCTTTAACATCATAGCAGGAGTGTGTCATCGTAGCTGCACCCCTATAAATAATATACCTACTAAAACCAATATTGTAATAACGCGTGTTATGGACCGAAAAGTTGTGCACTACCCGCTCAAACTCATCGAAACGCATCTGTTTGTACACTGATTGGCTTGAGACTTGCTGTACGTGTTCAAGGCTCTGGAGCCTTTTATCTTTTCGTGTTTTCACGATATGATTTCCTCTATAGGTGATAAGGGATTTGAACCACAATAGCACGTCGGGGTCGAACATTGGCAGCCAAGGTGGATCTAGGTCTCAGGAATATTCTTTCTAGGGCATAGTTAGTTCCACAGCAACTCTGACAGAAGGTGATGGAACATGTTTAAGTCTATTGAAGTTTGAGATACTCAAAGGCAACCCATCCCTAGGTTAGCTCCACAGCCAATACCATTTCGAGCATTACCAGGACTGCCATTTAAAGATGGGATTGCTGAAAACTCATTTCATAACAATTTTCATAAGCTGTCTATTTTATGATTGTCTAGTTACGGAGTATTCAAAACCATTAGAGAATATTGAGCTCATGTCATCCAAAACCACTTCCGTGGATAACTCAGAAAAATATACAAATAAGACATTAACGAACAAGGTACGTATAAGTTATATTATTACGAATACCAGTTATTCTTTAGATAATGATTTAAAATTAGGATTAATATTAAAATGGATTAATTTTGACTTAGGAAGTAGATGCGAAGATATTAACTGTATCCAGTTTTGGTTGTACTGTTAAGCCGATTAATATGGATAAAGGAGAAGGAGTAAGCGAATTTCCTTCGTTAGAAGATGGAGTAGAAGATACAATGGACATTCGAAAAAATTCAACATATACAATTAAAAGTGAAATATCGTATCATAAAAATAAGGCTCTGGTAAGCTGTTTTTTTAAATAAATTTAGGTACCTCAGGGGCCTATAGATTAGGATCGAATCCACATTCGTTCAGTATTCGTGCCAGTAAGCTCTAAATCTCTTAATACACATAACTACTTAGTTCATTTAACTTGAGACTCGATGAAAGTATGGCATATCATCTAATAAGAAAAATGTCGATAGGTTATTTCCCTTTTTTTTTTTTGCTCGTGGGCTAAAGTTGCATAGTGTAATGTCTGTGGCGCTGCTTCGTCATCAACACCATTATCATCATAGTGATTCGTGATTACCCATCACGCTGGTTGGCAGAGCTAAAAACCAGCAGAGAATTTTAGATTTTAAAAGCACTATGTACCTTCCTACTTATAATATTTCATGGTAGTCCTCTAGAAGCATGTCTGATTCCCAAACTATCATTGATAACTAAGTACTCTGGTGTTAAAACATATATTAAACTAAGAACTTGGTTATCTATAAATTCTAGAATCAACTACATACCGAAGTAAAGAAACTATTGGAACTGACACTTTTGGAACCGTTGAACTTCATCGAAGATACTGCCGATAGTCTAAAAGAATTATCCAAAATCATTATACCTCAGGTAAATACTTATCTACTCTAATTATCCATAGATTCTACAAAATTAGCCTAGTTGGTCAAGGCATTCCCCCTGTTAAGGTCCAACCATACCAAACGGATCGCATCGGCCAGTATCGCATCGCACGGACGCGGTCGGATGCCGCCGTATCCGACCGGATGCCGCCGTATCCGACCGTATGCCGCCGTATCCGACCGTATGCCGCCGTATCCGACCGGATGCCACCGTATCCGACCGTATGCCGCCGAATCCGAACGGATGCCGCCGTATCCGACCGAATGCGTCTACAGTGCGTGCACTTTCGAGAATGTGATCACGCGTCCGAGCGCATCCGGCGGACGGCTCCTAGCGCATTCGGCGGTATTCGAACGTATGCGTCGGTATCCGTACGCACGCGGACGGAGCCGATCTTGTGTCGCGGCATGTCACCGGCTGTGTTTACCCTTGACTTGGTAATATTAACTTTAAACACTGTATACAAGATTTAATTTCGTTTAAAGATTGTAAAATTCGTTTCGATGCGGGCCGATGCGATCCGTTTGGTATGGTTGGACCTTAAGGGAAAGATCGCGGTTTCGAGTCCTGCCCGAAAGGATTCACTATATTCCGATGTTTTCTATACCTACTATCATGCACGCAGTTTTCTTAGGTCACCTGTTAATTCAATGCTAAGAGATTTAACAGTCCGTGGTAAGAATGCTTATAGGTTCTAAGTTATTGTAGGTATAGTGCCAAGTTATATTACTCATTAAATTTTGTAAGCTAATAATCTCTTTAAAATTCTTTTTTTTCAGAAGGTTTCGAACGTAGTTAATGTTAAAAAAGATCAAGAACCTGTTAAAGAAATAGATAATCCAGCTCCAGAAGTCAATAAGAAAATTAGTTGTGATGGCCGGCACTTTATGGTAAAATATCTATGTTTGAATTTACAGACTAATAAGAAGGAAGCATCGGGTTCGAGTCCTGGCTATTACACTACTGAGGTGAACTCATTCTTAACATAAGCTATTTAGCTAAGCTGAGACGGGGTTATGGGAAGGAGAGATACTTTACCTACTAGTAATTTCGGTCACTAATATTCCCAAAAAAATATAAATGAAGAAAAGTTATATAATAATAATTGACTCTATGCATTCGTCTTCTTATTTTTTTAGAACGAATTCAAAAAACAAATCCGAGATGAGATGAAGGTGGCTTGTGCCCACCCATTATTAAACAAAGAAAGTAATCTTGGTTCTTATTGCAGCAATGGCGTAAGTTGATATTTTCTTATAACTATATAGAATATAAACCATAAGGAGCACACTCACGACTAGTTAAGCCTGCAGTCAGTCTACAGTTTGTGATCTTATTTTGTGGCCTGCTGTCCTAAGCCGATAGCGCCCACACACTGACCGCCGAACGTGTGTGGGCGCTATCGGTCAGTATTGGGAACGGCGAGCCGTTCCCAATACCATACTGACAGTTAAAGATAGATCGCATCTACGGATAAATAGCTCGGCACTCGCAATAACACACCAATTTCGGAAAATAAAATTATACCGCGATGCGCTTTCCCGCAAAAAAAATCAGTTAAGTACCATGTTTTCAATTTAAACAGCCCATACGTCAATTTTGACTGATGCGATCTATCTTCAACTGTAAGTAGGTATGTTATTGGGAACGGCCGTAAAGCGATTTTGGCCTGCCGGCCATTCAAATTGTTTTGGACATTGGTGTGGGTTATGCGTTTACCTAACAGATATTTACTGTAAATTTGTAATATAAATGTATAACGCATAACTGTTAAATGTTCCAACAAATAAATAAATAAATACATGTAATTTCGCATAAATAGATAGATACCGCTGATCACGAAAATACCAAAAAAAACTCTGTTCTATGTAATGTAGAACTATATTATATTATCTTTGGTGAAGTCTATAAGGTCGAAAATTGCTTGCAATAATCGGCCGGTTGCCTGCTAATGTGTGTACATTAGCCTCACTGCCATAGACTGTCCGGCCAAAATCTGTCAGCGCTGACCGGAATCGTTAACCGAATCGGCCACGCATTATCAAATCGTATTTAGTCGTTAGTACAAAATCGTTAACGAAAAGGATCAGGAACAATTAACTGACAGATTTATATCGGCCGGTTATCGTCCGTTAAGGACGGAGTCCGCGGAGCGCACGTCTCAAAATCTGTCAAAATACAGACGCAGCCGTGCACGCACACATCACCGATATGCACAGTGGGCTGCTAGATGCTCTTTACCAGTCAAAATAATGGTGAAAATTGTCTTACCAATGATGAAAAAACTACTTTAAGCCTAGTGGTTAGAGTGCATTTTTGAGTAATGTGATTTATTGTGACGAATTACGTTTGTCAATTACATTTCGTCTCCTTTCTTCTTATACATTCATCCCTGTCATAATATCTTACGTGACGTCATTGGCATGTCTTTTGTTTGATTGTCCTACAAATAAGGCTGGGGACATACCTACACCTAATTGTTGATATCTGAGCATACTGAAAATACTCATAAAATTAAAATGCCTACCGCGTAGACAGACCATACCTACCGGTTACGTACAAAAATAACTATTTTAAATCCCGAATTACAAAATTCCGAAGTTCAAAAACTGTACGAATATCAAAGTACGATAAACCGAAGATCACTTATAGTTTAGATTTTATGTATAGAGCGCACATATTAATCTAAATGTATGGGGGCCGAGCACGACAGTTTGACTTCTCGTCGCCTGACGGTAAGATAAAGGCAAAGTCTCAAGAAAGGGCCCCCATTACAAACACGTACTTAGTTAACAATGGTGGCACTCAGCTTGACGACCTTACTAGACGCCGATCAGATGGTCGTTTAGTGGTAGTGGCGTGCTCTGAAGAGTGGAATGGTGGAAGAAAAGAAAATACCTTTGCTGTGCCTGCGTCTTCTTAGCATTGAACTCCACCAAGTTCTCAGAGCCCCATTGCTAAATGTGGTCCAGGATCCGGTCAATCTCAGTGACAAGAAGCTACCCTTATTCATCGATATCAGACTGTGTAGCCGCAGGACTTTCGTGATAACTCTCGTGTAAGGTGCTATCATCTACATAGCAATGAAAGCTGAAGAAAGAGAGTGAGTAATATCATATATAATATTACCCACTCTCTTTCTAAGTATATAATAGAAATATCACAGAGGACACGAATACGGCGCTCCAGCAGGCACCTAGCAACCCAATTGCACTGTTTCAGGGTTCGTCTTGCAGCTCTTCTTCCTACATTTCCTACCCGGCTGGAGCCGGGAGGGAAGGTTATGTCGGACTCGAACCGACTAAAACCGCACGTGGTGCTAGGCCGGAGGTGAGGTTGTCTTAGGCATATCCCTCGCACCCCGGCTGACCCAGGGCCATCCCTTGCGGTCTGGCCCTCTTCTGGAGGAGGGACAACGGTGTCCAGGACTCATCCCAGAGTGGGGAGACGCGCTACTTAGCGCGCCGCCGCCGTGGCCTGCTTCTGCTAGGGTAACAGACGGCTCTACCCGTCACCCCCAGGCCCGCGCTCATGAGGGACGGAGGTCAGTCTGTGCCCTCCGACGCCCGAGTTGCCTGCGCAAACAGGCGGTGTGATCTGCGAGTCTCTCTCGCTCACGCCGCCACTCCCGTTCCACCATTTCCTTCACGACCATTAGAAAGAAAAAAGGAGGACGCAGAAGGAGACACTGGCCGCCCACATGTCCGCACAGCGGACCATCGCCGTGAGCAGGGTAGCGAGGATGAGAACTCTCACACCCAGGGCCGCCTCGAGCTCCCGCCTCGCCGGACACTCGGTGAGCGTGTGCAGTCCCGTTACGTCGCTCGCGTCGCAGTGATGGCACTCGGACGTTCGCTCCTTATCGATCAGACGCAGATTGACGTGATCGTACCAACCATGTCGGCTCTCTTGCATTTTATTTGCTATGTTACGGACACGAAGGCTGCCGAGGATGCGATCTTCACACGTGACGCCAAAACAAAATAAATGTCGCTGCTATCACCGACCCATGCGTCCACCGGTTTCTCAGACCAAGCTGAAAAGCGGACCGGGAGAGGTCGGTGGCACTGATGTACTACAAGGCCCGTAAGAAACCACCGTAAAGGCCTGGGCCCCTGCGTCAGACAGGCTTGTCAATTAGGCTATGAGGTGTAGTGGTTTTTTGAGGTTATTACCCGTGTCTGCGACATTGCGATGCATAAGGCTTCTAATCCAGTGCACCAGGTCTACTGGTGGTCGCACTAGCTGATACCCGTGACTCCTGCGATTCTAGTGATGCTGCTACATATAGATCAGTCAGTTTAATATAATATAACCCAACGAAATTTTTTTTATAACTAATATGTACGGAAACAGCTACTTTACAATATACATACTATATATACTTACCTATACAATCATATAAAGTAGGCCATGAAGTTAGTATCTAATTATAATTTAATTACAACGGAACCTAAAAATATTGTTTCTACAAAAAATATTTTAACTAGGTATATTCCCAACTTTACAGTTCAAACCTTATAGCAAGTATCTCAAAATCTGAAACATTATGCTATAAATTTACCAACGAATATGTTAAATGGCTAAAATCGGAACTACGGTTGTCACTGTCAAATGCATACTATTTTATTGCCGTCCAATTGATTAATGAAGACGGTGGCGCCATTTTTCATTTCACATATTTCTTGGTAGGCATATTTGTATATGCATGAACTGTCATCACGCGCCAAAGAGACGTGCTCCTGCTTCGAAGGCCCGTGGGCGACTGACGGGCGATGAGAAAAAATATGGCAGAAAAAAGACACTATTTTACGCGTTTTTCAGTAAATTTGAAGTGATTTTTTAGATTGATTACTAAATGTATCATCAAATAAGTTTTTTCTTCCCTATCAAGAAGTCTTTGACTTTCAAATAGATACCGGATCATTGCTAAAATCACTCATTTTCGGTATGAATTTACTCAAAGACTGGAACCTGTTTCACGTAGCCTGTATGGAGAATTTATGTAAAACATATCTAGATTTTAGGGCTTTAAAAGAGGAAGTCTTTGTTTGTAAAGGTTCATGCAATATTTATTGGTTCCTTCAGTGTTCAAAAAGTGTTTCTTTTTATCAATTCGTGTTGGTTTATTGGGCTAAATCTGAAAAATACGAAGGCATGTTTTTGCATTTTTTCTCAATTTTGTGGGTTTGTCGACGTTTATTATATAACAACTATTAGGTTTTAAGAGTTTAATATAAGCATACCATATTTTTTGGTCTTTGAATGTAATATATACAAATTATCATTGATATCAATCATATCTAAATATGTTAAATATGAAAGATCGTAACACTCTTTTCGGTGATTTTCACGATCTGGCCCCTTAAACGGATCGTGAGTGGGCGCCTTTATAAATTGAACTTTCAACATCCAAATACCTGCTTCCCTATATGGTAGCTTAAAACTTAAAATAGGTACTGGAATTGTCTTCTACTTACATACATAATATATCAGGGTGGAAAATTTGCCTGAAATCTAAACTTATAAATTCAATTTGACAAAGCACTAAGTATAATTCAAAGGTCCATCTTATATCGTATTATCAATAAAATTCCATGTTTAAATTACTTGTCTCTATTTCGTGCGGATACCCCAACTGGTTAACAGGGGTATTTATGTCGGACTCGAACCACCTATGGCCGTACGCCGCCATCTCAGGTCCGGTCACTTGGTTATAGGTAACCCAATTAAGCAATTTTCTCGCCATCGATCGGTTGCCCAGAGTTGCATAGAGGCTTTCGAATAAGCCCGCGAAATGACTTGTACCTCATGCAGTTATTAGGTACTCATTTTAAGAAAAAATTGGCTTCAAAGATAATTTTATTGTTGCTAGCAAAAGTGTAGTAAAAGTGCTGTCTCTGTTGGCATTAAATTAATAAGTTTAGATTTCAGGCATTTCCTTTCATTTATTTTACCATGTTTATTAGAGAGATTTATGGTATGGTAGCTTAGTGGTCAAGAGCATTCTCCCTGTAGGAGAAGGATCGCGGAGTCAAATCCCGCCTGGACCCAATACAAATTTTTTCCTTTCTAAATCGATTTGAGAGAATTTATTATTTATTTTAGGAGCCATCTACCGTGATTCTTATGAGCTATGGAAACCATTTGCAAACATTATTATTTTTTGATTAAGTATTTTTGATTAGCACACATTATTATTTTACCCAAACAATCAAAACGGTCATGGTAGCTAGTTGTTTTAATTCCCCTTAGAAAAAGGGAGTTTACATAGACCAATCGCCTATTATTTTTGTAGGTAAGTAGATACTTATATAAGTTCGAACTATTATTTTTTCAGGAATTTGATGATCAGAAAGCCAGGTTCCTGGTGGTACACAAAATATCGGAACACACTGTACTAGTCAGATGGAGTGAGCCACGGGAACTTATTGGCGTCAAAGGATATGAGGTATAATGCTTTTCCTTATAATTTTACTTCAAATTTTATTCATGTCACAAACGCACACGCACTAAAAGGCTACAGTGATTATAAATAATTAAATTTAATTTGAAAATATTTAAATACTTAGAACCCACTTTAAGTAGTAACTAACAACATTTTTCATTATTACTTTGCTCTAAATCGAATTTGATAATGGTCATCCACTTTTGACACTGACTGAACGAGCCCGCCCCTCTATCCCTGTTGGTTTGCAGCTGCTCTGTTAAGCTAACCGTCCACCTACCCGCATCGCACGCAGTGCGCGTAACGCATTATTATGCTTTGTATAGGATGTCGAACAAGTGCGTCCACCTACCCGCATCGTACGTATCGCACTTTCTAAGTTAGAGATTGCCCTTGTACCAAAAGCATCCTGAATAAGTAATTAATTAATCTGGATTAATTTATCTTTCTGTTCACAGTTGTTAGTCGATGGGCGTACAATTCAGAAAATATTCAACCCTTCCAAATGTATAACCGCGGTGACTTGCTTGCCACATACGGACAAAATACTCCTCACAATTCGTACTATCACGACAGTTCTACCCGATTCTGGACATTTTCCGAGCACAACTATTATTTATCGACCACGTTTACAGTAACAGTGTTTAATTTATTAAAATTTTGTTATTAAAAAGTTCTCTTTATTGTAACACTATTTGAGACAATTTATAAAGAATGTATTGACTCGACAATTTTCAAACATAACATAACATAACATAAACACACGCCTGTATTCCCCGAAGGGGTAGGCAGAGGTGCTAGCACCCACATTTCGCCAGTTTATGTTTAAGTCCCAATGTAATAGGTGGCGAGTCTATTGCCATTAACCGGGCACTTATAAACCTGCGATAAATACACACATAACTTTGAAAAGTCGAAAAGTCATTGGTGTGTGCCATGGTAAACCTGGGATCGAACCCGAGACCTCGTCTCAACAGTCCATTACCCATACCACTAGGCTACCGCGGATTTTCAAAATAGGAGGTATACTGAATCGTGGGTCACGCCACGGTAGTAAACGGGGACTGCTACGCAGTAGGTGTGGATTTGATTCCTGCTAAGCGCAAATATTTGTATGTATGAATACTTAAGGCTATTTGTATTGGTCTGGTCGTGCACTCGTGCATTGGAGAGCACGTTAAGCCGTCGATCCCGGTTATATTACGAACATCTATGACAGCTGTTACGGGTAGCCCACAAAAGTCCCGACTAGTCTAACTGCAGCATTTCCATATTACTAAAACATTCGTGGAGGTCATATGGCAGTCGCTTCACGGAAAATATATCCAATGTTCAGCCGCATCACAGTTAGATTAGAAAGCCGACTTCTACTTCGAAGAGCAGGTAGGTAAATTTCATGAATACATTTGGTCGGACTTTCCCAAGATGTTGGACGTATTCATCGGCTGGGTCTTCGACCACCGAAGGGATATCATCCCTTTGTTCGCAAGATTCCAACTTTCTCAGGAATCCAACTTTTCGAACATCAATACCTACAAATGGTGGTAGGTAGGTGTGAATGGTGATACCTATTAGTTATAAATATTGCAGGAGTTGACAAACCTTGTGTTTTTATTTGGGTGCAGCGCCGTGCTTCACCTAGGATCTCCACCTGGGTGAAGCACGGGGTACTAATAGGTCCTTATGCTCCAACCCCTAGTACAGTTGCGTGCAGATGTTATATAATAAATAACATATAATATTAACGTAAAAACTATGTTTTATTGAACTATATATTTACCAGAAAAAATGTAGAGTATTTAATGTAATTTCTCCATGAAATGGCCTATAGATATTCCATTATTAACTAATTCCATCTGGGCATTTCAAATTAATTCATTTCCTTCGTAATATTCTTTGCGATGTTAAGGTGGTACAAGCGAACCTGTGTTTTCCTTCTCCGATATTACAGTAAGTAATTTATTTAATGTCACATAGGGTTTTTTGGTTTTTTAAATTCTTTGTTAAACATAGAGTTCCAACTTTCTGCAGTATTATTTGTTCTGTGTATTTCATTGTATACGCACCATTCATCGATATTTTTGCTAATATAATATTTTTGTACGTGCTTAAGAAACTCCTTCAGTTTACCATTTCGCAAGTTTTCTGATTCATTATTAATATGATCCCAACCTATTGAAATACGGTCAACCGGTAGTAGAGGCAGGCAAGTACATAGACCAACAATAGGTAGCTATTGGATACACCCCAGCTTCTTATGTGTTTCCCACTCTGTATGTCCAGAACAATTCCTTCTCGTGCCACTGGTGGAACAAGTTGGTGGAACGACGAAAAAGAAGTCATCTTCTTTATGGTGTGGCAGACCACTACCTATTATTTAAAAGCTTCATGAGACACAGAACTATGCTAGGTGTCAGCATACTCTAATGTCATTGGTTAACTAAAATGGTGCCGCCCCGTGCTTCAGCAAGGATTTCCACCTGGGTGAAGCACGGGGTACTAATAGGTCCTTATGCTCCAACTAATGATAATAATAATGTACAGTTGTTAAAATAATTGTTGTCCACATTATTATCTATAGTAGATAATAATATACACTTAACAATTACGAGTTAACTATCACACTACAAAAACTAGATTTCTATTTCTTTTTAAACAGCACACTCCTGAATAGCCGATTATACAAGTGATATTGAAAAGACTAGAATATTATTATTTTGTTCAGCGAAAGCACAAGAAAATATGAAAGTCCTGCAGGAATATTTCATTGACGCAACCTTTTATACCGCTCCGAAGCCTTTTTACTAAATAGTTGTAGGTAATTCACGGTGATGATGGGACTACTTCTCGTTATACAAAAACTGCCATTAATATATGCACTGATGAGCAGTAAAACTGAAAAGGCATTATCTCATCTTATTTGAGCTTATAACAGTTGGTATTCCCACCTGGAAACCAATTAAAATACATGCCGACTTCGAGCTCGCAATCACAAAATAATGCTTTGAAGATATTTTTCGCAGAAGTAATTGCTAAAAGATGTTACTTTCACTGCACGCAGAATCTCTGGAAAAAATCAAAACAACTTGGTATCAAATATAAGATACATGTGAGTAATAAGTCGAAACATGTATTTTCCAGCAATGGAGTTAAGCAAGGGTGAGATGCTGTGAGGATACCGCACCATCTCATTCGAGGCGGCTTGCGCAATGGCAGGCTCTCCTCCGTGGGAGCTGGAGGCCGGGGTCCTCGCGATAGTGTATCATTGGCGCGAGGAGACCCGGAACCGGGGCGAGTTCCCGGCACCTTCGGAGGTGGGAGAGCGGAGGGTCCAGGTGAAACAGTCCATGCTCCTGGAGTGGGGAGCGATGGCTGGCCAATCCCACGGCTGGCAGAAGGACCGTCGAGGCGATCCGTCCTGTCCTCAGAGATTGGATCGACAGATCGCGGGGGTCGGTAACGTTCCGCATGGCGCAGGTCCTTTCGGGGCATGGATGCTTCGGAAGCTACCTGTGCCGGGTGGGACGAGAGCCGACCAGTGGGTGCCACCACTGTGGCGGCGATGATGATACGGCGCAGCACTCCCTAGAGGAGTGCCCCGCGTGGGCTGGGGAGCGCCGTGCTCTCATTGCCGAAGTGGGGACGGACCTCTCGCTGCCGGCCGTAGTTCTGTCTATGGTCGACGACGGCAATGAGGCGTGGCCAGCGGTTTAGACCTTCTGCGAGACGGTTATCTCGCAGAAGGAGGCGGCGGAGAGGGAGAAGGAATGTGATCCATTTTCCCTCCCACAGCGCCGTAAGAGAACCGGGGCTCGGAGGAGGCGGTACCACCAACTCCTCCCCCCCTAACCGGGCCGTGCAATAGACGCGGAGGCACACGTCGTGTCACGTGTCCCTTGCCTAGGCGGGTGGCAGAAGGACTCCTCTTCTGCCGCACCAGAGACGGGCCTGCCACCGGTCAGTGGCGGGCAACCCATATGACGATGGCGGAAGATGTTGTTCCCGCCATCGTCGATATGTGGTGACGACGGACACCGTGGTGGTTTAGTGGGTAGTCTGGCCTCCTTCGGAGGCTAAGAGTCTCACACGAAGCCCGCCCCCAGCCCCCGTGGGGGGTTAGCGAGGTGCTTTAATGCATTCCACCACGTAAAAAAAAAGAGTGAGATGCTGTCACATAACTGAGTTCTGTGTCTTATGAAGCTTTTAAATCATAGGTAGTGATCTGCTACACTATAAACAAGACACTTTGGAACTTACAATGTGGAAAAAACATAAGAAGCTGGGGTGTATCCGAGAGCTATAAGTCGAAACATGTGTTTTCAGCAATGGAGTTAAACAAGGGTGAGATGCTGACACCTAACTGAGTTCTGTTTCTCATGAAGCTTTTAAATCATAGGTAGTGGTCTGCCACACCATAAACAAGACATTTCTAGACATACAGAGTGAAAAAAACATGAGAAGGTATCCGGGAGCTATAAGTCGAAACATGTGTTTTCAGCAATGGAGTTAAACAAGGGTGAGATGCTGACACCTATACCCCGTCCATCATATTATTGTATTTTAGACAGATGGAAGTAGTGATTGCATGAAAATTAAAATATCGACAAAGTTAAAAACCTCGATTAAAAAAATATTAATCGATAAACGAAAATATTATGATAAATATATGAGTTCATGTGGAATTATAATCTATTGTCTTTCTGTACATAATAATAAAGCAGTAGATATTTCGTGTCTATACCTACAATTTATAAATGTAATAGAAAACGATTGTGGGCCATAACGCACACGCTAATCTCCAAACAAAACAACTGACTTCTAGAATAGTATTCCAACATGCTGATTTCCTGGTATTTATAAAAGAATTCCGTGGTCTGTCTCTGAAACCCATCATCAGATCTTTATGCAATTTAAATGGGACCATTTTGGAATAAACCTAAATAGGTTTATTCCAAAATGGTACAATTCAAATTCAAATAAAAAAGAATTCTGACAGTCCGTCTACATTATGATGGAGTTACAAAAATCATTTTCCGTAAAAATCATACAAATATAAAAAATTATAAACACCCGAATCGTTATTTAGAAATCGGTTAAAAACCGCTAGTTATTTATTATTTTTTAGAAGAAATATTTTTTGTAGTCGATATCGATTGTGACATTTTTAAGTTATTATAATAAAAACACAGTCGATATACTAACTACATCCCTAAAATTGCTTTCTGGCTAACGTGACGTTGTCAATGAAAAATGACGTATTGGCGCCAAATTTTTGTTGGGATTTTCAGGTGTTGACGCTAGAACAAAGTTATACTGACCACTGTCAGTGAGCTGTCTAAAATACAATAATATAATGGACGGAGTATAACTGAGACTTTGTGTCTCAAAAAGATTTCACATCATAGGTAGTGTTCTGCCACACCATAAACAAGACATTACTGGAGTGCGTACTGTACGGTATGAAAGTTTAAGAAATTTGTGGAATACGCCTCCTGCTGTGGTTTTCCCAAGCGACTACAATATGGGAATCTTCAAGAAGTGCATTATAAGCTTTCTTCAGGGTCGGCACCGCGACTCTAACGCCCCTGGTGTTGCATACATCCATAGGCCACGGTAATCACTTTCCATCAGGTGGGCTGTGTGGTTGTCTGCTACCTCAGTGGTATAAAAAAATAATTCAAAGAGGTGTCATCATGTGAATTGCCACAATTTGTCAAATAGGTATAGTATAAGTTATTTCAGCTCTGTTAAGTATATATTATGATCTATACTCTAATGCCTCGTATACACTACTCGCGAAGTTCCTCGGCGCAGTACTCGAGCAACTTTGCCTACAGTCCGAAGTGCGACACCACACACTCGTTCAACTTCGCGAGGAGCTCATTCGCTCTAAGGTGCCGAAAGCCTGCGCACGTTCGTCCTTATGACATTAATGATATTGGGGTCCCAAATAATAGGTTCTGCTTGCACAGTTTCGAGGAACAACATATTTTCCTCCTGTGAAGACTGTATTTTGTTCATAATAAACACAATATGTGTCACACGCAATAATTATAATGCCTCGTATACACTACTCGCGAAGTTCCTCGGCGCAGTACTCGAGCAACTTTGCCTACAGTCCGAAGTGCGACACCACACACTCGTTCAACTTCGCGAGGAGCTCATTCGCTCTAAGGTGCCGAAAGCCTGCGCACGTTCGTCCTTATGACATTAATGATATTGGGGTCCCAAATAATAGGTTCTGCTTGCACAGTTTCGAGGAACAACATATTTTCCTCCTGTGAAGACTGTATTTTGTTCATAATAAACACAATATGTGTCACACGCAATAATTATAACTATTGAGTACTGAAGTCGGCCGAGTAGTGTAGAGAAGTACTTCGTGAACGCACATCGTGCAACTTCGGGCCCTTTGACTCGGGCGCAAAAACCGACAACAAATGGAAGTCGCCCGAGGCGAGGTAAAGTTTGACGAGGTAAGCCGAAGTGCATCTCCACACTATCGTATTCGCCTAACTTCGTTCAACTTCGCGAGTAGTGTATAGGGGGTTTAACTATTGAGTACTGAAGTCGGCCGAGTAGTGTAGAGAGGTACTTCGTGAACGCACTTCGTGCAACTTCGGGCCCTTTGACTCGGGCGCAAAAACCGACAACCAATGATATTTTATACAAGATATGTTACGTTCATAGTAACTGACTCCTCAAATCTGATCCAACAGTCTGTCAGTGCACAATAGTTGACAATTAGCGTTAAAGTAGTACGAAAGATGGGATAAGCACGTGAGTAAAAAAGATGGCTATACTTCGGAATAATTCGGACGATTGTACTTAGGATCGCTTCGAAGCATAGATTATGATTTTTTTGAACAGAAGGGGTATTTCGTTGGTAGGCAAGAAATGAAATTCGTGAAAAATACGTCATTATTTAATTCGGAAAATGATAATAATTTATAAAGATAATTAGGAAACTTCTCGAAAATAAAACCTTAGTGCCGTACTGACGTTATAATCAAAAATATACTCCTTCAATTCCTCTCTCTTCAATTTCTTTTCTGCCTCTTAGAAAGTTTTTTATTTAGGGATTATTTTTATGAGCAGAATGAAGCCGAGCAGTGGTATATTTGTCAGTTATTTAAATTCTTCCTGAGCAATGTTCCTTTTTTCGAAGTATATCTCTCAGTGGCTTCAAAATGATTGCTACAAATTCTGCTGCTTTTTGAAGGTGTCCAGTCAAACTCATTTCGTTGTTCTTTAACAATTGCAATCCACTCTTGAAGTCGTCGGAAACCTTGAAAAAACATTTAGGTTATTACAATTATTTAAAGGACAACAAATAAATAAAACAAAAATTTTGTTACTCAATTTTAAATAACAAATAAAACTGAACAGCAGGTCGAAATTATTACTTTAGTAGGCAGTAAACTGAAAATTGTATCTATTCATCTGTACTGATATAATCTATGCAAACAGTGTTGTTGTGTCCTTGTCGTACTCATATCAAAAAGTATTTCTGTCCTTTTTCGTTGCCGCCATTATTTTAAAAATATTATTAAACGAATTTTAATGAAATACACTAAAAAATCGGTAATATTGTATGTACTTACATGTGATAGAAGGTCCTTCGTATTTTATTGATTTTAGTGTCGTAATTTGTACATTTTTAAAAACACACGGTGGCATTTTTATTGCAATTTTATTATGCGCTTACATACGTGACAACTCAGCGTTTGCCAGACATATACTAAATGCGATACGTCCCAATTAGGACGTTTTCGCGTCTTCACCAGGCGCAGTCTAATAACATATCTGCCTCTTTTTTGTATGTAATATCATTGCCGACAACAAATGGAAGTCGCCCGAGGCGAGGTAAAGTTTGACGAGGTAAGCCGAAGTGCATCTCCACACTATCGTATTCGCCTAACTTCGTTCAACTTCGCGAGTAGTGTATAGGGGGTTTAAGAACTTTTACTACCATACGTATTGGGGTAACAGTCCGGTAGATGGTAACGGTCGTAGACCTACGACGTTACTTGTAAGGGTAGGTAGCGTAGCCGTAGCATTAGACCAGTGGTTCTCAAACTTTTTAAATGACGGAACCCTTTTGGGAAGCAAAATACTTGATGGAACCCTACAATAAAACAATTATTTTTATAAGTGTATTCTTTATTAATCAGCATAATAAAAGTACAATGTATCAGTTACTACTTATTATTTACTTCACCACTTGGTAAGGACAATAATAGAAAACATTAAAAAAGAAAAAATCTAACTAGTGGGAGGTATGAAACTGTTTTTTATTTTTCATCAATTGCTTGATATCAGGTTTGATGGAAGAAAGTTGGAGTCTCATATCAGCTTCGGCGTCCAGTCTATTGCGATATTTTGTTTTCGTGGCTGCGTAGGTAGAGAATCCTGCTTCGCACAAATATGTAGTTGGGAACGGGAGAAGAATATCCAGAGCCATTTGGCCAAGCATTGCATATTCATCTTGGATTCTGCATCAAAAATCATTAAGAGGCGTCGTTTTGAACAATGACTCCATACTTGTGTCTGATGACATTTCTAAAAGAGATTCATATATCTCATTTGACATGTTTTCAGGCTTTTCCAAGTTGGGTAAAAAAGGATTATGAATCCAGGAGTTCACTTTAATTTTTGTATTGTGTTCTTCGGGAAAATACTTTTCAAAAGATGCGCGCATCGAACTGAGATATTGGACCAATTCTTCAAACACATTATCTTCAAACATTTCTGAGTCGTTTTCGCTAACAAACTCACTGAGTAACGTAAAACTTTCTATTTCTTTCTTACCAATGCAAATGATCCAAAAATCTAATTTTCTTTTAAAAGCAGTTATTTTATTATAGGCCTGAAACACTGTTGTCTGTTTACCTTGCAACGATAAATTTAATTCGTTAAGTTTTTGAAAGATATCCGCCATAAAAGACAATCGGAACAACCAAGTTTTATCTAAAAACGGTCCTTCAAATTAAAAGAAGTATCTGCTGAAAGAAACATTTGTAACTCGGCTCTAAGTTCAAATAGCCTTGTTAAAGTTTTTCCCCGAGACAGCCATCGCACTTCTGTATGGAGCAGCAGTGTTTTATGTTTGCTGCCATAATCTTCACACAATAATGAGAACAATCGGGATTGTAGTGGTCGTGATTTGATAAAATTAATTATTTTTACCGCTTCATCCATAACTAATTTTAGATTAGACGGCATTTGCTTCATCGCAAGTGCTTGTCTATGCAGAATACAATGACTGGAACTACAATTAGGCGCTTTATTTTTCATTCGTGACACTGCTCCTGCTGTTTTACCTGTCATCGCCTTGGCCCCATCTGTACAAATGTCAATGCAATTGTTCCAACTGAGATTATGTTCTTCAAAAAATATATTTATTTTATTAAAAATTTCTTCCCCGGTAGTGTTTGTAAGCAGCGATGAACACATAAGCATGTCTTCTTCAAAAGAACTTTTATATGGATATCTCACAATAACCAGCAGGATAGCCAAACCAGCGACATCAGTCGACTCGTCCATTTGCAAAGCGAATCGTGTATTTTGTAGACGTGTAACTAGTTCTTATTTGACGTAGCTTGCCAGATCATGGATTCGTCGTGAAACAGTATCGTTTGATAGCGGAACAGTAGAAAGATGCTTTGCAGATTTTTCATCAAGCATACATTTTGTTATGTCTAATACACATGGTTTTATTAATTTCTCAGCGATAGTGTGCGCTTCACCTGCTTGTGCAATGCGATAGCTAACTAAATATGATGCCTCCGTGGCCTTTTCGTTGGTAGTTTGTGTTACATGCATCATATTTTTTTGACTTTCTAATAACTGATCTTTTTTGCGAACAAAAAATTCTTTATTCTTGTCTTTAGTCTCGGGGTGTACGGTTTCTAAATGTCGACGCAATTTGGCAGGTGCCATGGAACTATTAGGAAGCAGTTTACTACAGAGCATGCAGAGAGGTGAGCCGTTGGAATCAACAAATCCGAAACTGATATAAGATTCATCATACTTCCTTTTTTTCGTCTTTGAAACCGTCGAGCTTGACGTCGTGGCACTCGTGGCATCATCTTCTGGATCGGTGATTGCTAAATTCTCCGCGCGCATTGCTTTTGAACATTCAGCGTCATTAGAAGATGTTGTTGGAACACGTTTAACACCTTTAAGCCAACGTTCCATTCTTCTTTATTTATAATGTTACAAGTCAGGATAGTGGGGTTTAAATAATGCACAATCGTTACTGCGTATTAGAGACTAAATTTAGAACCTACAGGGAAGAAATGTATAAAACTGAGACAACAGAATACAGCAGGCAGTAAAACAATGAACACTAGTTTCTCGCTAGCGAGCTTGTAAGTAGGTAGTAACTTATCGCTCCGAACGCTAATCATCAACTGACGACGCCAACGCGCGATCGCCGCTTTTATACTTAGTCCTAGACTCGATCTCAAATATTCTCGAAAATACTCGAGTCTGCACCTTTGATAAACAAAAAGCAAAAATAAAAACAGAAATTTAAAAATAGCGTTGTAAACAATATCGACTTTATCCTTTGAAGTTAGAGACGAAAGTCGCTTGTTGACAACTATAGCGTCTAATTCAGAGGCGGCTTTTATCAAAGAGACTGAGCGCTTACAAGTATACTACCCGCTCGTTTTAAGTTTGCCGCTGGCGATAGGTATGAGTGTATGACGTTCGAAATTTTTTATTTAATTGTAACAATAAAAATTGTGTACGTTAGATATTTGGGTAAAACTATGACACATTATAAGTTTTGTTGTCACGTGGGGGAGGGTACGCGCATTCCACAGACCGGCAAACTTAGAGCGAACGCGTTGTACAAGTATAAAATTGTTGAGACCAAACTTATGAGATATTGTACCAGCTAATGTAACACAAGCTTATATAAATACAAATAAATAAATAAACAACATTCATAGCGTTTTGTCTCCGCGCGGCCGCGGAGTCCGCACAGCCGCGGAGCGACCAGAGAGAGGTGTTTTGATTTTTTTATTTCTAAATTCTTGCGGAACCCCGACAGAGGTATCACGGAACCCTAGGGTTCCGCGGAACACACTTAGAGTATAGCTGCATTAGACCATCATTAGACAATACCACAGATAACTTAATACTAAAGTACAGATACCTCATCCCATACAAAAAAATGTGACCATCCTAACTCGGGCTATTTTGCGGGCTATTTTTAACTATTATTAGCCGCCACTAGATGTCGACGGAATAGCCCGAACTTGCGTACGTTGTGCAGTAATCTCTACTAGATGGCGGTGTACTATATTTTCAATGTTAAGAAGTGTCAGTCATACATAAATAAACAAAGGTATTCCTACGTACTATATTTTATTAAATCAGACTGTGACTATAAATAATGCAAGTATAGATCGTATCTCCTAACTTGCAATCCGTAAAAAGTGGTTGTATTTCAATGAGTGACATTCGCGTAAACTTTAGAAAATGACACATAGTATATTTGCCCGAAAAAAAACGTAGTATTGGTCGGGCCATATATCTTGGACCTACATAAATCGCGGGATACTTCCGGGCGCGCGGATTGTTAATGTAAGATCGTCCACCGCAGTAGCATCCCATGCTATCTTCAAAATACATCTAAGAAACGTGTAGGTATTGCGCGAATAGAGCCGATTTAGAACACATTTTAGGTCCAAGATATATCGCTCAAGCAATACCCTCTTTTCGCCAGGTATGATTTTGGGATCTTATTCTTGGGTGTGGAGTACGACTTTGATGTCAAATTTTGCCTCCAATATGGCCGCCGCGCTGTAGTATCTAAATTGCAATATGGGTATGGTCTAATGGATTTTGAGAATGCTATGTCACTTTTGGAATCAAATATGGCCGCGCTGTGGTATCTGAATTGCAATATGGGTACCTATGGTCTAATGGGTTTTTGACATAGACTTTGAATACACTACGTTTAATAGACACAGGCTCAGCGTGTCCACGCATGAGACAGAGAATGTTTTTAATGCTTAAAATCGTTAAGTTTATGCTATAAATAGTAATATCACAGTCTAACGATTCATACATTCATCATACAGAGACAGAGCAATCGTGCGGGGGCAGGGGAGTGATGGGGGACGGGGTATAACTCGGTACGCCGATAGATTTTACTCGGTAGGTACTAAGGATTCAGGACTGTCTCATTTGTAATCACACTAATCACGTGTTTCATTTTTTTTCATGACTCGTTTTGTTTGTTAAATTGATTTTTTATTCGTTTTCATATTTAGCGATCCAAGATGGCGGACATGAAATTTTCACAAAAATCGATATGGGTATCGTTTTCAGGGTTTTAGGGGTCGCCAATTTCGAATATATCATCCATTTAACAATCCAAGATGGCGGACTCAAAATTTTCACCAAAATCGATATGCGTATCGCTTCCAGGGTTTTTGGGGTCGCTGATTGCGAATATAACATCCATTTAGCGATCCAAGATGGCGGACTCGAAATTTTCACCAAAATCAATATGGGTATCGCTTTCAAGGTTTTTGGGGTCGCTGATTGCGAATATAACTTCCATTTAGCGATCCAAGATGGCGGACTCGAAATTTTCAGACTGTGACTATAAATAATGCAAGTATAGATCGTATCTCCTAACTTGCAATCCGTAAAAAGTGGTTGTATTTCAATGAGTGACATTCGCGTAAACTTTAGAAAATGACACATAGTATATTTGCCCGAAAAAAAACGTAGTATTGGTCGGGCCATATATCTTGGACCTACATAAATCGCGGGATACTTCCGGGCGCGCGGATTGTTAATGTAAGATCGTCCACCGCAGTAGCATCCCATGCTATCTTCAAAATACATCTAAGAAACGTGTAGGTATTGCGCGTATAGAGCCGATTTAGAACACATTTTAGGTCCAAGATATATCGCTCAAGCAATACCCTCTTTTCGCCAGGTATGATTTTGGGATCTTATTCTTGGGTGTGGAGTACGACTTTGATGTCAAATTTTGCCTCCAATATGGCCACCGCGCTGTAGTAGGTATCTAAACTGCATTAGCAATCAATCAATTAGCCCACCGCAGTCCACTGCTGGACATTGTACGCCATTTCACCCGATCCTCCGCCTTCTGCAACCAGTCTGTCCCAGCCACCTTTTTCAGGTGGTCAGTCCACCTGGCTACGTTGTGTCCTACCTTCCGTTTGCATTCTCGCGGTATCCATTCTAGGGCTCGTCTGCTCCAAAGGCCATCAGGTCCTTCGACAGACGTGGCCAGCCCATTACCACAAGGAGCTTGCTTAATCTGCGAGCTACATAGGTCGCTCCATTACCCGCTGCGCGACTTTTAGGTTACAGACTAGCCCTATCGTCAGTGTCCACGTAACTGCAATATGGGTATGTCTCAATGGGTGTTTGTAGGTAGGTATGCTGAATACGAATTTGATGTCATTTTTGGAATCCAATATGGCCGTCGCTCTGTGGTATCTAAATTGCAATATGGGTATGGTCTCTAATGGGTTTTTGCGTATGCTGATTACGAATTTGATGTCATTTTTGGAATCCAATATGGCCGCCGCGCTGTGGTATCTAAATAGCAATATGGGTATGGTCTAAAGGGTTTTTGAATATGCTGAATATGAATTTGATGTCATTTTTAGAATCTAATATGGCCGCCGCGCTGTGGTATCTAAATTGCAATATACGTATGGTTCAATGGGTTTTTGAGTATGCTGTGTACGAATTTGATGTCATTTCTGGTATCCAATATGGCCGCCGTGCTGTGGTATCTAAATAGCAATATGGTTATGGTCTAAGGGGTTTTTGACTATGCTGAGTACGAATTTGATGTCATTTTTAGAATCTAATATGGCCGCCGCGCTGTGGTATCTAAATTGCAATATACGTATGGTTCAATGGGTTTTAAAGTATGCTGAGTACGAAATCGATGTCATTTTTGGCATCCAATATCGCCGCCACGCTGTGGTATCTAAATTGCAATATGGGTATGGTCTAATGGATTTTGAGAATGCTATGTCACTTTTGGAATCCAATATGGCCGCGCTGTGGTATCTGAATTGCAATATGGGTACCTATGGTCTAATGGGTTTTTGACATAGACTTTGAATACACTACGTTTAATAGACACAGGCTCAGCGTGTCCACGCATGAGACAGAGAATGTTTTTAATGCTTAAAATCGTTAAGTTTATGCTATAAATAGTAATATCACAGTATAACGATTCATACATTCATCATACAGAGACAGAGCAATCGTGCGGGGGCAGGGGAGTGATGGGGGACGGGGTATAACTCGGTACGCCGATAGATTTTACTCGGTAGGTACTAAGGATTCAGGACTGTCTCATTTGTAATCACACTAATCACGTGTTTCATTTTCTTTCTTTCTTTTAGCTTATATGGAAATTCCACTGAAATAATTTGTACCGATATTGTGATATAAAATAAACATTTTTATTATTTATTTTTATTTATTTTTTTTTTTTTCATGACTCGTTTTGTTTATTAAATTGATTTTTTATTCGTTTTCATATTTAGCGATCCAAGATGGCGGACATGAAATTTTCACAAAAATCGATATGGGTATCGTTTTCAGGGTTTTAGGGGTCGCCGATTTCGAATATATCATCCATTTAACAATCCAAGATGGCGGACTCAAAATTTTCACCAAAATCGATATGCGTATCGCTTCCAGGGTTTTTGGGGTCGCTGATTGCGAATATAACATCCATTTAGCGATCCAAGATGGCGGACTCGAAATTTTCACCAAAATCAATATGGGTATCGCTTTCAAGGTTTTTGGGGTCGCTGATTGCGAATATAACTTCCATTTAGCGATCCAAGATGGCGGACTCGAAATTTTCAGACTGTGACTATAAATAATGCAAGTATAGATCGTATCTCCTAACTTGCAATCCGTAAAAAGTGGTTGTATTTCAATGAGTGACATTCGCGTAAACTTTAGAAAATGACACATAGTATATTTGCCCGAAAAAAAACGTAGTATTGGTCGGGCCATATATCTTGGACCTACATAAATCGCGGGATACTTCCGGGCGCGCGGATTGTTAATGTAAGATCGTCCACCGCAGTAGCATCCCATGCTATCTTCAAAATACATCTAAGAAACGTGTAGGTATTGCGCGTATAGAGCCGATTTAGAACACATTTTAGGTCCAAGATATATCGCTCAAGCAATACCCTCTTTTCGCCAGGTATGATTTTGGGATCTTATTCTTGGGTGTGGAGTACGACTTTGATGTCAAATTTTGCCTCCAATATGGCCACCGCGCTGTAGTAGGTATCTAAACTGCATTAGCAATCAATCAATTAGCCCACCGCAGTCCACTGCTGGACATTGTACGCCATTTCACCCGATCCTCCGCCTTCTGCAACCAGTCTGTCCCAGCCACCTTTTTCAGGTGGTCAGTCCACCTGGCTACGTTGTGTCCTACCTTCCGTTTGCATTCTCGCGGTATCCATTCTAGGGCTCGTCTGCTCCAAAGGCCATCAGGTCCTTCGACAGACGTGGCCAGCCCATTACCACAAGGAGCTTGCTTAATCTGCGAGCTACATAGGTCGCTCCATTACCCGCTGCGCGACTTTTAGGTTACAGACTAGCCCTATCGTCAGTGTCCACGTAACTGCAATATGGGTATGTCTCAATGGGTGTTTGTAGGTAGGTATGCTGAATACGAATTTGATGTCATTTTTGGAATCCAATATGGCCGTCGCTCTGTGGTATCTAAATTGCAATATGGGTATGGTCTCTAATGGGTTTTTGCGTATGCTGATTACGAATTTGATGTCATTTTTGGAATCCAATATGGCCGCCGCGCTGTGGTATCTAAATAGCAATATGGGTATGGTCTAAAGGGTTTTTGAATATGCTGAATATGAATTTGATGTCATTTTTAGAATCTAATATGGCCGCCGCGCTGTGGTATCTAAATTGCAATATACGTATGGTTCAATGGGTTTTTGAGTATGCTGTGTACGAATTTGATGTCATTTCTGGTATCCAATATGGCCGCCGTGCTGTGGTATCTAAATAGCAATATGGTTATGGTCTAAGGGGTTTTTGACTATGCTGAGTACGAATTTGATGTCATTTTTAGAATCTAATATGGCCGCCGCGCTGTGGTATCTAAATTGCAATATACGTATGGTTCAATGGGTTTTAAAGTATGCTGAGTACGAAATCGATGTCATTTTTGGCATCCAATATCGCCGCCACGCTGTGGTATCTAAATTGCAATATGGGTATGGTCTAATGGATTTTGAGAATGCTATGTCACTTTTGGAATCCAATATGGCCGCGCTGTGGTATCTGAATTGCAATATGGGTACCTATGGTCTAATGGGTTTTTGACATAGACTTTGAATACACTACGTTTAATAGACACAGGCTCAGCGTGTCCACGCATGAGACAGAGAATGTTTTTAATGCTTAAAATCGTTAAGTTTATGCTATAAATAGTAATATCACAGTATAACGATTCATACATTCATCATACAGAGACAGAGCAATCGTGCGGGGGCAGGGGAGTGATGGGGGACGGGGTATAACTCGGTACGCCGATAGATTTTACTCGGTAGGTACTAAGGATTCAGGACTGTCTCATTTGTAATCACACTAATCACGTGTTTCATTTTCTTTCTTTCTTTTAGCTTATATGGAAATTCCACTGAAATAATTTGTACCGATATTGTGATATAAAATAAACATTTTTATTATTTATTTTTATTTATTTTTTTTTTTTTCATGACTCGTTTTGTTTATTAAATTGATTTTTTATTCGTTTTCATATTTAGCGATCCAAGATGGCGGACATGAAATTTTCACAAAAATCGATATGGGTATCGTTTTCAGGGTTTTAGGGGTCGCCGATTTCGAATATATCATCCATTTAACAATCCAAGATGGCGGACTCAAAATTTTCACCAAAATCGATATGCGTATCGCTTCCAGGGTTTTTGGGGTCGCTGATTGCGAATATAACATCCATTTAGCGATCCAAGATGGCGGACTCGAAATTTTCACCAAAATCAATATGGGTATCGCTTTCAAGGTTTTTGGGGTCGCTGATTGCGAATATAACTTCCATTTAGCGATCCAAGATGGCGGACTCGAAATTTTCACCAAAATCGATATGGGTATCGCTTTCAGGGTTTTTTGGGTCGCTGATTACGAATATATTATCAATTCAGCGATCCAAGATGGCGGACTCGAAAGTTTTACTAAAATCGATATGGATGTCGTTTTCGGGGTACTCGGGGTTGCTGATAGCGAATATAACATCATCTAGGATCTAGATGGCGGACTCGAAAGTTTTACTAAAATCGATATGGATGTCGTTTTCGGGGTACTCGGGGTTTTCAAAGTCAAAGTCAAAGTCTTTATTCGTTGAATATGGTACAAAATGGTGTTTAGGTACATAATGTTCATATTCTGCCGGTTCTGGCGTACAAAATTTTACATTGAATACATCTCATTATTTATCATTAAAAATCAACACATGCAACAGGTACAATTTAAAATTAAGATGTCAGTGTTTAATTAGATTGTATCATTTAAAAAATCGTCAATATTATAATAACATTTATCATATAGCATGTCCTTTAAATTCTTTTTAAACATGTCAACACTCAATTTTTTCCAGCTATCAGGTATCTTATTGTATATTTTTGGAGCTAAACAAAATGTACTACTCCACATAAGGGTTGACTTAGCTTTCCGAATACATAGTGCATTCCTACGCCTATTGCGATTCACCACATCAGACAGCTGTGGAAATAGATGTGGGCTCAATTTAACAAAGATAGCTGTTTCATAAATGTATATAGATGGAAGTGTCAGAACTTTGTATCTTTTAAAATATGGTACACAGCTGTCCGTTACTTTAAGATCAAACATAGCCCTGATACATCGCTTCTGAGACTTAAAGGCTATTTCTTTATTTGTGGAATTGCCCCAAAATATCACACCGTATCCCAGTACCGATTTGCTGATTACGAATATATTATTATTATATGAAGCGATCCGAGATGACTGGATGGATGGTATATTCGTAATTAGCAACTCAGAAAACATCGAAAATGATACCTTTGTTGACTTTGTGGGAAATTTCATGTCCGCGTTCGTTAAAATGGTCGTCAATCCGGATATCAGACAATTGCCGGCAGGCAATCATACGATGGAAAACTGTTGACTCCTAACTGATCGTGTGTAACCGCAAAACTGACAGCAGGGAATCGCCGGCAGGCCAAAATCGCTTTCGCATCGCCAACAGCGCTGTCAATTTAGGACTGCAAGCCACCCGATTCTCTCTGAAACTGCAGGCGGACTGATCGTGGATAGGCTCCTTAAGAATATATCATCAATTTAGCGATCTCGGCAATTAGTGAAATTTCATCGACATTAGAACCCGGACCCGAACCCGAATCAAAAATTGAAATTGAAATCGAAATCGAAACCGAAGCCTAAACCGAAACCGAAACCGAAACCGAAACCGAAATCCAAAAACTCAGAGTTAAAATATTACGTTTGCTTGATCATAATTGTTGGTTGAGTAGAACCGGCGATAATATAACTAAAAGTCGAAATAGTCGACATCCATGCGAGCAGAGCCGCGGGCGCATCAGCTAGTAATTTATATTAGCGTGAGTTGATGTGCCTTGTCTTGAGAGATCAAAATAGTGGTTATAATATTAAATGTTACAGAAAAATTAATTATAATTAAAAACTGAAGTGACAACCCTGACCAAACTGCAAAAGGCGCCGTTTCCGCAAACATCAAACGCCTTGAACTACTGTAAGATCTCTCGTTATACTGTGGTAATATTATCTATGGCGCCATGTAACACAAGTGTGACGACTTTGAAAGATAAATTACCCTAGTTTATGGATAAATTCGCTCGCAAACAGGCAATATTATTTTTTTTCTTTTCGCTTTGTATCTGCAATCAGTGATGTATCTGTAGGTATGTCTTATGAGTAGTTATGAGAGAAAAAAAATGTTTAGTGAAAAGTAAATTTGCGTGTACCATTGCCAGAAAGAGCAAAATATTAATTTAATTGTGAACTCCTTATTTGACGCCTGATTCGTGATAAAATTTGGCTCTGTTTTTAAGTTCAGGAGATCGTGATCTCTATTTCTGGATAAAATTCTTTACAGTGAGTTGTAATAGTATAAAACATAAATATTTGAAAGGTTTAATAGTTCCACAGGCGTAAAAAGAGAAGACGTCTGCGTCTGTGAATAGTAAGTTCAAAACAATATACCAGTCCTGGGACATCCTTCCGAGGGCTTACCCGGGGCTCCCAACCATAGGCTGCTGGGCGTTACCGTCGGGGTTTTTAGTCGGTAGGAGTCCGGCATAACATCCATGAACGATTTTCCCCCAGGTTTAAAAAAAAATACCTTTAGGTATTTTAAAAATGTGTAATAACAATAGTACTTAAGGTCTTTACCAATGAAATTGCCGTTTAGTATGAAAAAATTGAAACGATTTTTTTCATGTATTGTTTCTTTGTATTAATCGAAGTAATCACCCATGCAATCAATGCATCTTTGCCAACATCATTGGCAGTTTATCGATGCCCTTTTTAAAGAAATCAGCTGGACGGGAGGCAACAAATTCTTCAAAGGCATTTCATGACTGTTTTGTTACTCGGGTATTGAATTTTTCGCCCGTCAAAACGTTACCCAAATTCTGGAAAAAGTAGTAGTCTGTAGGCGCAAGGTCTTGTGAGTAGGGCGGATGACGGAGAGCTTCCAGCGTTGGATTGTAGTGTTAGCTCCGTAAACGTCGTTGATGTTGCATGCCGCTTGTGCCGTTTTGCTGCCACGACGGTACTCATATTCCATAATTACTCGATTTTTTACTTATTTTGTTTGTTACATATTTTGATTACTTTTTTGGCAACCAATTTGTACGTCCTGTAGGTAACTTCAATCCATTTTTGTTGTAAATTTGTATTTTCCGGAAAACTGTAATACAATTATAATATTACTATATACATGAGAATATTTATTATATTTCATCATATTTATAAGAAGTACCTACAACATGTATATTAGTACCCATAATATTGGACAAATAAACATTCAAAACCTGGCAACATCGAATAAAATTTATTTCGTAGTTTATGATAATTATTATTTGCTGTTTTATACTATTTTATCAATAGAATTATATGCATTAAGTACTTCCCATGAAATAATACACTGTGGCATGTGTATGAACGGGCCTTTAACTTTAAAAACGTATTTATTTACGAGTGAAAAGATACGCCGGGTAATATCCTTTACTATCGCGTTTACAATTCAAAACACTGCACCGTCCCATGTTTCCCTCAGTTGTGTTTACTTTATGTTGAATAACTATTACAAAACCAAATTGCGAATATTTTAGCACGTCTAAGAACAATTATTGCGTTATAAATACACGAATAAAAGTAAACTGAAAATCTGTCAAGTTTATTTACTTTCGTACATAGCTATTTTTCTTTATGGTTTGTTTCGCGAACTAGTTTGCTGGCCGTAGTAAAAACCGACACGTCAGAGGAGACAGAAAATCTAGTCACTCTGTCTCATTTCTTCACACGACATTGGCGTAAGTTTGTCTTTTTCTTGTATGAATGCGATGGAAGCTATCAATTTGTCTATGTTCTTCTCTGTCTACGGTTTTGAGTATGCTGATTACGAATTTGATGTCATTTTATTTGTCATCGTATCAATCCGTAAAACGTGCCGAAAACAATCGTGGATGGAAGCTTCAAGTCCAAAATTCAAACCAGGTCGGTCGTAGTAAAAATAATATAACATAAAAAATGCACGCTAAACAACACAAGACTATCCGTTCATCGAATTCAATTTATAAATTAACGTAAATAAACTAGAAGAAATGTTGAATAGCGCCATCTATTAACTAAAGTATAAAGTAAATATTGAATTAAAGCGCCGTATCTCAGTAGTACTGAAAAAGAACGTGAATGGCGCTGTTATTTTAACCAATTTATCGAAATTAGATCAAAAGTTCATTATTTTACGTTTATAAGTAATAATTAGTTTAGTTTGACTAGAAAATAACAACTTTTCTTGTATAAAAACGATTATATACGAGTGCTATGATAAATCGTTACACGTAACGCCATCTAGTATGTTCTAGTAGTAACTAAAAAAATTATCTTCCTTATGAAGACCCAGTGACAATACTGAAAGCGAGCTTCTCGAACATATCCAAAGTCGATGTCAGTGATTCAGTGTTACCAACTCAAGAGGTTTCTCCAAATTAGTGGGATAAAAGTGAGTTCGGGTTTTAGTGGCTTTATATTTTTATATAATACAAATAGTTTTAGAACTGTAGAACGTAAAGTGTTACGTTTTTGATTTACTAGTATATTCCGTGGGATAGCCCTAACCCAATTTAGCCATTTTTTGCACATTGTCTTAGCGATAAGTTCAAAATGTATGATTTTAAAAATTGTAGAACCGAGTGAAAACGGTATTTGTATATTTTGAAAGAATATAAAAAGGTATTTATTATCATTATAAAACGCAAATGGCTTATTTTGAATAAGGAAGGTTGGAGCTTTTTTTAGGGAGTTTCCCTTTAGCTGCAGCGACTTCATTCTTTTGTCAAGAATGTCAATTTTGACACTGATGTTTTGTATTATAATTGTCAAGTCATATATAAAGTATAAACATTAAACAATTAATAAACATTGTGGATTTTATAATTCATAAATTGATTTGTGACTGAATTATCATTATCAACTGACTGAATTATCAAACAACAAATTGGTTATTTCTACTGAAGTAACGATGGCAGAATTAAAATTCTGTAGAGTGTGTTTAGTGACTAATGTTAAAATGTACAGTCTGAACATTACATCTAATAATTCCATTGGACTTATTTATTCACATTTAGCACAAATTCGGGTATGATATATTTAATATACTAAAAAGTTTTTATTACAACACACTAGTATAATCCACAATTTTGAAAGATAAATTCATCCATACTAATATTAAAAATGCGAAAGTAACTCTGTCTGTCTGTCTGTCTGTATGTTACGCTTTCACGCCTAAACAACTGAACCGATTTTAATGAAATTTGGAATAGGGGTAGATTAGGCCTTGAGAAAGGACATAGGCTATGTTTGGTCGCGATAACCGACATCCACGCGGGTGGAGCCGTGGGCAAAAGCTAGTAAGTAATTTATACTTATGGAACAGAACTATTGTAGTTATTATTACTCTTTCTTATTACAGATTTGTGACCGTAATCAACATGTATGTTTTGCATGTGCAAGCTTATTGCAGAAATATCAAAGGTTTAAGTCAAAGTGTCTTAGGGCTCACAATATACTATCAAAATTCACAGTCAATTCAACAGAGGTAAGTTTGCAATTGGGGGATTGGTAGCTATGGTTTATGGCAATGGATTGAAATAGGTGATTGAAGTTTTTAATTAATGTCTCGCTGGCAAAGTGCCTCAAAGGTTGTATATGGCCAGTTGAAAATGAAACTTTATTCCGTGGTCAGGTAAACTCATCATTGAATTTAACTCAGCTAGTCGCAAATCAGCTCTAACTTTGACTAAGTTTAGAAGAGAAGAAGAGCAAGATAGCTCTTTTCTGTTCGGGCCAAGCAGTGGGCCGGCAAAGTGATTTAAATTTGGAACATTAACATTCATAGAAATCGAACGCAAATTGTATGGATTACTGGCTGATACGTGTTGGCTGCATAGCGCGGGGTGACCTGTGCTAACTAAAAAAAAACAAAGAGCGCCAATTACCTCTCTGTTCTTGTAATTAGTACATTACCTATTTAAGTTGTATTTTGCAAAATAATATAAGTTCTACTTCGAGTTATGGAAGTGACAATGCATTAACTCCTGAAACAATTAGATATTATAGAAGCTAAAAACGCCGTACAAAACTAGTTACGCCCGAGATCATAGAACGGGGATGAAAAGTAGATAGATAACTCGGGAGCAAAATATTTTTCTCTCGGGCGGTGTACTTTGAATCCCTCGTTGCGCTCAGGATTCTACGTTAGAATCTTTCGCTTTGCTCTTGATTCAAAGTAGCGCCCTCGCCGTAAAAATACTACTTTGCTCCCTTGTTATTCAATCTGCTATTATTATGTTTATTTTTTTATGCATAAATCTTAAATAAATAAATAAAAAAAGTTGTAAAAAAATTGGATCTAGTATAAAAAAAAAATTGTATAAAATATTTTGTTCTTAATTCACTTTGCAGATAACAGAAGAAGTCATTCATAGCATAGATAGAAAAGACAATGATCTGGAATCCTGTTATGGAGTCTCTACAATTTATATAAATAATATTATCCCATCAGATAATTCAAAAAATGAATACTCACAAATCAATAAAGCCTTATCTATTCAAAACAAAGAGACTGATTTATTAGAATTGGAAATAAAAACTGAGTCAAATGAAAAGTGTAATGAGGTTGGCTTCAGTGAGCCTTTAAAAGACCCAGAAACAGCACAAATTAAAGTAATAAAAGAACCTAAAACTAAAAAAGTAAAATTAAAATCTGAACAAATAGATATCACTAACACAGACGAAAAATGTGATGATCTAAATGACACTCTTGATGAATTAAATGATAGTGATATGATTGAGAACCTTCAAGACGATATTACAGAAATGTCACCTCGGAAATGCAAAAATGAAACCGTTACAGGAAATAAGAGTAAAAAACGGAAGGTTGTAGTCATGAGCAGTGACGATAATCTTAGTGATAATGAACCTTTATCTAAAACAGTTACTAAAGTAGTAAACAGTTCACGAGAATCTATTAAAAAGATGAATAATTTTAGCATAGATTTATTTGATGACTATGTGACGGTCATGTTTCTAACGCTTGAAGATGCTAGAAAAGAGATACTATCACGAAAAGAGTCCAGTAATTATAAAAGGTCGCCATTTAAATGTGATCTTTGTTACAAAGGTTATGAGGCGCAAGCAGCTTTTGAAAATCATAAGAAAAAACATAGTATAGTAAGTGAAGCATTTTTTAGATTTTCTAATTTTTTCTAAAATGTAGATAGGTAAACTTATTTATATTTGTGTCAAATTATTTAAGACTTACTTCTAACAACCAATACTTATTTTATTTAAGTTACTTACCGAAATTTGCAATTTATTTCATTGGAATATGTACAATACAACACAAATGAAAGTTAAGTCTGTAAATCTGCGGTAGCCTAGTGGTATGGGTAATGGACTGCTGAGACGAGGTCTCGGGTTCGATTCCAGGTTTACCATGGCACCTATTTGGGACCTAAACATAAACTGGCGAAATGTGGGTGCTAGCACCTCTGCCTACCCCTTCGGGGAATACAGGCGTGAGTTTATGTTATGTTATGAATAAAATAGTTACCTGCCTACTGTGCTTGTTACTATTAGAAAAAGTGAACAGCTATTTAATGGTTTCTGTCAAGATTAATTTCAAATTATTCATTTTATATTTAGCCCGAACTTGATTACTGAAAAAAACTTATAATGTAATAGTTGTTCGTGTAATGTGTGTAATATTTACCTACGTAAACTTTTCTTCAGGAACATGGTGACCATGAGTGTGATGTTTGCTACCTTAGATTCCTAAAACCGATTTACTTATGCAAACATAAGTTGTCATGTCACAAAAGAAAATTTACTTGCAAGCTATGTCCGTATATATGTTACTGCATGTAAGTATACATATTCTTTTGAAATAATTAAAATTATATTTACTGTGTTGAATTGATGATACTAAACCTCTAAATTTTTTTTGTGGAATCCTTGCCTGTTGTTGCGCAATAGACGCATATATGACCATTCGTTCTACGCTAAGCCATTATCATCAAAATAGGTGAAAGCGTTTCCAAGGTGAAAATAATGACGAACACAGGTACACTAAATCCAATTAAAGATGTAATGGTATTTGAATGAATTTTTTATAGCATTTATTATGCTAACTTTAAAGTTCGAAAAACATCGGAAAAAATGAAATGCTCAAGTGAGACTTGAACTCACAACCTTTTTCCTTACAGGGGGAATGTTCTTCCAACTGAGCTATTGAGCCACACCTGAATCACTTCAAATTTTCCTTCTCTTTATAGCCATCTTTAAGGGATGTGGTATCATTTGTTGACTCTTGAATATTTTATCAATGCTTATCACCATTTTCTTGACCTTTTAGGGACCAGGCTAGAACCCATGTGAGTCTTCACCAAGGAAAGAAGTATCCATGTAAGGATTGTGGGGAAATATTCAGGTAGAGAGCAAGATCATTTTAAAAATAAGAATTGTTTTTTTCTTCTTCCAAGCTATACTTAAACGCCTTTCTCACTACAATTCTTAAGATTCCATATCTTTATGTCTCTAGTTATCATTGAAGCACGCGATTCATTCGGTCTAAGTACTCTTGCATTTGAGCTTGAGCTGTGATTTAACTTAAGTACGCTTAAGCTGTGTGATCAAGAATGATCTCGCAGGTTCACAAGAAGGGCCTCAGAAAGTTCTTATAGGGTTGGCAGCACGAGTGTGACGCCCCTGGTGTGGCACACGCCCATAGGCCACGGTACACAATATGCATAAACCCCATCCACAGCTATGAGGTACAAGGGTTTACCACTGATGACCGAAATTCATTTGATCATTTGACGTGTGACCGATAAAACATTAGGCTATTCTACTACTGATCGAATGAACAATTGACCAAAAGAGTTTTTATCGAACCAACATTTGGTATTTTTACTACTGATCGAATGAACGTTTGGTCGAAAAACAGTTGTCTAAAGATTTTTTTTACATGATTATAAAAAAATCCAAGTCGGGTTGTGAACCTTTCTCAATAAAGTTATCATTAACATTCCCTGGTGCCACACTGTTTTTCGACCAAATGTTCATTCAAACAGTAGTAAAAATACCAAATCTTTGTTCGATAAAAACTCTTTTGGTCAATTGCTCATTCAATCAGTAGTAGAATGGCCTAATGTTTTATCGGTCACACGTCAAATAATCAAATGAATTTCGGTCACCAGTGGTAAACCGGAGGTCCAAGCCACCTGAGTGATATAAAAAGAACCTAGAAGCTAGTGTACCTATTAATAGACAAGCGACACCATGTATTCTGTGGCGAGTCTTTAGCGCGGCTCAGACGGCAATTGCTACTATAAAAGACTAGAATACCCAAATCTAGAAAAAGTGTAGGATGGGGGCCTATCGGCTCCATAGTGAGAGCTTTGGATGTTCATATTTTATTTGCTTCCTTCCAGCATGCCGAACAGCCTGCTTATGCATAAACGTGTGAAGCACTTCGATCAGTCAGTAGCGGAGAACGTTTGTGAGTTCTGCGGGAACACATTCGCTTCAGCTCGAGGACTCTTCTTACACAACATGAAGCTGCATCGAACGGTATACACATTTTCAAGTACAAACTAATTTGTTGCGTTACATGATACGCAACAACTTGGTTCACACGCGTGTACCACTATCGAACACTCTGTTTGTGAAGCATGTTTGCGGCGAGCCTGTTTGTATGGACGGTGTTAGAATAGTTTTGATAAATTCTGCCAATATCCAGATATATCGTCTAGACGCACACAACATACTCGTATGTTTAGGTTTGATGTATATGAAGTAAAACACGTTTGCTCTATTTTAAGTAAGGAACGAGGTGTGATGTTCCTCGGACCAAGATAGGTGATCACGCCTGGCGGGCCGCGGCCCAACGATTGTCTTTGGGATGTTGTACATATATTGTACCAGCGCGAGAACTTCACTTTCGCGATGCATGATTCGTTGTGACGTAGTAGTTTGCTTTCTGTCGCTAGATGGCGCTGGGTACATGTGGTTACCACATAAGTAATAAAAAAATTGAAGGTAGCAATGAATTCAAAGGTCAATCGAATAAAGGTGTGGGCATTATTATTATTTCCTTTGATTATTGATATGTCTAGATAGAGCATCGCGCTGCAAAAGAACAAAAAGAAATGGGACGAATTTTCCATAATAGTGTGCGTGACAGCTTCGTCTTACACTCGCGTTATGTCAGTTTGCTTTTTAGTGTGCGAGTGTGAATTGATACCAGTTGCTGAAAACTGCCTCAAAAATAGGGAAAATTTTATGTTAGAAATTATTTTGTTTTTTGTTTGCATTTACTTCCTCATCCGAGATAGCACTTTCATCAGATTGCAATGATGATAAAAACAAAGCTATTTGTAATATTAACTTTTAGAAAATTACATTGCATCATTAGGATATTACGTGTTACGTCGGGCAACATAAAAGTATTCATATTTATCGCAAAATCCCGTTTAAATTTTATATTTAAACTCTGTATGTATTAGGAGACTGTAAAAGCGTTAATAATTGTATCCGTTTTTGTGGAATATTTTTTTTAATTATTTAATAAACTTGCCTTACGCGGCACCGTTCCCTTCTTTAATCTCAAGCATCCCTGCTCATTGACAAAATATTTGTCTTTTTCATTAAAATGGTCAGAGCAAATAACTGAGTTTTTCATCGGTTGCCACAATTCCTCGTTACGACTTTTTCGTATAATCTGGATCCATCGGTTTCTTAGTATTGGATCGCTTGGTATTCTGAAAAATATAACCAAAAATCCATGATACTAAGTCCATTCTGAAATTTCATAACTACGACGTGGTGGCCATATTCTGTCTTGCAAAAAATGACATCAAATTCGTACTCAGCATGCCGAAAGACCCTTCATACGATACTCCTATTGTATTATACATTATATTATTTTTTTGCTAGGCCACGTTTTTTATGGGAGTTTTGACTTGAGTAACTAGCAACATACCAGTTAAGTACAAAATGGTGACGACAATTTTAAATTATTTTAGAAAATAGCTAATGGCTTATATTGCTAAAATTGGTACAATACAATGGTACTTACCGATGAAAGGCAATTTTTTTTATTGATTTAGACCGTCCTTTATAATTTCTGCACACTTTTATCACACAAATCGTCATTTTCAAAATTACAAATTATTGTCCGTGCCCACTGACAGTGCGTCTGACACTGAAAGCAGGAAAGTCGTTTAGAGTCCAACAGTTGGTCTCTATTTTTTTGGCCGCTTCATAGATATAGGAAGAACGCTCGCGCGCTTAGTAGATAGGCCATACCTACAGATTAGGCGTGTATACCTACGTTCCATTTTCGTGAATGAACGTATGGCCGACGGTTACTACGTTAGGGCTGTAGCTTCTAGTATCGTAATATTTGTCGATATCTTATATTTAGGAGTATAGAAAAATGCTAGGCGCATGGTATCATCATGACGGTTTATGCGAAGAAAATAACAATAAAAATATAATAAGCATTTTTTATTTAAATATTGTCGATGTGACAGCTTATCGCATTGTGTACGATCGTAGTGTCTAAACCTGATGTCTAGAAAAGTGTATTACACATTTAATTAAAAGAAACTTGTGATTAGTGCTATGTGTTGCATCAGAATCGGCACAAATATTTTTCATATCATAAAATTCACATATAAATTTAAATATATATAAGTAATAACTTACGGGGGTTCTCTTGTTTGTCAGGTGCATTTTAATTAATTTTTCCGTTTTTGTGTTATGTGTATGTTTACCACGCTCGATGAGGCGTATATAAGGCCTCCTCTTGATTTTTTGTAAATGAGGCTCTTCACGTCTTCTTCTCCGAGCAGCAATGATGCAAAACCTCGCATTATTTTTTTTTAATAAAACTCCTTGTGATAAAGCCAGCTTTGTATTGCGTGATACTCTCTGTATACGCATCAATATTTGTTTTAACACAAATCTTCGGCGATCTCCACTAAGCTATTTTTGGCGGGATGTGGCCGAGCGACTGCGAAGTAAGAAAATAATAATAACCGTAGGCCGACAAATTTGTAGGTATGCAGAGGTTAATCTCCCTAACTTAAGGAACTTAACTGAGTTAGATTGTTGATTTTCCAGACAGTGAGTTATCTGTACCAGCTATTAGTTAATTTGTACTATTATGTGAAAAAAGAGTATTTTCGTCGACAAATCATTTGTTGGAGTACATCACTATTATGCTTCTTGTAGTTTCGTGTAGAGTAAAGTAATGAATGAGTGTAACAAATCATTCATGGATTGTGCCAAAACTCGGCACGCTGTCAAATCTATACACTCATTTTCCCAAATGAGAAATAACGTAAATGTTTTGTCTCTTTTTTACAGGCAAAACTGTATATTAGAAAAAAAGAGAAAAAGTGATATTTCATGGTCTGTCTCATGTTTGCCTCATATATGTATAACAAAAATTTGTATATGTTGAATAGGGCCACCCTGTGGGCCGCTTTCAACGCTTTGACTGTCTATCTAGACATATCAATAATCAAAGATTATTTCATTGATCCTAGACAAATATTGCGTTAAGGTAGTAAGTAAACTTCTTTTATCTTTCAGGAAAAGAACAGCAAGGAAGGCCCAAATTGTGAGGAGTGTGGTGTCCACTTTACTTCGGATGTGGCGTGGAAGCGACATCTAGTGCTGTCCACCAAACATGTAGTTAGGTAATACTGAGTGTTTGAACCTTTAGCCTCAGCGTAGCAGTCATAAGTCTCTCTGGCTAATGAAATAGCAGAAAAAAATAGGGAAATTGCCATACTACCAACTGCAAATGTACCTTGGTAATCCTATATATTTATACGGGAATACAAAGTTATTTATGCAGTTGGTAGTATGACAGTCGTTCAATTATTGACCTGTTTTAAGAGCTGTTTTAGGTAAACCGAGCAGGAAGCCCGAGCCGGTACCACGTCGGGCTCGGGTGCGCTCTCCTACTCGGTTTGCTTTCACCATTATCTTTGCGTTAGCCTCGGTCGCAGGCTGATCTGTCACCGGGATCTGCGTTTTCCAGTTTAATTGCGACATCGAAGCCAGCCATTATTACAGCTACTCTCATACTGAAATGTTAACTTAAAAAAAACAAGTCTTTACGCACGGAGCATCAAAATGAATAAAAAAAAACATGACGCTACAGGTCTTCTATGGGCAACTATATCGAAATATAACTTTTGCCATTACGACACAGCTTCAGCTGGACTGCAGATAGCATAATACTAAAGTAGCAGGTGTCAATATTTTTTTTCTACATAATTTGTGGACGTGGCGCAAAGCGCAATGGCAAATGGATTTTGGCGCTCAACTTTTGTCATTTTAAGCAAATTATGTCATTTCATGGGGTTAGTTAAATTATGAAACTGCAAATATTTTTGGTCTTAAAACACTTGTGCGGCTCGTTTTTGTAACTCACACTCGTATTTTAAGACCCCTTATTGTGTTCTGCAACAGTTTCATGAACTAATATGTTGCAGTAACGGTTGCAAGTATTGCGGCGAACGGTTTGCTAACGACGAGGAATTAAAATGTCACACCCGCGCACATCACCCACGCGTCAAACAAAATAAATGTGAGAAGCTACCCGCGGCTTGTCCTGTTGTAAGTATTCTCTCATTGTTTTCTGTACACTATTTTATTGCCCTAAATCTGTACGGGTCTTAAATAACCATGGAACTCATGCGTATGAGTCAAGAGCTGTCACCATACTCTATAATGACAAAAGAAACCACCTGCTAACTTTTTTGGCTTTCTTTCCTCAGTCAGTTTCGTAGGCGGCTTATATGACATTGGATATATCGTTCTTGGAAAGACGTATAAAACAAGCGTAGACGTATAAAAAAAGCATTAAAGGAAACCAGTTACGTAGACGTATACAGGGTGTAATCGTTAAGTGTGTCCAGGCGATTATTCCGTAACTATTACAGATATCAAAAAACTTTAAACTGATATCGAAAGTACGTTACCTAATGAGTAAAATTCCATAAATAACTTTTTAAAAATCAAACGAGTGGTATCTAAAATTTTGACATTAAACCCTCCCATACATTTAGTATTAGATTAGTAGAAAGGTTTTAGTTTCCTTATTTTAAGTGGTCTGGTACTCATTTTGCCTTAATCATATTTTATGATTACGTATGATATGACAATGATGATTTTAAAGTAGATACATGTGAAGATTTTTTTTTTAATTTTTAAAAGAACATTAGAACCGAAGTTACTAATATTCCCTCTAACCCCTCCAACTAAGCTAAAATGCTTGTGCTAAGTGTGGGTTCGCGGTGTGAACATAGCGCGGAGTACTTTGCACGTACATCGCACTCGGCCGAAAGCACTGTCTCGCTGCTCCACTCTGTGTGTGAGATCAAGACATAAGCCGGTTTTAGGTCTCCTTAGTGATTGTCTCGCCTTGGAATTCGGGGGCAGCCATCCTTCGGTTAGAGAGGTGCATATGTGAAATGCATGTGAAAAATTCATCCGTTTGATGTGATGCATCCAATGCGTACGATGTCAAAAGGTGGACGCTTATCTTTTGCTTTAGGACCCGATACGGACTACGGAATTATACCTATTATATTAATATTATATTTGCGTGCCCAATTTCAGTGCAATAAATGGCTGTCGAACCGCGTGGAATACAACAAACATGTAACCGGTGAACACCCCCAGTCGGACGAGGCGAAGAAACTGAACAATCACGAACTAACGCCGTTCGTGTGTGAAGTGTGCGGGCAGGCGTTTAAGGTACGTTTTACTCATTGGGTTATTGCACATTGGATATGTACGACCTTTCCAACAGATCACAATGTCCCGAATTCATCTAAATCACTAATATAATAAATTACCTTTTTCCCGCGGCTTCCTATCTGTGTCGTGACAGAGAAAGAATACTTAGATCACCACCTCACTTCTTCCGAAGGGTGTCTTAAGAGGCGATTAACGAAAAAATACGCAGACGATATCAGAAATAAAACCTTGTACCAACTCGTCTGGCCAACGTGGAAACAGCAGGCCAGAATCTCCCAGTTTGGAGAGGCCTATGTCCGGCAGTGGTCTTTTTTTTATAGTAAAACACTCCCGCCGAGTGTTTTACTATGAATGTAAATGACCATGTCAGTCTCAAATCAGTGGTCTTTGTCTTATATACAAACCTTGTCTTAACACCAACAAACACAAAACAGAAGAGAACTGAGTACTGAGACTGTTTTAGTGTCACGCGGACCGTCCGTACAAATAGCTCCGCGCATACGCCATTATTGAACTGCGCTGATGCTCCGGGCGACACTAAAACCACAGATTACCTAAATAGAAACGTTCACTGCAGTTAGAGGGAGCAATAGTCCGTAAGGATAGCTCCGTGGCACGGACATGCCATTCAGACGGCTGCGGAGCTATCGACGACCGTCCATACTTTTAACTCGTCCGCATTACTCTTTACCGCTCCCTAAGCTTAATACAGAGTTCTACGTACTGACGGTCCGCGTGACGCTAAAACTACCATAAATTTTGTTTCACGTGCCTCTATGCCCTTGCAGCAGCAGTGCTTCCTCACGTACCACCAACGCAAGCACACAGGCGAGCGGCCGTACTCGTGCGCCGACTGCGCCAAAACGTTCCACATGGCGGGAGCACTGGCCATCCACCGCACCGTGCACCAGCAGGCGCGTGCGTACAAGTGCGAGCTTTGCGCGCGACTGTTCTCCTTCAAGAGTGCGCTGAACAAGCACATGAAGGTACGCACCTCACTATTGCGCGCTATAAGTAACGTATAGAAGTATGCCACCTCACTAATTCGCGGTATAAGTAGCGGATGGAAGTATGCCACCTCACTATTGCGCGTTATGAGTAGCGGATGGAAGTATGCCACCTTACTTGCGCGCTATAAGTAGCGCGTGGAAGTATACCACCTCACTATTGCGTGCTATAAATAGCGGATGGAAGTATACCATCTCACTATTGTGCGCTATAAGTAGCGGATGGAAGTATGCCACCTCACTATTGCGCGCTATAAGTAACGGATGGAAGTATGCCACCTCACTATTGCGCGCTTTAAGTAACGGATGGAACTATGCCACTTCACTATTGCGCGCTATAAGTAGCGGATGGAAGTATGACACCTCACTATTGCGCGCTAGAGGTAGTGTATTATAAATAAATAATAAATAAATAAAATAAGATTTATTTTGCTCACCACATAATAATTTGGAGTATACATTTGGCTAGTGTTATATTTATAGTATTCCCATGTGGGGAGCTGGTGCCTAAACTAGGAAGAATCCTGTATTTCAGGTCACCAGTACACACCCATAGGACTTCCAGTACTGCACAGATGGTAAATATTACAGTATTGATTAAAGCGAAATCAATTACAACAATATAATTATTCTTTTGTGGGTAATGTCAGGATTAGAAGATATATTATTAGCATAGTATAAAGAGATATTGGTTTATGAGTGAATTGAATGCGTGGCAGTACACGCGTGTGTTTGAGTGTGTGTGTGTGTGTATGTGTGTGTGTGTGTGTGTGTGTGTGTGTGTGTGTGTGTGTTTGGTTAATTTCTGAGGTTTCAAACGGGGACTGATAGGAGACATTCAGTATTGTCATAGTTCATTGTCATGAGCCATTCGCTGGTTGTTTCCTTGCACAGTGATTTTGTTAACTTATATATGGGTAGTACTTTATTCAGGTTATTATAAAGGTACCCGCCAAGGAAACAGAAGAACCTATTTGTAAATTGCTTGTTGAATGAGTCTAGGGTGCGGTCGACAGGCTTAAATCGCCTCTTATTTTGAGCTGCAGATGGGTTATATTCAAGCAAAGAGTGTTGTTTTGTTATAACATGGAGAATGAACAATTGACGGACAGTCAGCACCTTGCACCTTTCGTACAACTCAGTTGTGGGGAATCGGAAGGGGAGGAAATGAGATACTTTCAATATCGCTCGCTGGGCTCTTTCTACCTGTATAATAAGTGACTTATCTGCACCACCCCAGGCCGTAATACAGTAGGATAGCAGCGATTGACAAAGGGCGAAGTAAACTGTCTTCCTTAGATCTTCATCTGCTACATGTCTGAGGTTTTTGAAGACGTATATTAATTTACGGATTCTAGATGCAAGAGTTTCGATGTGCAGATGGAAATCCAAGAAAGGATCTAGTATTACACCAAGATATTTAATTGATGGAGCTCTGCTGAGGTGTGTACACCGACAGGTTGTATTGTGTGTAAGTGTGCACGTATGTACTATGATGGGTAGGGAGAGGGCGGAAAGGGAAGCGCTGTTCCGAATGGCAAACGGTATGTACTGCGTTTTATCCGCGTTGAGCGTCAGGTAGTTTTTTGTCAGCCATTTGGTCACGGTATCTAGCCCTGCTTGAGCGTAACTGAATACGCTCTCCCAAGAGTATGAGTGAAATATGAGTGCCGTATCATCTGCGAAGGTATAGATGTTACCTTTCGGTAGATTTATCGTGCACAGATCGTTAATATAGATGAGGAAAAGAGTTGGCGAGATAACGCTCCCTTGGGGAACTCCATATGTGACTGGCAATTCCTTACTAATCTGGCCATCTATCTTAACGCTCTGTACACGGCAACTGAGGTAGTCTGTAAATAGGTTAAGTTGATTGCCCCTTATTCCTATATGTTCCATCTTCTCCAAGAGGATAGGAACAGAGACCGAGTCGAAGGCCTTAGCCAAGTCCAGGAAGATACCCACTACTTTTTGACCCTCATCCAGTTTCCTGACTATGTTATTAGTTAGATCATGAACTGCGTCACTAGTCGATCGCCCTGCGCGAAACCCGTATTGGGTCGGTGACAGGATTTGGTTTTTCTCGAGATAGCTGGTTAGTCTAGAGTTCATAAGTCGTTCGAGTATTTTGGATAACGTAGGTAAAACAGCAATGGGCCTGTAGTTGGTTACTCGGTCTCTGTCTCCAGCCTTGTGGATTGGGTGTATAAGGGCCTTTTTAAAAGTTTTAGGAAATATACCAGACGAAAGCGATAGATTGCAGATATGGGTCAACAGAGGGACAATAGTTATTTTATTTTGTTTTATTACATCGACTGATATATTATCCCACCCGACAGCACAACCCTCTCGCAGGGAATCTACCATCTTACTCACTTCTTCCTCATCGGTGGGAAGCAACGCCATAGAATGTGATGGTGTGTTAGTGCTGGCCCGTAATGGTGAGTGTAGGTAGCCTGTCTGTGTATTTTTTATGTTTTCCGCGAGTTCTTTACCTATGTTGGCGAAGTAATTATTGACTTTATCGACTGCCTGGTCGGAGGAAGGTGCGAGCGATAGCAAATCAGAGGGATTGCTTTTGCTTACCGATCTGCCGGCGATTTTATTAATTGTCTGCCATAGTTTTTTGTTGTTTTGCCCTGCATTTGCTAATTCCTTGGTTTCGAACTCTCGTCTGACCTTTTTTAGTACTCTATTGCAGTAGTTCCTGTATCGTGTATACGAGGTACGGATGACTTCATCGTTTGGTGTTTTTATGAGTTGCTTGTGCATGTTATCTCGATGTTTCAAGCACCGAATGAGGCCCGGTGTTATCCATGGCTTCAACATCTTCTTACGATTTGGGGGCTTCACGATTGAGGTGTTGGAAACAATGATGTGTCGGATGGAGTTGACAAGAAAATCTGCAGCAGTGTTCGGGTCTTTAGTGGCGTAGATTTCACCAAAGTCGTAGTTTTTTAGGTCTTCTGATACTTTAGGGTAGTTAATTCTGTTCATGACATTAGGGGCCCTATGCTTAGGGATATTTTTTGGCAAGTACAACATTGTTAGCTCGTGGTCGGTTAAGGCTGAATGTGCGACCAGGGCTTTGGCTGTTAGCGAAGATTTTAAAATTATGTGATCCAGGCAGCTATTTTCTCGGGTTGGCAAGGTATGAGCTGGCAAGAGACCGTGGGAAGCCAATAGAGTCAAATAGGCATGTCGGTCTGGGTCTTCTGAATTTTCGCTAATGTTTATGTTGAGGTCACCGGTCAATATTATATGTCTAGTGTTGCTTATGATAGTTAGTGTGTCGTTTAATTCATTAAGAAAGCGTGGGACATCTTTTGTACCTGGGGGACAGTATAAGACCAAGATCGTCGTATTATTGTTTAAATCTATTTGGAGACAGTTTGAATTCAGGAAGGTAGGCTCCTTAACAGTGGCTACAATTTCATTTTTAATGTAGGCCACAACACCCTCGTTTTGAGTCCTGTGATTTGTTGTTGAAAATTTGGCATACCCTGGTAGCGGTGGAATATTATTGTTTTCAAGAAGCCAACATTCGGTTAAGACAATTACATCCCACTCGACCCGGGTCCTATGTAAAACAGTTATAAATCCATGTATGTTTTTGTTTATACTCCTTATGTTTTGGTTAATTATTTTCAATGTGTTTTTGAGGTTTAGACCAGGTGGGATACAGTTTTCAATGTCGCAGGTAAAGCTATCTGCCACTGATATGGAGTCAACAAACTGTATATTGGAATTTATACTATCGAATTTTAATAGCGTCATTGCATATTACTATTAATCCCCGGGATCCAACGTATAGTATGTAGGTATTGTGAGTTTTCTGTGTTATTGGTATGTTAGATTTCAGTGAATTGATTATAGGTGTGTTTGTGTTTGTATTATTGAGGTGTGAGTGTGTGTGTTCTAGTGACTGAGTTATCTTATGATTATCATTACAATAGTATAACATATTTAACAATAAGAAAATATCATGCATAAACAATATCCGGCAGACAACCGATATCATAACAGTTTTGGTTGAGGTTTTAGTACAATTTGGGTATAATAATATTAAATTCGGATTAGTCATTGACTCGAAGAGAACATTTATATTAAAATTAATAGCAATTACATAACTGACGGTATCGCCAGGGAAATTTAAATTATGGCGAGTTACATAGATCAGGGTTAGTAAATGCATATCAATATCATATAGTCATGCCGATCCTAATCTTTCCAGGTCTTCTTCTGAATGTATACGAATTTGCGGGTCATTTACTTGTTTCTTTAGGTACACTATCCCATGTGACGTCCAGCAGAAGGTATAGCCGTTAGTGCGTTGGTAAGCTCTGGCTAGGGCGTATAATCTTTGCGTTTTGGGTGTCAAGGATTCGGCTACATACAGGGGTCTTCTAGGCTGTTTAAGATCTATATGGCTAGTATTCAATTTGTCGTTGTTGTTTTTATTCTTGTTAAATGTTTTGACTCCCTTTAGAAATTTGTCTTTTAATATTGCTGAACTAAGTTCAACAATGAGTGGATTGGAACTATCCTTGGAGCTAATTCTAAACACGTCTCTTATACTTGAGCATTCCATTTCTAAATTCACCGTACGTCCTACTCTCGTAACTAAATCGCTGAGAATCTCCTTTGTTTCACCTGGGACCTTGGGCATATTTCGAATTTCTAAACTGCATACTCTGCTTTTTCGTTCTAAGCTTTCTATAGTATTTTCCAGCTGTGTAATTCGCTTCTTATCCTCTTTACGTTCCAGTTCTAAGTGTGATATTCGCTTCAGAAACTCGTCGTGCTTGTTGGACATTAGTTCCACACTATTTTTAAGGTCATAGTTTTGTTCAATGATGTTATTCATTTTGCATAATAGGTCTTGAAATCTTTGTTCCTGTTCTTTGGAGAAGGCAGTAAAAGTGCTCATAGATAGGATATCGGTTCCCTTATCATTCTGCTTGGTTGTTCTTTTTTTTCTTCCAGCTGCACTCGGGTTTGGATCGACTGTTGCTGGGGAGAGATGGCTTGTTTTGGTCGCAATGTTGTCGCAGATTGTGGTCAGTGTTCGACTCGAAGTGTCGGTTTTTGGTTCCATTGTAGGTGATGTAGGGGGCGTGCGGTTAATCGGCATTGCACAATATTATCGGACGTACCACTGACAGGAGCGTTACTTTGGTAGTGGCCGGATAACTCGTGCGCAAGCAGTGATGTATGTTAAGATACTCGGTTAGAAGAATTTATGAAATCACAAAAAGACTTTCGGGTCGCTAGGTTTTGAACCGGCGTCACCTTGTACAGCGCGTCCAAACCCGCACTATTTCCCACCACACCACGGTGCCGCCACACCATGGTAACCGTCTCACTATTTGTGTTTGAAGGTAAATACCTAACTATTGTGCGTTAGAGGTAATGTTGAAAGGTAGGTCTTCACTATTGCGCAATAGTGATAGTGTATGGTGGTAGGCATCTTACTATTTTACGCTAGAGGTAGTGTATGAAGGTATACCACTTTACTATTGTGAGCTACAGGTAGTTATCGAAGGTAGATACTATTGTGCGTTCAAAGGTAGTGTTAGAAGGTAGGCATCCCACTATTGCGGGCTAGAGATAGTGTATGAAGACAGGCAGGTCACTATTTAATTGTGGGCTAGAGTAAGTGTATAATGGCAAGCACCTCACTCTTGCGCGCTTCATATGCCGACTTCGATGCACAAAGCCATGAAGATTCATCATAATCTTAACGATGTTCAAGGCTCTCATCTCAGGTTAAGGCATCACCTTTCCGGCTTTCATTCCTTTACTTCGCAAAGTCTTGCATATCCGTGGTAGTTAAAGCATTGGCATGCATGTCGGCTCAACGTCAAGCCGTTGCTTTTTGGGTCTAATCGTTGTAGAAGAACACATTGACGAGTTGATGGTAACATATTTTTTACTGTATTCACAGATCCACCTCGGCATACGGCCACACAAGTGTACAATATGCGACAAAGGCTTCATCCACAAATGTGATTTGAAGCTTCACATCAAGTATGTCCACGACAAAGTGCCTTGGCCTAAGAAGAAAAGCAAGAGGAAGGGTACAGACGATAATGCGTCTTATGCAGAATACAATTAAGCTCTTAACTGCACTTACAAAATATTTTTGCCAATTTGTCCAATTTAAAAATTGATTCAAGAATACAATAGAAAAAAAATAGGGAATATAAATCAACGAGTCAATTCGTAGTAGCGCAGAGTCAAAGGGAAACCTTTTACATTAAAGAGCCAATGTCACTCTCGCATATTCAGTATTATTATTATTTAATTTGAAAGTGAGCCTTCTGTAAAAAAGTAGTGTTAAGTTTAAATCTAAATAGAACTGCACCAGTTTGAGTGTGCCATTGTTGGTTTTAAAGTGTGATGCATAAGTTCCTATAATTACATGTACACCCATAGTAGAAAAAAAATCTTACTGATATAATTCATTCAGTGGCAGAATATATTATGAAGATTTGGAAAAATGGGCTGGTCCTACTAAAGTACAACTTTGCAAATGTTTAGGTATAATATAATCTGCTAACAGTGATAACTGATAAGGTAACAAAATAATAATTATTGAATACGCATTTGGTCCAATTGTCAAAAAACTACTTCGTGGTTATTTTTTTTATAACCACCCAAAAACCGGATAGAAAGTCCGCGACTTTTTCCTGTTTTTGACAATTGGACCAAATGCGTATTTGACCAAACGCGACTAAACGTTGAAATTAAATAATACATAAAGCATTTATGTGTCTATTATTGTACCTGTAGACAATAAGGGTTCACGTGGCCGGCAGCAGCCAGAATTAAGTTACTAGAAATGGTTGAGAGAAGGCTCGCGCAGCCTTGCGACGTCACGCCTCCCCTCCACTGCTGGAGGGTATCCTTTGCCTTCAAATGGCTGAAATTTTTCTCCCGTACGTAGGTAGGATTCAGTTTTGAATATTTGCCTCAAAGCCGCTCCTGATGAGCCTACAATATATTTGAAACAACTTCATGCAGATTGTCTTTTAAAAACATTACCCTCCTTCGGCAGTCGGGTAAAAAAGGGTTGAACTTGTACTCTACAGCAGGGTCCTCACCTAGCCGTGTAGCAGGTAATGTATCTGATACTGCATCAAGTGAGTACGTCGAGCAGCGGTATCACTGCGAGTACAAAGACGGGATCCGGGAACTCGTAGCTAAATACGCGACGACCGCGGACGAGTCGAACACACTTGCAGCTTAGATACATTACATACTACACGGCCAGGCCCTCGATTCTACTAAAGCTAAACGACCGTGGTGCCGCAGTCACTGCAAAAAATGACATTAAATTTTAGACTTTATTTTCTATATGTCCGAAGTTCAAAATGAAATGAAAACAGTTTCATTACACTTTTTCAATTACTTTGCAAATAGTCATTTAATTTTGAACTTTAACCGCAGTGGCGCCACTGTGATTTGGCTTAAGCAGAATCGAGGCCCAGGTGAGTATCCAGCTTACCGCTCGGTAGGGCCTGATTCGAATGTATTCTTCCAATTGCGCGCAAACAAATGTTTTTGATCAGCAAGTTATATTCATCTGCAGGCTGGGATAGCATTGTAAATAGAGACTCCGCACCTAGTTTCTGCCACTCGATTGCAGGACGGTTTAAAGTTGTCTAATAATGCTATTATGTTTGCGATTGCAATGCACACTGATAGCATAATATGCTACCTTCTTGTATATCGACAGAGACGATGACCCGAATGTTTTTCTGCTAAATGTCATCAACAAATCTGACGTTTGCACAATTTTCTTTGTCATGCGGTAAGTAGATATTATGATCTACTTATCTGTATGATTTTTTTTGCATAAAATTATTTAAAATGAACAAAAACATTCGCAAAAACAAACTTCATCGTCCAGAAAACGTGACCAAAGGAAAACAAGCACGGGAAGAAAATCCAGTAGTACGGAAGAAATCTCACGAAATTAAAATCTCGAAAGATAGCGAGAGATCTGTAAGAAACAGATGTTGCCTTGTTCGTCCGAAACAACAAGACTTCGGCCACAGAACAAGCACTGACTTAATACAAACATATGGAACTACGTCACCGATTAAGAAGGTATGCTGAACGCCTACTGATACCTTGATATGATTAGGTCTTTTAAGTAATTCGTTTATCTACGCGTTGTTTTCTACTTCAACAGTTTAAACAGCTGCAGCGATCAATTCTTGATCCGTTACATTATTTTGGACTACTTACAAGCCGATACATTTAAGACGGTCTAGTTTTATGCCAGTTCTCCTATGATCACCAATTTGTAATCCACGTCTTCCTACGTTAAGATTGCGTTTAAAAGTCGATGTCACTCAGAATAATGCCCTTTAACGATAGCTAAGTTCTAGCTATCAACAAACAAGACACCCAACTTGCATTCATAGTACCTATTGCTTAAACAGAAAGTCTGCTATTAGAGGTGGCTCCATGGTCCTTATAAAAAATGGTCTCCGCAGTAAAGAGCGGGTTGACATTGTTAGACTTTCTGTTGAGCGCTGCGCTGAGGTGGCCTGTGCCGAGCTTGATAGTTGTATAGTAGTCTGCGTATACAGTCCACCCAACAGTGATTTTCGAGCTTTTATTAGGGTCATGGATCAAGTTCTGGGGATTGCATCAAGTAGTAGGAAAAATCTTATTGTGTGCGGTGACTTTAATGTAAACATCTTACAACAGTCTAGGGAAAGTACTCAATTTCTAAACATGTTCAGAAGTTACAATCTTGAGAATATTTTCTGTGAGCCGACTAGAAACACTGCTACGAGTGCCAAATGCTTGGATAATTTTTTTAGTGATAGTGGATACTTAAGGAAGTCTCTAATTAGTAAGTTGCCCTCAGATCACCAGGGTCAAATAGTATCCTTTTCCAAGGGTATTAATAATCAACCTAAGGAGAAAATTATGTGTAGGCCCATAACCTCAAGTAAAATTAAAAAGTTCAAAGATGTGTTAGAGGATAAACTTGATTCTTTAGCTTATTTGGGTAATAATCCTGAGGCTCATTATAATAGTCTATTTACTACATTATCTGATGCTTTTTCCAACACATTCAAACAAAAATGTAAAAAGCATAATACTAAATCTAGATTCTGTGAATGGGCTACTGTAGGCATATATAAAAGTAGACGAACACTATTTGATCTATACGCCCAAAAACAGTACAGATTTGATAATGATTTCATTGAATATGTTAAGAATTACTCCAAAATTTTCAAAAAAGTGTGTAGACAAGCGAAGGCCATTCATATTAAAAGGAAAATAATTGAGGCCCCTAATAAAATGAAGGAAACTTGGAAAGTCATTCACAAAGAGTCGGGTAAATGTAAAATGAGGGATAGTATTACTAAAATTAAATTGGAAAATAAGGATTTAACCTCTCCGAAAGATATTGTAAATGCGTTTGAAGACTTTTTTACCAACATTCCATTTAAAATCACTTCTTCAATCAATTCTTGCGCCCGCAGTGCTGTGGCTCTTCTTGAGAGTAATATTAGTTCTTCTTCTAAATTTAACTTCAAACATATTGATCCCAGTGACATCTTAAAAGTTTTCAAGCAACTTAAAATGAAAAAGTCTGAAGATTACTGGGGCATGTCAGTCAGTTTAATTAGTCATGTAATTGATATCATGGCACCTGATTTGGCACTCATATTTAATGAATGTGTTGATAACGGTACATTTCCTAATTTAATGAAACATGGTAAACTAATACCATTATTTAAGAAGGGATCCAAGTCAGAACTTGGAAACTATCGCCCCATTTCTATTTTGCCAGTTCTGAGTAAGGTGTTTGAGAGAGTGATGCTCAATCAGATGCAACTGTACTTCAAGACCAACAATCTTTTCCACAGCCAACAATATGGCTTTACTGGCGGGAAATCTACCACCGATGCGGGAGTGGCCCTAGTTAGCCCAATTTACGACGCCTGGGAGGGATCGCAGGATGCCATTGGAGTATTCTGTGATCTTTCCAAAGCATTTGATTGTGTTGACCATCAAACACTCTTACTCAAGCTACGTCGATATGGTTTTGATAGGAAATCAATAGCACTATTAGAGTCGTACTTAACGGATAGGCTTCAGACTGTTACTGTTAATAACGTAAAGTCAAATGGGTCAAATGTCAAAATAGGTGTACCCCAAGGATCAATCCTAGGACCCTTTCTGTTCCTGGTATATGTCAATGACTTGCCTTATATGGTCGAGGCACAAGCTGGCATAGTACTGTTTGCAGATGATACTTCGTTAATATTCAAAGCAAATAGGTATAGTACAGATGCAAATAATGTTAATAATATTCTGAATGCCATGTCAAATTGGTTTTCTGCAAACAACCTATTGTTGAATGCAGAAAAGACCAAATGTATGAAGTTTACACTACCCAATGTGAGGCAAATAGACGTTGATGTTGTGCTGGGGGGGAAGGGGTTAGAATTCGTAAACACCACTACCTTTCTAGGAATTACAATAGATTCTAAATTACAATGGGGTGACCATATCACTATTCTGGCCAATAAACTTAGTTCTGCTGCTTATGCTGTGAGACGGATTAGGCAGTTGACTGATGTAGCTACTGCTAGGCTCGTATACTTTAGTTACTTCCATAGCTTGATGTCCTATGGAATACTACTTTGGGGAAATGCAGCAGATTTAGAAACTATATTTATATTGCAAAAGAGGGCAGTTCGTGCCATTTATTGCTTAGGCAAGAGAGACTCCCTCAGGGAAAGATTTAAGGATATTGACATTTTAACTGTAGCTTCCCAATATGTATTTGAAAACATAATGTATGTCAGGAAAAATATATCTCATTACACAAAAGTAAGTGACATTACAGACAGAAATCTGCGTAACAAACATAGACTTTTACTTCCATGTTATCGGCTTAGCAGGGTTAGTGATTCTTTTAAGGGGGATGGTATACGTTTTTATAACAAACTGCCAGAATCGATCCTTGGTATGCCTGACGATAAATTCAAAACCTTTGTAAAAACCACCTTATATAAAAAGGCATACTATAGGATAGATGATTACTTGAAAGATAAAAATGTCTGGCTTGAGCATGGTGCAGGCCCCTCGTAAATTGCTATAATTACAGCATGGTACTGTATTAGTTACGTGACTTATTTGTTACATTATGTAACTTTGTTTTAATTCTTAATTATAAAGAGTTTTATATACTTGTTGACATTTAGATTTAAGAAAATAAATATGTAAATTGACGTCCATAAAATGCCGCAGTGGAGTTTGTTGCGCCGTTTCTTCTCCACCAGCGCCTTGGAAGCGGTGGTAAACTTAGATTAAGTAGAATTAAAATTGACGTCAATAAGAAACAATTTTATTGTTCTATATTGAAAAATAAATGACTATGACTATGACTATTGAGTTCTACCCGTTCATCTAATTTTAATGTAGGTACCGTATACTTTTCCTTAACAGACTAAAATCTTTTCGCAATCCACAGCATGTATCCGTATTATCTGAGAAATATGGATTCGATCCCGTAAAACCAGACTCGACTGTTCAAAGTACTGAATATAAAAGTATTATGTTTGGAAGAAGCAAAATGGATGTCAGTTCACTAAGCAAAGAAGATTTCGGTGTGGACGCTCCGAAGTTTGTGGAAACTTCGGACGGCACACAGTGGCAGAATGTTGAAAGTGTCAGTGATGTTGAGAAACTCATACAGGAGGACAGCAAAAATGTGAAACGTATGTTAAGCCGTTTTTGACATTTTATCTGAAGGCCTCCTATGAACTCTTAAAAAGGTCAATAACTAACGACTCATACTATCAACTGCAAAAGTAACTTCGTAATCCTATATATTTATTTATATGGGGGTTACAAGTTTATTTATGCAGTTAAAGCAGAAAGTAGCCCTTCAATTTATTGGGCTGTTTAAAGGGTTCATGGTTAGGACTCTGAATTTGATATTTTCTAAAGTTTACGCGTATGTCACTCATTGAAATAAAACCACTTTTTACGGATTCTATCGCGATATATTATTTTACATGACTCGCAGATTCATATGAGAAACACTATAAAATACCGGAGGATGTTTGTGCCTCGTCATCCAGACGCGATATATTTCTATTCTCGAAACAGCAAAAGCGTGCAGTACTAGTAGAACTCACAGTGCCGTGGGAAACTAACATACCTAAAGACCACGCTATAAAAATAAACAAATACTTTGACTTGACCAACGAGTTAACCAAAAATGGCTATGTGGTTAAACTCTACGCCGTAGAAGTAGGAGCAAGGGGAATTCCAGCTAAATCCCTGTATAACTTATTTAAAGACCTCGGATTGCCAAGAGCTTCAGTAAGCTCTTTACTCAAACGAATATCTAAAACGGCGTTGATAGGATCTTACCAAATTTGGATAGGTAGAGGGGGGAACACGACTGACGGTGGATGTGAGCGCCGATGCATCACAAAGTGGCCACCCTAAACCTACACCTGGGTCGCAAGTCCCAGGCGCCGTCACAGTGTTCCTCTCTGTACCACGCCATGGACCCGGCGACCGCACGGTGAATCCATGGAATGCCGAGCCCCGGATCTCTACTATTTACTTTTAAACCGACCGAAAGTCAGCTGTATGTGAACACGCGCAACAAGGCACCAACCATTACCACCTAAGGTTTGATAAACCACAGATACCTACTCGCCAGAGAACATCGATATATTCCTAGAATGATCCGCGAGGCTATTGAAATTAAATAACACCCAAATTTCAATAGAGAGGATGGATGGAAAGTACCACCAGCTTGGGACCGAGTCATGAACTTAATCAAACCCAGTAAGCAGCAAAATCCAGCAAGACTTAACAACACAGTGAGCTCATTCTGCGTAAATAGGAACACCAATAATTCACCATGATTCGGGTATTTTGAAATAACTTAGGTATACTTCAGACTATGTGACAACTACCATCATGAGTCACACCGCGATCATGGCTGCTGAAAAGCAGCCGAAACGTCGGTTTAAAAGTTAATAATAACAAATATATCGCAATAGAATCCGTAAAGTGGTTTTATTTCAATGGCTCTGAATTGGTTGTATTTCCTTTCAGGTCAAAATCATCCTCATAGCGATTTTTCAGCGTTCAAAGTTTACAGTTCAGAGCCTGGGTTCCACTTATAGGTACTTTTCTGACCTGCCTGATGACCTCCCAGCCGTTAGAGGAAAGAGTGCACCAGAGCATCGACCTATCGTGCTAGGTTCACGGAGCTGGTTTGGGCCTCAAGGGTTAGTAGGGCCTCAACACCCAATATCTCAAGAAATCTCATTTCAGGTGTAAACCCAAATCAGTCATTTAAATTCTGTAACAACACAAGAGCTGCTATTATATCAACATCATGATTGCGTAAATTGTTCTCAGGGGCTCCCATTAAATCGAAAAAAATACAAATACACGAGGTTCCAAAAGTGAAGGTAATTGCGGAGAAGTTTTCCAAGTTCCAGCGGGACAACGTCGAATTGAGACGATTGGATGAGAAAGTCGTTTGCGTGGAGTACGATGTATTCGAGAAGGATTCGACGTTGGAAGTAGGCAAACCTGTGCAAGCGATGAGGGCTTTCTTCTCCATTAAGCCTCTTTATGAAAACGATGATGTCACCGGTATGTTATCATCTTTACAAGTACCAGTGCTGCGTAATGTTGTAAACATGTTTTGTGTCGTTTTTCTGTTTTACTCATTTTTGTACTTTTCATTGAAATTATGATGTCTCATCGATATTTCCAATAAACGTTTTGTTCATTTTATTTCTTCCTTTCTGATGAGAGGGATAAAGTAGACATTGTCTATGGATGATAGCAGACTTATAGTAGAACCTTCAGAAACACGGGTGCCCTTGCCAAGTTTCTTATCCTACTTTTCCTGACTGAATAGTTTTTTTTTTATGAAATTTTTATAGCATTTATTATGCTAACTTTTAGATTCGAAATACCTAGGGAAAAAGAAGAACTCAATTGGGACTTAACCCACGACCTTTCCCTTACAGAGGGAATGCTTTTTCAACTTAGCTATTGAGTCACACCTTCAAATTTCCCTGCTCTTTATATCCGTCTTTAAGGGCGACGGTGGAGCCATCTACTAATTTTGTTGGAACCAAAGAATGATTTTAAACCTCAAAAAATAGTTTTGCTAAGTTACTATTCATATCACGTACTTGTAGACCAAGTCCAAACACGTATTGTAGTTTGATGTGTATGAGGCAGCACAGTTATCCAAGTCAGTTAATCGATATCAACAAGTCTTATAATTAATCATAAGAGAAATTAAGTGTTACGGCTTTTTTTTGTAAAAAAAAAGGTTATTAGCAACCGGATCCACATATTTTAGGTACGTTTTAATAAGACGGAAATAACTGCAATTGCAGTCTTGTACTAGACAGAAAATTTAAATTATAAAAATGTGTACAATCAACCATCGCTAGGCGCGATTTCTTACAGGCTGTATTTAAATAATGTATATTTGTGTGTATTTAACATTATTTTTGCACGTAAATTTCTAATGATGAAGTGGTTGGAAATTGCCACCAATTTGTATGGTACAGTTAGGTTCAAAAAAGTGATGTGAACCAAAAAGTGCCTTTGGATTATCAACATATGCTTGGATTGAACCAAGTTTAAAGAGAGACGATAACGTTGCAGTCCGCTACCGACGGAAATAAAATGCATTACCATCGAAACTGCTAAATGCTTTCTTGGGCGAGCGAGATAAATATTCACACAATTTCATTATTAAATATTCATTTACTCTCCTTGAGATCTAAAATGGTAATGAAATCAGTTGTATATTCCAAGAATTCGAGATGGTTCTCGGCGAGAGTTAACTATTAAGTTTAATATTCCCTTAAGAATGCATGGAGACGACATGTATAGGTATGTGAATATGGTTGGTCTTGGCCTACATAGTGCGTGAGGATGACTATCAAATCTTGTGTATACCAACATCGTTTATAACGACTAGCTCCATGAATCACTGTATAAGCCTATTGTATATGGAAAATTTCTAAATTGCAGAATCCCATCCACTTATTGCACTACCGTCAAAAATTAAAAATCAATTCAACATTGTTGAGGAAGATCTGAGTAGTTTAACTCAAAATGGGATAGAAATTATCGACGAAAACATAGAGGAAAACAAATCTTATTTAGAAGACTTAAAGCGCATATTAAAACGGGTGCAATTTGAACGAGCTAAGAAGGAGAAAAGTTCCTTAGACCTGAAGTCTTTGTATGAAATGGCGAAACGAGAGTTGTATTTAGACAAAAATTTGGCGGTAGCAAACTTCCTGTCTATAAAAGAATTGCAAGAGGTGAAGGACTTAATATTGCAGCAATGTGCTTCGAGTGTGCACGGCATCAGTAGAAGAATGTTGAAGACTGATCCTCAGCGAGGATCGGGCATCTTATCTGGGTGTATATTGGCCGAACTATTTAGCGACAGTGCTAAAAAACGTGTCTAGTTTGAATAAATGCGTTGTTGTCTAAATATATATTTTATTTCATAACAAATCTATATAGAAAAATATAACAATTATTCTTAATGGCTATGTAGGTACAATACACTCGACTGTAGTACTTTTTGAAGATAATAAATGTATATTAGGGACATTCGCCATTTTTTATTTATAATGCTAACAACTGTGACACTAGTCTTATACGAATGAAGTTAAATTTTTGAAGTTTTCATACAGTGCATTTTATAGTTTAACATGGTATCTACAAAAAAAACTTATTGTGGTTTATGGTGTTGTTACTATCTTCAAAAAATTGCTCTCTACTCTTATTTGAAATGCTGATCATCCCCGTAAGTATTTTGTATTTAATTTTAAGAACAGATCAATCTGCCAACAATACCTATACGATATTACTAGCTATAAGTATATTATGATTCGGTTACATTAAGCTGTCTTGTACCTATCTTGTACTAACAAAATATATTATGACGTCACTGTTTAGCACCATTTTGTGCTGTCTCCAGATTAAATGTAGGGTCGAGGCCAAGTTTCTTCATTTCTACCGCCATTTCGAATAAATAGTCATAACATTCTGACCTGGAACAAAAATACACTTTCAATAGAGCATCACTTCCTATGCGTATGGATCCTCTCTACCAGGGTTAGCGATGGTTTGGATGGATGGTTAGCGATTGAGTATAAAACCGAATTAAAACACCAATGCCCCTAGCACAAAAAAGTATCGAAGTGAAAGTATCGTAAATGTATGTTGGCCGCCTGCCTACTGTTAACATGTCGTGCGTGCGTGCGTGCCTGCGTGCGTGCGTGCGTGCGTGCGTGCGTGCGTGCGTGCGTGCGTGCGTGCGTGCGTGCGTGCGTGTGTGTGTGTGTGTCTGTGTGTGAAGCCTGCCTCTTCTTCAGAATCAGGGTTCTCTCTCACAAGTGGAACCCCAGCAGTCCCAGCACCAAAGCGATTCCACTTGAGAGCTAAATATGACACCGTTTGTCTGACACCAATTGGAGGCCCCCTGTGAGATGACTTTATCGACTCGAAAGTGCGAAGGAACTCGCATCGTCTAAATGACGCTTTAATGACAAGATTTAAATTGCCTCGGTGTTATGATAGATAAGGAATAAGGACTTCCTCACACTGGTGTGGAAGTTAAGGAAAAAAAAAATTCACATTGCTATGCAGTGTGTAAGTTAGTAATGTTTTTCCACCAGTAAGCGAGATTATCATGATAGCTAGGATAAGTCTCCGAACAATAAGGCTATTATTATTATTTTCTGAAGTTTACGCGAATGTCACTCATTGAAATAAAACCACTTTTTACGGATTCTATCGCGATGCCACACACCGCGAAAATGGCTGCTGCAAAGCAGCCGAAACGTCGGGTTTAAAAGTAATAATAACAAATATATCGCGATAGAATCCGTAAAAAGTGGTTTTATTTCTATTATTATTAGTCGAGTTATGGTACTGTATGTACTCACATAGTTTTAGCTTGTTGCCAAGTATCGCCCCACACATAAACGCCGTGTCTCCTCACTAACACGGCGCTGGTGCCAGGGTACTGACGCAGCGCTTCGCCCAGACTGCCTGCCAAGTCCTTTTCAAATGGAGTGTTGTCTATTATGGGCACCACTAGCTTTTCATCGTAGCGGAGGTAGCGTCCGAGTTCAGCATCTTTTATACCCTGCAATTTTACTGCATTTATTGTGGGATATTGTACACAGCGCTTTCTAGATCTAAACAAGGCATAGCTTTAATCCTTTTTTATCTGTCTAGATAAACTGGCTCTTACACAAGGAAGCAATGGTATTATAGGTTTCTCATAGTACCTACACCTGCCTCTATGGCGTGGTGGTATAGTGAACACCGCCGCTACGCAGGAGGCACGGGTTCGATCTCTGCTTTCGTTCTTTTTTTTGTATGCATGACTATGAGTATTTGCATTGGACTGATGGGCTCAGTGTGAACATGTTAAGCCGTCAGTCCAGTTTGCCATATGAACATGTATGACAGTTGTTATAATGGGAAATGAGTGCCATTCTGTGTGGGGCCGTTCCCTGATCTCCCGTCTGGTCAACCGCGTCCCCACTGGCAGTAGTAGTAAACATTTGTAAGTGGTCAATTCTGGCCTCACTGATATATGACGTCCCAATACTGAGAAGTAAGGCTGGCTTGGGCCTCAAGAATGTTACAAGGGCCTTGCACAGTTATCAAGAGTGCTAGCCTACCTTGATCATTTCCTGATGAGTGATAACAAACTCTTTGTCATAGAGTAGTGTACACCGGACGGCGTGAGGTGAGTGTGTGTGTATAACCGCGCCTGCGCCGCGCTCTCGGTACGCCAGCATGAAGAGAGGGGTGCATTGACTCTTTTTCAACCTGGAAGCAAAGACTGGGGTAAATGGTGACATGATAACAGACTTCTAACTTCTAATGCTAATGCGCCCCTAGCACAGAAAACTATTGTAAGCTTATCGAGGGAAGGGACCATTGCGATGCACACACACAGGTTTAGAGCAGGCAGGCGGCCAATCACAATGTTCTGTTCTCTAAATATGATTATGATAGTTTTACATGCTAGGGGCACTGATATATTTTATACCTTTACGCCATGTATGCCTAATACGCAGTTCACCTAGCTCGCGTTATGACTAGTCAAAAGGATAAGTAGGCATAACGCTAGTTAGCCATACTGCGATATAGGTTAGAACAGAGGAAGACAAAAAGAGTCATAGACCTACTGCATTACAGTTCAACAGCGAGGAAAGGAAGGCGATCGAGAGTAAAACACCAATCCTATAGAAATTATGTTATGTTGAAAGCTAAACTTAAATGAATGACCAGTAGTAGTATACTTATAAGACTTGCTTGCTAGGACATGCTAATTTACTAGGACATTTAGACTTATCGCGAGCTAGGTGAACTGAGATTTAGGCATTTGTCGAAATAGTCCTTATGCGAAATTGGCAAATAGCGTTATAGGTATACCTCCACTTAGGCTAAAAGCTATTGAAAATGACATTTAGACATAACGCGAGCCAGGTGGACTGCGTATTAGACATACATAGCGCAAAGGATTTTATTAACCTATCAAACACCAACCGGTGCCCGGGCACCGCAAGTCTATTGTTTATCTATTGTTTAATTTTTTTGTGTGGCTTGACAGGTTAAATGTGAAAGTTAGTGAGAATGTTTGTAACTAAATCACACTGAAATGACAGATTTGGATAATACTTGGTAATAACTGATATAATTATAATGGTATCATGCTATTATTTCAACATTTAACAACACATTTTATACTGCAATATATGCCTGTGAGTTGCATGATAGTATCTATCGTCTTCTATCTATATATATAAAAATCAATGCCACTTTTCGTTGTAATGTTATAACCCAACAATGCCTTTACAGATTTGGCTAATTTTGGTGTTGAATTATTCGTAGAAGTCCAGGGAAGGTTTGTACGTAGAGAAAAATTCGAATAATTGCCGGGAACCGACATCCACACGGGCAAAAGCTAGTGTGTGTATAATAAAACTATATATCTACTCTCTTACTTCTTTTCTGGTGGTGGAAGTTCTAAATCTTCATCATTGATAGTCTGCACAAATAGATCATCAGGTTTCATACGCTCCTTTTGCACTCCTGAGGGTGCTATGTAGATTTTGTCTCTGTGGAAAATTATAATGATTTGACATTGTTAGATGGCATGAGTGGACCATTCGTTCGGCTTCCATTATCGTAAAGTTTACTGACTCATTATAATAAATTGGTTGTAATAGTCTTGCATGTGTATGGGGCCCCCACTAAGACCCTTAGGTTCAAGCCAATCTTCCCTGCTGATTAATGGATAAGAATCTGGTGCAGTCTTATCTTGTAGTGGTCAGGCGGCAGTTGCTACCACATAAATCTCATATACTAAATCTATAAGACGAGAAGGAGTAACCCAGAGCTTAGATACAATAGGAACCTATACAGTGGTTCGGGTAAAGGTGTGTTGTCACCTATCATTTAATTTGCTTATTTATTTAGAAGGTTATAGTAAATTTGAGAACACTGAGCAAGAAAAATTTACTATACACAAGTATCTTTTATTTAGGTGCAAGTTTGTAGTTCCAACGAATTCTATTGGATCCAAGCATTTTCAATTGCTGGTAGACATGCCTATCAATGGACAAGGCTGTTATACAGGATTTAATCTCTGAGCTGGGCTGGCAGACATGTTCATATTTTTATCTATTTTGATCCCGCGTCATTGGACGGGTCCCTTTGCCAAAATTTCATAGTATTTCCAATTGATTCTAAAACATTCTTACTATTGCCGAACCATAACAAATACATTTATTGTACAGACATACATACATATAATCACGCTTTTATCCCTGGAGGGTTAGGCAGAGGTGAATTAACACCCACATTTCACCAATCATTTTATTCGGCCCCCACATAATAGAGGGTGAGCTGTATTATATCTGTCTGATGTTAAACAGCCCTATCCCTTAGTAGCCTTTTGCAACACCGCATGGCAAGAGATAGGGTGGTCCAAATTCTAGTCTACCAGGAACCATGCGGCTATATGTTTTATTGTAAACTCAGATTTTCTGAGATTACGATAAAACATAATAGAAAAACCTACCCTTAACTACCTACCCTTCTTTTATGGATATTCCACCACCGGTGCCTGTGACCCATCCTAAGTGATAAAACTGACGGCAAAGCTCTGGAATCAAATTTCTGGGATGTTCCTAAAAATAAACAAATTTTTCACTGTTATGAATTAATAAATATAAATGTGTCTGAAATGCGGGAAATATCATATTACTTACGGGTCCGAATTCCATTATAGTTTCTTTTATAGTATTAAACACTGTACTAATACGAGAGAATATAGTTTTTATCTATTACGTTTGTTATATTAACCTTTTGAGATAAAACAAACATTATCAACAAAACAAGACATTGACATTGACATTTTTGTCATATCGAGGTCTCGTTTTGTTCTTTTAGTTCCTTTCGGAACAGGCTAAGGTACTATGACCATGCTGCCTTGTCATCAGTTTTATTTATTTTCTTAGAAATGATTGTTGATGATAATAATGATGGTCAGTTGATGACGTTAATGATGATGATGATGAAGATGATAACGGTGAAAGATGATTGATGTCTTAGTAAAGTTGTGGGGACTTTACTAAAAGCTCCCTGGGGAGATTTAGGATTGAACACGTAGAGTCACAATTCACTGTAATATGCCACTTTTCTAGATGCGTGTGCGTTATCCAAGGCGTTTGGCTAAAAATTCACCATTTTTATACATAAAAACTCGAACTCACACCAATTTCGGAAAATAAGATATTACCGCGATGCGTCGTCTACGCTTTCCCGCCAAAACTCCTCGAGGTCTCGGTGAAAAGGTAAGAAGCGTTCAAAAACATGGAAGGGGCTTATCTTATAGATTCTATTGTATATTTTATAAATTAAACTTTATTTTTCTCAAAATACTCAAAAATACTGTAATAAATACTTATGAAGGAATCTCTATTAAGTAGGTACATAATTAAGACTGCTTTTTTAAATTTAAGGGTATGAGGATTCATGTATAAAAATGAATTTATAAGTTAATTTAAAGGTTCTAATTTTTTTTAAGTCACCCTAACTAAAATGTTGAAAATCTTGAAATACTTCGAACGCTGAATTAACAAATCTTCTTGACCATTGGGAATGGGAACATTAAGATGAAACACAGTGTAGGTCATTGGGGTAGGGGTGTATTCTTAGTCTATGGGGTAGGGCCTAGATGGGGTAGGTAGATAATAAGATACATGTAATTTTAGATAATACATAATTCACTTCATTTATTTTATGTATGTGTATATGTAGGTCATTACTCGGACATGATAAGGTATTAGAAATCGTACGTGAGGCGGTAAGTTTGGCGGTAGCTAGAGCGAAAAAGGGTTTAACCACAAACCAAAGAAATGACGTCGCGTTTGTAAAGGAAGGCTGCTCAAAAAAGACAAATCAAAAGCCGTACTCAATTTTGATAGCAGCCGCTGACTGGACATTACTCGCAGATTCGTACGAGAAACACTATAAAATACCGGAGGATGTTTGTGCCTCGTCATCCAGACCCGATATATTCCTATTTTCAAAACAGCAAAAGCGTTCAGTACTAGTAGAACTCACAGTACCGTGGGAAACTAACATACCTAAAGACCACGCTATAAAAATAAACAAATACTTTGACCTGACCAACGAGTTAACCAAAAATGGCTATGTGGTTAAACTCTACGCCGTGGAAGTAGGAGCAAGGGGAATTCCAGCTAAATCCCTGTATAACTTATTTAAAGACCTCGGATTGCCAAGAGCTTCAGTAAGCTCTTTACTCAAACGAATATCTAAAACGGCGTTGATAGGATCTTACCAAATTTGGATAGGTAGAGGGGGGAACACGACTGACGGTGGAGGTGAGCGCTGATGCATCACAAGGTGGCCACCCTAAACCTACACCTGGGTCGCAAGTCCCAGGCGCCGTCACAGTGTTCCTCTCTGTACCACGCCATGGACCCGACGACCGCACGGTGAATCCATGGAATGCTAAGAACCGGATCTCTTCAAAATCTGACAGCCCGGAGAGACGGGATGACTACTGGAAAGACAGTTGACTCTGGAAAGACAGATGACAATTGGAAAGACAATTGACTGCTGGAAAGATCCTATAATGAACGGCTTTGTATCATATTCGACTAATATCAACTCAAACCAAAATGATGGTGTCGCCATTTACGTGAACCTCGAACTACACCATACCGTTTGGGAACCGGACTTTGAGGATGGAACTTGTCTAATATGTGAAATTGACAACAAGATAGCTATATTGGCCATATACCGTTCCCCATCACTCTCTAAGACCGAAAATTACGACAAGTTCTTCAAAAGTCTCGAAAATATCTATCGGCACTTGGCAAAGTATTCTAATATAGCGCTCACTGGAGATATAAATATCGACATAGCTCAAGGTAACAGAGGAAATAGGTCCCTCGACTACCTGCTACTGAATGCTTCTCAAGGATTGTTACCCACACATCTCCTACTCACCCGGCAAGAGAAATGTTACGACCACGTACTGTTGAAATCCAATCTCCTATTCACCACCCTGGTACTCGAAACGGCCATAACTGACCACAAACCTGTTTTATTATCTGTAGCTAAATTTAACCCGAAAAGAAAAATCTCTGCCTATATAACTAAACTTAACCACGAATCCGTGAAATCAGAACTACAAAATATGGACTTCTCAATTATTTATTCAATGCAATGCGCGAATGCTGCAATGGACACATTTATATCAATAACTAGCTGTCTCGGCGAACTTCGTACCGCCATATTTTCCACCCGCGTGCAATTCCATTCCCATTCCTGTTCCCGTTCCCATTCCCATTACTATTCCCATTCCTATTCCTATTCCCATTCCCATTCCCATTCCCATTCCCATTCCCATTCCCATTCCTACTACTACCTACTACTACTAAATACTAATCCCGTAACGTAAACATAAACTACTCTCACATAATAGAAAAAGTTTGTATGAGAAAAAGAAAAGTTACTTTCTGAAATTTTCTGTACAACTGTTTTATTATTTTTTTTCGTAAGAACCTTCTCCCGATAATAACAAACACAACAAAAAAAGAATTAGTGAAATCGGTCCAGCCGTTGGTGAGTTATGCGCTTACCAACACATTTTGCGATTCATTTTTATATTATAGATAAGATCGGTTATAGCAAAAAATACTACTCAAGTTAAATGTAAACGACAAAAGAGTATCATAAAGCCGTGGATTACGACTGGATTGTTAAGGTGCATACAAAACCGAGATAGGATGCATATGAAATTGAAAAGTAACCCAGATAACCTAATTCTAAAAATTACATATTCGCGATACAGAAATTTTTGTAATGATTTGCTTCGTAAACTAAAAAGGGCATATGAAGAGAATGCACTTGCTAAAGCCAAAAATGACCCCAAGACCATGTGGAAAGTAATAAAACAAATAACTAACACTCAAAAACCACAAAACAGTCCTACCGAGTTATTGGATGTGTGTGATAGTCCTATGTCCTCAGTCAACAAAGTCTGCAATTATTTCAGTAACGTAGGGAAAGCACTGGCAGAGAAAATTCTAACAAACTCTGCTCCTTCTCCGCCAGCATCTCGAGAACGCTTCCAACATTCCCCGGCTAACTCCCTTACTATACTTGAAGTGGATGAAGCTGAGGTTGAATCCCTTATCTTACAGCTTCGTAGTGATTGCGCCGTGGGTTGGGATGGTATTTCGTCTACGATCCTAAAGGATTGTCGCACCATACTGGTACCACCGCTAACTTATATACTCAACCTCTGCCTACAAACGGGAACCTTCCCCGAAGCCCTGAAGAAGGCGATTGTACACCCTATCCACAAGGGAGGGGCCAGGAACAGTGTCAACAATTATAGACCCATCTCCGTACTACCGGCCATCTCCAAACTGCTTGAAAAGATCCTAAACAAGAACCTTAGGATATTTTTGGACAAATACCAAATTCTGGCCAGAAATCAGTTTGGCTTTCGCCCCGGTATTTCAACAGAGGACGCGGTGCTAGAATTAACACAAACGGTAGCCACGAATCTTGATAAGCGGACTAAATGCCTAGGTATATTCCTGGATCTCTCCAAAGCCTTCGACACGGTTTCTGTTCCCCTCCTCATCTCTAAGCTGGAGCTTCTTGGGGTACGCGGTGACCCTTTGGAAATATTTAGGAGCTATCTCTCGAATCGCTCACAAAAGGTCAAAATAGATTCCTACCTCAGTGATGAAGCACTCGTGACTTTTGGCATTCCTCAGGGAAGTATTCTGGGTCCCACCTTATTCCTGGTCTACATTAATAGTTTATGTCTGCTTGATCTCCCGGGTTGTAACATATTTTCATATGCGGATGACACCGCTATCCTTGTTCATGGTGCTACCTGGGAAAACGTGAGAACTAAAGCCGAATCCGCATTAGCAGAGGTTATGAAATGGCTAAATTCTAACCTCCTGTCAATAAACATAAATAAAACTGCATATATCCCTTTCGCGATTCGGCGTAACTCTCTTCCACCCCAGACCTTCAGGATAACTGCTCACTCATGTCCTAACAGAGAAGCCACTTGCAGCTGTCTGACACTAGACAGGGTCGAATGTATCAAATACCTGGGCGTTCTCATAGACTTTGGTTTACGGTGGGACAAACAGATCGACTCGCTAACCACACGAACGATGCGACTGATACGCATTTTTAAAACTCTTAGGGAGCCTGCAAGCTTTCAAACCATCAAACTGGTCTACTATGCACTTTGTCAATCCATAATTGGTTATTGCATAACGGTATGGGGGGGCGCAGATAAAACCAGTCTACTGAAGCTGGAGAGGGCTCAACGTGCTATTTTAAAAACTATAAAAAAGAAACCTTATAGATACCCAACTGTCCAACTTTATAGCGACTGCAGGGTCCTCACGGTTAGGCAACTATACGTGCTACAGACGACCCTAAGATATCACAGCACCTTACCTGCTTTTGATCCTACTAAACGCAGAAACAATCCATCGCGTGTCCAACACAAAACTTCCTTCGCTGAGGGACAATATTTCATACTTAGTCCGTACCTGTACAAAAACATTCATAGGCAGCTAAAGATCGCAAAATCAAACAAATACCAATCCAAAATCGATCTAACGGAGTGGCTACTGGGGAAAGACTATGTGACTACCGAGTCACTAATAAAATTTATGAGATAAAATAAGATAATATCGACACATGTGTATACACACACACACACACACACACACACACACACACACACACACACACACTTTCACAACAAGTATTATAAGTTAAGAAAATAAGTTTATAATTATCCTACCCTACTCATATATGACGTCACCAAGGCCATTATGATTGTTATACGTTGGAGCACTGACTCCCAAAATACAAGCTTTGCTTAGTTTGGGAACCAGTAGAACATGTCATGTGAATATCGTTATATGCCTGTTTATGCGTTTAGAAATATTTGTGAACTTGCCTGATTTGTTTTCTTGTGTCAATAAACTATTTTATTATTATATTATTAAAAAAGACAGCCGGGGGCAGGGCCTAGCAAGCCAGGCCCCAGTTTTAAATCTTGCTAAAAGTCCGATAAAGAAAAATACCCCCAGGACAATCCGAGAGGGGGGGCGGAAGAATTGTCCATCGAGGATAAAACCAAACGACCACGGCGAGAACTCGGACTTAACGTGCAAAACATGCGGGAAAATTTACAAGAAGAGAGCCTGGTTTCTAAAGCATCTAAAGTTACACGATGGTGTTGGAGCAAGACAGTCGTCTGTAAGTTCTTCAACTATTACCACGGATAGAGTTGACCCTCACATTGTAACCTTTTTGGGTGGAAAGGTCACCTCACCGGCTCACCCAGCGGGGAGACTCTCGAAACTCTTTTCCCAGGGCGCCTTTCCTAAACAGAGGTGTGTGCAGTTGTGGGAACGCCTTCAATGAAACACCAACACCTAAGTCCATACATATATTTGGCCAAGATATATACACAATAAATTATACAGAGATATCACAGTTAGTTCATATAATCACACAAGCAAAAAAAGAAGTCAACAAAAGTTCCAACTAGAAGTACACAGCATGTACGGCTCTTCTGAGCTCACTCTCAACGATCACTAGCTTTGGCAAATACGAGTCTTAAATATTAAAGAATATTGCACATGACCTGGTCTCCCGCCTGAGGCAGTGCAGGGTCGGGCTGCGTGGTGAACCGCAGGCTGCTCACACCGGGTGCACCAAAGCCAATATCGCCACGCCAAGGTTACGCCAAAGGTGGAAATCTCCACACAGGGTTCGCAACAGCTCTCAGCGACTCAAGGTAGGTCTTGGCGGTACAATTGGACCCTGTATTACAATACGAAACACTAAATTCACTACCAGACCTAACAGCACAGATTTTACCTATAGGAATTGAATGATATTTCTTACCAGAATTACTGGGCGAACTTCACAACGATTTGCTCAGAGTTTCGTAAAGTAAATTATTAACACAGAGCGACAGTCTTCACAAGCACAAGCGTCAAGAGCTTCTTCAAAGGTTTTCGGTGACAGCCGAAGCACCCGTATTTATATTAACTATTATCGAATATTCCAGCAAACACACAAACGGAAATCCTCTTTACAATCTAGCAATTTGCATTAGACGACACTGGAATGGAAGGTGCTAGAAAATTCTATTAGATCACACTCGCGTATGATTTTTGTTCCCATAGAATGAATCCTTGACAGGAAGTCATAACAGATGTCCTAGAAAGGTCTATGCACAGATTATATATTAGATTATTACTCGATAAATATATTAAACCGCCATCTAGTGTCGGAAGGACAAGAAAATCAATTTCACTTCCCTACAAAATCGGATAGGTGTCGCTACTTGTTCCGAAACGGAATTAATAACGTTACAACATATCCCAAGGTAAGCCGGACTGTAAATCAAACCAGGAGCCCATTAACATCCGGGCCCGTCTTAGCATTCCCTCTTTAAAATCATCCACCTGGAAAGCACACGATCAGAACTTGGCCATCCTGTTAGAACATCCCGGAACAAAACAAGATTTAAACGACCAGGTAGAATCTTTCCAGGTTAGCATCTACTCATATCTACATGAGTATTATCCACCACCACCAAATCACGCGCGAAAAAACCGAGAAAACGCGTTCAAAATTAAATTGAGAAAAAGAAAGCGGGACCTAATCAAACGGCTACGGATTGCTAAAGCTATGGGCGACAACCAACTTAGTCATCAACTGGCCAGAGCTTTACGGGCTATACTAAAATTAATCCAAGGAATCTCAGCCCAAATAATAAATGAAAATAATAACCTCAATAGAGCAAAACATGAAGTCGAATTTGATAAGGACCCTTTCAAATACTCAAGGAATATTTTCAGTGACAAAAAGCAAGATAGGCTGCTACTAAATAACGACCAGATCTATAGCTACTACAAAAATAATTATGAGGTGCCTAAACACGAAAAACCATACGGTGAACCTAAAGCGCAGAAACCATCAAACCCTCATTTCACATTTAACTGTAATCCACCTAGCTTAGAAGAAATTGAACATCAAATCAAGAAAAAACCAACAAAAACCGCCCCAGGGCCTGATGGCATACCGTACATTATTTATAAAAAATGCCCATCGGTACGTAAACATCTTCTAAGCATATTCAATAGGATCTGGTCGAGTAAAGAAATTCCAGCAGCCTTCGGCAGGGCTAATTTTGTGCTCATTCCAAAGAAAGAAATAGTAACTAGTCCTAAAGACGCTAGACCGATAGCATTAACTAATACAATCTCAAAAATCTTCTTCTCATGGCTTCAATTCAAAATGACTAATTTCATGATCAATAACAACTATTTCAGGCCAAATCACCAGAAAGGGTTCCTACCCGGAATTTCTGGATGCCTGGAACACAATTCACTACTGGCGGAAAGCCTCAAAGATGCCAGATTAAATGAAAGGCAAATAACAGTTTGTTGGATAGATTTAGAAAACGCTTTTGGCTCAGTACACCACCAGCTTATGTTGTTTGCATTATAATGGTATAACTTTCCGTCGATCATCCGGGAAATAATAGCCTCTTATTACGATAAATTAAAATTTGTTATAAACACCAAGGATGGCCACACGCAACCTTTAAATTATAATGTAGTCTGTTCCAGGGTTGCTGTCTGTCACCTATAGTTTTCAATATAGTAATAAATATTTTAATAGATAGTATTACCACACATGAGAGAAAGTAGGGCTATCGGTTTAAACTAAACGGTAAATACACGGAATCCATCCTCGCATTTGCAGATGATCTCGCAATACTTACTCGCAGCCCAAAGCAGTGCCAAGACCTGTTGCGTAAAGTGGATGAATTCTGTACATGGACAGATGGAATGAAAACAAAACCTAGCAAATGCTACTGTCTATGTCTGGGTAGGCGGGGTACCAGATATACCTCATATGATCCAGGGCTTAGTATAGGCGGGGAAAACGTTTCGACTATATCCGAAACCGTGCCTTTTAAATTTCTCGGAAGAAAAATAGATAACAGAGGTTGCACTCCAGCTTTAGAAGAAGTAATTAATAACTTCATTATCGATATACAAAAGGTAGATCAGCAGCCACTAAGTAATGTTAAAAAAGCGTGGATTTACGACAACTATCGCGTCTTAACTGGCCGTTTCTTGTTTATGATATAAGCCAGAGCCTTCTCAAAAAACTAGATGCGAATGTTACGAAGACACTGAAGTCGTGGCTGGGGCTAGCTCAGTCGGCAGACCCATCGACATTATATAGAGCCTCAAATAACTTTGGAATGACGTTCAAGAAACCATCGGAACTATATAAACATCTAAGAGTAACCAAAATGCACGTCCTAGCGAAATCAAAAGACGAAATCGTGCAAACTCTTCCAAAAGACCAAAGTACTAAAGAGCTCGAGTCGCGCCTCCAATTCCATAAAAAATTCATGATAGGCTCGCAGACTGGTAGGGTAGGTTTGGGTAATACTAGGAGGCAGTCAGACAAAGACATAACAAAATCTTTTCTTCAAGTAGATGAAAATAATACCTACAAAGTGCACGCAATGAACCTAGAAGTACAAAACGAATGGTTAACACTAGGTGAATTTTGTATTCCCATAGCCTTAAAATGGCGTACCTTAATATACGACTGGTCACCGGCTCTCCTTAAATTCTATCTCAATGCATTCCAGTTGACCCTCCCCGACCAAAGCAATCTTGTCAGATGGGGAAAAGCCACAGATAAAACATGTAACTCATGTGGTGAAGCAATTGGTACTGCTAGGCACCTACTGGTGGGTTGTAGGACGCTATTAGACCGGGGTCATTACTCGCGCCGACATGATAAGGTATTAGAAATCGTACGTGAGGCGGTAAGTTTGGCGGTAGCTAGAGCGAAAAAGGGTTTAACCACAAACCAAAGAAATGACGTCGCGTTTGTAAAGGTAGGCTGCTCAAAAAAGACAAATCAAAAGCCGTACTCAATTTTGATAGCAGCCGCTGACTGGACATTACTCGCAGATTCGTACGAGAAACACTATAAAATACCGGAGGATGTTTGTGCCTCGTCATCCAGACCCGATATATTCCTTTTTCAAAACAGCAAAAGCGTGCTAGCAAACTAGTAGAACTCACAGTACCGTGGGAAACTAACATACCTAAAGACCACGCTATAAAAATAAACAAATACTTTGACCTGACCAACGAGTTAACCAAAAATGGCTATGTGGTTAAACTCTACGCCGTGGAAGTAGGAGCAAGGGGAATTCCAGCTAAATCCCTGTATAACTTATTTAAAGACCTCGGATTGCCAAGAGCTTCAGTAAGCTCTTTACTCAAACGAATATCTAAAACGGCGTTGATAGGATCTTACCAAATTTGGATAGGTAGAGGGGGGAACACGACTGACGGTGGAGGTGAGCGCTGATGCATCACAAGGTGGCCACCCTAAACCTACACCTGGGTCGCAAGTCCCAGGCGCCGTCACAGTGTTCCTCTCTGTACCACGCCATGGACCCGACGACCGCACGGTGAATCCATGGAATGCTAAGAACCGGATCTCTCTACTTGTTATTAATGCTACATAGGAACCTACCTACTTGATGTAGATGATTTTATGACTGTTCAGTTTCACTTGACGGCCTCTGTGGCGTAGCGGTAGATGGTTCGACTGCGTGCCACTGCTTTACAGTACAGGTGGTGTGGATTCGATTCCCGCTCATTGCAAATATTTGTATTATAAATATGTTACCCAAGACCATGAATGCTAGACATAGAAATTTCTCAATAATGCTGTTAATTACCCGCTTCTGATCGGCGGTTAAATTGTTGTAATCCTCTAGACCACTGTTAAGAGACAGAGATTCTACTGGATTACAGTCACTAAAGTTGGAAAGATTGATATTCTGAGAGATCAATCTATCCCCTAATTGAAATTGTTGCCAGAAGTCTACTCCAAATATCATTGCAGTAGTGATTTCTGGAACAACATAGAACTTAATAACTCTGACAGCAGAATTACATTCAATAGGCAGAGAGATACAAATGAGAGCCATCTGCTGTAGTTAAACTAAAGTTAGGGCTGATGCTTCCTAGCTCAAACCCTAATTCCAAGAAAGTGTGGTGCGCTCCCTTACCCAGCACTGAGCAAGCTGCACCCGAATCAAGTAAACCTACACCTATTACATTTCTTATTATTTGGTCTATGTGTTTCTATGTATTAGGTAGATATACGTACGTAAGTAGATAGGTATGTATTTATAGAAACAAAATCTATGTACCGTATATACCTACCTATACATATTATTTAGACATAATTATATACTTAATAGACATATATCTTAGACAACGCACACAAGAGTAGGAAAGAGCAGGGCTGGCCGTCATTTATTAAAACTACATTCAGTGCAGAGGTGCGAAAATTCAGCTAGGGCCTCCAATACTTACAGACTGCCCCTTTTATTGCCAAAACCAGTGAATGCACTTCCAAATATCTTATAAAGTTAGTAAGGGTTTCTTACCTAAGAACATTTTACTGTAACTATAACGACTAGGTAAACTTTATTGCAGGAACTCACCGAAACAGCCAAGTTCAGTACCTAAGCATCTATTGAATTCTAGTGCATCTACGTCACTCGGTCGGAGAGGCTTTTCTTTTTTTTTTCCGTGCGGAAATCCCCTCGGATACTACTACTACTCCGACATGACCTCCCCTGCCGGAGCCGGAAGGGGAGGTCATGTCGGACTCGAACCGACTAAAACCGCACGCCGACTGTGGGTCGCGGTGCTAGGCCAGAGGTGAGGTTGTCATCGACATATCCCTCGCACCCCGGCTGACCCATGGCCATCCCTTACGGTTTGGGGACAACGGTGTCCCCGACTCGCCCCCGGAATGGGGAGGCGCGCTTCTCAGCGCGCCGCCGCCGTGCGATCGGAGTGGCTAGATGCCTCTCCTACGACAAGACTAAAAATATATTTTCGGACTTGTGGAGAGTCATCTCAAGACCCATAGATCTGTCGAATAGGCATTCGACATAGGAATTAGGCTAATTATGTTCAGCTGGGGTACCTACCTTCTTAACTCCCAGTGCTATTCATGAATGCTTAGTGGTACCTTGATTAACTGGAAATTGGCCGCCTGGCCTTTTTTAATAAAAGGATACGTCAATTTGACTTCACCTCGCCTGATGGTAAGCTAAAGGTAAAGTCTCGGAAAGAGAGTCACCATCGTAAAAATGCACCTACCATGTTAACAATGGTGGCACTCAGCTTGACGGCCTCATCAGATGTCTTTATAATACACGCCCCGCTTAAAGGACCTAGGACGGAAACACGTAAGCTGGCAGGAAGTTCCAGGTCTTAATGCTGCGGCATAGGAATGATTCACCGAACCACTTGGTTCTAGCTAGAAGGTAACATCTTAGCCCTGCACGTGTTGTCCTGTGGAGGAAAGTAGAGGGTGGGACCAATTTGGAAGAGCTCATCAGAACATTCAAAACTATAGCTCGTGCGCATTAACATGGCACCTGCCTCGAAAACACCCTCCTCCCGCTTCCCCGCGCACGACCCCGCTCTCGCCGTGCGAGGCTAGTAGCGTCAGCATACACCCCTCCCGCTCCCCCGCGCAAAGCCCCGAGCCAGGTGCCATGTTAACTCGCACGAGTAGTAGGTAGGTAGGCATATGATCTTAGTACTACTCAATCGCACATATTTCGTTCGTCAGAAAATATGTGATGTCTGGCGTTACTGGGATCTTGGAATATCAACGAATTAATAATCATTTAGGTGTGCATGGGCCGTGGCCGTGATACACATGGCCGTCGACTGCTTCTCTACAGTGACAGCGATGAGGAGAACAAAGAGGCACAAGGAGCACACAAGCGAAGACAGGCATGCACTAGGTAGGCCTGTTACAAAAAAGAAAAATAAATGTTTAGTTCTGCCAAGTTCTGCACATCTTCTAATCTGTGGTTCTGCATATTGGCAAAAAAATCTGGCAATGAACGTCGATAGATTTTTTCTTAATTCACTTTGAAAACAGTTTTTGTGTCAAAATTAGCATGTCATAATTATAACACAAAATAAATAAATTAAATAAGATATAAATTATCTAGTGTTTGGACGTAGACCATGACAACCATTTCATGAATTAGACAAAAAACTCAAGTTACCTATCAATTTGTAAGCCGCCAACTGAAAAAGGTCAGTGTAGAAATAAAGATTTCTTTATACTTTTTCTCCCGGAAACTCCCTCGCCGACCAGTGGGGTAGTTATAAATGACTAAAACTTATATGACGAAATGACTAAAACCGCAAACCAAATGCTGGGATTTTGTGGCCCAATATGGCATTTCCCACGCACCATGGCGACCCTGGGCCATCTCCGGTTTCAAGCTCGCCCAATCGGGTTACTCTAATATATTCTCAGACCTTTTAGTTTCGGTAGTGCCTGGGTAAGTGGGTACCTATTTATAAGCCGTCATTATCAGGGTATTGTCATAAAATATAATAGTAATAGGTGCCCATCTAGGTAGATACTGGTCTCCGTTCTTTGGCTCGGAGGAGCACGTTAAGGCGTCGGTCTCAGGTTAGGTACATCTATGGCAGTTGTTACAGTTAGTTGGAGTCTTAAAAAGTCCGACTACTGGTCTAATTACAGATCTACGATATTGCGAATGGGGTGTAGACGTCAGATGCTCGGCGCTTCACAGAAAATATCGAGGTTCAACCACTTGATGACACGTAGATTGGAAAAAGCGGAACCCTGACTCAGAGGTGAGGATATCTCGAAAGCGAGCGACTAATGTGAGGATGATGATGAACGCTTGTTGATTTATTGGCTGATGATTAAGCCCCGTATTCATGGTAAACATTTGATCAACATTGTTGATGAGCGGAAAGAATGTTGCTGGAAACTTTGTATAAATTAATACAGGTTCGAAAAACATTGGAAAAAATGAAATGCTCAAGTGAGAATCGAACTCACGACCTTTCCCTTACAGGGGGATTGCTCTACCAACTGAGCTATTGAGCACCACTTGAATCATTCCAAATTTTCCTTCTCTTTATATCCGTCTATAAGGGCGACGGTACAGCCATCTACCAACATTCTTACGAACTGTTGGAAACAATGAATGATTTTTCAACCATTTTTAAACATTGAATTTTGATGACTGCGCCCAAATATTTGAAAGAATACCGTCGCCCTTATAGACGGATATAAAGAGAAGGAAAATTTAGAATGATTCAAGTGGTGCTCAATAGCTCAGTTGGCAGAGCAATCCCCCTGTAAGGGAAAGGTCGTGAGTTCGAATCTCACTTGAGCAACACAACACATTGATTCAACTTTGTTGTTAAACAAATGTTTACCATGAATACGGGGCTTAGCCTATCTTACTACTTATAGTGTAGGTAATTTATTAGTAGGAGCCTTCCATCACGTTCTGGGAGTATATCCGTGTTATCATTAGATAAGTTTGTCATACGCTAGACAATTTCATAAATCTAATTTCATTATTTTAATTCGTTTCGTAATATTTGTTTAAAGATAATGATTAAGGTACCAGAATGTCTGAGCAAACGTTACAAGGCATTGGATGACATCATCCAAGAGCTTAGCATGTCCATATCCAGTCAGAGATCACTATCGGAACAGCAGAGTAACACCAGTAACGTTGGCGTCAAGCTTATGTGCGATTTCTGGAATATTCTACGAGAAGACCCTGAATGTAATCTTACGGTTGGTATTTTTGTTATCATTCTTCTTCTTCTTCTACTACTTCTTCTTCTTCTTCCTCTTCTTCTTCTTTTTCTTATTCTTGTTCTTCTTCTTCTTCTTTTTCTTGTTATCATTCTTAAATGCTGATATCTAATAGGCAAATAATGTCTAATAGGCAATAGAAGGGTACATAAGTACAACAAATGGATAATTTTATTGAATATTAACTGTGCACGCGAATCCGTCCGCGTGGACTTACATGAGTGTTGGGTACCTATCTTTTTTTCCGTGCATAAATCTCCTCGGATGCCCACTAGGAGGGGACGGATATATCCAACTCAAACCAACTAAAACCGTATGCCGTCATGTGTATTCAGACGCCTGTGTAATATAAATGTATATTCCTATGCCGCACCACTAAGACCTGGAATTCCCTGCCAGCTCACGTGTTTCCTTCTTCCTACAGTCCCGGGTCCTTTAAGCGGGGCGTGAAAAGGCATCTAATGAGGCCGTCAAGCTGAGTGCCACCACTGTTAACATGGTAAATGTTTACGATGGTGACCCTCTTTCCGAGACTTTGCCTTTAGCTTAACATCAGGCGAGGTGAAGTCAAATTGACGTGTCCTATATAAAAAAAAAAAAAAAAAAAAAAAAAATTACAGTAATGACTTAAGATATCCATCTTCTCTTCCGAGATAGCCCCCTCTGCATGGATTTACCCTTTGTGGGAACCATGGTATCCCTATCTTTCCCCAGGAAACGGGGAGCGTGCGTTGTGCCACCGCCACCCAGGCCGGCTACTGCAAGGGTGACAGGCGGCACTAGCTGCTTTCATCCCAGGAAGACGTCGGACCGATTACCTGAAACTTCGATTCGCATCTTCGGCCATATCTTTTATGGAAGCTCTATGGGTCTTTTTACTACGTTTGTGCCTACATAGTAAAAAGGCGCATAGGTTTATAGGCATACATACACTGCATTATTAGCTTTCTTTATAGGCAGAGGTTCAGCAACGCATGGGGATGGAGCCAGCATACAAGCTGCCCCCGAATATATACAGCGTTCAACGCTACATAACTTACATGGCTGGCAAAGACAATAGCAACCGAAAGTGTAGAATCGACATACCTAAAGAGGACGACCCGAAATCTGGAGGGTAAACTTCGATCTTTTTTTAACATTTGGTGTGATGAATGAAATCATAATATGTGGTTTACACTTGAAAGCGGCAGCAGTTCCTATTGCCTTGATCACATGCACTGAGTGGAGTGCTTTTGGCCGAGTACGATGTATGCGACGTGCAAAGTACTCGGCGCTAAGTTCACATATATACCGACTCCTGAGTATTGGCCGAGTGCACTCTCTCGCCACTCCACTCGGTGTGTGTGATTAAGGCTTAAATCATTCTACCTTAATCATTAAACTTTATAATGATTGTAGAACCTCTCTCGTATGATCTTGTAGTATTTGAAAGTTATCTGACCCTGATTTTCGAGTATCTACACTCTCTACATCCAATGAAATTGCAAGGAAACGGTGAAATGATCAAGACATTATATTTTATTAGTCAACCGTCAAAGAGGTAGTGAAACATGAGATGAGAGCTACATGTAGAGCAAGCAAGCGCGAAAATCATATATAAATTCAAAGTAGGGAGGCAAATATACAACGTTTTGTTGGGGATGGAAGGGATGAGAATATACCTACACATCATTAGGTTCCGGCCGCATACCCTGATCAATGTTTGCACACGTAAATCGGTTTATCATAAACATGATCAAATACACCTAATGATAATTTTTCAGTGCATGCTGTTCTGGTTCTCAAAGGCCAAGATATACTGGTGTAGCGCTTAGCAAAGTTCTATGCAACTTGAAGCAGGTCAGTATCAATTATTCTTATGAATTTAGTGGTCAACTACGAGTATAATAATACTCTTTTACAATGAAAATGAATATCATACTTATTAAATATTAATAATATTTTAGGCCACGTCACTTGACAAGAAGTGTCACGCCAGAGTGAAGGAGTTGATGGAAACACAAAAAGAGTTAAAGAATCAGGTACAACTTTTAGAATCTCGGGAAAAAGATGGAGTGAAGTTGTTAAAAGAGGCTGACTGCATGTGGCTGTGCATGGAGGACGCGTACAAAAAGAAAGTATTTGAGTCTCAAGATAGACAGACATGCTTATTGAAACAGGTGTGTAATTAGTCTGTAGCAGTATCATTTTTTTCAGTTGTAAAATCCCCACGGATACCTTTTCGTGATCGCTCCACTCGGAGAACCAGCCCTTCCCTTGTGTGCTCTCCATTATGCTAAGCAGAGGGACGCGTGTCGCTCCCGCTTCCGCCGGAGTTTGCCGTAGGCGACAGCATCTTTTTTGGGATTGTATTCGTATATTAGTTAATCTTCAGTTTCATGAAAATATATTTCTAATATTTGTTAAAATCCTATGAAAGTATTTAATATTTCTTAATTTCATGCTATCAACACTTTTTATTTATTGTTTACCTCTTTATTATTAAACTTGCTTCAGCTGAAAGAAATTGAAACAAGTGCCAATAAATGGAGAAAGAACAAAAAAGATCTAGAATTCCAAAATGATAACATGACCAAAGCCAGAATGGAAATAGTTGAAAAGATGAATCAGAAAAAGAATGACATCAAAATTATGGATTTAGAAGTAAAAAACCTCACAAGGAGAGTAGAAAGTGCTAAAAAAGATTTAGAAAATAGCCAAAAATGCATGTGCTCTACAAAACAAGCCTCAGATGTAAGATTTTTTTTGTAATACTTAGTAGGTAGGTACTTAAAAATGTCACGACGAAATGTTATCAGTGAATATAGTACGGTCAACGAGTGGCTCAAAGGAGGGTATAGAGTGCGTGAGCGGGAACCTAAGCGATTTCTTCAGGAACTTATTCAGACTACTTAGAGAGAAAACATACTAAAAGTCCTGACGTCTAGGTGTCGAGCCGGAGGGGGGAGGGGGGGGGGGCAAAGGTCTCAATTTTAAGTTTTTTGTTAATAAATCAAAAACGGTGCGTTGTAGCGAAAAATGTTCAAAGATGAAATGAAAGCTTATAAAATTCTCTATAACTTTGATCTTAAATACTTTTCCATACTCCTACCCGTTTTTTAACTACACGCTCTGGAAAAGTGAAAATTAAAGTTATTCAGCGTGATGACCATTAACTGATGTGAAAAATTATCTTAAAATTTATTTTAACATAAGCTGGGAGTACCTCCACGTGGTGAAGGCGGTTGAGTTTTGCCACTGGCCGGGACTGCTATGCTCCTTATCGCTCGCTGAGCGGTGAAACAGCATGACCGTAAGATAGCGCTGTCCCCTTTACGCAAAGTAAAGTGAATAATGACTCACTGAGCTGAGCGGTTCTGGCCGTGTGCGAATGCGCGATTGAACATCATTTTGTCATTGTGTAAGACCGTGGTTTTTTACAGTCCGTCAAATCTAAGAAGTACCGTTTGACAGTTCTGACAATTGAATGATAGGGATGGGATGAAAAAATCGATTACTATAATATCCGAACTTTAAGAGATCGATTACTATAATATCCGAATTTTAAGAAATCAATTGTTATAATTAAATAAAAGAAATGTTTAGGATATTTTTTTATTCACTACTAGTACTAGTATCGTCATCTTCGTCATCATCGTCATTTAAATTAATGACCAGTTGATTGTCCATTACATTATCAAAGTGTACGTCTCTTTCGAAGTCGTCCATTATTATTTTCTTTGTTTTTTGTACTACTTTACTCCAATCTTCCTGTGTAACTTGGGCACATGCTTCCTTTAATAAACCTTCCATTTTCTTGACACTGAAGGGTGGTTTTGTGTTGTGTCTTGCTGCATAACCTGTAAAACAATAATGTAACTATTTGATAGCAGACGAAAACCATTGTTTAAATTATAAATGTTAGAAGTACTCGTGTTATTATTATAATATTATAAAATATTACCTTTAACTTGGGCCCAAATCAGTTCAATGGCATTATATTGGCAATGGTACGGAGGAAGTCGTATGACTTTGTGCCCGTGCTCTTCGGCCAATTGGTCAATTACATATGTCGGTTTTGGTGGTTTATGCAATTTCACTAACTGTAATAATTCAGCTTTTAATAGTGACATGTCGGCATCCACTCCTTTTCTTTGCAGCCATGCCACCAAATCTGCTTTCTTATTGGCTGACGTAGGTGCTTTATCAATTTGCACAGAGTGGTATGAGGCATTATCCATTATAATTGTGCTGTTAGGAGGGATATTCTGTAATAAATTTAAGAACCACTCTCGGAACCTTACTGCGTCCATTTCTTCATGATACTCTTTAGTGCTTTTGGATTGGAAAGCTAATAAAGAGTTTTCCACGAAGCCTGTAGACGCTGACCCAGCATGGCATATTATGAGGCGTCCACCTTTTCCTATCGGCACCTTCGAGCACGAAGCTTCAGAATCATCAGTCCATGTTTTCGGCACAGAATGGTTGGAATTTAGCCAAGTTTCGTCCAAAAATATTACATTATCCCAGTTTATAATTTGTTTAACTTCGCGCAGGAATGTTAGTCGCTGCATAATTATGTCATGTCGCTCCATAACAATTTTTCGTTTGTCAACTTTTTTGTATCTGAAGCCAATTCCTGTTATTACCGTTCTCAACGACTCTATGCTTCCCTTATACAGCCCGGCATCTTTTAAAGTTGCACATAACTTTGCCAATGTTGGAAATTCGCCTCTTGTAAAATACCCGTATATATGGTTTCTAATAGCATGACTATCGAATTCATCGATGCCTGTCACAGGTTTATTTCTTTTTCGTTTTTTCGGTGTGTGAAGTACGTTACTGTCACTCCCCGAAGGCCCATATTTTTCACTTAATATTTTGCCAACGGTGCGGCTACCAATACCGAGAGCTTCACCGACGCGATCCCGAACTTGTGTAACTGGCAGTAGAAGTCCACCATTTTGAGATTCACGCTCAAAATACTCGTGTAATTTCACCACCAATTCACGAGCCTGGCTGTTCAAAGTACGTCCTCTTTTCGACATTATTAATAAACACTTGCTTAGTTCGGAGTCCAGTATAAATATTGCCAAGGTAAACGGATAAAGAATGATCAGTCCAGAAAAGTAATAGCCAAGTCACAAATTGTAAAACACAAACGAGAAAGCAAGTACGCGCACAGTCAGCTTCCAAGATGGCGAGAGACTGCTGACGCCGAACCGACCGAGCGGACCGCGTGCGCTTGTAGTTGGCAGTGTTGCCAGAAAAAAAAAATTGTAGAGACTTGGACACCTGCGATTTTGCCTATTGACCTAAAAATAATTAAATTAATTTATTTTAGGGTATCTGTGTATTCAGTGCATTATGCGGTCGCGCAGTAACGTCGTTAATTTATAACATCATCATCCACATAGAGACGTTAGTCCTGATTGCATCCGAGGCCACGGTGCCCTCGGAGCTCAGGGTCCGCCTTCCGGCTCTTCCTCCTCCACTTCGCACGATCTTGGGCGTCCAAGGTAGTGAGACCGTTTTCACGCATGTCACCCTCCACGACGCCAAGCCAGCACTTCTTGGGCCTACCCCTTCTACCTGGACCGGGTGGGGGCGCCATTGCCAGGCATTTGTTACCCACGTAGCTGGGCGGTTTCCGCAAGACGTGGCCGCACCAGCGGAGGCGGCTCTCTTGCATTTTATCTGCGATGTCACGGACATGAAGGCTGCCGCGGATGCGCGAGTTCCTCACGCGATCTTGACGCGTGACTCCACACATCCACCGCAGCATTTTCATCTCCGTGACACGCAGCATCTGCTTGTGTCGCTCCAACAGCGGCCACGCCTCACAGCCGTGTAAGAGGACAGGTCTAATGATTGTTTTATAGACCTGCCCCTTCAGCCTGACTGGCATTTTAGTGTCGCAAGTGACGCCAGTCATTTCCCGCCACTTAGCCCACGCGGCGGCAATACGTGCCTTGACGTCGTGGTCGATGTCACCAGTAACGTGAAGTACAGATCCCAGGTACTTAACCTGATCCGTGCGCTCGACCAAGTTCTCGCCTATGCGAACGGGTGTGGGATCTGTTGAGTTTAACGCCAAGTACTCTGTCTTCGCCACATTTAGCTTCAGACCGCCGTTCTCAAGCGCCTCCTTCCACACTTTCACACGTCGCACCAATCTGTTCCTGTCTGCGTCCATCAGCGCAATGTCATCAGCATACATAAGCAACCATGGAGGCTGCTCATGTGAGTCTCTGATACTGTCCGACAAAACGTCTAACACCAAGCTGAACAGGTAGGGACTAAGTACGGATCCTTGGTGTACCCCGACGGTGATGGGGAAGGTTTTCGTGTCGCCAACAGCGGTCCGAACCACGGAACCGGAATCTTGGTACATGTCTCGGATGGTGTCGATGTAAGCCTTTGGGACTCCTTTGGACCGCAGTGCCCACCAGATCATCGCGCGAGGCACACAGTCGAAGGCCTTCTGCATGTCTAGGAATAGACAGTACAGGGGCGTGTTCCTCGCCCTGTATCTCTCCGCGACTATCCTTAGGGCGAACGACGGATCCATAGTCCCGTGTCCGGGGCGGAATCCATACTGGCACTCCGAGAGGGTACTCTCCTGTCGGATCCGGGAATCGATTATCCGCTCGTAAAGCTTCATGGTGTGGGACATTATCTTTATACCTCGGTAACTACCACACTCTTGCATCGATCCCTTGCCCTTGAAGACTGGCGTAATAACACTCAGCCTCCACTGGTTTGGGATTTTACCGGTGAGGAGGATACGGTTATAAAGATTAGCGAGGATGCCCACACCGCGGGCACCCATTGCCTTCCAAGCCTCGATGGGGACTTCGTCGGGTCCGACAGCTTTCCGGTTCTTCATGCGACGAATGGCAGTCTGAACTTCAGCAGGCGTTATCGGTGGCACTAGTCCTTGATTTGGAGGGAGATCTGGTGGCTGCACCTCTTTATGCTGCTTATTCAGCAGATCGTGGAAGTATGAGCGCCATCTCTCCTTCACCGCGACTTCCTCGTACAACAGGTTTCCTCCAGGGTCTTTGATGCAGCGGCACTTGGTTATAGCCTGCACCGCTTTGGCCCTGGAGCGCGCCAACTTGTAGATGAGCTTTTGCCCCTCAGACGATTCCAACTTGTTGTATAGCGGTTGCAAGTGGTCTCGTCTGGCCCTGGCTACGGCTCTCCTAGTGGCGCGTTTAGCCTGTTTGTACTCGTCGTGGTCTTCGGGAGATTTGGAAGCTTGCCACTTTTTAAAGAGGGCTTTCTTCACCCTGATCTCCTTCTGGACTGTGTCGTTCCACCACCAGGTGTCCTTGTCACACTTGCGTCCACCCTTAGACGTGCCGAGCACTGCCTTCCCCGCCTCAAGGATAGCTGCCTGAATCTTGTCCCAGCAATCTTGCACTGGTTCGTCTACAGCATTAGTGCACTTATCACCGATAGCTGAGACGAAACTCTGGGACTTGGCTTCATCAAGCAGCCACCACTTGATTCTGCGTTGGCCGCGCTCAACTCGTTTGCCTTTGGGTTTTACGCGGAGGTCCATGACAAGGAGACGGTGTTGCGCAGTGAGACTCTCCCCGGGTATAACCTTGCAGTTGGCTACCCTACTGATGCTGTGCCTCCTAGTGAGCAGGAAATCGATCTGGGTAGCGCGCCCCCCACTCTTGTAGGTGATAAGATGTTCGGGCTTCTTTTTGAAGTACGTGTTCACGATGGCACGATCAGCAGCCGCACACGTTCTGAGGATATGCTCACCCTCTGGGTTACGGCTACCGTATCCATAACCACCGTGGACACGCCCAAACTCCTCACATCCACCACCCACATGACCGTTCAGGTCACCACCCAGAACAATCTCCTGCGACAGCGGAATGTCACGGAGCACTCCCCCGAGTTGGTTCCAGAACGAGATCTTTTCGGCTTCGCCACACCCAGACTGTGGAGCGTAGGCACTTATCAGGTGGGTTACAATCCCATCGACAAGCACCCTCACAACCATAAGTCGGGCGCTATGGCGTTTCACCTCCAAGACGTCATCCTGAAGCTCCCGGGAGAGCACCACGCCCACCCCGGCCTGCCCATCAGGAGCACCTGTGTACATCAGCTGGTAGCCGTCCCCAATGAGCTTGGAGCTACTGCCCTCCCACCGAGTCTCCTGCAGGAACGCCACGGCCACCCTCCGCCTGGAGAGTACGGCGGCCAACTCCCTCGCGCGACCAGTTAACGTGCCGATGTTCCACGTTGCGAAGCGGAATTTACGGGGATCGCGATTTTGGCCTATCTTCTTTAGCCGTGCCCGGCTCAGGCACGGTAGCCCTCGTCCACTTGTCACAAGAGGCGGGCGACACTCCTGCGCGCCGTTTTGCGGCGGCGCCCTATCCCTCGCGCGATCCCTTACGTTGCCTATCATTTCTTGATTTGGCTAAGTTTTGGCCTTTCCGGGAGCGACTGCCGTCTGACCCCCCAACCCTGAAGGGAAAGCCAGCGCCAGAGCCTCGTCCGTTTTTCAGCAGGTGCACCGGCTTGCAGGTGAGGTTGGCTTGGGTCCCGAAGATCTTGGTGGGACCCCACAGCACCTTAATTTATAACATCAGGCAACAACATTTTTGTGAATGGGTTCTACATACCTTATTTTTATTAGTTTTAGACGTAGAAATAAGACTTAGAAGAAAAAATTGTAATTGTAAAATCAATGGATGTGCTTGTTAAAAATTTGTTTATTTCTCTGTAATATGCAAACCCATACTATCATACACAAAAATAAATGTAAAAAACACTATCCCTGACTCCATTTACTATTTCGACAGCGTTAGCGCGAGAAACCCCGACTTATTTGGGCGCGAAAATAAAAAATCGACAAATCGCTTTCGACAACTTTTTAAAGAAGCAAATATATTTGATTTATAAATACGTATTTTTGGTGAATGGGTTTTATCTCATATTTTACGATTACATAACTATTTAGTTATGTAATCGTAATATGTGAGATAAATCCCATTCACATGAAAAAATATTTGTTTGGTTGTCAAGTGTAATTTGTAAATAATACATTCGATTTTTCGTATATGTAAACGATTTTTTTGCATACAAGTGTATCCGAAGAGTCGCAACACTACGTGCAGTGACCTAACTACGTAACTTTGTAATGAGGTCAAGAATATAACTATTAGAAATTATTTACTGTGTAAATATGTGTTATTTTGCTTTGTTTGAAAGTTTTCAATTACATTTAGATATTAAGAATTGTACATTTTTAGATACAATAATGAAATCTTTCTAAATTCATGGTTTTATGAAAAAGGTTATCGAAACTGAATAATGTACGTATGAACAAAGTTGTTTCGGTTTGAAAAATATGAAACGTCAAACGGTACCTCTTAGATTTGATGGACTGTAAATCAGTTTCTTTTGATTTGTGTATGTAGTCACATTATTTTCTATTCTTTCTCATTATTATCCTTAACTTAAAGAACTCTTTTGTAACTTAGCATTCCGGACAAATCTTTGTGATTTATGGTATGCTTATATTGTTATAGTTTTATGTAAATGTTTATTGAATAAATAAAAAAATAAAAATAAAAAAAAACAGTAAGAAATTGCGTTTTTTATGACAGCGGATAACTGAGTTGAGGTGAGAAAAACAATTATGAAGATTGTTTTTCGTGTACCTAATACTCACTGTAGATAACGCGTCCTTACTGGCTAAAACTCCTATTAACATCGTATACTCAATAAAAATTCACGATGAAAAGGTGGCAGTTGACCCAAAACTTTTATTTCAGCGGATGTGTATCAGCAAACGTTCAGAAGACGATTTGGTGGAATTCTTGAAGTATGAGTTGGCCCCGTTTCCTTTAGCGCTGTTCAATGAAAGTGGTATGAGGAAGACCAGCAAATCAGTACTGTTTACTTTATTCAAGCCTACCGATAAGACTGTCCAACTATCTGAGATGACCATAGTAGTGGACGGTGGATTTCTATTGCACAGAGTAATTTGGAAAAAAGATGCCTGTATTGACACTATTTGCGATGGATATGCCACCTACGTCAAACACCACTATCCTGGAATGAGTTGTACTGTAGTAGTATTTGATGGGTACGCAAACACAATCAACAGTACGAAGTCACAAGAACAGAAGCGACGTTACAGACTGAAGAGGTCGACTGAAATTAATTTAACTTGGAACACCACAATACCAGTGAAGCAAGAAGATTTCTTGTCCAATCCTACCAACAAAAGTCAATTAATCTCTTTACTGCAGACAAAGCTTCAGGAGAATGGAATACACACTCTGCAGGCTATGGACGATGCTGACGTTCTTATAGTGAAGACTGCTGTGGAACTATCATCTCATAATTCTGTAGCTGTCGTTGGTGAAGATGTGGATCTAGCTGTTCTTTTGGTAAATTGGACTCCTCCTGCACAAGACATCTTACTTCTGAAACCCGGCCGAGGAAAAACAAAAACAATTGCACTATCGACTCAAGAGATGCAACAGTATGGATATGAACACATCCTCTTCTTACACTCATTTACCAGCTGCGACACAACATCAGCAACGTTTAGAAAAAGCAAGGTGGGTTTCTGTAAATTGTATTTAAAGTCAGAAATAATTCAAGAAGCAGCAAAGGTTTTCTACAATCCCAACTCCAGCCATAGTGATGTTGCAGAAGCTGGGAAGGTGTGCTTCCTAAAATGGTATGGGGCGCCAACAAAAGTGACCTTTCTCAATCAGTACCGCTTCCAGTCGTTTATAAGGTCAGTAGCAAAAATTAAGCCTGATATCAGCTCCCTCCCACCAACTGAGAGCGCTGCTAATTATCATTCTTGGCGAACATACCACCAGGTGCAGCAGTGGCTCGGAAATGAGCTGCTCCCTTAAGAGTGGGGCTGGAAAACTGAAAAAGATATTTTGGCGCCAAGAACAACAGAAGATTTACCAGCACCCGAGGTTCTATTGAAGGCAATATTTTGTCGCTGCAATAAGGACTGTAGCAGCGGCAAATGTGGATGCCGGAAGGCTATGCTAAAATGTTCTGCTGCATGCCTTCATTGCCAAGGAAAATGTTTCAACGGCGTGTCGTCTAACGAGGAAGACAATGAGAATGACGATGAAGATGATATAGAGCCCTCTCACCAAGAACGACTTACTACTGAGGAGGGCGAGGAAGAAGATACCGCAGACAACGAACATTTGCCAGGACCCTCACGACCTAAGAGGATAAAAATATAACTCAACTAAAATTAAAATTTTCACTTTTCCAGAGCATGTAGTTCAAAAACGGGTAGGAGTATGGAAAAGTATCTAAGATCAAAGTTATAGAGAATTTTATAAGCTTTCATTTCATCTTTGAACATTTTTCGCTACAACGCACCGTTTTTGATTTATTAACAAAAAACCTAAAATTGAGACGTTTGCCCCCCCCTCCCCCCTCCGGCTCGACACCTAGACGTCAGGACTTTTAGTATGTTTTCTCTCTAAGTAGTCTGAATAAGTTTCTGAAGAAATCGCTTAGGTTCCCGCTCACGCACTCTACAACTACTTTATTGACCGTACTAATAACATTTGTGACATTGAAATTCGTCAAGATAAGATAAGATAAGAAAAATCTTTATTGTACACTTATAAAATTTAGTACATGTACGGACAACATAATGAAAAATGTACAAATGGCGGCCTTATCGCTACAAGCGATCTCTTACAGGCAATCTTTTGATTGACATTTTTTAATCTCAAAACAATAATAACGTTAACGACTTTTCGATGACTTTTGATTTATTTGTGTAAATATTAATATGTTCAGGAACGGATGGCGAACCTTACTGAAGAAATGGTTAAAATTCAAAAGAGAACTTATGAAGAAAGGGCACTTATGAAGAAGAAAGAAGACGAAGGTACAAAATATGTCAAAGATGCTAGAGTTGACCTACAGAATATATGCAAAATTTTATTACAAAAAAAACTTGAAAATGAGGATCTTAGAGCTGAGGTGAGGTCAAAATTTTTATGTGTACATTTGATTCTTTGTGCTCAAACTATGTAAAATAATTCAAACTATATAAAATACACCGGGAAAAATGAAATGCTTAAGTAGGACTTGAACCCACGATTTTACCCTTACAGGGGGAATACTCTTCCATCTGAGCTATTGAGCCACACCTGAATCATTTCAAATTTCCTTTCTCTTTATATTTGTCTTTAAGGACGACGGTGGAGCCATCTACCAATTTTCTTACGAACTGTTGGAACCAATGAATGATTTTTCAACCATTTTTAAACATTGATTTTTACCCAAATATTAGAATGATTTTTTATTGCATTTATTATGCTAATTTTAAAACTCGAATACATCGGAAAAATGAAATGCTCAAGTGGGACTTGAACCCACGATCTTTCCCTTACAGGGGGAATACTCTTCCAACTGAGCTATTGAGCCACAAATTTTTTAAGTTAACATAATATATGCTTTAAAAAATCATTCAAATAATGTAAAATGTTTTTTAGTTGAAATAAATTTCAATCACAGTATTCGCGTCCACGACCATGGCGTCCCTGAATCTGTCCATAGTGTCCACATACCTACATCTTTTTAATCGATTCTGGACCATATCCTGGTGTAAATATTAAATGTCCCCTGGCTTTTTCGTTTCTTTTCTAGTTGAATCTACTTTCTTACCTGTCTTACCTCACCCACCTATTACTTTTCAATCTGCAGAGGTATAGGTCCCATATTAATTTTATTATGTCTTGTTCCCATAAAAACATTTATTTGAACTTTTTTCACTACTCAACATTTTCTATAAATGAGGGTTCTGGAATGTAGGTAAAAACATTCCAGAACCCTCATTTATAGAAAATGTGATAGAAATGTTTTTTTTTACTATACCGTAAAAATTAAAATTGTGATTTACTGCTAAAATAGACACATATGAATGAGTCCTAGGTACATGAGAACTCTGAAAATTCAGATATAAAACCTAAATATCAGAAGCAGCTGCTATGGCAAGCATTTTACTAATCATCAAATAGTGTAAAATAATAGTGCAACCTATAGGTACCTTCCCCGGAAACGGTTTTATGAAATGTTATGTACGCTTTTTTCACTTTCTTCACCTATATTCTTATATAGCTCTTAAAAAATAAGTCCTTGGAAATTATTAAAATCAATAAGCAGCATCTAAATTGAAAAAACATCTGTACTTACTACTTTTTAATTTTAAAATATTGCAGAGAACAGCTGTTTTAGAAGAGATAGATCTTTTAAAAGTCACATATGATTCATGTAAGGATAGATGTAAAAACAAAGAGGAATCTGTGCTTACAGAATTAAAAACACTTCGCAATGAAGTTTCTACATTTCAAGCTAAATGTAAAAGATGTCATGTATGGACAGATACTAACGATGTTAGAAAACTGTGTACAGATTGTCCCAAATGTATGCAGGATATGTGTTGCAAAGTCAATGACGAACATTGTGTCTCAGATCCTACCATGGATTGTGTGTGTATGAGTGTGAAGCAAAGATTTTTGGATAATGTATTTGATAATATGTATACTGTCTTAGAAAGACAATCTAAAACTCAACCTGGTAAGGCTTTAGCAGACGCTATATTAAAATCTTTGAGGAAAAGCACAAATGGGAAACTGACACCAGAAATCAGAAGTATTTTGCAAGATTTTATTTTATCTACAGTAAAGAAGAATTTAAATTTGACAATAGTTGGTGGAGCAGTGAAGACTCGATGTGAGGTAAAATCATTAGAAATATTTTATTATCTATAGATTAAAACAACATTAATCGGTAGCTTCACCCACTCTGAAAAATTAAGGCAATCACTTCAAATCAGCTTTTTAGTTATTTTAATCTACTGTTATCAAAATCGCAGTCAAAGTAAAATAAAATTATTTATTTTATCATGTTTATCGTAATTAGTACAGTTATGAGGATGCTAATTTCAGTTGGATCCTGATACCTATAAGCAACTGATGAACTGTCTCAAAACTGTTAAAGCGAAAAAACCACCACAAGAAGATAAGGGGACAGTATCTAAAAAGGTATCATTTGGTTTTGCAAGTTATTACTTATTATACATACGTTTACACCTGTTTTCCTCCGAAGTACACAGAGAAAACCACCAGTCACTATACACGGACAGTTATCAGAATCGGGATCCTGCTCTTTTTCAAATTTTATAGACGGTAATATTGAGAATAATAAGTTTAAAAGAGAAACATTCAGCACAATAGTTACTTATTGGTCTCCAGAAGCGAGAGGCAGCGCGAGCGAGCGAGACTCGCGAACCGCGCTGCCCGCGCGCGCAGGCAACTCGGGCGTCGGAGGGCACTGACTGACCTCCGTCCCCCATGAGCGCGGGCCTGGGGGTGAAGCCGCCTGTCACCCCAGCGGAAGCAGGCCACGGCGACGGCGCGCTGGGAAGCGCGCCTCCCCATTCCGGGGTCGAGTCGGGGACACCGTTGTCCCCCCTCCCGAGGAGGGCTAGACCGTAAAGGATGGCCCTGGGTCAGCCGGGGTGCGAGGGATATGTCGATGACAACCTCACCTCCGGCCTAGCACCACGACCCACAGTCGGCGTGCGGTTTTAGTCGGTTCGAGTCCGACATAACCTCCCCTTCCGGCTCCGGAAGGGAGGTATCCGAGGGGATTTCCGCACGAAAAAAAAGGTCTCCAGAAGCGTCTTATATTTCATAAACGCAATATTCGGCTCATGGTGGAAATTTTAAAAGTGTTATGGTTTTATCATCTTTTTATCTAAATGCATTGGATTTCTCTCAATTTTTCGTAATAACGAACATTTCTAAAATAATTGTATGCTCTAGGACCCGTGCAAACGCTGGGGCGCTTCGAGTGAATGTAACTGTCCAAGGGGACCTAAAGATTGCATATGCACAAAGAAAGCGCCACCTCATCCAAACGACCCTAGGCCGTGTCCTCAGGACAAAGAAGACATTGTAAGTATTATATAGTAACACTAGGTGTTGCCCGCGACTCCACCCGCGTGGAAATCTTAAAGCGAGACTTTTTAAGTGTCCAACAAACCTCTCCTGGTGATAACATAAGACACAAGTTATGAGTTACATCACTGTATCGGTTCGAAACATGGCCCTAAGAAGACAACGATATTCAGCGTGCTTTTTGGTATATTTACAAACTTGTTTCATTGCATGTATATACATAATTATATTGACAGACTCCGTGGCTTAGCGGTAGTGAACACGGTCGCTACGCAGGAGGCGCGAGTTCGATCCCCGCTGAATGCAAATATTGTATGCTGATTGTGCCTCGGAGAGCACGTTAAGCCGTCGGTCCCGGTTATCATACGAACATCTGTGGCAGTCGTTACGGGTAGTTGGAGTCCTCAAAAGTCCAACAACTGGTCTAGATGCTTCGATATCGCCTTTGGGTTGTGAAGGTCAGATGGCAATCGCTTCACAGAAAATATCGAAGTTTAGCCAAATCCGCTGTTAAACTGGTAAAGCGGACCCCAGACTCCCCAAAGCTGAAAGCTTCGCATGCGATTGGGATTCACGCTAAGATGAAGAAGAAGAAGATAATTATATTATTATCTACTATTTATAATTGCAATGATTTGTTTAAGTAACATAGATGAGCTAACAGTTGACTTCCGAGCCTGTTTGTCTTCTAAGTTGTCAATATTTTGACGAGAAACAAGCTCAGGACTACACTGCATTTTATTATTGAATTAGTAAAAGAGGAAACAAGTAAACCAACCTCTTTATATGTATTTATTTAGGTACACTTTTTCAATATACGTATTAAAGCTCAAGTTCCATAGTTCACATTTAGTTGTGAGAATAATAGAAAAGTATTTAAGAAACCTTCCGCTGTAGTAGAAAACTACAGATCACACTGAATTATATCAATAATTTAATCAACAAATAATTAAATTGTAATAAACTATATAACGATTGCTTGACAAAGCAGGCTTAGCCTAATAACTTTTATAATAGTTATACAATTTCCGTAGAAGTATACAAGTATAACGAAAGTCATTTTTCATATTTTAGGGTGAAATGAAAATTTGTCCATTTAAAGATGGCAAAGTTTGTGGACCCGATTGTGGTATGCAAGGCAAGACATCTGCTCTTACACGTGACATTGGCAGTGAGATGAGTACGTGGAGACCGGATCCTTGTTCAGGCCCTAGCTGCCCTTACAGTAAAATTACTAGAGCAGCCCTTGCGCAATGTGTGCTGGGCCCTGAATCAATAGAGAATACAGTACCTCGGAAGGTGAGAAAATGTGACTTTGTAATACCATTTCCATTCATTAATACGAATAAGATTTTGTTGTATGAGTGTTTATTGATTGAAAACATTAAGGCCCGCATTATAGACAGCCACTCATGCATAGTTAAAAGTATAGATCTTCCACTAATTTCTTGAGCGGGAAAATCGTTACATACGCCGCCGATTTCCCCGCTTTTCAAAGTTTTATAATAATTATTATACTCAACTATAGTTTTAATATTCAGTTTTTGTGTTACATTATATTTTTAAAAGATTAAAACCTATTTGATAACATTTGTCAATTTGAAATCAAGAGCTAAAATCAAACCCTATTCAATTGCAGTTAATATCAGTTTGGTTAGTTTTATTTTGGCAAAGGTAGATGATAAAATTTGTAAGAGCCTTAAATTTTATTTAAATAATTTTGAAAGAATAACTTTAGTTAAATGATAAGTAAGTAATGTGATTTATTTTTCTTATTTTCAGAGCACATGCACATGTAGAACTACCCAGTTGAAGTCATGCTATTGTAATCAAGGTAAGTCAAATACTGCCAATGTAGCTAGTTGCAATATTTACGTGGGAGTACAATAAATTGGAATAAGTGATCCTACATTATCTTTTGTTCTCATTATTTTAGATCGTAGGTCTCAACATCGAGAAAAAATTGTTGATGAAGTGATGGGAAGATACAGTGTGGTCCCTCCTATTGCAAAAGTAAGTTACGCAGTCATAGGCAACGACTTTGATGATTCTAGCACTTAGTATTTATTATGTACTGTATCTCCAATTACGATTGTAAACTGAAAATTAAAAGATGAATTTTATGAAATACACATGGTGGTTTTATTTCTAAATAGTAATAGTATTAGAAAACTAACCACCATGTTCAATAAAAACGATGACAAACTGAACTTTTTGTTAATTTCATCTTAGGTGACCGGTCCGCGTGAAAAATATTCCAAAAAGTTCAATACTTCAAGAAAACACACATTATGCGATTGCTCTGATTTACCTGTAACATATGTGTTAACACTGAGTGAGTCTGAAATTAAAATGCCTGGTACCTGTTCATCTGTTAATACTGCTCTCGATGATCCAGGTATTTTAAATAACAAAGTAAATAAGAAAGGATGTTGCAACAAAGAAAAAATTGTCAGTTGTTCTAACACTACTAACAATAACCACAGAAGTAGTCTAGAAAAATCAAGTCAATCAATCAAATCAAATAAGGATAGAGCACAAAGTAAAGACAGTGATATACAAGTGATTCTATGTCCTAAATTTACAAAATATCAAGACGATATAAGAAATGCAACATACAATACAAGTGATAATAATACATTATTAAACAGTGCTAGTATTGTCATTTCAAAAATAACTTCGTCTGAAACAATCAATCAGGACATAACATCACATGAAGGAATTTCAATTACAAAAACAGTTTGCAATACCGTAAAGGAACTTATGCAAGATATTATTGCCAACTCTCAAGCAGCTTTAAATAGAAAAAAAATTTCATCGACGACGGTAGTAGAATGGGTTTCTGTAAAAGAACTGTGTCAAGAAATAACAAAATTGACGACATTAGGACACCAAAATGATGACGCCGCGAACGAAGTGGAGTTGCAGAGTGAAAGTTTTCGCGAAAGTCTGCATATTTTATGATTATGATGTACCCACTAGATTAGCCCTTAGTGTCGGACCCTATGCATTTGGGCATGAAACAGAAAGAACTTAAGGTTAAATGTATTAAATATAAATACAATATACATTTATTTTGGAATACAGATTCAAAATTTAAAATGATGACATGCAGAAAGTATAAAAAAAGTAATTTGTGTGTTTAATTAATATTATATTAAATTTCTACCTAGGTACTGGAACTACCTTTATTTGTTTTGTACTCCCACGTAATAGAATAAGTAAATATTTGAAATTTGATTAAAGTTGCCTCACAAACAAAATTATTTTTAGTATACTATAAATTTAATATGAATCTATACTGGTATACCAGTAATTTTTACCCATTCTATTTAGTTATAAAAATATAATTCAAGCCAGATCACTAACAGTGTATAAATAAGTAATAATGTTATAGCAACTGAACTTATCTGGTGTCATTAGTCCGCTCAAAAAATAGGAAGGTCCGCAAGAGAAATCCACATTCCACGCAAGGTTGGTAGAATTGTTGATGAAAAGTCCTCATCGGTCCGATACCTGGAAAATAATTTACTCGAAAACGAAGGTTTAAAAAACGACTTTAACGCTAAGATTTCTCTCATAAATGTCTCAAAGTTAAATGTAAAATCCTTTGAAGTGTGAATCGGGCGCGCACACTTAGGATTCCGTACGAAACTGTATTGATGGGGTGGAATGGTGCTATATAAACGGCAATACATTTTGATTGCGTTGAATTAGAAGTTAGATTCTTTTCAAAGCTGGTGTCAAGTTCAGATGAATATCATTTACTACAGTTTGTAAGGTCCTGAAGCTGTGAAAAATTTAAATTTTCTTGTCAAGGCACTCAGAATAATTTGCCATTTTGTAGCACCGGTCCACCCCGTCAATCCAGTTTCTCCCTGAACCCTTGGTGCCTGAGTCGCACTTGACAGAGTGTTATAGGTGATTGTATGATCTTTAACTTTGTTACACATTTTTATGATAAAACTCATCGTTTCACCGAAAATCGCGAAATACCCCAACTAAACTTTTCCAGATATCTGATCGATTTTTAAATTTCATTTATGATGGTGGTTGGTACAATCCCACCAACTTTGAGCTGGGTGCGATTTTTGTTACCATGGATGTTTAAATTGACAGGACTACATTATCAATCTCAGTGTATATTTGAAAGTTACGTGGGTTATGTATGCAGTAATATGCTATCTGTAAAGAAGTTTACAAACTTGACATTTCATGACCGACTAAATTATTTTATCTTGAATTCAAATAAGTAACTCAAATTCTATTTTGATTAGGGTCTCTACTTTTATAGTATACTAAAAATAATATTGTATAAGTACTTCAAAAGTTATGTTTCAATTAATTTACAGATACAAAAAATCTGAAAGTCAACTTAACGGAGCATAGGGATAAAAACACAAGTATTCAACACTGGGGCGATTCTCAAAAAGATGTTCGATTTAAGGTCCCATGTATCCAACAGGAATTTAATATTCAAACCGACGCAATTGGATTAACCGACAATGATCAAAATATTAATAGTGTTCCTTGTCAATGTAATAAACTGGAGTCTTCTTTGATCCACACTGTGGTTGGTAAAAAAGAGATTTTGTCTAAAGAATTCAAAGTAGCCATTGAAAATAGCAGTGGCCAGTCAACCAGTCAGTTTACCATATTGACTAAAAGCAAATCAGGAACATTAGCAATGGAACTAGATGAACAAATAATTGAGACATTACAAAATAAAACAAGTGAATACCCTTTCTTATCTGTATCGTTAAAAAACTCCGATTCAGGACATTTGGTAATACATTTTGATAACGAAGGTAATGTACTTAATAACTGCCAGAAAGTTATATTAAGAAATACCAAATCTGGGACGAATTTTTTAGAAATACATAAAGATGTTATTGATATAATTGAAGCTACAGAAAAGAAAAAAACTAAAATAGACTCAATCAGGTCAATAAATACATCGAAAGGTAGTATGACTAAAACTTGTTCTTGTGCCTCACGGCTTTTCAAGAAACAAGAATCAGAGAAGAACTTGGCAATGCCGAAAGCAAAATATGATAGTAACAGTGAATTTTACAACCAGACAAGCGATTCAAATTCAAAATATGTACTATTAAGAAAAAATAATATGCAAAATATGGAGGAGAGATATCAATCAATTGAAAATTCTAAAGAAGTTATGATGAATGTACCATCAAGTAAGTCTTTACAAAATGTAGAAAGAAGGATATCAAATGTATCGGAAAATCCAGAAGATAATAAATTACAAGACTATTCACTCGAGCTGCAGCAATTATTCGAGCAAGGCAATGTCGTTATCACGTTACAGATGAAAGTAAAAAATGAACTTTTTTGTAAATTTGAATCGGTTATTACAAGGTCAATATCAGGAAGTATAGGAATTAAACTTATTGAAAAACAAACATGCTTTAAGCACGTTCCTCGTGATGGAACTGAATATCCAGTTTGTATATCAAAAACTGAATCGTGTACGTATATAATAAATATTGATCAAAGTCATGAAGCATTCAATGCTATATTGAAAAAAAGTATAACTGGCAATGTAATGCTTATTCCAACAACTCCACAGATAATAATATCTGAAGACACGAATAAAAATCCCCGTAGTGACTTTTTTTTTAATTTAAAAGTAAATGGTCACAAGGATGGCCATATTCAACAACCTGCAGTACTAAAATTAACTCGATCAAATAATTTTATAATTATATTAGACAAAGAATTTGAAAATCAATACAAAACAACGTTGCAAAATGGCATGGGCACTAAACAGGAGTGTTTAGTGTTTTTAGAAAAAGCTCCTTCTGGATATGTCCTGAATTTAAACACAAAAAATACAATTCCACCTAAAAAGTTTAACGCTTTACTTGTTAAGTCAGAAATAGGAGATTTCAAAATACTCACGGAAGGATTTGAGTGTATAGATAACACAACAATCAATAAACGCTCAAATTCTTCAGCTCAAGTATTTGGAGAATTACTAGGTAAATCACAACCAACTTTGACTAATAGATACGATATAAAAGATTTAAAGAAACCTAAATTCGCTGGCCAGAAATCTGTTAGCGATACACAATTATACGAACGCCTAAGAGTAAAATTACAAATTAACAAAAGTTTATTCAGTAAACCCTCGGCTGTCCTTAAGAAAACTGAATCAGGTCAATACGCAGTTATTCTTAATAAGGAATCTAAAAAAGCATTCCTCAATAATCTTATAAGTTTTTTAAGTTCTAACCCCAAAGGACTTATACCCATAACAAGAACCGACTCCGGTGAAATACTAATAAACTTAAACCGTTATGATGAAGTAAACGGACATTACGGGTCTTTAAAAATTACTCCATCGGGGAACGTTTATATTTTGGTAGATGCACATGTCATAAAAAACATGAACGACAATAATAATATGAAAACAATCACTAAACGAACCAACACGGTTGACACGACATCTTTCAGTTTAATTGACTCTGTTAACCGAGGAGTCTGTACTACTTGTAATGCTAAACCAACCGAAGGAGATTGCGACATTTCTAAATGTGTTTGTGCGGAGATGCCTTTTGAAAGTTTAGAATGGACAAACCGTTCCATGGATCTATGTACAGAACAGTTCTCTCAACCTGTATGTTGGGTAAGGTCTAAAAGCATTATGAGAGAAAATGGTACGGTTAGTAATACAAGCGCAGGTATAGATAACATATACACGAGGGCTGCATCTGAATTAAAATATAAAAGCACAGAGCAGTGTTGTTATGTATTTGATAGTGTTTGTCCCCGTAATAACGAACTATATAGTTATGTATGTAACGAGTTCAATGATTCTGCTAAATGTAAAGAAGAGCATGAAGTAAATATATTGGAATACCAGACTTATAATGAAATTGAATATCCTCAATTGGGTCGAGCACTATGGGACTCTTTGAGTTACTTACCACCACAACTTCCTCCTTTCTTACAAAATGTTTGCTATCGCTAACATGTATAGTAACAATAGTAATGATATAGCTAAAGGTGATTTCATTGGTATGGTTTACGACTAAACAACAACAAAAAAACGGTATTAATGTAAATGTGAGCTAAAATGAACTTACAATTTTGGAGTTGTGTCAAAACAAGGTATGTTCGCATTGGAATCATTTTATTTTACAACTTACATTTTACTGAGGTGGTTCATAATGGTTGTATTTCAAAAATGTCGCACTAAAACTCAACGATTGATGACTAAAGTTTCATTTACAAAAGCAATTTATCAGACGCTACGAGTACCTATGTGCAATTTTTGTACGACAATATTTTGTAACGATGCGCCTTTTATCCGTTTTTTTTTTACTAATATATATACTTTCAAAGAGCCACTGTCAAATGCTATTTATATACTTCGTTTAGTTCTGGAAATAAAAAGTAATTTATATATTATTTAATTTTGTTTTTTTTTTTATTTTTATTTCATTAAGTATTTTGTTTTAGTTTACACTGAAATCTTAAACTTAAGTTTCTTGTTTGGTAAAAATACAGTCATATTACTCAAAGGGTTTCTATAGATATAAGTACTTCTATTTTCTTTTACATTACAAGACTGCCTTCCTAATGACATACCCTGCAATATTTTCCGAACAGTCGTGACGCGGTGTTTCCCCTTTGCTATACCCCGGTAAATGGTTCAAGTTTGCCTGCAGTCTGCAGTTTCATTTTGCACGTGTGTGCTCGATTGTGAACCGAATACTGAATACGCGACGCATTAGTTCAAAGGACATTATTCATTTTTATTCCGTAAGTTTCTTCGTTTGCTGTTTGCGACTTGTATAGGATATAGCTTTGGACATGATTTTTGGCTAAGATTTATGAGAATATCATTGCACTGAAGGCTATTTTATTATTGATTCAAATAGAACTAAAACATCAGTTTAGTGAACAATCAATTAGCCATTGCAGTTGATTACTGGACATAACACGTTATTAAATACAAAGTTAAATATAAGTTTAATATTTTATTTTAAAAATTCATTAAAAATATAAATAATTAGATGCTTTCTATATGAACATAATATAAATGACCTTATATGAATTTTACAGTAAACTGTGAGAAAACTTTCAATATACCCATTATTTTTAAGTGAACTAAATGATTTTTGTGTTTTGTAATTTTATCTCAATAAAAATGACCACGAAGTTAGGTGATAGTAACAATGGCTAAAATAAAATGCAAAATTTAACTAAGAGTATAAATTTCTTTTTATTAAAATTTCAATTAAGTAGCATTAAAAACCTATATAGGTTCTGTTCGCTTGTTTATTTTTCTTCTAGACTCTAACAATGGCAACGTCCATAACCGTTGATTCTTTGTTAGCTCTTCTGCCTCTTCGAACGTATTTGGCATAGCCTTCATAGCAGTTTCCGGTAATCCAAAAGGTATTATAAAGAAATAGGCAGGCAGAAATGACACCCATTACAACCAATGGCAGCCAATAATAATAAACCCTTAAATACACAATGTATGGTGATAAGAATGTTGCTACAAATGCACAAATGTGTATCAGAGATACTCCTGATCCTCTTACTGAAGTTGGAAGTACCTCCGGCGACCACTGCTGGACGACACTCAATCCTATGTTCACTGCAAATCTTGCTATGACTGCAAATGTTACACTTAGTATTCCACTAGCAAAAGGTACCAGAAAACAAAAAATGCAGCTGATAGCCATTACTATTATTTGTAACCACCTTCTGCCTGTATGATCCATTATGAATGCTACCAATAACACAGAAGGGAACTCAGTAAAAGACATCAATGAAAAAGATACAAAGAAATTAAAATTCAGCTGTCCTATACTTCTCACTAGCCCATCATACAATAAAGCATTACACATTTGCTCCAAAGCAACTAAAATATACATTTTTCTTATCAGAGGTCTCCTGAAAATCTCCAACCAACTTTGATTTGGATTTTCGTTTCGCTTGGCATTGCTCACTTGTAACTTAAATTGATTTATTAGATCGTTCGAGATTTTCTTTTTGTTGATACGACTTATAACTAGAACTTTTTCAATGGCTTCATCCACCCTACCTTTAGACACTAACCACATTGGGCTTTCGGGTATAAAATATTTCGTAAAAATTGCCATAGCTAAAGGTACACTAGTAACTATACATAAAGTTTTCCAATTCCCACAAGCAAGAGCAATCCATGGGAGTACAGTCATGAATAAGCAAAAGAATAAAGCAAATGTCAGATTTGATAGTAGCGTTCTATATTTTGGACCAATATATTCTAAAAGGAGAAGGTATGCCATGTTCATACATGAATCATATCCCATACCCATTACAAATCTTGCAACTGAGAATTGAATTACATTTTCGGCGAATGCACTGGTGAAGCCACCTACGCAGCTAATAAGGCAGCTACTTATAATAGCTGGTAATCTTCCAAAACGATCTGCCATCCAACCAAAGATAATTCCTCCAATAATACAACCAATAAAGAATATTGCTTGCGCTGTTGCTTGATAACTGTCTTTTTCACATACCCATTCAAAATCACTTCCTATAGTAGGATAGGGTATTTCAGACTTATTAAATTCCCATCCATATTGGCATGGCACGGTGGTCCAATTTTGGTTAGACACATGTCCTGTTATTATAACTTCAGTCCAATTGGCGACGTACATATTACATTGTGAGTATCCAAACTGCGAGTTTTCATCTTTTGGTATGGCTAAATCTCTACGTTCAATGTCACTCAGGTTTGCTAATTCAGGTATCCTGCACCAGTGATTAGGCGACACTTCTGTTATGAACAGTTGTGATAAGTATGCAAACACTCCGAAAGCAAAGAAGGGACTCGTAGAAAAGAAAAGCCTCCATTGGTACCAGCCCAGTTGACCGGCTGAAGACAGTAAATCGTCGTAATTAACTTCATCTTTTTGCCTGCAAGACTTGTTTTCCATGACATCTGTCTTATTCAACAAAGGAAACTAAACTAAGTAGTCATGGGTTTTTATGAATTACAAATAATTTGCTATCTTGTAGTAAGCAAAGATAACGAATATAATTATAATACTGTTATTTGTCAGAAGATTTGTATGAGATATTTTTATAATAAATGGCTCTAATCTTTAAACCTAGGTATACTAATGTTGAGTTTAGATGTATGGGGCTCCATCAAGATCAAGGATCACATTTAATTTACAAAGGCTTAAAAACAATAACGAAATCATGAACCTAGAGAAAAGTACGGACAGATTCTCGCGTATAATCTGAGTAAAGCAAACAATTGTAAAAGTATACTGGAACATATTTTTTTATTTATAGAATGTTAGCAACTGGAATTACTAATCTTTCCTATAACCCCTCCGACTAAGCTAAATTGCTTGTGTTAGGAGTGGGTTCACGTCGGTAGTGTAATGGCCTAGGATTCGAGCTCGGGACGAATCCTGGCCCTAGTCACACATTTAACGGTGCGTTACCTATGCGCCTAGTGACAGCGAATCACATTAAGGTACTCGTCTATTGGCTTATAAATAATAAATAGTAGAATATACCCGCTATTCTGCGGCTTATAGTTAAACGATTTACCGTACCAGAATGTGAATTTTATTATGCCAGCAAGAAGAAAACCTAGTTAATAATGGTAAGGTTCTTCAAAGATGTTTGAGCTATTGTCTTATGTCAGAAATGTTTGAACCACCACTAACATAGTGGAGATAAGTAAAATAACTACAAATAATAAAAATAAACAGATAACCAATGTATGAAGGTGATAAAAAGTACTTTTAATAGACCAGGATACACAAAAAACACTCGCGTGGAGTGCAAAAGTTTGCGGTGCAAACTCAGTTTTGGGCACTGAGACAGTTTAAAACGATGACAGATTGATTTATGGTTGGCAAATCTAGTTTAGATAGGTATTTTTAGGGTATCAGTTGCAATCAGGATAACACGTCATAATGTGGATGATGATTCACGCGGGCGAAATCGCACGCAACATCTATATTTGATATTTAATAAATTTTGATTTTAGGCAAAAAGGTTTGTCTCCTTGATGACATGAAATGTGTATCAAATGGAGGATCTCTTACTTATAACGCAGTTGTAAATGGGGCAAATGGGGTGGTGGAACCCATGGATCCACTGCATATTAAAAAAATTGAAAAGAAGAGTGGATCTACAAAATATGTATTAACTGACATTACACTAATAGGATTGAAAAAATGTGAAATAACACTATTAACGTAAGTATTTTTTAACTTATATTTAATCAAATTGACGTATCCCATAATAAAAAAAGTAAAAAGTCACAGGGTGCCCTCGGAGCTCAGGGTCCGCGTTCCGGCTCTTCCTCCTACACTTTGCAGGATCTTGGGCGTCCATGCGTGCAAATGGGCTTGACGTCAAGCCAGGACTTCTTGGGCCTACTCCTTTTACCTGGACCTAGCGGGGGTGCTATTGCCAGGCATTTGTTAGCCACGTAGTTTGGTGGTTGTCGCAAGACGTGATCGCACGAGCGAAGGCGACTCTCTTGCATTTAGTCTGCGATGTCACGGACGTCTGAAGTCTGCCGCGGATGCAAGAGTTCTTCCCGCGATCTGTACGCGTGACTCCGCACATTCACTGCAGCATTTTCGTCTCCGTGACACGCAGCTCCTCCCGCGAGTGTTTTTTATTTATTTTTAATCATTGGGTGGATGACCTTTTATAGTACGTATTTGATTAAAAGTAATGACGTCACATTTGAATGTGTCATACCTGTTTCCATAAAACTGTTTTGACCTTTAGTAAGTACCTAGGTAACTAATGTGACTAGAAGAAACCAACATATCATCACAATAAGCGGAGTTTTGGCACTAATTTGTAAGTGTTGGCTCTAAAGGGTATAACCCATTGAAAGAGTTTTTCTCTCGTAGATAAGATTCAAAATTTTAACTCAGAAAGGCGCTGCCGGCCGCTGCTCTTTGATGGTTTTTCAAAGTGTACCAAGTTACCTTTTTTTTTCTTGCAGAAATCCCCTTGGATACCTTCCCTGCCGGAGCTGGAAGGGGAGGTTATGTCGGAGTCGAAACGACTAAAACCGCACACCGACTGTGGGTCGTGGTACTAGGCCGGAGGTGAGGTTGACTTCAACCAAGTTACCGGCATATTATAATTATGTTATTTCGGCTATATTGCGAATCTGCTATTTTAAAAATCTCATATTTTGCGAATCTCTTATTTTGCTAATCTGATATTATGCGAATAAGGGATTCTAGTCACTTCACAATATGTAGTACTCTGTGGACGCCGTAGCACACGTTTTACAGGTCTTTTTTTGGGGATACATTCACGGGCTCCTACGGCGGCGAAGGAGCTCAAATCCATCAATCATAGATTTTGTAAAACCAATCTGCAGTGCCACTGCCCTATTTCTCTCGCGACTTGGTAGGATATGTGCCGGTAACTATACCCACCTTGAATTTTTGCTTACAATTGTAGAGCTATATTAAAGAAATTCTACTTCTACTCACAGCGATTAGCAGCAATGTAACCCGCTAAACTAAATACAAGCCATAGCGGAAGTAATAAATTCATATTGTCTGAGAAATACCAAAATACTGACTGAATATTTTTAAAGTTTTCAATACTAATTTATACTTTGTCAAGTGAAATTGCATGTTCTCAATTTTGGCAGCATTATTTCTTTTATTACGCACAAACTTGTTTTTACTGCTATTTGAACCGTAATAGAGGAAAGGAAGAATATTTGGATTACCTACCTTATTATCAGTTTACAATATTTTTTCTGTAAGGGGTGTAAGGGGTGTAAGGACACGAAAGAGGTCTGATACTTTTTCCTACCGCAAAAAGTGCTCGTGGCCCAGGTTGATTAGATACGTATTTATCTAAAAAGATTTACTCATTTATGCTACGTAAATAAATTATTGTAATTAGGGCTAGGTACGTTTCGAGATATTGTAAATTTCATTGTAATAAAGTGACAGCCTCTGTGGTGCAACTGCAGTGTTGTTTCCGTGTCTCTGAGAGCACGTTAAACCATCGGTCCCGGTTACCATACGAACATCAATGGATGTCGGTACGGGTAGTTGGAGCCGAGCCACAGTCCGAAACTTCGATATTGCCGATTGTGGAGGTTAGATGGCAGTCGTTTCTCGGAAAATACCGAAGTTCAGCCGCATCATAGTTAGAACCTTTTTGTTCTCACTAGTTTGATTCATAAGTTCGACTTTGTTGGGTAAGTGCTCAGAGAAAGAATGAATTTTGAATTTGAATTTGAAATCTTAAAAATATCATATAGGTACGTTATTGTATTGTCTAGATCTAGACCATTTGCTGCCTCCTACGTGTCCCACATTAGGGCACCCGCATTTCGTACTATTTCATACAAATTGTTTTTTTTTTTTTTTATATAGGACACGTCAATTTGACTTCACCTCGCCTGATGTTAAGCTAAAGGCGAAGTCTCGAAAAGAGGGTCACCATCGGAAACATGTACCATGTTAACAGTGGTGGCACTCAGCTTGACGGCCTCATTAGATGCCTTTTCACGCCCCGCTTAAAGGACCCAGGACTGTAGGAAGAGGGAAACACGTGAGCTGGCAGGGAGTTCCAGGTCTTAATGGTGCGACATAGGAATGAGTCACTGAAATGCTTAGTTCTAGCAGGTATACTCTGCACCGTAAATGAATGGCATCTTAGCCCTGCACGTGTCGTCCTGTGTAGGAAAGGAGAGGGTGGGACTAATTGGAAGAGCTCGTCAGAACATTCACCATGGTAGAGACGGTAGAAAACTGCCAAAGACGCAACATCTCTACGCATCTGCAAAGGCTCGAGGGTGTTCGTGACCTCAGGATTCCCAATAATGCGGACCGTACGTCGCTGCAACCTGTCGAGAGCATCTAGTAAGTGCTTTGCGGAGCCGTCCCAGAGATGTGAGCAGTATTCCACGCAGGAACGAATTTGGGTCTTGTATAGAAGACACCGCTGTTCCGACATGAAAAAACGTCTTACTCTGTTCAGGACTCCGAGTTTACGCGAGGCTGATTTGATGATACTCTCGATATAGTTTTTGTTATTCAGTTTGCAGTGAACATCCATACCGAGGATATTGAGGTGATCCTGCAGTGGCAGTGGTGTGCTCTGAAGAGTGGGAAGGGGTAGGAAAGGAGATACTTTTGCTGTAAACGCACATGCCTGGGTATGTACCAATTTAGATCGGAAAAAGTGAACGTCCGAGGCGGGACTTGAAGCTGCGAACAATCTCTTACAGGCGGATTGATCTGACATGTCTTGGATATATGAAACTCTCCTTTAAATTCATCTTAGGCTAAGAACTCACGGAGCAGTTTTTAGCCGCGTCCGCCGTGGTTGCGGGCGATTCTCCGATTTTATCGCGGTGGACGCGCTGCGGGCCCCGGACATTGGCGGAGGAAATGACGAAGGACGCAGGTAAAAGCGCTCCGTGAGTTCTAAGCCTTAGGGCAACAGTGGAATAACCTTAAACAAATATTTTTACGAATAATCGGCGTCGGATCCGGTCATGGGTCGTGGTCCACCTATGTGAACTGAGGTGGACCACGGGCAAGGTAAAGTGCCCATGGTCCACCCAGGTGGACTAAGCAGGTAGACCACGACCCATGACCGTATCGGATCTATCCGTCCCGTTCGTGTCCCATACTACAGTTTTTTCTGTTCTGTGCATACTACCAACTAACCCCTTATTACTATACGTAAGCATTATGTTTAATTACTTGACACTTATATATATAAAAATAGTTTTATGGTCACTAATACTAAGTACCTAAGTAAATTAATTTTTAATTACCTACCGATCTGTCGGTCGCACAGACGTCATTACTTTTTATTATAGTAATACCTTTTAACTACTTGCTGTCATCAATGGTGCAACGCCACAGACTAAATAATAGTACAACTATTATTTAAAAATAGTTTTTACAAGTAGATACTTAGCAGTGGAAGTGGTGACAGGGCTAGTCGGTGACAGAGGTGTGACAATTACGTTGAAAAGAGCCGCGTGGTTCCAGGCAGAGTAGAATTTGTGCCACCCCATCTCTTCCCACGCGGTGTCGTACAAGGTGACTAAGGGATAAAGCTGTTTATCATCAGACAAATATGTACAGCCCAGACTGAGCCTCGGATGCACGGCTTGAGTCAACATAGTGCCCGGAATGCGGCAATAGGCCCACCCCCTATTACTTGGGACCGAATCCAATTCTTGGTGAAATGGTGTTAATTCACCTCTGCCTAACCCTCCGGGGATAAAGGCGTGATTATATGTATGTATGTTTGTATGTAAGAGGTATAATAAACTGTCTCTTTCGGATCTTAAAGGCAAAAATAACATTAAAACAAAACAGCAATCACAATCTCTCGTCTCAAGAACAGAGCAAACCAACAATGAAATACCACCGGCTATAAAGATCAAAGATCAAGCTCGCTATTTCATTCTGTTCACAATTTTTCGCTTGACAAAAGACTAGCGCGGACAATTTGTCAATCTATCCATCCGTACAGTTAAAATGGGCTGTAAAACTTTAACACTCGACCCGGCAGAGTGGGGGACACTCGGAATTTTGTAGTTCCGCATAGGAACCACATAAAACGGAATGGGACAAGACCGGAACGGAATAAAAAGAAAGGTCGGACGGATACGATGTGCCTTACAGTAAAACCAGTACTTTGATGAAAAAAAAAAACTTCAGGAGAATAAGATTTGGAACGTCTCTGAAACGTGAGCTCGGAATAAATAAAAATGGCGGCTACTACCTATTTGTGAGATCGATAATGCTTAAGAGTTTGATGCGACTTCGTAAGTAGGTAAGTATCGTGTTGGAATATTAAGTCGATATTAGGGACATATTTGTAGGTGGGTATTTTTATTTTCGTAGATAAATCTGTCGATCAGTTCTTTTGTAAAGACATGGATACATTATGAATTATCCTGAAAAGCATTAAGTAACATATTTCAGTACTGATAATTCACAATTTTATGATAGATATAGTTATTGTACAAAATTGAAAAATATCACAGGTTACAAAGGGAAAAAGAGTTTGTTGGACTGTGACAGTAGAGACACGCCATTGTACTCTAAAATATTTAAATTATTCTTATCTGTAATATATCGTCACTGGAAAGCCAATAATACAGAAACGCCAAAAGGCCATTTCACAGGAGAGCGAATTAAAGTTTTTTTTTTACAAAACTAGGCATAACTTTTTTTCTAATTTAGTAATTGACAAACAGTAAAGGCAAAAATATATTGTAACACTGTTCCCTATGTACTGGAATCGATATATTTTGCATATTTTGCGTGATTCAGGAGATAGCTGTCGCTTAAGTACAAATGCTCTGTACACTTGGTAACGAAAAAGTACTTATCTTAATAATTATTATAAGGTATTGTGATCAAATATTACTGAAAACGCTCATCCTTTCAAAAGTGTGTCAAGAAAAAGTACTAAAGCGCTTTACAGTTGGACACAGTCTCAGGATAAGAATACTTAAACACCACAATATGTCAAAGGACCGCACGGTAGAACGATGTATGGAATTATTTGTTGGGATCATTGTTACGTCAAAAATACTTATTAAAAGATTATTCATACTAATTTCAATTTATTTTTCCTAACAGACATAATCAACAGTTAGTAAATCCTAATAATTGCAATAGTTGCCAACAAAATAATACGTCTAGCATATTTTTATTTAAATATTATTGCACTGTATTTGTTTAATTAACGATTATTTTTATTAAAAATCAAATTGAACCTTAATAATTTCACAATTATTATAGGTTATATAGATTTTTAGTACCAACATAACTAAAAAATATAGAGAATTAAATAAAACGGTAATAATTAAATAAATATGCTTATCAAAATCCAATTCCAAACTATAAAGTAATTATAATAGGTGTGATCGATTTTTACATCGTAACGTACTGGTATTGTGTTCTAACAAAACCAATACGGTATTATTATGCATTTCTGCCAAAAAAGAAATAAGCAAGGGAATAGGAATTAGTGTTCTGGTAATTACCCATGGCAATATTATAATTAAAAGCGAAAGCGAAGGCTGGATCTGCACGGGTCATCAGGAGCACGTATAAATGAGAACCGCTCCCTCAGGTAAGACGGCGCAGCAGGGTTGTACAGAATGTTGAAAAGATAACAGAGAATACGAGTGTTCCTACGCTGGCCGATAGGGAGCCACTTGACTTCTCTGCGAAACTGCGAGACATGGTCGTATTTTCTTAGGTTGAATATGAACTTAATGCACCAGTTTTGCAATCTCTCCAACTTGTTTAAGAGTTCCTCAGTGATATCTAGAAAACAGGCATCTGCGTAGTCTATAATGGTTTGGATAAGAGTTTGGGCAAGGGAAATTTTGGTTCTTAAAGGTAGAAAGCTCTGCAGGCACTTTAGGGAGTGGAAGCTATAGTGTACTTTTATGCTAACCTCATTGATACGAGGACATCAAAGAGTACTCCCAGATCCGAATAGGCTATCCGAGTTCCTTCCAGCGTGACAGGAGCAAGTGCGGAGAAATCGAGCTGCCTGCGCATGTGAGTGCTACCAATAATCATTGCTTTAGATTTGGTTGGATTGATACGTAGTCCAAATGATTTAGCCCAGACACTAATGCAATCCAGCTCGTGGTTCATGGCAGATACTGCAGAGGAGCCATCAGTCACCGCAAAATGATTGTATACCTGCAAGTCATCGGCATAAAGATGGTAGCTAGATGAAATCAGTCCGGTGACAGAGTTGATGAGATGAAGAACAAGAGAGGAGAGAGACCACCCTGTGGTACACCCGCAACAAGTCTACACTAGTTGGAAGATTCCTGGTCCAACTGAACACGCTGCGACCACCCTCGCATACGAATCAAACCAGGAGATAGCATTAGAGAAAACATTAATACTCTTCAATACGCCAAGCAAAATGTCAAAATCGTTCGAGTTAAAAGCACTACTAAAATCCAGCAATATTAGTAAAGTTAGTTCTTTCCTCTCCAGGGCCCATCGAATATTATCAGTCACTTTAACGAGAGCCGTAGCTATACTGTGGCCTTTACGGAATCCAGATTGGAAAGTGTTGAGGAGGTTGGAGGAAGATAAAAATATAGACAGTTGTTGATGCACGATATGCTCGAGAACTTTTGAGAGAAACGGAAGTATGGAAATTGGCCGAAATTCGGTAACTGTGGAAGGCTTAGGAGATTTGGGTAATGGAATAATAAAAGCTGGTTTCCAGGAGTCAGGAAAGGTACGAGAGAATAGGGAATAATTGAAAATGTGAGTTATAATAGAAAGTACAGTAGGGAGAAGTGGAAGAATCATACTATAGCAGATATGATCAGAGCAAGTCACGGACGAGGAAATAGACAGCAGCGATTTTAGAGATTCCGCCTCTGATACAGGCATTAAATGAAAAGGTGGAGTCTGTGGATTTGGGACACTAGAAAGCGCATGCAAAGTGCTCTGCTTGGTAACTGTGTCCAGTGAGACGGGTGGTAGAGAGAAGTAGTAATTTAGGGCACACAAATCTATATCCCTGGAGTCATAAACAGGTGATTTGCCAATGCCAACAGATCTGAGAAATCTCCATGTGTCCGAGGAAATCAGTTGTTGAGAGAGAGTTATAGAAATGGCGTCACTTTGCGTCTCTACATATACGGTTGCAGCGGTTGCGTAGGGTCTTGAATGCGAGCAAGTTGTGTTCCGATGGACTGCCTCTGTAGCGCCTACTGTGCCTTAACCAAATTAGTCCCCACACCACAATTCTTGGGCGGGCGATGGAGTACAAAACACTAATAGCTGCTCCCTGTGATAAAACCTTCAAAAAACACTTTTTCAACAAAAAAAATACCAGATAATAACGCAAGCCGAGGAAAAGGACTACTCCGGTACTAAAGAGGTACGCGTTTACACCGACGACGGCTCCAAAACAAAGAATGGCTCAGGAGCTGGCGTACACTCCTTGGCCCTTGACTTAAATATCCACCTTCCACTAGGCGAACACAGCTCGATCTTCCAATGCGAGTGTGTCGCCATAACAACAGCAGCGACGGCAATAAGCGAAAAGCAGGTTAAGGGTTTTAACATAAAGCTCCTAACCGACAGCACAGCCGTTCTAAAAGCGCTAGACCACCAAATAACCAACAGCACACTAATAGCAGAATGCCAAACTGCTTTGAACCAGCTATCCACCCAAAATGTAGTAACGCTACAGTGGATAAAAGGGCACAGTGGGTCCTACGGCAACGATGCTACGGACGAACTACCCCACTACCACTGCCGATCCCTTTTTCATAGATCCGTACCTGGATACGCCAGAGCTCTGTGGAACTACATAACCAAAGATGGGTACAAACCATCGAATGCAGGCAATCAAAACAGGCTGTGCCGTCGATAAATAAACGGCTAACGAAACGTCTCCTAAGACTAGACAGAACAAGTCTAAGGACAATTATGGGGACAATAACGGGCCACTGTCTCCTCAACAAGCACCTACATACCATCGGTGTCACGGATTTGCAGGGGGTGTTTTAGCGCCGAGGAAACGGCCGCCCACGTAATACTGGAATGCGAGGCAGTGGCCGCCCAACGATCCCAAATCCTCGGCACAATGAGGTCGCTCCGCGAAGCCTGTGAAGCCCCCAGTAAGCTTCTGCGTTTCTGGGCGGAGCTAGGCTCGCTGCTCTAGCCAGCACTCTCTACGCACAATGGCCCAAGAGAGAGGCTAAGTGCGGACAAAAAGAGTCCCCTATCCTATCCGGTACTGTGCCTTACGTTTTGGAGGTCTTATCCGATAAGAGATGTATCTAATATACATCGTTATATGAAAAAGGGGCAGGTAATTGGCCATGTGTATCTACGTAGTCAGAGGAGGATACTATAAGGAGATCAAGTAAGGTGGAAGGGTCGCCAGGGAGATGGTGAGTGGCAGGTAGTGGCAAAGCATTAAAGTTGTAAGAGGATAGAATGCACATTAGTTAATTATCGAGACCGGCTGTCATTCTTCAATAAGCAGGTATTAAAGTCACCCATTATGACTACGTGATCATAAGAAGGAGAGTGAGAGTGGTGTAGATTCTCAAAGTTATTGAAATAATCAATAGGTATGCATATTTGGACTATAGAATACCCCGAGTAGAACCGTAGTGTGGACTAACTTAATTTCTACAAACAAGTGCTCAGATGTCTTGACAGTACAGGGAGAGGGCGATGCGCTAACAATATTGTAGAACATGTTGGCTCGTAGGTATATGGCTACATCACCGCATCCCTAAATTATAATCATTAAGCTTTATAATCTGAAAGATTCAATCTGCTGCGGGACCTGTATGAAGGCGTCACTCACTTTATTTTAAATAAATAAATAAAAAATAAAACCACCGACGACTCGCGCGCAAAATATGAATTATAAGTACTTATCGCATTGTAATTAAAACGAAATATGATTTTAAAAGACTTAACGAAATTAAATTTGTACGTTTTTCACCCGACTAAATGCTAAACGAACCATTAATACTTCGTCGACTAAAATAGTTCATGCTTAATAAAATAATTATTCAATTTTATTGAATGGAAAACATTCTAAACAGACACTAAAATACTTTGATAATGTATGGCATAATCACTAAAACCGTTTCCTATCAAAACAGTACGTAGACAAAATATACTAAAGTTTCTACGTAAAGCAAATTTACTTATCTAATAATCAACTAGTAGTTACGGCCGGCTAAAAATACTAAAGCGACATTAATGATTCAACATCAGTATTTTAAGTTGCTGAACAATGTTGAATTGGCTGGTGTCAGTGAATAAGAATACTGAAGCGACAACGACTAAAAATTAATCAAAACTTGTACTACGTAAGTTTTTGGCACGAATTCAAAATGATGAAACTTCTCCTTATTTTGAAGTGCTTAAGCGCCAAAAAAGTGACCTGATCAACACGAAACCCAGACCATTCGACGCAGAAAAAAAAATCCTTTCCAACGATATATATAACTCATTTTGACTAAAATGGCGCTTTAGTATTATTGGCTTTCCTGTGACGATATGAACAATTTCAGCAAAAATACTTATAGCATGATAGTGTTGAGTAAGCAAATAGAATAATTCTTAAAAGTAATCTTACTAAATTCCATTTATTCACATTAATAATGTTAACATAAATATTAAAGTTTGTTAAGATGGTGATGTTTGTTCTCAATCACGATCAACTGTTCACTGAACGGCTCTGTCTGAAATTCGGTAGGTACAGATAGATCAAAGTCTGATATAACACATACTTAGGTAAGTTGTTCATCCCTGGAATGATGCCGGACTCGGAGTCACACAAGTTTGTCATACCAGTGTGAAAATCAGGACTTTTAATGATTCAAGCAATCAGCCCACTGCACGACTTGAAAAAGGTGGCTGGGATAGACTGGATGCGGAAGGTGGAGGATCGGGTGAAATGAAAATTGGGCTCTCCCGATCTGCCTATGTCCATGATAATGAGTGCAGATGATTAATACCCTACATTATATCCATCGATTAGGTTCCCATGGGCTGCAGGCACCTGATCAGATCTGATCTGGTTGCATCCTAGGCTTCTACTTGCGGCCCCTGGGTTCGTTACTTCTCCTTTCCTTTTACGGTTAAGACTGGCAGTTGTGACTGCATATAATATATGTTCTAGTGAATTTGAATCTTAACTACTGCTTTTTAAATTTGGTATCCCCTTATCACGGGGTTTGTTTGGCTACCTTACGGTTTTATTGCTTTTACAGCTTCTATTATCTTGTTTACGTATTCGAGATAGGTTACTATTTTTCCGTGGTCTTGCTGCAGTCTTGGCGAATATTGTTTATCTTGTTCAAGTGCGTCATTTATTATACATAAATAGTACAGTCAGCATCAGCTAAATCTTGATTAGCAAAGTATCTACTTATAAGTCTGATTACCTTTTTCTTATATTATAAATGTACTACATAAATAAAATGTTTATTATCGAATAAACTGATTATATTATAAGATCAGCAATCAGTATGTTAACGCCACGATATCAACAGCTTACTATAACAATAAGTTACGAGTTCTTTAGATCAGTTCGTTTCGTCAACAGAAAGTTAAGATAAGTTTCGGTGCAGAATATTTATGTCCGTATGGACCGAGGAGCCACTTCAGATTTAAAAAGGAACCTCGCCCCATTATTTAGTCAGGAAGTAAATAATTATGTAGGCCGAATTCTGAAATTTAATCAAGAACCAAGCGGTTCGGTGACTCATTTCTATGCTGCACCATTAAGACCTGGCGTGAAAGAGCATCAGCTGATGAGGCCGTCAAGCTGGGTGTCACCATTGTTAACATGGCAAATGTTTGTAATAGTGAGCCTCTTTCCGAGATTTTGCCTTTAGCTTACCATCAGGCGAGGTGAAGTCAAATTGACGTGCCTTTCATAAAAAAAATACAATAATATTATATTTGTCGTACTTTTCTCCATGTGGGGAAACAAACAACTGATATATTTTCCCCATACCTACCTCCAGTCAGACAGGTGGAGTAATACAATTTGACATTGAAAAATTAACCAGTCAGTGTAGCTACTTCATATTCTGCACGAGTCTAGTATTAAGAAGTCTGTACACATAGAAAAACACAATAATCGAAGGAATTTGTATTTCCATAAAATTTCTGTTGAGTTTACCCTCAACGGGTCCATTATGAATTGATTTGTATTCTATCGGAGTGTATTCAAATCAGTTATTGTTTGTTCTTTGTGCGAAAGGGGACGATGTTTTAGCTGGTCTATCTATGTATATTTACAGAAGAAAATGTAAGTAGGTATCTCTTTTACATAGAACGTCAATATGACTAATCTGTGTGGCGACGGAGAAGGTTTTTTTTTAATAAAAATATTTAGTGCCAAAAAAAAATATATAATTAAAATGGATATATCCGTTGGAGTATCACCACCCCATCTTATCCGAGGGGCATCGTGCGAGGTAGTCGCCTACAGAAAAATATGTGGTATCACTGCAAGGATGTAAATACTTCAAATAAAACCCTATTCCAAACCGCCTGGCCAGTGTAGAAACAGTAGGCCAAAGACAACTTTGGGAGAAGCCTAAATCCAGCAGTGATATAGATTATAGCCACCCTTGTAACAATAAGCCTGCGATAGACTTATTGATTGATTAACAATATGTCTTCACCTCGCCTGATGGCAAGGTCTCGTGATAGGGGATTACCATTACAGACACCGACAATGTTGCAAGGATGGCTATAATATTTACCACCGTTGGTAGCTTTTTTTTAGAATTTCTAGCAAGTTCTAATTTATTGATTGCTTGCTTATTGATTGATTGACAATATGTCTTCACCTCGCCTGATGGCAAGGTATCGTGATAGGGATACCATTACAGACACCAACGGTTATTTACCACCGTTCGCAGCATTTTTTTTTAATTTCTAGCAAGTTCTAATTTCAAATAAATAATTCGATTGTGTGTTTCGTCCCACATTGAGCATAGTTTACATTTCTTTCAGTTTTTTCTGTCATGCAAAAAGTAGGAAAGAAAAAAAGCCACATCTCAACGAATAGTTTTACATTCAATCTTTGTATATTAAACTCTGACATTACTAGATATCAATCACCCGAAGTCCTGGCGCTGAACGGGCTGAGAATCAATCTCGTGCCACGAACCTTGCTTCTAATGTATTGGAAAATTGAACAAACTCTTGTTCTTATTTCACTCTGAGGTTGGATGATGCATTGATTTTCATTTTGATGTTCTGAAATGATTCATGGAACCGTTGATTATATACTATATATAGACAAAGTTTTCTACCAAATGGTAACAAAAAAGACGGGTCGAAACACGCGTTATGTGGGAGTAAGGTAATGTCAATATTGTCTTTAAACTGTCAATGTGTGTATGTTATGGGATGTATAGTATATCAAACTTGTACCAAAGTATCAGCTAGTTTTTACGCCGCGTTATAATGGAAATTGGTGTGTCTATATGTAGAGTTTGTATATAGTCTAAGCGTGTAAAATTCTTGTAGGGCAAAGTATCCTGTCATTACTATCCGTTCAGATATTGGTAATTACGTTTATTGTGCAAAAAGACACAAAAAAAAACATTCTAATGACAAACTCAAAAATTCAACTTAGAAATACCTATTTGAGCTTCTAAAACTTTTGGTTTTAGACTTTGAAGCCCGAGTTTCAATTATTGTACCTTATTGATTGCTATCTAGGTTTTTTCAGGAATGACTGCCTGACCTCCAAACCTTTAAGGGAAAGCCTGTGCCAGAGCATCATCTGTTGCTTAGCAGGTGCATCAGATGCAGGTGAGGGTCAAGGATGTTCGTGGGACCCTTTGCACTATTGGGCCGACTACGATATGGGGTTCTTCAAGAAGGCATTAGCAGCAGGTCTAAAAAGGCCACTTTGTTGTAATCGCATAATGATAATATTTCGTCTTTTACACAAAATTGGAAACTGCTTATTAAATGCATTGTGATTCAGCTCAAAATATGGCGTTTTTAGTCCCGCAGGTTTCTTCATTCAACACGAGTAAATAACGAACGTATTTTCTTAAAAAACATCAATGTCATCTTGAACTTTTCTTTTTCTTGCCCAAATCAGCATTATCCTCGAAGAAACCTATATCCTTCAATAAATTGCCGTCCTGAATTCTGAAAGATTTTTTGACCGGCATTTTCGCTTGACAAGCAGTTATAGAAAGGTTGGAAATAGGCACGATCATATTGAGGCTATGACGCCTTGTCACAGATCTTCGCAAAATTTTTTTTTGGGAAGTATGTACTTCTGACGGGGCATTTTCGATAATCAAAAATTTATCAAGATTATTGTCCTGAATAGATAGACTTCTGTTTACCTAGGTTAGGATTTATTATGGTAACTAAAACAGTGTGAAACCAGTTAGCGTGAACCGGTATCAGACGGCACGGGCTCCCGTAAAAGTCACATAACATAAAGAAATTACTTAAGGGAGGAGACCCGAGTATAAAGAAGCAAGATGTTGGTGTGATAGAGTAAGTAATTAATTTTCTTCAATAAAGTAAAAAATTAAAAACCCGCGACACGACAATACTTGAATTCAACAACTAGATTAATTTTTACTTTTAGGAGACCGGTATTTTTGTGTTAATGTCTAAGCAAAATCAGTTCATCCGTTCGGGAGCTACGATGCCACAGACAGATACACACACACAAAGACACATCAAACTTATAACATTTCGTCGTTATTGCGTCGTAGATTAAAAATATAATAACTATAAACTATAGAGAGTTTGACTCACCAACATTTCACCATTGTAAACTGCTGAGATAAAAGCCAATTTATCTAGACCTTGTGGCTTAAACTCAAAGTGTAGATAAAATGTTCTTAAAATACTGCTTAAACACTTAAATAATTTTTGACGCCTGGGTATTGTGTTTTGCAAGGAAACTCAGCTTTGTGTGTATCGAGAGGTCTCAGTTCTAGCCGCATGCAACGCATTGTTAGGTATGCTTTATATAGAAAAGTGCGGTCCGTATCATGCAGGTAGGTGGACGCACTTGTTCGAGTTTCTAAGATACAAAGTATAACAATGCGGTGCGGGTAGGAGGACGCTAGGTTTTACGCTACTGACGCGAACAAACTCCTAACGCAAGTAATTTAAATTCGCTGGCGTTTTCAAAAATACTATATAGATTTTTTTAACTACTATTAAGTTAAAATTTACATCGCTAAGTTGCCACTTGACCATTTTTGTGCTTGAATTTTTTACAAGCTCTGGCTTGATACAGATTTCTCACCATCCACTTAATAGGTCCGTATAAATCATGCTTAGTGAGTAAGGCGAGTGATTTGTTTAGAAATTTACGTCGAGCTCAAAGAGCAATGTGTAGAATTAAGTAAAAATTAAGAGCGGATTTCACCAATTATATTAATCGCTTGGACTATTTCATTTTATATAGTCTATATAAGGATATTTGGGTCGAAGTAGAAAAACTGAATAAAACACTTTCGGTTATTACAATTACAACGAGAATGATATGAAGATTACTATTTTGTTGTACAAACGAGACAATTTTTATGGAGACTAGATTCTCCAGTCAAATAAACAATTCTATTTAAGGGGCCAGATCGTGAAAATCACCGAAAAGAGTGTTACAATTTTTCATATTTAACCTATTTAGATATGATTGATATCAATGATACTTTGTATATATTACAATCAAAGACCAAAAATTATGGTATGCTTATATTAAACTCTTAAAACCTAATAGTTGTTATATAATAAACGTCAACAAACGCACAAAATTGAGAAAAAATGCAAAAACATGCCTTCGTATTTTATTTTAAATTTAACCCAATAAATCAATACAAATTGATAAAAAGAAACACTTTTTGAACACTGAAGAAACCAATAAAATATAGCGTGTACGTTTTTTGTGCCTTTACAAACAAAACTTCCTCTTTTAAAGCCCTAAAATCTAGATATGTTTTACGTGAATTCTCCATACAGGCTAAGTGAAATAGGCTCCAGTTTTTGAGTAAATTCATATTGAAAATGAGTGATTTTAGCAAGGAACCGGTAAACATTTGAAAGTCAAAGACTTCTTGATAGGGAAGACAAAACTTATTTGATGATACATTTAGTAATCAATCTAAAAAATCACTTCAAAGTTACTGAAAAACGCGTAAGATAGTGTCTTTTTTCTGCCATATTTTTTCTCATCGCCCGTCAGTCGCCCACGGGCCTTCGAAGCAGGAGCACGTCTCTTTGGCGCGTGATGACAGTTCATGCATACACAAATAGGCCTACCAAGAAATATATGAAATGAAAAATGGCGCCACCGTCTTCATTAATCATTTGGACGGCAATAAAATAGTATGCATTTTACAGTGACAACCATAGTTCCGATTTTTGCCATTTCACACTTTCGTTGGTACATTTATAGCATAATGTTTCAGATTTTGACATACTTGCTTTAAGGTTTGAACTGTAAAGTTGGGGATATACCTAGTTATAATATTTTTTGTAGAAACAATATTTTTAGGTTCTGTTGTAATGAAATTATAATTAGATACTAACTTCATGGTCTATTTTATATGATTGTATAGGTAAGTATATATGTATATTGTAAAGTGGCTGTTTCCGTACATATTAGTAATAAAAAAAGTTTCGTTGGCTTATGTTATATTAAAGATACTGATTCATATTTAGCAGCATCACAAGAGTCGCAGGAGTCGCGGGTATCAGTTAGTGCGACCACCAGTAGACCTGGTGCACTGTATTAGAAGCCTTATGTATCGCAATGTCGCAGATACGCAAGAGAGCCGTCTTCGTCGGTACGATCACGTCAATCTGCGTCTGATCGATAAGGAGCGAACGTCCGAGTGCCATCACTGCGACGCGAGCGACGTCACGGGACTGCACACGCTCACCGAGTGGCCGGCAAGGTGGGAGCTCGTGGCGGCCCTGGGAGTGAGAGTTCTCATCCTCGCCACCTTGCTCACGGCGATGGTCCGCTGTGCGGACGCGTGGGTGGCCAGCGTCTCCTTCTGCGTCCTCCTTTTTTTTTTTCTTTCTATTGGTCGTGAAGGAAACGGCGGAACGGGAGTGGCGGCGTGAGAGAGAGAGAGACTTACAGATCACACCACCCACGTGCGCAGGCAACTCGGGCGTCGGAGGGCACAGACTGACCTCCGTCACTCATGAGCACGGGCCTGGGGCTGACGGATAGAGCCGCCTGTCACCCCAGCAGAAGCAGGCCACGGCGGCGGCGTGCTAAGAAGCGCGCCTCCCCACTCTAGGGCGAGTCCTGGTTGTCCTCCTCCCGAAGAGGGCCAGACTGCAAGGGATGGACCTGATGGTTAGCCGGGGTGCGAGGGATATGCCTAAGACAACCTCACCTCCGGCCTAGCACCACGACCCTCAGTCGGCGTGCGGTTTTAGTCGGTTCAAGTCCGACATAACCTCCCCACCCGGCTCCAGCCAGGGAGGAAATGTAGGAAGAAGAGCTGCAAGACGGACCCTGAAACTGTGCAATTGGGTTGCTAGGTGCCTGCAGGAGCGCCGCATTCGTGTCCTCTCTCCCATCACTCTCTTTCTTCAGCTTTCATTGCTATGCAGATGATAGCACCTTACACGAGAGTTATCACGGAAATCCTGCGGCTACACAGTCTGATATCGATGAAAAAGGGTAGCTTCTTGTCACTGAGATTCGTGACAGTGACTCGTGACCGGATCGTGGATCACATTTTGCAATGGCGCTCTGAGAACTTGGTGGAGTTCAATGCTAAGAAGACGCAGGCACAGCAAAGGTGTTTTCTTTTCTTACACCATTCCACTCTTCAGAGCACGCCACTACCACTAAACGACAATCGGATCGGCATCTTGTAAGGTCGTCAAGCTGAGTGCCACCATTGTTAACTAAGTACGTGTTTGTAATGGTGACCCTTTCTTGACACTTTGCCTTTAACTTACCGTCAGGCGACGAGAAGTCAAATTGTCGTGCTCGGCTCCTATACATTTAGATTAATATGCGCGCTCTATACATAAAATATAAACTAATGTGATCTTCGGTATCTCGTAGTTTGATATTTCGTACAGGTTTGAACTTCGTAATTTTGTAATTCGGGCTTTTAAATATCGTTTCTTTTGTACGTAACTGGCAGGTATGGTCTGTCTACGCGGTGGGCATTTTAATTTTATGAGTATTTTCAGTATCCTCAGATATCAACAATTAGGTGTAGGTATGTCCCCAGCCTTATTTTGTTCGAAATCTCATAATCTCTGTGAAAAGTATAACATGCTATGTATGACACTGAAACAAAAGACATGCCAATGACGTCACGTAACATAATATGACAGGGATGAATGTATAAGAAGAAAAGAGATACGAAATGTAATTGACAGACGTAATACGTCACAATAAATCATATTACTCAAAAATGCACTCTAACCACAAGGCTTAAAATAGTTTTTTCATCATTGGTAAGACAATTTTCACCATTATTTTGACTGGTAAAGAGCGTCTTGCCAGCCCACTGTGCATCTCGGTGATGTGTGCGTGCACGGCTGCGTCTGTATTTTGACAGATTTTGAGTCGTGCGCTCCGCGGACCCGGTCCTTAAGGGACAAAGAAAGTTTATATTTAAATAGTGAATAATATAAAAGCAGGTCTCGTTTTTGAAATGTCTGCGAACATTTTTTTCTTTTTATTTTTAAAGTGCGTGCGTCTAATTCCAATTATTTTAAATTATCCAATTCAGTAAGGCTGTTATCATTATAATAACATCTAACGAGGTCCCTTGCTGATACCTCCTCTGAGTCCTAATTGAGAAACGGTCGAAGACTACACAGGTATTGTTGTAAGTGTAAGCAATAAAGAAAATTGTTCGTGTATTTACCTATGGATAACATAACTGCTGCCCGTGCCTCCATCTTTGAGGATTTTCGATGTGTCATTCCAGCTATACCACTATCTATCTCTGTACCAAATTTCAGACATATTCATTCAGCCGTTACATCGTTATTGAATAATAAATATGCAAACATCTTTACAAACTTTTACATTTCATATTATATTTATAACTTACTTAGGAGGCACATAAGATAGGATAGGATAAGTACCTAGGATAGGTTTTAAATGCCGTGTCTCTGTGCCGAAAACTAGTAATTGCTTCGATAGTTCAGAAGCTCTAAAGATGAGAATATTAAGGAAGTTAAAATTCTAGTGACTGATTTCTGAATTGAGAACGAAACGACAGTACGAAACTGTACGTATGTAGGTTTGACAATACTCAGTACCATTGATCCAACCATTTAACCATCCATACAGACATCCATTAATTTACAAACATATACTTAGCAGTAGAATTTTATGCTGTATATAACGTAACATGTAAATATATATAATTGTGATACCAAAACGTAACCAAAATCGTAAAAATTCCATTTTCACTCGCGTGTTCAGTCATATTGTAAAAGTAAATATCCATATTCCGGTTTATTTTGATAAGACAACGCAGGAGAGTGCGGACAGACTTGTATTTAGTATGTAACTCGCGATGAGACACTCAATTGATGTTACCGATTGAGTGAACAGCGTCCTTACATAGAGGTGTTGATACCACCAGCTAATATGAATTTAGGGTGTAGATATTTATTTGTTTATTCGTTTAATATATTACTTATCAAATTATCGTCGCTTACGAATATGTAGTTTTAAAATTGGAAATGGTTAGTGACTCATGGTACTGATCTGTAAGGTGACAGCTGAAAAACGCGTCTCAACCGAAGTCAATAGCTCTCGTGGCACAAAGTTTAATTTTATTCTTTCCATGACGCCAGAGGCGCTGCAGATAATCATATTCATTGCTTTATATCCCCAAAGTCCGAGTCACATTACCACGACACCGTTCTATTGACTGTTTGGGTCATTTAAGGCTGCCATTAACAGACAACAGAGCATCTTTCAGACTCCATACGTTAATATTAAAACTCGTTGTGGAGCTAAAATAGTAGATCTTACATATTAAACTGTTTTGTAATAAAAGTGGTAGCAACAGCTCTATACAATCCACGCGCTGTATAGAAATCGAATCACATACTCCTTGATTTTGAGAACATCACAGGCGGAATATCAATGACTTGGCGTCAATTCGATCCCGGGTAGTAACGTTTTACTGCCCTCCTGCAGGTCATCATGGAAGTAATGCCATGTTTCAAGCACACACGTGTGGCTGGCATACGGTGTGGTAATATGACATGTTATTTTTCATCGTTTTCTCGGTCACGTCTAACAAAATTCTGGTTTGTTCTATTTTGTGGACGTTTATAAGATTATCATCAAGTTATTGCAATATACTTACATTCTTATTATGTAATGCTTTAATATGGCCTGAATAATGGATTTTTGAGGCAAGGTGGCACTCGCTTTACGAAAAAAATTGCAATCCAACCAAAAAGAAGTTAGGCTAAATAAAGGTAGAGCCCGGACTCTGACATGAAAGCTTCAGAGGCGACCAGGATAAACTCTAAAATGAAGAAGAAGCTTATTTTCATGTGAATGAAATAGTTTTCTATCCAAATTAGTTTATTGCGGTTTTATCGTAGGATTGCGTCCATAAGTAAAGTTAGTACACTTATAAAATAGTGCAGCTTACAGAGCACCTCTATTATTTAAGAAGAGCAGTGCAAGTCAAACTTCAACAGTTTATGAGCGGTTCCATAACTTCTTCAACACTTAAGGGGGTGCGGGAACATTGACACGTTAGTGCCTTGTGTTGAACACAATATTTTGCGAAAACAGCATTTAGCGAAGTAAAATCAAGACTAATAGATTTATTTCTAATCAATAAATCACTATCTAAATGATGCAACAAGCAATGCTTCGTCCATGTACTAATCAAATTACCTACTTTTTTTTTACATTTCCACAACACAACATTCTACACAAGCTATCTAGACCTATGGGTTACAAGCTAGTTAAGCTTAATGGTAAGCTTAACTAGCTTATGTTATGGAATCTAGAATGCTGATAAATATACTTAGGTACTTACTTTTTTTGTAAATACATACATATTATACATAGAAACACCCAGACCAATGCAAATAGCCTAGCCTCAGAGGCTGTCAAAATAAACCGCCCCTGATAGCTCCCGATGTAAAAGTGCCCATCACACTTGCTGTGTTGCCGCGCTTCATGGTCACGGCCGGCCTTTGCACCAGGAACGATGTGGAACTCACGTCAATGAGCCTCTGTCCAATTTCCTTAAAAAGCATTTAAGGTTCCTTGCCCCAGTTCCCCAGGGTCTCCACCGCAATCAACACGAAACGGTACAGCGGCTCCAACCTGGCATTAAGTAGCCTCTTCCTTGTGCTGGTGTCTTCCGTGGCGACCAACGGGGAGTAGACGGTGCGACTAGGGATGGCTGGCGGCTACCGTGCTGACACAAGGTGGCAAAGGTCCCAAAGTTGCCGTTGCCGTTCTTCCAGGGCACCAAATTCAGCCCGTCTGGCCTCTTACCGTCAGACCAGCTTACACCTGGAGGCTGAGATATAGATTATACAACTATTCAAACTTTAACATAGGCACAGATACACTAAGTCAAGAATTCACAAAATTTTGTAGATCATTAATATAAAATAATTTTATATTTTATATCCTAGATCATGTCACTCGGGTACATACACTGACGGACTCATAAACTGCATCAAAGTAATAGACGACTTTGAAATAAATATTTTAACCAAGTATGCATACTTTCTATACAGATTTAAATTGAAACCTCTAGATTGGTTCGTGAACTTTAAAACAGCGTAGGGTCATATCTTTAAGTTTAAGTTTATGTACTGGAAAGGACCTTAAGACTTATTTTGAAGAAAAAACAGAAATTTAAGAAAAATTGGTTTAATTAAAAAATTGGTTTTAACAATAGACACAAACTTTATGCAAGGGTTTATTTGTGTTTTAATAAGGTGTATTACCCCCACGTGCCCTTATTACGGATTCTAATCGGTTCCGCATAGATTTTATAAGGGTTTTTAAAAGATCTTGCGGTATATTGTCCCATTCTTCTGAAAGTGCTGTTCTTAGTGCTGCCACTGTCGTGGGCGAAGGGTTTCTCGCATATACAGCTCTTTTTAAATTGTCCCAAACATGCTCGATGGGATTAAGATCCGGGCTGCGTGCTGGCCAATTCATTGTACGTATCCCAACCTCTTCGCAATAATGTTGAACTTGTGCAGCTGCATGCGGCCGGGCATTATCCTGCATTAAAGTAAAATTTTCGCCTATGAATCCCATGTAAGGCACCACGTGATCTTCTAATATCTCTGTTATGTAGCGATGTGCTGTCAAACCCCCTCTATTACCGTTTTGACGGACCATGTCTATGAACACAAGTTCTGTTCGCCCGTTCATCGATATGCCACCCCAGACCATACATGAACCGCCTCCAAAAGGAACACGCTCCTCAATGCAACTTTGAGCATATCGCTCCCCACGTCGACTATAGACTCTTCTGCGACCATCTGCACCATATAAACATGTCCTACACTCGTCCGTGAACAATACAGAGGCCCACTGCTCTTCTGTCCAATTCAGGTGATGACGCTCAAATCTTAAACGAGCTTGTCTGTGAGCTGTAGACAACTTTGGACCATTTGCTGGTCTAAAAGGGGTGATATCCGCTTCCTTTAACCTTCTTCTTATTGTTCGTGCACACACGTTTACTCCACGCACTTCATTAAGCTCGGTTTTGATGTTAACTGACGTGAGGAAACGATTTCGCAGGGAAGTTATAACAATAAATCGGTCATCACGACCTGTGGTTGCTCGAGTTCTGCCTGTACCACGTCTCCTCCTGTAAGAACCTGTCTCTACAAACCTTCTGTATATTCTAGAAACCGTAGACTGGTTTAAATTTAAATTTCTACCAATCGTTCGTTGATCCAAGCCCTCCCGCACCAATGCTACAATTTGTGCCGCTTGTTCGGACGAAGTATCCATATTATGGTTCAAAAACTCTCGATGTGTTAAAAAACTAACCCAACAATTATGCTGGTAACAATAATTCAATTGACAAAACAAAAAAAATCAATGAGAATAAATTTAAAACTTTGCTATAAATAACACGCAAATCTGATACTACAAGTAAATTTTCTTTTCCCGGCTATATTCATTTGTTTTACTGCAGTTCTATTTTTAAATTTAATTTTTTTTTAAGATTAAGAGCCAGTCTTTCCATATTTATATAATTTAATCTAAAAAGTTTGCATACTTATTATAAAAAATCCTTTTAGAGTAAACCTGAACTTTGATGCAGTTTATGAGTCCGTCAGTGTAGATTTCGTCGATTAGGTAAATAGAAATTTGATAGACCATATAGCACGAGACGATTAAAAAAATAATTTGGTACACTTATTTCCTAAGGTGCCGAGATGAACATACTAAAAGCACACTTTGGAAGCTCTCGACAAAATGTATGAAACAATCAGATTGTAATTACAACATTCCTAGATCGTTCACATGCACGCTAGTGTTGATAAATGTTAGGGCACGCATTATTTGAAATTGTAACCAATATTTGAGCGAGATAGTATGTTTTAACCCGCTCTATCCCTTAATGTCATGACTTACGTCATATCCGACAACGGTTGTTACAAACGTATTCCATCTTTGGTAGTACTATTATCTATTCTGTGCTAAAAGTCACCGAGTCAGGGACACTAGCCGGCGGTGGTCCTATTTTCGGTCTTTTGGTGTTTCAAAATATGAGTTAATGAGTCCAATCGTCAATTTTAACGTTTATTTAAACGTACTAATATAGTTTTACACATACCAAACTAAAAAAAATTATATCTGAAACTTTAGTAAGAATAGTGATCAATGTAAATAGCTTTATCGTTTTTTTATATGATTAGTCAGGTCTATCGTAACTAAGTTCTGACTTACGTCCTCATAGTCAGCAGTAAAGTTTATAGTACTGTAGAACAGTGAGACAGGCAACATTTTAAATTTATGACGCGTATAAAAAGAGCAAGTAAATAAAAACTTTTTTAACTTTACAGCTGGTGCGCAATTTTCCCTTTTTACTGGCAAAACTTTCCAGCATTTAATTAAGCAGACTGTACTGTTGTGTCACCTGAGGAATACACGTACACTGCGAGCTAAATAATTCTTTGGTCAGCGGCTGCTTAATATTTCATATCGTAATCTCACCATCCAGCGCGCACTGTTTTATTGACACGAACAGACCTCTATAAAGTTCCTCATCTTTACGACGCAACTCAACTAAAGCTATTTACAACGTATTGTATTATTAAAATTAATTACTTTATAATAGAATAATATTATGCACGAAGTCCCCATCGAGGCTTGGAAGGCAATGGGTGCCCGTGGTGTGGGCATCCTCGCAAATCTTTATAACCGTATCCTCCTCACCGGTAAAATCCCAAACCAGTGGAGGCTGAGTGTTATTACGCCAGTCTTCAAGGGCAAGGGATCAGTGCAAGAGTGTGGTAGTTACCGAGGTATAAAGATAATGTCCCACACCATGAAGCTTTACGAGCGGATAATCGATTCCCGGATCCGACAGGAGAGTACCCTCTCGGAGTGTCAGTATGGGTTCCGCCCTGGACACGGGACTATGGATCCGGCGTTCGCCCTAAGGATCGTCGCGGAGAGATATAGGGCGAGGAACACGCCCCTGTACTGTCTATTCCTAGACATGCAGAAGGCCTTCGACTGTGTGCCTCGTGCGATGATCTGGTGGGCACTGCGGTCCAAAGGAGTCCCAGAGGCTTACATCGACACCATCCGAGACATGTACCAAGATTCCGGTTCCGTGGTTCGGACCGCTGTTGGCGACACGTAAACCTTCCCCATCACCGTCAGGGTACACCAAGGATCCGTACTTAGTCCCTACCTGTTCAGCTTGGTGTTAGACTTTTTGTCGGACAGTATCAGATACTCACATGAGCAGCCTCCATGGTTGCTTATGTATGCTGATGACATTGCGCTGACGGATGCAGACAGGAACAGATTGGTGCGACGTGTGAAAGTGTGGAAGGAGGCGCTTGAGAACGGCGGTCGTAGCTAAATGTGGCGAAGACAAAGTACTTGGCGTTAAACTAAACAGATCCCACACCCGTTCGCATAGGCGATGACTTGGTCGAGCGCACGGATCAGGTTAAGTACCTGGGATCTGTACTTCACGCTTCTGGTGACATCGACTACGACGTCAAGGCACGTATTGCCGCCGCGTGGGCTAAGTGGCGGGAAATGACTGGCGTCACTTGCGATACTAAAATGCCAGTCAGGCTGAAGGGGCAGGTCTATAAAACGATCATTAGACCTGGCCTCTTACACGGCTGTGAGGCGTGGCCGCTGTTGGAGCGACACAAGCAGATGCTGCGTGTCACGGAGATGAAAATGCTGCGGTGGATGTGTGGAGTCACGCGTAAAGATCGCGTGAGGAACTCACACATCCGTGGCAGCCTTCATGTCCGTGACATCGCAGATAAAATGCAAGAGAGCCGCCTCCGCTGGTGCGGCCACGTCTTGCGGAAACCGCCCAGCTACGTGGGTAACAAATGCCTGGCAATGGCGCCCCCACCCGGTCCAGGTAGAAGGGGTAGGCCCAAGAAGTGCTGGCTTGGCGTCGTGGAGGGTGACATGCGTGAAAACGGTCTCACTACCTTGGACGCCCAAGATCGTGCGAAGTGGAGGAGGAAGAGCCGGAAGGCGGACCCTGAGCTCCGAGGGCACCGTGGCCTCGGATGCAATCAGGACTAACGTCTTTATGTGGATGATGAGAATAATATTATGCGTTTTAAGATGTTCTAAACCTGTAGGATCGGCATGACCAATTGGCTATGAGTGTAGTAAATGATGACGGTCGGCTTATCGACTTATTTTTCGACCGTATGGTATATATATAGGACCTGGAACTCCCTGCCAGCTCACGTGCTTACGTCCTTCTTCCTACAGTCCCGGGTTCTTTAAGCGGGGCGTGAAAAGGCATCTAATGAGGCCGCCACTGTTAACACATGTACCATATGTTTACGATGGTGACCCTCTTTCCGAGACTTTGCCTTTAGCTTAACATCAGGCAAGGTGAAGTCAAATTGACATGTACTGTATGAAAAAAGGTATAGATAGAGGCATCTGTTGAGACCTACGCTATATTTGACGAAAATTACATTATGCCCGTGTCGTCAAATGAAAGTTACTTTTGTTAATACCAAGAAAAACCAAATTTTCTTAATCTGTTAAGGAGAAATAGTTGGAGAGCGGACTTTGGATGCAATTTTGTCATCGTCATCGTCTTTATCAGCATATGGAATTATGCAGATGTAGACGATGATGATGAATGCATCTCAAGACAGTGAAGAAAATACGAATGAGTTGACATCTTTATTTATTTATTACATTAAAATGCCATAGGTACTAAAATATCAGTTCTATAATTAAAACTTAAAAATCTACCATTCAAAGTAATCGATATGTGCACAAGAATTAACGTTGCCACAGTGCTTTCTATCAGTAAGTGTCGGACATTCGCGCCCACCGGCTTTCTTCTGCCTTAGCACGGTCCGCTGACGAAACATGTCACCGAACCCGCAGGTAACAGAGCAGGGGGTCCAGTCAGTCCACTCCGAGACCAAGCAGTCATTGGCTGAGAAAGTAAAATAGCTATCAGTTAACTGAGATGGACAGTCCTCACCACGGAGAAACAGACAATGTACGAGCCGACTTACGCAGCGGGGACTACATTCTCAACTTTTTTTAAATGATTTCATTTGTAGCATTATTATGCTAACTTTAAAATTCGATTATATCGGTTAAAAGGAAATGCTCAAGTGGGACCCACGACCTATCCTTGCGGGGGGAATGCCCTTTAAGACGGATATAAAGAGAAGGGAAATTTGAAGTGATTCAGGTGTGGCTCAACAGCTCAGTTGGAAGAGTATTGCCCCCTGTAAGGGAAAGGTCGTGGGTTCAAGTTCCACTTGAGCGTTTTATTTTTCCCGATGTATTCGAAGTACATTCTCTACTTTAGAAGAATAGAGAAGGTAGAAAAAAGAAAATAGAAGATGATATATCACACATTAATTTGTAAGACATTTCAGAAGAAAAAGTTGAGGTAGTGTATGGATTTAAAAAGATAATTGTCGGTTCAGTTAAAGTTTCAAGAAATCTGTAAATAATTGAACTATGAAGGTAGAATTTGTACAATATATAGATTTGTACATTGTTGTGTGTACATTCATTGTGAAGGTAATGGAGGGTAGGCGCACAAAAACTGTTCCTCGCACACCTCTCGTGACCCTCGCCGGCCAGCCAAGTCGTGCCCACGGGTGCGGCACCGCATCCGAAATATCGGCCAAAGTAAGTTTACAAAATTTTTGTCGGGTCAATTCCCGAAATGTTATTTAAAAAAAAAATGAGTTTACACCGTGATAAATTAAAAATAACATATATTTTAGATATCGTTACCTACATGTAACTTGTTCTCACTCAAGCCACAAACGGACTCTACATGCTCAGTACGTCTTTTTTGGGTCTCTTTAGAGGATAGCACGGGGTGCAACGGGGGGACGGGCGAGTTCAATTCCACCAAATATAAATTATATAAAATCAATCCGCACGCCAGCGCCTCGTTTTTCTCGCAACTTGGAGTCATATTAATACCGGGAACTACACTACCTTAGTAACAGTATGTTGTTTCTTACGTTGAATCTTGTTGACAGCGTGATGTAGTCGTGACCTGAAGTGCCTCGGCAGGTGTTTATGAAGTCCCAGTTTTCGTCCATTTGCAACAGCTAGTACAACGTCGTCCATACTTTTAAGTTCACCTTCAAACTCCTTTTCCGTTGTCCTGTAACAAATAATATTTGCGTTGTATATCTAGGGGTTTACCAAGATCAACGTTGCCACAAGACTTAATAGATCATGCGTTCAATATAAATTATATGTGAGTGCTATGCCTTTGTTCGCAATATACCTTGCAGTTCTATTCGTGATCAGCCTTTGGGATAGATTTTCGTTTCTAAGCTCTCCGTATTTCAAAATTCATTCAATTCCTCTCAGCTGTTACAGCGTAAAAAGTATCAAATAAGGTTACTGAGACATCCAAACGTGTATAGGTATAATTAAACAAATAAAAAGGTTGCAAAGTGCAAAAATAAAACAATATAAAATACAAAATAAAACATATTTACTTGCGTAAAAATATTTTCTTCATGATTATCTCAAAAAATGATTAACTCAGGTATACGTATTTGTCAATATCGTGGTCAATATCCCAATAAGTAGCCACCCAAAATAGTTTTTCGTTTCACGTTACACAAAATCATCATTAAAACGAACAATGAAATTCCGAACAATATCACATTGTCGACGTGTCGAAATACTCAACAATGAAATTACCAACCCCCGTATTATGGTAATGATAATGGAAAAGTAATAAATGTAACGTAAAGTAACGCCATGAAGTTGTATCAATTTCAATGAAACTGAAGTGACTTTCAGTGTAACGTGTTTATATAAAAATATTTATTGCTTCCGAAAGCGATTTGATGTTTCCTTTAGTAATATAATTTGATGTCATTGGCTTGTTGATAGCTGTTTTATTTCTTGTATTTTTTATATAATCCATATAGACAGCCTTTGTGAGGTGAAGGTAGTGAACTCGACTGGTTCGCAAGAGGCGCGGGTTTGATTCCCACTCAGAAAATGTCTATTTGTTTTTTGGTCTGAATGCCTTTGATAGCACGTTTTTTTTTATCTTACGATAAATCCCCACGGATACAACCCCACGGAGCCAGTGGAGGTGGTTATGTGGGACTCGAATCGACTAAAACGCACGCCGTCTTGGGTCCTTAGTTGCCGGAGGTGAGATTGCCAAAAGCATATCTCTCGCACCCCGGCAGTTTATAGCACATTAAGTCGTCGGTCCCGGTGGCCATACGAACGTCTATGGTGGTCGTAGTTGTTACGCGTAGTTGGAGTTCTCAAAAGTCCGAATTATCGAACTGCAGAACTTCGAATGCCAATTTGTTGTGGAGGTCATGAACTGAATTGGGAAAAAGACTCGGATAATGATGATTTTTTATTAATTTCATGATCTTATTAATACTTACGTAGTCAATGGAGGATTCGTTACAACAAGCACAGTGTTTTCTGGAGAATTAGATCTTGAGATACCAACAGGTTCTTCTTCTAAATCTTTTAATGTGTCTTCATAGTTCTTTGTGGTTGCTTGTTTAAATTCTTCAACTTCTTCATGGAAATCTTTGTCAGAATCGTCATGGTTGACTATTGTTTGTCTTGGTAAACCTTTATATTGATTTTTTAGTTTCAGCATAGATATAAGTTCTTTTCTAGCAAGCTCGTTCAGTTCTTTGGTTGAATATTCTTTTACCTGCAATATTATATGATGTGGTTTTAATTATTGTTATTTGTGATTTCTTATTTGCTTCAGGACCTATTTTCTTTTTTGATCATCTTACACAACAATAGTGCTGAAATTAAGATCTGTTATTGAACTAAGGAGAGTCTTTATCGTTTAAACGGTTAAGTAAAATTTCGTAACAAACCTTTGTCAGTTCCACTTTAGCAATTGCTGGAAGTTCCCTCAGTTCAGGATAATAGAATCCGCCAGCGGGATGATTAGGACGTCTGGGCTTATGTTTAGTCACTGGATCAGGCGGTGAAGTTTCCCAGCGGGGAGCAGTGAATGTCAGGCCACTTGCTATACCCGCGTCTAAAGGCTCTAACTATAACATATAAAAACATAAAAAATAATTAATGAAAGAAAAGAAACCATAAAACTAAGAATAAATCAAAGCCATTACAGTAAAAACATTTTTTGATTTGCGTTCTTACATCAAGTGTGATCTGATCTACCCAAGAAGAGTCCACACAAAGGTCCACACCATCAACACCAATAAACCAATCTGGAGATGGAATGATGCGACAGACGAGTGATACCTGAAAATGCAAATGAATATATAGGTATTTCTGAGAATCGACATCTACGTCGTCATAGATACATACGAATTAGTAGCCTTGGTGGGCATTCAACCAATTAAACTATCGCAGTCCACTGCTAAACTAAACATAGGCCTCTCCCAATGTTGGGAGGCTTTAGCCTATTGTTTCTGTAATGACAAGATGGGTTGGTACAGGGTTTTACTTCCAGTTTTCTTTTTGTCTCAAAAATATAGTCCGTGTATTTTTCTGTTAGTCGCCTCTTATGACATCATTAAAGAGACGTATAATAATACCTAATGTAGCTATATCGTAGCTACACCGTTGAGTAATACCCAAAAAGCACAACTGAAAGAACATCCAAACATCTTCACAATAAAGATTGTGAAGATGTTACTACTACAATATTGAGTAGGATTACAAAATCCGAAGGTCTGATGTTACATCTGTAATTGTACTTTTTTTTTATGGATTAGGGAGGCAAACGAGCAGACGGATTGCCTGATGGTAAGCGATCACCGCCGCCCATGGACACCCGCAACACCAGAGGAGTCACAAGTGGGTTGCCTTCCTTTTAAAAAAGAGTACGCTCTTTTCTTGAAGGTTTGAAGGTCGTAATGGTTCGGAAATACCGCTGCTGGCAGTTCATTCCACAATTTAGTTGAGCGAGGCAGAAAGTTTCTCGAGAAACGCACAGTTGTGGACCGCCAGCTGTCCAGATGGTGAGTGTGGAACTGCTGTCGCGTGGAACGATGGCGGAAAGAGGCGGCGGGGATCAATCCGAACAATTCCTCGGAGCACTCCCCATAGTATAGGCGATAAAAGATGCAAAGCGAAGCCACATCTCTACGCAGTGCCAAAGAGTCTAGCCGATTTGAAACATCCCGGCAGTTGACGACTCGAGTCGCTCTCCGCTGGATGCGGTCCAGAGGGAGAAGTTGGCACTGAGGTGCTCCTGCCCAGAGATGAGAACAGTATTCCATATGTGGCCGTACTTTCGCCTTATAAAGTTGTTGGCGGTGAGCCGGAGTGAAATACTGTCTCGATCTATTGAGTACGCCCAGCTTCTTCGAGGCCAATTTAGCTTTACCCTCTAAATGACCGCGAAACTGGACTTCGCTCGATATGTCAACGCCAAGCATTCCAATATCGACTGAGACAGTTAAGGGGGTGCTCTCAAAACGAGGGAATACGATTTATATAATATATATCCTTAATTATCTTACCAAACTATGTCCTCCGTCAACAAACACCATATTCTCAGTTTGTCCAGTGCCAGATCCTATGGCTGGTGCAGAGAATTGATCATAGACTTGAGAGTCTTCGTCACCTTCTTTCACGAGATCGTCAATTTTGCCAAACTGGGAGAATGCACGTACTGATGTCCGAGCTACTTCGCCAACCCGATAGAGATTATAGCTTGCATTATGAGATTGTCCTGGGTAAAAAGAAAAAGAGTGAGATTGAGATGACCAGATAACAAGATTGATAAATAAAGAGAAAAAAACAAGTTGCCTGGAAGAGATCGCCAATGACAATGGGTCCCCCCATTTTAGGTACATCCTGCGGTTTTTATGTCCATATTGTTAAATTCTTGTCTTATTGTGTGTAATAAAGAGTTTCTATCTATTTATCTATAGGCAAGATACCTATCTGCCTAGTGGTATTGGTAAGGACCAATACCTTTGAGACCCAAGCAAACTGCATTCGTCGATGTATCTACCAAACAATGGGCGAGGTTCTGGTACAGGCTTGGCAAGAGCCAAGGCTTGGTTTAAGGAAGTTCAGGTATAAATAAACGTGAATCACTATTTGAATGATTTTTTTTATATATATGTTAATTAATATTGTATTGTAATATTATGCTAACTTTAAAATTCGACTACATCGGGAAAAATTAAATGCTCAACTGGGACTTGAACTCACGACCTTTCCTTTACAGAGGGAATGCTCTTCCAACTGAGCTATTGAACCACACCTGAAGCACTTATATCCTTCTTTAAGGGCGACGGTGGAGCCATCTACCAACTTTATTATATTGGTTCGAACAGTTCGTAAGTTTCCCTCTGTAAGGAAAAGGTTTTGGGTTCAAGTCCCACTTGAGCATTTCATTTTTAACGGTGAATCAATCTATCAATTTTTCATACTTATTTGTACTTACTATTGACTTCGCAGCTGTAGTGAGTGGAAATTCTATGGATCTTTGTCCTGGATCTTTTATATAAAATTCTCAGGTTATAGTGTTTGCAACTGAACTCCGTTGAAACGGTAAGGTTGTTTATTTATGAACGTTCGATTGTTTAGTCATGTTTAAAAAAAAACTGTAAAAAAGATGTAAAGTAATCGAAACTTGTGGCCAAACATAAACAATACCAAATGAATCGCGATACTTTTAATCAGTGAATTTCGCGTAAACTTAAACACTATCACACTGTAGAAACGTAGCCATATTTATACTCTATTATAACATATATATGGTTATTATCTATATATCTGTCTATTAAATCAAGCACCCTCTCGCGTGTAGAGGTATACCAAGTTCAATTTAACGTGAATGCTCTAAAGGAAACAAACGGTCCATCGGAGCGTCTCACTATCGTGCGCCAGGTTGATTCTCAAACGTTTCGTGATATCGTCGTTAATCAATTATGCAATTTTCTATTAAACTATATTAATAACAACGAAACTAAAGTAAAGCCAACGAAGCTAGAGAAAAAATGTAAACAAAGTTTCAGCGGTTCCAAACATTTTTATGTGAAAATTATTACGTATTCAAGTGCATTCCAGACAGGAATGAAATTGTTCATAAGATGGCGGATCTGACAGTTTAGAATCACTGTGCTGACAGCTTTCCTGTACTACGAAACACGCAAAGACAGCTGTCGCTCGGCCATTATCGCGTGCGACAAGGACAGAGAAAATAATCGCTAGCTATCATCAGTGAAGGTCGCTTTGTTTACCTTTTTACTCTCGTCTCGTTGGCTTTACTTTAAGCTTTATTATAAACAATAACATAATTTTTCTTTTTTCAGGCAAGACATTTGAAGGTTTTGGGTTCTTTTGCAATTTGCAGCCAAGAAAAGTAATGTCGAACAACTTGGTTATTTATTGTTTTATTTCTATGTGATGAGTGTTTGTAAAATTCTTAGCGTTTGACTGAGCTTGTGACGACCGCCCGCCGGTTGTGCATTCATAAGAATATTTTCTGACATCTATTGTGATTCTCACAAATAATAAAAAAATGGAAATTTTCACGTAAAAATTTGACAACAGCATCTAGTCCGCTCAAATGCAAATATTTGTGTGCATGAATATGGCTATTTGCATTGGTCTGGGTGTTTCTATGTATAATATGTATGTATTTACAAAAAAAGCATACAAGTATATTTATTCGCATTCTAGATTCCATAACACAAGCTTTAAAAGCTTATCATGGGTCTAGATAGCGTTGTGTAGAATGTTGTGGAATATTTATTTACTTTATAAGAAAATCTGTGTAAGAAAATTTCTGTGCTAGTTCAACAATAAAACTAGGTTAACAGTTCTTGAGCCATTACACACTAACATCTAGACAGACAGCAATAAGACGAGTTACATATTTGTGAAAAAGATCAGTCTATCTTAATAATAAACACATTCACGACGGATATATTATTACTACTTTCATTACATATCTCCCAAGATACCTTTTCAAACTGCTATTGCTGTAACTTTACTAATTGTGTGTTGTAATCTTGTTTAAAATTTCCATCAAAACTAAAAGCTCTCATCAGTCATAAATTGGCAACACGAGACTCATAAAAATGCAATGGTGTGTTATTATCAACTTATATTTCAACTGAAAATTATAGGTATAAAGCAAAATTTTAAGTTGAAAATCTCATATTAGATAAGCTTAACCACTTAATTGAAAATTTTAACTGAGTATTATTAACAATTTCACATGATTATTTTTAATAAAATACATACTGATGTATAATAAATAAATATTTTATTTGAGATAATATGAAGTTCATTAAAGTTAATCTAAATACTTTATAAACAAAATACAATATAAAAAATGATAAATTGCGTTTGCAGAATAGCGCATTGAAAGTTTACCTAAGCCTTTATTGAAGCATTTTATAGGCCATTTGCTTCGGAACGAGCCGAGTGAGATATGCAAATAAAGCAGTTTTCTAAGCCCCGTAATTTTCCTTTTATTATAATTACAAGATAGTCATCGTCTGAGTGCGCTTTGAATTATCAATAGATTTTAATTGTGAATAATTTGGGTACGTGAATTGAAGTTGATTTCCACTCCTAATCGAAAGAAGGGTAAAGTTAAAGGGTAAAGCAAAATTAAAAGAAAGAATAAATCCATACTAATATTATAAATGCGAAAATAACTTTGTCTGTCTGTCTGTATGTTACGCTTTTACGCCTAAACCACTGAATCGATTTTGATGAAATTTAGTATAGGGATAGGTTAGACCTTGAGAAGGGACATAGGCTATGTTTGGTCGCGATAACCGACATCCACGCGGGCGCAACCGCGTGCAAAAGCTAGTTATGTATATTTCGTTTCGTTTCTTTATTCTTTATATACTCAAAGTAAATATTATTTCTCCAGTCCGATGAACTGACCACCTGCTAGGTAGCTGAGATACACTGGATACGGAAGGAGGAGAATCGCGTAATTTGGCCCTCATAGGGAGAGATTTTCAAGCAATATAGACAACAATACCTATCTAATAGGCTAGAGTAGATACGTTAAAATCAGTTCTTTAAAGCAATTTTTTAAGGTGTAAATACCTACATACTCAGACTAAAATAATAACTATTATACTAAAATAATATTAATATTATACTTTTTTTTTTTTCGTGCGGAAATCCCCTCGGATACCCCCCTGCCGGAGCCGGAAGGGGAGGTTATGTCGAACTCGAACCGACTAAAACCGCACGCCAACTGTGGGTCTTGGTGCTAGGCCGGAGGTGAGGTTGTCATAGACATATCCCTCGCACCCCGCTGACCCAGGGCCATCCCTTACGGTCTGGCCCTCCTCAGGAGGGTGGACAACGGTGTCCCCAACTCGCCCCCGGAATGGGGAGGCGCGCTATTTAGCGCGCCGCCGCCGTGGCCTGCTTCTGCTGGGGTGATAGGCGGCTCCACCCGTCACCCCCAGGCCCGCGCTCATGGGGGACGGAGGTCAGTCAGTGCCCTCCGACGCCCGAGTTGCCTGCGCGCGCGGGCGGCGCGATTCGCGAGTCTTTCTCGCACGCGCCGCCTCTCCCGCTCCGCCGTCTCCTTCACGACCATTACCTGCTCGCTGAAGGAGACGCCGGCCGCCCACGCGTCCGCGCAGCGGACCATTGCTGTGAGCAGGGTGGCGAGGGTGAGAACTCTCACTCCCAGGGCCGCCACTAGCTCCCGCCTCGGTCCGGCCCATGCCGGACACTCGGTGAGCGTGTGCAGCCCCGTGTCCTCGCTCGCGTCGCAGTGATGGCACTCGGACGTTGGCTCCTTTTCGATCCGACACAGATATCTCCCGAAGCACCCGTGCCCGGTGATAATCTGCGTCAGTCGATACGAGAGGCTGCCATGTGGCCTCTCGAGCCATTCCCCCATGATGGGCCTTACCGCCTCTATGACGGCATGCCCTGCGCGTCGTTGCTCAAGTCGTCGCTCCCACTCCACCACCATGATCCCGTGGAGCCGGAACCTCTCGGCCCGAATGTCTTCGGGCTCGGGATCGTATCCCCGCTCCCGCGCCTCCTTACGGAACCGATACAGTGCCGCAAGGGATCTCGCTTCCAGGATCCACGGTGGCGATCCGGCTAGGAGACTCGCCGCTTCAAAGGATATCGTGCGGTACCCCCTAATGGCCCTGCAGGCCATCGTCTGCTGCGGCGCATGCAGCAGTTGCACGAACCTGGCCTGCAGGGCGTCCGCCCACACGGGGCACCCGTACAGGGCCATGGACCGCACGACACCCGCGTAGAGTCTCCTGCAGGAGTCCTCTGGGCCCCTCAAGTTGGGCAGCAGCCGCATCAGCGCGTTAGCTGACACCAACAGTTTGGGGCGCAGACTTCGGAAGTGCTCTCCGAAGTCCCACCGACCGTCGAGTACGAGCCCCAGGTATTTCAACCGGGGCTTGATGTCGATGGGAGTACCTCCTACTGTCAAGCTGGATCCCGGGGGTGGCCTGCGCCGAGGACCATGAAAGAACAAGGCCTCGGATTTGTGCAGAGCCACCTCGAGACCCAGCCGCCGGATCCGATCCACGACTTGAGCAACAGCGGTCGTGGCCCTCTGGGTCGCCTCGCGGTGTGTAGCGCCACTCACCGTCACTAGCGTGTCGTCCGCGTAGCACGTGACGGTGGCCCCGAACGCGAGCTCACCGCGAAGCACCCAGTCGTATCCGATGTTCCACAGGAGCGGTCCCAGGACCGATCCCTGTGGGACACCGCACGACATCTCACGCCTACCGACGCCGGTCATATTAATATTATACTAAAAGAATAACTAGCTAATAGAGAGTTAATAGCACAAGTAGTTTTAGAATAACTAAGTTGTGCAATTAACTCTTTTTTCACTAAATAACGGCGCATAATCTTCTGGGCTATATCCGTAGTTAGTATGGTTATTTGTATGTATGTAACAATTATAATATACTAGCTGTTGCCCGCGTGGATGTCGTTATCGCTTAGTGTTGAGTCAACGCTAGCCTGCATCTCAAAATCCTTTCTTAGGGTATGCCTACGTCATAGTAGCTTTATGCATGCAAAGTCTCAGCCCGATCGGTTTAAAATTGACAGTTTCTTACATACTCTCTTACATACTTAACTTATAATTTAATAAATAAATAAAAAATAAATAAATAAATACTTTCATCCCCTATTTTATCCCCTTGGGGGTAGAATTAATCAAAATCCTTTCTTAGTGGATGCCTGCGTCATAACATCTACCCCAGGGCTCGATATTAGGACCCCTTTTGTTCTTGATATATGTTAATGATCTTCCTTACTTCAGTAAAGATCTTTGTGAAATAGTATTATTTGCTGATGACACATCATTAATTTTTAAACGTGATAGACAAACAGAAGTACTTGACGATGTAAATAATACCCTTTCTAAAATTTTGCATTGGTTTACAAGTAACAACTTGCTGCTCAATGCTAAGAAAACAAAATGTGTAAAGTTTACTATGCCTAATGTAAAACAGGTTGATACTAGTATTACAATGAACGATGAATCTGTTCAAATAGTTGATACCACAGTTTTTCTTGGAATAACTATAGATAATAAACTGCAATGGGGTTCTCATATCACAGCCTTAGCAGGAAGACTTAGCTCAGCTGCCTATGCGGTTAGAAAAATAAGGTCATTAACTGATGAGGAAACGGCACGATTAGTTTATTTTAGATACTTTCATAGCGTTATGTCGTATGGTCTGATGCTGTGGGGCTCAGCTGCCGATATTGAGACTATTTTCATATTACAGAAACGCGCGATACGAGCAATCTATAGCCTCAGACCCCGAGACTCGCGATAATATCTTATTATGTACGCAAGAACTTAGATCTTTTCAAAAAAAACTCAGACCAACACCATTATAATACTAGAAATAAAAATAAACTTGCAGTGCCAAAACTCAGGCTTCATAAAGTTGGTAATTCGTTTGTAGGCAATTGTATAAAATTGTTTAATAAAATTCCTCAGGATCTGATAGACATGCCACTTAATAAATTTAAAATTAAAGTTAAAAATTGCTTAATAAAAAAAGGTTATTATAAATTAGACGAATATTTAAATGATAAAGATCCATGGACATCCTAATCTCATCTCTTGCTCGCACAGTATAAACTTGTTATAAATAAAACCATATTAAAAAAAGAAGGATAATCGAGTTCACTGAGTTTCTTGCTGGTATCTTCTCAGTAGAACCATCGTACCGAACCAGCGAAAGAATCATTTTCCAATGATTTATTTTATTTATTTTTAATATGACTGACATTGTACAATTCTGACGTTCATATGTGCTCTTTATGTGCCTAAATTGAATAAATGAAATTGATTCTTTGATTCTTGATTATTATTTGACCTGCATGCCAAATTTCAGCCCGATCCGTCCAGTGGTTTGGGCTGTGCGTTGATAGATCACTATGTCAGTCAGTCAGTCAGTCACCTTTGAGTTATATATATTTTATTTAGATAGTGTTCTACAGTGGTTTGTAAGAAAGTATAATATCTACTACTTAAATACTAAAATGAAACTGATTTGTGAATGTCATTTATAGGCAGAAAATATTTTTATTTGTACAATGTAATATAATCCAGGAAATTATTTTAATTTTGTTAGAACAATAATTGTTCTACAAAATTCAACGATCGCGTATTCATTAAGCGTTTATAGCGCTTATCTGTTTCGTACTTGGCTCACATTGAAATTGTGGTGAATGCGGTAAGAGTATATTAAGGCAAGAGCTTCATTTTGTTTTGTTATTTCATTACTTGAGTGTACGGTTGGTGTATTTTGAAAGTGGTTCCGCACAAAATATCACCCACCGCGTTTCAACCACATATTATTTGTGTAAGGAAGGCTACACACCAAAGCAGTAAGCTATTAGCAAGCGCTGTTTACTTTTTGCGTGTGTGCAAATTTCGAACTTCTCGTATGTGCGTACGGTATAGGTAAATGTATAGGCGCATTAATTTCTTCCGAAAACATTTGCTGTGAACTTATTGTTTGCTGTTCTTGTGTGTGACCCGCTTAATGTACACACCTTATTGTCTATTCTGTGGCTTAGACTAAAAGAATAACATAGATGGAATGTATAGAACTAGCAAGTGAAGAATACTGAAGTACCTAGGTAGTGCTATCTTGTTTGCACTCTTTGTGAGCACGCACGAGTGCGAGCGAGATGGTATTACTTTGGTATTCCTTTTTGCGGCTTCACTTGCTAGTTCTATACGTTTTGTCTATGTTATTCTTTTAGTCGGAGGTATACCCAATAAAAATGCTCCTACTAAGTGCTAGTATTTCGAACATGTGTACAATTCATTTATTACTGGTACAGAATTTTTTTTCCATCAGACCTACGGCTTAGGGGGGGGGGGGCGAGTCCCCCCTTTGGTTGCTCAAGTCGCACCTTCCATGTCTCCACGGTTTCCTGGTAGAGCTGGGACCGCTGGGCCTCGATTTCTCGAGACGCAGGCCATTGGCCCCGCTCCAGCACCTCCTTGCGCCATATAATAAGAGACGCAAGGGCTCTCGCTTCCAGGTCCCATGGAGGGGTCCCGGCTAGGAGGCATGCCGCCTCACCTGAAGTCGTGCGGTATCCCCTTATCACCCTGACCCTCTGTGGGCTCAGCAATCTAGCCACATTACTGGCCGTCAGGTTCTCTGCCCATACGGGGGCCCCGTATAGGGCCATACTTCGCACGATCCCCAGGTATAGTCTCATGCAGGGGGAGTTGGGTCCCCTGATATTGGGCATCAGCCGCGCAAGTGCGGCTGACGCCTCCCTCAGTTTTGGGACCAAACTTCGGAAGTGATGTCCGAAGTTCCACCGGCCATCGAGTACGAGCCCCAGATACTTTATCGAGGGCTCGATGCCGATGCTAACGCCCCCTACCTGTAGACTGGATCCCGCAGGTGGCCCCATCCGAGGTCCGTGGAAGCACAGAGCCTCGGACTTGTGAAGGGCGACCTCGAGACCCAGCCGCCGTATCCGATCCACGACTTGAGCAACCCCTGCCGTGGCCTTTAGTGCTGCGTCTCGGTGCGTTGCTCCCCGCGCCGTAACGAGGGTGTCATCGGCGTAACACGTTACGGCGACCCCTCTGAGCAACGGACCACGCAGCACCCAATCGTAGCCGATGTTCCACAGGAGTGGCCCTAATACCGATCCCTGTGGAACACCGCACGACACATCCCGCCGACCCGGGTGGTACAGAACATAATTATTTGAAATGAATTTACCATTGGTAACCAATATAATGTTAAGTTTAGATTCTGTTTGATTAGATGTTCCAATAACAACACAGATGAAATAATTGCGCTTTATGTATGAAGTAAGGCTGGTTCATAGGAATAACGAATATAGAATATACATATATATTAGGTCCTTACATATGAAATTGGCGTTTTGTATGGGAGGAACAAAAAGACAAATATTTTCAAATATAATAATATATTTAATTAATCAAAGTATGAACCATTGTTTTCTATGCACTTTGCCATCTCATAGGTAGTTCATTGATCCCTTTACTAAAAAAACCAGTCGGACCGGAATCAATAAAATCTGTGAAGGCGATTTGGACTGCCCCATCAGAGTTGAATTTTTTCCCGTGCAAGAAGTTGTCCAAATTTCGAAAAAAATGGTAATCTGTTGGAGCAAGGTCCAGGGAGTACGGAGGATGTCTTAGACATTCCAATTGAAGCTCTTCTAATTTGGTAGCCGTCTGTTGTTCGGTGTGTGGTCTAGCGTTGTCGTGACCAGCCTAGGTTGTTTAGCCGCTAGCTTTTCCATCATTGTTTGCAATTGCTGACAATAGACATCAGCCGTAATAGTCTGGCCAGATTTGAGAAAACTGTAATGAACAATACCGGCACTAGTCCACCAAACGCTCACAAGTAACTTTTTTGGGGTTAATTTTCGCTCGGAGCAGGATTTGGCTGGCTGGCCAGGATCCAACCATTGCGCTGAGCGCTTCCGATTATCGCAAAGAATCCATTTTTCATCACAAGTAATGATTCGGTTTAAAATACCTTCATTATTGTGCCGGTTCAGTAATGCAACGCAGCAGTAGTCGCGCGTTTGCGCCGGTTTGCTTCAGTCAATTCGTGAGGTACCCACCTTTCAAGCTTTTTAATCTTCCCAATTTGCTTCAAGTGAATTAAAACAGTTTTATCACTAACACCGCAGCCTGCAGCTAATTCGGACGTGGTTTGCGATGGATCCGCTTCCACAATAGCTTTCAATACTTCATTATCAACTTGGGTCTCAGGCCGTCCACGGGGCTTGTTCTGCAGGTCGAAATTTCCAGAACGAAAACGTTGGAACCAAAAACGAACTGTGTTTTCTTTTGCAACATGACCGCCATAAACATCATTCACCCTTCGAGTCGTTTCCGCAGCACTAGTGCCACGGCGGAACTCGTATTCGTAAATAATGCGATATTTTAAGTTTTCCATTTTGTAAAATGAGTGACGCAAACAGAAAAAAACAGAAAAAAAAAACAAATGAATGACGGTCATCAAAGCACAAATACATGAGTAAATAGCTGTACAAATTTGAATTTGGAATTCCTTACCAAAGAGGAGAAAATCGTGATTAAAGTGGCCAGTACGAAAAACACCAATTTCATATGTAAGGATATAATATTATACCTACTCGCTAATAAAAAAGAAAATAATGATAATGAAGTTATTATAGTTTGGTTCTTATTATTTTTTATGACAATTATTTTTTATGCTGCATTATAATACCTAGTAAATATTACATCCGTTTACCTATTATTTAGTTAGTTAATATAACATTCTGATAACTTCATCTATTATATAGCTTCAAAGTGTAATGACCTGCTTAATAAGAGCAGTGAAATTTAAATCAAAACCATGCGTACTAAAATAACGCTTTCCGTTCATACCACAACACGAGAAGAAATTTCACGCAGTACCTATTATTAGATTGGTGAATATAGGTCTGAGCTGTTGAATACTGTCAATTCAATAATACAATATCAAAAATTGATAATTTGTCGCGATATACGAATCCACTGTATCGAACTACCGCATTCCACTGCTGGACAAATGCCTCTAGAATATCGGGAGGCTTTGGCCTACTGTTTCCGTTGGTCAGACACGTGGGTACAGGGTTTTATTTCGAGTTTTCCTTCTCTCTCAGTGATAACGTTTGCCAGTGCCTATCCGTTAGTCGCCTTTTACGACACCCTGCGGATGAGATGGGGTGTTGATACTTGTATTCTTTTTCCGTCACCACGCAGATATATAGAGTTTGGATGAATGGATGCTTGTTACTGTTTCACGTCTAAATGACTCAAACTTTTTTTTTTTTTATACAGGACACGTCAATTTTACTTTACCTCGCCTGATGTTAAGCTAAAGGCAAAGTCTCGGAAAGAGGGTCACCATCGTAAACATTTACCATGTTAACAGTGGTGGCACTCAGCTTGACGAGATTAGATGCCTTTTCACGCCCCGCTTAAAGGACCCGGGACTGTAGGAAGAAGGAAACACGTGAGCTGGCAGGGAGTTCCAGGTCTTAGTGGTGCGGCATAGGAATGAGTCACTGAAACGCTTGGTTGAAACGAATCCAACTAGATGTTATGCACTAACGACTGGAACGATTTTAATAAAATCTGGTATGGAGTTAGCTGAAACCCTGTACTAACACATAGGCTATCTTTGATTGCGATAACCGACATCCACGCGGGCGGAGCCGCCGGTAAAAACCTAGTATCTCGTAATTATAGAAGCAAATGTCTTGAATTATATTACTTCGTTCTCTCAACTATCTTCTCAAATCCTACTGAATACTACAATAATCCACTTTCACGTTTACTATAGAATAAACTAGAGAATATGGCTCGATACTTGAAAGTTCCGAAGTCATCCTCGGTTATTACAATCCCAAGGAACCCAACAGACCCGCCTGAAGTATCTAGAGTACTTAACTTATCTTAAAGTGCAAAAGTTCGCTTAAGTTGTTGTACTAGCTTTGCTACTAGCGCAATTTCATTCTTATTTATAAGTTTTACTAGCTTTAGCGCGCGGCTACACCCGCGTAGGTGTCGGTTATCGCGACCAAACATAGCCTAAGTCCTTTCTCAAGGTCTAATCTACCTCTATACCAAATTTCATCAAAATCGGTTCAGTATATTTAGCGTAGTAAATACTTTAAAATTTCATCCAAATAATAGTACTTATATGTTTTAGATTTTTTTAATATAGGTACAGACAACTCATTTTTTATTTTATAATAATAGAGATTAGCTACATTATAGATTAGAGATTAGCTAAAATACTAAAAGTGAAGTTAACATTATCCAGAAAATAATAGTATAGACTATTATTTTCTGGATAATGTTAACTTCACTTTTAGTATTTTTTCAACGGATTCAATGTCAATCTACAAATTGGAAAATTTCTAATTAAAACTAAGGTGTTAAGAACAAAATGGAATTATTTTATTTATATAAATAATAAAATGTTATTTATTGAAATTGAAAAGTCAAAATTATATACATACAACAAGCAATTCCATGTTCGTGTACTAATCAACCACACCTGTCGCCCCTGGTGCAAAAGTGCCCATCACACTTGCAATTTTGGATTATATTATATTATTGTCTGAACTTACGATCTGTACCACAACAATCGATCAACAGGAAGGGGGAAACCTAGGAATTAAGATCATTTTGAGCACTTTGTTCATTATACCCCGTCCATCATATTATTGTATTTTAGACAGATGGAAGTATGTATGTATGTTTGCATGAAAGTTTTAAATATCGACAAAGTTAAAAACCTCAATTAAAAAAATAATTTATCGATACATGAAAATAATATGATAATATATGAATTCATGTGGAATTGTAATCTATTATCTTTCTGTACATAATAATAAAGCAGTAGATATTTTGTGTCTATACCTACAATTTACAAATGTATTATAAAACTTCTTGTCACTGAGCTGGACCGGATCCTGGACCACATTTCTCAATGGGGCGCTAGGAACCTGGTCGAGTTCAATGCCAAGAAGACCCAGGCATGTGCGTTTACAGCAAAGGTATCTCCTTTCCTGCCCCTTCCCACTCTTCAGAGCACACCACTGCCACTGCAGGATCACCTCACTATCCTCGGTATGGATGTTCGCTGCAAACTGAATAACAAAAACTATATCGAGAGTATCATCAAATCAGCATCGCGTAAACTCGGAGTCCTGAACAGAGTGAGACGTTTTTTCACGCCGGAGCAGCGGTGTCTTCAATACAAGACCCAAATTCGTTCCTGCGTGGAATACTGCTCACATCTCTGGGACGGCTCCGCAAAGTACTTATTAGATGCTCTCGACAGGTTGCAGCGACGTGCGGTCCGCATTATTGGGGATCCTGAGGTCACGAACACCCTCGAGCCTTTGCAGATGCGTAGAGATGTTGCGTCTTTGGCAGTTTTCTACCGTCTCTACCATGGTGAATGTTCTGACGAGCTCTTCCAATTAGTCCCACCCTCCCCTTTCCTTCACAGGACGACACGTGCAGGGCTAAGATGTCTACCAGCTCACGTGTTTCCTTCTTCCTACAGTCCCGGGTCCTTTAAGCGGGGCGTGAAAAGGCATCTAATGAGGCCGTCAAGCTGAGTGCCACCACTGTTAACATGGTAAATGTTTACGATGGTGACCCTCTTTCCGAGACTTTGCCTTTAGCTTAACATCAGGCGAGGTGAAGTCAAATTGACGTGTCCGTTATAATAATAAAAAAAAAAAAAAACGATTGTGGGCCATAACGCACACGCTAATCTCCAAAACAAAACAACTGACTTCTAGAAGAATATTCCAACATGCTGATTTCCTGGTATTTATTCAAGAGTTCCGTGGTCTGTCTCTGAAACCCATCATCAGATCTTTATGCTAGCTATATGGGACGATTTTGGAATAAACCTCTATCAAATAAAAAAGAAATTTGACAATCCGTCTACATATGAAGGAGTTACAAAATTTTATTTTATGTAAGTTGGAAAAATGTTCCGTAAAAATCATACAAATATAAAAAAATATAAACATCCGAATTATTGTTTAGAAATCAGTTAAAAACCGCCAGTTATGTAATATTTTTTAGAAGAATTATTTTCTGTAGTCGATATCGATTGTGACTTTTAAGTTATTACAATAAAAATAGTCGATAGACCAATTTACATCCCTCAAATTACTTTCTGGCTGACGTGACGTTGTCAATGAAAAATGACGTATTGGCGCCTAATTTTTGTTAGGATTTTCAGGTGTTGACGCTACAACAAAGTTACACCGACCACTGTCAGTGAGCTGTCTAAAATACGATAGTATAATGGGCGGAGGATAATATCTTTCTGATGCTGACTAAATTTAAGATCTACTTATAGGTGAAATTCAATAGTTTCTCTTGAAGAGTTTAGAAACGTGTTTAGTTATTCATTATGAGCCTTTCATATTTCAATTTCAATCGGGTTTGCAAAACATACTTCTTGAATTAGCGTTGCGACAGCTGCCTAATTGCCGTCCTGAGGCCTGTCTCATAATATAATAATACCATTATAATGTCAACTGGTGAACCAACACACTGGCCTTGTCTTAAATGGCTCAAATGGCTCAAATTCAGTGGGTCTGAGCGTCTCACCCGTATATCAAAAGCCTAATGACTATGTTTCGGATAAGCTCAAACTTTAGTTTCTCGGTAAAGTCGATTAGAAATTAATGATTAAGGTGATTGCAAACTCTTGTTACAATCAAAACTGTCTTTCGAAGTATTAAACTATCTGAAGTTAAACCTATTAAACTATGATCTGCTTTGCAATGGAATGAGTAGTCTTTTTATTAAAATTTTAAATCATACTGCTAACTATTCCTATTGATTTAGTTTGGGAAAAGTGAATGGCCAAGAAGTCCCATCGGTCACTTTCCCGGATTGCACTGAAACCTGCGACCAGTACCTTACAAGGAGAATGCTTTGACTATTTTTCCCAGTTGTTATTCTACATTTGGTCAAATTAAATCAACAAGTAGTCTGTATAAAAGTGCCAGGCAATAAAAAAAACGTTGGCACTTTTTTGAATCGTCAAAATATTTTTTTGCAAAACAAAATGATGAATCTGATTGTACCTAAATATTAAGTAGGTATAAATAATATTATCCATCGTTTTGAATTCTGGCCATTGCACTACTGACGTGAACACACTCCTAACACAAACAATTTAGCTGTGTTGGAGGAGTTAGGGGCATTACCAGTAATTTCAGTTACTAATATTCTTTAAAAAAAGAAACACAGTATGGCCAGCACTGTGGCCAAACGGCTTAACCAATTAGAAAAGTTCAGCGGATAATTATTTAGTCTGGTCTGGAGTGCTCCTGCAACATTACTCGCAGGTAGTTGGACGTAACTGAACCAGGAAACTTTTAGTAACAAATGTAGTTACCGAAATATAAATGGGTAAAACGCATTTGTTTGGTAAAGAAAATCTAAAACCAAAATATTCTCTCTAAAATTAACACCATGAAGAAAATGTGGTCTTCAGTAATATAAAAATCATAATTTATTTTTATTTTATTTCCTAACATTCTACACAACGCTATCTAGACCCATGGTAAGCATAGCTTAACTAGCTTGTGTTATGGAATCTAGAATGCGGATAAACATACTTAAAATTTTTTTTTTGAAACACCCAGACCAATCCAAATAGCCACATTCATGCATACAAATATTTGCACTGAGCGGGAATCGAACCCGCGCCTCCTGCGTGGCAGTCGCGTTCACTACCACCACGCCACGGAGGCTGTCATATCATTATCGAATTGTGTATCAAAACAAATTATCAAAATAAATATACACATAAAATATTGTATTACCTTTTAGTTGTTTTTTCAGAGTAAAATAAACCCAGTGACACAGATTTCACTAATGATATATATTTTGTATTTGTATAATAATATAACGTAAAATGTGTTTACGCGATTTTATTGACGTTAGTTAATCTGATGGTGTATGCGAGCGTGGACACGCTGACCGAGTGCCCGGCGTAGGACCCGCCGAGGCGGGTCCCAGTGGCGGCTCTGGGGGTGGGAGTCCTCACACTCGCCACATTGCTCACAGCGAAGGTGCGATTCACGAACGCTTGGGATGCGGCCGCCTCCTTCTGCGAGCAAGTAATGCTCGAGAAGGAGGCGGCCGGTCGGGTCCGGACCAGGCTTCGGGCCCGGGAAGCCCGCGCAGAGCGAAGGCGAACCGGACGTCGGAGGTCGCAGAACGACCTCCGTCCTCCATGAGCGCTGGCCTGGGGGTGACCGATGGAGCCGCCTGTCACCCTAGCAGAAGCAGGCTGCGGCGGTGGCGCAAAGTCTCCCCGTAACCGGGGCTGGATGGGGACATTGTGGTCCCCACAACCCGAAGGGAGCCATCTCGAAAGAAATGGTCCTGGGTCTGTCGGGGTGCGAGAAATATACTTTTGGCAATCTCACCTCCGGCAACCAAGGACCCAAGACGGCGTGCGTTTTAGTCGGTTCGAGTCCGACATAACCCCCTCCACTGGCTCCGTGGGGGCGGTATCCGTGGGGATTTATCGCAGGATAAAAAAAAGTTATTCTGATGGTGTATCATATTTGCTGATATTCGCACCATAAAAATCAATTTAACTATGTACATATGTATCATTCATCAAAATATATACAACGGTTGCGTAGTTAAAGACGGACATAAATATAGATCAAGCACATAGCACTCTTTTTGGCTTAGCGCAATCTGGTAGAAACAATCAAAATAGTCAGTAGCCACAGTTCTACATCATTTACCTCGATAAACACTTACAGTTATATAAACTAAATAAGGTTTTAAACAGAGCCTATTCACTTAGCCTGTACGGCAAAATAGTTAGAAATAAAGCCCAAGCCATAGACAGCTAAACTAAGGAATAAATAAGATTATAAAGAAACAGTGACGATACTTAGAGAGAAGTAATATTTTTAGATAAGGTTGCCACTCTTTGCTGTAGAAACGAAAGGGACACTTAAATAGAGCGTTATCTGAGACGAGTAAAACCACAAAACGTCACTTAAATGTTCGGAGATAAAGGGAAAACGTATTTTGATTCTTCTTTTGTTTTTCTCTTGGGCCGAATTGGTGGTTCGATTTAATTATATTTTTGCGGTGTTCGGTTCGCATGACGCCTAGAATGGGCTCAATATTTGCAGTAATCCAAACTAATATTATTAGTTTTTTTTTTTAATTTTTACTGAAGTACTCAACAATGTGTTATTCTAGACTAGGAAATGGAACCAGTATTCTAGTTCTCTTGTAATATCAAACAAAAACACAAAAAAAAAGTTCTCTTGTGATATCAAATTTGCCGTGATACCTATTATAATTCCGTTTCAGCAACCCACGGGAACCTATTCCAGGAGCAAAAAGTTGTTGTAATAGTCTTTGTTAAATTCTAAACTTGCAGGCGGATTCTTTCAGCCATATTGTTTTAGCGTGATTTAGCAAAAATATTATTACTGCTACAAATTTATTCTGTTGCGAATCATCTTCACAAACTTGCACGTTTATAATATTAGAAATACTGATACCGTTTGCTTGGAAAGGTAAATATTATGAGAAAACTTGAGACTTCGTCGTCGACGGTGTATGAACGGCACTCAGCCAGGGGCCCGAATCACTAATGGACGTTTTCCAAAATGCTTGATTTCATATTTATATTAAGCTTCAATATTTAAAAATCTAAATCCTAGTAATATTATGAACGGGAAAGTTTGTAAGTATGGGTGGTTGGATGTTTGTTACTCTTTCACGTCTAAACGACTGAGCGATTTTAGTAAAATTTGGTATGGAGTTAGCCGACACCCTGAATTAAGACATAGGCTATGTTTGGTCACGATAACCGACATCCACGCGGGTGGAGCCACGGGCAATCGCGAGCGCTAGGCTTTTTTTTGTTTATTGTTCAAAACATAACATTATATGGAATAATACATTTTGAACCACCCGCTTATACCTTTTTTTTTTTTTTTTTCGTGCGGAAATCCCCTCGGATACCCCCCCTGCCGGAGACGGAAGGGGAGGTTATGTCGGACTCGAACCGACTAAAACCGCACGCTGACTGTGGGTCTTGGTGCTAGGCCGGAGGTGAGGTTGTCATAGACATATCCCTCGCACCCCGGCTGACCCAGGGCCATCCCTTACGGTCTGTCCCTCCTCAGGAGGGGGGACAACGGTGTCCCGAACTCGCCCCCGGAATGGGGAGGCGCGCTATTCAGCGCGCCGCCGCCGACCCGCTTATACCAATAGCGCTATCTCGCGCGATCTAGAATCTTAGTTTATGATAATATATAGGCATGTTTATATGTAAGATTTGGATAGTGTGTGTGTGCGTGTGCATGTGTGTGTCAGGATGGAAACGTTTATTAACCCTGACCAAACAATAGCAATTATTATTACGTTTTCTGGTGGAGTTCCTTGAAACGTAATTCAGATAAGAAAGATGGTCGTGTTGTGTTTATTCTGAAGTGTTTATTATTATTTTTCTCTTTAAGGAGCCATGAGGGTTTTATCGGTAACAAACAGATTTCTTATCCTTGTCCTTTTTTTTCGCCAAATTTATGTACACATTATAAAATCACATGGTATATTAGGAGTAGCTAGCAAATAAATAACACCTACATTTAGCCAACTATTTCCAATCCCTCGTGATAAAGGGCCAGCCTGGCTGAGGCCACTACCATCCGGATTTTTGTCCGGATCCATGCTAGAACCAATTTTATTGTTTAGGTTTTGTACGTTTGCTGTCTGCTTGCGAAGGCAGATACACAAAGATTTTTTCTAGCCCGTCAAACCAATTTTGTCATCATAGTATCTAATGTATAAATCCGTATAAGTATTTATTACACGTATGATAAAAGCAGTGGGATGAAAAGCTACGTGTTGCACTCGAGTGCAAAGATTTAACAACTCGTGCTCATTTCATTCAATAGGATTCTTATTTTAATATTTTAGAATCCTTAAAGCGGTTATCAAAATTGAGCTCGCGGTTGAAAAACAACTTTGCGCTGTTGTATAACAAATAACTATTAACTACAAGAAATTACCCAATGAGTAGAATCGGGGTCCAGGTTTGGATTGCACCGCCTGAATCTGTATTTCTGGAAAGTTAGAACTCTGGAGTCTTAGTAGACCGAACAGTTCGAGTCTTGTAAACATGATCCGCCATAAACCACAATATCAGTTACTAGAAATTTAAACAGTAGTTAAACGCGAACCTTTTTATTATTAATGAAGAAGACTTTAACCAAATTATACATTCTGCAAACAAATATTATATTAAATTACTAACACTTAATTTACTAACCGAACACCTGAGACCATTGCGCCTTAGGACGATTCTTGGGGTAGTCCTTCGGGAACCTCTCCTCACTCCAGAGCATAGTAAGAGACACTTTGTACACAGCCACATCATCCACGTCACATCCAGCTACGATAGTAAACAATACAATTGGGCAAATCAAGATGGCGGCCATTCGATATCTAGCCGTCATTATAAGCAGACGTGTTCACGCGTGATAAAGATGTTTCAATTTCTATTTATTTATAATTTTAAAGATTTTAGTTGAAAATCACTATTTCCGTGTACGTGTATCGGCTTCGGAGAGATGCGGTGGACTTTTCTATTTTGGATGCTCGTTCCTCTTCGGACCGAAATAAACGCACCGGTGACGCTGTCCGCACGAGCCGATGACTTGTGCATATGGTTTATTTATACAAATGTAAACAATTTACACTCTTTAAAAAATATCAACTGTGTAAATATTAGCTATGAGTATTATTATGGAAGTAAATAATAGCTAATATGTATTTTTTATTCATAAATGAAATATAATTAGGTATATTTTTTCAAATACTTAGATTATCGATAGTTGTAGGTTGTAGGTATGATGTAATAAATTAGTGAACAAATGTGTGGCCGTATCATAAATAGAATAGAACAACAACATATGAGATTTTATGTTTACGACTATGATGAACGTCGAAATACGTGTTAATCCCATACATCGACCATTCTAGAATTCTAGTTGTCTAGAAGAGCTTGTGGAACTGGGCAATATTCAAGAAATTCTGGCGCTATCTACATGCATATTCCCTATTGAGTTCTATTTTAAAAATTTCCAAGGTTCCTTTACATAATAATATATTACCTACTAAAGTTTCCTTCTTCCTACAGTCCCGGGTCCTTTACGCGTGGCGTGAAAAGGCATCTGATGAGGCCGTCAAGCTGAGTGCCACCACTGTTAACATGGTACATTTTTACGATGGTGACCCTCTTTCCGAGCCTTTGCCTTTAGCTTAACATCATGCGAGGGGAAGTCAAATTGAAGTGTCCTTTATAAAAAGTAGGTATTAATAGTAAAACATTCGCCGGGTTATTTAATTTTTTTTTCTTTTATCGAACCTCCTGGCGAGTGTTTTATTAAATATTAATGTAAATGACCATGTCAATCTCAAATCATACATTACAAAAGTACCTAGCTTCGAGTACTTATGAATATGTACTTTAATGTGCAATTTGCGGTTTATTCTTTTCGAGTTAAATAACGTCTATCTAAATGAAATGCATGTAGGTATAAATTCTTAGATAAACAGATATATTTTGGTCGCAGGTGTTAGAGGTTAGGCCTGTGCTTAAATCTTGAGGCTCTTAACCCGTCCCAAGCGTCCACCTGATTGATTGATAGTGGGCCCTTCTAGCGCGCCTTTTTTGCTGCCCAAAGCCTTAGTGGTTTTAGAAATGTTATGTACGTAAGCAAATATTTTTCGAATCGAATTAGACGAGACCTTCAGGATCATTTAATATTTAGTTTATGAGAATCTTGTTTTAATACTGTTTGAAAAAAAGGACGCAATATTTACCGGTAGAAACTGAAATTATTAAATTTCTCGGAAGGTTAAAAGCGGAAAAGTATACACTGGTAGAAATATTATCGGTTGAAAGCAGAAGGACTAATCTCCTATAAGAACTTACTGTTGCTAGAAGTGTGTATAATAAAAATTACTTGTGATATTCGATTAGGCACATAATGAATTTGAATACCAAAATATTTTTCTATTATTAAATTAAGTATGTAAGTATCAAATATGGTATGTACCCATCAAACCCCGGAAATGGGAAGGGGGTGAAGGAGTGCTGACCACACCCGAGGGGCCATCTTAAGCCGTAGATGGCGCAGGGTCAGACGATGTGAGTCGTGAGTGGAAGAGTACCCAAGGTACTCTTACACCCTAGCATCTGAAGACCCGGATGGCGGTTGGTTTTAGTCGGTGCGGGTCCGACATAACTACTCCCGATGACCGACAGGGGTGGCATCTGAAGAGATTAACGTACACAATAAAAAAAGATATTGAATACGAGGTATTAATAATGGATTTAAAGATACACTGTAGTTAGCCCATGCGCGGTTATACATAATTGGGTCGACAAATAATATTTCTATCTAAGGTCGTCCGCTGGTCTATGCGCGTCACGCATGTACCTCATCCCACCCGTTCCACACGTCTTGCAAATAATATGTTTTTTGCAAGACTAAATTGTGCTGTGCATGCTGTTTGCATGAAATTTGTTCGATTTTATTTGTATGGAGCAGATCAAAAATAAAATAATAAATATTCCACAACATTCCACACAACGCTATCTAGTAGACCCATGGTAAGCGTAGTTTAACTAGCTTGTGTTATGGAATCTAGAATGCGGATAAACATACTTACATACGTTTTTTTTCTAAATACATTCACATACAAACACCCAGACAATGCAAATAGCCAAATTCATGTATACAAATATTTGCACTGTGCGGGGATTGAACCCGCAGTCGCGTTCACTACCGCCGCGCCACGGAGGCTGTCAAATTAATATAAATGCACACGCACGGATAGCCTGAGCAATTCCTTTCTTTCTTTGAAACTTACAATATAAAATCAACTTTACTAAATCAGAGTTACAAAGAAGTAGTAAACTACCAGAACATTCTTTATTGTAAATCCGAAATTAATTCAGACAAAGTAGTTACGAGTCGTTTCAACTCTACTGGGATAATGACAACTTGAAAATTATACGGCTCGAACTTTTGCTATTGAGAGAAGGTCGGTCGGTATAAGTTGAAACCTAGAATACTTTGATGGAAAAGAATTCTACATAGAATTCACTGAAATAAGACCAACCTTGTACCTACTGAGATTACCTACATTCCTTTGTCGGGGTTATTATCCCAAATATAGATATGTTGATGTAATATAATTTTTAAGTTAAACTTAACACGTTGGGTAACGGACTGCTGAGACGAGAGATCCCAGGTTTACCATGATACACACCAATGACTTTTCGAAGTTATTGTGTGTATTTATCGCAGGTATATAGGTAAGTGCCCGGTTAATGGCAATAGGCTCGCCACCTATTACATTGGGATCTTAACATAAACTGGCGAAATGTGGGTGCTAGCACCTCTGCCTACCCCTTCGGGGAATATAGGCGTGAGTTTATGTTATGTTTATGTAATACGTTGAATGTGGAGAATCTGTGATACCTTTAATTATTTATTAAGTAATATCACAGTTCAATTTCTTTATCTATGTGTGCTCTGTTTTAATAGCAGTAATGTATTTGAGTGTTTCCTTTCCTTACCCACGACACTTTACCAACGAATATTATTCGGAAATTTACCCAGACGTCTTTCGTCACCAAAATAGATTTAATTATTTTTTCCGTAGTCTACCCAAAACATATATCGATGACGACCCTCTGTCATTTACCTACAATTTAATTTACAACAGTTTCTTTTAATACTGAACTAGTACTATTATCTATTCTGTGACTGTGCTCTAGTAAGTACTAAAAGACTTTACCTTTTCGTTCAAAAACTTTTAACCACTGGCTTTCTATAAATAACTTTTACGACTTCAGTTTACCGACAAAGTTACACAACGTATCGTACGCTAGATATAAACTGATCGGTGCCGATTAAATCGTTTTGAAGCGAGTAATCAACTCAGTTACTGCTCGATTATTGCAACGATATCGATAACCGTGATATGGGATATTTCAAGATTGTAACTGTGGTCTTTAATCTGTATTTTGGTATCGTTTAGCAAATGTATATTTTACACTGTAAAAGATGAAGTAAACTTCGATGCATCGCTCTACTTCCAATAGTGCTTGAGTATTCTGCAATATGAGTATAGTCAGAGGGCACAGAGATTTCCAAATTCTTACAAACAAGAACTTTTGACTCAACTCTTTCGATATTAAAAAAGTTTGAAGATATTCCTGTACTCATATGATGTTTTGTATAGAGTTCGTGCAAAAACAAGTTTGGCTCTAGCTCGGGATCCGCTTACTCTTTGGTTTATACGCTTTCCTAGACAAGCCTCCAATTGCCTGAGCATAGGCCTGTACTAGAGCCACGTCCGTCAATCAGAAGCCCTATATATACCACGTTCTATTTTAACAATGACTTCCACGAAATGTACACGTATAAGGCGCATCTGTATCACCCCTTCGAGAATATACCGCGTCAGCGTATGTCTGTATAGAATGTCATTAATTCCAAATGATTCAATTTCGAATGATTCAATTTCAAATAGTGAATAATTTAGATGCATCCTAAATTCAATAGACTAAACTCGATAGTTAGACTGGCTTATTTGATTTTGTGGTTCATCCGACAATCTGAAATCCAATTCAGTTTGTATTTGCTGTTAGACATAATATAGCGGATACCCGTGGCTACACCCGCGTGAATGCTGGTTATTGCAACCAAAGTAGTTTACTATATATGCAGACCTACCAAATATACATACAAAATATCATGAAAATCGATCAAATTGTTTGGGAGGAGTTTGGTTACAAACAGGTACAGCCAGCATCAGAAAGATGTTGACACGTACAAATTACTCAAAATCTATATATTATTAAATCTACATATCTTAATTTCGTTTTTTACCTTCCTTCCAGTTGACTGATTGTTCTGATATTTTGTACACATCTTTAGTTTGGACAATAATATGATTTAAATCAATAAAACAGTTTGATTTGCTCTTAATGCGAGAGTTTTAAGATTATTTTGAGACTTAGTCGTCAAATTGTTTCTCTTGAAAAGAATCTCAGATATCAAATAGCCAATATTAAAATTGCGATTAGGGTTCGCACTGAAAGTTCAGCGGCAGGGCTTATTGAGCCAAATTCACGCATTTACGTGAATATAATAACATTAGCATTACTATAACCATCGGACAATAAAGCCGCTTGTAACGATACCTCATTTGTCCAGTTCTGATCAGTAGTTGAGGAGCTATGAGGGAACAAATGAACATACATACATACATACACTGTTACTGTTAATAAATTTAAAAATACAGTAAAGAGCAAACTGTGCCAGAAAGGCTATTATAAAATCCAAGAATATTTAAATGATAAACAAGCTTGGAAATGAGCTGTTCGCTCTGCTGTGCTACTCAAGCAAAACATTGTATCTAGACCATAAGTTTTAGGCTAAGTAAATGTTTTGTAAATAGACCAAAAAAAAAAAAAAAGCCCGCTGAGTTTCTTGCCGGAGTCTTCTCAGGTCTGGGCCGCGTTTCGAACCGGTGGTCCATTTACTAGTATTAGTTAGTATTTAATATTTACTTTATGTTGACGTTTTGTAAGTGCCGATTTAATGGTCTATGCAAAATAAATTATTTTTGATTCTTTTGATTTTTTGACATACATACATACTTTTGGCTTCGCCGTAGTCGGGTAAAAATAGGATCAACTACGGTGGCTACAATTTTCATAATCTTCAGAGTACTGTAAGGGACTACAGGCCTACATTAAAACAAACGACCAGGAGATAACCCCATAAGTTCGTGTTTTCGGACAATTGACGAGTAGGGTGAAAACACCAAAACAAGTCCATAGCAAGCGTATAAAAACATATTGCGAACATTAAGTAAGCTGAACGGGAAGTAGGGTGGCTGTGCAATAATGTGCCGGGTCGAGCCCAGTCATAAAATTCTGTAAGTTGTGCGGAAATTACAAGTCAAGAGTAGGTTGCAGAATTTGGGATATTTTTGGGACAATACACCGAATTTTTACTATTTGTGTAGAACTTTTACGAATATTCTTTCTACGATGAAGATTTACAAGTCTAAGGCCCGTATTCTAGAATGGTACTCAGCCTGAGTCGCGATTTATCTGAGGACAGATTGTATATGTCAAATCTATCAATCAGTCTATACAATCTGTCCTCAGATAAATCGCGATTCAAACTGAGTGTCATTCTGGAATACGGGCCTTAGGTCTGCATTCTACAATGATACTCAGTTCTGAATCTCGATTTATCTAAGTACAGTTGTGTAGACAATCTGTCAAATCTGTCATCGTTCTAGAATAAGGGCCTAAAATTCATATAAGACAGTCAGTGAAAAAGTTGCTGAATACTACCACTTTCACTCTGAACTAAAAAAGCATCTGATGAGGGTGTCAAATTGAGAGCCACCATTGTGACATAATTGATATAATATTATGGTGATCCTCATGTCGGAGAAACGTTTCGCAATATTGTATGATAAAATATTTAAAAAAAAATTACATTGAAATATATCTAAAGGTTTTGCTAGGGTCCCTTCCATACATTTTGACCTACCAAAGTACCGACATACAGATAAATTGGTTCTATAGTACTATTATGTTTGTATTAAGTTCCTATATTAAAGTATTTTTCATCCATCTCGTAATAGAGGCCATCAGGTCGATATTTTTTCTTCACTGCCCGTACCAGCAGGCCTCTAGTAATTTCCGGCTGAAGCAAAAATTAATGAAGACCGGATACGGCTGCGAACATTCTTGTTTATCGCACAGTAATGAGATTTCGATATAAATACGTTAATAGGTGTTTTAAAAAAAATGTACAAACTCTGTTATTACTTCTCACAAAAAAGATTGGTAGGTACGAAATTTAATATTTTATCTTCTGGGAAATTAAAAATTATTAGTACCCTTTGCCTCGAAAAAAAAAAGAAATCCACCCGGTAATATATACAATGTCTAGGCAATGCATGCTAATATATAGAATGCCCGCTGTTCCATCGACAATGTGTGAAATAAATAGGCTATGGTCTGTATTTCCGGAAGGTTTTGCGGTATTTATATTTCTGAATGGTAACATTACCTATCCAAGTAAAATTGCGCGGTGTGGACACTGGCACCCCGACCTTAGTGGAGGTGAAAGTGGAGCTCCCGCATTAGCCTTTGTGGTTGTTTTTTTTTATAACCATCATTAATGTTTTTGGCACCATTTCTTACATTGCCTGCTACGCACATGGCATTTTTTATACAGGATTAAACATATTGCCGGTAACATTTCCAATTCAAATAGATTTCTTCCGCGGCCGACTGTCAATGTCCAAAACGTGCGTGATGGTGTACTAATAATCTCTGTGCCAGCGACGTCTAGGTCCAAATGGAAGTCAAGGCCTTTAATCTATTGTACATCCATTTGATAGTATTCCATTAAGAAGTTTTCCAAACAGACGTATCGTCAATGGCTACCTTTATTAACACAATATGCAAGCGTTGGTAGCTTAGTGGTTAGGAGGCGGCCTTACGATCGAGAGGTCCCGGGTTCGAATCCTGGCCATTACACTACTGATGTGAACCCACTCCTAGTACAAGCAATTTAGCTGAGTTGGAGGGGGTTAGAGGGAATATTAGTAACTTCAGTTCTAATATTATTTAAAAAAATACACCATTTTTTTTAAATACTGTGCTTGTTATAGCTACCAAAATGTTTTTACTTCGCGTATAAAAACTCAAACCGCAAATCGTCCTAATTCGCATGACGTGTTTCTGACAATCGGGTATTTATTTTCAAAATTGACCGGCTTCCAGTTAAACAATAGTATTGTAAACATGAGTAAATTGGCAATTAACCAGCTCTTTGTGGGTTTGTTTGTCCTAGCCCGAGGTTTCCTATTAATTTGCACCCTTAATTCAAAATACAAGTGCTTTATTCCCCCCATGCGATATTATTTTAAAATGATTTGGTATTTTTAGCCCTTTGCTTTGCAGATTTATAGGAAGTGCGTGAAAGAGATTGATTTAGTATCTATAATACTAATAAGAATATTTGTGATGCAAAGGTTAACACCATGTTATAAGAATTTCATCTTAATATAGCTGAGTCTGACATAAGTCTTATAGTTTTTATAGCAGAGCACATCAAAAAATCAGTTATTATAAAACAACAAATATTTATAAAGATCACCTTGTATAAAGGTTAAAACAGTAATAGTTACACTGACACGAATGAAGTTTGATTTACCGTTTGACCTTTACCTCTTCAGCTGAACTAAGCAATTTTGCATATGTTAGGAGTTGGTTAGCATCGATAATGTAATGAAGAGCCCCTCTAGATAAGTGGTAACATGGTTTTAGAATAGAATAGTATAGATTATAATGATCAAGGTAGTGACATATGCTGACGACTTTCATAAACGTTAAAATACTTGTCAAACCCATACATTCAACAATAAATTATATGCTGTAAGTATTATTGTATTGCCGTATGTCATTATTTCCCTGAATAAGATCCTTAATAGCATCACTATCGTACGATGGCATAATATAGACTGTGTTTTTTTTTTATAAATGGGTTCGATTCCTAGCTAGGATTATTGGTTTCAAAAAATCTAATGATGAGGTTTTAAGTTTCATCAAAATTGGGCTCATGACTCCTTTGAGCATTTTTCACTATTCCTTATAGTTTCGGATTTGGCCATACAATCCCTTTTGAAAAATTCACCCTGTATACAGCCAACGAATTGCATCTTGTCCAAGGGGGCTGGATTCGTGATCTTGACCTCTGAATACAAAGCTCAACTCCTAAACGACTTAATTACACTGCATAATACATTTATCATCAATGTTATGACCTCATTTGGTGGAAATAACCATGGGTTTTGCATTGTTCTAGTCGTGCCTCGAAGAGCATGAGCCGTCGGTCCTGATTTGCATACGCATATCTATAGCAATCGTTCGGGTAGTTGGAGCCCTAAAATGTTCAACAAATGATCTAGCCTTTGGGTTGTGGAGGTCAGTTGCCGTCGCTTCATAGAAAATATCGACGTTCAGCCGAAACCGCAGTTAGTCTGTTAAAGTAGACCCCAGACTACAAGCTGAAAGCTTCGGATACGACTGGGTTTAATGCTAAGATGAAAAAACATATATACATACAATTCCAGTCTTAAAGTTAGTCCCCTGGGTATAAAGTGGTTCTCAATTCGTAACAATAAATACTATCAAAGTTAGAATCCAGCTAGTGATAAAACTATTTCAACTCTGAAGTACATAACTTCTAGTTAGGTGCCACGACCAAGTTTCTTATTTAAGACATATAAGTTAAAGAAAAACCGATCAAGTGCAAGTTGTACTTGCACACTTAGGGTTTCGATACATGAATGGTTCAAGCCGCTTAAGGGATAAACTTAAACTTATTTTTAGCCCACAAGTTACTAACATAACTCGCAGCCAACTGAAGTGATAATGGGCTGGACACAAGTGCCGGGTCTTTCGTCGATTCACACCACAAGCTGTTCGCACCATGGTGTGAATCGCACAACGCTGCTTTTTGAAGTGGTCGATTCGAACCAGTGGTGTGAATCGCACCACGCCATTTTTTGAAGTGGTCGTTTCGCACCACGGTAAAAAAATCCAATGCGATCTTTGGACTTATTATACTAAAGAGAACCATTTGGTATCATTCAGGAAACAGGTCTTTTATTGCTGAAATTGCAGTTATTTCGAAGTCCATTGAAAAGTGCGTAGGATCCCATTCGTTGATTTGACTTTTTATTAGCTGGAAGAAAATGTCGTACGTGTCCCGTTTTCTATCCGGAAGCAGAGCATATAGTACAGGAACTACGTTGATGAATTCTTCGTTACTGCCTATATCCGCATGCAGAGTGTATAATTGGTGAAAACCTTTGGGACATATCTTAAATGTGCCGAGGACAAAAAAATGTTTCGATGTTTTTAAATAGTGTCTCATTTCTTTTTTTCCAAAAATGATGATGCGCTTGTTTTTATATGCATAATTAGCAAAAATCAAATCTTCATATTTTTTCGGTATTTCGAAATCCTTGGCTTTATTAAAAATCAGTCTGTTAGCACCTAGTGCTTTGTTCCTTTGACGGTATAGTCGGTTCTTCACATTTTTAAATTGTGGTAATGAATTTAATAAATTTATTCCTTTATCGGCAAGAACTACCATCGACTCTTCGAAAACTTGCATTACTGGCTTATTGACGTTGTTTTCAACATTTTCAGTAAGCAAATGCATCTGCCTATCTATATCAATCACTGCTTGATCTTTAGAAGAATGATTATGTACAGTCTCATGTACTATTGCAAATGGGGATGGGGTGACTTTGAGTATTGCATTACACTTGTTTGAATCTTTTTTGACACTCTGCCATACCTCAGAACCGTCCTTGTTATTCCGTTTCCAGATGTAATTGTAGCCATCTCGACACAGCATACGGCGACCTCTCTTGGTTCTTTGGAACTCAGCACCATGTGAAGTTGACGGTTCTTCAGACATTTTAATATTGTAAAACCGATACCTATAAAATAAGAAAATGTATTGAAATTCAGGTTCTCAAGCTAAACATATTCAAACCTTGTCAAAACCAAAAAGTGCACTTTAATACGGGTAAGTAATTGAAGAAGATAGAAGAAGAAGAATAGAAGATAGAAAGAGATAGATGAAATCACATTTTAGTCTAATCAAATCAGTCATTTTATTTTTTATAAAAAAGAATATTAGAACCGTAGTTACTAATATTCCCTCTAACCCCTCCAGCTAAGCTAAATTGCTTGTGTTAGGAGTGGGTTCACGTCGGTAGTGTAATGGCCAGGATCGAACCCGGGACCTCTCGATCGTAAGGTCGACTCCTTAACCACTAAGCTACCGACGCTAGTCATTTACTCTTAGTTTGAGTTTAAATTTTTAACACTCAAATAAATCTACGGAGATCGATTATGTGTAGCTTAGGCACTTAATTTTTAAAAGATAATCATACGTCATTTAGACTCCAACACCTTTTGTATTGCAAAAACGGGAATACTAACTTCTATGTCACGACCGCCGCCGCTCGATACCTCCGCCCGGTAGTGTCTCATTTCTTTTTTTCCGAAAAAGGTGATCATTTTTGGAAAAAAAGAAATGAGACACTATTTAAAAACATCGAAACATTTTTTTGTCGACGGCACATTTAAGATATGTCCCAAAGGTTTTCACCAATTATACACTCTGCATGCGGATATAGGCAGTAACGAAGAATTCATCAACGTAGTTCCTGTACTATATGCTCTGCTTCCGGATAGAAAACGGGACACGTACGACATTTTCTTCCAGCTAATAAAAAGTCAAATCAACGAATGGGATCCTACGTACTTTTCAATGGACTTCGAAATAACTGCAATTTCAGCAATAAAAGACCTGTTTCCTGAATGATACCAAATGGTTCTCTTTAGTATAATAAGTCCAAAGATCGCATTGGATTTTCTTACCGTGGTGCGAAACGACCACTTCAAAAAATGGCGTGGTGCGATTCACACCACTGGTTCGAATCGACCACTTCAAAAAGCGGCGTTGTGCGATTCACACCATGGTGCGAACAGCTTGTGGTGTGAATCGACGAAAGACCCCAAGTGCCGATGGCGGTGATGACTTGATGGCCCTTTTTGAAATTGATTAATTGAAATAAGGTTTTACTTGTACTTCCTACCTTCCTTCTAAAAGAGATGGTCGTGGGTCTGCCGGGGTGCAAGAAATATGCTTTTGGCAATCTCACCTCCGGCAACCAAGGACCCAAGACGGTGTGCGTTTTAGTCGGTTCGAGTCCGACATAACCACCTCCACCCGCTCCGTGGGGGTGGTATCCGTGGGGATTTAGCGGACGATAAAAAAAACCCCTACCGGTAGTATTCTCTAGGTTTTGACTCACTGGTGAGATTCAAAATTATGCTGCATAAACGTCTGATTAAACTGGATTAACTAGAAATTATTCAGCTCCAAAATAAACATATACCTACGCTAGACACTTATGGAGCAAAGACTTGATATTAATAATAACTATCCTAAGATACAGGTACCCCATCCTACCTGTATCTAGCCTCGTTGTTGCTGATAGTAAACTTAAATTTACGCGAGCATTTGCTTAAGAGTTATTGTCGCTTTAACAACAATGCTGTCAAAGCATGTAAGTAACTGCATAACTCGACAGCCTGCTTGTGATGCATGAGTAAAGCCTTGTGCCAACTAGAGAACTTTGACGCGTTGCACAAGGGCATGTAGCTGTACCGGTGTATGGAATTGATTTTACAATTAAAAAATTGAAATTTAGTACAGTACTTAAAAAAACTTGGCTTTGTAAAATAGATGATTCTGAAACTAGTATAACTTTTTGGAATTCTGCTCTATTTGTTCGTGATGGATGCAAAAATTACTACACGGTTTTGGATTGATTTTTTATTATTAGTATTGTCTTGGTCAAACTTTAATAAAACTGCCATAATTTTGTTTGAATTTGACCAGTGAGAGATTATGACTAAAAGTGTCATTGTAGTCGTGTTAACCGATATTAATCACGGGCATTAGCTAGCTTATTAAATTAATGAATCTACTAACAAAAAAGTTGGATAGTTAAGTAAGTTTAGGCTTGCTATTTTCGCTGGCCTTCAACGCATTTTGAAATACTTTAAACTTAGTTCCAAAAATGAAATTGCGTGCCTCATGCCTCATGTAGAAGTAGTAACATTTAATGATATAAAGCTTTCTGCTATCACATTTTCGAAGTAAGTTATGAATATATATAATATTTTGCATGGAATGATTTGAAGAAATTCTAATAAAGTAATGAATTTACGCAAATCGACAAAACAAACGTTGAGTTAGCACGCAACTTTGTTCAGTGCTATTTCGCATATTTAGGTTTGTCACGGGATTTGGAAATTTGAAGATGTAAATGATGTTCAAATATATATTCCATCAAATTATTTAAATTACGTTCTACTAAAATGAAGAGCGTGTTTTGTCTGCATAGCGTACTATTTTCAAATAAAAGAAAAATGATTACATTTAACCTATTCATACAATTTATTCATAGGTACAGTCAGCATCACAAATATCTTGACGACGAAGTCTCAAAATGATGTTAAAGCTCTCGTATTAAGAACAAATCAAACTGTTTTATTGATTTATTGGTAATATTGTCTGAACTAAAGGTGTGTGCCAAATATTAGAACAAAAGGTCAACTGAAAGGGGGTAAAAACGAAAAAATACGAAATTAAGATCATTTTGAGTACCTTCTTCGTCAAGATATTTGTGATACTGACAGTACAAATAAATCTGATCAATTATTATTCTTATAATTTTTCGTGTAAAATTAAAAATAAACGTATACCTCGGGGCGTATATCTTGGACCTAAATCACGGCACCAGCCTGCAAGGCCATGTCGCGCGGTGATTGTGTTCTAATAATCTATACTTGCTGAATTTGAGCTCGTCCACCGCCATACCACTCAGTGCTATGCTCAAAAGACAGCCAATAAACGAGTACTGCTCGTATAGAGCACAAAACTGTCTAACTCCGCGTCCCGATACCATAGCTTTACGCTAGAAGAGAATTCAGATTCCAGAAGAAAGTAATCTCTTTGTGTTAGGTTACAGATAATGCACAAAGTAATAGGGGCCACACAACGTCATCATTTTTTTTTTCGTGCAGAAATCCCCTCGGATACCTCCCCTGCCGGAGCCGGAAGGGGAGGTTATGTCGGACTTGAACCGACTAAAACCGCACGCCGACTGTGGGTCGTGGTGCTAGGCCGGAGGTGAGGTTGTCATCGACATATCCCTCGCACCCCGGCTGACCCAGGGCCATCCCTTACGGTCTGGCCCTCCTCGGGAGGGGGGACAACGGTGACCCCGACTCGCCCCCGGAATGGGGAGGCGCGCTTTTGCCGTGGCCCACAACGTCATCATCATAATGTTGCTGATGGCGATGATAATGATATTTTACTTATTCTGTCTGTCAGATTAACTCCATTCTTAGTACGCTTTAATAAAGATGGCGGATAGTTAATCCATCAAACAGTGCGTCACAAGGATTAAGCTGTAATGGACGTTAAATATTTACACAGTCGAAACGTGCCCATCCAGGCGAATTACGGATCAAAATCCTTTACTTTTAACTCGAGCACTGCGCTGCGTCTTGGGTTTTTGTTTTATATGTTGTGGCACATGATTATGATAATAGATACCTTTTTATGTGCGAAAATAGTAGATACTTAGGGAAACTTTTCAATTTTGATCGAAGATTGAAAAATATTTGCAAGAAAAAAAAAATTTTTTTTTTAAACGGAAATGTATTTAATTTTCATTTTAAACTACTAATTAGGTACAAATAAAAATAAAAGAAAACCAATTAAAAACTAAAACTAAGACTAAAATTAAAACGCATCGTAGAATTCCTCTGCATCGCATGCCTCTATAGTAAATATTACTAGCTTTTGCCCGCGGCTCCGCCCGCGTGGATGTCGGTTATCGCGACCAAACATAGCCTATGTCCTTTCTCATGGTCTAATCTACCCCTATACCAAATTTCATCAAAATCGATTCAGTAGTTTAGGCGTGAAAGCGTAACATACAGACAGACAGACAGACAGAATTACTTTCGCATTTATAATATTAGAATGGATTGTCATTCATTTTTCTTCGAACTTCAAAACGGCTGGGCCGATTTAGCTGAATTGGGTTTTGAAATGTTTGTCGTACTTAGTTCAGGAATGGTTTAAACGGTTTCGATTTCCAAAACGACTACAAATATTATGAGGTTTATCAAGTAGGGCATTATAAGGATTCTACAGGGTCGGCAGTGCGAGTGTGACGCCTCTGGTGTTGCGTGAGTGCGCTTGTAACGATACCTCATTTGTCTAGTTCTAATAAGTAGTTGAGGAGCTATGAGGAAACAAATGAACATACATACATACATACATAGCCTGTCAAAATCATAACCCTCCTTTTGGCTTCGCCGTAGTCGGGTAAAAAATACACTTTTATTAACAATAAAATAATATTTCATTATTAACTGAATTGATAAACTACCTAATGTATTGAATATTTATGACTATTCGGGACTTCACGCGTTAAAAAAGATTGACTTACTTTTGCCGACGTTTCGGGTGCGATGCTACACCCGTGGGCACGATTCGTGAAGTTCCGAATAGTCATAAATAACCATGAGTTTACACCACGATAGCTTATAAAATAACATTACCTAATGTATTGCTAGCCTAAAAAACTTACATCATGAAATTATATCCGTACAACACCAAGTAGCCTTTAAAACTAGTTTATCTGAATTCAATAACCATATTTTTACGAAATGTACTACTATTTAAAGGAAAACACGTCTTTTCAGGCGATTTGCCGAGATTTACAGGTTACTAAAGTACTTCGACTACGCGAAAAGCGCAATGCATCTTGCAAGTCTGCTAAATAAAATGCACTTTAAGTTATTTATTGGCATCTAATGTCGCTACAGAAAGATATATTCATGGTGCCTACTAGTAATATTAGTATACAGCCTCTGTGGCGGTAGTGAACGCGACTGCCATGCAGGAAGGGCGGGTTCGATCCCCGCTCAGTGCAAATATTTGTATGCATGAATAATATGTATGCATTTACAAAAAAAGTATCTAAGTATGTTTATATATCCGTATTCTAGATTGCATAACACAAGCTAGTTAAGCTTACCATGGGTCTAGATAGCGTTGTATGTAATGTTGTAGAATATTTATATATTATTTATTTATATTATAAACCAAAATATTATAATAAACGAGTTATATAGTCATATTGACATATACTATCATCCTTATTAAAAATTACGTAACACTCAAACAAATTAAATTGTATCACTCAAAGTAAAATAATCGTTGTGGTTAGTTTTGCCACTAAATTTGAGTAATATTTGTGGTGGCAACACTGTTGTTTGCCTCAGTGACGTTGACGTATGTTGTCTCCGGTAATGCCAGTGCTCGTAGATTACCTTTAGTGAGTGAGTAATGGGAATAGACTGTGTTGTGTTGTGCCACAATGCTCTTACAAGTGGTTTTCTAAGTAGAAAATGCCACTACTGGCATCATACTGCCCCAACTGGCAACAGAATTTTTGAAACTAAAATATATGCCAAAATTTTATTTTATTAACATTTACAAAGTGGGATCAGCGCTAAAATCTAGCGAAATATGCAGACCACAACGGCTTTGCGAAAGTTTTTTTGTCGCTGACCTCTGGGAGTAATTGAACTTCTTTATCACGACAGTATAAAGATATAGTTTTAAAATTTGATATGGCCAGTATTACCTCTCTATAACTTAAGAGCTACACTCTTGTCGGTGGAGTAATCGCCACTCTTCTCTCTGCTCCGCCGATCCTTTCACCTCCTGATACGATGTGACTTGTATTTTTTCCTTTATCTTCGCCATAAATGTTCCTCTTAGCCTACCTCTTCCTCTCTTTCCTTCTACCTTCCCCTCTATGATGCTTTTTAAGAACAAGACATGTCTTAGCAGGTGGCCAATCATCTTTCCTCTGCGGTTCTCGATTATTCTCAATAAAGACCCTCTTGCACCCTATTTAGTACTCTTTCGTTCGTTATCCTTTCTGTCCAGCTTATCCCCTTCATTTTTCTCCAGCACCACATTTCGAATGCTTCCCGCCTGTCTCTGTCACCCTTTGTCATTATCTATGTCTCACATCCATAGAGTGCAATGCTCCAAACATAAGTTTTTATAAATCTTTTCCTTATTAATAATGAAATATTTTTTGTCTTGAGTAAATGCTTCTTGTTGTTGAATGCTTTCTTAGCTATTGCAATTCTGGCCACTATATCCTGTACCTATGAGATAAAAATTCCCAGGTGACTCTTTGAAGTGAAAACGTTTTCAGGCACGTTGAACACTTTTTTTTGTTATACCCAGTTATATACAGACTGTTTTAATTTCTGTTGGCACTCCCGGAAAGTCACAATGATTATAACTACAAGTTATAGGTACAGTCAGCATCGAATCTATTATATTTCTATAATAGGATGGTTGACCCTATAGTTGACCACGCACCGGTTGTTGACCACTTGCGGCTTTGAGTATTAATATTAAGCTTTCCCGCCATTACGCGTTTCATTTTATGTTGGCTACATGTTCTCAGTACTAATACAAATCAACCAATCACATTACGACTAGAAAGTGACAACCAGTGAACCCTACAATTATTTTTCATTTTGACTTGTCGCTGACAGTTGCCATTCGGCCGCCATTACAATAAGGACAGTGTTTAGAAAGGTAAGAACACTTTGAATTTATTTTGTATTGTTTTTGTATGAACTTGCTCCGATGATTGTTTTTTGTAATCATTTTATGTTTATTTTGAAGATTTTCAATGAATTTCAAATACAAACGATATATTTCATGAGTTATTTTACTGGTTAACAAAAGGTACATGATTCGATTAGGTGCTCCTGTGGTTGACCAATTGGTCAACAACTAGTAAACTGAAGTAGAACTCTTTTTTTACTTTTTTTTTCTGTTTCGTGTCCAGAATATGATCTCTAACTCGACAATCAATTATAATGGAGTAAATTGTTTTCGTTTCCATTAGTTGACCAGTGGTTTGACATTGGTGGTTCATACAAAACATAAGCTCCTATGATTGACCAAACTCTCTTGATATGAGTTTTGTTTTCTTGTTTTAGATACAATATGCCACCAAAAAAGAAATTCTTTCGGTACAGTGAGGACGATATTTATGAAGCGCTGAAAGAAATACAGTCGGGAAATAAAATAAGAGAAACATGTCGAAAATATAACATCCCCCATTCTACAATGATAAATAAATTAAAAATGAGACATCCCATTCAACGAAAAATGGGCCCAGCAACAATTTTGACACCTGATGAGGAACGATTGCTAAGTCGGTGGATAAATGCAATGGCTAAAAAGGGAATCCCTATTAAAAAAGAACAGTTAATAGAGACAGTCACTAAAATAATCAAAACCGACAATCGACCGACTCCATTCAAGGAGGGAATTCCAGGACGGAAATGGTTTGATAATTTCATGAAAAGAAATCCAGATGTTGCTAAGCGACATGCAGAAGCTATAAACACTGCAAGAAGTACAGTAACCGAGAAGGGGATAAGAAAATGGCATGCAGAACTAGAAGAGTTTCTAAAGACTGAAAACGCAAGAGATATATTAGACGATCCTGATAGAATTCTAAACGCTGATGAATCCGGTTTTCAGGTATGTCCTTCCTCGGGTATTGTGCTGGGGCCTAGAGGGATGGAGAACTTTTACGAAATCAAAGATAAGGAGAAGGAAAGTATAACAGTGTTAGGAACTTTCACTGCATCTGGTAAAGTTATGCCGGTGATGGTTATTTACCCCTATGAACGAATACCAGCAGAAATTGCAAGAAACGTTCCTGAAAACTGGTGCCTCGGAAAGTCACCTAAAGGATGGATGACCTCTCGTGTGTTCTTTGGGTATATAGGCAATTCATTGCTGCCAGCTTTACGCAAGGCAAATGTGAAATTTCCTGTACTTCTATTAATCGACGGTCATAAATCACACATTACATATGAAGTCAGTCAACTGTGCATTGAGAATCAGATTATTTTGTATGCCCTACATCCCAACGCAACACATATTATACAACCTGCCGACGTATCTGTGTTTCGTCCACTTAAAAATGCATGGAAGAAAATAGTTCAGAATTGGAAAGTTACTACAGGACATAGAGTCGTCACAAGAGCTCAATTTGCACCTCTTTTAAAATCTGCAATAGGGTCTGCTACTGAAGAAATAATTAAAAATGGATTTCGCAAATGCGGATTGTTTCCCTTTGATGCTAATAACATTGACTACACCAAATGTATGAATCATGATAGCAGACATACAGTTGCTGATAAACCAACAGATATAAGTACGGAACACTTACTGTACTTTGAGTCTCTAATGTCTCGAAATAGAATTTTGGAATTCCGAGCCATTCCACATACCGAATATTGGACTGGAGATGAATCGGCAAAAGAGCTTTTTTATGTTTGGCGCAAAATTTATAATAAAGTTAATAACGCTTGCTCGTCAGACCCTCAATCGACAGCAAATATACATAATGAACGGGACTTTAATTCGGAAAAAGAATGCACAACGCCTGCCTTTCTCGAAGACACTATTATGCTTGACTTACCGATTGACTCTACTGATTTCATGGAAACATCTCCCTCTTTGCTACAACTCGAGTTTCCAAGATCTGAGCAAATAGATCAGCAAATATTACAAACTGTTTCGTCAGTAAGTCCATCTTTAATGAACGTATTTGAAAATGAGATTATAATACCAGATCCTTCAGAAAACCAAGAAAAAACACCAACTAAATCTTCAAAGTTTAGAGACACTGTAATAGAAACTACCAAACTTACAGTCAGCCCTGTTTCCCAGCAAAACCAAGAAAAGACACCAACTAAATTTTCAAAGTCTAGAGACAATGTAATAGAAACTACCAAACTTACAGTCAGCCCTGCTTCCCTGCAAAACCAAGAAAAAACACCAACTAAATCTTCAAAGTTTAGAGACACTGTAATAGAAACTACCAAACTTACAGTCAGCCCTGTTTCCCAGCAAAACCAAGAAAAGACACCAACTAAATTTTCAAAGTCTAGAGACACTGTAATAGAAACTACCAAACTTACAGTCAGCCCTGTTTCCCAGCAAAACCAAGAAAAGACACCAACTAAATTTTCAAAGTCTAGAGACACTGTAATAGAAACTACCAAACTTACAGTCAGCCCTGCTTCCCTGCAAAACCAAGAAAAAACACCAACTAAATCTTCAAAGTCTAGAGACACTGTAATAGAAACTACCAAACTTACAGTCAGCCCTGCTTTTGCGTCTTCTTTAGTTTGGCCTACAGAATCACCACTGAAAAAAGGTGGCAAGAAAAGGTTGAATAGAAAGCGATTGCCAGATGCAGTTACATCAGTAGAGTGGATGCAATACTGGAATGAAAAAAATAAGGAACAAGAAGAAAAAGAAAATAAGAGATTAGCAAGAGAAGAAAAAAAGAAGTTACAAGAGTCGAAAAAAGTTGAGAAACTTAAAGCAAAACGAGTAATAAAGAGAGTACAAAATAGAATTGATTCTGATTCCGAAGAGGATAACTTGCCTTTGATCAATTCAAGTAATAAACGTAGATCAGACGAGGAAATAGGATCATATGTGATAGTAAACTACGAGGGAGAGTATTTTCCTGGGATTGTCAAAAATATTGACCAAAACAGTAAAGAAGTTAGTACGATGGTGCTATCTACTCCAAATACTTTTAAATGGCCAGATAAAGAAGACAAAATTTGGTATGCTAATGACAGCATAGTTGAGAAAATAAATGCTCCTCTATCAATTAATAGTAGAGGTTCTTATAAAGTACCAGAAATGGCCAAGTATCTTTTTTGGGTCTGATCCGTTTTATCTGCAGTTTTTACTTAGAATACCTAGTTAGAAAAAGAATTAACCAAAAACTTAAGTAGCTCAAAGTTTAAGTGAAGTTATTATTTCGTTATTTTTGGTGATATGAAAATGTGCCATTTAGATTTAAGAATTACATTGTGATTATTAAGACTGATAATTATTTAATTATTATATTACATAATTTAAATTAATAAAGTTGATTATAAAATACGTCTGCTTTTGTGAATGTACTTTTTATTTCACTTTCTTTATTAATGGTCAACATCTGGTACAAATCTTGACAACAACTGGGGCCTGCTGGTCAAAGTAGGGTACATCCCAGTTTTATACCGATTATGTTGAATAATAAATTAAACAAAAAGAAATCAAATATTTTTCTTCCCAATTACAACTTATAACTAGTTAACCTACAACATAAAAAATAAACTAGCAATAAATATCGCTATTAGACTATATAGCAACATTTTAAAGTTAATAATTTCCCTTAAATGGTTTGAGACCGGTACATCTACCCTAATTAGTTGGATTTCCCCCTGTGTGACGGATTGTTCTGATATGTGGTACACACCTTTAGTTCGGACTATAATACAATTTAAATAACTAAGTTTTAAGATCATTTTAAGACTTTGTAGTCAAGATATTTCTGACGCTGACTGTACCTAATAACCACGAACATCAATTATCCCCACTAATTACCACAACTAGTCCCAAAACTCCCTAACACCAAATAGGCGTTAACGAATAGGGTCATACAAAAAGCCACTTGTTTATATTTCCATTTTCTTTGCGAAGGGAAAAAATGTAATTTTCTCTGTCAGAACTGTATGCTGGTTACCGCGGGTACGTATCAAAATTCCTACATTCTGCACTGCCTACTTTTAAGCCTATTGCGCATATATAATAATATATTACTCGTACTTCCATTACTTTACATAGATATCTACGCACATTCGCCGGTTGCTTGTTTATGTTTTAGTCACCGGCAGACTGAGTCGCCGGACTAGTTAACAGTTCGTAATGGCTCTTAAGCTGTGAATTCATGTGTTTGTAAAATTGAATTATTACGTTTCAATAAAAAATATGTTAATGAACCAATTTCTAAAGTTGTTAAAGACTCCGTTAAAAATTTACATTTTAATATTCAATTTCAATACTTAACGAGTCATTTTATCCTAATTATTATCAATGTGTAATAAATAGTTAGTTTTTATACATAATTAAGGTAATGTAAGTTAGTCATGATGGGTTGTGTGTGCTGCAGGAATATGTCTAAATAAAAAACATTTTTCTTTTCTTTCTTCTTTTTTTCGATTAATACCGAATGCACCGAGTTAATTTTTAAACTTTTACCTACTCGTACTCACCGTTAATATTATATCAGTCTGTCATATTTGTTTACAGAATAATATTGCAAATGTAAAATTAAGGATTCAACTGCGTAACCCATGAGAGGATTTCTTGCCCATCATCCGCGGTCAGGCGCGAATGACGGGAGCTTCGAGGAAACAATCCGACTAGATCGTGACTTGACGTTTTTCTACATTATTCTTCTTTCAAAATAGATTTTTTCGGAAGTTATAATTTATAACCGTTAACGGCATGTTTGACGGTGTAATAGGCGATTTGAGGTTAGGCTTAACAGCCATTTATCTATTTCAAAGGTTGTGATGTAACCGCATGAATATTGAAAAAAGAATTGAATATTTAAACTAAAGCGTTCGGAAAATCACCGTTACTGTTAGTAAAATAATTATCTTATTTTTTTATTAATACAAAATAAAGAACGGCATTTGGAAATAATACCTACTACAATGAAATCGACATAATTAACTTGATTGACGGTGCATGATGGAACTTGCTACTCATATTGCATAATGCAATATGTATAGCATAACATATGCATACCTATACATAATTGCATTGCACTTTGTACTTTTCCACTATCTTTTATTTTTCAAATTGGCCGGTTTTGTTGTACAAAACTTTCTGCAAGGCAATAGGCATAAGGTGACCTTAACGTATGCTTGAAGTTTGAATTATATAGTATGGGCAGAAGACTAGAAATAAAGTTAAATAATACATCGATTCTGACTCTAGTAGTGAGCAGTTAGGTGAAAACTTGTTTAGTCACATTAGGATTTTATGAGGTGGTATAAAAGTGATATTTTCTAAAGTTTACGCGAATGTGAACTCATTGAAATAAAACCACTTTTTACGGATTCTATCGCGATATATTTGTTATTATTTCCTTTTTAAACGACGTTTCGGCTGCTTTTCAGCAGACATGATCAGCCGTGGTGTGACTCATGATGGTAGTTGTCACATAGTTGGAAGTATAAGTTATCTCAAAATACCCGAATCATGGTGAATTATTGGTTTTCCTATTTACGCAGAATGAGCTCACTGTGTTGTTAAGTCTTGCTGGATTTTGCTGCTTACTGGGTTTGATTAAGTGATGGATTGGGTCCCAAGCTGATGGTACGTTCCATCAATCCTCTCTATTAAAATTTGAGTGTTTTTTTAATTTCAATAGCCTCGCGGATCATTCTAGAAATATATCGATGTTCTTTGGCGAGTATCTGTGGTTTATCAGCGCGTGTCAGCTATGTGTTCTTTGACCCGAGTGCCAATACTTTGCTTAGTTTGACCAATATATGTAAGTAAGTAAATAATTACAAATATATCGCGATAGAACCCGGAAAAAAGTGGTTTTATTTCAATGTGGGATAAAAGTATTAAACATTTGAACTCGTGACACCGTTACTGTTACCGGGGCCCCAGTTTATAAAAAATATAATTGTCGGCACCCTTTATTTTTGGAAAGGGTTTTGTTCGAAAAAAATAAAAGAATTTTCATCACTTTCTAGTACCTGGTAGGCACTATAAAGAGCTAAAAATTCTCCTACCCCTATAAGGTCATGGACAGTCTCACGATGTGGTCCACACACGTATCTCATTAAGATTGGGTGCTAGATATCCTAAAACAATATAAGATAGACAGTCGCTGTCAGAGAATGAGGCCGGTTGGGGCCAGATGACACTTTTTTACAAGGGTATAATGCATGCTCGGCCTTACACTGAACACTGTTTGTTTTAGTACGTTATTCAGACTTACCCCTTTTACGTGTCCTCATAAAGGTAAGAGGTAGGTAGAGGTAACTGACGAGTAATTTATTGCAGTGAAAATAAATCAAAGATATTTTGATTAAGACATAAACAGTTTGGACTCTGTTTGGTAAATTAATCCATACTAATATTATAAATGCGAAAGTAACTCTGTCTGTCTGTCTGTCTGTCTGTATGTTACGCTTTCACGCCTTAACCATTGAACCTTCTAGTTATTAATAAAATAAGTAGTGAAATACTCCAGAATATATTCAACTAGCTTTTGCCCGCGGCTCCGCCCCCGTGGATGTCGGTTATCGCGACCAAACATAGCCTATGTCCTTTCTCATGGTCTAATCTACCCCTATAACAAATTTCATCAAAATTGGTTCAGTGGTTTAGGCGTGAAAGCGTAACATACAGACAGACATACAGAGTTACTTTCGCATTTATAATATTAGTATGGATATGGATTTATTCATTTATTATTATAGTCTTCTTCTTCTGCCGAATCGACGGCGCTTCAACTCTCAAACTATATTTACTTGGATTGCGTTCTCGGAGGCGCTCATAAGTTCCTCCGCTGTAAAAGTGGATGGGCATGCAGCACACGTTATCAGGCGGGACATGGTCTGTGGAGCTACTTCACACTCATTCATTGATCGATTCTCTTTGCTTCGACCGACCTGTGTCCGAAGTCTGTTTAGGGACTTCCACCTGATCTGGAAATAATTTAATGATACATCAATTATTTAGAAATTTAGGTAAATAATATATTTCATGTCTGAACCCAACGTCCTCTTACCTAATCTTTTCTCGTTCCTTAGATTTGGCTTATACGTCTTTATGGTTACAAGCATCGTCTGCCGGAGCCTCGTCTATCAATAAGGCTGCCGTTCCATTGAAACGGAGTGGAGAAATTTAAACCAATAGCTTGCATAAAACTCCGCTCCTGCAGCTAAGCGGAGTTTTTTATGCAATCCTATTGGTTATTATTTCTCCGCTCTGCCCCGCTCCGCGTCAATGGAATGGCTGCCTTAGTAGGTGTACAATGAGCATCAGATAGATCTGACTAGCAAAGTACTTAAAATAATCTAATACCTTGGTTTCCCCCGTTGTGTGATTGTTCTAAACCTTGATACTACTATAATAAACACCTTTAGTTTGGAACATAATACAATTTATACGCTAATACAGTTTGGTATTCACATTATTACCTATTAGTGTTATTATGATCATTTTGAGTAAGTACTTTGCTAGTCAAGACCGATCTGATGTTGACTGTACCAGTGAAATCAGTCAAGTAAGGTTAACTTGAACCGAGAGTACCTTTTTAAATCAGTCGAGTCATATCTGCCACTTCCATTAAGACATACCTCGCACAGTGGGCAGTAAGCTGTCAGTCTCACCGACAAGTCGTGACAACCTAGCGTTTTTGCCAGTGCGCCACGTCTCAGCCAATTGACAAAAGTAACAAATCTATTATTATTGTCTTATCTCTCTGAAGCGACTTGAAACTTGGCACCCTCTTTATCTAGTTATCCCATAAATCATTTTATGCTGTCGCTTTTTATTACTATGTTTGGAGGTCTTGTGTTGTGGTGCAAGTTAGGAACTAATGAAGTTACTGATATACTACAGCTAAATCGCTCGTAGCGATAAGGCCGCCATTTGTACTTTTTACATAATGTTTTTCGTATATGTACAAAATATAATTATTTTATTTTATCTAATCTAAATCTATGTTAAATGCTAAAAATAACTGCTAAGTGAAGATATCGCGACTTTTGGTCACGTCTCCGGTTCTACCAAAAGTAGGTTTAACCAAGATCTTTCTATAAGAAAAAGACCGCATCAAAATCGGTTGAATAGTTTGGCGTCTATCACAAACAGGACAATAATTTAAAAAGAGTGTTCAAAATTAATAATAGGCCATATTCCATGTATTTTTTAAATATCTCAAGTGTGCAGACAAGACTACTTGACAATTAGTAGGTGATAGTATAGTTTTATAATTAAGTCGTCTAAGCATTCCTCCATAAAATTACAATCTCAAAACTTGGCTAAAATCGCTCGAAGTCCATCTTTGGCTGTGTCGCAAAAAGGGTCTTTTGTTTCCCTTATCTCAATGCGGTTTGATTAAGCCATTGTGTATCGCGAAGCCATTTGTTAGTTCATTAAGAGAAAGTCCTGGAAAGTTTTTACAACTTCAAATTGAGGGATATTGGTGGCACAGGCTGCGAGGAGGTCGTATTTGTGAATCCATTTTCCTTGTTCTTCTTACTTTGTTTGGGCTTTACTTAGGCTTGGTAATTAATAGTACTGTCAAAGGCTTTTTTGGATGTGAATGTAATTATCACGGTAAATTAGTTTATGTAGATAGGTAGGTGTGGGTATAAGAGAACCTTTGGATGGTACCTTTAGTTCGGAAAATAATACCATATATCAATAAAACAGTTTGATTTACTCATAATACAAGAATTTTAAGATCATTTTGAGACTTCGTCGTCAAGATAATTATGACGCTGACTGTACATACCTCATTCATCTCAAAAACTTAGATACGTTACGCTATTCGACCAGCTATTGGCACAGCTCATAGTTCATTAATGTTTTTAAAAAAGGCCTGGTAAGTAGGACTATTGGGAATCACTATGATAATGATAATTATTGTGCAAAGTAAAAGTTAAAAACATGTTGTCTGAAAAGAAAACTCTGTTACAGATTCACTAAAAAGTGACTCGCGGACAACCAAGAAAAAATTAAAATTTAGATATCCAGTTAGACTAGACATGCACCTTTTAGGTACTACCATTTTCAGGAATAAAAATTCCTTCGGAAATATACATGGTAAGTACATACGTGAGTACAAAAATATCAACGATATCGAAAATTACGGTAACCCGATCGGTGCCCGAGCGAAGAGACTGAAGTAATAAATTTTCAGCAAAATTTTATTGAAACGTGCCTACCCCAGGCCCGGAGGGTGTTTTAATACCGGCAATTGTATAATTAATGCAGTACCATGGCCCTTGGGCACCATCCGACCAATACCGCTGTTTTGTACACGGCTCATAATTGAATGTAGCTGCTGTATTTATGTTGCACTGTCGTTGTAGAAGGGAATGAAGTGAGATATATCAAAAGCCTGCTATTTGATTTAAACAGTTCCTGGCAGAGTTTTTAAGTCGGACCAATCATTTTCAATTTAAAAAAGCAGCATCAAAATCCGCTGAGTAGTTTTTGCGTTCATCGTAAGTAAACACAATGACAAATTAAGCTGTATTTATAATCTTTAATCTGTCATGTCACAGCCCAATTTTATTTTATTAATCTCCCATGTACAGACACGAACAATTTACCATTTTCATAATAGGATGGTTTTTAAATAAACACTGCAATGTAAATATAGTTACACAATTTATTAGTTAATATTCAATCATACAAGGTGCTAGAGACAAAATAAACTAAAGAAAATAAAGATATTAATAAAATATTTACATACAAAATGCGTTGTGGAATTCCTCCGCATCGTCACCGACCGGTAACGTACCGAGAAGGCTGGCTGCATTGCCACGTTGAATGGCAATGCTTATCCTCTGTGCAAGGTAATAACCAGCCTTCTGGTCACGTGTGGCGTCGATCAGCCGCTTTGCTAGATCTTTGTAAAGAAAACGGGCACCTGGGCCCCATGTCCCCAACGTTTCAAACCCAAACAGCTCAAAAACATAATCACCTGTTAAGTTACAGTATTTGTATTAGTTAATATATTTTGCAAACTTCATGTAAAGGAAACGTGAAGCTGTGTAATATTTGAAGACAAACAGCTCTTAATATCTGCAGTGTAAAATATGAAGAGTCGTCTATGCAAGTTGAAATAGAAGTCTTAACAAGCATAATATGAATGTACTAATGTACTCGTAAGCTTTAGAAAAGACGTAAACGAAGCCTTATAGCTATTCATGAAAACTTACAGTATCTTCATTATATCTTTTGTGTATAGATCCACAGTATAACGTTACACTGTATAGTTCGTTACACTGTGATAGTAGGTACTATTTCATACTGTACAGTACTGTGAATGAGGACTTAAAAAGTAGGTGGTTCACGTATTTTTTTTTTTTTACACAGGACACGTCAACTTGACTTCACCTCGCCTGATGTTAAGCTAAAGGCAAAGTCTCGGAAAGAGGGTCACCATCGTAAACATTTACCATGTTAACAGTGGTGGCACTCAGCTTGACGGCCTCATTAGATGCCTTTTCACGCCCCGCTTAAAGGACCCGGGACTGTAGGAAGAAGGAAACACGTGAGCTGGCAGGGAATTCCAGGTCTTAGTGGTGTGGCATAGGAATGAATCACTGAAACGCTTGGTTCTAGCAGGTATACTCTGCACCGTAAATGGATGACATCTTAGCCCTGCACGTGTCGTCCTGTGAAGGAAAGGGGAGGGTGGGACTAATTGGAAGAGCTCGTCAGAACATTCACCATGGTAGAGACGGTAGAAAACTGCCAAAGACGCAACATCTCTACGCATCTGCAAAGGCTCGAGGGTGTTCGTGACCTCGGGATCCCCAATAATGCGGACCGCACGTCGCTGCAACCTGTCGAGAGCATCTAATAAGTACTTTGCGGAGCCGTCCCAGAGATGTGAGCAGTATTCCACGCAGGAACGAATTTGGGTCTTGTATAGAAGACACCGCTGCTCCGGCGTGAAAAAACGTCTCACTCTGTTCAGGACTCCGAGTTTACGCGAGGCTGATTTGATGATACTCTCGATATAGTTTTTGTTATTCAGTTTGCAGCGAACACCCATACCGAGGATAGTGAGGTGATCCTGCAGTGGCAGTGGTGTGCTCTGAAGAGTGGGAAGGGGAAGGAAAGGAGATACCTTTGCTGTAAACGCACATGCCTGGGTCTTCTTGGCATTGAACTCGACCAGGTTCCTAGCGCCCCATTGAGAAATGTGGTCCAGGATCCGGTCCAGCTCAGTGACAAGAAGCTGCCTTTTTTCCGCGATATCAGACTGCTTGGCCACAGGATGTGCGTAATAACTCCCGTGTAAGGTGCTGTCGTCTGCATAGCAGTGAATGTTTCCGTTACAGAGCATGTCATTGATATGCAGAAGAAAGAGAGTGGGAGATAAAACGGAACCCTGCGGCACGCCAGCATTTACCTGCAAGAACTCCGAAGCTCGTCCATCACAAAGGACGCGAATACGGCGCCCCTGCAGGAAGCTTGCAACCCAGTTACACAGTCTAGGAGGCAGGCCGAAGGCTGGTAGCTTGGAAAGAAGCGATTTGTGCCATACCCTATCGAAAGCTTTGGCGATGTCAAGACTAATTGCCAGTGACTCACCGTGCTTCTCCATAGCCTCACCCCAAAGGTGGGTCATGTACGCCAGAAGATCACCCGTTGACCGTTTCGGTCTGAAACCGTATTGCCGGTCACTAAGCAAGGAGTGATCATCTAGGTGGCGCATGAGCTGTGTGTTAATTATGTGCTCGAACACCTTGCACAGCACTGAGGTGACGGCTATGGGTCGATAGTTGGCTGGGTCCGAGCGATCCCCCTTCTTGGGGATCGGCTGGACATTCGCCTCCTTCCAAGCCAAGGGCACTGTACCCGAACTGTAGGACAGTCGGTACAGCCGCGTTAGCATAGGAGATAACTCCGCTGCACATTTTTTTAAGTACAACCGCTGGAATACCATCAGGACCACTGGCTTTCCGGACATCGAGTGATTGCAGTACTGCACGGACATCGCGTTGCCTGATACGTATATCAGGCATTGCGTGGTCACCAGTGGGCATTGTCCGTGGTTGCATACCACAATCATCGACTCGGGAGTTGGCCGCGAAGAGATTGACCAGCAAATTTGCTTTCTCTTGCGGCTCATGGGCCAGAGATCCATCGGGATTACTAAGCGGGGGCAGCGAGGGCTGGCAGAAGTTGGCTTGCACGGCTTTGGCCAGTTGCCAGTAGCCACGGCTACCCGTGGGATGCGCCACTAGCTCTTGGCCCAGCCGTGCTATGCGCTGGGCATCCGCCCTGACGCATGCCCTCTTGCAGACCTTTGTGGCTCTGTTGTACGCCGCCTTGAAGTGACCCACGTTGGGATCGCGCGTGGCGCGCGCCCGCACCCAGGCGCGGTACGCAAACTGTTTATGCTCAACAGCCTCCGCGCACTCGAGCCCGAACCACGGACGCGCTCCGCGGACTCCGGTGACATCGGTGTATGGGATATAGTATTCCATACCTAGACCGATCTCACCGGCGACGGCAGTAGCGCTCTCAGATGGGTTCTTACCCTCAAAGCAGCGTTCAACCCACGGGATGGACGCATAATAATCGCGCAATCCATCCCAGTCCGCTGAAGAGTAGTGCCATAGCCGCCTCTTCCCCTGCACGGGTCGTGGGGGCGCTACAATGGGCACGGTGGAGCGGACCAGACAGTGGTCGGAGTTACCTAAAGCAGCAATCACCGAGACACTGTACTGGTCCGGGTGACTCGTCAACAGAAGGTCTAGCAGAGAGGGCTCTAGGCCGGACTCTCTTGGTATCCTCGTGACCTTGTGCACCAATTGAGTCAAGTCATGCGCCAGGGCAAATGCGTGGGTGGCTCTTCCCGCATGGTCTGTTATGGCGGAGCCCAACCAGATCTTGTGGTGGGCGTTAAAGTCCCCCAAAAACACGTATGGTGAATAGTCTTCATTTAGCAATCTTTTCAACTGTGTTTGCACATTGAAGCCTGGGATTCGCTTTTCCCTGTAACGTCGCCACCAATCACCATATACAGGGTGTAACCGTCGTAAACCCTCTCTGACCGTTTCTCTCCTCGAGAGAAACATCTGTGCGAGAGCCTCATCCGGTAATCTGTGAGTGTACCTACTCAGAAAAGTATAAGTTAATTTGATACATAAAATAATAGGGCCTCGATTCTGCTAAAGCCGAACCAGAGTGATGCCACCGCCACTGCAAAGACGGCATTTAATAAATAGACCTTAAAGTTGAAAATTAAATGAGTTTCTGCAGAGTAATTGAAAAAGTGTAATGAAACTGTTTTCACTTCATTTTGAACTTTAGGGGTATAGAAATAAAACCTAAAATTTAATGACATTTTTGCAGTGACTGAGTTAGCTTTAGTAAAATCGAGTGCCTGTTGATTTGATTGAGGTAATATTTTAGGAAGTTGAACCGTTGAACATCACCGCGGGGTGATGTTCAACGGTTCAACTACGTAAGCCCTCCCAGGAATATCGAGATAAAAGGGAAAGATCAGCATCAGAAAGATTTTGATGAACAAAGTACTCAAAACAATCTTAATTTCTTGGGTTCCCTCCCTTTCTGTTGGCCGATTGTGTGATATTTGGAACACACCTTTAGTTAGTAATACAATTTAAATATCTTAGTTTTAAGATCATTTTGAGACCAAATGTCAAGATATTTCTGACGCTGACTGTACAGCGCTTGGGGTTACACTATAGTACAATTTTATTATTTGTTCCTATAAATGAATTCATCATCTGACGAAGTGAGAGACGTACGCACACCAAGAGGGGTCTCCTCAAACTTGTCAAACCTTGAAGGAATGTTGAAAGTATTTCAGTCAGTTTCATTCGCCAAAATAATTACATAACATTACTTACAGAAGTTTATAAAGTTTATAAGCACCGAGTATAACATAGTTTTAACGAAAATATTAACTAGGTTATGGCACGCACCAACTTTAAGAGGACTAAAGGGACAGACTTAACTATGCCGTTGAAAATGTTAGTACCTTACCGTACCTTTTTTTTATAATGCGGAAATAGCATAGGAGCCGGCGTGGATGGTTATATCAGGCTCGAACCGACTAAAACCGCACGCCGTCTCGGGTCATCAATTACTGAGGGTCAGATTGTATCTGGCATATCCTTTACAACCCAGGATCGTCAAAATGGCTGATTACATTAAACAAAATGGTTGATTACATTGATTACAGTACTGTGTCCCCATCTTGCCCCGGGCAGGGGAAGCAGCGCTTCGCCCGCTACCGTCTCGGCCTTCTTCTGCTAAGGGTGGCCCCACCTGACACCCTCAGGTCCACGTTTATTGCCCATACTCACTAGGATAAAAATAGAAGGGAAATTTTAATCACATCAGGCGTGTTTCGGTAGCCGAGTTGGTCAAGACATATCCCCTGTAAGGAAAAGATCGCGGGTTCCAGCCCGCCTGAGAAGATTCATATTTCCTTATGTATTTGATTTGTATAGAATAGATTGATCAATGTATGGGATTGACATACGTGACATAAACGTCAAAATACATGTAAATCCCATTCATTCATCATTCAATTCTATAATAAGTAGGTACACTGGCCAACGAACTAGGGGGAGATATGTTGACAAAATTTCGATAGTTTAGTATCTTACGCTATATTGTATAACAAAAACACGGTTTTCACAAATTTCTGTTGACATGATAGATATAATGTTTAAACAACAACAAACTCCATTCAACGCCCAGCGACACCAATGTTATTACACTTGCAGACTGTCATAATATTAATTTGTATGTAAAACATGAATATTACGACGCCATACTGCGAACTCGTTACGCGCCTGATGCCATGTAATGGCCTGAAAATGAGTCTGCGATCGTCAAATTATGTATGAGTGTGCTGTCTGTGCCTGTTTATGTATGGATGTATGTTGTGTTTTTTGTAACTAATGTATGAGTGTGTAATTGTATGATGAGCATGTAGGCGAGGTTGTGACCCATCCTTGTTTTTAAATTATGATTCTGATACAAATCTTACATTTGGATTCACATACAATTTTTATATAAATTCTCGTACCGCGTACGTATTTATGTCATTGGTTGTGTTTTGAAGTGATATATATCTTTTGCAAGAAGTAAAATAATCGGATTCAAACAAAACATCTGTGTAATCCTCCAAAACTTCGCTTACTTGGTCTATACGTCCATAGGCAAAGGTATCTGGTATAAGTCTATTCAGGCAGTACCTCCTCAGGTGCCTTGGTTCGATGATGCTCGTTTGAGCAGACATTATATTAAGTTGGCCTTTAGAATTAGATCTGGTCACTATCCATCAGCAAAGTTTGCATATCTTATGAGAAAAGCTGATTCGCCTAACTGTCCTGTATGCCATAAAATTGAAGATGTGCAACATTTGCTGATGGATTGTGACCGGAATAAAAGAGAGCGTGTGGCTCTGCTCCACGAATTAAAAGCAAATACTCTGGATGTGGGTCTAATACAAACTATTATGAGTTATCCAAGCTCCGAAGCCGCCCAAAAACTATGTCACCTGATTACAATAGTTCAGCAATGATTCCCTATAATAAGTGTACTACCTAGACTGTAACAAATAATGTAAGACTGTCCACTAGGAATTAAGGTACGATGGGGTTGGCATATCCTTACTGGATCAAAACCCCAAAATAAATAAAGATTAAAAAAAAAAATCCTCCAAAACTTCGCTCACTTGGTCTAATTTTTCGTAAACTTTGCAACATATCATTCATGTAAACCTGGTACATGTAATTGAGATTGAATTTATTTCACTGCTTATTTCACAAACTTGTAAAGCTTATTCAAAACCACATATTTCACTAAACATATTTTAGCTCTCTTAACATGCTAGGTACTTTTGAATTTTCAAGAAACTTAATCTATGACCTGCACTGAATTTGATTGTATTTATTAGGTACTTCTAAACATTATCAATCACTATAGTATCTACCTGTATCTTGAGTACTGTTTACAACAAAAAAGGTTAATTCCAACCAGATACACGACAATACAGGTAGGTACCGATACACGTACACAAAGTAGTAATCTAAAAACTAGATTATAATTATAATGATAAAGAATCCGCTCAGATACCATCTGAAACAATTTCAAATCTGTCAAACACAGTATTCAAGTTGGTGAAAATTTTCCATAGCTTTTTCCAAGTAATTCCTTCGCTCATGAACCGACAAGCGGAATAGATAGTTAGGCAGTTGAAAATGAGCATCTACTTAAAAGTTTAGGAGTAACTTTACGGCGCTGCGCGTGATGCCCGACACAGAACCAAGTAAAAAAAAATTGCCTTTGGATATGCTGAAAATCATTTTTGTGTCGTTCTTGACTGTTAAAGCACTCCGTCATTATTATCTAAATGATTCAAGGTCCCTCGACATGGTAACACCAGAATAAATGTATCTTTCATTAAATATTCCTACTTTTCATATTGTAAGCTTCTCATATTGGTATAAGATTGGTTCCGATACTTAAAACGATATTTGATTGAGTAGGTTGTTCGGATAATTTGAGGGAGTCAGTGCAGCCTTGATAATCTCAGCAGATTGCTTGCAAACTACAAACTATATTACTGGCGAATATATGACAGATTTCCGTTCGAAAACCGAATGATACCAGTCAATCAGTTATCCTTTTACAGTCAACTGACTATTCCTTCACCTTCCAAATAATTCTCTTGACGATTGCCCAGTTGCGTATAAATTTTGCTTTCATTTTAATTGATAATTTTTAAGAGAGCTACTGCCTTCATTGTACTCAGGGACAATGAGTCCCATAGCAGAACTTCTAACCCTGAGAGGAAAATCTACGTCAGAACCTAGGTATTTAGCATCTGCACTGAATTGCAGGGGAGATTGGATATGACCTCAAAGGTGTTAGTGGACAATGACGCATTATTGATAGACACGGCATGAAGGAACATCGCGGCTTTCAAAAACGGTGCAAATACGAAGTACGAATAAAAATTGTAGCTTATTTCTCTCACTGCGTAACATTAAGTCGCGTCTCTGATTGGTGCGTAAAATTAGGATAAATCATCCTCATTCCAGTTGCTAAAGACGGATAACGCATCTAAAGTTATATATCATTGTTGGTAAGACCCTGTATATCCACTAAAACATCAATTTGAAGTAAGACAATGTTAACAAGAATTAACGCGATCATGGTATTGGTTTTCATAATCATATCAAAAGCTCAATTTGAAGGTTTGAATTTAGTGCATAACATTTAATTTTCCAATTTTAAAATGCTTAAACTGTTATAACAACTGACTACTATGGCGTGGGCTATAATAGTTTAGGGATAAAGCACTTTTACTCTTAAGCTGCGAATTAAATGACGAAAATCATTCCAATTATACTAATTGCACATCCACCAATCGATGAGGATATTCGAAGCTCAGCGTCGTCCACTAATTGAGGCATGTCCGGTCATTTTGTTCGCTAGCTAAAGTTTTCGAAGCTGAGCCTTGTTAAGGGCCAACAAATTCGGAAATCGCATCCAAATGTTAACGAGAACCAATTTGTGGGCGGTATCGACCTCAGTCGTACTCTGGGGATCACAGAAACATAGTATTTTATTAGTGGGTTGATTAGTTGTTTGTCTTGTTCCAATGGAATTTTTGCTACTAGGGGATTCCCTGTCAGTTTTTTGGGGCTCACTTAGTTTTGAACTACAATCAATGACAAAACTTGATAACAACGTAAAAAAGGTTTTTATAGGGCATTTCTTCTATTTCCTGATTACTTTATAGGAGAACTAGCTTTTGCCCGCGGCTCCACCCGCATGAATGCTGGTTATCGCGGCCGAACATTGCCTATGTCCTTTCTCAAGGTCTAATCTACCCGTATACCAAATTTCATCAAAATCGAATCAGTGGTTTAGGCGTGAAAGCGTAACATACAGACAGAGTTACTTTCGCATTGGTAATATGGATTCGCAGTATGGATTGGCTGAACCACATATTTGGTTCACACGCTAAAAAGTTATCAGGATCCAACCATTTTATCAAATAATCTAGTTCGGAGTATATTTACTGTATCAGTTAAGCCTAAGGGAATACCGGATACTGGCACAGAAATCGTATAACTTTGCATACCTAACACGTTAGTGAGTAAAGCCACGTCAGGTTAATTTTCCAGTAATCAAATGCAAGTTGATGCGATTTTGAGGCCCGCGGCCATGACACCCCGCTGGGCGCCATATTGAATTACCGCGTAAACGTCATCATGGGGTGCAGTGAAACGAGCTTTATCAAATTGCATGTGCAATATCTTTGCTGGGGGAATCAACGTAGCTATGTGGTCTATTAATAATCATGAATCTGACCGCAGATGGCGGGTTGTAGAGGTCATATACATATGTATATGACCTCTACAACCGTCGCAATAACTGGAAAAAAGCGGACCACAGAATCTGAGGTGAGGGCCCCGACTCGAATGCGACCAGGACAAACACATGGATGATAGTTGTGGTACCTTAATCATATTCTGTCTTCCGTGAGTGGCAAAAAGTAGGTATAAAAAAAATCACTAATAATATTAAAAAAAATTGTGAACGCCCGGAAAATTATTAATACTTAAAACTTAAATCAAATTTAATTTATTAACATACTATGTAATTATTATTTAAGTTTCGTTTATTTATAGCTGAATATAGTAAAATTATAATTGGTTTTGACTGTGAATGGGTGGAATTTGAATTTCAAATGAAAAGGAAACCGCATAATTAGCTTTAAGTAAATATATTTCTGTTATTAGATGGTAAGTTATTCTAAGATACCTACTTAAAATGTACCTACTCTGATATAGGTACCTAAATTATTTATCCATCTTATGTTCGTATTGTACAAACCTGTGTATAAGAAGTGCAAATTATCTTTACTTATCCTGGTTTCCTCTCAGTAATGTCAATTTATTATTATCGTTTAGATGTCATATAAGTACACACAGAATTTCAAATCGACATTAATATGAGTAAGTTGATTGAATTCGAGTTTAGAAGCGTGTTCAAAAAAAAATTAATGACGCTGGCCGCCCACTTAACCGCGCAGCGACTTTGAATTTAACTAACCTTCCAGAAAGACCGATATGGCGAATATCAAAATACTTGTTTATAAGTATAACAGCGGCAAAGTTTTGAAGATATTGGACAAATTTCCTTTTTCATAATACACTGTAGTTATCAAAGGTGTCGGTGTCACCTGCAATGGTACGATGTTAATATCGCGGACAGTTTTGAATATCCGCCCGACATCTGCCTACGACGCGATCCCACTTATATTTTCATACTACCCGCCTTTATTAAGACTGTGAGCAGGCTCTCTGTGAGCGCTTCGTGCGAGCGGAAATTGGAATCTGATATTATTCAAGTTATTGATACTTTTTATAAAAAAAGTCTGTCAATTTTCTGTATCCTGTTGGATAGTTACAAGCTAAAGTGTAGTCCAGATGATAAGGACCGCCTCTCCAGATGCTTCATACCATTTATATCAGGATTTATTAGAGGAAGTGATATGCAGTACCTGATTATAGATTTCTTTCCATGTTCCTCTTTTTATTGAGAAGAATTACACTGAAAAATCTTCCGAGATGGACTATATTGCTGCTGAATCTCACTTTCGGTAATCCGGTGCTAGGTAAACCACCCCTCTGACATCGTTAGCAAAATTCATCAATCTTTTGCAGGCAAAATGGAATTATCAAGCGAATTAACTGAACTGAACTGGTTAAGTATAACCAACTTCCGTCGGTAGCTTGTTGGTTATGGAGTCAGTCTTACGATCGAATTGTGAATCCACTTATAATACATATTAACGTAATCTATCCTTCGAAGTGTCAATACAGTAAAAAAAAATTCGTGTAGAGTGAACCGGCCACTACCAAAGGACCATGGACAAAAATGTATGGACCTTGGTCCAATATACCAACAGCGTTAAAACCGATGCCAAATGAAAGCATTTGAAGAGTAGAATATTTAATACTACAGCACCAAACCGAAATTGAGCGCGAACATGGTGTTTAACCTAACCTTATTACATTTATTTAATTAAAAATGGTCAAGCATTTGATCATAGTTTCGCGTGGTAGTTAAAAACGATGTTTACGATATTACCTATATGTATATTACATAATTTTTAGGGTTCCATATTTTTGCATCAAAGCAAATGGGTATATCTTTTTATATAAAAAAAAAACAAATGTTATATTGTACATTTATTAACAGTTTTATATTATCAGTATTATCAGTATTATCCCTAAAAGTAATAACAAAAATAGCTTCTATACCTACAAGCTTGAGGTAGTAAAGGTAAAGAAAGACCGAAAATAATATGGTTGGAATATGTGAAATGATCTGTTAATTATTGATTTCTCAGTTTAGAAAATATATCAAAACACCATGTTCGCGTTAGATATTGACTTAGCCATCAAAATATAAAATAAAGTGTACTCCAAAATCGTTCATTTGGAATCACATCCAAGGTTGTTGAGGAATTGGACCAAAATTACTCAATGCCCTTTGGTGTTCGACAAACCAAATCAATCACTTCAATAATCCCAACAAGTGAGATTGTGGTCAAACGCGAGCCTATGTGTACATACCCTTCATAGAAAAACCAAATAAAATGTTGTAATACCCAGAACTCGATACCTCAAGCAAAGCAGTCGTACGACATAGGTGTTATAATATTCGTAAGTTACAAGGTTTTGTATAAACTTCTGTGTCCAAAATCTCTAGAAATTCATAACCTTTTTTATGTTCCATCCGTAAAATACAAAAAGTAAATCATAACTTTTTATGTAGTGCCTTCTAAAATGTTTTTAGCTTCCACAGTTAAAATAAAACCATTCAAGTACCACACGTGTTATACAGTTGTAGTAAAAAAGAAACAGAATTCGTTGGACTAAGCTAAACAAGACGCATAAAATCGAAATTTTGGTTTAAAAGGTACCCAAGAAAAATGCTACGCAATTCATTTTTAGTATTCTCCATATTCTTATAAAAAGCCGGCCAAGTGCGAGTCGAACTCGCGCACCGAGGGTTCCGTAATCTAAGCTACATAAAGGACAATTTTATTTTGATTGCGTTGAATTTAAAGTTAGCATAATAAATGCTATAAGAAATGCATTCAAATATTTGGGCGGATTCATCAAAATTCAATGTTTAAAAATGGTTGAAAAATCATTCATTGTTTCCAACAGAATGTTGGTAGATGGCTCCACCGTCGCCCTTAAAGACGCATATATAGAGAAGGAAAATTTGAAGTGATTCAGGTCGTGGCTCAATAGCTCAGTTAGGAGAGCATTCCCCCTGTAAGAGAGGTCGTGACTTCAAGTCTCACTTGAGCATGTCATTTCTTCCGATGTTTTTCGAACTTCAAAGTTTGATTTTTGACAGCTTCAAGACATTATAGACTTGAGTATCTGGTATGAGTTACAACTCCTCCATGAATTCCCAAGAATTAGGGGTGTGAGACAGTTGGACAGACAGACAGACAGACGGACAATGAAGTAATCCTATAAGGGTTCCGTTTTTCTCTCTTGAGGTACGTAACCCTAAAAAGATGATGAGATCATATTTTCTGACTTTGTTATTTACTATTTTTATATTTGGATGGAATCCCACTAAGATCATCGGGGTCTTAGTCAAATTCACCAGCTGGTTGACAGATAAGGTTATAGTGCAGGCTTATCTCGAAGTTAGCTGGTTATACGACTGCAGCTGCTTCCGCAAAAGTTAAAAGAAATGATATTTTAAAAATCAGATCGGCCACTGAGCTAAAAAGTGCAAGTTTTGGATGCTACCGAAAGTTACTGTTTAATTACGTTAGACGCAGAAACTACTAAACAGATTTTGATGACGTGCTTCATAATAGAGCATCGAAAATATCCGATTATATTGCTGGAATTCTCATAATATGAATGTCAAACTTGTTCGTTACCCGAACCACAACCGACACTTGAAACGATAAAATACTTTCGTTCTGCGAAGTTTCCTTTGCAGAATTTTTATTAAACCGTGATTTTTGACAACACTGCAGCGGGTTGAGATTGCTTTAAAGATTTATGCGCTGTTGGCGCTGTGCAATCTTTGCATACGAAACACAAAGTGGAGTACTCCACCATAAGTAACTAAGTAACTAATATAACATTATAAATTAGTTGTGTCTACATTGTAGATATTTAAAAAATACTTGGGATAAATTTGTTTTTTTTTTTGTGGAGGCCGAGGCCTCTACCGCGGCCTGTTTTTGATAGGATGACAGGTGGCTCCACATTTCACTGCCAGGCCCGCGCTCGGAGGACGAAGGTCATTGGGCGACATTTAGATTTTGAAGCAATTTTTTTTGGAATTCCTGTCTGTTTTTTCACGATGACCGCAAAAATTAGAGTTAGGTTTATTAAGTTACATCAATTTATAAATGCGTATTTTCATTAGAAAGACTTAAAAACTGCTGTAAGTGGCTGTATGTTTGATTGCGATAAGTTGAGCCAAACCGGAGATATGACAAAACATAGAATCATGCAAAAGAGATCCACCTAATAACGAGAGCCACGAGCATTAACTATTTTTGTAATGTAATTGTTTCATGCCAGTGGCGCGGGATACGAAAAAAATACAAACATTATTTTAACATGGTCTATGAACAAACAATATTTCTGTGGTAAAGGCGATCATTCAGATTGGGCTAATTTTTATTTATGCGGCCACTAAAAAAAAATGCTTGACTTTGATAGAACACAACATTGTAAGCATTTTTTATTACTACACCAAAGTTCTAAATAGATTCCTTGAGATTTTATTTAGGGTTAAATATTTAGTGTAAAGTGTACATAAAACAAGCTAGTATTGTCTAAGTATTGTCTAATAACTACTATATTGCTTCTGTTATGGTAGTCTAAAATGGCTTTACGGTCTCGTATGGAAACTGTGTCTGTCCCGCAGTTCTGGTTCTGACGAAATGCGATTAATCCGAAAAAAAAAATAGGTGAAAACAAAAACACTAACTGTTAAAATGCAATTTTGTATTTATTATTTAAAGTTCGCCAGCTCTTACAAACATATCCTCTAAGCCTTCAGCAGGAATGTTTATCACAGGAAGGTGCCTTGCATACCCCAAGTACCACACAATACACATCACATGGGAGCAGCAACCGACAGTTCTTTTGCCATTAAGGCAGGTGCAATAATACTGCGCTATGGCTTGCCTGCCCGTGAGAGTTGTATCAACACATATATATACTAGGCCCTGCAAAAACCGTAGATTTTTGAATACCGGTAAAAAAACGGTATCAGTATTTTTTTACCGGTAATACCGGTAAAACCGGTATTGGGTATATTTTTTTATTTATATTGAAGTAGTGTTTAAAGGATAGTAAAACCGGAAAAGGAATAAGTATACTAGACATATCTAAGTATTTTGTATATATTGTTGTTTATATAACGATTAAAACGTTGAAAATTGAAACTCAAAATAAGTATTATAAAAATATCAACTGTTGAACCAAAAAATATATATATATAAATGTCAAAACAAGTTTTCTCGGTGAATAATAAAACAGTTTTAAATACTTATTCAAGTTGAATACATAGGGAAATAAAATCTTCTCGGGCGAGACTCGATACCGAGACACACCCGATATGATTCAAATTTCCCATCTTATACGTCTTTAAGGCGACGTGGCGTCATCTACCGATTTTCTTACGAACTATCGGAATCAATGAATAATGTTACAATCATTTTTAAACATTGATTTTTGATAACTCTTAAATCAATGATTAAATAAAAAGTAACCTTAGAATGTTAATTACAACACAGATAATAAATTTACACGAGTAATCAGCCTTTCTGACATTCTTAAACATTTCTTATTATAAAGCAGTCAGATGAAATATTAATTTATAAAGAGACCAACTATAATTAACAGTCAACACTTTAACTTTAAAAAATCAGTCTTTTGTTTCTAAGTAAAAAATCATTGTTTAGCTTCATTAGCTTTTTCTTTTTCTTTGAAATGGCTTCTAAGGAAGTATAATGCATCCAAAGACCTATCACTGAGCGAGGCTCGTACTCTGGTGCATAATATTCCCGCAGCTGAAAAAGCTCTTTCAGCTTCTACTGACGTTGGAGCAATTGTTAATAAAGCATTGTATATTTGAGAAAGATATTTGCCTTTTAAACCACCATTATCAAATAAAGCCATTTCAATTTGCACGATTCGTTGCAGGTTATTTGTCGTTTCAGGTACATTTGAAGTACCTCTCGCCGATGTCATGTCCTTAACCACTTTCTCCATCTGTTCTTTTAAATTAAACTCGGTCGTATTATCGATTATGGCAATGAGCGATACATAAATGTTGCCCTGTGGAAATAGTACCTACCTACAAATACCAACAATTTAATATCAACTTAAGTAATTCGATTTATTTACTAAGTTATTATATTGTATATTTATACTCGTATATTGTTATAATATTTGTATTTCTATTGATATTGTTAAATAGGTTATACAATGTTTTTATTAATGATATTAACGTTAAATGATTTTTTAAAGTATCGCGGCGTTTACTCTTAGTTTATAATTTTCGGGACTTCACCGGGAAACGTCGGCAAAAGTAAATTTATAAAAAATATATCGCGTGAAGTCCCGAAAATTATAAACTATGGGTTAAATGAATTGTTAAAATTCATGTGAATTGTGAATATTCTTTAACAATATTCCGGTGAAAAATACCGGTAAAATACCGGTTTTCAATTTTTAATACCGGTAAATTTCGGAGGGCAATATCGGCGGTTTACCGGTATTACGGTAAACCGGTTAACCGGTATTGCAGGCCCTAATATATACATTATATGTTCTTAAACGAACATGCCGTGATTGAATTCGGGCTCGAAGTAGGCAAAATTCTCTTTCTTCAACCTCACGTAGATGTTCAGCGGGTATTTCTCCCCCAAGTTCAATGGTAAATCTACCAGTGCCCTGGATGTGCTCTGCATAATAACTTCGGGCCTGTTTTATTTGGTAAATACCGACTGCGAATAAAATAAGGTCTTCCTCCGTTAACATAGGGAATGGAATTTCAGACGGCGTGTCGATTCGCACAAACTGTGCCCGTCTTCGGTTATAATTGTAAGTATTTACTATATCGCCTAGTATATTTGGAATACCCATCCTTTCTCTTACTCTTTCTAAAAACGCTGGGGCTCTGACATTGTCCGTAATCAGCCGATGATATGCATTTAATAATGCTGCAGCAATCCTAAAATAGTCGATCATATCCGGTAAGGCAAGATTGCTATGGACTATTCTTAGCAGTCTAAAATCTCTTTTAAATCGTCCGTTAACTATTTCTACCACCCAGCGGCATAAGGTGACAAGGCGGGTCTTGTTGGCTTGTACTGTAGACAGTTGTGTTTCGTTAGCATCCTTTGTCTGGGGCATATGCACTGAGTATCCATGTGACCGTAGAGTCAACTCAGCATCTCTAAAACCACGATCCAAAATAAACACGTCCCCTGGTCTATGGAACCAGTGAAATACGCTTTCTTCATCCTGAAGAATTGAGTTCATTATGTGAGCATCGGAAGTCGTCGCAGCATGTGGACCAGATACCTCAATAATATGACCATCGCAGCACACAAATAAAAAAGGTTTCGTTAGGTTCCGATATTTATGGTGACTGTACGTGAGTCTTTGAAAAAGATAGTTTGAACTTTTTTGATTATATATATATATGTACCATCACAAATGACGATAGCATTTCTATGCTCGATAGAGCTCTCAGGATTTCCAAATAATGATTCGGGTATTAACAAGTTCCTTTGTGCCACATCTTGTCGATTCATGTGATCAAACCCTAAATGGGTAGGAACAAAGTCTTGCAATAGGGCTTCTCGACCTAAAATTAATAATCTTCGAAAACGAGATTCGCTTGTTCTGAAAATTAATGCCAGCCTAGCGTTGGAATCCCCTGTACGCAGTTTTGCTAAAGTTGCAGCCAGTATAGTTTTTTTAAACCTGTTATCATTTAGGCTGTGCGTATGATTAATTAAATTCAAAAATTGTTCATGTGTAAGCCCAATCCAAGTATGGAATTCGTTAGGATTTATTAGCTCATATTGCTCAAAGTCGAGAATATCTTCTGTAATATGATTACGCATAATATTAAGAGCATTAACTATCTCCGAGGCCGTAAAATCTTCTCTGAGATTATCTTGAAGAGGAAGTGTATGCCAGAGGTTTCCCTCCAAATGTTCTTGACATACTCGAGCATTTTCTGGTACAATGAGGTTATAGCGTACGATCTGACGAATTACAACATTATTCGGAACTCTAAGGCGAGTCCCATTCTGACAATGTTGAAAAACACAATTCGCAGTTGTGTTTGGAGTACGAAGATATCCAGTTAATGTTAGTGTTGGATGGAGACGATTTACCTGCGCAGCAGGTTCATCTGGTGCAGGAGCATTGACAACTTGATTTGCGTCACTAATTCTTCGTTCATAAGCCCTTTCAACTCTTTGCCAACATGGTCGACAAATGTGATCTGTCGGTTCTTCCTGAAAACAATAAAAAATATAATGATTAGCGATCCTCCAATAAGACTTGTTGGTAACTTCGCTGACGCAAAGTTATGATGCGAGCGACCTCTACACACTCATCGAGAGCCTCGACCGAGAAGGCTCTTCGAGAACATGCCTGTACACACTCGTTAGCACAGAGTCTCGTATAACTCCCTTGACAATGGACGTAGAATTGTTGCTGCTGGTTATCTTTGCGCCATAAGCTTTCATTATAACCTTTTAAACATTTAATATACAAAGAAAACTTATTCGCGCCCAAGCATCATGAATACATTGCTTATCTTCGTGTTTCACATTCTTAGAATTCCAAAAAACGGCTGCTGTCTGATAGCACCCCAAAAACTGTAATTCGCGTTCATTAGACAGACCCCCCATAGTGAAACGTCTGTTTATTAAAAACTTTCTGTGGGCGACTAAATAAAAATACCGACACGCTACCGAGAGCGACCGAGATGAGACGAGTGCTCCCTGTACACACTCGGCCTGTGTCGACGAGTGTGTATAGCCGCCATGAGAACCATTGTGTTGCCAAGACGAATCTAACAATATGCTTTAATTATGCGTTGTTAATCGTTTAGGTGAAGCTGCCCATTATTTAGGATAAGATCTATTAAAAAATGAATAACATAATTACCTGTCTCTCAATCAGTCCTTCAATAACTATCTGCGCCATGTCACTATGTTGCTCCTCTCGTGAAGTCCACGTATATGTCCTTCGACCCTCACACGGTTGACGACATTGTATACACAACATTTGTGACATTATGTCAAAACACGATAACTCAAAAGAAACAAGTGAGAAAACTCGATTGGTAGCCGTCCGATGTAACAGAAGTTGCATGGATAACTAAGTTCGTGACTAAACAAAACAATGCCGGCCGGTACAGCGGCGCCCGCCCCCCGCCTGGCTCCATCCGCCATGCGGAGTACGCTACACCGTAAGTGCGAGCGAGATGGCATGTGGCGCAGGCGCACCCGCTGCCCGCCCGTGAGGTACCTGAGACCTTTTTTTTACATTCTGGCTCGCTATTACGACAAAATATTGCAGTAATTACGATTTTTTCACAAACTTTTGAAGTTACATATTATCTCTCAGAGCTGACGCAGAGTTATGGTCTAGTAATAAAAAATGTTTATTTTGTTATATTCAATAACAATACTAACTTTTTTTCCGTTGGCCGGCACTTTCAAAATTAGCCCAAATAAGTATGACGAGTGAATGTTCTCCTTATACCATGGGTTCAATTTCACCCCAAAATGCGTGTGCTGTTACCAAAACAATTGCTCGTAAATATTTACACCTCAATTTACGTCAAAATAATATGATATTTTGATGCTGAAATGAGGAAAATATTAAAAGATAAACGTTATGGAACATTCTATTTCTTGACGTTGAACATTGCATTTAAAAGCTCTCTGTTTGCGTCAATTTGTTATGCAAATAAATTATTTGATTTGATTTGAAAAACAAAATATAGGTAAAGTCAATAATTTGGTTTATTAGGGTTAAGTTTCATAAGAGTTAATACAATGACATTTTTAATATGCGAATTAATACATTATAAGTCTTATATTTTCTTGTAAATACAAACGAATTATACACCAATACTACAGGTTGTACAAATGCAAATGATACACCAAAACACATAATATTTTACTATAGCCGTACTGATTTACTAAACAACTATTATTTTGAGCAAAAGTTTCCATTGTAGCCCGACTAGTGAACTCTCCGATAACCAGTGAAGTGTGCATACTTTAAAAATATCTAACATCCCATAGACCGTACCGTCAATATTCAAGAAGTAATAATCTTGGAGGCGCTAGTATACTGTATAACGAAAATAATAAAAAACCAGTGAAGTGCGAATCTGTAAATAGTGCTTAGGGTTACGTACCCCGAGGAGGGCCAGACCGTAAGGGATGGCCCTGTGTCCGCCGGGGTGCGAGGGATATGTCGAAGACAACCTCACCTCCGGCCTAGCACTACGACCCTCAGTCGGCGTGCGGTTTTAGTCGGTTCGAGTCCGACATAACCTCCCCTTACGGCTCTGGCGAGGGGCTCTGACGAAAAAAAAAGAGCGTTCCGTACAAAATTTTAATTGGAAAACTAATATTAATTGAAAATTAAACTGAAATGACAATGGGTTGGCCAATATGATTATAATATAGATAACAATAAACGAATTCTAGAGTATAAACCGTGAATTGGTAAAGGTCGATCGACTAATGACATGAAACAGGCAGCTGGGGCTGACCAATGACTCATAAATTAATTGGGTATTGACGTCAATATGAGAGTCTTATGCACTATCAGTAGGAAATTAATTTGTTTTTTTACCTAATAAAATACAAGTTTTTGAAATACAAAGATTACATTGATTATATGCTGCCAGTCTTCTCGGAACGTTGCCACAAGAAGTATGTGATGCGGAGGATTTCTACGACACGTTTTAATTGATTTTAGTCTAATTGGTTTCTTTTCTTTTTATTTGTATTATGTAATTGTGTATAAGATTATATTTAGATCCACGGAATGACTCCAAAGGATGATTAAACAGCGGTGTGCAATGCTACTTTTTACTTTTACTTACCTACTTTTAGCTATCTTCATAGTAACCCACCTTCCACGCAAACTGTTAATACTGCCATATCCATCCTTTTAATATTTACCAACAAAATGCTTGAATAACTTAAGCTGTGCATTTTGTTAACATAAAACTGTTGTCAGGGGAACCACGGTTCATGCTAAATATTCCATTTTCATGTTCTTCTTATTTTATGCTCTTATTCTGTAAAAGCTGTCGAGTTTTTAGTAGATATAACAACGGTTTTTATGTATACTACTAGCTAACATGACCCGGCTTCGTTTATGGCATACTTCAAACCTCCATTTTATGCTCGTAATTTTATAGTTCAAACACAAACTCTTTAGCTTACAGATAAGCTTAGCTTCTATCGATTACAGATATCATTGAGGCCAAATTAAGTCTTATTTATATATACCTAGTCCACATACGCGTATTTAACTTCACTACTCTCCTTTCCGGGGGCGTACTTCAATACCTTATCTTCAGATTGGCCCTTTTCAACATAGTCCACTTACGCTTCTTAAGCCTTCACTACTCTCCTTTACAGGTGCATGTCTCGATACCTCATCTTCACATTAACCCTTTTCAATAAGTCCACTTACGTTTCTTACGACTTCACTACTCTCCTTTACGGGTACATGCCTCGATACCTAATCTTCAGATTCACCCTTTTCAACACAGTCTGCTTACTTACTCGTCTTGAGACTTCGCTACTCTTGTTTGAAATAAAAATGACTGCCGTTGACTTCCCAACCCCAAAAAGGGTACCTTTACTGATGACCTCGTCCTAGCTCCGCCCTCCTCCTCCACTTCCGCCGATCAGCCCCCAGCAACCCAGCAGCGATCAGCAGGTGTCCCAGCTAGCAAGTGAGGTTGGCTCGGGCCACAAAGATTTCGATGGGACTTTTCACGTTGTGTTTCCACACCGTTTTAAAATTTCCATGAGTATCATGCTCAACCGAACATTTTTTCAATGTATGTTTTAATTTTATTTGATTATTGCATGTTCTGCAAGGTGGCCGCCTGCCTTTCTTCCCACTAACATTGTGTCTTACATACTCAGTATGTCACACGCTCAGTACTCATACGTTCTGCATTTTCAAATAACCTACCCTTCTCAATTCTTGCCAAGAATATTCAGTAAAAATATTCAACCCTTTTTAATGTAGGTATACTCTACCACGGCCGCCTCGGGGCACTTAGCGATAGAAGCCTTTACCAACAATGTGGGTGGTCAAAAGACCTCTGCCTACAGGAAAAAATCGTTAGAACGTGTCCAAGCATTAATTATAACAACAACTGATTTTATAAGCGACGTGGTTTTCATAAGAACTAGTGACCCGTATGGTGGTTGAAATTTCCAGTTTTATTTCTCCCGTTACGGTGATAGCGAGGCCCAAGGGAAGATGGATGGATTGCGTGAAAGAGGATATGGTAGGTATAGAAGAGAGTAACTGAGAATATAATATCTGACAGGAAAATGTGAAGCAGAATGAAATGTTGAACCCAAATAATTGGGACAAGGGCAAGAGATCGTGATGATTGTGACAGTGAGATTCTTTTATTTCATTTTGTATTCATGCATATTTGCACTGAATGGGAATCGAACCCGCGCCCCTGCGTACTCGATTTCACTGCCAACACAGAGGCTGATAGAGATAAATATGATTGATTAATTTTATTTATCAAAGGCCGTTTCTACGCCTAGCTTAGCAATATATAAGGATATCGCAAAATTCAATAAATTCCCAACACTATCCCTGTAAGTAATACTTTACGTTATTGTGTAAGGTCAGAGACATCCCGGGGGTGTGCCCACAAGATTTACGAGGTCGAACTTACAACCAGATGGTACTGGATCGCGGCATCTTACACTTGTTGAGAATGTAAAACATGACTGTTGTAACACTTCCCAAGTTTGTTTGTTCGACTTTTTAAGACCATTGTTGAAATATGAGTTCTTGGACTCCTGAGGGAAAATATTTCTTGTTTGGATTGGGAGGGTAAAATAATTTTATGTATGTTTTATTTTCAATACTTTTTAGGAATTACATAAGGTACTCAGCTGCACCTAAAGACATTATAACATAACATAAACTCACGCCTGTATTCCCCGAAGGGGTAGGCAGAGGTGCTAGCACCCACATTTCGCCAGTTTATGTTTAGGTCCCAATGTAATAGATGGCGAGCCTATTGCCATTAACCGGGCACTTATGAACCTGCTATAAATACACACATAACTTCGAAAAGCATCGAAAAGTCACTGGTGCGTGCCATGGTAAACCTGGGATCGAAACCGAGACCTTCGTCTCAGCAGTCCATTACCCATACCACTAGGCTACCGCGTATAAGACATTATGTATAAGAGAAATTATAAAATTGAGGAAGTGTCCTCGTAGCTCAGTCAAAGTTTTCTCCCCAGACAGGAAATCCCCGTCCGTTTAGGCGTGAAAGCATAACAGACAAACAGAGTTACTTAAGCATTCATAATATTAATAAGAATAACATCGGCTACTGGGTTGTATTATATAACTACATTCACTACATATGATGTTATACGAACAATGCGTTGAGCATCACTCAACACATGTGACTCACGTAATTACAGTTGCCATTACCACAACTGTTGTTCCTATTCTATCTGCATATTGTCATGTCTTGTGATATTATCACCCTGATATGATTTATTTACCATCAGCGTGCGGCATGCAAATTTTGTATTACATTTAATATAATTAAGAAGTTATATCAAACAGGAAGTTATAACAAAATAAGGTAAAATGGTTTGTTTCAAACTTAAAATACATTTCAAGGTTTCACAAAATTCGCAGGCCAATTCTCTGAAAGCATTTCGCAATCAAATAAATTATTTCAGAAAATCTTTAACATCCAACCCGCTCGGAAATAATTAAGCTAACATTAAACTCTGGACTTCAGAAACTAACTTTCAGGAAAGTCCGTTAATGCCCAATATATCATTTTCACAATTTTATGCAAGTAAACTTTAGTTAGAAAGTTGGAAACTTAATGCTGCATAGGGTGAACCGTATTTCAAGATAACTTAAGATTAAGATACGGTTAAGTGAGGTTAACTTGGAGTTAAGTGCTAAGTTAACGTGGTCCGGTGCCGTAAATCGAATATTCTGTAGGGAGTTTAAAATTTAGTTACAAGTTGGTCTTACATCGTGTGATTAAACACGACGTGACTGACCTCTGAGTTTGAACGTTGCTAGAGAAGCAGCTATGTAAATTATGTAGTAGAATGTAAGAGCTAAATTTGTTCGGATAGATTTCATTTGTCATGTTTTTCTTTCTTTACTTGTCAGTTTTCTTTATCTATTTTCATATTTCAAAACATTTGGTTTCCATTTATATTATTTACACTTCTAACTTTACATAAAACTTCAATATACAGATGTTCTTTGCATTTACATATTGGTTGAATTAAATTGCAATTCTTTCAGTGTCGTCACTGATGTAGTATAGAATATTAAATTTCCTTTATTTTTAAATTTGACTGTGGCATAGAACAAAGAATTACCAATACCTTTTCTGCACGATGTAGTATACCTATAAAACTGGTTTGGATTTTTGATGGTTTTCATAACTTTCAGTCATAATTAACTTAAATCTGGGTCACGTATGATTTATTATTTAAACTCAAATGAGGCTAGACTAAATTGAGTTAACCGCATATGAAAAATTTAACAACGGCTTTTCCCGTTGGATGGTCGTTTTAAAAATGGACGCTATTAATATTTAATCGTTTTTAACTCGATTGAAATGAGTATTTTGGGTGATTTACTGTGAATATGTTTGAATATTTTATATCATTTGCGTGAACGTTTGATAAAGTGTTCGTATTATTGCATGGTAATTGCAATCAACTGAATTGAGTTCAATTCATTTTGATATGATCACAAATGCTGAAATCGACGGGCGTCTATAACGGCAAATATAATAACCTTCTCCTTTTTGAAGTTGGTTAAAAATTCAGTGATGAAGTTCACTTTACGTTTTACCCTAGATACTGTTAGAATTCGTAGTTAAGTAAATTGATATACATTTATTGATGGTAACTATGACTGTGTATATTTATATTTCAGAGAATTTGAGTATAAGATGATTTAAAAAAAAATATTTCAACCGAGTTCAGAAGTGCGGAGAGATATTTATTGAAAATATCTTATTGGGGTGGGTGTTTCTATGTATAATGTATTTACAAAAAAAAGTAAATAGGTATATTTATCCGCATTATAGATTCCACAACACAAGCTATTTAAACTATACTTACCATTGGTCTACATAGTGTTGTGTGGAATGTTGTGGAGTTGTGGAATTTGGTCTACAATATTTGCAATCCCTTAATCTAGTTGTGTGTGGACCCAACCCACAATGCGTCACTTTGACTCGCACTTGATCGTTTTTTTCTCATCGTTTCAATCCATAGACTAAGAATGCACTACGTTCTGTCTACGTTTCAATCTAATCCAAATCACGTCAATTTCACAAAAGAAAATGTAGTAAAAGATTCAAAATAAGTTCGTATTCTGCTCTTTAAATCCACTACGTATTGTGTCCACTTAGTCATTAAACAAAAGTCCAAAGTCAACTTATTCTAACTAGCAAACAAACATGTTTATCATACACATCCCTGGACGCTCATCAACACTGAAACAAGTCAACAAATAATTAAACCAACCCCAAAACCGTCCAGCCGTTTTACGAGATTTACTTAATATAATAAACAAAATGAATATTTCGTGGACTGGTTCTGTATTAGGTTTAAAGTACAATACTACTAATAATAAAACATGTGGAAGTTTGTAAAGATGTTTGTTTGTTTGGATGTTTATTATCTCTATAACGGCTGAACGGATCGGCTGAGCTAAAATTTGGTAAACGGGTGATATTGGTCAGGAATACACATAATTTTGATGCTATTATTTAGACTACTTAGTGTTCCAACTACATATTCGTAACGACTGCCAACGTGTTCCTATGGTAACCGGGATCAACGTCAGCTTAACGTGCTAAAAGACATTCATTATACGAAAATTTGTACTGAGCGGGTATAAAACCAGCGCGCCCGGCGTAACAGTCGCGTTCACTGCCGCCCCACCATGGACCACAGAGGTTGTTGCAGAGATGATCCATACTAATATTATAAATGCGAAAGTAACTCTGTCTGTCTGTCTGTATGTTACGCTTTCACCCCTAAACCACTGAACCGATTTTGATGAAATTTGGTATCCCCTATACCAAACCTATAGATTAGACCATGAGAAAGGACATAGGCTATGTTTGGTTGCGATAACCGACATCCACGTGGGCGGAGCCGCGGGCAAAAGCTAGTGAGTACTATTTCAAGGTAACTGTGGAGGTGACGGGTGTAGCCGCCTGTCGCCCAAGCAGAAGGAGACCTCTAAGCGTGCCTCCGCATACCCGGGGAGCCCTCCGGGGACACGGTGAACCCCACTCCCGAAGGTTGACTGGTGAACGACAGATATGTTTCCCGTTAACACCCCTCCGGTAACCGAAAATTCAAAGGAATATGTTTCAGTCTATCTGAGTCCAATATATAATCACCGGAGATATTGCACATATAAAAAGGTAACGGTTTCCTGGGTTAATTTTTCAAAATGCAAAAATTCTTTTTTCATTTTAAGTTTGGGTCTCTAAAAGCTCACAAAATAAAGGTAATATTACATAACAAGACCACATCGCGGACATGTTTAACCGAGATGCGACCTTTTATTTGCGATGGTGGGTCCTTTTATATAAAAAGTTTTGTGAAAGCGTCGAATTCAAGGGTTTAATTACTTACCCATTTAATTTGTTCACAATTTTTGGTTGTTCAAATAGAATAAAAACATTTTTTTATTTGAATAACTTCATTTTAAGCTGTTATTATTATCACAAGTACCGACAACGTTTTTAACAGATTGTATCGTGATGTATTTGGTATTATTTCATTATTCACACTCAATTATATCGTGTTCATGAATTTAAAAATCTCATTTAAGGATACGCGAGCTAACAAAAATGTCTATTTATTTGGAGGTATCGTATAAACGAATGAACGGAATTTGTTGCAGTATTCAATTTAAAAAGTCTTGATAAGGCTTCAAAATCTGCTGTAGGTTCGATCGCAATTGTGTAGTTAGTTTATAATATATTACTACCATTAAAAAAAAAAAAAACAACATATTAATAGCAGAAAATGTGGTGACAGAGAAAGAATCAATATTCTTTCTCTCTCCATTCCAATTATCACTACTCCATCTGAAGTGTGTCGTAAGAGAGGACTTAACAGAAAAATACACAGAAGGAAAACTTGAAATAAAACCCTGTACCAATCCGTCGGCCCATAAACAGTAGGCCAAAGCCTCACATGATTGTGAGAAGCCTATGTTTAGCAATGGACTGCGATAGGCTAAATTGAGTGATTGACATACAACTTCATCCTACGTACGCTCAAGCTGTGGAATGAACTCCCTGCCATGGTTTTCCCAAGCGACTACAAAATGGGGTTCTTCAAGAGGGGCATTAGAAGGTTTCTTCAGGGTGTAGGCAGCGCGAGTGTAACGCCCCTGGTGTTGCATACGTCCATAGGCCGCGGTAACCACTTTCCATCAGGTGGGCCGTGTGCTTGTCTGCCACCTAAGTGGTATAAAAAAAATACATATATTCACGTCTGTAAATCCCCGAAAGGGTAGGCAGAGGTGTATTAACACCCACGTATCGCCAACTATGATTTTCGGTCCCACGTAATAGGAGTTAAGCCAATTGCCACCTAGCGAGCACTTTGTCTTGGGCTGTATATTTACTATCAGATGGAGAACAGCCATATCCCTTAGTAGCCTTTTACAACACCCACAGGAAGAGCTGGGGTGTTCCTATTCTACTCCACCGGTCTCACATAATTGATTGAATAACCGCAAAATGTTTCGTACACAACAATTATTTAAGCAACTTCAATATCAATAAATCGTTTAATTCATTTTGCAACTATAATACTCATAACGCTTAAACCCTACGTCTGGCAAACCATATTAAACTACGTAATCCCTTTACAAATATTACTGAACAAACTACATTAGACATACATCAAATCATTCATATTAGTTTACATTATACATTGCCATGATTACTATGAGTTACCGCAACTAAGTAAGAATTCTATTGCTTTTATATGAAATCACTAGTCGATTGTGATGATTGAAAATTGTAAGGATTACTGACAGCTGTTGTTGTCATTTTTATACTACTTGGGATTAAAAAGAAAACTTTACCACTTGCACTCGGTCCTCTTGGTACCTTTTTTCAAGTACTTTTTTCCATAATTTTAAAACTTTTGAGGGGAGAGCCGTTTGAGGCGTAAATTCGAGAAGGCAATCTACGCCAGAGCGTTGTCTGTATTCCAGTGATGTATCGGTTTGCAGATGATGTTAACTTGGGCACCGATTATCTTAGGGGACTATACATACACCTAGCATACTGCAAAATCATATACACAAATTCCAAAATCTAAATATAAAATGTGCAGTTTTTGGATCTATTCGTTGTTTTTTTTTAACTATAACTACAATAGTTATCATGACTTGAGCATATGGTACGCGCCGTGATACGAATGCCAGTCAGAGATAGTGACGTCAGCCCTACTCAAACTATCCAATTATATGCAAGTACAAATCTGTTGGACGTAGACGAGGCGTTTGATGAGGATGAGCGTGTTTACCTTACTCAGCTTATTGGTATATCAATATTTCTGTACAACGCTGTGAATGTTTTGAATATTAAAGTTACCTGTCCAAAATATTTTAATACTCAGCTGTTGTCCATGGTTCCGTTGTCGGCGTGAAATTTTGATCTTGTTCCCGCTACCTGTGGGAACCTATTCCCGGGGGTTAAAAACCTAGGTATGTGTCATTCCAGACGATAATCTATCATTTTACAAAATTTCAACCGGCTATTTCACCTTTATCACTTGGCCATCCCACCTGGGTGGAAAAAGTGGAAAAAATAATCCACATTTCCCTCCCAGGTGGGATAGGTGCAAAAGGAAGATTAGAATTTTTTCTCTTTTTCCACCTGGGAGATTATTGACGCCACTCTTTCCACCCAGAAGGGATGGCCAAGTGGGAAAGATGGAATAGCCGGTGTCTAGATCTGTTCAGTTGTTATAGCGTGATTGAATAATAAACAAACAAACATCTTCATACTTAAACATTCACATTTATAAATGTTAGCTGGATGGGTTTAATGCACTAGCGTCAGACCTCGTCCTGCCCGTAAAATCAGCGTCGAAATCAAATTAAGTGACATACCGTCAGCAGTGACGTTTACAAGGTTGGATTGAACTTTCAAATCATCCAGGAACCCATTGTAATATTTATGTCACTTGGCCCCTGCAGCAGAAACGCGTACCTACCTTGATGTCGCAATTCCAATTCCGCCAATTACCTACGGGGAGTACGCATCCTAGGGTGTTCCGTGCGCTTGACCAAGTCATTATAGAATCCACACCCGTCCAAGTGGAATCTTTAGCTACCAATGCCATGTACTCTGTTCTTTTTTAACCGATCGAGCGAAGCGAGTGAGTTAACATTTTGACAAGGCGGCAGATTTTGCTTTCGTCCTCATCTATGTATATGTACGTATATTATGGTTGTGCTTAGAGGGCGCATTTCTGATCCATTTTTTTTCTTTTTTTTTTCGTTAAACGTGCTGCCTACCCTGAAGAAACCTTCTAATGCCCTTCTTGAAAAACCACATATTGTAGTCGTTTGGAGAAACCACGGTAGTTAGTTCATTCCATAGCTTGAGCGTGCGTGGGATGAAGTTTCTGTTATACCGCACTTTCTTTCTACTTTTCACGGAAATTTTAGGGGAAGGAAATCGATTTATTTTTCATCAGAATACTATTCATGTATCAGTATCACTTTTTGCTATAACTACATAGTTCGAATAGGTTATGTTCTTTTCGATTGGCTGGCATCCAAATAATGGCAGTTGACCAATATCCGATACAAGTCCGGCGACATCGTAAAATTTACGGAGCAGAAACCTTTCATGCTAGATTGCTTCTAAACTAGATTTCAAAATAGTTAGGCAGTTTCTGGAATAGATACCTACCTACATATTTCAATAAAGGCCGTTTGATTTATGTTAGGTTTCAACTTCGTAATTGTTTTCAAGTAAAATTGTATAAAAAAGGTTAAATACCTTTTTTATACAATTTTATCATCTATAATATTATTATACGAATTTGATTAGGTACCACCTTAGTGATTTTAGAATAATAAATATTCTATTTTGCGATCTTAGTAAGCATAGCGTAACTAACTTTTGGTATGAGTATTAGAATGAGAATAAATATTTTCCTAGCGTTTAAGATAGTATTTTTTTATCAGTCCAGGTGGGATTTGAACCCGCTATCCTTCTCCTCCAAGGAGAATGCTTTGACCACTAAGCAACCGGACCTCGCCGCAAATTCTTCCTATATTCATCTTTGAGGCGACGACGGTGGAGCCATCTAGAAACACGATAAACTAATACAAAAATCCAATGTTTGCATTAATTCTCAGATACGCTAGAATAATAGATAATCTGTTCTGTGCCTTAGACTGGAGTCAAGTATGTTCAATAATAAAATAATATTAATAAATCTTTATTACTAGCTTTTGGTAAAATATATTTCAACCTCAGATTTCAACTTATCCTCTAATCGTACCCAATAAAGGTCACTGAGGTTACCGATACCATTTACACTCGGAGTTTGTCCCCTAGTTCTCAACTATCGTGTCATGTGGCCAAGGACACTCCAGTAATCTACAGATGCCTTCAATTTGAAGCCGTGTTTGGACGGAATTGATTAGCAGATCGATTAATCTATGGTGTTTGATTTTGGTTAGAAGTTTGGTGAAGGGTGATTGGTATTGGCTTGATAATTATTCATGTTAGGTAGTTATTGTAGTTAGTATTAATCCGGTGTTAGATCGGCTTGACTCTCTACTTATGGTATATAATATGTCATGTTATAGTATTTGAAAATCTCCTACTTATTTCCTTAATATTCGATAGGTTTGAGTGCAACTTTTAAAATTCTGGCGCGTCACGACTATTAAATCACACGGTATATTGTAACCCCGGAATTCTATAGCATAGCTATACCTATATATAAATAAAATCTAAAGTATTCGAGAGAATACCTTTGATATGAGACCTAATTCGTTGAAATCCATGGCATTAAGCCCGTAGCTAGAGGCAAATTTTCCTTTCCGACCCTCTGCTCCCTTTTACTTAATTTTAAAGGTAATATAGAAGTAGCTTCTACTTTGAGATTAATATTATACGTAATAACGACTCGTAAGTTATTCAAATAATATAAGTAATACCATCGGATCAGAGGCAGGTTATGTTAAATATATCAAATCTATATCGAAACGGCAATACCAAATATAAACTCATTTCCTATCCCGATTACGTCGTATTAACAGGCCCAACATGAGAGAAGTGCGTAATATTATACGTCATTTGTACATGTCTATCGTTTATCTCAAGTACATGTCTATCTGACGTACACGTCGATCTGACGTCCACGTACCGTTTAGGCCGGGACTCCACCAAAGCGGAGACGAGACGAGTGGAGAGGAGATGTTTTTAAACAACCAATAGAAATGCGTTATTGATACATCTCCTCCCCGCTTAGCTTCAGTGGAGATCGCTATGCGGAGATGTGGAATAGCGATGTCACCCTTCCCCAGATGTCAGAATGCGTACTGAGCTCTCAACACGCCGTGAATCTCTTCTCGCATAGCACATAGCACACCGCATACCTCTCTTAGCTTCAGTGGAAATCGCTATGGGGAGATGTGGAATAGTGATGTCGGGTGGTATCCGTGGGGATATATCGCACGATAAAAAAAAAACCCTCCCCCAGATGTCAGAATGCGTACTGAGCACTCAACAAGTCGCAAATCTCTTCTCGCATAGCACACAGCACACCTCTCCGCTTTGGTGGTGTCCCCCGAGCTGAAAAACATCTCTTCTCGCACAGCACGCAGCACACTGCACACATCTCCGCTTTGGTAGAGTCCCGGCCTTATACGCTTATCCTCGTTTCGGTCAGTTGATCCGCGTAGATCGGCGACGGTAATCCGCCATTAGTGGCCGGCTTACGTACTACTATCTTGTTATGTGTTTGTAAATATTTGAGGGGTCGTTTTGAAAGCTTTTTGTTTAAAGACTAAATTGCCTTTGTACGAACTAATTTTATGTGGGATAATATTTGTACTAGGCTAGAGCAAAGGGCATGCTGTAGATTTTCGAGTTAGTAGTCAATTCGCACGAATTAAACTAGTACGAAGTGTACTAATCGTGACTTTAAAAAAATATTATTTTTCTGTTACAATTGGTACGAAGGTAATTATAAAGCGTACCAATCGTCCACTTCTGAAATTCGTAGTAGATGTTTCGTACACTTTGTTTTTAAACAGAACTAATAATTTCATGTACATTGGTGTACAGAAGTCATTAAAAAATATTAAGTATATAATTATTATGATTATTATTAATTTTATATTATTATTTCCTCTTTATTCAATTTAATAAAACTTATAAATTACATTTTTAAATACATATTAAAAAAAACATCTATTTAAAAATATAAAAAATAGTACCCCACCGGCATCGGGTACAGGGACCAAGCTACCGGTGGTAGGGCTCCATGGAGAGGAACCTCCGCACAATGCGTGCCGTGTCGAGTAGTACCGCTTTCTGCATCAGGCCCTTGACCCAACCGTCTAACGCGAGCCTCTTGAGGTATTGGTCGAGGCTCTTGGCAATCAATCCGTGAACCGACACAACTATCGGAACAATAATCGCCGAATCCACATTCCACATGTAGACAACCTCGTGAGCCAGGTCCAAGTATTTTATTTTCTTATCTTTTTCGGCTTTCACGAGATTCTCATCATGCGGAATGGTGACATCGATAATTATTCCGCGGCGCTCTAATCGATTTATCACCACTATATCAGGTTTATTGGCTACAATAGTCCTGTCAGTGATGATAGATCGATCCCATCCCAGTACAATGTGGACACGACCATCGTCAAGAACTGGGTCGGTCATAATACGGCACCACCGAATCTACAAGTTTATATTTAAGAGCAAGTTGCTGATGGACAATCCTGGCTACTTGGTTGTGTCTATGCAAATACTCGCCGCTGGCTAGACGAGAACAACCAGAGATTATATGTCTGAGGGATTCTCCGGGACGGTGACATGCCCGACAGATATCAACCGTACCATCCTTATGAATATATCTCCGGTAGTTGTTCATCATTACAACTTCATCAGTAATTGCGCAGACAAAACCTTCGGTTTCTCCAAAGAGATCACCGAAACGTAACCAGGATACAGATGCTTTTACACCAACATCAGGCCCATATAAGGCCCGATAAAATCGTCCGTGCAGTTCTTTACTCCTCCAAGGAAGTACTCCTTGCGATCATTAATGCTGAGTATTGCAGGTTTGCACCAGTTCTTCTCCTCTTTATTCATTTAAATAAAACTTATAAATTATTGAAATAAAACCACTTTTTACGGATTCTATCGCGATATATTTGTTATTATTACTTTTTAACCCGACGTTTCGGCTGCTTTGCAGCAGCCATTTTCGCGGTGTGACTCACGATGGTAGTTGTCACATAGTTTGAAGTATAAGTTATCTCAAAATACCGGAATCATGGTGCATTATTGTTGTTCGCATCCACGCAGTATATGCTCACTGTGTTGTTAAGTCTTGCTGTATTTTGCTGCTTACTGGGTTTGATTAAGTGTATGACTGGGTCCCAAGCTGGTGGTACGTTCCATCGATCCTCTCTATTAAAATTTGGGTGTTTTTTTAATTTCAATAGCCTCGCGGATCATTCTAGGAATATATCGATGTTCTTTGGCGAGTATCTGTGGTTTGTCAAACCTTAGGTAATGGTTGGTGCCTTTTTGCGTGTGTTCACATACAGCTGACTTTGTTGAACGTTGGTGTTTTATGTCAGCTATGTGTTCTTTGACCCGAGTGCCAATGCTTCGCTTGGTTTGACCAATATATGAGAGCCCACAGTCACAGTCTATTTTGTAGACCCCTGCATCTTGTAGAAGTAGTTGGCACTTGACAGATGGTAAAAATTGACTTCGTTGGCGGCTTGTAGTATGTGTTGATTGAAGCTCGCTTCAAGATGTAGCCAATCTTGTCAGTGACCCCTCGTACATACGGTAGTACAGCAGGCTGGCGTTCGACCGTGGCTGGTTTTTCTCGGGATCTGTGACTGGGGCGCGGTGGTTTGAGCTTGTTGTCTTGCAGTACTTGCTTGACATATTGAAGCTCAGCGTTCAGGTGTTTCTTGTCACAGATCCCACGGGCTCTCTGAAACAAAGACATTCCTACGGTAACTAACTGTTTAGGGTGGTGGTGAGATTCACCGTTTAAGTACCTATCAGTATGAGTCTTTTTTCTATACACAGTGTGGCTCAAGGTATTATTAGGATTTCTGATAACAAGAACATCTAGGAAAGCTAATGAATTATAATTATTTGCCTCTGATTCCATAGTGAATTGAATGTTGTTATTAATGGAATTAAGATGGTTCAGGAATGTATTTACACTATCTGTTGGTAGTATTGTGAAAGTGTCATCTACGTACCGTTTGTAAATCCGTGGTGTGAAGGCGGCCGTCTGCCAGGCTCGGGCCTCAAACGCTTCCATATATATATCAGCTACGACAGGCGAGACTGGAGAGCCCATCGCCACACCATAGATTTGTAGGTAGAACTTGTTGTCCCACAACAGATAGCCAGTTGTTAGGCAATGTTTTAGTATGTCGGCAAATTCCTCAGGCATAGTGTTCTCTATTAGTTTGTTCCTAACGATGTCTATGCAGTCATGTACAGGTATACGTGTAAATAAGGACTGTACATCGAAACTGACCATTGTTTCATTGTTAGTGAGACGTAGGTGTTTAATTTCAGTAACAAAATGGTATGAATCTCTAACATACGCTGTTGTGATACCTCTGAGTGGTGAGAGTATCTTTGCTACGTGCTGAGCCAGTCTGTAGGTTGGTGTGTCGATCTGACTCACAATAGGACGTAGGGGAGCATTTTCCTCGTGTATTTTTGGTAGACCATACAGTTTTGACGTCGAACTGTAATTTTTCGGAGTATTTACTAATAATATCTCGAGTTTGTTTGAGTATTTTATTAGTAGGGTCTGTTTTGACCTGTTTATATGTGGTCTCATCCGATAAAAGATCTTCGATTTTTCGTTTGTAGTCCGACGTATCCATAACGACCGTAGCGTTTCCTTTGTCTGCACGGAGCACTGTAATATCTGGCCTAGCTCGCAAGTTCTTCAATGCGATAAATTCGTCCCTGGAAAGGTTCGGCTTGGGAGCTTTGCTTCGACGCAAGACCGATGAAACATCCTGGCGTATAGCTTCCAAATCTTCCTTTCTCATGGTATTTTTAACTAGGCAGTCCTCAACATTGCAGATGATAGTTTCGTACGGTATCCTAGCTGGTGTTATTGCAAAAATGGCTGCTGCAAAGCAGCCGAAACGTCGGGCTAAAAAGTAATAATAACAAATATATCGCGATAGAATCCGTAAAAAGTGGTTTTATTTCAATGAGTGACATTCGCGTAAACTTTAGAAAATATCTTATAAAATATATTTTAAAAAAAAAGTTCTCTTTTGCTAGAGCGAACGGGGTAAGTCCGTGGTGCCCTTGCCACAGTGCCACTACATCTCGATGGACATCCACATTCACCTTGAGAAAATATTCTATAAGGTTGCATATCTCGCGGTTGTGTACCTAGAGTCTTAATGTTTAAAAAACCACGACCTCCAAACTTCCACGGGATATACAACCTCATTACTGAGTAACGTGGATAGTGCATTCGATATGCAGTAAGCAGTGTACGAACTCTTCTATCCTGGGCTTCCAGCTCAGTTTGAGTCCATCTGAGTATTCCAAAGGAGTAGGTTAGGACTGGTATGACCCAATTGTTATAGGCACGCACCTTGTTGCCGCCTGATAAAAAAACTCTTCAGTACTTTTTCAGACGGCAGAAAAAGCGCTCCCGTAACGATTGCTTCATACCTGACTCATTAACACCTAACGCCTGTGACATACCCAGATATTTGTAGGTATCGTTCACAGAGAGGGATCCAAGTTTTGTGGAATCAGAGAGTTCCATCCCTTCAGATTCCACAATTTCACCTTTTTTTACATGCATGACCGCACATTTATCCACACCAAACTCCATCCTAATGGAGTTACTAAAAGTTTCCGTTACCTTTACTAGCTCCATTAGATGGCGGTTATTGGGGGCAAATAATTTGAGGTCATCCATGTAAAGGGGATATAACCTGACTACCTCTCCGCAAACAATAGCCTAGCCCTGAATCCTCTAATATAGTACTTAGAGGATTCAGGGCCAAACAGAACCACAAGGGACTCAAACTGTCACCCTGGAATATACCTCGCTCAATCTTTTTATGGTCACCGTCATCCGGAATATGTCGACACCCAGGATAGCGAAGAGCCGTACTCCATTGCCCCATACATACCTTCAAGAAGGTGCAAAGAGTTGTATCAACTTTATACAACTCAAGCACCCTCAAGAGCCACGTATGTGGCACGGAGTCATAGGCCTTCTTATAATCTATACAGCATGTCGCCATATCCCTCCGATTACGGCGAGCCTGCTGGTTGACAGCCGTGTCAATAATAAGGAGTTCTTTTGTGCCAAGAGCCCCACTTCTACATCCATTCTGAGAGTAGGATAGAATAGAGTTTCTAGTTATATGATCAGTTATTTTTTCTCTCAGAACAGATCTAAGAAGTTTATAAACTGTAGGCAGACACGTGATCGGCCTATAGTTTTTGTTTTTGTCCTTATTATTATTATTAAGTATATTTTAATACATAGGTTAATGTTTCCATTATATGAGAAAACTAGGTCTAATGATTGCTACAATAAAGATAGTATTTTTTTTATTTATAATACTAATATCTATTGTATTTACATATCTGTTGGGGACATATTGTGACGTTAACATTGTTTTTTAACCATCTCCTTCGAGTAATGTGCTAATTGGGCACTACTACTTTTTTTCATGGTATATTCTGTGTAATCATTATTATAGCCTCACGTAAACCTTTTTTTAATTTTAAGACAAGTTTCGGTGTCGTAGCTTATCATTTAAATATCTTAAAATTGTTAATCACTAGTTACTAAGTATATTAAACTGTTATTTTGATTCAAACATTATTTTATTTCCAAACATATTATTCCTATGACCTCTGTGCGCTACTGTACTTTTTTATTATGTTAACCCTATTTAAAAACAAAGCGTACGAATCATCTACTACGAATTTCAGAAGTGGACGATTGGTACGCTTTATAAGTACCTTCGTACCAATCGTAACAGAAAAACAATATTTTTTCAAAGTCACGATTAGTACACTTCGTACTAGTTTAATTCGTGCGAATTGACTACTAACTCAGATTTTCAGCTGAAATTTACAGGCTTAATTAACAAATAACGTTTTTTATGCTAGAATAATAAAAAAATATTATGAATAAAATTTACCATTAACTTTTTAAAAGATTAAATCCACCTACTTAATATTATAACTACAGAACTGTTGCACACTTCTCCACCCGCGTCTAATTCGGAACCCGTTTGCGGAACGGGACCTTAGAATAAAAAGTATTCTGTGTGTTATTCTAGACTAATAATCTATCCTTGTATTGCTTGGGACATTATATCTTGGACGTAAAATGCACGCGTATTACATGTTTCTTAAATGATTTTGAGGTTAGCACAGGGTGCTACGATGGTGAATGAGCTCAAATTCACTAAGCATACGAAGTTTGTTCATGAAGTTTAATAAAAGAATCAATCAGAAAGGATCACAATACTGATTCTACATTCCACACTAGGCTAATACCTGTGTTATGGAATGTAGCCAGAATAGATTTATAAGTGCGCTAGGGCCTCGTTTTTCTCGTGATTTAGGTCCAAGATACGTATCTCGGGGTATACCAAAAATCAGCCAGATCCTTTTACAACCCATTTCGTAAAGTAAAAAATTAGGTACACCGTAACTTTCTCACCTTAATTCGTTAAAACATCTATTATAATTCTAGCCCAGAAGTGGCCATTTACAATTATACTCGTACCTTAATACAAGTTTAACTACGCCGTTAACTGTACTAATTTAACAGTTAGTGCATGTCATAAGAGGTAGCGATTAAAAGTAAAAATTGTTACATTTTTTAAATAATATTCCACAGCATTCTACACAACGCTTTGTTAATTTTTTTAAAAAAATATTCCACAACATTCTACACAACGCATAGAAACATCCAGACCAATGCAAATACCCATATTCAAGCATACAAATATTTGCACTGAGTGGGGATCGAACTCCTGCCTCCTGCGTGGCAGTCACGTTCACTACCACCACTCCACAGAGGCTGTCGTAATATATAACTGACGAAATTTTTTTTTTCTAAAAGAATATTAGAACCGATGCGATGTTACTAATATTCCCTCTAACCCCTCCGACTGAGCTAAATTGCTTGTGCTAGGAGTGGGTTCACGTCGGTAGTGTAATGGCCAGGATCGAACCCGGGACCTCTCGATCGTAAGGCCGACTCCTTAACCACTAAGCTACCGACGCTTTTTTGGTACCTACCTATAAATATGCCTGATCTCGTTCATAAATTTCAGGCTAATTTGGTATTCTCAAGATGAGAATTGCATGTTGCATACTACTAGTCCGGCAAAACAATTAACATTGCGCAACTTTTTGTTGCCGTTAGGTGATATTACAAAACGCATGCTATGCAGCTATGCTATACGAATAGTTTCATAATTAATGACGTCCTTTATCTAGCTTGCATGCTGTCTTTATATTCGTGATCACGAATAGTTTCAAAATTAATGATGTCCTGTATCTACACATTGCATCCGAATACGGTGCGTACCGTACGGTATGAAAGGAACTTCATCCCACGTACGCTCAAGCTGTGGAATGAACATCCATCCCTGCCATGGTTTTCCCAAGCGACTACAATATGGGGTTCTTCAAGAGGGGCATTAGAAGGTTTCTTCAGGGTATGCAGCGCGAGTGTAACGCCCCTGGTGTTGCATACGTACACAGACCGCGGTAACCACTTTCCATCAGGTGGGCCGTGTGCTTCTCTGCCACCTAAGTGGTATAAAAAAAAACTAGCTTGCATGCTGTCTTTATATTCGTGATCACGAATAGTTTCAAAATTAATGAAGTCCTTTATCTAGCTTGCATGCTGTCTTTATATTCGTGATCACGAATAGTTTCAAAATTAATGAAGTCCTTTATCTAGCTTGCATGCTGTCTTTATATTCGTGATCACGAATAGTTTCAAAATTAATGAAGTCCTTTACCTAGCCTGCATGCTGTCTTTTTATGCGTGATCGACGCAATCTTACATTTATTTGAAGGCAATTGATTGACTAAAACCAGACGTTATTAAAAGTCGCGGAATCCGTCATTCACGCGGGCGGAGTCGCGGGCATTGGCTAGTTCATTTTTATCCTTGTTAAGTTTCACTTTCGTTCCCAAATCAACAATAAAACAGGATTATTCATTACACTCCCATGTCGCCCTGAAAATATAGGATGTAAAAGAATTTATCGCTCGTTACTTCTTGCTTAGGTTAAGCTGGCCAGCGGTCCCCATTGGGCGAGCCGCGAGGTATAAATTGTACCCACGCGGCTAGGTTGGGCCGAGTTTACCACCACTATTCAGGCCAACTTTCTGCTCTGCTCTTACAGTGATTTTATACCTATACCCACGATTCAGGCTGTGTAGGTATTTTAATTTATAGTTTCCCTTTGTTTAATATGCAATGTTTTGCGTATCAATTGTTACAGAAGTAGTGAATGCGAGTGATGTATTTACTACCACACATACACATTATTTTGCATTATGTACGTAGGTACTATTTATGTGGTAATTATACATGTTGGACCGTAATGGAACCCATAAGAATCTTGTTACGAATTAAATTAATATAAAAAATCTAGCATTAGCTGCTGATCTCGTATTCATTTATTTGTAATGTGGTACAATAACAGATGGCACATTCGCCATAAATTTGGCATGCAAATTCACAGAGTGAAACAAAACTCCAATAGTTTGGATAAAACAAATGGGTTTCTTTCAAGAATAATGAAGACATATAACATTACTTTAATCTTAACTTAAAACTTGTCTGATTTTAAAACTTTGTCTCTTATCTTTCACTCTCATAATGTTACTTGAAAATGAAGAAAAACCGCTGAACTAAGTATATAAGTTTATAAATGTTTTACCTGGTTTTCAAGTCACAGAAAGAACTTACCATCAGCGGTATACGCTTATTTCCAACTTTATTTAATTGAGAATAAGTTAATTTAATGAAATATTTAGTAAATATCATTATTATGTATAGCTTACTTCATATCACTATATTTGTAGAATATATTAATTACAGTATTTTCTTTACCGAAGATCCAGTAAAAGCTACTCGAAATCTGGCATAGTTTTTCATTGTTGAAATCTTGGCAACCTTCCTCGAGTTGAAACAATCAAAATGCCGCTTTGTGGCAACTCTTAAACTCTTAAATGTTCTGGTGTCGGAGCGCTTCGAGGTATGCTTTTACGTTCCGATGTTGAAAGGAGTCACTGCAGTACAATGAACAGCCGCGGTTAGAACACATTCATAAGCGATAGCGGGTAAAATATAGTCAACTTAAATCTCTGACAGTAAATTTTTTGTTTGAACTATTAAACAAGCCCCAGTGAAGCTTTTGAAACAGTATAGGAAGAATATAAAAAGAAAACGAAAGGAGACAAGATCTTCAATATTCTTTCAAAGCTATAACAATTTCACTTTACTGAGGATTGAAAGGTCTGATATAATGGTAGTTTGGTCTTACAGGGAGCAAATGATTCATAAATTGGTAAACACAGATTACACACTACAGGGATAGATTATAGTGTGTACTTTTTATCGCGGTTATATGTAGGTTCCTATGAGTCATGGGAATGGTGTGAAAATTTCGCGCGTACGAATGAAAACAACGGTAGGATGTTGTCTCTATCTATTCTAGAGGAAAGTACCTTAGTACTAATATTTATTTCACGTAAGGTGGGCGACTCGCACAATCAGGAAGACTCGAAAAGCGTTGCGATTTTTTTGCCCCGCTGCCTGTCGTGAGTATGATCTCTCCACGAAAATCTTATGCATAGCATAGTGCGGGCTCAGTAGCAAGCTAAAACAGACCCATTCAGCTTGTAAACATGAATCCCGCCTCTGCAGTATGTGTAAGTTTCTGTGTTCGATATTTGAATACGTATTATATAACTACCCGCTTTTGTTTTAAAAGTTTTGTGTTAGTAAACAGCCCCATGATCATAGAGTGATTTGATATTGCTTCGTTTATTAAAGACTAGGTGATGCTAATGGCTTTAGCCACGTGGAATCCTGTTCCAGTTCCCGTTCCCGTGCCTCATGGGATTTTTTTTTCGTAAATACCTTCCGGAGAACATAAGGAACATACGAAAACATTGCCGAATTGGTTGAGCCAATCTCGAGTTTTGAACTTAGCTTTTAATAATGTCATTGAATAATTTATAATTCTCTAGTTGCTAACATTTCGGAATGTGCCTTGTAGACTATTAATTAACCCAGAATATTAGCTGAAACACAACCAGTTTCATTAAGATTTCACACTTTGTCTATAAGTTTTTAGAACACCAAGCGTAAAAAAGAATCTATCAGTTCCGATAGTAACTCTTTTGTATAGGCAATAATTATGGCAAATTAGATAATAAATCTACCAAATCCACAAATTAAAAAAATGCACATTATTTCCCTTGTGTATGTATGCCTTTAGCCACGAAGAACAGAATATGATTAGCCATAACGCAGTGGCCTTGTCAGTCTTGTAGTGTAAGTAAATGTACAATGTATATACACAAACTAAATATTAAATTCGTATATAGACTAAAAAGCGCGTGAAGTAAGTACCTAAGGATATAAGTAAATGGCTGGTTGCTGCCTTTGCCTGCTCTAGAGTAACATAGTCGTGGGCATTATTCACGCAAGTAATAGTCAAAATAATATGATCACCGGTTTTAGGTATTTTATTATTAGTTCCATAAACTGTAACCATCGTGCTTCTCCGCATATTTTCCGGAACTTGAACTTTAATATAAATTTCCGCTCTGAGCAAGAATTAAGATATTCTTTCCCGATGGTAAAAGAGGCAAATTTTACGTTAATTTAAAATATGGATTAATTACAGCGGATAATTAAATATCGAGATTATATTAATTATTTTACTTTCTAAATCGATTTGATTAATTATTTATGTGTATATACTTTCTTTTCGGCCTAAATGAAGATAAGGTAAAGTGCTGTTTTATATTTTATATAATGTATCTCTACTTTCTTATAACTACAATCAAATATTTTCGAGTTTTCGATTCTCTGGATACTTTTATTATTTTTATAATCGAGATGAGAATCCATGACAGTATTGCTTCATAACCATAATTTGTTAAACACTGTGACGCCAATTCTTTTGCGCATCTCACTAAACTAAATTATCTCTAAAAATATTTTGTTTGAACTTCGATAACTTGATGTAGGTATTTGTTGTAGCATTGATTGTGTTATGAGTACAGTCAACGACATAAGTTGATTAACACTGAAATATTTACAAATCGATTTTTAAGTTGAAATACATGCATCAATTTTTGATCTACAAGTAGTTGTGTGATTCTCAGATGACAGAGCTTATATATTTAATGCTTTGTTATTTTTTTTGTGTGACATATATAGGGGCCACAGTGATTAACAAATTAGACTTTGTTAAGCTACTTTTGTCGTTGACTGTACGTTATAGTTAACGTCGTCTTGATGGGTGTTTTTGAAATAATTATGTAGAAATCTAGGAATTATTTATTTCTGTGAATTTAATTATTGAATTTATAATAGGATTGACATATTACTATCTTAGGGCTGTGTCCTGAGTGTCCACGCGTATGCTTCTTTCATGCAAATAATACATACATACAGTCACGTCTTTTTCCCAGCGGGGTAGGCAGAGATTACAGTTTACCACTTGCTACGATCCTGGTATAGATCTTTTGCTTCTTCTTTTACTTTCATAATTGTTTTTACACACGCTCGCCGATTTTGGGTACTCTTGACATGTCCTTTCTTTTAAACGTATGCAAATAATACCGTATATTACGAGTATGTAATCAATACTAAGTTTATTTTTTGTATGTGTGTATTGTACACTTAGTTTTTATACATAAGATAATACTGAGCTTATTTTTAATTTCGATTAAACAGATTAACAGAATCGCTACTATTGTCGAATGATACAGTAACTTAATCTTCTCAAATGGCCACACTGTACTGACTATTATACACATACAAGCACCATATAGATGTTAGATGAGGCCATTAAATAGTAATATCAACGTAAGTGTAACAGGATACCACACCACTAATGACGTTGTTTCGCACCTGGCTATCTATAAGTCTAACCAGCCTTTATCTGACTCCCCTAAGCCGTATAATATAAGGTCAGCTTCTTTTTGGATTCGGGATTCGTGGTCTCCTTTTTTATATTTTATACTTCACTTCATCCACCCTTCAGTATCCCTGGCAGATTGGTACTGGGTACGCAACCTTACGACGTCGAGTGAGTATTTCTTGGGTGTGGTTGCATCAAATTTCTTCCGTGCGAAATTAATTGTAATGATTTATGTTTACACCAGTCGACCATTGTACTAAACTTTGCAGTGAATAAATGATTTAGCTCAAAGTCAGTAAAAGTGTATTTAAGTCGCTACCTCCTATGTTTTGCACTCCAGGATAGTGTAAAACAATCGTAAATGTTGAATAAGCTCCTTACCTTCAGACGTATGCAGCTGCTACTGATACTGTCATATGGGGATTGCATCGCATGGGGTATTAACTTTACTCTTCATAACACGTAATCTGTTTAATTTTATTTTCCAATTAACTAATTCCAAGTAAAGGGACACCTAAATAATGAAAGAAATGAACAAATCTAAAAATATATATGTATCATGCACTTAAATAGAAGAATATATAATAATATATAAAATTCTCGTGTCACAGTTTTCGTTGCCATACTCCTCCGAAATGGCTTGACTGATTTTGATGAAATTTTGTGAGCATATTGAGTAGGTCTGAGAATCGGCCAACATCTATTTTTCATCCCCCTAATTGGTACAGCGGGAACGGGATCTGAAGCCACGAGAGGGCAGGAAAAAATTGGCGGTACGAAGTTCGCCGGGACAGCTAGTGTTATATAAGATTTACGTATTTCAATGTAAGTAAACATCGCTTGCATACAACGATCACTAAATATGATTGTACTGGAGTTAAGGATGAAAAAGATTTGTGGGGAAAAAGCTATACTATATAAAATATCTCGATTTCGTAAATGTCAAAGAACATAATAGAAAAAGCGAGTGAACTACTTGAGACTAAGCTAACACGACAACGTGAGAAAAACTAGAAGGAACATCACATATTTGCCAAAGCAAACCAGCTGTACGTACCTATGCAAAACAAAAATACTTCTTTAGAAATAGAAATCTTTATTTGCAGGAAACATGGTTTAACAATAGTGATAGGTTGACATATTTTGATTAGTACACCATGTTTCACCGTATTCGGTGTGCAAATGTATTAGGTACATTCAGTCTCGTGGTAGGTTAATATCAATACCAAAATGTGCTTTTGGTTTTTTTCTTTTTTTATACAGGACACGTCAATTTGACTTCACCTCGCCTGATGTTAAGCTAAAGGCAAAGTCTCGGAAAGAGGGTCACCATCGTAAACATTTACCATGTTAACAGTGGTGGCACTCAGCTTGAGGGCCTCATAGATGCCTTTTCCTTTTTTTATATAATATTGATAGGTGTCGTAATTTCTCATAGAAGCTAAAATAATTTCACATGTAACTTTTACGTTCCCTTCTCTTCCTTCTGCTTCCTATCTAACTGAGATTAGACTACAAATTACTTAAAATTTAAGTGTTTCATTTTAATTATATTACCAACACAATGCTGCAGTAAGCTAACAACGTGGTTAAGAACTCGTTCTAACATAAACATACAGGAACACATATAGGTACAACTTGGTCCTATTCGAGTTCGACGTCGATGCTTCGGAGGTGGTGCGTGAACTACTGATATTTCACGTCATTACCCGCAGTGATGCAGAGTATATTTTCTCTGCTCATTTTATCTACCATTTAAGGATATATTTTTGTGTAAATATTATGTAACTGAGAGGATATATTACTACATTTTTCTTTTCGCTTGTCTATGTTTTTTTTTTTTCAATATTACAGATGTTACTGTTTATTTGCTGATCCTTACTAACTCTACTGTAAGCTGTTTATACTGTTGATTGATGACACTTGGTGGAATCTGCTACACATATTGAGTAAGACACTTTGTATTTGTTATTTATTAGTCAGTGGTTTTATTTTCTTTTTTCCACAGATTTTTATGTGTGCAACATTAACTGCCTTCTTGATAATGAATGTATAACATTAATGTGCTTAATCATATGAAAATCCCTCCAAATACTTTTTCAATATGGGTTCGCTTGATACTACAATATTGTGCCTAATATGATTTCACAATAAAAGAAAATTATAAACATTTTCATTTTGCTACGAAACAGATGCACAGCAGATAGCCGACTCTGGCCGTCCTTCTTTACATCATACATTTGAGAATGCCGTGAGGCGAAATCGGTCTGGTGAAAAATAAAATATAGTGGAAAAGTACATAGTGTCTTACTCAATATCTACTGTGGGCCTTTGAGAGAAATTGTTATGGCGGACCATCGCTTAGTAACTCTGTCGTGCGCAGGATTTGACTACTCACATATACAGGATGATAAAACTAAAGTCCAAAAAATCAATAATAAAAAGCTATGCTCATTAATTGATAATATAGACTGGAGTGAAATATATGATACAGAATGTCCAAATAAAATATATAACTGTATCAAAGACAAACTAAATGCATGTTACAAAGAATCGATCTATGAAAAAAATATTAATAAAAATAGTAAGAGCAATAAACAACCGTGGATAAATGGAAAAATAAATAATATGTGCAAAAAAAGGGATACGTTATATATGGAGTGGAAAACAGATAACACTAACACAGAACTACGATTGAAATATAATAAAATTAGAAATAAAACTAGGAAATTAATAGAAACCTCACGAAATAACTACTATAAGGAGGAAATAAATGCTAATAAAACTAACGTTAGGAAACTATGGCAAATCCTTAATTCACTTACAGGCCATCACAAGGTATCTTTAGACGAAAATATCCTCAGGGCCCTTAAAAAGGGTCAGATAGATGCAAAAACAATATCTGATAATTTTGCTAAAGAATTTAAAAACAGTGTACTGAAAATCCTACCTCAATGCAACCAAAATCTACTTGACATCTCTGAGTACACATACCCACAAAATAAATCTATTTATTTCAAAAAAGCTGCTCACAACACTGTAAATAAAATTATTAAAAGTTTGGACATCAATAAGGGACCAGGGGTAGACAACATACGATGCACAGACATTAAGTATAACAGTGATAAAATGGCTGAAGTCATAACCAAACTTATAAACTGTAGTGTAGAAAAAGGCCAATATCCACCAGAATTAAAAACAGGTATTGTTCGACCAATATATAAAAAAGGTAACCACGAGGAGTATTCAAATTACAGACCTATTACAATACTTCCCGTAATTGATAAAGTAATTGAAAAACATATATGCCATCAAATACACGAATACTACACTAAAAATGATATCTTGTCCATCTCCCAATACGGTTTCCAACCAAAGAAGTCTACAACTCAGCTACTGTCTAAATTCACTAATGAAGTCAACAAGTACTTAGACGACCAAAATCACGTAATTCTACTCTTCATAGACTTTAGCAAAGCGTTCGATACGCTAAGACATAACACACTCATAACTAAGTTAGACAACTCAGGTATCCGAGGACCACTCCTAACCTGGTGCAAAAACTATCTGGACGGCCGACAATGTATCGTCAAAGTCGGCGATACGATCAGTGATCCGTTTGACATAAGTACAGGAACGGCGCAAGGTTCAGTCTTGGGCCCCTTACATTACCTCACATACGTCAATGACATGGAGCACGTAGTCCATCAATGTTCTATGTACCAATATGCCGATGACACGTGCTTGATAGCTGCTAACAAAGACATCAACGTAGCAGCGCAATGGCTTCAACAAGACTTCACACGAATTGGCCAGTGGTCTCACGATGCTGGACTGGCTCTAAATACCAATAAAACGAAAATTATACATGTTCACTCCAGCCATACCAAATCAACAAATGCATTCCAAATAATTGCACACAGTCATGATTGTCTACATAAAGCAACATTCAGAACCTCATGTGACTGTGATACGATCGAACATGTCACCCATCACACTTACTTAGGACTTGTTGTAGACAACCGATTTAACTGGAGCTATCACATAAACTTAGTATGTGAAAAATTACGAGCCATTTTGGCTAAATTTTATATTGTACAAGCAAAAATACCGTACAGTATCCTACGGAGTATGTACATTGCTCTAGCGGAGTCGATAATATCATATGGCATCACTAGCTACGGTAGAACTTTTAAAACACATATTGATAAAAATTTTAACCTACAAACTAGATTGTTAAAATTAATAGTACCCAACCACATAAGGCAAAAACACAAAGGCAACCCTTTAGAATTATTCACCTACTGTAATATACTCCCTATCCAGACGAAAATAAAAATGAACATTCTAATAGAACAACATAAGAACAAAGACATTCAAATACCCGTATCTCACAAAATTATAACTAGAAAAATGGCCAATAACAAGTTAGAAATACCGAGATTCAAAAATTTCTACGGGCGACGAACTATAGAATTTTTGGTTCCTAAGCTCATGAACGACATAAATCACGAATATTTAAAAGACTTTAATAATCAAAATTTTAAAGTGAAATATAAAAAATATTTCTATAATGAGAAACAACCTGTATAAGGCGTCGACTCCCACTCCCACTTCCTAACGCATAAACCGTATATTATATTAAGTAGGCACGCACGGGTGCGATGACGTTGGCACACTATTGAACACAAATAAGATTATCCGACGAATAGATGCTTGCGAAATAAAACTTGTGAATGATTTTGTGAATTAGAAGCACTATTATTAGTTACATCATGAAAGAATGTAATTGGGTACCGATACAAACCCTTTCGGTTTACTGGTACTTGAAAAAATGCAAATGTATACCATATATATTGAATAAAAAAAAAAAAAAAAAAAGAAAGGTTGTCTTCGTCGGTGAAATAAAAAACAGTAATAGTTTTGTTGTCTGTATGCCTAGTAAAAGTACATATAGAGAACGTGTTGCTGTCAAGATAGGTCAATTAGAATCAGTTCGATCCTGACTGAACAGGTAAGTACTTTGCTGGTTGAGATCGATCTGAAATTGACTGTACATCGCCGCTAAATAATTAAAAACTTACAAACAAATTTCGGCCAAATTTTAACAATGGGAGCAAACTCATTAAGTTGAGGTATTCCTGAACATAAAATGCAAAATGAACTTGCTCTTTACGATGGCCAATTTTAATGTCAGTTGTAAATATTAATTAATGTTGCCAGAACTTCAATAATTCTCTTAACGTCCGTTTTTGATGCGAAAGTTCTTCCTGTTGTTCCAAACCATTTTAACTTCATTTCATTTTACTTAATTAAAGTAATCTTTATAATTTTGAGGTAATTGACGCTACGGGCTTTATTTTTAAAATGGGTAATGGCTTGATGAAGGAAGGGAAAGTACCTATTCGTTGAATTTATAATGTACTAGCTTTTGCCCGCGGCCCCGCCCGCGTGGATGTCGGTTATCGCGACCAAACATAGCCTATATCCTTTTTTAAGGTCTAATCTACCCCTATACCAAATTTTCATCAAAATCGGTTCAGTGGTTTAGGCGTGAAAGCGTAACATACAGACAGACAGACAGAGTTACTTTCGCATTTATAATATTGGTATGGATATAACTTTTTAATAATTTTTAGAATAATTCATACTAATATTATAAATGCGAAAGTAACTCTGTCTGTCTGTCTGTCTGTCTGTATATACCTAACGCTTTCACGCCTAAAACACTAAACCGATTTTGATGAAATTTGGTATAAGGATAGATTCGACCTTCAGAAAGGACATAGGCTATGTTTGGTTGCGATAAACGACATTCACGCGGGCGGAGCCGCGGGCAACAGCTAGTATTTAATACATTGTTATGGGGCAACGGTAACCCCTATAACTATGAAGGGGCGGATGAAACTAATTATGTGCCAATGACCACCGCGGTGGCAAACGACACCTAATTAGTGCCAAACACCACCCCGGTGGCAAGTCTAGGCGTGGCAGATGGGAATAAACCATACAATCGCGTACTTTTATGGAAGTGACAATTTGGTCGATTAATTTTAATTTTAAACTAAATATCCAAGCACTCCAACACGCATAGATTTAGGTTAATTTAACTATCCTGTCCTTCTATCCTGCTATACATACTATTATTATATGTACGTTACCTTACGTTATTTTTGCATATATTATATATTATATGCAAAAGTAACGTAAGGTCTAACTAACCAATGAACCGATTTCTATAAAATTTGGTATAGAGGTAGACCTTGTGAAAGGACATAAATATAGTCTGGACACACACAACACAACACATAGGCTTTTATCCTAGGAATAAGTTCCCATGGGTTGCGGAAACGGGATGTAAATTCCACGCGGGCAAATCCGCAGGCAGCAACTACAATATTATAATACACAGAAAAATTTGGGCTAAAATGAATTATCGTATGAATATATTGTATTTTTAGAGGTATGAACAGTATCTGCCATATTTTAACCCCAGTAGGTATGTGTACAGTCAGTTTCATAAATATCTTGACGACGAAGTCTCAAAATGATATTAAAACACTCGTATTAAGAGCAAACTTGTTGTGAACAATGTTTTATTGATTTATATGATATTATTGTCCGATTTAAAGGTGTGTACCAAATATCAGAACACTCGCCCAACTGGAAGGGGGTAAAAAAACTAGGATCATTTTGAGTAAGTAGGTACTTTGTTCGTAAACATCTTTCTGATGCTGACTGTACATATATATGTCCGCAGCACAAAATCCTGTTCGTTAAAAAATATTTCAGCAGTAAACTTTCATCTCGCATTATCCCGTCTAACGAAACATTTCATCATCTCTCAAATGTATACCTATATTTATAAATCTAATCAGATCTCTTTAAATTGCCAACGCTATCCAGACTTGTAGTACAAATTCGACGAAGAAAAATTTTCTTCATGTAATTTGCAGAAGCTTGAGAGATAACTAGAAAAGTTGTTCAAGAGAAAAAATAAAAGTGTCATCGCAGAATACGGGGGATAAGGTCGGGATATTAACACCGTCGGTAACGATGGGGCGGTCAGCACTGCCTATCCTTAGTAATTGCAGACGCTCGGCTTGAAGACAAGTCAAGTGGATGTCACTTGTTTTGTTGAACAAGATAGATTAAAAAGAATGTCCGTGTTTAAAGGTTCACTTCTGTGAGTACCGTCAGCATCAGAAAGATGTTGACGAAAGCTAGTACCATATTATAAATCAATAAAACAGTTTGATTTGTTCTTAATACGAGAGTTATAAGATCATTTTGAGACTTCGTCGTCAAGATATTTATGACGCTGACTGTACATTATTTTTAGACTTTAAGTCCGATAAATATTGTTTTTCGATAAACTATGGAGTGGATTCGCCGAAATTACGCTCCTTAAGTCCGCATTCATTCAAGCATTCAGTTTACTATCAGTCGAGGTGATGTCAAATTGACGTGTCCTAAATGGAAAAAATATCAAATCGGTTTTTTTTTATTAAGTTCGTTATTTTCAGGACAAGGTTTGTATGAAATAAACAAAAAAAGGTCCAGTGGGAACGGTAGGTATCTGAATTTCATGCGGCGAAGCCATGGGCAAGGCATAATAAAGTATGCTCACACAAACAAGCTAAAGACCAAGGAATTTAAACATCACTTCATTTTACAAAGCTTCGAAAGATAGTACAGCACATCTAAAATACTTAATCTGTTCACTTGAGTCATTTATGAACACTTCACTGATCACTGCTGTTGATACTATTAGGTATTTTCCTTTGATGTTAAAGCTATGTATCACTCGCTGAGCCCTCACGCAATACTAGTGAGGATCTTGGTAGGATGGAAATAATGTCTTTATATTTACTTATATATACTCACGCCTGTTATTCCCCGAAGGGGTAGGTAGAGGTGTACTAACATCCAAATTTTGCCAACTATGATTTTTAGTAATTAGTTATCAATAGTGATACTTCGTTGAATACCTATAATAATAACATATTTCTTTATTGTTAAATATATTGGAATGTTTACTATGTTGTCTTAATTATATCTAGTTTCCGATTTTTCAGCGCTGTTGCAAGCAAAATATCAGAAACTCGAAACAATCACTATCATCATCTACGAACTCTACGATATTAATTCTATTCTATTCGTAGATAGATAGGATATTATATCTGTCTACGATATTAAGACGAATTATCCTGATTGCATCCGAAGCCACGATGCTCTCGGAGCTACGGGTCTGCTTTCCAGCTCTTCCTCGTCCACTTCGCACGTACGTACGTCCATGGTAGTGAGACCATTTGAACGCATGTCACCCTCCAAGACGCTAAGTCAGGACTTCTTAGGCCTACCCCTTCTACCTGGAGCCGGTGGGGGTGCCATTGTCAGATAACTTGATACAATACAACATGGTAAATATCCCGATGTAGTCCACTTAGAGCACCCCGCCGAATAGCATAGGTACATCTAATTATAATGTGAGTAACCATAATAGTTTAAATACTTACAGAATACTAGCTCTTGCCCGCCCGCGTGGATGTCGGTTATCGCGACCAAACATAGCCTATGTGCTTTCTCAAGGTCTAATCTACCCTTATACGATACCAAATTTAATCAAAATCGGTTCAGTGGTTTAGGCGTGAAAACTTAACATACAGACAGACAGAGTTACTTTTGCATTTATAACACCCTCTGTGGCGTGGTGGTAGTGCACGCGACTGCCACGCAGGTGGCGCGGGTTCGACTCCCGCTCAGTGCAAATATTTGTATGCATGAATATGGTTATTTGCATTGGTCTGGGTGTTTCTATGTAGGTAATATGTATGTATTTACGAAAAAAAAATATTTAAGTATGTTTATCCGCATTCTAGATTCCATAACACAAGCTATAAAAACTTACCATGGGTCTAGATAGCGTTGTGTAGAATGTTGCAGAATATTTATAATATTAGTATGGATCACTAGTTCTAGACATCCTGTGGCTGTTTCGCTCTCAATCGCATCACCTTTTCTTCTATACAAAGACATCTAATAAGCCGGTTTATAGGTATACAGTCTTATAATATTATACCGTTAGACAAACTGCTTCATATTAGCAACACTATCACGGCTCACTAGTCAAGCCGTAGTCCTGAATCTTGTTACCAGACAATATTTTACGTGGGTGCAACGGACCGGAGTGGTTTGTTCCGCTACGAACTTCGAATAACGTTCACAAACTTTGAAGAGAACGTAAAATCCAGTTGGAGTTATTGATTGCCTTTAATTATTTTAGAATTCTTATAATCTTCGAGAAAAAAGGTTTGGTAATGTTTGCAAAGTACTTAAAGTAAAATGCAATCTCAACAAATTATTATCTTCTATGGTGTACAATGTAGAATATTTTTCATTGTCTTTTTATCTTCAACAGACGTCGCCTTTAAAGACGGATATAAAGAGAAGGGAAATTTTAAGTGATTCAGGTATGGCTCAATAGCTCAGTTGGCAGCGCATTCAACCTGTAAGGGAAAGGTCGTGGATTCAAGTCCCACTTGAGCGCTTCTTTTTCCCGATGTATTTCGATCTTCAACAGAGTTCTGTCGCCAGTATAGATGAATATAGCTCTGTGTTAAGTTCAGCCAAATCCGCAGTTAGACTGGTAAAGCGACTCCGATTCGCGACCCAGACTCCGAGGTGATAGCTTCGGATGCGACTGGGATTAGGGGATTTCCGCACGAAAAAAAAAAGAAAAAAAAAAAGGGATTAACGCTAGGATAAAGAAGAAGCCACGGCGCCGGCGCGCTGAAAAGCGTGTCTCCCCATCCCAGGAGCGAGTCGGGGACACCGTTGTCCCGGCCCTGGGTCAGGCGGGGTGCGAGGGATATGTCGATGACAACCTCACCTCCGGCCTAGCACCACGACCCACAGTCAGCGTGCGGTTTTAATCGGTTCGAGTCCGACATAACCTCCCCTTCCAGCTCCGGCAGGGGGGGTATCCGAGGGGATTTCCGCAGGGAAAAAAAAAGAAGAAGCTCTATGCAGATATACAGTCAGTCTTACTTCTTTACATATGGTCTGGCTGCTCATAAAATTATGCATCCATATCCATGCTAATATTATAAATGCGAAAGTAACTCTGTCTGTCTGTCTGTATGTTACGCTTTCACGCCTAAACCACTGAACTGATTTTGATGAAATTTGGTATAGGGGTAGATTAGACCTTGAGAAAGGACATAGGTAGGCTATGTTTTGTCGCGATAACTGACATCCACGCGGCCGGAGCCGCGGGCAAAAGCTAGTAGTGTATAAACAAAGTAAAGCCAACGAAGCGAGAGATAGAAGGTAAACAAAGTTTCAGCGGTTCCAAACATTTTTATTTGAAAATTATTACGTATCACTACAAGCGCATTCCAGACAGGAATGAAATTGCTCATAAGATGGCGGATCTGACAGTTTAGAACCGCTGTGCTGATAGCTTTCCTATACTACGAAACACGCAACGACAGCTGTCGCTCGGCTATTGTCGCGTACGTGTGATATGTGCGACAAGGACAGAGAAAATATTCGCTAGTTATCGCAACGTAACTCAGTAACGGTCGCTTCGTTTACCTTTTCTCTCGTCTCGTTGGCTTTACTTTAAAATGATCTTAAAGCATGAGAGAGGTAAAAAATTAAGAAAATATTTAAATTAAGATTAACAAAAAGCACTTACTTTTTCTTTTTTTATTTTCATTTACAATTTTACCAATTCAAATATTTGACAGAATGAATAGTGTTCAACTTGTTATGATTTTTTAGTCGCAATAAAACCATCGTTCCGTACACACGTATCTCTCTTAGTGAAATCCCTAACAAACAATAACAGACCTTATTAGCGTGACATATGGTCCTTCGAGCCGGATCAGTGCATTCACAAATAAACAAAAGGATTCCTCAGGACGACCCAAGCGGTCGCCCGAGAACAAAAGACTGCATTTTTTGTTAGCAAATAACCTATTATTTGCAACATTGTGGACGAATTGTAAACACATTACGCAAAAATATGACTTCTACAGCAGAACAATGTTTATCTATATTGGAAGATACGGCTTTATTGATGCAAAAAGCCCAAACAAACTTGAAGAAATGTCCAAAACAGCGACTCACTAAAGGATATATCGAAACTCGTATTCAAACCATTAATCAGTATTGGGATACTTTTAGAAAAACACATCAAGAACTTCTCAAATGTGTGCCAAAGGAAAAAAAACCTGAATTGTCATATTTTGTTAACGAAGATTACTGTATTTACGAAGATTTGTACTCGTGTTTACTAGCAGACTTGAGAGATTTGTTATCTACGCTTACGTATTCGAATCCGTCGGAGTTAAGTACAACAAAGTGTGGTGAGCAGCCTGTCAAATTACCGCAGATCCAATTACCTAAGTACTCCGGCATATACGAAGATTGGCCAGAGTTTAAAGACTTGTTTATCTCGTTGATTCATAACAATATAAACCTAAGTAACGTGCAAAAACTTCATTATTTGAAACTCAGTTTAAGTGGCGAGGCAGAGGCGTTGGTGAAAACTATAAAGAATACAAACGCTAATTACGAACAAGCTTGGAAGACTTTGGATGCGCGTTATGGCCACAGAAGATTGATAGTTCATGGCCTAGTTAAGAAGCTGTGTTTTCAAAGAAAAATTGCCATTCCAACAGCAAGTAATATTAAATCTTTGTTGGATGTCTCTAGCGAGTGTCTAGACAGCCTCAAAAATTTGAAGGTTTCGGTTGATTCTTGGGATCCTATAATAATATTTCTAGTCACACAGAAATTGGACTCAGAGTCACATCAGGAGTGGGAAAAGTTCGTAAGTAAAAAGGAAAACACAGAAGATTTACCTAAGTGGACTGAATTAGTGCGATTTTTGGAAATAAAGTTTCGTTCACTCGAAAGTTTCACCCCTCCATCTAAACCTGCTCATAAAAGTGGACAGGTAGCTCACGCTTCCACATCAAGTATGAGCAACTCGAGAAGCTGTATAATATGTGATGAAAAGCATACTCTATGCCACTGCAAGGGGTTCACAAAGCTAGAACCAGCGGAACGATGTGCCTTTGTTAGAAAACACAACCTATGTTTCAATTGTCTGGCGCCTGGTCATTCTGCCATGAAATGTCGTTTGAATATGAATTGCCGGGTTTGCAATAAACGTCATCACTCGTTGGTACACACCACTACACCATTCGAATCGTCAAACAACAAACCAGAAGACAGCCCAGACAACGTGCAGACTCACCATAGCCAGGTTCAAGATGAAGCCTTGGAACCAGAATGTTCTGAAGAAGCCAGTATCGAGTTATCCTCACACTGTACCACCCGTGGACCAAACGCATTACTGGCAACAGCTCTCGTAACAGTGAGAGATGTAACCGGATACCCTATAGCTTTACGCGCTCTGGTTGACATTGGGTCTCAAGCAACTATTATCAGTGAGCGAGCCGCGCAAATGCTTCGGCTTAAAAGATCACCTGTCAGTGGTAGCATCACTGGGGTTGGATCCACCAAGACTATGATCAAGTATGCAACTGAATTTGAACTTCTATCAAGAAATGATAAATCGTTTAATATGAAGGTCAAGGCTTACGTTATGTCAACGCGACTGACCACAAATTTACCATCCCAAACGATACCCATCAGCACCTGGTCACACCTAAATGGGTTATTGTTAGCTGATCCCGAATTTAACCACCCAGGAAGAGTTGATATGCTACTAGGTGTTGAAATATGTGCCCAAATCTTGAAGGGTGAAATAATCAAGGGTCCCCCAGGTACTCCATGTGCACAAAATACCAGCCTGGGCTGGATTCTATTTGGGAAGATTCCCGATGACAGGCAAGGACTAGATCTTACGGTGACCCATTTAAACCTAAATCTAGATGAGATGTTGAAGAATATGTGGGAATTAGACGATAATAACAAAAAAACACTTACTACAGAAGAAAGAAGATGTGAAGATCTTTACCTAGCTACGCATTCAAGGGCACCCGATGGACGTTACGTTGTACAACTACCTAAAAGGACGGAAATTTTATGTTGTACACAAGGAGAGACACGTAATATAGCTATGCATAGATTACAACAATTAGAAAAACGTCTTGAAAGAAATGAAAACCTGAAGAAGGAATATATAAGGGTAATGGAAGAATATAAACAAATGAACCACATGGAGGAAGTTCCAATTGAAGAACTTAGTAAACCTGCTGTATATCTGCCACATCATGCCGTTGTGAAGGAGGAAAAGGAAACAACCAAGGTAAGAACAGTATTTAATGCATCACAGAAGGGAAGAAACAATGTATCATTAAATGATGAGCTACTAGTCGGGCCACAGTTACAAGAAGACATGAGAAATTTAATCATGAGATGGCGAATGAAAAGAATATGTTTCACTGCAGATGTACAGAAAATGTATCGTCAAATATATGTCACAACGGAAGACAGAGACTTACAAAGAGTTCTCTGGCGCAGTCATTCGCAAGAACATGTGAAGGATTACAGACTCACACGAGTAACGTTTGGAACAGCATCCGCTCCCTATCTAGCAGTCAAAACTTTGCAGCAAGTAGCGGTCGATGAAGGTGGTGCATTTCCAGAAGCAGTTAAAGCCATAATGGAAGATTTCTTCATAGATGATCTGATGGGAGGTAAGGACACCGTAAATGAAGCAATTCAAGTAGCTAAAGACATTGATAGTATTCTACAAAGAGGTGGATTTACACTACAAAAATGGTGTTCCAACAATGCTGAGTTCTTACAACGGTTTGAACCTTCACAGAGAAGTTCTCATGCCAACGTAGGCATTCGAATAGATGGCACCATAAGAGCTCTGGGCATCAGCTGGAACATGGGCAAGGATGTCTTTCAATGTAGATTACAACTACCTAAGCCGTCAGAGATAATTACAAAACGATCAATACTAAGCGATATGCAGCGGCTTTTTGATCCTCTTGGCTGGCTGGCTCCTGCGATACTACCCGCTAAATTGCTCGTCCAAAGGCTATGGCTGCTAGGCATATCATGGGATGAGGAAGTGGACCCGAGAATCAAAAATGAGTGGTTTGAGGTGAGGGAGGCATTAACCTATCAAAATATGTTCGAAATAAAGCGGTGGTTGTACACTACATCTGAAAATATGAAGAACATCACGGTGCATGGGTTTTGTGACGCCTCGAATCGCGCATATGCAGCAGTGGCATATCTACGGGTTACCACCACAGAAGGAGATGTAAAAGTAAGCCTAATAGCCGCTAAAACTCGCGTGGCACCAATTAAGCCCGTTACCACACCACGCTTGGAGCTATGCGGAGCGGTATTGTTGTCTAGGCTTTTAAAACAAATAAAGGATGCTATAAGAGTGACTACAAACCAAATATTCATGTGGACTGACTCAACAATAGTGTTATCATGGTTACTAGGAGACCCGAGTCGCTGGCATACTTTTGTGAGAAATAGAGTAGTAGAAGTTCTGGACAACATTGGCACCAATTGGTACCATGTACAAACGCATGAAAATCCTGCAGACATCGCTTCCAGGGGAGCAAATCCGGTGCAATTAAAAGACAACATGATCTGGTGGCAAGGTCCAGAGTGGTTAAGAAAGGAAGAATTTAAATGCATTAGGCCTAACAATTTAAACACCAGTTTGGAACAAAGGCAAGTTGTAAACATAAATGTGAAAATAGGACTTACGAGTGAAAACATTTTAGCTAACAAAATTGATGCATTTGATAATCTACCAGAGTTACTCAAGACAATTACGTTTTGCAAAAGGTTTTTGAAGGGCAAGAATATGATCGACAAAGATGGAGCAATGACCACACGAGAATTGGATGATGCGCTAAAATCATGTGTTCGAATAACACAGCAAGCACGTTTTATGCAAGAAATAGCAGCGATAAGCGCAAATAAATCAATTAAAAAGGAAAGCAAATTAAAATCATTGAATCCATACATCGACAATGATGATCTATTACGGGTAGGTGGCAGGTTAAAAAATGCTAACCTGGATGAAGATAGTACACACCCGATGATCCTCGATGGTAAAAGTAACTTGGCCGAAATCATTGTACTAGACGCACACTTACAGACCTTACATGGTGGAGTGCAACTGATGTTGAGTTATTTACGAACGAAGTTTTGGATTCTAAAGGCAAAGAATATCGTCAAGGGAATAATTAGGAAATGTTTGAGATGTGCCAAACTAAGTGCTCAGGGTCGCACTCAACTTATGGGGGATTTGCCTAAGGAACGGGTGACTCCATCGAGACCCTTCTTACATAGTGGAGTAGACTTCGCTGGACCATACCAAATTCTTATGTCCAGAGGTAGAGGCGCGAAGGTCTCAAAGGCTTATATCTCTATTTTTGTTTGCATGGCTACAAAGGCGATACACCTAGAATTGGTGGGTGATCTAACGTCGGAGTCGTTTATAGGCGCTTTCCGCAGGTTTGTAGCCAGACGTGGGAAATGTGCTCATATGTGGAGCGATCAGGGCCGTAATTTTGTAGGAGCTAACAAGGAACTAATAACTGCCTGGAATGAAGCTAAGTTAAAGTTCGAAGGCCCCATTGCTGAGACACTGGCGCTTGATGGGACTCAGTGGCACTTCATCCCAGCATACAGCCCTCATATGGGTGGCTTATGGGAAGCGGGCGTTAAATCGTTAAAGCATCATTTAAGAAGAATAATGACGTCGCACTTGACCTTTGAAGAGATGAGTACCCTCCTGTGTCAAGTCGAGGCCTGTCTGAACTCTCGACCCCTAAGCCCAGTAGAAGATTTGGATACAGACAATATACAATCATTGACACCTGGTCATTTTTTGATAGGTGAAGCACCTATTGCTGTTCCGGGACCAGATGCGGCATTAGTACCAACGAATAATTTATCACGCTGGCAACACGTTCAAAGGTTGTTGTCTATTTTTTGGATCAGATGGCAACAAGAGTATTTGACTAGGCTGCAACAGCGGTCAAAATGGCAAAAAAGACATCCTGAACTGGATGTAGGAGATATCGTACTCATCAAAAATGATAATGTACCTCCACTCAAGTGGGCTCTGGGCAGAATTGTGGCGAAACATCCAGGAGCAGACGGTGTCACTAGGGTGTACAGCGTCAAAAGTGGTGAATGCATAAATCAAAGAGCAGCCAACAAACTATGTCTCTTGCCAATCAATGTTGAAACCTGAAGCTTTTTTTGTCAATTATTATTTTCGTTACTTCATAGTTGATTAATGTAATGAATATTGTTGTACAATAAGATAGTTTGTATTGTAAAACATGTAAGTACAAGTATCTTAAAGGTCTTAATAAGCCCTTTGGCGGCCGGCATGTTCAACTTGTTATGATTTTTTAGTCGCAATAAAACCATCGTTCCGTACACACGTATCTCTCTTAGTGAAATCCCTAACAAACAATAACAGACCTTATTAGCGTGACAAATAGAATTATACGAAATTGAATGTTATGCTGTCAATCAGACTTAATAAATTCCCGGTATAGGCAAAATTATTATGTTTTCATAATACCCTACGAAAAATTCAACACATGAGATGAAGCGACTGTTACGCCGTGCGTTCATTCAAATGTAGGTACTATAAAATTGAACGGACTCATCGTTTGCAAAACTGCTAGGCTAACTTAAGTAATTTTTAGACTTTTAGCAGCTAAACTGATTAATTCCGAAGTATCGGACCTTAATTTGAAGAAAATTAATAGCCAAACGCTATTAACTACTAATTAAATACAACTAACTATGCAACGTGTTTCATATTTCACCCCCTATTACGTGGGACCGAATACATTAATTGGTGAAATGTGGGTGTTAATTTACCTCTGCCTAACCCTCCAGGGATAAAAGCGTGATTATATGCATGTTTCTTATAAGATCACTTTGCTGCATTGTCATCATTCTCTGAGCAATTTCCCAACTCGGTTGGGGTTACCGATCCTAAGTCTAGTCCAACTAAGATGCGACTGAACTTCGATATTGTAAAGTAATAAATTAAAACAGGTCATTAATTGGATGACCAAACCTCCACTGATGAAACCCGCGCATCCTACGTAGCGGCCGCTTATACTACCGCCACAGAGGTTGTCTTCGTTGTGTGCCTGCATGTTGTGGCATGAAATAAAGAAAAGAAAGTACCTATAACAAATTCATTCGATTTAAAGTTAAATCCCAGCTTTTAAAATAAATGGAGTAAGTAAAAATAATTGAAAGACCATCATAATATTATGCTACTTGCCACTAACGCCGATAATTGGCAATTTCCTTGCCATTCGGAAACTCCATTCAGCGATCGAACTACATGCACAGCCAATAATTCCTTTTTACTACTCTATTGCATTTCTAGAAAATATTTTTTGCTAAAAGTCATATTAGCTAATGATTTAGAACGAATTCTTTCATAATCCATATCCATACTAATATTATAAATGCGAAAGTAACTCTATCTGTCTGTCTGTCTGTATGTTACGCTTTCACGCCTAAACTACTGAACCGATTTTGATGAAATTTGGTATAGGGGTAGATTAGACCTTGAGAAAGGACATAGGCTATGTTTGGTCGCGATAACCGACATCCACGCGGGCGGAGCCGCGGGCAAAAGCTAGTAAATAATATGCCCCGCAAGAGTTGCTGGTAGCGTATGAATTACTTATTAGCTTGAGAAACAAACGATTCAAATTTTTCTTAAAAACAATCTGACATGATTGGCGTAACATTTTTTTATTTGACGCCGATTGTATTAATTTGAAGAGGTCTTTTAAAATAAAACAACCTATCTATTTAGAACCCTTCCTTACAAATCACCACCATTCATTCCTTTAATTTGGTCGCGAAGTCACGAATTTCTGAAAACTCTTTCAAACATTCCAGCTTGAGTGGCACATGTATTAAAAGATAAATGCTTTGAATTTTCAATCCGGACCCTTCAGCGGAGCTCGTGAGTGATAGATACGTGCGGATCGGGGATATGAAGCGCCTATCTGATACATAACAATGAGGGTTCCGTAGCCCTAGCACGGGCTAGTTACAAAATGTACCTACCAACCTACTTATGTTCATTGCCTGCTTACCTTCATTGACGCCCCTCGAGGTTAAATTTTGATAGCAGATGTCCTTACTATTTTTCTGACAAACCCTATTATTTAAGCGATAAATAAATCACAGACTATTTTTTATCAGATACTTGATAGTTCATTTAATTTAATCTACGATGACGAATGATTTCAAAGCCTGCAAGTTTTACGTTATATATTATTGCAGTTGGACGCTATATATTGTTAAGTTAACTAAAATAACATAACATAACATATTAATTCATAATGTGACACGGCATTATTTCGCCATCATGCTCAAACGGCTAAACGAATCTGGCAGGAACTTGGTGCTTGGAAAAAAGCTTATTTACCTATATTATATTACAGATTATAGTATTATCATCTTATATAGATTATAGTATTATATCCACGGACAACAGTCAGTATATAGTCGTAGAAACGCTTTCCGAAAAAATAATGCAAAAATATAAGGTATAAGAATGCTCGATTATTAATATTAGGTCCTTACACATGAAATTGGCGTTTTCCGTACTGGCCACTTTAATCACGATTTCTCCTCTTTGGTAAGGAATTCAAATTCATATTTGAACAGCTATTTACTCATGTATTTGTGCTTCGATGACCGTCATTCATTTGTTTTTTTTCTTCTGTTTTTTTCTGTTTGCGTCACTCATTTTACAAAATGGAAAACTTAAAATATCGCATTATTTACGAATACGAGTTCCGCCGTGGCACTAGTGCTGCGGAAACGACTCGAAGGGTGAATGATGTTTATGGCGGTCATGTCGGAACCAAAAACGAACTGTGTTTTCTTTTGCAGAAAACACAGTTCGTTTTTGGTTCCAACGTTTTCGTTCTGGAAATTTCGACCTGCAGAACAAGCCCCGTGGACGGCCTGAGACCCAAGTTGATAATGAAGTATTGAAGGCTATTGTGGAAGCGGATCCATCGTAAACCACGTCCGAGTTAGCTGCAGGCTGCGGTGTTAGTGATTAAACTGTTTTGATTCACTTGAAGCAAATTGGGAAGATTAAAAAGCTTGAAAGGGGGGTACCTCACGAATTGACTGAAGCAAACCGGCAAACGCGCGTCGACTGCTGCGTTACATTACTGAACCGGCACAATAATGAAGGTATTTGAAACCGAATCATTACCTGTGATGAAAAATGGATTCTTTACGATAATCGGAAGCGCTCAGCGCAATGGTTGGATCCTGGCCAGCCAGCCAAATCCTGCCCCAAGCGAAAATTTACCCCAAAAAAGTTACTTGTGAGCGTTTGGTGGACTAGTGCCGGTATTGTTCATTACAGTTTTCTCAAATCTGACCCGACTATTACGGCTGATGTCTATTGTCAGCAATTGCAAACAATGATGGAAAAGCTAGCGGCTAAACAACCTTTCACGACAACGCTAGACCACACACCGCACAACAGACGGCTACCAGATTAGAAGAGCTCCAATTGGAATGTCTAAGACATCCTCCGTACTCCCCGGACCTTGCTCCAACGGATTACCATTTTTTTCGAAATTTGGACAACTTCTTGTAAGGGAAAAAATTCAACTCTGATGGGGCAGTCCAAATCGCCTTCACAGATTTTATTGATTCCCGTCCGACTGGTTTTTTTTAGTAAAGGGATCAATGAACTACCTATGAGATGGCAAAAGTGCATAGAAAACAATGGTTCATACTTTGATTAATTAAATATATTATATTTAAAAATATTCCACTTTTTGTTCCTCCCATACAAAACGCCAATTTCATATGTAAGGACCTAATATTATTAGATAATATATAACCGTCACACTTTCCCGTGCTAGGTCTCCCGATACGTGGGAATGAGGGTTCTCGGTTCAAGATTTCACTTCGTTTTATGAGAGCCTAATACTTCGCACGAGACGTTTTGCCTAGATAGCCTGTACACTGTACAGAGTAGGCTACTTTACTTCGGATTTGTGATGAATGGTAGTGAAACAATTTCAGTTTTTGTATAATATAGACATAGTCGGTAATCCCGACGTAGCCGTATGTTATATATTTTTTTTTCGTGTGTTAATCCCCTCGGATGCCTCCCCTGCCGGAGCTGGAAGGGGAGGCTATGTCGGACTCGAACCGACTAAAACCGCACGCCGACTTTAGGTCGTGGTGCTAGGACGGTGGTGAGGTTGTCTTCGATATATCCCTCACACCCCGGCTGACCCAGGGCCTTCACTTACGGTCTGGCCCTCCTCGGGAGAGGGGACAACGGTGTCGGCCTGCTTCTGCTGGGGTGACAGGGGGCTCCACCCGTCACCTTCAAGCCCGCCGCGCTCATGGGGAATCCGTATATTATACTAGTTTTTGTCCGCGGCTCCGGCCGCATGGATGTCGGTTATTACAACCGAAGATAGCCTATTTCCTTTCTCAAGCTTTAATCTATTCCTATATCAAATTTCATCAAAATAGGTTCATTGGTATAGGCGTGAAAGCGTAACATAAAGACAGACAGAGTTGCTTTCGCATTTAAAATATTAGTATGGATTTTTTACTTCATATCGCAAAAGCAGTCGTCTGTTATGTCAGAGATAACGAGTTTAATTCCCGCTTAGTGTAAATATCTTGTATGCATATCATTATGAACCTACCTATATCTGTTTCCATTGGTAAGTAGGTATGTTTCTCTATACAGTGTGTACCTATTTCTCGAAATATAATTTTTAATAACAAGCACTCCCTATATTCAATGAATAGAAATATCATTTTATCTTGTGCCATTGTCAGTCTAATTTAGTCCTACACTTTTGTATTCAAGAATTTCAGAAAGGCTTCTCAATTTAGTTGCTTTGATTAAGAAATTTTCAACTTACTCGTGAAACAAAATTAATTAGTTTAATTAATTAATGAAGTGAAATTTCAGACTTTATAAGTTTTAATAGTATTTAAATAATTAATTTGTTTAGATATTTTATAAATAACATTAACCTTTCGCTCTTTACTGTTAGTTATCATTTATCTTTGAGTTATCATGATATTAATCAACGTGTTATTTTGAGTTTTAAGTGTACAATATTGTTGTACTTAATAGTTATAACTGCTATGGTTACGACGAAACTGCAATTACCTACTGGTTAACGGTGGTTGGGATGAAAAATTTCATTTACAGAGCTCTTTTTGGTGGAAAATTTCTTATTCTCTTCAACTTTCAGCTCTATAGGAAGTACCCTGAGTTTTAAATTCCTATCGATTGCCTGAATATGCTACAAAATGTTTGATCATTTCACAGCAGTAAGAGGTTATCGACTTGATTATTTAGTATTGATTTCAACTTAATAACTCTACGTGTTTCTTAGAAAAATGACATACAGATACTGAAGTGAACGAATGAAGGTATGAATGAATGAAGGATGCCCCTTTAAGTTATCACTATATTGTTATGTCGGACTCGAACCGACTAAAACGCAACCTGCTGGAAATATCTCTCGCAAAGTTTATTCCTCCAGTTCTACACTGGGTGTAAGGGGAACGCTCCTGAAGCCGAAAACCCCTAATAGTACTCCAGGCAATAACACATTGGCATAAAAATAAAATCGATTTGGACAAAAAAAAATAATTCGAATTTTTTTTTTCATTTTTTTTGTTTTTTTTTGCATTCCACATTTTTTATTTTGCATACACAAAAAAATCTATTTTTTTTGTCTCAATAGATTTTATTTTTATGCCAATGTGTTATGTACCTGAAGTACTACCAGGGGTTTTCGGGTTCGGGAGCGTTCCCCTTACACCCGGTATAGAGTTGTCAGTGCGTGTATTAATACAAATTTGACAGGTTTTTGTAGTACATTGTTTGAAATTGGAAACGATTACTTATCCCATATTGAAGGTCCAGATTCGTTCTAATCCAGTTATCTTTATTTCTTTCGTACGTGCTGAAACGTGTCGATTAAAAAATTCAATATACTGAAATAGGGCGTCAAAAAGTAATTGCATACTGTTAGCATGCGCTGTAATGTTTACTCGGGTATGTGCAAGCCAGTATGTTTAATTACGTTTTTTTTTCATCATTCGATTTATAAAAGGCGATCTCGGTTGTTGGTGATAGTGCATTAATACCTAGATCAATGGCCCAGGATAGAATCCCACTCAGTGCAAATATTTGTAGGTAATAAATATATCTATTTGCTTTAGTCTACGGAGACTATCCCAATCCAAGCCTTGGGATGGTCCCAATTGCTTCAAAATTTGACACTTTGTAGTCCGGGCTCTGTTTGCGGTTGCTCAGTAGCATATAAGATTTTACGGTTGCGACTGCTGTCTGATCTTCTAAGTGAGCCGGTACCAGAACTTCGTCCAATGCACAGCAAGTTTATCATATCAACCAGAAGGTGAGGATGACTTGGATCCCGCAGGTCTTGACAGAGTTTGTAAGGCGACGTACATGTACACACGATCAGTCGAAACACGTTATGTACAGTGAAAAACAACGTTGGTAAAAACAAACTACTCAATAGAAGGGAATCTAGCCGTAAATATTCAAATCTTTAGAAAAGACATCAGATTTGGTTCAACGCAAGAGAACTTTAATATCTGAATAACTTCTCTATTAACTGTAACTATAACTTTTGCTATAAAACGACTAAGAGAAACAGCGTGCAATAAAAAGAAAGTGGGAATATACTTTTTATGAGTTTGTTACTGTAACCACATTTCAAAGTTTGAAATTGTTTCAAAGATAGTCCCTTTGTAGCGAGGTCAGTTTTGTTTTTGTTGAGACATGTCTCACGACAACACTATGACTGATGGTACTCGTATGTGCGTCACTTGTAGTAAAACGGTTGCCAGTAGTGTTAGACAAGTTGTATGTCGGTGTACGTGAGGGTAACCGCACTGGATAGACTTGGAAGACGAGGGTTGCTCAAAGTCAAGAAGAGGTGTCTCTGAAAGTAGCAAGTATGTTGCTGCTATAAACATTGTTACAATGTTTACTGTATTCTGTTATTACTGCGTAATAAAAAAAGCTCGCAATTAGTGAAAACCGGGATTGTCTCTAGAAATAATAGCCAGATTTGTTTTATTTTGGCTATTGCAGAAGTACCTATCGTTTGTTCTCCCAATCCTCGAAATGAAAGTCTACACTAGGTCCCCCTTTGCTAATCAGCCTGTAGGGTTATCAGTAGGTATAACTTGATTAAGAATGAATAAAGTGAATCGCTCAAATCAAACTCGAACCCGCGACCACTCTTTTCCCTTTAATTGCTTTTTCCATTCTTAGAGTGGATTCAGCCAAACCTACATTTAAACACAAGTAACTATTCCTGAATTAATGCAGCATCTCGAGTAAATCTACAATCTACCGTATAGCTAATCTAGAGTGAATGAGGAATGAATGTAAAAAGTACCCGGAAATTATGCGTTGTTTTAAAAAGGCACGTTTCAACTCGATTTGTCGTATTATAACGTGTGACAGAACTTGTAAAAAATATGACAATATGAGACGCCATTTCATTATTCTTATGGTGCGTCTACACTTGTGACATTTACGCCGTACAGTACTCCGTGACCGTGTCAGACACGCGTGTCAGTTCGTTAGTGTAGACGGGTTTTTCCCTCCCGTTTTGGCCTCCCGCCTCTCGCCTTCCGCCTCCCACATCTCGCCTCCCGTCTCCCGCCTCCCGCCTCTCGCCTCCCGCCTCCCGCCTCCCGCCTTCCGCCTCCCGCCTCCCGCCTCCCGCCTCCCGCCTCCCGCCTCCCGCCTCCCGCCTCCCGCCTCCCGCCTCCCGCCTCCCGCCTCCCGCCTTAATCTTAATCGATTTGAGTAGTTTTTTTTATATAGGACACGTCAATTTGACTTCACCTCGCCTGATGTTAAGCTAAAGGCAAAGTCTCGGAAAGAGGGTCACCATCGGAAACATGTACCATGTAAACAGTGGTGGCACTCAGCTTGACGGCTTCGTTAGATGCCTTTTCACGCCCCGCTTAAAGGACCCGGGACTGTAGGAAGAAGGAAACACGTGAGCTGGCAGGGAGTTCCAGGTCTTAATGGTGCGGCATAGGAATGAGTCGCTGAAAAGCTTGGTTCTAGCTGGTATACTCTGCACCGTATATGGATAGCATCTTAGCCCTGCACGTGTCGTCCTGTGTAGGAAAGGAGAGGGTGGGACTAATTGGAAGAGCTCGTCAGAACATTCACCATGGTAGAGACGGTAGAAAACTGCCAAAGACGCAACATCTCTACGCATCTGCAAAGGCTCGAGGGTGTTCGTGACCTCAGAATTCCCAATAATGCGAACCGCACGTCGCTGCAACCTGTCGAGAGCATCTAGTAAGTGCTTAATGGAGCCGTCCCAGAGATGTGAGCAGTATTCCACGCAGGAACGAATTTGGGTCTTGTATAGAAGACACCGCTGCTCCGGCGTGAAAAAACGTCTTACTCTGTTCAGGACTCCGAGTTTACGCGAGGCTGATTTGATGATACTCTCGATATAGTTTTTGTTATTCAGTTTGCAGCGAACATCCATACCGAGGATATTCAGGTGATCCTGCAGTGGCAGTGGTGTGCTCTGAAGAGTGGGAAGGGGTAGGAAAGGAGATACTTTTGCTGTAAACGCACATGCCTGGGTCTTCTTGGCATTGAACTCGACCGGGTTCCTAGCGCCTCATTGAGAAATGTGGTCCAGGATCCGGTCCAGCTCAGTGACAAGAAGCTGCCTTTTTTTCCGCGATATCAGACTGCTTGGCCGCAGGATTTGCGTAATATCTCCCGTGTAAGGTGCTGTCGTCTGCATGGCAATGAATGCTACCGTTAGAGAGCATATCATTGATATGCAGAAGAAAGAGAGTGGGAGATAAGACGGAACCCTGCGGCACGCCAGCATTTACCTGCAAGAACTCCGAAGCTCCGAAACGTAGATTTAAAATTTCATTCAAGTGCAACTTGAAATTAACTTTACACTAAACCTTACTACACTGATAATAATAAAAATGTTACTTTTCATTTCATAAAAAAAAATATTTTTCGTTACTTGTTGTTTCAAGAAAAGTATTGAGCTCTAGACATTGTTGTAAAGAAAAATAAGTCGGATCAGATACAAGATGTAACTTAACTCAATAGTTTATTTTTCTTCGTCCTTATTCTATAAAGGATTGGATCAGTTTTGTTTATCAAAAAGTAAACAGTACTTAACTACCATAAAGGTAACATTTTACCTTCAAGCAATGATATTACATAAAAAAGAGGTCTTTAATTCAATTGCTTTGATTTAGAACCTTTATTCCTTTACGTCTTTCAGAACCGCGATAAGTTTATAAAAAAATGGTGTTGGAAAACAGGCACACTGAAAACAAAGTAATATTATAAGGTTCTTTCATTCTTTTGACGTATGAAACTGTAATGAATTGACTGCCAAACGAACTTTTCACCCTATATACTACATTAATAGATATCATTTGGACACAAACACATAACATGATGATAAATGCTGAGCAAGGCGAAACCTTTTAAAAGTTGAGCATGAAAAATCGGTGGTCTCGGAGCGGCCGGGTGTCGCGGCTAATTTGCGGGCATCGATCACAACGGTGCTAACACAGAGTTAAGAATTATGGAAGTGCACCCTCCGCATATTTTAACAATAAAAATTTCAGTACACATTAATATTAATTCTGTTGTGTTTAAATTAGCTAAAATACACTAAAAACTCTAAAATTTATTATACGTCTAGATTGTATAGTCGTTTCGTAGAAAAAGATTATTATAGCGTGTGGCCGATTCCAGTCAGCGCTGACCATTTTGGCCGGACAGTTAATGGCCGTGAGGCCGGCCGAATAGTGCAAACAATTTTCGACCTTATTGACATCACATAGAACAGAGTTTTTTTTTCGTATATTCGAGATCAGCGGCATTTATTTATGCGAAATGACATGTAATTAAGAAAATGTTATTAAGGTCGATAATCGTTTTTCTGTTCTTATTAGTCCTTATAGTCGGATCGAGTCCCACAGCATTCCACCTTACGATTTTACTATCGAAACTGTGTCCATAATCTTTTTTTTTTCGAAACGACTGTACAATGTGGGTGTATAATTCAATTTTAGAGATTTTTAGCGTTTTGACAACAGAGAATTGGCATCATTGTTCAAAAGATGACGGAGGTACAACACGATGATATTTCTGTCTCAATCGAGCAGTCCGACTGGGAAGTACCTCTGCCCTGCAGAATACTGCGGCTATAGTAACCTCGTATTGTGTTCCTGGCGGTAATTAGGATAGCTAGAGCTCATTGAAATTGCCCTGTTCCATGAGTTTTTTTTTCATATATAGGACACATTAATTTGAGTTCACTCGCCTGATGGTAAGCTAAAGGCAAAGTCTCGGAAAGAGGGTCACCATACTTACCATTATAAACATGTACCATGTTAACAATCGTGGTGCTCAGCTTGACGGCCTCATTAGATGCCGTTTCACGCCGCGCTTATAGGACCCGGGACTGTAGGAAGAGGGACTGGAACAAAATTGGAACCGCGAGATAAATAAAAAACTTATCAAGTTAAAGGTTATTTTTTACAAGAGTTTTACCAGTCAATCAAAGTGTAGTACTTTGATTGAATCCTACTAAAAGACTTTACAAAAATTAATTCACTGGGTCGGTACCTTCAATACTGCAGACAGACATCTAGATAGGTATGTTATCGTTAAAACACCTCTCTTTTATAAATCTGGTTTTAAATATTCTGAACTACCTAAAGTGTTAACGTAACTTAGCCAACTGGGGTATCTATCCCGTTTCTTCGTTTTACCCTATCGCAAATAGAATATAAATCTTTATTTGCATAAAACATAGAGTGCATTGGTTTCTGTAAGAAAAACCATTCATACCGTAGTTAAAATAAAATAAAATACAAAGGCATTTCCAGTCTACTTATATCGAAACTGTGGTATTCGTACTTTGGCGTGCCGTTTGCCAATTTCAATTCAAATTGCGTGGAGTGGATTTCTACTCTCCTCATTCAGGTTTCTGAGTAATTAACACTTTGTGTACATTTTGGTGAAAAGTGTATATTATTTCGAAGTAGTGTTTTACTTTTTTTAGGGTGAGTTATGGTGAAAAGAAAATGGAACCCTTTTTACCTGACTGCCGAAGGAAGGAGGGAAATGTTTTTCGAGACTATGTATGTATGTATGTCCATTTATTTGGCACGGACTACAGCCTGAACGGATTGACGGATTTGGATGGTATGTGAGATGTCATTTGATTCGCCGTGATTGTGTGAGTGACACCAGGTATATTAAAATTTTGAGGAAATCAAAATGGCGGATTTTTGGCGCCAAAACGTTCGTTGTCAAAAATATTTTTAACTCAAACTTATCGAGTAGGCTATCAAAATCAAGGAAATTAGAAGAAGATTACAAAAAGATATACAATTGTTATATCATAACTAAAGAGTACAAAATGAAACAAATGATTAAAAAACAAATTATTAAAAAAAAAGAACCCGACTGCCACTGACAAGATCGAAATAAGTTTGATAGCAGGCGGTCCTATTTTCCAATCATAAACCGAAAGAATTTTAATGGGTACCGCCTGCTATCAAACTTATTTCGATCTTTTCAGTGGCAGTCTGATTTTTTTATTTTTTTAATAATTTGTTAGATTACTTAATAGTCTGTTTGTCTGTCAATACTAATTTTTCAACAACATGTGAAGTTAACAAGATGTAATACTTAATCCGGTGCCTTTTTTTGGAATAACCTTACTAACAAATACGGATGTTACTTACATAAAATTGGGTCCGTGAATAATATCTCTAATAGATTTAATTAATAAATTATACACAGGTCACCGCACCGTACTGAAAATAATTATATAACACTAGCTGTCCCGGCGAACTTCGTACCGCCAATTTTTTAGATCCCGTTCCCGCTGCACCATTTAGGGGGATGAAAAATAGATGTTGGCCGAGTCTCAGACCTACTCAATATGCTCACAAAATTTCAGCAAAATCGGTCAAGCCGTTTCGGAGGAGTATGGCAACGAAAACTGTGACACGAGAATTTTATATATAAGATTATATCGAAAGCTATTTATGACAGTGTTTTTCATACCTATTGCATATTTGCGCTAGAGTATTTTTTTATGTCTTTACATTGGAAACACTGAACCCTGAACTGCGAATTGAAGGCCTCGGATGCGATCAGATTTAAGGCAAGGAGGATGATGATCTTATTATCTTCTAAGTGACTTAAATTTTAAATTTAATCACATAACAGAAAGTAATCGAGGCCGTCAATAACCATAGCCTAAACTATAGGGAAACCTGCAGTCACGAACTCTCGCCTTTGCAGATGCGTAGAGATGTTGCGTCTTTGGCAGTAGTTCTGATGAGCACTTCCGATGAACACTTCTGATGGTCCTTTAAGCTGGCGTGAAAGGCACCTGACGAGACCGTCAAGCTGAATGCCATCACTGATAACATGATACATGTTTACGATGGTGACCCTCTTTCCGAGACTTTGCCTTTAGCTTACTATTAGGCGAGGTGAAGTCAAATTGAGGTGGCCTTTGTAAAAAAAAAAACAAAACAGTTCATTACACTTTTACTAACTACCGAACCACAAAATAAACAGTAGTTACAGAATTACCATAACGGACTCGCATAATTACGGCTAATCCCTCAAGAATGCCAAAAATCTAAATGTAGCCAATATTAGCCAATGTAGCTGTAATCCACGGTTACGAAACATGCCGTTGTAATTCTAAAAAGGCTATCATTAGCCACTGAGCCAACATTTGGGTCCGTTTAGTGAATAGAATGTGGGATAGCTGAATGAGATGGCCGGATTTCTCATTTGCGCTGAATAGAATTTCTAAGAGAAATGTCAATATTTACGTTCTATGTTTTAGTTGAATGTATGCTTTTCATGTTTTAGACCAAATCATCATCAAGGTTGAATCAGAATTTGTTAGTGGTCATTTTCACTAATCAATAAAAAAATTAAGTTCAAGGATGGTCATATGTTGTTTAAATAAATAATTATTTATGGTACAAAATGTATTTTTGTTAAAGGCAAATTCTCGTTTCACGTTGAAATGATATCCCGGTATCTACAAGAATCTGCTGATCACAGATTGGGATCAGTCAAGAGACGCAAGCATAGGCTATTACTAATTCCTTACTTTTTACGTCACTTACATTGGAGACAAAAAACTTACTGATTTAGAAAGCCAACCTTTGTGTCTGTTTTAACTTTGACTATTTGAATGATAATTACAATTTTTTATGATGTAACGGACACTATCCCAACTATGGAAGCAGGATTAACTTAATTGATAAATTATGTTCTTTATAAACTGACATGTAATATTCTAACAAATAAATGAGTTATGAGTTATGAGGCTTCTAGGCGCAAACTGTACTAGCCAAATACTGTAAGCATAGCTAGGATCTACATTTAATTAAGAAATAATCTCATATTTTATTTTCATCTACAATTGCAAAAAAATTAAGTTACTTATGTACCGAATTTTTTTGGTAAGTACTCGTATAATATTAATTGAGATGGGAGAAGGTCTGGGTACCCTGTACGGGGCATACCAAACAGAACCCTTCAGTATGTTTAACGTTTGTTTGCAAAACAGAGATGACAGGTACGCTGCAAAAGTTACAGATCCACCGAACGCTAAAATTTAATGTAAGGGCTTTCATAATGACCTTTCTAATTCATCTAAGATAATGACGTATTCTATATCAAAGATACAAACATTGGAACGTGACACTTATGTGAAAGCACATACTTAATATGAAACAGAGGTGTGATAGAGGACAAATCATGTTATTAAACTTTCACTTTCTAGGACACAAACTAACTTATACACAAATACAATAAGGTTACAAACTAGGCCGAAACCAAACTCATCCAAAAACAAAACTAAGTAAATAAAGACTTGCAACTCAAGGAGTAAACAGCCTTTGAAAAAAAAAACAATCCAAGTTTGACGTAGAAAACTTTTTTAATATTCTCAACGCTCAGTTTGATCTCGCCCCTAAAAATTTCCTATTCGTTGAGGGCTTCCCAAATGTAATTCTGCATGAAAGAAATGACAAAGTTCCGCCAAGTTAGTGGACATCTTTCAATCTCTGTGTTACGATTAAAATGAGGAAGTCTTTGATGAGTTTTTATTCCATTTTAATAGGTTTATTTTTGTGTGCACAATTTGCGCTTTTGCCTGTTATTTTTTTTTCTATAAAACATACAATTTTAACTTAATATCGTTCTATCGTTTTAGTTAAATTTATCGGAAATAACAGTGAATTAGAAACCAAGATTGTACCGTAGGAAGGATTAACCCATGTTTATAAAATTTATAACACAATATACACACATTGAGCTAATTGAATGATATACACACTGTGAGACAGATAATATTTCTTGCCTCTTGTTGAAAACAAAAAATAATTAAATGAAAATAATTAAATAAATCAAAATTTTACTGTACAAAAATTGATTTTACACCAAATATCTCAAATTACAAAAGATATTAAAAAGCCATAGATCTGAATTCAACCAAATCCTCGCAAATTTTCACGAACTATTTACCCCAAAATTTAGAAATCTTGTAATCGCATAGTCAACATACAAATACGACTCAAAAGTTCCCCTAAACCCGGTTCAAGAATGATTTGAGCACAAAAAAGTCATAATTCCACTCATTATGAAGAGGGATCGACTATTGTGAACGAGGGATATAATCCGGGGAACACAATGCCTCCTAAATGAAGCCAGCTCTTTCGTACAAAATTAGGGCCGGATCCGTATGCTTTTTCCTGTACAAAATTCACGTGTCGTGGAAATTTGGGACTGTAAATGGTTTTTACTTTTCCGTTTTCGGGTCTAAATTTGGTAGGTTTAATTAATTTGTTATTCGGATTTTCGTTCCTTTTTTCCACGTTTGGATGAGTTTTAAAGTTAAGCCTACGAAGAATATATATGACACGAGTACTGTTTTTTCTAGAAATTCTGAAATTTCTAGAAGTTCTAGAACTAGCTCGTGATCGATTTACACATTTTTTGTTTAATGAATAAAAACTTTGATATAATCTATATATATAAAAATGAACCCCTATTTCCCTTGGTCACGAGATGGCGCCTGAACGGCTGGACCGATGTCGCTAATTTTTTTTTTGTTGTGTTTGTTATTGTCAGGAGAAGGTTCTTATGAAAGAAAAAATGAAGGAAATTGCGCGGAAAATTAGAAAATTTAAGAATACTTAACCACCAATAGCTGACCCGACATACGCCATATTTTAGTTTGAATTAAAAATTTGGATTCGATAAAAATGTGTTTATTATTCTAATACTTTTTTATGATATTTTTCTACGTAATCTGACGTTTGACATAGAATTGACAGAATGCGTGCTGAAAATATCGTCAGAGGATGATTACTAGACATACTTCTGAATTTTCGTAACAGAGTGCCTTTTTTTCGTGTAAAGCAAACGATGGAAGGGAATTGCAGATTTGCTTGGGCCTAAACCTTTATGCTGGTTGTTGGTAGCTCTGTGGACGTAAGGGACCCGTTGCTATTTATTTTTAATTTACGTCGAAAAATTGATGGTTCATGGTAGTATAAACGCTCTGGAGCGTAGAGGTATATGGTTGTATGGGTCATTAGGTGTATGGGCCCCGGTGACCTATTGGTGTCGGGAGCTCCGTGGCTGGGCGTATGGGGCCCCTGTTACTTTTCGTTCTCAAAATAATTAGGAGAATTTTGATACATCTAATTGAAGTAAACACAGCATAACATCGTTGATTCTAACTTCTAAGGCGAAACGAAGTTTGCCGGGTCAGCTAGTTGATCAATAATTATAAAAAAGAAAATTCGTAAGCAAAGCGAGGGTTTTTCTAAAACTGAACTTTTTAAATTTAGAAACGTACACTTTTATAATTCAGCTGCAGACGTGCACATTCCTGATTAAAAATACAATATTAATACATTTGTTGTATTCCTATTCTCTGTTGCAAAGTTGTACCGGTATGCATGTAAATTGAGAGTCATACGGGAACCCGACCAACAATGTGCAATGAATGCTAATGTCTGCACACTGTCTCAATGGAAACACGCTCTTATAAAAACAAACATTAAAAATGTACATATTATACGATATTACTGACAACATTTCTCTGAACACGTATTAAGATTTGGAATTCATAGAAATACATAACTAAATATTTTTAATTGGAGGTTTGAGCTTCGATATTGAATATGTTTGTGAAAGTCAAATAATTACTGGGATAGTCTGGATACGCAAATAAGATAATTGGGTACTATTGCGTATATTGAAATAGACTTGTCCAGTGGACTGCTATAGGCCAATTGATTGATTGAAATGATTGGTGCCTTTTCTTCCAACCTGTCCATAATACCTAGGTAATATAGAGAACTATGATTGAAAGATCCATTTTTATTCATTTGAGATTCGTATATCTGCATAGTCCGATTTCTATTAATGGTACACCACACCAAGAATATAATACAAGTGTTATATAAGTAATAAATAATGTAGATATATTGTACCGTAGATGTTCACATAAGATTAAGTTACCAATACATAAAACATTATTCATTATTTTACTCAACTGATATTATAAAAATAAAATTGAGACAGACAGAATTTAATATATTGGCTGGAATGTGAAAGAAATGACAAAGAATACCAAATAATTTCTAAATGTTCATAATATTCACATAATTCGGTATCCAGACGGTAGGTACTTGAAAGATAAAACTATCTTGGTATTGTAGTATTGGCTTGTGACATGAATATCCATTAGGTGTATTTTTACACCTATTTGTTACGCGGTAGCCTAGTGGTATGGGTAATGGACTGCTGAGACGAGGTCTCGGGTTCGATCCCAGGTTTACCATGGCACACACCAAAGACTTTTCGATGCTTTTCGAAGTTATGTGTGTATTTATCGCTGGTTTATAAGTGCCCGGTTAATGGCAATAGGCTCGCCACCTATTACATTGGGACCTAAACATAAACTGGCGAAACGTGGGTGCTAGCACCTCTGCCTACCCCTTCGGGGAATACGGGCGTGAGTTTATGTTATGTTATGTTATGTTGTTCTTCTTCATCTTAGCGTTAATCCCAGTCGCATCCGAAGCTTTCAGCTTGGAGTCTGGGGTCTGCTTTACCAGTCTAACTGCGGATTTGGCTAAACTTTGATATTTTCTATGAAGAGATTGCCATCTGACCTGCCCAGAGGCAATATCGAAGCATTGCAGCTAGACCAGTTGTTGGACTTTTGATGGCTCCAACTACCCGTTAAGTCTGTCATAGATGTTCGTATGGCAACCGGGACCCACGGCTTAACGTGCTCTCCGAAGCCTACTACTAGCCCTATTGATATATGGATAACTTTTAACAATAGATGTTTGTCCCACCTACTGATAGTAAAATCAATCATTCCGTGAAATGACTGAATTGTAACTTCAGTTGTCATTGTCACATAATTACTATTTTATTCCAAATCAAAGAATTTAGCACGATTTGCAATATTGAAAGGCGGCCTCCTTCAGTTCACGGAATGGTTGATTTTACTATAGTATTAACCTCTTTAGCACCGTTAAAATAAAAAGTATCTACCAAACATTGGCTTATTATATGATTTGAGATTATTTACCATATTTTTCATTTAAGTTCCTGTATCCCCTGGTAAATATTCCGGTGAGGTGAACACTAGTTAACACTAAGTTATCAATCGGAGCTTTGCATCTTCCTAATGTTTTCTTCTCCAATCGTTCAGGTAGTGATATCAATTGTCATGTACAATTTTATTGATTTTAGATTAAATGAATTCAAGCCACATCCATCATCGAAAATTATCGTAAATTTTACATCTTTACATATCCAGTTATTGTTAGTGGAACATTTTGGAACCCTATCTAAACAATCCGGGTTGAAATTCACTAATTCTCTACAATAAAGGGGAGTCTTTCTTCGGCTGTAAAACCAAACTGCGGTCACCAACATCAATAAACCTTTCTAGTAAATGTTTACGCGTGGCCGCGCTCGCTTCCGAACTTTGCTCGCTTCTTTAAATAAAATGGGGCCTACGAAAGATGAGGGTACGGCTGCTGTGACCCGAGAATTGGTAACCGACATTAATTTACACGATAACTCCTTTAATTTCAGCGCAGAAATCTGTGCTTAGGTAAAATGTTTTGAGTTTGTTTATTATGATCAATTTATTTTTGATTGCTATTTTAATTCATAAATGCGTAGTATGTTTTTTATTCTAGGTATAAGAAGAAATAGACTATTTTGTTATTCCAAACTCAAATCTATTTTGTGACTTCCACACAGATTCTTTCATCTAATTTTGTGAGATATCTATCTCTCAACTGACACAAACACACACACATTTGCTTGAATCGGGTTATAGGATTTTCCCGTGCGTAATTTCAAATATGTAGTTGTGTTGTTATAGACATTGTAATATCTACTCACATGAAACAATGCTACGATTTTTTTTAACTTTATAAATACCTTCAAATAATGAAATTGACTATATACTTATTAGGACAATAATGTAATAATTATAATATATGGACAATTTCAACCTACAGAAACATTCATTTTTTACACACTCTGAAATGAAATGTACAAATAAAATGTCATCTTTTATGTTCTGCACGAAAGCAATAGCTTGAAGCCTAACTATAAGGGCCAAAACTTTGTCATTCGCTTCGTGGGACACAATGAAAAGTACCCCCTGAGGGTTTGCTTCGGTTGATTTTTATGATGAAAAATGACCGTTGTCCTTTTACTTACACATTGATTGTAAGCCAAAAAACATTTGTTCATTAGATGCTTGACTTGGGGTCAATATTTGAACTGAGCCCTTTCATGTTTGCGTAGGACATCTCTAAAGATGTTTGGAGAAAAGGTTGATGTTTGATCGATTATGAAATTTTCTGCGATTTTTTCGGGGTTGGCCCTTTAAGAATTTCATCGGCTGAAGTATTCTTATTTGATTCTTTGTTATGAACGTAATTTAATGTAAGAATTATCAACTATGAAAAGGCGTAGAGTCTGTTTATATTCATATACCTAATGTTTTTTTTGCCAATGAGCGTAGTGGCAGACAAACACGCGGCCCATTATTCTGATGGAAAGTGGTTACCGTGGCCTGTGGACGTGTGCAACACCAGGAGAGTCACTCGAGCTGCCGACTCTGTAAGCACAGAGAGTTTCTGTGTCGTCAGTATAGAAGACAAAGCAAGAAAAGCTTTTGGTCCTCCCATTGACAGTACTAAAACTCTCCAGTGAGTCTTCTCTGGCTACCCCACTCACCGCCGGGAACACAACCACCATTAAGACCTGGAACTCCCTGCCAGCTCACGTGTTTCCTTCTTCCTACAGTCCCAGGTCCTTTAAGCGGGGCGTGAAAAGGCATCGGAAGAGGCCGTCAAGCTGCCACGACTGTTAACATGGTACATGTTTACGATGGTGACCCTCTTTCTGAGACTTTGCCTTTAGCTTACCATCAGGCGAGGTGAAGTCAAATTGACGTGTCCTTTATAAAAAAAACAACACGAGGTTATGTATATATGTAGGGCAGGAGTACCTTAATTGGACGGAAATACCCTCTTTCATTCTTCATTTGACTTACAGCATCTCATTTCTTTCATCATCATCATCATCATCCTTAAGTTGGTCTCGGTCGCATCTGATGCCTTTACTTCGGCATCAGTTCACATTTTTCTCAATTTTACAAACCAAAAATTTGCGTATCTTCGTATTACAACACATATAAATTGCTTTCAGAAAATACCCATGGGAACACACTGAGGGCTTTTCAAATTATACAGAAGCATACGTATAATTTGCTTGATTGAAACGAACGATCCATTATAACTATAAAGTAATTTATTTATCAATAATTAATTTTATGAAAACTGAACCCGCCATATTAATTACACAAATTTATTAATAGAGTTGATACATAGCAATTAACTACATCGTTGATTATGAAAAGATTTCACTGTTAAATGTGTTCATATTGGAAGCGATTGGTATAGTCAATTGTCTTCAATATGAACTACCGAAGTGGAGGTCAGATGGTAGTCATGCAATTCTCCTCCAAATAAGCTGTCAGACAGATTACTATGGCAAAACTCACTCACTTACATGCGCCCAGTTTTTGTAAAAAGGGAAGGAAAGTTTTCGCGTCATATAATTATAGATTTGAGTGAAGTTGCACTATACATTTTCTAAGTACGAGTATATAATATTAACACATGATATAAGATATTATTATGTTATATATATTAGCCTAGTGGTATGGGTCATGGACTGCTGAGACGAGGTCTCGGGTTCGATCCCAGGTTTACCATGGCACACACCAATTACTTTTCGATGCTTTTCGAAGTTATGTGTGTATTTATCGCAGATTTATAAGTGCCCGGTTAATGGCAATATGCTCGCCACCTATTACATTGGGACCTAAACATAAACAGGCGAAATAACATAACATAAACTCAGGCCTATTCCTTCGGGGAATACAGGCGTGAGTTTAAGTTATGTTATGTTATGTATATTGCCGTGTTGGTACCCGGTGGAATAGAATAGGAATACCCCATTTCTCTTTGTGGGTGTCGTTAAAGGCGACTAAGGGATAGGGCTGTTCTCGATCTGACTGAACATACAGCCCAAGACAAAGCGCCCGCTAGACGCAATAGGCTCTCCCCCTATTACGTCGTGGGACCGAAAATCATAATTGGCGAAACGTGGGTGCTAATACACCTCTGCCTTCCCCTTCAGGGATTTACAGACGTGAGTATATAGATGGATGGATGTGTAATTTTAATTCATTTTAACTATAAATCATTTTAATAGATAGGTATACGACTACTGTCTACAGACAGCCTCTGTGGCGTGGCGGTAGTGCATGCGACTGCCACGCAGGAGGCGCGGCGGGTTCGATTCCCGCTCAGTGCAAATATTTGTATGCATGAATATGGCTATTTGCATTGGTCAGGGTGTTTCTATGTATAATACCTATGTATGTATTTAAAAAAAAAATATAAGTATGTTTATCCGCATTCTAGATTCCATAACACAAGCTATAAAGCTTACCATGGGTCTAGTTAGCGTTGTGTAGAATGTTGTGGAATATTTATTATTATTTATTTATTTATTTATTGTATTACTACTACGACTACCACTGTAATAAAAAAGCAATTTTATTTTGTATCAATACTACCTTTCGATCAATAAACGTCACGTTACAAAGATCAACAAATTAATATTCCACCAATGAATTTATTCAGTGAGTCCCTGTTGATTTGGAATCCAATTTTAGGTTATTTAAATAGTCCTCCCTGAGGACTGGGTCGAAATTAGAAGAGACGTTTGCACGTTTTCCTGAAGCGTGCTTAAATACGTAGGCAAATGTAATTACTTTTTGTGGATAGGGTTAGCATTTATATCCTTAGGACTATATTTGAAGTGAATAGAAAATTTAATAATAAACCAAAATAGACTGCCATCATAAAATACTTACAGATGCAATGGATAATAAAACGATGCACAGTGGTGGCATTAGTGGATTATAAAGTTACCTAGATAATAGTTTAACAAGCATCATGCAACCTATTGGGAAGCGGCATCGGGTTATAGGGAGCCCTCGCCAGTGGATAATACTATGTCTATTCTGTGGAGGTGTTGTGAACGCTAAATATGTTTAGAAGTAAGAATAAAATAATAATATTGTAAATGAAGAAAGAAGACCTTAAAATCGTATAGTGAAATTTCATTGTGAATGATAAAATATTTCTTCGAAAAACATTGGAAAAAATGAAATGCTCAAGTGAGACTCGAACTCACTTGAGCAGTTAGCATAATAAATGCTATAAAAAAATTCATTCAAAAAAAAAAAAAAAAAAAAAAAAAAATTTCTTCTTCGTGTCAGTGGCGACAATTAAAAGCCAGCCTAAAACTCGGCGACTTTGACTGCTTCTTCCGTCGCTTCATTTAGTCGGCAATCGTGCCAGGTGTAGGGGCACAGTGGGCTCGATAAGATGTGGTCCATCGGCTGCAGAGGTGTACCACAGACACAGCCAACACCCACTGCTCTCCAGGTAACCCCATTTTACCCGGTTCGCACCACAGCAGCCGATCGAAGACCTCAACCTATTTAAGGATTTCCAGATGGTTCATTTATTTCATGCCCGGGTGGTAGGTTCTCAGCGAGCTGGATGTTATCTGACGCCACTTCTGGTACCGAGCGCTCTTGGGTTGGCTCATCTCAGCAGCACTACATCGAAGGCAGCTCCGCCTGGCCGAAGGCTCTGAAAGCGGGGCTGAGTATGGCATGTTGGAAGAGTGGGTACCGTTCATCAGTTAGTTTCCTGTTTTCTCTTCTTCTCGAAATACTATAGCGCTATATTTTATTTGCAGTTCTACAACTCTGCAAATATTCAAGCACTTCGAAAAACACCGGAAAAAATGAACTGCTCAAGTGAGACCTGAATTTAAAAATTAGCATAATAAATGCTATAAAAATTCATTCAAATATTCAAGCACTTGTTAGGCCCGGTAACCGCTTATCATCAAAGTCGTAGTTTTCATATCACTTTACATGAGTATTTTCTTTGTGCCTTTGAATATCGTCTGCTGAATCATCCTACCTGCCACTATTGTTTTCACATTTTGTGTCCGCAACCTGGGCTTAAGGGAGGAAATAAAATTATACTTATTGTCCAACCAGATTTTTTTTTCTGTACCGGCACCTAATTATACGGTGCCTTGTGCCCAGGTAGTGGACACAAAATGTTAATATAATAGTGGTCGGTAGGTTGCGGTAAGGCCCTCTGGTTGTTTCCTCTGGAGTGACCGTACTTCGCCTCTTAGACGGTCGGCTCCAATGGTTGAGGGTATCTGGGGTCCTCGGTTCTGGCGCGTTAGCGTTGGTTCAGGGGCCGATATTCAAAGGCACAAAGAAAAAAATCTGAAATAACAAACATTCGCTGTGAACAGCCACCACTTATTTTTTCTTCCTGTACTCTCCTGTACTCCAGTATTCTTCCTACCCCACGTAACCACCAATAGGAAGAGTACTGCGTAGTGGTGTTGTCGAAGTGGTACCCAACCAGAACGGAGTTTAAGAAGACCAATAAGATTATGAAATAGGACATCCTACCATTATGTGAAAAGGATGGCTGAGTGGGTTGAGAAGGTATGGAAAATGTGATTAAGGGACAATGTCTGGATATTTGGGGGCTTTATTTGCCTAAATGCCAGCGACTGCCATGATTGTACCTATATATGAGTGTGAATGCTCTACTTGCTTACATATTGCTGGGATGGTTTGACCACTCTGGATACTTGCAACTTTTTGAGCACTCTGATTGTCAGTGTAGTATTGGAGTTTTGGTTTTCAGATTATTTTGAGTATTTTAGTCATCAACATTTTTCTGATGCTCAACAAGCTCTGATGATCAACATAAAAACAACCAACAAAGCTATGCAATTTTAGATTTGTGATTTATAATATATTTATGGCTTTACTTACCAGTACGGCAGTACCTAATAAAACAGACTACTCTTGTTAATTTTGTAATAATATTTCGTAGAAAATAGGTACATGCCAACCCTACGCACTAACAATGTGAAGATGTCGCCCTCTAGATGAGTTACTCCCTTGATTTAATCAGTCAAATTCTGAGATTTGTTCGGTAGGCATTGTGTTACGTATCTACCTAATCATATTCTTTGTGTAGAACGCCACTGGATTTCTCAGGAAATATTTACATCTTACTTCAATTCAACAGGTAGTTTTATGCCTAGGTATATAGGAATATAAAGTACTGGACTTATCCAATCTTGAATTCGTTATATACCTACTAGATTCCAGTGCACTGAAAATATTTAACGTAAGTTAATATAATATCGAAGGTGAAAAAGTGAAAACATGTTGGAATGCAGGCAGTATCCATTTGCATATCGTAAACCGCAATTATGTTATTTTAATTTATAAGACGATCCTATAATATAAAAAAAAAACAAGATTTTGGCAAAAATATTAGTACCTAATTATGAGATGACCGAAAGTAAAGCCAACGAGACGAGAGAAAAAAGGTAAACAAAGCGACCATTACTGAGTTACGTTTCGCATATATCACACGTAAGCGTCAATGGCCGAGTGAAAGCTGTCGTTGCGTATTTCGTTGTACAGGAAAGCTGTCAGCACAGCGGTTCTAACTGTCAGATCCACCATCTTATGAGCAATTTTATTTCTGTCTGGTACGCGCTTGAAGTGAAACATAATGATTTTCAAATAAAAAAGTTTGGCACCCCCTTTTTTTTTATTTCGTGCGGAAATCCCCTCGGATACCCCCTCTTCCGGAGCAGGAAGGAGAGGTTATGTCGGACTTGAACCGACTAAAACCGCACGCCGACTGTGGGTCGTGGTGCTAGGCCGGAGGTGAGGTTGTCATCGACATATCCCTCGCACCCCGGCTGACCCTCGCACCCCGGCTGACAAGTTTGGAACCCCTGAAACATTGTTTACCTTTTTTCTCTCGCTTCGTTGGCTTTACTTTAGTACATAACGCCGTGTTGGTTCCCGGTGAAGTAGAATAGGACCGCCCTAGAAAGAGCTACGGAATATAGCTGTTCTCCACCCGACAGTAAACATATAGCCCAAGACAAAGTGCCCAATAGACGGCTATAGACTCGCCTCCTATTACGTGGGACCGAAAATCATAGTTGGTGACATGTGGGAGTTAAATCACCCCTGCCTGCCCCTTTGGGACTTTACAGGCGTGAGTATATAATTATATATGTGTACATAATGAGATACATACAATTTTATATCATTTAATAAAGTGTATCACTAAAATAAAAATAAAAAACTGGCGAAATGTGGGTGCTAGCACCTCTGCCGACCCCTTCGGGGAGTACCGGTTTGAGTTTATGTCATGTTATGATAAGTAAAATAAAAATAACACAATATATTCAAATTAATGTCAAATTCAAATAACATAGTGCGGTAGCCTAGTGGTATGGGTAAAGGACTGCTGAGACGAGGTCTCGGGTTCGATCCCAGGTTTACCATGGCACACACCAATGACTATACGATGCTTTTCGAAGTTATGTGTGTATTTATCGCAGGTTTATATGTGCCCGGTTGATGGCAATAGGCTCGCCACCTATTACATTGGGACCTAAACATAAACTGGCGAAATGTGGGTGCTAGCACCTCTGCCTACCCCTTCGGGGAATACAGGCGTGAGTTTATGTTATGATGTCAAATAACATTTGACATCAAACTTAAACTGCTAAAGTAAAGATTTAGAATCAACACAATAGTAATCTCTAAAAATACGAGAATTTACGCAAATAAATCATCCTTGTAATCTAAAGGCATTATAAAATATTTGTAGGGACATATTTTATATATAAAAATATGTAGCTTATTACCATAAGCGTAAACGTCGGATTCACATAAATAACGTACGTTCAGATAAAAGTGCTGTAAAAAATAAAGCGCTTAAAGTGATGTTTACGCATAAATTATAATCCACAAAGTACGACCGTGATTTGTGGAACTGCTTAAGCTGACTTTCAGGTTTTTTTTGATATTCCAATATATTTTCATTTGGTGTTAAACTCTTCTACTTACACGCAGATATTTTAACTGTTACTAAGCAATCATCTACTATATAAAAATAAGTCGGGTTTTTCTTCCTGACGCTATAACTCCAGAACGCACGAACCGATTTGGCTAATTTTGGTCTTGAATTATTTGTGGAAGTCCAGGAAAAGGTTTTTACGTTGAGAAAAATTCGAATAATTGCCGGGAACCGACATCCACGCGAGTGGAGCCGCGGGCAAAAGCTAGTATTGTAATAAAGTCATGCGATCAGCATTACAGAACAGTAAAAAATTGATTATTTTACTGTATATTCTTAATGGGGTTAGAAAAAAAAGTAATAAAACCTTAGTAAAGGTAGAAGATCAGCTAAGCCCGCAGGATTATGAAGACCTAGACCTACCTCTCCAGAGAATTGACCAATATCTTTGGGATCGGATCCAATCTCGTCTGCAGCTCGGTACGCCTACTGATTGACTGAATAGCACATTTTTTTCTCTCAGGTTGGGAGCTCAAATTTCTCAAAATCATTAAGTAACTTATTTTCAGAAGATTACAAAATATTTACACACAATGGTATTTTATAAAATGTTGTTCACACCCTAAAATGATGACAAAAAGTTGATCATTTATCACAACGCGACAGTGCGCTTCCCAAAAAAAATGTTTTTGTAGTAATATTATTGAAACAAATAATGATACAATCCATAAAAATTAAAAACATTGATGTATTATATTATTATTTGTATATTGTTTGCGTAATTTTTTAAGCCACCATGCTCCTGCATAATCGTTAGTTTATAAACGCTTACACATCATGATTTATTATTAACCGGACGGTTAATTAAATGTACCGCAAAGATCTGTACACTTTGAGAACGAATATACATTAAAAATACTCAAATAATTCGAAAGAACGAATTTTCACGAAGTTCAAACTTGAACGAACTGAAGTTTCTTCTGTGAATTTAGCGCACATTCTAATGCACTTAACTGATTGCACTATCTGCTGTAAAATTCAACAGAACAATCTCCCGTACAAATGCTTCCTAATTTCATAGTATCCCTGTGTTTGAGGGTGAATTTCTAATGTTGTTCTTTTGTGAGGAAACCATTGAGGTAAGAAGGGTGAACAATGATCCATTTTTCTTGTTGGTCCTTAGAGAAAGTAAATAGTTTTTCGTCATCATCATACTCGTAACTTATGTACAAAGTAATATTTTGAATTGGAATTAAGTATAAGAAGCAGTTTGTCTTGAATATTTTTCTTATAACAGCTCGGGTAAGTTCAATTCCCAGCTTTGTCTTTAAATTCTTATGAGAGACTTAAAGAAAGCCGTAAAATGTGATACAAAAGCTAAAAAACTTTTATTGGCAATAAAACTATTGAATTAGGTAAGTAAGAATATTTTATTGTTTGCGAATATGTTTATGTCTTCTTTATCTTAGCGTTAATCCTAGTTGCATCCAAAACTTTCAGCTTGGATCTGGGGTGGTCCACTTTACCAGACTAACTGCGGATTTGGCTAAGCTTCGATATTTTCTATGAAGCGACCCGGCTGACCTCCACAACCCAAAGGCGATATCGAAGCTTTGCAGCTAGACCAGTTGTTGGACTTTTGAGGGCTCCAACTACCTTAGATGTTCGAATGGCAACCGGGACTGACAGCTTAACGTGCTCTCCGAGGCACGACCAGACCAATGCAAATACCCATATTAATGCATACAAATATTGGCATCGAGAAGAGATCGAACACACGCCTACTGCGTGGCGACCGCGTTCACTACCGCTACGCCACTGAGGCTGTTTTTGTGTATTCTTTATTTAAATGTTTAAATATTGTTCAGTAAGGTAGAAGTAAGGCCACCACAAATTGAAACATTTTAGAGGCACGCCGTCGGTGGGTCGTAGGTTGCCGGAGGTGAGATTGGCTGTGTTAAATACCGTAGACTTCGACCAAGCACCGATCTCTTGCACCCCAACCGACCCAAATATCGTATAATAGTTAAACTGGCCATTTTATTTTATTACTCGCTGACGCCCGCTTGGAATTAATATCCCGTAAAATTTAAAAATACCACATCCATTTTTACATTCATTTTATTTTGCACGACCGTGCAAGATAACAAAAGTCACGTGTTTACGATAGCCATAAACACAGGTGGGAGGTACTAAAATAAAAATAAATATTTTAATTCGCGAGGGCCTCGGCGTGATTCTCTGCCTCCACTCAGGTAAGGAATCATGCCGTAAGAGCACTCTTGAATTTTTTTCTTACACATCCTAAAAATTACCTGTAAACAAACAAGAATGCACAAATATTGCCTGTTTAAAAATAAAAGATGGAACATACTTAGTATCCATTTGTCTAGAGCGTAAATTGATACCTGAATCTCGGCCCTTATTGCTTCATCAGTACGATTCTGGTTTTACTCTCACACCTAACTGAATCCGACAAATGACATTCCATTCGACAGTCTCCTCGCCTTTTATATTGTTTCAATCAACCATCATCTCTCAGAGTGCGACGGAACTTTAAAGCCAAGTGTTCCAATATTTTATTTCCTTTCGACTAAGTTACGTATTGTTTTAGCACTTTATATCTAAGTTAGTGAGAACTGGAAAACGCTACTAGATTAGTTTTTATTTTGCACCAGTTTATATTATACCGATTAGTTTGCGGTCGCAAGATGACATCGGGTGTATGTGCTATTGCCATGAATGCACCATTTTTTATTAAAATGGTCTTGATTTTTTTTTATGAAGGACACGTCAATTTGACTTCACCTCGTCTGATGTTAGGCTAAAGACAAAGTCTCGGAAAGAGGGTCACCATCGTAAAAATGTACCATGTTAACAGTGATGGCACTCAGCTTGACGGCCTCATCAGATCCTTTTCAGGCCCCGCTTAAAGGACCCGGGACTCTAGGCAGAAGGAAACACGTGAGCTGGCAGGTAGTTCCAGGCTTAGTGGTGTGGCATAGGAATGAGTCATTGAAACGCTTGGTTCTAACAGGTATACTCTGCACCGTATATGGATGGCATCTTAGCCCTGCACGTGTCGTCCTGTGAAGGAAAGGAGAGGGTGGGACACTTAAAAACTATCTTAACTATAATTGGTTGAATAGAACCGGAGATAATCGTATGATGAATCATGTAATCGGTATCCAGAGCATGCATCAGCTAGTACCATATAAAACATTGTGGATGAGTATTATAGATGAATACATATAACTTATGTAACTGTAAGTAAGTTTACGTGTCTACAGAATTAGTTTTATGTACAGAAATACTTAAGAACTAGGCTAAACAACACACTGAAAGTGTTGGAAACTAAGTTCGTTCTCTTTATACCAGGCACCCGTTTGTGTAAATGGTACGTATGTGAAGATAATAAATTAAGTGTAGATACAGATCGGTATTTGGAAGAAAGCTATCAATTTTATGACAAGGATTGAGTCATCATCATCATCCTTGTGCCAATGCCGGTCACATCCGTAGATTTGACCTCGGAGTCAGGGGTCTTCATTTTCCAGTTAGCTGCGTGTTTTGGTGAACTTCAATATTTTCCATGTAGCGATTGCCATCTGACCTCCATAACTCAATGGCGATATCAAAGTGTGACTGTTAGACCTGTTGTTAGATTTTTTAGGGCTCCAACTACACTTAATATTCGTATGAGTGGAAATACCCAGACCACTGCAAATAGGCAGTTGAATCGAACTCATGGTCGCTGTGTTACAGTCGCGTTGACTACCATCATGCCAAAGAGGCTTTCATGTAACAAGGACTGAGTGTAATTGTAATAATATTTGATAGGATTACGAAAAGATGAACTTAAAATGAAGTTTACGTATTATCAACATTGGGGTATGTTGTGTCTATTAATATTGATGAATACGAAATACATCGAGAAAAGTAAGCGCTCAAGTGGGACTTGAACCCACGACCTTTCCCATACAGGGGGAATGCTCTTCCAAGCTATTGAGCCACACCTGAATCACTTCAAATTTCGCTTATCTTTATATCCATCTTTAAGGACGACGGTTATTGTTATTATTGATGAATATTTTAAAGATTGAAGCAAAACTAACACTTTTTAAAAAAATAAGAATTCTGCTCTGAAGAATATATATTAGTCCTTCACACCGTTTCGCTGTCGGCAGGTACTTCAAACTCAATATTAACTATACAAGCAGACATTGATTCAAGTTTCTGAAGCCTTACTGAGAAATACGCAGGATAAACTTTCTTTTTCCTCAAAAGTTGTCTTGCTTAGTCGCAGTTGGTTCGTTTCTAAAATAAATTAAATTGTATATTTTGAAACCGGATATTATCTGAAGCCCCAAAAATGAGGAAAATATCTAAAGCAAAACGATTTAAGGAAAACGCCCGTAAAAATCATAAAAATTACCAACGTGTTTTGCGAAGCAGTCACATGGGCTTTCCATGGGCCCAATTAGAATGGCTCTATGAAAGGGAGAGCCAAGGCCTATTTGTTCCGTTCCGGTGAGCAATTAACGAGCCACGTGGCGATACATTATGCACTGAGAAAGATGGCATCCAACGCTTTGTGAACACTGAATTTGGGTCAACCACAAAGTCGACAGAAATAGAGCTTTTGAAACCTTTTACGTTGCGCGACGGGCAATTTTCATGTTGGTTTTGAATGGAAGAGCGTAAACGGGTCAGATGTTTGCTGTTAATAAATGGGTGGCTTTGGTAAATTAGTTGGATGGTACTGCTTTTTCATATCTTTTCTTTGGTGATTCAGTGAGACGGGTTCCTTTTGTTTTGTTATTTTTTGTTATATTGTCAACATTTTCAAGTTACGTTAGAAAGGATACTTTATTGACCGAGTATTATTCTACGTTTAAGAAATGAGCTATGAATGAAGAATCACAAGAACATTATGTCGTTAAAATTCATTTAGATAGCTTAGAATAGATTACTTCTTCGGATTAGTGGATATATGAAACCAATTAAGATTTTACACGCCAAGTCCAACCTTACTGGCTAGTTAGTAGGGTACACCTGTTGTAGTTTTCTATGAATAGTTGGTCTGATAGATTCTAAGATAACATAGTTATCGCAGATATTATATAGCTTATGCGCCTGTATATTCCCGAAGGTGCAAATACAGATGTGAACACACACATTTCACCAACGATGATTGGCAGTTCCATTTAATAAGAGGCGAGCCTATTGCCGACAAGCAGGCACTTTGACATAGACTTTATGGTTTTACTGTAGATAACAGCTTCACCCCTTATTAGCCTTTTACGACACCCACGAGAAGAAACACAGGGAGAATTAATACTGGGGTGAAGAGGAATCTTTGGATTAATACTAGAGTACTAATGTTAGTAGTTAGACATCACAACTTCTTTTGGATGCTCCAAGCTTTATTCAAAATCTCTTATTCATCTTACAAAATTATTCGCTTAAAATACAGCTTTAAGTAGATATTTCGTTCAATTTTATAACACAAACGTAAAGATTAAACTTTTCATTAATGTTACGAAAAATTTGTGCCTACCATCATAATCAAATATCCCAAACTCGCGTCAAATTGAAAAAGTTACAAAAATTACATCCCGTCATTGGAAGCCCGATAAACTTTTCTGGCCAATTTTTTACGGCAACGTGTCGAAATTGCCAAAATGTATACACCCTGAAGTACAATTGTAGGATTGCTCTCGTCTTTGACGGTATATTACCCTCATATTTCATCTTCGATCGGTCGAATCGCTTGAGGAAATTTGTTTGGGTGTATTGCTCAGAAATCGTTTGTTTTGTGAAGATTCTTCCGTATTTTATTTGTGGCTTTATGTGTGAATAATCCAGTTATTGGTTTTGAGGATGGTTGTATTTTAAGTTTGAATTAAATATATTTGATTATTAAACTCATTATTTGCTTCTTCATTTGAACACTAATCCCGTTTGCAAAAGTATTTTGTTGTCCTGTCCTACTTCCTACGGCTTATTTCCGATTCCCCACGAATACTTATCAGCTTTATACTTATGACATAAAATATGTAAAAAATTGTTGTTTGTGGATGTTTAGATGGTTGGATTTTTGAATGTTTCTCTTTCAATCAAATGAACGAATGCAGCTGATATATGCTATAGAGATGGTTTAATTTTCGGTATTACTGTTATCCCCGGAATGGATTAAAACAGAATTCGACGTACCGTGCAACGACGGTTAGTTATTATTAGGTCCTTACATATGAAATTGGCGTTTTTCGTACTGGCCACTTTAATCACGATTTTCTCCTCTTGGTAAAGAATTCCCAATTCAAATTTGTACAGCTATTTACTCATGTATTTGTGCTTCGATGACCGTCATTCATTTGTTTTTTTTCTTCTGTTTTTTTCTGTTTGCGTCACTCATTTTACAAAATGGAAAACTTAAAATATCGCATTATTTACGAATACGAGTTCCGCCGTGGTACTAGTGCTGCGGAAACGACTCAAAGGGTGAATGATGTTTATGGCGGTCATGTTGCAAAAGAAAACACAGTTCGTTTTTGGTTCCAACGTTTTCGTTCTGGAAATTTCGACCTGCAGAACAAGCCCCGTGGACGGCCTGAGACCCAAGTTGATAATGAAGTATTGAAGGCTATTGTGGAAGCGGATCCATCGCAAACCACGTCCGAGTTAGCTGCAGGCTGCGGTGTTAGTGATAAAACTGTTTTAATTCACTTGAAGCAAATTGGGAAGATTAAAAAGCTTGAAAGGTGGGTACCTCACGAATTGACTGAAGCAAACCAAATTAGAAGAGCTTCAATTGGAATGTCTAAGACATCCTCCGTACTCCCCGGACCTTGCTCCAACAGATTACCATTTTTTTCGAAATTTGGACAACTTCTTGCAAGGGAAAAAATTCGAGTACGGGGCAGTGGTCCAACTGCTCTGTCCAACCAGTTGGACCATGGGTCTTGACTAGGGGCAGTTGTCCAACTTTTAAAATAGTTGGACCACAGCACCTTTTGAGGTTTCCCTGGTCCAATTCATTTAAAAATGTAAGTTGCTAACTCTTTAATTTTGATAACTCTCAACTGCGTCTTTGTGTGTGTATGGTACTTTATGGTTTACGGTTATATTGTGAACCTCTTTGCAGTAAAATAACGAAATGAAAGTCGGGTGACTGTTTTACAATTTTTTTTTTTAATATTTTACAACATTCAACGAAATTTATCTAAGGCATGACCTACAGTGATATCACCTGAAACCAGTTGCAGCTGAATTTCTCGTATATAATCATCATTCTCAATATAAACCTTACGTCTTTTGTGTGCGTTGTTGCTTGACAAAGTTGTAAAATTTTCTAAAACATTTAATAGACGTAACATTGTAACATTTTTTGAATTAATGCGTCGGCCTAATTTTGCATGTAAGCTTTCTGAAATGTTATTAGTTCTATGCCTTTGGCTAAATACGCTAATAAGTTGAGAAAATTCAGAAAAATTTCCTTTAATCCAATAATTCTCTATTTATTTAATCAGTGTGTTAGCTTCAAAACTACTTTCTTTTTTTATGTAGTCCCAGCCTTCTACAAATTTATCACTATGCAATAGTGGCAAAACTGAACATAATGAAATAATTCTTTTGAGCCTTTTTGATTTAGTTTTTAAAATACCTAATTTTTTGGCTTTTCTCCAAATACATTGTGGCCAGTGATAATAACAGCCTACAATTTTAACTGTTGGACAAAATTCTTTTATGCTGTTCAGAATAGACATTTCAAAATCGCAATGAAATATTTTTGGATCACAATTTAATTGCGATCTTAGCATTTCAAATAGCGCAAAATAAGTCGATTGCTTTTTGTCACTTAAAAAAGCAAAAACTAAAGGCTCCACATTAGTATCCTCATTTGTACTTCCCGTGTCGGCAAATATAGTGAATAATTGTACGAAAGGTTTGGGGCAACATTTAAAGGTTCCGTCGGCAAAATACTCATTTAAGTTTTTCATCAATTCCCTTGCTTTTGACGAACAAAAATCTATTATTCGCGTTCCTTCACAGTAATAATCAGTAAGTAGAAAATCTTTAAATTTTAGTGGTACTTCTATTATTTCTTTCTCCTTCACAGTAATAATCAGTAAGTAGAAAATCTTTAAATTTTAGTGGTACTTCTATTATTTCCGTGTTAGAAAATACCATTTTTGAAACACCCAATGATTGGTTTCTAGCATTATAAAGGCTATGCTTCAAATTTGAATATGATGGAAATGTCGTTATAGTATCATATGTAGTATTTTTATATTTAGTTATAGTATCGTTGTACAATTATTGTTGAATAGGTTCATCGGAAACCTTTACTTGTTTTTTCAAGTTGTCTATTGATAGTGATATTTCATTTTGTACATCATTTGGAATACAACTATCACAATGTGGCGTCACGTTTACAACTTCCTCCTTTAACTAAAATTAAAAAAAACTTATTAAAATTATTATTAACAATGTTTCCGTAATGACTGTAGTGGACTGTAAATAGAAAATTCTACATAGATGGTACATACGTACATTAACGGTTAGCGATCCCTTGCAACTCATTTTCGTTTTATTTGCGCATCTCCAATATGCATTTCCACTTTTATAAACACGAACTTTATAGTATTGACGACTATTATATAGCATCACCGTTCCACCTTTTCTTTCCACAAAAACACACGGAACCTCTTCATCCATTATTCTTTAGATATAAATAATTTTCTGTACGATTTTATTTCAATTTAAAGTCTTTTCGTATAACAACCTGATACAATCATGACAAATGTATTGTACTTTATTTGATAACAACCAGCCAGTACCTACCTCCCCCTATTTACTGAAAAGAGGTTCACAATATAACCGTAAACCATAAAGTACCATACACACACAAAGACGCAGTTGAGAGTTATCAGAATTAAAGAGTTGGCAACTTACATTTTTTAAATGAATTGGACCAGGGAAACCTCAAAAGGTGCTGTGGTCCAACTATTTTAAAAGTTGGACAACTGCCCCTAGTCAAGACCCATGGTCCAACTGGTTGGACAGAGCAGTTGGACCACTGCCCCGTACTGAAAAATTCAACTCTGATGGGGCAGTCCAAATCGCCTTCACAGATTTTATTGATTCCTGTCCGATGGTTTTTTTAGTAAAGGGATCAATGAACTACCTATGAGATGGCAAAAATGCATAGAAAACAACGGTTCATACTTTGATTAATTAAATATGTTATATTTAAAAATATTCGACTTTTTGTTCCTCCCATACAAAACGCCAATTTCATATGTAAGGACCAATATTATTTATTGAAATCTTGAAAAATGAATTCCTAAAAATGTAATATGGAAGAGGTAATAATGTAGTAGATACGTAGGAAAATATCCACATTTTATCTATGTTTATCCGAGTATTTCTCTATGAGAGGTCCTGGTTTAAGTCCCGTTCTCAATATTGACTTGTCTGATTGTTTTTCATCAATAAATGCAAAAGATTCAATAGTCTTCTATCGAGATGATTATGCTGGTATTAGCCTTCTATTACGAGTAGGTACGTATAAATACATACCATAGACCTTTGCATACCCCTTCTGCGATACTTGTAAGCCTTTAGGTACTGTGGCACATACTTTTAAACTACACTCAGACAAGTGCCTACTTTGGGCGTAGGTATCTGCGGCTCAAAGGAGGCTCAAGAACACAACGGGTTTTGTAAGCATCGTAGAGATGCAGCCCTTCTGTTAATCGTACTTAAGGGGTCTTAAGTCTAGTGTGCCAGCAGCACTTGACGTATAAACGTGAGAGGCTATTAGTTATAACATTTTTTATAAAAGAATATTAGCAACCGAAGAACTAAGCTAAATTGCTCGTGTTAGGAGTGAGTTCACGTCGGTAGTGTATTGGCCAGGATTTCAATTCGGGACATTGCATTGAATTATTACAAGACCAAATATGTATCTATTATTTAAATTGATATACTTTAACAAGGGGCAAAAGAGATTGAATGAACCAAAGTGTGAATAGAAATAAAAGATCATTATGATTTATCCAATAATTAGATACTTCTATGTCGTCTTATGTAATTTTTACTTCTTTTTAACAATAACTTTCAATGATACGCTACACCAGCAATAGGAATATATAAGAGAAATTAAATCTAACAATAAAAGTTAACAGTATATTCCATTTTTTTCACCAAAGCGCATAAAGTGGAATTATAGCTACCTCATTTCAACAAAAATATTAACAAGTCAAATATTCGCAGGGCCTCATATACCCAACATTCTTATACACACCTAATTAGCCTTTTTAGTTGCTTTCTTGGACAACATAGTCATCATATCGTGATCTTTGTTGACAAAACAATCACAGTAGGTGCCCATATATTTTTGGATGCTGAATATACACAACATGGTAGTTAATGTAAGCAGGGGTGACCTACCCTCTGAATATCGGACGTCGGCCTAAAGATATATGGGTCAGTATACGCACAGCATACTAATACGTAAACACAGCAATGACGTAACGAAATCATCGCACGAAAACTCTTTACAAAGTTTTAAAAGTAAAAAAAATGTGAATAAGTAGGTATATACTACAACGCCTTAATCTTGCCACACCTTAAGAATACCTTGAGCTCGTCTTGAGTCTTCTGCCTCTTTTGTATAATTCAGGCCTTATATTCATATGGATAGGTATCGAATTTTTGCTCAAAGATAGGTATATTTAGCTAGTGGGAGCGACGACTTGAGCAACGACGCGCAGGGCATGCCGTCATAGAGGCGGTAAGGCCCATCATGGGGGAATGGCTCGAGAGGCCACATGGCAGCCTCTCGTATCGACTGACGCAGATTATCACCGGGCACGGGTGCTTCGGGAGATATCTGTGTCGGATCGAAAAGGAGCCAACGTCCGAGTGCCATCACTGCGACGCGAGTGAGGACACGGGGCTGCACACGCTCACCGAGTGTCCGGCATGGGTCGGACCGAGGCGGGAGCTAGTGGCGGCCCTGGGAGTGAGAGTTCTTACCCTCGCCACCCTGCTCACAGCAATGGTCCGCTGCGCGGACGCGTGGGCGGCCGGCGTCTCCTTCAGCAAGCAGGTAATGGTCGTGAAGGAGACGGTGGAGCGGGAGAGGCGGCGCGGGCGAGAAAGACTCGCGGATCGCGCCGCCCGCACGCGCAGGCAACTCGGGCGTCGGAGGGCACTGACTGACCTCCGTCCCCCATGAGCACTGGCCTGGGGGTGACGGGTAGAGCCGCCTGTCACCCCAGCAGAAGCAGGCCACGGCGGCGGCGCGCTCAATAGCGCGCCTCCCCATTCCGGGGGCGAGTTGGGGACACCGTTGTCCCCCCTCCTGAGGAGGGCCAGACCGTAAGGGATGGACCTGGGTCAGCCGGGGTGCGAGGGATATGTCTATGACAACCTCACCTCCGGCCTAGCACCAAGACCCACAGTTGGCGTGCTGTTTTAGTCGGTTCGAGTCCGACATAACCTCCCCTTCCGGCTCCGGCAGGGGGGGTATCCGAGGGGATTTACGCACGAAAAAAAAAAAAGGTATATTTAGCTACAATGTGGTAAGTACAATTTTGAATACAAGATGATCGAAACCACTTTTACGTTTTTGTGTAAAATTTTATTTATTACACCCCATCGCCAAACAAACACCAACACAGAACGGGTTTACCACTGATGACCGAAATTCATTTGATCATTTGACGTGTGACCGATAAAACATTAGGCAATTCTACTACTGATCGAATGAACAGTTGACCAAAAGAGTTTTTATCGAACCAACAATTAAGAACAACAAGAACAACAAGAACTTTAACAAGAACTTTTATTACATGGTTATAAAAAAATAATGACGAAGCCTTCTAACCTAACCTAACCAAGTCGGGTTTGTGCTCCTTTCTCAATAAAGTTATCACTAACATTCCCTGGTGCCACACTGTTTTTCGACCAAACGTTCATTCGATCAGTAGTAAAAATACCAAATGATCAAATAAATTTCGGTCACCAGTGGTAAATCGAGACAGAACTTTGATATTGCCCGTGGGTTGTGAAGGTCAGATGACAGTCGCTACACAGAAAATATCGAAGTTCAGCCGCTTCGCAGTTAGATTGGAAAGTTGACCCCAACCGGATTGGGAAATGGCTCAGAGGATGATTAATACGGCTTACCGCATAATAACCTATTCACAAATGCTTGGCACGCGGTATCCTTTGTAAAAAGTGGTAAGATTAAAATATAATTATATTATTTTAATTAGATCCTGGTACTCGTAATTAGATTTTGTGTTCATTTATGTAATTCCTAATTAAAATATTAGTACACGGGTTCGTGACAAACGCTAACAAAGACCCTGTTTCAATTTTTTATTATTGTCATGTTACGATCTTATCTACCGGAACGAAAGATATTTTTTTTTAATAAAATTACTTCTTATAAAGAAGTAATCGAGAAAAGGAGACTGAAATGATTACATACAATCTTGGGCCTAGTTGTAAGAAGATGAAAGTGGTGTCAATTAATAGCTTATATATTATCAACCTTTCACTGAAAATTCTGCGGATTTTGTCAATCTGAGAACAGAGATATAAGAGATTATGTAAAAGTGAGGTTATGTTAAAATCTTTACCTAACAGCTGATTCCTGAAGTGCAAAATGTGTTCTTTTGCACTAATAGTTATTATATTTACTAGAAAATGTTTGAAAAATCATATGAATGAACGTCAACGACTTCAAGCGATAGGTAGGTAACAGGTAAGGAGATAGGGAAAGGATGTCTAAAATAAAATAAGAAATCATTGAATACCTATAGTGTTTTATTCACCTTCTATTAAACACATTTTACATTTTAAACCTGCCAGGATGGTAGCTGGTTAGATAAGGTTACAGGTATTTACTTACAGACTGAGGTGCAAGCCATTGCCGAATCACTGACAGAATTGTTTCATCGTGTAAGGGCCGTCGGCCCAGTGTATTGCAGTGACCAGTGGATATACCACAATTCACACAGCGATCCATAGTTTCAATAATATCCAATCCACAAGCTGGCGGTAAAATGCAAAATAACAATGCCAAGTCGAACGTGTGAGTGATCTTCGGTGTCCAAGGTGAAAGCAAGGGTCGTACAAGGTAGGCAGGGTCAGAATCCGTAAAATACAAAGCAGTTGTCGTAAATGATGACGAATAATCGGGAAAGCACGCAAAACACATCGGAAAACACGAAACGATGAGCAAACAAAAACAGTCAGCAACTGTCTAGTGTGAAGCACAGAGTAAGTAATGTTAGTCAGCTACCATGTCAGTGACATAGACTACAAATATAAGAGAGATTTGAATCGATATGAAATCGATAATCATTAATATTAGTTTTTCAGTAATTAATTGATATTTGATTTAATAATATGTCTGTAATTATATGCAATATAATGCATATAAGTATATATAGTGCATTTAATTACTTTGAGTTAATTATTTACAGATAATATTTTAGTGTATAATCGATTACTCAATTGATAATCTCACGAAAACTATTTTCTCATATTTCTCCGCATTCAGATTGAGAATTGAGGTGATTTTTCATATTCTAAGATAGAAAAATATGACTAATTTTTTAGATCATATCTCAACTTATTACATTTGGGCCCACTATTTTCCATCTCCTTTGTAATTATCATTGTATTTAGCTTATCGGATACCTGTAACCTATATTAACTGTGCTGTAACTGATAGCTGAACTGATCATACCACCAAAAACTTTGATATTTGCGCAGGTGTGCTATAAGTGGATCAAAACTAAAAATAAAGACTGATGCATTTCCTTTTAGAAAATCGGCTGAAAATGTTAATAAATTTTGTAATACACCATTATGTCTTTGTTCATCCCAAACAATCTAATTTGGAATTGAATCTCCTTCAAAATGAAGGGTCTTTTGGAACTAGAATATTATAATTTCCGTTTTAAATTACTTTGTCTAATCCTCTAATCTCCAACAATTTTGCTGAAACTCTTACTCCTTCCTAAAAAATTGAAAATTGGAGCTCAATTTTATCCCTGCATTATTTATTTTCAAGGGATTTTAAAGCACTACTAAAGAACAATCCCGATTTATAATAAGAAAATCAACGGGGAGTCCTTGTTGATTTGATTATGAGCGATTAATTCAACGGGTTAATATCGTACCACAAATATTTAAGGCAAAGAACAAAGATGCGGCTTAATTAATTCTTTAATTTTGCTTGTTGCTTTGATCACTCTTATTTCTTTTTGTTAGGGTTTATTATGTTTGTAAAGGGGCGGGTTAAGACTGCCTCCGGTTCTTTTCCTTGCCCTTTTTAGTTAAAATGTAATGGTTTTTATTTTAAGAGTGTCAGCTGTCACACTGCATAATCTGAATAATCATGGCACCTTTTTATGCGTAAATTCTACCGACCCTGTAAGAACCTTCTCATAGTAAGAAATTACAGTCATTCTTAAAGAACCCCATATTGTCGTCACTTTTAAAATCTACAACTTGGAGTTCATTCCGCTCCTTGAGCGTGTGAGGGATGAAGTTCCTTTCATACCGCACAATGCGCAGCATTTGCGGATGTAATGTGTGTGTGTGATACATTCCTTGCCTATGGTTAGTGGTGCGATCATAGAATGTAGCTGTGAGCGTCATGTCAAACAATTCAACATCGCCGAGCAATCGGGGTCACTTGATTCTAATTACCCACTACCATACAGTTGTAGACAAAAGTAAAAATTAAAATAACACCATTCATACTTATTGCTGTTAAATTAATTCAATAACACAGTAATTTCAATTTTAATGTAAGAAACTTTTCATATTTTTGGTGACATCCAAAACTATGAAAATCTGGCTACGTTCTCGTACGACCCACAAGTGGACCCACACACAAAATTCTTCGTATGACCCGAATTGATAATAATGTTGTAACGATATTAATGTTACCATGCAGAAACGTCATCCGAAGTACTTATTCCAAAGAACTAAATATAAGGTCATTAGCAAATTTTATTGCAGTATCAACAGGAAAAGAAACAAATTGTCGTCTCAGCCGACTCTTCTTATAAGGGCCATTTCAATGAAGTCCAAATAATTCTCGTCCTTCATTAGTACTATGGTACAATTTTATTCTCTTGTAACTCAGCATTCAATTAACTTAATAGGCACATGCCAGTCACAGTTGTTAGCCAATTAACTAATGAAGTACCGGAGCGGATCCGTCGACGTAATTCTATGACGTCTCTGACAATAAAAAGGGATTTAAAGTGGGACACAGAATTCTATTAGTGCAAGCGAATTCTGAATTCGAAATGCATTGTGCTGAAGTATGGTCTTGACGTGATTGAGGGGTATTATACTGAGTCTATTGGAATGTAGTTGGATTTATCTATTGTTTGGAAATGTGTAGTTTCATTTTGAGTGTTCATTGGTTTTTAATTTTTTATAGTATTGGATTTTGAAACGAAATTGAATTATTCTGATGCTAAAATTTGTTTTTGTCGTAAACAAGAGGTGCTAGTTGGGCTATAATATGCAAGGCTATTTAGAGCTAAGAAGTTAGGTATTGTAGATCATTTAATAGTATCTAAGGCCTCTCAAGGTATTTGGGACCCAAACTAACATCACTTCTAAACTGGTACTCTTATTTATTGGTAGACTTTTCTCTCAGTGCTGGGTGGTCAGATGACAGTTGCTCCTGGAAAAGCTAAAATAAAAGTAGTAGACCCAACGGCTCCAAATGAAATGATAGTAAAGGGGTAAAATATTATTAACCCAGATAAGGATCTTGTTATCTGAAATAAGTTATTTAGATTTGAATAATTGGAAATAGAAGTCACACATCGGTCAGAAATTAAACTACCTAAGTACATTTGAAAAATAGAAACGTGCATCAACTAATATTTTTTCTGTTAATGCGTATTCTCAAATCATCAAATAATCAGCCTATTGCAGTCCAGATATAGATAGACCTATCCCTCACCCGATCCTCCGCAATCCATACTAATATTATAAATGCGAAAGTAACTCTGTCTGTCTGTCTGTATGTTACGCTTTCACGCCTTAACCACTGAACCGATGAAATTTTGGTATAAGGGTAGATTAGACCTTGAGAAAAGACATAGGCTATGTTTGGTCGCGATAACCGACATCCACGAAGGCGGAGCCGCGGGCAAAAGAAAGTATTATTTAACCCTTATCAATAAAACGGTCTTAAATATTTGTAAGTTCAACTATAAAAAGCAATGCCAATTAAAACATTGCGGTTGTATTAAAATTAAAACATAAAGTGAACTACTGCAATTTCAACATTCGGCGGTGGTACGGCTTGTAAGCTCTGGGCGCTCTGGGTAACAAGAAACATCGATATAGAAGTGCAACTGCCGCGGCCGATGCTTAATGAGCGCAGTTGTTACCGAACGAGTGCCGGTTAGAGATGTAGTCTCGCTGAGCCGGTTGATATCGATATTGAAAAATACATTTTTGATGTGAAACATTATAGTGATACCCAGTAGCGAAGGATGAAAACTTTCGAAAGGGAATCTGGTGATAAAAGTTCTAACCTCGATCTAGTTTGTCAAACTTAAACATCTTTCAACTTTTTCTAAAATCTCTGCAAAGAGAAGCCGGCATGAATCAGGTTATAGGGACCCATCACCACTGATGGTTCACCTTTTGAAAGTTTTATTTACGATGCGATGCTATGCGATTCCTCCTGTCATCACTGCGGTGAGTCAATATTTTTGAAGGAAAACCCTCATGAGGCGTTTTCAGTACTTTTTTGATGAACAAAAATCATGGAAATTGCGTCATCGTAATCTAATGCTTGGGCCGTTACCAAATGCGTCACGCCACGTCAGAATATGTGAGGTCGTCTAGGCATATATAATTCACAAGTAATTAGTTTTTATTTCTATCGTCAATCACCAAGGAGTGTTCTAGATGTTTTTCTTTAATTTTATCTTCATAGATGAGCCCCCGCGATATTACAAGATATTTATTTATATCGGACTGCAACCGAATTAAACCGCAGTTCCTTTCATGACAGCCATAATATTTGAGGGTCTCAAGAATTTTTCTTAACTGCTAATGATGTTGACTCCAAAGACTCTTCCGTTTTTTTATCACTTTTTGGCGTGCATTGGTAATTCAGTACCTCGTAAGAGTACTCAAAAGTTTTTTTATACCTATTAGGTGGCAGACAAACACGGCCCACCTGATGAGAAATGGTTATCGCGGCCTTAGACCAGAAACATTACGTGCTGCCTACCTTTCTTGAAGAACTCCATATTGTAGTACTCACTATTTCTAATACTACGATAATAAACAAACTCCTACGATACATCACTACGTGAAGAGAACTGCTTAATAACTGTCACAGTGAGTGTTCCACCACAATTCAGGTGAACTCGATGCTCGTTTGACTCATTCAACGCTTGTTATATTTCACTAATAATACAATTTTAGATGCCTTTTGTGCATTTTAGTACACATCTTCTGTTATTATAAAAATAAAAGATTTTATTGTCTGTTTGTTTGAAATTAAATTTGAGAAAACTCATTGGAGCGCTAATCATGCTAAACAAATACAATAATTTTAGCAGGAATTGACGAGATCACAGTACAAACATACCTTGGTTTGTCTGACGTTTCGATCAGGTTACATCGGCCGTGGTCACAGGCTGACTGATCACGGATCGCATATCATGATCGCGTTAATTACCGTTAAAATTATCGCATTAATTTCCGATCACGATAGTGTAAAAGTTATCATGGTAAAGAAACTTTCTTACTTTGAACCTTGCCATATCTTTTATTTCCTTTAATTAATTTATCCATGTTGAAACAGGTTAATGTTTATCCATACTTAATATTATAAATGCGAAAGTAACTCTGTCTTTCTGTCTGTCTGTATGTTTCGCTTTTACGCCTAAACCACTGAACCGATTTTGATGAAATTAGGTATAGGGATAGGTTAGACCTTGAGAAAGGACATAGGTTATGTTTAGTCGCGATAACCAAGGTCCGGTTCGGTTTATATAAATAACTAATTCCTTAAATATTATTAAATATCTGAATGTTGTTCCCTCGATGTTTCTTTTGAGGCTGTATTATAAACCTCATACTTTATCCACACTCGGTTACATTCATCCACGTAAAGATTTGTTTTGATCATTATATATTCATTATCGGAGGGGGAATATTCAGTTGCCGTCTCCACGAGATTCATACCGGCCTATTTATCACTTTCAGATAAATGAGCATTCGGATGTTTCGTAGTTCGCTGGTTACCCTCCTTGTTTATAGTGCAGGAGCTGAGATATAATTATGTGTAGGTAATCACGTTTTGATTTTAATGCTTAAATAATCACACTATGAATATTTTGAGGAATTATGGAGGCGGTTATGTCGGACTCGAACCGACTAAAACGCACGCCGTCTTGGGTCCTTGGTTGCCGGAGGTGAGATTGCCAAAAGCATATCTCTCGCACCCCGGCAGACCCAGGACCATCTCTATCGAGATGGCCCCCTTCGGGTTGTGGGGACCACAGTGTCCCCATCTAGCCCCGGTTACAGGGAGGCGCATTTTGCGCCGCCGCCGCGGCCTGCTTCTGCTAGGGTGACAGGCGGCTCCACCGGTCACCCCCAGGCCAGCGCTCATGGAGGACGGAGGTCGTTCTGCGACCTCCGACGTCCGGTTCGTCTTCGCTCTGCGCGGGCTTCCCGGGCCCGGAGTCTGGTCCGGACCCGACCGGCCGCCTCCTTCTCGAGCATTACTTGCTCGCAGAAGGAGGCGGCCGCACCCCAAGCGTTCGCGCATCGTACCATCGCTGTGAGCAACGTGGCGAGTGTGAGGACTCCCACCCCCAGAGCCGCCACTAGGACCCGCCTCGGCGTGTCCCACGCCGGGCACTCGGTCAGCGTGTGCAGCTCTGTGTCCTCGCTCGCATCACAGTGATGGCACTCGGACGTTGGCTCCTTCCGGATCCGACACAGGTAACTCCCGAAACACCCGTGTCCGGTGATCACCTGCCTCAGCCGGTACGAGAGGCTGCCGTGTGGCCTCTCTAGCCACTCCTCCATGATGGGTCTTACCGCCGCTATTACGGCGTGCCCTGCGCTTGGTCGCCCAAGTCGTAGCTCCCATTCCGCTACCATGTCCCTGTGGAGCTGAGACCTCACGGCCCGAATTTCATCAGGCTCGGGTTCCCGTCCCTGCTCCCGCGCCTCCTTTCGATACCGATATAGCATCGAAAGGGCTCTCGCATCCAGGTTCCACGGTAGGGATCCGGCAAGGAGACTCACCGCCTCGAAGGATATCGTGCGGTACCCCCTAATGGCCCTGCTGGCCATTGCACGCTGCGGCCCACGCAGCAGACGCGCATTGTGGACCGTCAGGGTGTCCGCCCATATTGGGCACCCATATAGGGCCATAGACCGCACGACTCCCGCGTAGAGTCTCCTGCAGGAGTCATCCGGCCCCCTCAGTAATAGAAAGTGTTGCGTGTACACTCCCTTATGTTTTTCATTTTAAATGACTGTATAAAAATATGTAAATGATAATATAGTGAATGACTTACTATATATTATCATTTTCATATTTTTACAAATTTAAATACAATTACACTCAATTTATATTCCATACAATTATAATCATTTACATGCACGAAAACTATGCAAAAGAATTACTCGGTGCTCTAAATAGTCTGTAATCCACACTGTATTTATTTAAATCATCATCAAACATTACGCTATTGTAATGTGTTTTCATAAAATTACCCAAAGTTTCAAAATGTATCGACCCTTCTCTGACTAATACATTTATCTAAGAACTAGCTTTTGCCCGCGGCTCTACCCGCGTGGATCTCGGTTATCGCTACCAAACATAGCCTTTTCCTTTCCTCATTGTCCTTTTTCATGGTCTAAGCTATCCCTGTACCAAATTTCATCAAAAGCGGTTCAGTGGTTGAGGCGTGAAAGCGTAACATACAGACAGACAGACAGTCAGAGTTACTTTCACATTTATAATATTAGTATGGATAAGTATGGATAATTTTACTTGTAAGTTTCAGTGTGTTAAGCTCCCGGTCTATAACGATACCAGCACAACATCTATTAGCTTGTGGTGTGTGTTGCAAGCCATCAGTCATCGGGCCGGATTTTATTCAGATAATACGAATACCCGGATATTGCATATTTCTATTCTTCATAGACACGAATATTTATAGCTGTTGTAATTTTTTCATAACATATGACAGGTCGTTATGTGTTGTTACAGATTATAATCTGTTCCTGTGTAAATTTTGTGTGTGATTGAGTTACTTCTGTCTGTTGGTTTAGGGTAACCTGACTGGACGAATTTTAATGGTACTTACTTTTAGTAGTAGATAGCTGATCTTGTAACACGTAACTTATTGCTACTCTTATTTCTGTCGGGGACACCGTTGTCCCACCTCCCGAGGAGGGCCAGACCGTAAGGGATGGCCCTGCGTCAGCCGGGGTGCGAGGGATATGTCGATGACAACCTCACCTCCGGCCTAACACCAGGATCCTCAGGCAGGGGAGGTATCCGAGGTGATTTCCGGCACGAAAAAAAAGCTACTCTCATTTCAAAAAAGAGGTCCCCGCGAAAAGAAACCCAGACCAAAGTCGCGGGCAAAGCAGGCAAAAGGTACCTTATCAAGTCAATCACCTCTAAGCCTCTCACAATAAAGGTACTTGAACCCTTTGTGCAAATAATCCGAGTGTTGGAGTGTTAATCATTATTTATGGGTGTCTACAAAATTCTTCATAAAATAATAAACAATTCACTTCATTAACCCTGCCTCCACCCGTTACCTTAGCTACCGTAATGTTTGAATACCTCCGTAAAATTTTAAAGTTCAACGACCCACCTCTTATTTGAATGGACGATCATTAATCAAAATTTAAATTGTTGGGACATTTTTGCGTTTATACTTACAAAATGGGGCCACAAAAACATTATATTATTATTTATATAAATAAAATTGTCACTGGTAATTAAGTAGATTGTAGAGCATTAATTTATTTTATTTTCGTTAACTTTCCTTTGCCTATAAATGCCGAAATGAGGCTTCTTCATTCGAACGCCAATTACAGTTAGGTATCTACTTATAACCAAGGCTTTCTCTTTAGGGATTACATTATAGGTTACTTGTTCTCTATCTCTGTATCAAATTTCATCAGAATCATTTCAGTAGTTTAGGCGAGAAAGCGTAAGAGAAGCTGACAAACTTATTTTCGCATTTATAATATTAGGATGTACGAGTATGTTGGTTTTCACGGCTGTGGAGGTTAGTGCTGTCTAACTTCCTAATCTCCAGTGTAAAGATTGCGCCATATTGGCATTTAAGTATTAGCAGAGTACTGGCAGGTGTAGGTGAGGTTGTATTGGCGCGCTAGTAGAATCCTTCACATTTGGATGAAAACTAAAAAGTTAAAACGTTCATCATAGCTCTCGAATGGATGAAGCGATTTCAATTTAGTTTTTTTTTTGTATTAACGAATGTATTGACTTATGGGTGAGTGTTGGGGAATTTTTAATTTATATTTTACTTTTTAGAGCGTGCCGAAAGCCTACCCGATTTTTCAATAGTCGGGTTTATAGCTTATAAACTTAATTTTCATTACTGAAACATGTTTCTCTGCTTCTTTTATATTCCACCTTATGAGATCTTATCACTATTTTCTGATAAGATAGTATGAAATAACAATTATACCCAGTATTCATGAGAGCTAAAGCAAGTGTTTCGATCCACCCTACAGCAATCTTTCATTTCTACGCACGATTACCGACCCTTGCTGATAATTTCCTAACACTTACAAACGCCCTTCGGCTTACAACGGTTTCGTAACGTCATTTGTTTTAATTTAAATTTATTATTCCGCTTGCCACGCAGTTATTAATTATGTAATAATTGCAATTTAAAATACTTCACTGTATACAGCTAACTATTTATTTCTAGTTTGATTTCTTTGATTATTCGCTCCAGTTGCGGTCATGCTTCAAAGCCATGTAAACAGACAGAACTAACAATTATAATTATATTTAGTGCTCACAGTACAATCATATAGCAGGTTCCTGAATAGGTACATAAGGGCTTCTTCTTCTTCGTTAATACAAGGAATCAATGTTCAAAAATGTTCAGTGTTTTTCACGAGTGGTACTCGAAAAACATCCTATCATTTAATTAATGGGTCCAAAAAGGGGGCACACTCTATCGTGTAGGAGAGAGAAGGGTCTGTCTGACATCATGAGTTATATTTTTCATTATCTCACTTTACTGGATTTTATTTTTCGTCTGCTTTGTGAGAGTAACTGGAATAACAGGCTATAATTATTGGTGTGGTGACGGCGAAAGAATATAAGTATCACCTCACCACCCCACCTCTTCCAAAGACTGTCAATAGAGGTGACTTATATCTATCTATCTGTATCTTGGTATGGTATGGTATGGTATCACGGGCTGTTATCCGCAACTCCACGACAAGGCGCGGTTTTTGTGTGAAAGTACAAAAAAGAGAAAAAAAAAATACGCAGTTGATATCACTGTGAGAGAAGGAAACTCGAAATAAAACCCTGTGCCAACATGTCGGTCCAGGGTGGAAGCAGTAGGACAAAGCCTCCGAACATTGGGAGTGGCTTATGTCCAGCAGTGGACTGCGATATGCTAATTGATTGAAGCATTAAAACTAACTAGCTTTTGCGCGCGGCTCTGCCCACGTGGATGTCGGTTATCGCGATTCAACATAGACTATGTCCTTTCTCAAGGTCTAAACTACTCTACAAATATTCATCAAAATCGATTCTCAGTGGTTCAGTTCAGACAGAGTTACTTTCGCATTTATAATATTAGTATGGAAGTATAGATACTGGGTGGAAGCAGATTACTTTTTTTTTATGCACTATCAAGTCAAAAACGTCAAAGGTCAATAGATCGCAGTATCGTAACTAGTACTTATCAATTGGTCTATTTTTGAAAAAGGTTCAAAGCACACAAATTTTCAACGAACTCACGAATCCCCATTGATTTCACACTAAGCTACCGCCAATTTTTTATTCCTTCAAACAAGCGTCAGAGTACTCGACTTCATCATTAGGTTCTCTACAACCAATTGTGAACTTTATCACGTACAAATACAGTTCCTTATTTAACGTATGTCAATGAAAAGCTCAGGTGTTTACTGTGAAAAGAAATGATAATGAACTCCTTTCAGTTTCCTGTATAGATGTCAACCTTTTGGATTCTGAATACGAATGAATTAAAGCTTTTTGGATACGCTGTGACACGTCTTATGTATTCAGGGCTCATTCATTTCTAAAGGAACATCCAATGTGAACTATTTAATCGTCGTCGTTAACGCTCAACTGCCTTAGGGTCATTCTAGACAGAGCGGCAAACTGCTCGAGCAATTTTTAAGTGATAATGAAATATCAACCTTATTCTATTTAGACAATAATGATGATAAAATAATATTTCGTGACCGCTTACAACTATGGCAATTACCCTCCTTCCTTCGGCAGTCGGGTAAATAGTGTCGTTACAACTTTTGGTCCCAATTTTTTCCGTATAGCTCCCTTTCGCAACTCGTGATAAGGAACTTCGTTGCAATTAATATTCAGAAACCAATTTTAGTGAGTATGTAGTTTTAACAGGTGTGCTTGGGCAAGAACATCCTAATATTGCCCGCGACGAAGATGCAGCCATCTTCGTTGCTACGGTGAAAAAAAACAACAGTGAGAGATTTTTTATGGTGAATTAATATATTTTAGTTATGTCAACTCGCACACAGGTGTCGAGATTTATAAGCTAATAGCTATAGAACTTAAATAAAATATTTTTCTTTCTTTCTTTCTTTCTTTCTATAAGAAGGGAGAAAGAAAAATGGGAACCATGCTTCAATCTACGATATTCGGAAAATATATTTTATAATTACAATCACAATATCGGCATTTGGTTTGGGATGCAACATGTGCTGACACCCTAGCGCCTTCTCATTTTTCAGGTACTGCGGACTGTGCCTGCGCTGCCGCTGCTTCGGCAGAGACCCGGAACGGAGCAAATATAGTAGTTTAAGTAATAATTACATGTTTGAGCCGTTTGAAGTCTAGACGCTAGGATCATGGGGTCCAAGTGCACGTCTATTATTCAAAGACATATCAAAACGTTTAATAGACACTAGCTGTGACCAGAGGGCTGGTTTATTCCTTGCGCAAAGGATTGGCATTGCCATTCAGCGTGGCAATGCCGCCAGCCTTCTGGCCACCCTCCCGGTTGACGTCGATGGGGAGGAAGTCTTTGACGCCTGAACCTGCAGTTTTGCACATATCTTGTTTTAGATTTTTATTTATAATAATTTATTAAGTATTATTATTTTGTACATAATTGAAGTTAAATAAAAATCACAAAACATATTATTTATTGGCGCAATATCTAATAACTAGATACAATCAAATTGTAATCCAAACAATAACCTGTCAACTAAATGTCCATTGTCTGATGACATCATCGATCAAATTGGGGCTGATCAGTTCATTGAGGTCAATAAAGTTGATATCAGACGGTTTACTCATTTGATGTTCATTCGGGTAAATGCAAAAATATTGGTCCGTGTAGAACGCAAGCGTGAGTCCCTGACTTATGATTGCTCTGTTTAATATGACGACGTGATTTCACTTTTTGCCATGTGTCATGTCTAAAGTCATGGTAGAGCTACAGATGCCAAACTGAACAGATCAAACGCTATTGGATCTTTTCATTTGTGAGATCAATCGGCATCAATGGATACATTTTATGTCCAACGTATGTTACTTTGAGTGATAAGTAGATGAAAAATGAAAGACGTAGTATAACAAAAAGTGATGAATAATAATTAACAACACTATAATATTTAATGATACCTCGAATATTCGGTTAACCCTTATATATTATAACAAAAAATATGATACCTCTGATGTAAAAATCTGAATTAATTTGTCTCTGTATATTGGAGACCGATGTTAGTTTATGCGAATATTTCACACAAAGAAATTAAAAATTCTGTCTGAGTCTCCCCAGGACCTAACTGATGAACAGTAACCGAAATGGTGAGCGCAGGCCATATATTTATTTACTTAACATGGAAGAGACGGGGTGGCCCTATCTTGTTTTTTATGTTATTTTTTTATCTTCTTCTATCGTGGTGATGGTGCGTTGACTCTCGAATTATGTTCTCCTGGTGTGTTGCTACCTAGATGGCAATCTCAGAGGCGCACATGAGCTCATCCGGTGTACATGTGTATGCGCTGGTAACATACGTTAACAGTTGTACCATTGTCTAAGGAGTAACTCCACATTCACATCCGCGCCGCCTGGGAACCCCCACCAAGATCTTTTTAATGTAACATAAATAATCTTTCATTCTTTCAATTTAACAGGAACAAAATACAACCCAAGTCACAACATGTGCGCGGAACAAATAATTGTCCCACGGATAATACCCATAACACGCGACGCGGTGGCGTCTGACGGGGCAATTACTTAAACTACTACGCCATTTGTTTTGACATTTGCCGTGACAATACAGACTTAACAAAACAAAAGAGGAAAAATAATAATCACGTCGTACTTAATAATATTAAAAACTAGCTTATAATGTTATAAAATAGCTGTTGTCTGCGGCCCCGCCTGCGTGTATGTCCTTTCCCAATATGTAATCTATTTCTGTAAGAAATTTCATGAAAATCGTTCAGTTGTTTCGGCGTGAAAGCGTAACAGACGGAGAGACAGACAGAGTTCCTTTCACATTTACAGTATTAGACTAAAACGTACGCCGGTCTGTGGGTTGTAGTGCAAAGCCGAAGGTTGTTGGGCATATCATTCGCATCTCGGCCGACCTAGGGTCATCCCTCTCGGTCTGGGCCTCCTCGGGTGTGAGGGCCATGGAGTCCTCAACACGTTCCCGGGTACGGCAAGGTGCGCAAAGCGTGCTGCTGCTTCTATTGGGGTGGCAGCTGCTCCACCCGTCACCCCCAGGCCCGCGATCATGTAGAATGGAGGTGGAGGACCGTCTCCTGGTATAAAGGTTAATGACATAGTTCGGGAAAAAGAGACTGTGTACAGTCAGCATCAGAAAGATTTTGACGAACAAAGTACTCAAAATGATTTTGGTTTTTGACCCCCTTCCAGTTGACCGATTACCTTTACACTTTGACTACCTGTTTTTTACCGATATACACCTTTAGTTTGCTCTTAATACGAGAGTTTTAGGATCATTTAGAGAGATATATTTATGACGCTGACTGTACCCACGTATCCCAATGGCAATATAAAACATATTTTAATTTATTTTATTTATATATAAATAGCAATTTGTAGCGCTATTCGGCGGGGTAATGCTGCCTGCCTTTTGGGCACGGTACCTACCGGTAGAGGTCGATGGGGAGGAATTCTACGATGCCTAAAGTTGCAGTCTCTCCCCCTTATTTATTTTTAATTTCTTTTTTCATTTAGTATTTTAGTTACCATTGTTTAGTATATTATATATTACCTATTAATAAATTTCCTCATACCTACTTCAACAAAAACAAAAAAATATTTTGTGTATGTAAATCATAAACACTGAAAGAAAATTAATAGATCCCCCTGATATCAAACTTGTACTTTATTACTCGGCAAAACTTCGACATTTGCTCTGACTTTGCTCGAATGAAAAGTTTGTCTATAAAACGGGCTATCTTAACTCGTTCCGTAGTTTCAAGAGAACATAACTATATTAAAACGATAAAATTGTTAACTAACTCCTGTCCTGCACTCTGCATCGGTGCTACAGGGTAAGAATACCACAACATCAAGTTTTAGTTCTGTTTTTAAGAGATAAGTTTATTTTATTACTTTCTTCAAACCACCTCTAATTAGAATCTCTAAATAGAAAAGCGTCGGTAGCTTAGTGGTTAAGGAGACGGCCTTACGATCGAAAGATCCTGGGTTCGAACCCTGGCCATTACACTACCGACGTGAACACACTCCTAACACAAGCAATTTAGCTTAGCTGGAGGGGTTAGTTATTTCGGCTCCGATATTCTTTCTTTAAAAAATGAGAAGAGTGTTAATTACGGTATATTTGTTAAGCATTTACATAACATAGTTCTATATCCTCTTCAAACGCTTTATTTGAACAAAATACAGAGTTTCAAAATAAGTAACAATTACAAAAATTAACAACCTGACTTTTATTCCTTCTTTGGATTCCAATATCACTATTTTGATGTTTTATTATATTTTCTTCGTTAATAACCTAACCTATTCACTATAGTTTTGAAAAAGCTCAAGTTAGAGGCCTTGTCTTTCATAAAATAAATTCTTAAGTCCCATTTTTCTAAAGCTGATTTTTAAAGTCATAAATGAAACTAAATCGAAACGTCGGGTTAAAAAGTAATAATAACAAATATATTGCGATAGAATCCGTAAAAAGTGGTTTTATTTCAAAAAATCAAAATCTTTAACTTTATACATTTTTTTACTCATAATATCGTTCTATATTCCAAGAAGTAATGCCTTGGTATGGCGGCATCATGCGATGACAGTAATCTAAAATTTACACTTTAGCTCACAAAGGCCCTGAGTATGACACAAATTTGCATGACGCACATAAATCTTATAGGGTTGACAGGCCTCCAGGTGCAACGCCTGGTAGAATACAAAATGATAATGAACACGGATTCCTGGACAGGTTTGAGTACGTACCTACCCCGACAGCATGACGTGCAAACGACTTGAGACATTGCAGTGTCGTTTGATTGTCGCATATTGAGATTAGGATTTTTAGAAGTTTTTTTTTCAGATATCTCAAAAGTTTAATGTACAATATCTTCGAAAAACATTGGAAAAAATGAAATGCTCAAGTGAGACTCGAACTCACGACCTTTCCCTTACAGGGGGACTGCTCTGCCAACTGAGCTATTGAGCACCACTTGAATCATTCCAAATTTTCCTTCTCTTTATATCCGTCTATAAGGGCGACGGTGCAGCCTTCTACTAACATTCTTACGAACTGTTGGAAACAATGAATGATTTTTCAACCATTTTTAACATTGAATTTTGATGACTGCGCCCAAATATTTGAATGAATTTTTTCATAGCATTTATTATGCTAACTTTTAAGTTCGAAAAACATTGGAAAAAATTAAATGCTCAAGTGAGACTCGAACTCACGACCTTTCCCTTACAGGGGGACTGCTCTGCCAACTGAGCTATTGAGCACTACTTGAATCATTCCAAATTTTCCTTCTCTTTATATCCGTCTATAAGGGCGACGGTGCAGCCTTCTACCAACATTCTTACGAACTGTTGGCTCAGTTGGCAGAGCAGTCCCCCTGTAAGGGAAAGGTCGTGAGTTCGAGTCTCACTTGAGCATTTCATTTTTTCAAATGTTTTTCGAACTTAAAAGTTAGCATAATAAATGCTATGAAAAAAATACATTCAAATATTTGGGCGCAGTCATCAAAATTCAATGTTTAAAAATGGTTGAAAAATCATTCATTGTTTCCAACAGTTCGTAAGAATGTTGGTAGAAGGCTGCACCGTCGCCCTTATAGACGGATATAAAGAGAAGGAAAATTTGGAATGATTCAAGTGGTGCTCAATAGCTCAGTTGGCAGAGCAGTCCCCCTGTAAGGGAAAGGTCGTGAGTTCGAGTCTCACTTGAGCATTTCATTTTTTCCAATGTTTTTCGAACTTAAAAGTTAGCATAATAAATGCTATGAAAAAATTCATTCAAATATTTGGGCGCAGTCATCAAAATTCAATGTTTAAAAATGGTTGAAAAATCATTCATTGTTTCCAACAGTTCGTAGGAATGTTGGTAGAAGGCTGCACCGTCGCCCTTATAGACGGATATAAAGAGAAGGAAAATTTGGAATGATTCAAGTGGTGCTCAATAGCTCAGTTGGCAGAGCAGTCCCCCTGTAAGGGAAAGGTTGTGAGTTCGAGTCTCACTTGAGCATTTCATTTTTTCCAATGTTTTTCGAACTTAAAAGTTAGCATAATAAATGCTATGAAAAAATTAATTCAAGTACAATATCTTCTTCTTATAAATAAAAATGAATATTGCTACGTGCAAAACCTGAAAATGGCCCGATCAATTCGGCTATTTTTATTCTATCATATTCAATCTAAAAAATTAATCCAAAAAAGTTGAAATTGCATCTATAATAGAATTTGTGCTATGAATTTTGGTTCTGGTGTCAAAAATAAAATTCTCCGCGTAGAATACTAAAACAAACATTAAGTTTCAAGCAATCTTCGTATTTTTTCTTTCAAAGAAACTCAGAGTATTGGAAAATTTTAAAAAGATTTACCAGTAAACTTTATTTTTTGTCACGACGTGTCGTGATCAATAAAATGGGAATTCGTTTTCATATGCCACAACACATAGGTACAGTCAGTGTCAGAAATATGCTTGACAACAAAGTCTCAAAATGATCTTAAATCTAAGGTATTAAGTGCAAAACAAACCGATTTTTTAATTAAAAAAAAGTTGTGTACCAAATATCAGAACAATCCGTCAACAGAAAGGGGGAGGGGGGGGGGGAAGGCAAACAAAGGAATTAGGATCATTTTGAGTACTTTATTCATCGACATCTTTCTGATGCTCACTGTACAACATGGCCTATAAGTAATTACAACACAAATTACAAGATACTTAAACTAGACATGTGGAAACCTTTCTGTGGCCTTCTCATACTATTGACTTATCTATTAAGCATCCAAATTAGCTGTAAGTGTGCCGAAAAAAAAAGATCACAAAATAAGTACCTATCGTAAAAACCCTTCACAGCTGTTGCAGTACGATAATATTATGACTATATAATAATGCTAGTATACATTTCATTTATATTTTTGAACGATAATGATTAACACCTGGCACTTTTTAGTGGAGTGTAAACATCCCCTTCATGTTTACGTTTTACTCGTAGAAGAAAATTGCCTTGAGTGTTTGCCCGCCGCATTCTGATGAGATCATTATTAAAATACTTTTGGATTTTTGTTTTGGTCACCCTAATACTGCGTACGAGAGTGAGGTATCACCCCTTTTTTAGAGTGGATCAAAGAGTTGATGAAATTTGTTGCGATCTTTGCCTGTAAAGGTGAAACTTTTCATATTTTGAAATTAAATATTTCCATGATGGTAATCCGTATGATATTATCTTCCAGCTTAGTGTCTCTACAATCTTCGTCATCTTTACTGTGGATCCCATCGAATGCTGTTACCTCGAAACCCGAGGTTTGATCCCTTTGACTATTGTGCAAAATCTCATACCAAAATGTTCAGCCATTTCGCGTGAAAGAATAACAAACACCCATTCAGTTATTCCCACTTATTTTTCAACCCATTTTTCAACTCAGTTTGGATTTTTCAGTCTACAAAGAAAAGAAAGAAAGAAAATATTTTTTATTTTGCTTGGCAATAATTACACATATCAACGCAATAATATTATACCCTTAAATTTTAGATAACTACTTTAATTGTAAACATTATACCTAATAATTGTGAGTAGGGTAATGCCACACACAGCCAAGTAGAAATAAATGGCTGCCTCTTAAGCGTCCGCGTTGTAGTTTAGGCGAACAGTGCTGGTTTTCAGAGACGACCGGTATAAAGAGTCTAATTATGAAGCAGCCAAACTTCAATATTTACTACCATCTAACCACAACCTTCTGAAGATATCGAAAATCTGTACGCGGAGCTTCGTAACGACTGCTATTGATGTTTGTATGACAACTGAAAGATATTAACATGTATATTCAAATTGTGTAGCTTGTCCGATGCACAAAAAAAGATCTTTCGGATGAAATATGATGCGAGGAGGGTTGCGGTCCCCTAATGCAGTGTCGACATGAGATGACACGCTACATCCGGTGGACAGCGGATCCTCCATTGTTATTTATCTGGCAACGTTTGCTTATGAATATAAAACGGCATGCAAATAAAATTATACTCTTGTAATTAGACAGAATTTTTGCATGGCGGGTCGCCTTGACACATCTAAAATGAAGGAGGTTGTTATGAGAGTTATCCATACTAATATCATAAATGCGAAAGTAACTCTGTCTGTCTGTCTATCAGTCTGTATGTCTCTCTGTCTGTCTGTCTGTATGTTAAGGTTTCACGCCTAAACCACTGAACCGATTTTTATGAAATTTGGTATAGGGGTAGATTAGACCTTGAGAAAGGACATAGGCTATGTTTTGTCGCGATAACCGACATCCACGCGGGCGGAGCCGCGGGCAAAAGCTAGTTAGATTATTGAAGGAATTTTTACAGCATTAATAATAATAATAATAATAATAATAATTGTCTTTATTGTACACCAAGGATATAACATTACAATAGGTACATAATATCAATTCAGTAGGTACATACAATTGGCGGCCTTATCGCTCTGCGGCAATCTCTTCCAGGCAACCATAGGATGGAGAAAAAATAGGAAAAGAGTAATTAAGTATGCTAACTATACAAATCAAATACATAGGGAAAAAGAATCTTCTCGGGCGGGACTCGAACTCCGAGTCCCGCCCGAGAAGATTCTTTTTCCCTATGTATTTGACTAGTTAGATTAATTATTTTAAATATTTAATATGATTTTTAAATGGTAGGTATACCTTTTATTTATTATTACTTATGATACCACATAAACTCATTCGAGATTTTGTTGGTTTGTTTGAGTTATAGTAATCGACTTCAGTACGTAGAACAGTAATAGTAGGCAGAGTATTGTGACAAAAGGTGTGGTATTACTTTACACACAAATAGTCATATTGTGATGTTTTACTTACTAGTATACTAGTAGTAGTACCTAGTAGTTGCAGTATTTTCTTCTTTTTCTTTTATTTCATTAATAAAGGAACCAGACTCCGTTAGGCTGATTTATTTATAACGCTATAGATAATTCTTAACTATTAAAATTAATTAATTAATTAACCACTAATTATAAATCTATCTCTATGTTGAACTTCATCTAGATCCATTCAACCGTTCAGACTTGATTAATCTGTCTGTAATTTTGTATTCAATTAGCGGTTCTTCTTTATTGCTATCTACTTATTTAGCGATAGACCGACATTATACAATATGATTCATTCACAATCAACACTAGAGAGTAAATAAACAAGATCCTGTACATTCATTACCATACATAAATATCACCTTAGTCCTTTTACATTAACATTTAATTTAATATCTCATGAACTAAACCCGAAAACAATAGTCAATAAACAACTATATGACAGACAAACGCACGTAACTCAGAAAAGGGGAAACGAAGGTACTACTATCCCCCCTTTTGACAAAATTCACTTTTGTAACAATAGTGCTAAGGTCGAAAATATATTTCTTGATAGTAAGGTACAACAATGTTTGTTTAAAGTAACGTAAGCCGCTTTTGATTTGTGGGCAAGAATGACAACCTTGTTTATGATTTCCTCAGAAAATAAAAGTATGTTTCCTACCGTGGTGTATAAAGAGTTTTTAGTTCGCGGTTTATTTATGTTCGCCGGCCACCTGTATTTTGAGTTATGTTTTTAAGTGTCGATGGTTATGCGTTTTTCTGTTACTCAACAACATTATAAAGAGACCATAAAAACTCGTCGTGGAAACTAAATACTCTCAACTCTTCAACAATTTTTTTCTTTCAAATTCATAAATAGGTATGAAAAGGCCAATCATATACCAGTCGGACTCGTGCACTGAGGGTTGCGTACACAAGTGAATTATAGGAAAAAAATATTATTTTACCTTCCCTTTTTGAGAAATGGATGATTGGCATATTCTGTCAGGAAATGAAGAAAACCCCCTAAATACCTATATCTCGAAAAAAAAATTAAGTAATCGAAATAAGTTTTACAGTCACATTTTACTAATAATTGATAGTTTTTTCAATTGAAGTACAATAAATTTCCAAACTACTTTTTAATTAGTGTCTGATTTACTGCTTCTGAATGAAATTTGTGTTTTTTTTTATTTGACTTTCGTGTTTGATATTAATTTCAAGTTGATACCTCTACGAGTTCCTCAAAAGAAGGCTTTAATAGATAGACATAAAGACAGATTAGTTGAAAAAATAATAATCCTATTAGAGTTTCTTTTTTCATTTTTATGGCACGGAACTCAAAATACTCACACAATAAATGACAATGTAACTGTGTGAAATTGGGCCGGAACTGTTAAATCGATTGTTGATAAAACGATCGAACAATTAGCTTCATCGGCTGACTGAACTAGTGGGTTTGGTAAGCGCCTAAAATATGTAGTTGAGCTGTTTCATTGTCAACTATCAGAATACTGTATCGGTTTGGTTTTAGGTTTACGTGTATCACATGAACGTTTTATTGGATTTCATTGCCAATTTTTTTATTGCATTTATAATTGTATTAGGTTCGTATTCCAGAATATCGCTCAGTTGAAAATCCAATCTCACAATGCTATTAGAATCATTACCTAGGTTACAATTCGTCCTCAAATCTAGGTATAAATTCAGGCTTGAGTATCGTTTTGGAATACGGACCTAAGCCAAGATGATGGGCCCAAAAAAATCTTATGGGTCCAAAGTAGCCCGGCACATCTACTGATTGATATACAAGACTCTGGGGTTTGGTTTCTTACGGGGTAAGGAGATCAGATGGCATAGTTGACAAGATGGGAAATAAGTTTTTATTGATCGAAACCATTGGCTATAGAATCCTGTTGTTATTTCAAAGACTATCACAAAATAATTCCTGTAACTTAAAATCGAAATAATATTCTACCAATAAAAGTTACCTAAACAATAATCTTGTGTGGATATCATAAATTTATTACTTTCGACACATTTTTGTATTATATTAACATTTTTAGTTTCCAACAAACACAGGAAGTATGGAAACCATAATTTATTGATACTGAACAAAAGATAATCGTATTTCCTTCCCCTGCCTAAGCCTCCCTTGCCTCTATATACCTACTTATAACTTACGTACATATTCTTACCGTTCGCAGAAGAAAGTATGCTCAAGAAAAAACCCATATCTATTATAGCTGTATATAGAGCATGGTAAGGGGCAGGTAGGCACGAATCATTGAGGGTTCTACCCTCAAGCTTGAAATATATAGGTACCTAATAAGGACGAAAGTTTTAAATGCGTTTGAAATTGTTAAAGTGTTCACTAAAAATACACGCAGATTCGAAATGTAATTCCGTTTGGTTAAGTATCGAAGTCAAAGTAAAAATAATTTTTATTCTGAATAGAATATCGTTACTTAGCAAATGGATCTCTCCAGTTCGAAACCCAGTCCAGGTTTGATTGATTGCAATAAAATAATGACGTAAGGAAATGTAAGGGAAAGGTCGTGAGTTCGAGTCTCACTAGAGCATTTCATTTTTTCCAATGTTTTTCGAACTTAAAAGTTAGCATAATAAATGCTATAAAAATCATTCAAATAAAATTGTATTTAATTTTATTCCCGTACCAAAATTAAAAAATGGGATTTTTTGCCGTTTTTACTCGATATGTCTACGGGACAGGTGAATTTAATAAAGGTTGTAATATACATTGGATAGGTACTTACTGATACGGAACCCTTGTGAGTAAGACTCACACTGGGCCGGTTTTTTAGATATTGAATTATTATATAGTAAGGATATCAGATTAAGAGGTGGGTACGGCAGAGTGTCCTATTAAATTGGAGCAACCTGACTCAAAATAACCTCGTTACGAATTGCTTGTTACGGGAGGGTCCGTTGTACCGCCAGCCAGCGATCTATTTTCCTGCCTCCCTCTGTCATAGACCTTGTAGTCGAGTTCAATGAAATTTTATAGCAATTATAGTTATTATTGTATATCGCAACTGAAGAGTTGTAGTAGTCCAATCAACCGAACTACCTACAGGACTACTGCTACGTAAAAGTAATAATAGTTGGATACCGTTTGACAACCGAATTACTGCAACTTATTTTTAATCCATATCCATACTAATATTATAAATGCGAAAGTAACTCTGTCTGTCAGTCTGTCTGTCTGCCTGTGTGTCTGTCTGTCTGTCTGTCTGTCTGTATGTTACGCTTTCACGCCTAAACCACTGAACCAATTTTGATGAAATTTGGTATAGGGGTAGATTAGACCTTGAGCCTATGTCCTAGGCTATGTTTGGTCGCGATAACCAACATCCACGCGGGCGGAGCCGCGGGCAAAAGCTAGTAGTAAATAAAAATTTATTTCATACCACAATATAGAGCATAACGACATTAGGTATTATAATTTCTACATAAGTTAAAATTACAATGTATAATGCAAGAGACCGGTACCTAAACTAGAATCTTGTGGTCTATATTTCAGGACATCAGAAACTCCTTCCCTGTTTATTACATCTTCATTTTTCAATGGTTAGCGCCACAGAACAGTTAAAGGACCTTTAAGTGTTCTGTGGTTAGCGCAACCATAGTGCGAGCATAATAATAATGTGCATGCATATTGGAATGGGGCTTACGTGTGCGTAGAGTATTTATGTGTTTGTGTACGTGTACTGTGAGTAGGTGTATGAGTATGTGTGCATGCTTCCATGCGGTGTGTGAGTGTGTGTGCGTGGGTGACTGTATTTTGTATGTATATTATACAGGAATATTAACTGAATAGTCACAGTAGCCCAATCAACCAAACTAGCAACCATACTAATAAGACTAAAGGGCCCTGTCGATATATATTTATAAAAAGTGAACGTCTAAGACGAGACATGAACCCGCGACCCCTCATAGTGTCCTCGCTTGTGTCACAGTGATGACTCTCAGGCGTTGGCTCCTTCTGGATCCGATGCAGGTAACTCCCGAAATACCGGTGCCCGGTAATCACCTGCATCAGCTGGTACAAGAGGCCTATCTAGCAGGTCTCCATGATGGGTCTTATCACAGCAACACTCAACAAGTCTGAAGAAATTTTGATGTACATACAAAATAGAACGTTGGCTATATTATACTCCAAATAGTTTGTACATGAGCTGGTCCTGAAAAATATTACTCATTCTTTCTCCCTTAAACCTTGGGGCTCAATAGTGTTACGAAAACTTGTCACATGTCACGTGTTAGATGTAGATGTAAGGGGAACTTAAGAACCTGCATGTCACTAAAACGTTTCAAAGATAAGAAATGCAAATCCGCTTACAAATAGGTAGGGCTGTTATCTTCAGGCAATTTGAGGGGTTGTCTAATGCAATAACAGTGCGGAAGGGAGCAATTGTAGAGAGCTGTCTGATATGAATTATGCGAAGAGCGAATATGTTGTTTGTAGTAACGTATATTGTTATACCAATATTTGGCAAATAATATGTGTTTGCACACTGAGATTGATGACTAACAAGGGTGTGAGTAAGACGTAATTTTGAAGGAATAACGGTACTTCAACTTAAATTTACTATTTATTGTCTGTTAATACTCAGTGTATTGATCTAACTGCAATACTTCGATAACGCCTTTGGGTTATGGAGGTCATATGGCAGTCGCTTCACAGAAAATATTGAATTTTACACTGGTAAAGTAGACCCCAGACTCCAAGTTGAAAAGCTTTAGATGCGACTGGGATTAACGATAAGATGAAGAAGAAGAAGAATCCTTATTTTGCCAATGGTATTGTTAGCATCGAAGGCTTTACCTCTGAGGTCCATGGTTCATTTACCATAATTTACTTAGTTTATTTTAATTATTATTGTCCACTGGCCTTGGATGCAAGAAAAAATGCAACTAACGTCTTTATGTGGATGATGACTGTGCACTAACCACTGAGGGAAGCCTGCACCATTCTCTGAACCTTTTTCCTATTCAGTTTATGTTTTCCATTCGAACTGTGATGCGATGCGATTGAACTTCGATATTTTCTCTTCTCCACAACCAATTGGCGCTATGGAAGTCGATTAATCGAACTTTTGAGGGCCTTTTTTACCAGTTACATCTGCTATAGATGTTCGTATCGCAACAGGCTCTGACTGCTTAACATGCTCTTCGAGGCACTTATTGATATTGTTAATATACTTCCTAATAATAATAATTAAGAAGTAATTTAAGTACACTGATCATACACAAAAGAGAACATAATCCGCCCACAACCATCCTTTCCTACCTATATTAAATTTTAATATATCTGTCAGTGCTCCGGACGTCCATTGAATGTTGATGACGTGTACCAGAGGGGCTCCTATAATTGGGTTACTGTTTGTTACCTAAAGTCTGATTAATTTTAGGGAAACCCTTTATCAAATGAAAGATGTGTGTACGAGTTGATATAAGATGGCAGGTTGATAAATAATTACTGTAGTATCGTTAGATGAGAATATTTCTGGAACAATGATAACATAATTGTTGTGTTAATGATTTGAATTTTAACGTTAACACTACATAATTATAATGTATTTTACCAACTGAAATGAAATGAGTTTGAAACTTTATATCAAAGCTTTAAATTTCAATCGAATCCAAATCAGTCCTCAAATTTAAATAAACCTACATTTGAGCTTCGTACTCATTCTTTATCTTTCTTTCTTCAAATGTACTTAGTCATGCACACAAATATATTCACACAAAGCTGGCATCGAACCCGTATATCCCTAGTCGCAGCTGTAGTCGAACGCTATATCAATAATGCTACCACTAATTTATATACGAAGAAAGAAACGGCATTCCATTTCAGAAGACACCATAATACAGCATCCTGACTTCGACGAATATAGTCTACACTTCATCCTGTTACTAATTGTATCCTACAGGAACTTGCAGCGTAAGATAGCAATCGATTCATCAGAATCTTTCGATCAAAATTAATTCCAAGGTACAGTACTAAACTAACATTGAGACATCCTTCCAGTAGTGCGACCATCAATTTGATTGGATAACGTTTTGTCTGGGTGCATTTTTTTTTTGTTTAGCACTGAGTTCAACATGGAAATATCCTCCTGCCCTTATCCCAAGTTCATTTGAGGGATCGTTACAACATGTGTGCTTTTTCAATTCATCTCTGGGTGCACTCATCTCTACGTTCACTTTCTTCCTCTTTCACATAGTCTTTCAATCTCTACTTAGGTCTTCCTCTCCCCGTGTAGCCATCTACTATGGTAGTTGTCTCCACAACCCGAAGGGGGCCATCTCGAAAGAGATGGTCTTGGGTCTGCCGGGACGCGAGAGATATGCTTTCGGTAATCTCACCTCCGGCAACCAAAGACCCAAGACGGCGTGCGTTTTAGTCGATCCGAGTCCGAAATAACCACATCCACCGGCTCCGTGGGGGTGGTGTCCGTGGGGATTTTTCGCACTATAAAAAAAACCACTATGATAGTTAATGCCTTCCTAAAGACATTACTTTCATCCCTACGCATTACGTTAGTGAGTTTTCTCAAGAACCTAGGTGTCATAGTAGCCATATTAATAGACAATAGATATAATTTATTTGTAATAGTATATTATTCATTCTATAGAGTCAAATAAAAATTACAATAAAGAATATAAAATAGTTAAAAGCACTATACAGTTGTTGGCCAATGTTCCTCACTTAAAACTTTATTTTATCAAAGTTAAGGTGTAGCCTGGTATTCCAACAATGTACGCGACAGTTGATGGATGCTTTGGCGGATATAGAAGTTTGGGACGCGTGCGTTAAGATGCATATTACATCCTGAGTTTGGGACAGTTATGAGGGATGTTTTGTTGAGCACAGTTCTTGCACAACTTTTACAAGAAATAAACTTTCGCATAACCAAAATTACTTTTTAGTACTTTATTTAACCCCCTCGCCCCTCAGCTAAGCTAAAGTGCATGTGTTTAGAGTTGCACGTACGCGTACCGCTCTAGCACGAACAACTATCATAATCGTAAGTAAGCGTATTGAAAGAATGGAGTATTATGATTGGCCGTCTGCTTACTGTGAACCTGTGTGTGTGATCCCGGCCAATCGCAGTGCTCCGTTCTAGGGGTGCAGTAGAGTAGTGATCTGGATTCGAAGGCTGAAGAACTCCCGTTTGCAAGTCCAACTCCTGAACTACTAAGCTTTGTTTTTTATATCGTCACGCCAGAAGGGATAAAAACATCTGGAACAAATTTGATTCAGATATAGCTTATAATCAGAAAAGCGTTAAGACTTCTTCAAATTCGCTGGTGAAAGAATGTTTCACGTTTTTATTTGCATACATAGGGGGTAGGCAGAATTGTATTAACATCCCCATTTCGCCAACTATGATTCGAATTCACGTAATAGGGGAGGGAGTCCATTACCGTCAAGTGGGTACTTAGTCATATCGTAGTTTTTATATGGTTTATAATTTTTATTATGGTCACCATACACGGGCAATTTCTGCGAAGTTTCGTCATGTTCGGCGGCGGAAGTTTTCGCTACAGTGGCCAGGCCATGAATAACGTTCGATCGGCCACAGGAAGTGACTTCCGGCCTTCAATCGTCCGTTATCTTTTGCATTCAATACCGGACAACTTTTGGCGATCAGAACTTGTCCGGTATGGAACTTTTGAAAGTTGAACTGGGTGTCCGTTTTGGGATTTTCTTTACTTATTTGTGTAATAGTGTACTGTCTTAATGTTAAGTGGTTTAAAATTAATTGTTATTTACGAGTATCAACATATTAGGAAATATATATTTTTAAGAAGTTTACTATTTTTGATTACTAAGTTACATTTCCACAGATGTAGCTAAGCGCAATTAAGAAACGGTCACGGGAATGGGAGGCGAATTCGAACCGATAAGCCAATTGCACTCTTCGAATTTATGAAATAGAAGAAAGAAAGAAAGAAAGAAAAATATTTTATTTTCGGTCCTCACAGTGTACAATTACAACTAGATGGCAAAAATAATGTACAAATACTATATTTATTTTATATATTTAGACACCGTGCGAACCTAAATAGGGCCCCATCTCAGCATTTAATGCTGCGCACACCCTTGCGTTGAGTATGCACAGCGCTGGTTTTCAGATGGGGCCACTAGGTAGCGCTGACGCCACGCATCCTTTTATAGGTACAGTGTTCGATTCTATAATTAAGCAAGCAGGTACTGCAGGTACGATACGAATCGAATTATTGTATGAAGTAGGTACCTACGTGTCAAAAACAATAATCCCTGCAACCACATCACCCGTGTAGCAAATATCAGACGACGTCCATCACCAAGATGGAATTTTCCTTAATATTAACTTAATACGTATCAAAGGACTTACGACCCGCACTTACGTCGCTGCGCTGTCGCTGCTAATTGGTACACAGGCGGGTAGGCACAACATATTTACATTTTATTTATTATTGTTTCGTTCTTATACCTACATGTCCATACATAGGTATATTATTCATAATCATATAGTAAAAAACTCAGTAGCAATTTGCAACGTCAGGGCAACGTAATAAGTCAATAAGTGGTGGGTAAAAATTTGTTTGTAGTTAAAATTTACTACATATCTTCCGCGCATAAATATGCCCACTGCCCCGACGCTGTCACCGCCCGCATACTTATTGCATAACGTAGCTCGCGTCGCGTCAGATGCATTATTACCTACATTACGTGTTGACAAGTAGATGTAATCTCATGCGTGTTACATCATTTTTAAAGTTAAATTGTGGTTCATTTGCTTAACTAATCACAGCAATGCATGCGGTTCGTTCGCACCAGTGCTACTGTCTTTAGTGATGGTGAGTGAAGGACGAAATACAGTGTGAGTAAAAGTGCAGCGCGTGTTATAAGACCCATTATATGGGGGTAATTAAATGTGTAGTGCGTGTTATAAGTTACAGGACATAATATAGTAAATAAGTATGAGGCTATCATGCGGTCAAGAAGTAAAGAGATGATGATCCGGGATCGAGACGTCACCTCATCTATGGGATAGTGATTATCTACAGCAGCCGAACTAAAAGGACGCCCTCGCCAATCGTCACTACGTTTACTAGCGTGCATTCCAGTGTGTGTTATCCTTTCATTTGTTGCTTATTCAAGAGGTGCACTCGATAATTATTTTTAAAAGAATCATTTCTTTAAGTTTATCTGGTAACTTGAAAATTTGTATAATTATCTTATTACGTCGTCATTATGTTGCAGACCTCCAGCTTCTAATTTAAATAAACTTATTCTAATATTATCATTATCAATACCGCAAGAGGCATGCGATGCGGAGGAATTTCATGACGCATTTTAATAATATTTTAGTACAATTTGTAAATATGTATTTTAGTTTTACTTGATTTAGTTTTAGTTTTATTTTAATAATATATATATTTTATTAACCTGTAAATAAAAAGTACATATTATCATCCAATTATTTAATCATGTAGGTACAGTCAGCATCATAAGTCATAACGATCTTCGAGTCTCAAATAATGATCCATAAGCTCATTTCAGAATACGCTATGGCTATACTATTGTGCTACATAATACCTATAGCGTGGTCTGAAAGAGCAAATCAAACATTTTGTTTTTAATTTAAATTGTATTATTATCCACACTAAAGGTGTGTACCAAATATCAGAACAGTCAATCAACAGGAAGAGGGGAAAATCAAGGAATTAAGATTATTTTAAGTACTTTGTTTGTCAAAATCGACCTAATACTGTCTGTACTTTGTTCGTCAAGATCGTTCTGATGCTGACTGTACTTATAATTTCTCCTTGCTAAAAACAAAAGCTTTAACCCTTTGAAAAGTTAATTTATTCCCAATTCGAAACGACACTCAATACAGAAGACCTTTTGTAAAAGTCCTGAAATTGGCGCTAGCGTAGGAAATTAAAGATTCTATCTGCGTAACGAACTTGTCTTTGTATACTATTTAACTGAATGAAACTTATTCACGCACTTAATGGACTTTCAACCTTATATTTTAGTACAAATGACACAATTTCGTTCACAAGACTCGGCTGTTGTACAATTATTCGAATGCATTTACTTGTACTAGTATCGGCTAATACTAATAGTATTGACTACATTGTAGCTTTGGATTATATTGAGGGTCTTAACATTGTTTTTTTCTAATTGCATAGATTTTTTTATTATCATACAAATTGAAGTCTCTCATTTAACATTAAAAAAAAAACTGCGTACTTACGTTCCTCCATTTTCCATGCGTCATGAAACTAAAGAGTTGTGTCTTGTGTCAGGAATGGAAAGTGATTTGAATGAAATTTTAAAGGATTTATTATGCAAACTATTTTGTGGAGGAGGAAGTGCCGGAAGGCGGATCCTGAGCTTCGAGGGCATCCGGATGCGATCAGGACTCACGTTTTTATGTGAATATTGATGCTAGCTATACGATTCAATTACACCAGTGAAATTAAATGCTCAGGCGGGGCTTGAACCCGCGACCATTCCCTTACAAAGGTAACAGGTGTGTCTCAGCGGCTCAGTTGGTAGCTTTCCCCCGGTAAGGGAAAGGACGTGGGTTCAAGCTTCAAGCCCCGCGTGAGTAATTCATTTTTCCTGATGTAATCATACTCAAGATGATTGATGTTAAGCCCACCCCTCCCTCCCTCTCCTCCTATTGATTAATTGTTTGAGTTCGGACAATAATATAATTTAAATCAATAAAATAATTTGATTTGCTTTTATTACCTTGGTGTTAAGATCATTTTTAGACTTAATAGTCAAGAAAATTCTGACGCTGGCAGGTAATGGTTAAATTGTAAAATATAATACCTATTATCAGAAATTGAAACAGATCTATGTTAATAAGATAAGCCCACGTGAAGCAGACAAACCTACATTTGAGCGAATCTGTACCAATCCCTTATCTTTACGGCCTAATTAATTCCTGAGAGTAGTAGAAGTAGAAAATGTTCACAGCAGATAGCAAACGGTAGCAGTAATTATAGCTGTAAAAGCTGAGAACATTGCTGTTAGCAGATGATACCTATTTTTATTTCATACTCGTAAATACAGAGAATCAAAACAGTTTCTTCTCAGTTGCTGGAATTAATCGCTTACTTTTAAAAGTAAAGAAGAGTTACCTTTGAGTAAAATTAAAACCACCTGTCTCTTGTGACGTTCCGAGAAAACTGGCAGTATCAGTGTCTTTGATTTGTAATGAACAATTTAATACATACGTCATAGCCTCTGTGGCGTGGCGGTAGTGAACGCGACTGCTACGCAAGAGGCGATCCAGTCTTAATATATACTTATACTAATATATCTTAAGGCCAGGTAGGCCGCATTTTGAGTTTTTTAAAAGCATTTGAATCATAGGAAAAAGCGTTTTAAATTTCGAAAAAAAGATATATATTAGTTAAGGATCCAGTCTAGTCAAATTCGCATTCAGTTACCAGATCTGATGAACTTCACTCGATAGAAAAAAATCCCAAAGTTACCCCTTTTCGTAATTTTTTTCTGAATATTATGACTAAATTACTTATGCTTTCTATACAATTTTTGTACTAAACTAAAGCCACTACATATGTCTAGACATTTTCGCAGATTTTGACTATATTATGAAATAATTTTTAAAGTTATATTTAAATACCTACTAAATTCGCGAGTGCTCGCGCCGCTGAGGCCCGAAAAGTTGCGCCAGTCGCGCGCTGGCGCTTACCGAAGTAGGACCTGTGTCAGTTTTTGCGCGACAGTTTCGTGCACCAATCAATCGGTTTTACGTATTTATAATAAATTGTTGCAAGTCATTCAATATGGGCAATAAACAACGCAAGCTAAAGAAGTCGTGCAAAGCCATAAACTAAATTTCTAACTCCGATTGGTAATTTAAAAAATTATCATACCTAAATATTACGCTCATAGCGCCATAGTATAAGAATATCAGTATTACTACTGAAGATGCTACTTACGATTTTCTATAATTCATATTTTATCTATATCAGTACAGGGGTACCTAGTACCTACAATATTCGTACATTGTATATAATTTGTGTGTGTGTAAATAAATATAAATTTAGTTTTAGTTTAGGATAGAATAATTTTAATATTTAGGTAGGTTAGTTTAATTATTGGCCTTTTTTTATCGTGCGCAAAATCCTCGTGAATACCACCCCCACGGAGCCGGTGGAGGCGGTTATGTTGGACTCAAACCGACTAAAACGCACGCCGTCTTGGGTCCTTGGTTGCCGGAGGTGAGATTGCCGAAAGCATATCTCTCGCACCCCAGCAGACCCAGGAGAATTACTGGCCTTGGGTCAGCCGGGGTGCGAAGGATATTTCGATGACAACCTCACCTCAGGCCTAGCACCACGACCCACAGTCGGCGTGCCCACAGTCGGACTCGAACCGACTAAAAAGTCGGTTCGAGTCCGACATAACCTGCCCTTCCGGCTCCGGCAGGGGAGGTATTCGAGGGGATTTCCGCACGAAAAAAAGAAGGTACAGTGTAAATTTATATAAATACTTCATAAAAACTAGCACCACGACCCACAGTCGGCGTGCCCACAGTCGGACTCGAACCGACTAAAAAGTCGGTTCGAGTCCGACATAACCTCCCCTTCCGGCTCCGGCAGGGGGGTATCCGAGGGGATTCCCGCACGAAAAAAGTTGTTAATCTCGTTAACTTTAGGTATTTAAAGTAACCGTTAGCATCAATTCAAACAAATGTTTGTAAAATTACAAGCATTATTATTATTATAATGTAAGTTTTTTTCGCCCAAGCAACTAAACACATAGAACAAACAGTTCTCAAACTCATACAGTTTTTTTAATTTCGTATTTATTTATATATATAAATATATAATCATATAACTAAATAAAGTTAAAAAAACTGCATTTAATTTTCTAAGTCAAATCAAGTTTTCCTACTGCATATTTCTATACTGTGACGCTGGCGGGGTCATCGCCGAGTTCACCGTCACTGCGTTCGCGCGTAATATTTTACGAGCGGCCGGGATCGCTATAAATGCCTACTTTTGCAGGAATAGAGGGCCTTAATAATGCATACAAATATTTGCACTCAGTGCAAATATTTGTATGCATGAATATGGCTATTTGTACCGGTCTGGGTGTTTCTATGTATATATTTACAAAAAAGAGGAAAAAAGTATGTTTATCCGCATTCTAGATTCCATAACACAAGCTAGTTAAGCTTACCATGGGTCTACATAGCGATATGTAGAATGTTGTGGAATATTTAATTATTTATTAAATTAATTTTTATTTGCGTCTAAACTTTTTTCTAATGATAAGTCCTTCTTTGATACAGTTAGATTCTTTTTTTATAAAGGTGGAATTAATTCTCGTCTAATTTATAAAGAAAAAATGCTATTTGCTGCTTTTTAACGGTTACCGTGAATTTTTTTACAGAAATACGCAACATTTTATTCCTCAGAGTGGAGAACCTATTAAAAGTTGGAAGGTTAATGTTGTGTTAGAATGGGACAATTATCCTTCTCAAATGAAGAGACTTTTTAAAAGCGGCAGTTCCATTTTATAAGGATGAGTATATTCTGAGCCGGAGTTATTTGGGTGGGTTAGGTAGCTTTAAAAGTTCGTTGTAAGTAGCTTTTATATTGCAGTTCGTATTTGTTGCTGTGGTAGGTAATATAGATACCTACCTGATATGTATATAACAGTGAAGGTATACCTATCGAGCGTTTTAAATAAGATATCTTATCAATTTAGATTGGAAAAAGTGAACTTTCACCAATCTAAGTTTGATAAGATTTTTTACTTAAAACAGACTTGAACATAAAATCAGTTCCAAACATGCGAATTCGTGCGTTGCTGTTAGGGTATAATTATTAAATATCAGATCTTGATGAAAAACGATCTACATACTTAATAAAAATACTTCAACTTACTTTAAAGATACATCAATATTTCATGGCCGGTTACTTGGTTGCCCCAGTCACTTTAATATACCATTACGCTTCGCATACATCGGGAAAAATTAAATCCTCAAGTGGGACTTGAACCCACGACCTTTCCCTTGCAGGGGAATTCTTTTCCAACTGAGCTATTGAGCCAAACCTGTATGACTTAAAATTTCCCTTCTCTTTAAATCCGTCTTTATGGGCGACGGTGGAGCCATCTACCAACTTTCTTACGAACTGTTGATTTATGAAATTGTGAAAAAAAAAATACATTACGTTCATAGTAACAACTACAATTCTTGTGTTGCAGTTTTCAAGAATATTTTTTTGCCTCTTTACTATAATATATCACAACCGGTTACTTCATCACCACAATTTTTAGCCCCTGCAGCCATAATGTTGCCCTAGCTTTCTTGAGTTCCGTATGTCGAAGGGAGAACCCTTATAGGATATCTTTGTTAACAGTATGTCTGTTCATCTTCTTGACGCTCAGTTAGAAGCAAAAGGAAAAATAACAATCCACTATTATTCAAGATGTTTTATTACTGAAATCAAAATAATTTACAATTGTAAAAAATACACATATTCCGATAGGTATTACGCTAAGATTAATACTTCAGCTTATTTTTTTTGGCTTTATATTACATTTAAACTATTGTTTTTATAACTAGACATGTTTACATTTTTACTTCTCATTACGAAAACGGCTCACACGCTAAAGCAGTTTTTATTTTTGGTTTTTGTATTATAAATTGTGGATACAGTTTTTTAATAAAGACCAATTTGTGAAACATCTTTGGTTTGATTTATGTGAGTCGTTCTCTGTGAAAATCTGTCAGTACAAATTAACTCTAAATTTTTCTTTGGTATTCAAAGCAAATTAGTAAAGTATTTCTATAAATGCAAGCTGCTACTATTTTGGTGAACCAGATTTTTATTATATGAAACAATACGGACTTATCCCTCTCGTCAGTGATTTATCCGCTTCGCTTCACGAATGGCACTATATAAATTCTACTAAGCACTGTTTAATTTTCAGTAAGAATTAATTACAATTTTTAGAATCGTCCATAGTCTCACAGAAGGCTTTTTGACTATTACTTTCTTAAGTATAGACTTATCTTAATACTTGTTAACTTATGTCAACATAAACTTCTTTTACAGTAAATATTAATTATAGAAAATTAGGGCATTTTCACATTTAACGTATTATCAACTCTCTATTTTTATAATTATGCATGTTTATGGGAAACGGAAATTCCGATATAAAGGATTTCTTGTTACATACCTGTGATTTTTTTACGAAGTTTAAACATTTACACCTATGTAATTTTTACACTTAGATATTTGTATGAAAAATAAAAGCTGCATCTTTGGATCATTTTAACATTAAAATAATAACTACCTACAATTTTTTATTGAATTACTGTCCCAAAGTTATACACTTAACTAAACGATATGTATTTCTTTCAACTATTATTTATCCCGAAGTATTGTCAGGAATATATGAATAGACGTATTGGAGGACTAATATGAAAGTGTGTTAACAAATTGTACGTAACAATGTATTATCTATCATTTCAATAGCTAAGACTCATTATCATTTTGTATGAGAGCAAAAATCTGCAATACATCAAGATATTTTTGACGCCGACATTACTTGTGAAAATAATTATGTAATATAAAATATGATTTTGTCAATATTACAAAGCATCGCTCTTATCTGTGGAAATTATGTATTTTGATGTAAAATATTGATTAGTAGACTTATTTGAATGAATTTTTTATAGCATTTATTATGCTAACTGTTTCGAACTTAGTAGACTTATTTTTCAAATAATTTAGATACAAAACTTGACTTCTCTTAATCTAAACCTTAGTCGCTTCTAACGATAATTGACCAATAAATAAAATCGAAAGAAGCTTACTTAGGTACAGCGTTAATAAACCGAACATTGACAGTCATCTTTTACTATTTTTATTTTATACATCATATTTTAATTTATTTTACACACCATTTTACACCCAACATAAATATCAATGTGAAATGATCATGACATTAAAAAAAAACATGGACGGACAGATACAGATTTTCAAATTAAAACAGTCGTTACAAATAGTTACAAGGACTTTAATTTTATTTTCAAGAATAATGCCAGTAATAAGATTAATTATCCATTTTTCATAATGCCAGATCCGTATTTTGGAGCCAATTTAATATCTGAAATTGATCAGCTAACGAATGATAAATCATTTTGATGGAACAGGAATGATATATAAGAATTCAAGAACCAAAAACCTTATTGCCTTAACTTATTAAGTAAGTGTAATTTAAAATATTTTGCAACTATAAAAGTAGTAACTACATGTAATTAAATTGTCTCCAACATACAGTATTAAGGGAGAATAGGTTCTTAAAAACATAATCGAAATTCGAAATCATAAGTTACGTGAGATTGTTTCGCCAGTCTTCGTGCGTCTGCTGCGCTGTGCAGTTGGTCGCGCACCATCGCGAGAGTGCTGTTGGAGGGCACGGCGCCCCTCCTGGTCGCTGTCGTCGTATTATTCGTCGCGTACGCATTGCTGAGCCAACACAGCCTCCATCACTGCGGCATGGACTCCATTCACCCCACTCTGAGACCCGGCAATCTAGCATTCCTGAAATATTTTAATATTTGAGATACTGCTTCCTAAATTGTTAGATTTGTAATCGTTCCGTGTCTATTTTTTTAATTTACGGTAGTTAGATACAGAAACGTTCTATAGCTAGACTACACTAAACACTACTATTTGTTATGGTAATAGGTAATTAATTTACTTAATGAATGTTAAATTTAAATAATATGATGGGGCTAAATCAACAAATTTTCATAAATTTAACCATACTGGCTGATATAGAACTAAAAATTTTGTCGACATATTAATCTTTACTATAAAAATTTTCATAAATTTAACCATACTGGCTGATATAGAACTAAAAATTTTGTCGACATATTAATCTTTACTATAAAAGATTATTCTACTCTGAAAGCTACTCCACATTACTCCGATGTTAAATGATCTGAAAATATAAGTACGGAAACTACTTCAATCTTATGAAAAAACATAAGGTTTAATTAAAGCAGTAGACCCAAAATTAGGGAAGTTAATGACCTCGTCTAACTAAGAAGGTCACTTTATGAGACCTATTGATATAATAGGCTCCTACGCTCCAACTATGTAATTCTTTTAGTTTTCCTTCGGCGGTTTTATCTTTACTAACGGCCGTTCCCTATAACATACTGACAGTTATAGATGGATCGCATCTACGAATAAAGTGCTCGGCTGTTTAAATTCAAAACATAGTAACTCCTATTTCACATCAATTTCGGAAAATAAAATTATACCGCGATGCGCTTTCCCGCAAAAAAATTAGTTACCATGTTTTGAATTTTAACAGCCGATACGTCAAATTTGACTGTTGCGATCTATCTTTAACTGTATGTTATTGGGAACGGCCGTAAGTAGGTATAATAAGTTCTATCCGAATGCTCAGTCAGTACACTTATTTTATTTCTGTGAAGGTTTACGACATTTCATTTTCTTACGACGATCATTTCACTTGGCAAAATTAAATTATCACGGACCTTGTTACTTCTTGTAGCCACTCTTTTATCGGCGGGTAACAGTTTTCTAAAAAATATTCGGAACAGGAAGATTACGATGACTTTATTTTACTATTACAAGAGTCTACGAAGTTAAAGTATTTCTTTATGTTGTAAAATTAGTTTTTTTTTTTTTTATTTTAAGCATAATATTATTGTTTTAACAAAGATAACACTACACATTTCAAGTCAAGGCGAATCATAATCTTTTACAGTACTTAGAGTAGGTAAGTAATGCCGTTATATTTTAATACGGTTAATTGATTTTTACTACAATTTTCGGTATTAACTCAAATAAATCTATGGTATTGTGTGTTACAACTATAACTCTCTCAAATATTCCTTTCGTATATAGAATTTTCGATGTTTGAGAAAGAAATAACTGTCCGTATCTTCTCGACTGCACCTCAGCTATCTTGTTGCTGTCAATTGACGGACCAAATATAAAAAAAAAAGATTTTCAATCATTCTTACTAGCTCTTTTCCGCTTCCTCCTCTCTGCCGGGTCAGCGTTGTCCGCACGAAGCTTGCGTCGTCGCCTTGCCCTGTACCTACGGGCCAAACTTCGAAGAGCTGATCGTTCACTGGCCGCTGGACCGGATGTTGGAAGCTCATTCGCCGAGCGAGGCTCTTCGGTCGTACTTGATGTCGTATTTATTCTAAATGGAGAGAATTATGACCTGAGTTAATCTAGATTTATATTAACTAAATGATTAATAGACCTGCTATTGAATCTGATTAATGCCAATTTCTACAAATCGTCTTGTTGTAAATATTTAATAAACTTTCATGAATACCTCAGTGAGTCCTTTAAATACAATATCCATACTATCTCAAAAACATTAAAGTAAAGTAAAGTCAACGAAGCGAGAGAAAACCGGTAAACGAAGCTTCAGCGGTTCCAAAAAAATTTACTTGAAAATTATCACGTATAAGCGCATTCCAGACAGCAATGAAATTGCTCTTAAAATGGCGGATCTGACAGTTTAGAACCGCTGTGCTGACAGCTTTCCTGTACTACGAAACACGTAACGACAGCTGTTGCTCGGCCATTCTCGCGTACGTGTGAGATGTGCGACAAGGATAGAGAAAATAATCGCTAGTTATCGCAACGTAACTCAGTAATACCTTTTTTCTCTCGTCTCGTTGGCTTTACTTTAGGTAATTGAGCACTCTTCATAAAAATATAATAAATTACGTAATCTACTATATAAAAATAAGTCGGGTTTTCCTTCCTGACGATATAACTCCAGAACGCACGAACCGATTTGGCTAATTTTGGTCTTGAATTATTTGTGGAAGTCCAGGGAAGGTTTGTACGTTGAGAAAAAATCGAATAATTGCCGGGAACCGACATCCACGCGAGCGGAGCCGCGGGCAAAAGCTAGTATAGAATAAAAAGTGTTATGAATAACATATTATCTCTTACTTGTTAAAATAATTTGAAGAATTCAATGAAAACATTATTATGTTTGCACATTATTATGATGTGACACAAAGTAATTTTGTAAGGAACGTTATATCAAATGTACATATTGTGCATGTTCAATATAATATATAATGCACTAAACAAAAATGTTCTTCTTTTTATTCATCCTAGCACCTATCCCAGTGGCATCCGAAGCTTTTACCTGGGAGTCTGGGGTCTGTTTTTTCCAGTCTAACTGCAGATTCAACTGAATTTGGATATATTTTTTTTGTAAGTGAAAAATTTTTTTGTAATATCAAAATCAACTTACAATGAATAGTAAGAATACGCTCCATCAGGCGTAGTTAGAGACCCCTCAGAGTATATCCTGGGTGCTTGCTCCGCTCTTTCTACTTCTTCAGCAATTGACAGCGCTCTGTTCCCGTCCAGCACATCAATGTTATTATGATTCAGTTTATCTAATTGAAGAACATCGTATCTTCTGTCATCGCTGCTGCGGTGGAAAACTTCAGATAGTTCGTATTCTCGTAACTGTTGAAAAAAAAAACATAATTATAAATAGTATTTTATAGGGTCCGTTTATATTTTCTTCTTAATTTCATTAGCAAAATCTTTAATATTAAAAATGTAAAAAAAGACACACAGTGGTAATACCTACTGATGATGATGATGATGATGATGATGATGATGATGATGATGATGATGATGATGATGATAATTATGACAAACTTAAAAAAGAAACTACCATAGCTTTAGAAATATATACTTTTAATACTAACATTTGCTATTTTGTTAGGTTAAGAATGAATTATTCTTCACCATAGGTTCCATAGTGCGTTCTAAACCCAATAGCGTGTTTATTATCATATTTTAATACGATATTAAGTACATAAAATACTTTTTCACTAATGATGTTTATCTACAGTTGAGGAAGTCCTTTTTTGTCATAATTATTTGGATGAGTTGATGTGTTGTGACCGCCTCATTGAAAGGTGAGCCGAAGTTATAATAATTTTAATTAATAGATTTATAATGCGACATTATGTGATTTTACTTTCATTAGAGCTTTTACAAATACATCATTATAATAATACACTATATTATTATGTCCTACATATTGTGACATCATGAGTAATGGTACTAGCAAACAAACCGACGAACCTACCGAATTATTCGATTTTGACAAATGAATGGTTATTTTAACACGTGTTTTGCAGTGATAAATTATGTGAGTTAACAGAGGTTATTTAATATATTATTACCATCGTGAACCTTATTTATCACAAGCATGTATTTAAATGGTTAGTAATTACTACTACACATATAACCAAGTTACAGAGATAGTGATAAGTATGTTCCAATAAACATTATAAGACAAGAAAATGAGGTATATGAGGTGCAGTTTGTAGTCAATTCAATTAGTTAATTATAGCCGAGTAAATGGTGAGCTAACTATATTTCCGAGAACGATATTTCATACAGTTCAGGTCTCCCACTGAGGGTTCCCCCCAGGATCAAACCACAATATTCTCCTATTGTTTTTTTCTTAAATAATTTTTTTTTTTATAAAACAAGCCATGACAAGTTCAAAAACCAATGTTTTCTGATAAATATAATATTTGATTTTATACAATCTTTTGCATGAATTTAATCCAATATTGTAGAAATAACATCGTGTTATTAATTCTTCGATAAGTAGTATAAAATTGATGCAATTGAATTTGAAAGTTTCGGTAGTGGTAGCGTCGTTAGCTTACTGGTTAAGGAGTCGGCCTTACGATCGAGGGCTCTCGGGTTCGATCCTGGCTATTAAATTACCGCCGTGAACCCACTCCTAGCACAAGCAATTTAGTTTAGCTGGAGGGGTTAGCGGGAATATTAGTAATTTTGGTTGCTAATATTCTCTATAAGAAAAAAAAAGTTTAACTAATTCTGTACCTTTATGAATTGAAACGTTGCAATCGGAGGAAGTCTTCTCAGGTGCGGATAGAAGAAGGAACCTGCTGGATGCGATGGGTACTTCGATGTGATACGATACGCAACCCCCTGGGGGGCCGTGGGCCAGTTTGGTGCTGTAAATGTGAAGCCGTTGTCCGTACCAGCGTCTAAAGGATCCACCTAGGATGAAATAAAGTCATTAAAAACTATTTTAGAAAGCGCTTTAGCATTTTGGCTTAAGAATTTTAACTGGGACATTATTTCTTCGGCGTAGATGGCCTGGTTTGATTATTTTATATATTAATACTGAAGTCGATATTATTAATAGTCTACTTATTATCGACTTCAGTAATATAGTATACAATAATTGTTAATGTAAATGTAAAATATTATACTATTAACTTATTTATTAAGTACCTGTATTAGCTGTAAGCTTTCCGAAATAAAAAATAAATAAAAAATAACCGGTAGAGTAGAATTTCAGACTCAGCCTCAGATGCACGGTTCGATTAAATAGAATCCGGAATACGGCAATAGACTCACCCCCTATTACGTGGGACCAAATACAATGATTGGTGAAATATGGGCGTTAAGTCACCTCTGCCTAACCCTCCGGGGATAAAGGCGTAATTATATGTATGTATGTAAATATATTGATGTCAATTTATATTAAAATAAATCTTTTTATAAAAAACGGTCGATATTATGGTCTCCTTACCTACCTATATCCCAGTTAAAAAGATACACTACTTATACATATTTTTCTTAACAACCAATTTTCTCGGTTAGTTATTTTTATTTTTGGCACAATAATATATTTTCCAAGTACTATAAAAACTTACCTCAATAGTGATGCTATCCAGCCAGTTCCCATCGACACATAGGTCGAAACTGTCCACTCCGATAAACCAATCAGGAGACGGTATCATACGCGCCATCACCGATACCTGCCACAAGAAATTACAGTTGAAACAAAAATAACAATCATCAATTGGGTTATATTTCTTTGTTTTTAATATTATTTTACTTTAGTCACTTTTTAGTGTAATGTTTTTACTTCCAAATATAGGTATACTAGCCTTTACACTAGCTCCGCCCGTGTGGATGTCAGTTATCGCGACTAAACATAGCCTATGTGTTAATCCAGGGTGTCAGCTAACTCCACACCAAATTTTCTTAAAACGTCTAAATAGACGTAAGAAGAAAGAATAGGTGCCTAACAAATATCCATCCATTTTCGAAACATTCGCGTTTATAATATTAGTTAGAAATTTAACATTTAGTAATACTTTTCTTCGTGTTTTGTTGAGAAACCGTTTATTATCTTTACCTACAGCAATGAGAAATGACTCCAGGGCATTATGTCGTTCTTCAGTTGCTTAAGAGCCGCCTCTAACTCACACTGCACACTATTGAGGCAAATCTCTTATGTAAACTCAACTCAGCAATCAATGCTTATACGCTCAATGCGAACCAGTTTTCCCAATTCGTTTTAACAGGTAAATCGATCACCGAAAGGTTCACCATACCAATTAATTCAATAGTCATTATCTGTTCCAACTTAATATAAGATAATTAGTTCACTGAGATTGTTCTTGGAATCATTTACTAATTGTTTAATTTGAGACTTGAATTATTTTGTATAGCATTTATTATACTAAATTTCAAATTCAAATACATCGGGAAAAATGAAATACTCAAGTGGGACTTGAACCCACGACCTTTCCCTTACAGGGGGAATGCTCTTCCAAATGAGCTTTTGAGCCACACCTGAATCACATCAAATTTCCTTCTCTTTTTATCTGTCGGAAAGGTCGTGGGTTCTAGTTCCACTTGAGCATTTAATTTTTCCCGATGTATTCGAATTGACACTTAATCAAACACGTTTTGTTTTATAGTTCATAAAATTCTCTCACTTTCTAGTTCAGAAATATAAGTAAATAAACTAAAAATGTAACATACTACACAGTACAATTACACTACTGTGGGTTATTTGGGTACTTCCAGTTTACCCCGTTAAACGTCCCTACTGGTGGCACAAACTGGAAGTACCCGTATTCGGCTTATTCCAGTTTTCCCCATTGACAATCCCCGTTGATGGGGATTATTGAACTTTTTGTTCACAATTCCCCGTTGAAGCAAAAAAAAATCTAAAATATCACTAGGGAAGGCTCTTAAGGACCTAGTCCGCGGAGCGCACGACTCAAAATCTGTCAAAATACAGACGCAGCCGTGCACGCACACATCACCGAGATGCACAGTGGGCTGCTAGACGCACTTTACCAGTTAAAATAATGATGAAAATTGTCTTACCAATGATGAAAAAACTATTTTAAGCCTTGTGGTTAGAGTGCATTTTTGAGTAATATGATTTATTGTGACGTATTACGTCTGTCAATTACATTTCGTATCTCTTTTCTTCTTATACATTCATCCCTGTCATATTATGTTACGTGACGTCATTGGCATGTCTTTTGTTTCAGTGTCATACATAGCATGTTAAACTTTTCGCAGAGATTATGAGATTTCGAACAAAATAAGGCTGGGGACATACCTACACCTAATTTTTGATATCTGAGGATACTGAAAATACTCATAAAATTAAAATGCCCACCGCGTAGACACCGCGTAGTCGTAGACCATACCTACCGGTTACGTACAAAAAAAAACGATATTTAAAATCCCGAATTACAAAATTCCGAAGTTCAAACCTGTACGAAATATCAAACTACGAGATACCGAAGATCACATTAGTTTAGATTTTATGTATAGAGCGCTCATATTAATCTAAATGTATAGGAGCCGAGCACGACAATTTGACTTCTCGTCGCCTGACGGTTAGATAGAGGCAAAGTGTCAAGAAAGGGCCACCATTACAAATACGTTCTTAGTTAACAATGGTGGCACTCAGCTTGACGACCTTACTAGATGCCGATCCGATTGTCGTTTAGTGGTAGTGGCGTGCTCTGAAGAGTGGAATAGTGGAAGAAAATAAAATACCTTTGCTGTGCCTGCGTCTTCTTAGCATTGAACTCCACCAAGTTCTCAGAGCGCCATTGCAAAATGTGGTCCAGGATCCGGTCAATCTCAGTGACAAGAAGCTACCCTTTCTCATCGATATCAGACTGTGTAGCCGCAGGATTTCCGTGATAACTCTCGTGTAAGGTGCTATCATCTGCATAGCAATGAAAGCTAAAGAAAGAGAGTGGGTTATATCCATCACAGAGGACACGAATACGGCGCTCCTGCAGGCTCCTAGCAACACAATTGCACAGTTTCAGGGTCCGTCTTGCAGCTCTTCTTCCTACATTTCCTCCCCGGCTGGAGCCGGGTGGGGAGGTTATGTCGGACTTGAACCGACTAAAACCGCACGCCGACTGAGGGTTGTGGTGCTAGACCGGAGGTGAGGTTGTCTTAGGCATATCCCTCGCACCCCGGCTGACCATCAGGGCCATCCCTTGCGGTCTGGCCCTCTTCGGGAGGAGGGACAACCATGACTCGCCCCAGAGTGGGGAGGCGCGCTTCTTAGCACGCCGCCGCCGTGGCCTGCTTCTGCTGGGGTGACAGGCGGCTCTACCTGTCAGCACCAGGCCCGCGCTCATGTGGGACGGAGGTCAGTCTGTGCCCTCCGACACCCGAGTTGCCTGCGCACGCGGGTGGTGTGATCTGTAAGTCTCTCTCTCTCACGCCGCCACTCCCGTTCCGCCGTCTCCTTCACGACCAATAGAAAGAAAAAAAAGGAGGACGCAGAAGGAGACGCTGGCCACCCACGCGTCCGCACAGCGGACCATCGCACTATGGAAAATATGGGTCATTTGCTGATCAAAAATCTATAACTATTTAAATACTTGAGATTTAATTTTATAATTTTGCATAAACCTAGACCAGACCATGCTTCATAAATGAACATTAAATTGAATATGAACTAGTGCCAACTCACGGGTTTACCCGCGCTTTATTATGAAAATTGATACAAATGGTCACAAATAGTTTGCTACCGCATTTATTTAAGCAGTGATTTCTTTTGAAAGTCTCCTCTCCATCTCTACAGGTAAGAAAACCACACAAAATTATGTATTTTATTTATTAAACGTAATAAAAATATAAATTATAAATTGGAGTTAAAATTTAGCTTTGAATGTTGAACTTTTTGAAGTTAGAATTTACTAAGTTTCAGAACATTGATTTCAAACGTAATTTATTGATTTATTACTCTACTAAATGTTTTAAATCTTTGTTATTATGAAAGTACAACTTCTTAAGTAAGGACCAAAAATAAAAATATGAGAAATAGCCAACATTTGAAAAAAGTAATTTTGAGCAGCTCTTGTTCTACGATATTCCATAGTGCATCGCCGTGAGCAAGGTGGCAAGGATGAGAACTCTTACTCCCAGTGCCGCCCCAAGCTCCCGCCTTGCTGGCCACTCGGTGAGCGTGTGAAGTCCCGTGACGTCGCTCGCGTCGCAGTGATGGCACTCGGACGTTCGCTCCTTATCGATCAGACGCAGATTGATGTGATCGTACCAATGAAGGCGGCTCTCTTGCGTATCTGCGACATTGCGATACATATGGCTTCTAATCCAGTGCACCAGGTCTACTGGTGGTCGCACTAACTGATACCCGCGACTCCTGCGACTCTAGTGATGCTGCTACATATGAATCAGTATCTTTAATATACGAGTAACATAAGCCAACGAAACTTTTTTTATTACTAATGTGTTCGGAAACAGCTACTTCACAATATACATATATACTTACCTATACAATCATATAAAATAGACCATGAAGTTAGTATCTAATTATAATTTCATTACAACAGAACCTAAAAATTTTGTTGTTTCTACAAAAAATATTTTAACTAGGTATATCCCCAACTTTACAGTTCAAACCTTAAAGCAAGTATGTCAAAATCTGAAACATTATGCTATAAATGTACCAACGAAAGTGTGAAATGGCTAAAATCGGAACTATGGTTGTCACTGTAAAATGCATACTATTTTATTGCCGTCCAAATGATTAATGAAGACGGTGGCGCCTTTTTCATTTCATATATTTCTTGGTAGGCCTATTTGTGTATGCATGAACTGTCATCACGCGCCAAAGAGACGTGGTCCTGCTTCGAAGGCCCGTGGGCGACTGACGGGCGATGAGAAACAATATGGCAGAAAAAAGACACTATTTTACGCGTTTTTCAGTAACTTTGAAGTGATTTTTTAGATTGATTACTAAATGTATCATCAAACAATTTTTGTCTTCCCTATCAAAAAGTCTTTGACTTTCAAATGTATACCGGTTCATTGATAAAATCACTCATTTTCAATATGAATTTATTCAAAAACTGGAGCCTATTTCACTTAGCCTGTATGGAGAATTTACGTAAAATATATCTAGATTTTAGGGCTTTAAAAGAGGAAGTCCTTGTTTATTAAGGTACAAAAAACGTACACGCTATATTTTATTGGTTTTTTCAGTGATCAAAAAGTGTTTCTTTTTATCAATTTGTGTTGATTTATTGGGTTAAATCTGAAAAATACGAAGGCATGTTTTTGCATTTTTTCTCAATTTTGTGCGTTTGTTGACGTTTATTATTTAACAACTATTAGGTTTTAAGAGTTTAATATAAGCATACCATAATTTTTGGTCTTTGATTGTAATATATACAAAGTATCATTGATATCAATCATATCTATATAGGTTAAATATGAAAAATTGTAACACTCTTTTCGGTGATTTTCACGATCTGGCCCCTTAACTGACGGAACATGCGTCGCGTATTATCGGTCGCGTAACGCCAGAACAGACGAATGTATAGAAAAACACTTGACCGTTCACACTCGACGCACTAACGTAGCATCGGTTGAGTGTATATCGTCAGATATGAACCTTCCTAGGGAAGGTTCATATCTGACGGAACATGCGTCGCTTCATGATAAATTCTATTACTTATATTTTGTAACTGTATTCAGAACTACTATACCTACTCGAGATGTAGTGTAAGATAAAACAAATGATTAAAAAATAAAAAACCCGACTGCCACTGAAAAGACCGAAATAAGTTTCATAGCAGGTGGTACCCATTAATTTTCTTTCGGTTTATGATTGGCAAATGGGTACCGCCTGCTATGAAACTTATTTCGGTCTTTTCAGTGGCAGTCGGGTTTTTTATTTTTTAATCATTTGTTTTATTTTACACTTTTTAGTTATGATATGACATGTATATCTTTTTGAAATTTACATATCGTTTATACTTGAAATAAAAACTTAAATCAATAAGTAAGAACATTCGCGAGAATGATTGTTTTGTTAAACAACTTTAAATCGTTATATATCCTAAACTATTATTTAAAATGAAAAATGATAAAAGGAACCTAAAGATGATTTTAAAATACCTATTCAACGACACCCCACTTGACATAGTTCAACGACTTTTATTTTTTTCATTTTGACAATATGGCGTCTGGTTGTCGCTGTGGTGGATTTTGATTACTTTCATGTCTTTAGTGACACTCGCAAGGTTAAGACGAATCGATTGACGTATGAATTACCAAAATCGGCCCATGCATTTGGTCTCTAGAGCGCCACATAGAAACAAACATACATACATACATACATACATACATACATAGACTGATAAACACATTACCCTCCTTTGCGTCGCGCAGTCGGGTAAAAATAACCTTTTTTATTCAAGTGCCAATGCCGGTTACATCCAAAGCTTGCAATTTGGAGCCCAGGGTTCACTCTCCTATTCCTATTTCTCATATTTTTGTTCTTTACGGAGGCGAATGCTATCTGACCTCCCGATTCTGTGAAGAAAGTCTGTATGTCTGCCTTGTCAATCAATCAGTATGTCCTGTGTAGTACTTGCTAGAGCACCGAAAATTATAGTGTGTATAGTGTATTTTTTTCAACCTAAGTTCTAATATCAAATACAATTTTAGTATAAAATGGATACATTAATACTATACGTAAGAGGAAATAAAACTGTTTCAGGTTTTTAATATTAAATTCCCAGGCACTCGGCTATTGAAATTGAAAGTAGGACGATATTATGGAATAAAAATCTTAAATATGGAGATTTCATAACAATGCCGGTAATAATAGGTATATTTGAAATGAATAAGCGTAGCTTATTTTAAATTCATCATTGAAAGAGATAAGTATAACATTAATAAAGATAAAGTATATTTTGTAGGTAGCATTATTATGGCCATTTGCTTTTTAACCCCCGATGCAAAATCGACGGGGTGTTATAAGTTTGACGGGTCTGTGTGTGTATGTGTGTGTGTGTGTGTGTGTGTGTGTGTGTGTGTGTGTGTGTGTGTAGCTCCTGAACGGATGATGATTTGGATTTATTTATTTTTTGTTTCAAAGGTATATTAGTCGGGAGTGTTCTTAGCTATGTTAAAAAAATCGGTCCACAGTCCACAATGGCCTTCGCTACAAAATGCCGGAGTACATATTAATTAAAATTTTAAACAGAGAGAAGTTCGTGAGTATGTTTTCTTCAACTGTGAGAATTACAAATTTTGTGTGAAAACTGTAAACTGATTTTTAGGAATAAATTATTTTTATTCTTCTTATTCTTGTTTTGAAAAAGCAAAATGTTCCCGTAAGAATCGGAAAGAAACAATGTAAACAAGAATCGATGTAATATCTTCGTCAATATTTACAGAAATAATGGTACCCATAAAATTGATTGGGGTAATTAAGTCGTAACAGCATTACCTTTTTAAGGAGCGACGTAATTTTAAGTAATGGGAGGTCTTACTGTGAGTTACTTATATATTATACTGTTCAAAACGTGTTCTACTATTGAACGATTTACAGTGGTTCTAATTACATCAGGAAATTATGTTATTTTTGATTATTGTTATTTCTTTTTTTTAACGCCATCTAGACCCATGGTAAGCTTTTATAGCTTGTGTTATGGAATATAGAATGCGGATAAACATACTTATATACTTTTTTTTGTAAATACATACATATTATACATAGAAACACCCAGACCAATGCAAATAGCCATATTTATGCATACAAATATTTGCACTGAGCGGGGATCGAACCCGCGCCTCCTGCGTAGCAGTCGCGTTCACTACCGCCACGCCACAGAGGCTGTCAATTATGCTGGCACATTCCTATGGCAGGTACAAGGTACATTATGGTAGACGTCTTTTAAATACATAGAACGACTAGTACAGTCAGCATCAGATCGACCTTGACTAGTAAAGTACTCAATATGACTCTAATGTCTTAGTTTTCCACCCTTCCTATTGAATGATTGTGCTGATGTTTTAGTACACACCTTAAGTTCAAACTATAATAATACTGCCGTCTTATTGTAAAAAGGCATAACTAACAAAAACAAAAATGTAAGATAATCGAGTTTGAAAATTTTCAAGGTTTTTTTAGCAGAAAAAATCCTTTGTGTATTATTGGGAAAAACAAGTTATTAAATAAGGTACACAATCGAAATACCTATCCAACCATGCATAGGAATATATTTATTTATTTACTTTTTATACAGATAATCCCAATTTTCCCTTTCATCTTAACAAAATAATTACAAATAAAATATCTTTTTATCGTTTTAAAGGCACAACTAACCAGATAAGTCTTTTCTTTTTAAAAACAATTCAGTAGTAAAATGAAAGGACACATAATTTATGTAATTATGTCTTTGTAACGTAATCATAAAGGTTCATTGCGAGTTTAAAAGAGTATAAATTTTACATAAAATTGTTACTTTTAAAATGATTGCCTTTTTCACTTACTTTTTAATTATGAACATTGAACAAATAACAAAAAATTGGTAATGAAAACTCTTTATTTCAAATAATATGATAAATTTGATGTAACACTTTTTAAACCACCGTATTATTTCTGATTTTAGAACAAAATCTAATTCTACGGGGCCGGACTCACGCACGAAGTGTTTCAGTTTAATGATCTAGCTATATCTAGGTTCATGAAATAATAGCAAAACCTGGTGAAAGACAGATAGCAAATCTTAGTAAAAAAAAAAATGGGACTATATTCCCATTTTTACCCATTAGGTACGGCACCCTAATAATTCAAAGCAAACAAAAATTTAAAAATAAAATAATTAAAATGCTAAACAACTCCATTGTCAACAATTGTTTATTTCTTTGAGTTATATTTTTTTAATATAATAAGACTTTTCGTCCATTGCGTTCAAATAGATTTAGAAACACAACTTCAGGTATCGGGCACAAAAACTAGAGACTTTAGCTTTAGTGACTGTTAAGCACTATTTACTTATAATATACGTCGTAAACGCGCGCGGGTAGGCACCTAACAGGCGTGCGTAGAAGGTAGTTTGAAAATATTACTAAATTTTCCAAAAATTGGATGACATATTTTAAAATATTAATATTCTTTGTCAAGTTCATATTTTCAGCCTACCCTCTGTTCATACTACTGTTATATGTTTACCTATTTGAGTTATCAGAATGAATTGGAAAGTTATGATTATCTAAGGAAAAACATCTGATTACATAATCATAACTTAATTTAAGATTTTACAATGAAAGAAACAACATTGCTTACCAATAAATCAGCTTGCATTTACTTTGAATTGAAAACATTGGCGCAATGATGAGCGCAAAGACACCCCCACATTCCTTACCTACCTTACTGGCGTCTTAAAGAAAAGGCACAACTGGTCACTTGTGACTTCTCTTTATAACACTTTCAAGTCATAAGTACGTATTTATGTTGTTTCTTCTTAATCGGTGTCAAATAAGCCTTTTCAATTTATTCAATAACAATTTAGCTGTTAGATGTGCCTTTCGGGCTCAATGTATTTCCGTAGATTCTAGAGATAAAATTACACAAAAAATTGGGTAGATGCACCTCTTTCTCCTGATTCCGAATATGTATATAACTCAATTTTGAAAAAAATGTTAGTTAAGCCTTTTCTCCGTAATACGGCAGAATAGAATTTAAATCAATAAAACATGTTTGTATAAATCAGGTTTGTATAAATAAGGAAATACATGGTATACAGTTTTACACTATAAAATTGGATAAGCATAGGTAAGGCAAATGTTGGTGAACAGGTCAGTTTATGTTGCATTTTACGTCGAATCAATTGGTGATGTTTTGAAATTTAGGTCAGACTACCTACCTACCTGAAACTATAGGTGTACAGAGATGTTGATGAAAAAAGTACTCAAAATCATGTTATTTTATTTTTAACCCCCATCCTGTTGACTGATTGATCTGATATTTGGTACACACCTTTGGTTCGAACTTTAATACCATTTAACCTCCTGCCTACCAGTGATACTTTTTGTTTAGTATGCTGCTTAAAGTTTAGTATTATATCCCTTACACGTTTACATATATCGGAAAAATAGTGAAAAAAATCTCACGTCACGGAAAATGGTTTTTCACTATGTCCTTTATAAAGGACAAAGTGACGATATGACTACGTCCTTTATGAAGGACATAGAATTTTTTTTTAACATAAATTTATATAAGCATAAGATATATAATTAAAAACATTAGATATTCTTTCATTATATGATTATTTATTATTAAATACAAAAAAATAAATAGAAACTCAAAATTGTTCATACATATGTGCCAAAATTATACATTTATCTTCAAAAATAATCGAAAAGTTCATATAATCAACGTTAATTCCTAATTTATCTTGAATTTATCGTAAATAAACATCAAAAGGTAGGAATCACGTCTTTATACTAAAACTACTTATGTAAATTGGAATAAATCCAATTCATTTCACAAAAAACCTGTTCTTCTTCATCAAACCTACTTGTCCTACAACGCTATTACTTCAGACCATTTTCGGGTAAGTGTAAGGCTACATTTGTATGGCATTCCTTGCAGAGTATCGCTTTTATTAGAACCTTGCGCTTTGTGATGTTTTGCTTCAAGCATACTCTTCTCCTCCGAAACTACAGTGAGTTTCTTCTTCTTTGTCTGTTCCAAATTTTGTGCCCATATCCAATTTATACTCTCTTAGCTGCACAATATTTTTCTTTACTCTAAGTACTTTTTTGTTTATTAACATCTCTGCATTGTAGCCAAGCAGTAACTACAGCTAGGTTCAAAAAGTGTGAGATAATTGGCCCACTGCACTAATATTCTGGTTAAATACTTTGATCACATCAGGCTTTCATACTTTTCCATGCTGCTTGGTCATGACCATGGCTCATTCTTGACGTGGTTTTACCGTAGTCCAAGTAGACATCATGAAAACAGGCTTGTGGCAATAAGAGCAGAGACGTCTTCGTGTGAGCTGCAGAACTTACGAATCTCGTGGTAACTTAATTTTGAGTAAATTTTGAAGGCAAAAACTCTGAGTGGACGTCGCAGTAATCCTTGAATAAGTGTAATTTAATTGTTCACCTGTTACACCTATCCATACTAATATTATAAATGCGAAAGTAACTCTGCCTGTCTTTCTGTCTATCTGTCTGTATTTCTTGTATGGCTTTCACGCCTAAACTACTGAACCAACGTGGCATAGGGATAGATTAGACTTTAATAAAGGATATAGGCTATGTTTAGTCCCGATAACTGACATCCACGCGGGTGGAGCCGCGGGCAAAAACTAGTTTGTTATATTTTAAACCTGAAAAAGATATGATAAATTCATAATATCTTTCAATGTACTACACAAAGTACAGTAGAAGTACAAGAATCAAAACTTTAACCACCTACATTTGTTCTTTATATAGGACATTGAAAAGTGCTTCAAGGTTACTTGAACATTATTTATTTGTACATGGGAATAACATTGTATATCTACGTCACGGAGTATAAACTAATTATTAATTATTCAAAATCTAGATTTTTTAAGAGTTTAACAAAATGGCAATTAATTGACCTACCTATGTGTGAGCACACCACTGCACAATCGCCCTCTGACATCATTTTGAAAAAAAAACTGTCTGTTGTGAAGTATCCTTGAATTTAGTTTCATATACCTAAATGTCTAATAGACGTAACTGTTAAATCAAATTAGTCATTTCATTCAATAATATGGCGCCAGATTTTTTTCATTCTTATGTACTATGAGTAGTACAGATGTAGGTACGAGGTTAAATCAACATAATAAGTTTGATTTGCTCTTAATACGAGAGTTTTAAGATCATTTCGAGACATGTCGTCAAGATATTTTTGACGCCCACTGTCACTACATGTATGTAAGTCAACAGAAGGAAATGTAATGTCATCTGGAATGGTTGTATTTTGGAATTATGACCTCATTCATGCTTAACATGAGATGAACATAATCAACTTGACGTATCGAGCATGACAAATACTCTCGCAATATTTTCCTCATCATACGGAAAAACTATTCTTTTATCTCATTTCCTATTCCACAGTATTTATCCGATCAGTTCCATCAAATACCATATTCTGGTATCATTTTAATTCATATGTACTCATAATATATTTATTTGTTATTATTTTTCAATAAGCGTGCAATGAAATAGCAATGACTATCTCTACCTATTTCGGAGAGCCAAATATGTGAATACGTTTTGGAATGAACTAGTAATAACAATAATAAATTATAATATATTGTATCATGAACAATCATAATATTCAGAAGCCAGTTCTATTAGGCACGACGCACTCTGAGGCGTTCCTTTTCCTGGAACCTTAACCACCGCACCGGTGGCTTAGCCCCTGTACCCGATGCCAGTGGGGTATTTGTACTTTCTTGAATGTTTTTAAGTAAGTAGTAAGTAAGATATAATGACTATAATATACAGAATGTATAACATATGTATATAGAATCAATAAAGGAAGTATAAATATTGTACAAGTATGTCACCCTTATGAGGATAGTAGAAACAACTACAAAAGACCAATAACAGTAACTATCGTTCTTTATTACTTATACGAAAACAATAAACCGTGTTAGAATGAATTGATAAGCAATAATACAATATTAATACAATTAATTACCTAAATTAATAGCTTCATCGGTTACTCATAGCCATTAAAGAGTAAAGAATCGAATTTAGTCTCTGTAATAAACGTACTCAATTCTCGATCCGATAAAACTTTTATTAATCGCTTATTCGTTTTGTGTTCCCCGTTCTTTTATTTGTTCGTTTTCGTAATTGCTGTTTGTTCTGGGGGCATTAATTAGTCATGAAATACGATATTTTTGGGCATTGTTTGTTTATCTTCGAGTGCAATTCTGCTATCGGTACTTATTTACGATACTAGCCTTTTGTATAGTTGAAACTTTCAGATGGAAATTTCCAGTGCGGCTCTGCAATTTACGTGTTCATTTGCGTGTGTCATATCGAGTATAATTTTCATGGGGAACCAGTAAAAGGGGGAACTGCTTTGAGATATGTTTGTTGTTGTTCGTCTCTTTTTTTGTGGATTTTGAAACAATTTAACATTTTTTTATTCAAACCATATCTCATATTTTAGACGATTTCTTTAGCAGTACTGTTTGAGTACTCCATTTGCGTTAAGGATTTTGAAACCTCTTTACACTTTACACTTTTAACGCTTAGAATTAATTTAAGTGGGTGTTTTTTTTTATTACTGACAAGTCATATAATATGTTAAAGAAATCAGATTTTCTGAAACTAAATTGATTTTGTTTACCTTCATGATAATTATTAGGTATGTATATAAATAACAATTGTATCAATATTTACATACAGGTTAAATGAGTATTTTTAAGGCATAAATTAACAACCATCCTTTAATTTTTGTACTGAAATTTGTTACTTAGGTAAACATAGTGCAGAGCTCGAGATATCCAAGGAATCGCGTATCGATGATATTCTGTTGGTTTACCGATAAAATAGCATATTTCATGGAGTCTGGTACTAATTTTGCTAAATAAACATCGGGTCTTCTTATGTATAAGGTTCTTAGTTTGCTTATAAATTCCTAGAAGTTCAGTGGTAGTTTTATTAAATTTCATAATCTTTGAATGAAATTTTATAGCATTTATTACGCCAACGCCTCCAACTTTTGGGTGGAGTAATCAAAAATCAATTTTTACAAATGGTTGAAAAATCATTCATTGGTTCCAACAGTTCGTAAGGGTGTTGGTGGATGACTTTAACATCGCCTTAAAAACGATATAAAGGGAAGATTTGAATTGATTCAGACGTAGTCAGTAGCTCAGTTGGAGGAGCATTCCCCCTGTAAGATCTAACGACTATCATTCTATAATTCCTTTTGCGGCGCGCTGCAGCGGTAGAGCGTTCGACTGCTATACCGAGAGGTTATTGGGTTCAATTTCCGTTGAGTGCAAAATATTTGGCTGCATGCATTCGTCTATGTATATTTTAAGTACCTATTTAATTATAAAATAATCTAAGTAACCTTAGTATTTTCTGCCTTCTCGATCCTTCATACAATCTACTATTTGACTTTAAATAGTGCTGTGTAATTTGTCCAAAAATATTTATGTATTGTTACTATTCATATAGCCTTTGAGTGTGAAAGGTAAGAACAGAATAACATTAAAATACAATGTGAACTCAATAATCGTCTAGCTGAATATCACCACACAGTGACACTGAGTCCTTATCGCGAAATTGCATTGCTCGTATCGATTTTAATTGCAAAGTTATTGAGGTTTAATTTTTATGATTGCGTTCCGACTGCAGCCAACGAAAATAATAATCGGATTGTGGTTAACATATAACCCAATAATAATGTTTATTAACGCAAATGATGAGGTTTATATCCTCTGCTTTTATAGTTCTTTGACCTTAGCGAAAACCCAGATATTATCTCAATGTTTAGTAAGTATTTTATTCAGAATATTATTATTCAATATTCTTAATGCAGTATTCGCCTCTAAATGTCTCAACAACAAAATTGACAGCTCCCCACTACTGGGCTTCTCAAGTTTCGCGTACCCTCGAAGATCCCACGCAAACTAGTCACACCACTGTATCCACCCTTAAGACGAACCGTTCTCGGTGCTCTAATTCTCCTTAAGCAAGGTTGTGTGGGGTCATAAACTGTGTAGCCATCTGGTTGACGTCCACTTCGATTCGCAACTCAAACAGAAGTCAATTTCTTAGTCTCCGCACTATGCGAGTAATATTCGTAGGTGTGCTTCGTAGAATAGAAAATTAATTATTTTAAATTTTTATTTGAAGCCCACCTATGGGTGTGCTAAGTGGAATACTTTAAGTGTGCTTCGTCTGGGTGTGCTTCACGGAATACCTCTTACTTACATATAATTGAGGTTTAGTATGACCTAATCATTCACCAGCCGCCCCAAAAGCATGCGAACACCTGCACTGTGTACGAAACACGAAAGATCGTACAGCTGTGCTATTCTCTAAGAATGCAGCACCAAGTACATCGCTGTGAGCGACCATGATAGACATTGCCATTGGTCGGACTGGCTGACGTCACTGGAGATCGACCAATGGCAATCTTCGTCAAGGTGGGTCGCAGCGCTGTGCTCGACGCTGCATGTTTATAAAATTTCATAGCAGTATGTATTTTTTGCACGAAATTAGCACATTAGACATAACTTGCACGAAACTAACTGGCAGGTGCTCGACTGCGCACATGCATGAGACAGTAGACAGCCTAAAATATTTAGTTATTCAATACCTTGTTAGCACCTACTGAAATAGTCATAGATTGGTTCAAAAACCTAAAACGCATTTAATAAAAACCTTTTTATTTGGTTGTAAGATTATTAATTATTTATTTACGTACCCTGGAATGATTGCCATCAACGAAGAATTCGGCTTCGGTTCTCCCCATACCCTGCCCAACTGCAGGTCCACCAAACACGTCGAGGGTCCCGGGAGCGGACCCAAGCGCATCTGATCGTCCAGTCTCGGCGAACTGTCTGACCGGAGCCGAGACCCGTCGGCCTAGGCGAAAGAGCACATACGTACGCTCATGGGATACACCTGTGTACAAAAAGAAAATAAGGAATTAGTTAAAAAGTTAGTAGAATTTATAAAAGTGTGCATGGAATTATAGAGAGTATCTGGGTTCCTAAAAGACCTTTAGAGCAGTAATGAGTTAAATTTTTATTCAAAGTAAACCACGGAATTAAATTTTCTATACAAACATTATCACGCTATTTAACCCCCTTAGAGAGTTTATTTGAAAGTAACTTTACTAACGTAAACACCTGTTTTTCCAAATTTATCACAACAATGGTTTTACATATACACATACACATACTCACGCTTGTAAATCCCCGAAGAGGTAGGCAGAGGTGTATTAATACCCATATTTCCCAAGTTATTGCCGTCAAGTGGGCCCTTAGTTATAGGCTGTATGTTTATCGGAAGAAGAACAGGCCTATCCCTTAGTCACCTTCTACGACGCCCACAGGACGAGATGGGCCGCTCCATTCAACTCAATTATTTCACTACCCACTACATAATATTATTACGCCTATAGGCGTTATAATGCCTTATGTAACAAATTAGATTCTGTAGTGATAGCTCTTAAACAATAACACTAACGGGAATTAACGCGATCATGGTATAGGTAGGACAAAATATCGAGAATGTGCGGGTAGATGAAGAACCTACTACCTCACGGACTCGAAGACGGCGGGCGTGCACTACTGCGCCAGTCAGCCTGTGACCACGGCCGGTGTAACCTGGTCGAAACGTCAGGCAAATCAAAGGTATGTATGTACCTATACCATGATCGCGTTAATTCCCGTTAGTGTTATTGTATATCATGGAACGCGAGAGTTTAAAAGTTAGTATAGCTCTTAAATCCTCATGAGAGATTCTAATTTCATGTATCATTTTATTGCTCAAAACCTTCCGAAGACAACCTTCATCTCGTGTCAACATTAATCAAAATCAGACATCAGGCTAAAAGCCTAAGGTTGTCTCGTTATTTATCAAAATTAACTCGAGGCTCTGTGAAAGATGATTCGCTGGTTTTGTCCTTGAACCCTGAGTTTCATCTATGGCTTCGTGTATATTACAGTACAGCCAGCGTCATAAATATCTTGCCGACTAAGTCTCAAAATGATTTTAAAACTCTCGTATTAAGAGCAAATCAAACCGTTTTATTGATTTATATGGTACTAGCTCCGCCCGCGTGGATGTCGGTTATCGCGACCAAACATAGCCTATGTCCTTTCTCATGGTCTAATCTACCCCTATACCAAATTTCATCAAAATCGGTTCAGTAGTTTAGTCGTGAAAGCGTAACATACAGACAGACAGACAGACAGACAGACAGACAAAGTTACTTTCGCATTTATAATATTAGTATGGAAGTATGGATTATTGTCCGAATTAAAGGTGTACCAAATATCAGAACATTCGGTTAACTGTAAGGGGGGTAAAATATCGAAATTAAGGTCTTAGGATAGGATAGGATAGGGGACTCTTTTTTCCGCACATAGCCTCTCTTCTTGGGCCATTGTACGTGAAAAAAAAGGTCTTTTTGAGTACTTTGTTCGTCAACATCTTTCTGATGCTGAATGTACCTACCTATTAAATTTCTTCAAAATATATAGATCCTGTCATTAAGGCAGCTTTTCAGCAGCCAAGGTCAGGGTGAGATTAAAGATTGTCATTATTTCAAAGTTCAAATAAATTACGATAATATCAATTGAAATAATTTATTTCGATAAACTTGATATTGAGAACACATTTGTACTTTTTCCACAGTATTAGGTATATGTCTTCACTTTTTGACCTTCCACAGTATAAACCTTTGAGGATGCCGTAAGGTTAAACCAGTCAAGTTTAATAATACATCTGTGGAAAAGGTAACAAAAATTTCCACCGTGTGCCATCAATGAACAGTAAAAATAGATAAATTATGTAGATAGGTACGTCGTTTTTATAAAATATTTTTATAAAAGAAGTGTTTTTAATTCAGACCTTTGTGTAGTGTACTTACGTAAAAGTAATCCTAAAAGTAGACCTCTCTGGTAAAACTTAATTAAATGTCAGGCAAACTGCAAAGGATATGAAAAAGGGTAACAAATTGAGGTGCCTCAAAAATAATAAATATCTCTCGTTTTTCAATTTTCGCTTCTTAGTTGAGACTAGTCAAAAGTCAAAAATCATTTAGTCTGCATAGACCATTAAATCTTACTTACAAAATGTCAATATGAATAGAAATACTGAACAATTATTTTAGCAAATGGAGCACCGCCCGGTTCGCGGCCCAGACCCTGAGAAGACTCCGACAAGAAACTTAGCGGACTTTATTTGGTCTATTATTCTTTTATTTTACGTAGAATTTAATTTATGATAATTGAGGTATTTGATCTTTTACTTTGGGTAAAAGTAATCCTTTTTTTTTCGTTTTGGTGAGGTTTATGCTAAAATTCTTTTTTTAATCGTATTCGTACGCAAAAATGACCTATTTCTTCTGAATCAACTTTGCAAATATTCAAAAATAGTATTTAAAACAATTGCCAGAAACTGAGTCACTTTTTTGTAAACAAAATAAAAATATAATGAGAACGAAACCTTGCCCCGATTGCAGAGGTGAATTACTGATAAACATTGTTAATTTTGTGACAAACTTTCCAAGAAATTAAGCTTTATTTATTGGCTATTTCAGTGTAATGAAGCTTATTTACACATACTGTTTATATTGGATGGAAGTGGAGCTTGCTACATAATAATGAATAAGACATTCGTACTTTTCCACATTATTTTATTTACGAACCTGACCATCATCGTAGAGTCGGAAACCGATCCAAACAAAATCGGGGTCGTCGAAGGAGGATTGTCAAACCAGCTCACTCGGCTTCACACGGAATTTGATTAAAGACGTCTATAACCAATTTGCCAACTTCTAATAAATCAGATTGAATAACAAATATCCAAACTTCTTTACAAACATTCATATTTTATAATATTATTTAGGAATACATCAATGATTATTATTGCTAAAAGCAACCATTATCTAACCTTATTCTTCTTTTAGACCACTTTTGTCTTCTTGGCCCCGTCTGAGACCGCTTCAAAAATAACCTCACGTACCAGAAAGCATCTTTTATTTCAAATAAGTACGCCATTCGAGAACGTTACGCCTCAACGAGTAAATACTCGTATATATAACTGTACGAATTTGGCATTGAAATAAAATAAATCTTCGGGGATTATATTTGAATACGAGTGAGAAATCAATTTGTTCAGAAGTATCTGCGTTTCAATTCGGTTTGCTGCCTTGATTATGTATTATCTTAGCTATTGAAACGTCATTTTATATCGTTAATGGATAAATATATATAGGATTGAAATACACAGTGTCGAATTTAATACTGTAGCAGTTTTATTTTAACTTTATCAAATAATTAAATTAATGCAGCTTCACCGGCTTCAACTCAACCAATGCAAGCACACGTCATATGGCTGGTTTTAATTCTAACCAATACCTTTCTAATAAAAATCTCTGCATTTTCATTACACACTATTGAGTTCGACTAATTACATAATGTCTACAATTTCAGATATATTCAGCACCTTAGCGTATGCTAATCTGGCCTTCTGCTAATCTGGGATTTTGCTATTCCGGGATTTTGCGTATCTGTCCTTCTGCTACAGAGGCGTTTTTCCCACCGAATTTTTTACTCTTACTGCTTACTTCAGTTACTTATTTTGGTTTGACTTCTTCAAGGTTGTGGGAGGAACTAGACGACTATAATCCGACATCGAGAGGAAATCGCGCCCCTGAGTCAAATTTGTAAATCATTAAAGCGTACTAGTTTGCTGATAAGGTTGGCTCGGCGTCTAAGTTAAGGCATCAAAAATCCCAAGAAAGAAGATCAGGAGGCAAAGAAATAAATGTATTGTCTTGATAGAGTATAATGTTCTAAGGGCTGTGTAATGCAGCCCTAACGCAGCTCTTAGAAAAAGTATTTAGCTAAAACTGGTTATACAGATAACAGTAACGTTGGAATGACAAAGTTTGAAGACAATAACACTTAAAATCCCAACGGATGACTCCCCTCCCCTCCCCCGCCGGAGCCAGAGAACAATAACACTAAACAAGTGAGAGAGGCAGTTATAGAAAACTTATTATATTATATTAATTGTGTGAGAGAAAGACTTGTAACAAGTTATTGTTATAGAAAAACCTGAAAACCTAGACAACTTATCGTGTTACATAATAACATACTATTATATAGATAACTATTGATTACACCTAATTGAAGTAGGTGTAAAAACTGTAAAGAGTAGTGAATAATTTAGGCCAATTAGAAGCCAGCAATGTGCTCGTAAGCAACAAAGCCTAAAAAGCGATTTGCATTTCGCTTTACTCTGTAGGACACGCTAACATAGGTCATAGCATATGTGTAAAGACTTTTTATATATCGAGGGTTGGGTGTTAAAACCCGATAAGTGAAAAAAAAAGCGAAAGTAGTTTTATCAGCCCACTAGAATCAGAATTTTTTGCTCTTCCTAGTGAAGTTTCCAGATAACCCTATTTTAGAGTGTAACATAGTGGTGGCCAACTATGTGGTGGCCAACGGGAATTATCCTATACTAACCCAATAACCCAGTAAGTGCATTACTAAATAATAATTTAAGTTGAAAATACTCTAAAGCTAGTTATACTTAATCATTTCAAATCTTGTTTTACGAGAGAACCCGATAAAATGTATTTATTGGTATTGAAATCTTAAGGATAACCACGTTAATCACACTAATACAAAAGATAAAAGCACATAATTTTGTTTAACGGATTTTAACACGAGAAGTAATTCAATACAAAACAAAAAAAAAAACGAAACTTAAAAACAGTATAGATGAATTAATGGGTTTTAGCTCTAGATGATTTATCATGAATACACGTAATACGAAAATATAAAATACAATAAAATATGTTTGTTGGCATTTCATATCTGAACAATAGCGTAAAAAACAATGTTTGTCAACGTAAAACAAGGTAAATATTTTTTTATTTCCCACGAAATGTATACTAGGTAAGGTTATAACCTCCGCTTACACCCGAAGAGAGTCTCACTACGCAACACCGTGTCCTTGTCATGGAGCTCCGCGTAAAACCCAAAGGTAAACGTGTTGAGCGCGGCCAACGCAGAGCCAAGTGGTGGCTGCTTGATGAAGCCAAGTCCCAGAGTTTCGTCTCAGCTATCGGTGATAAGTGCGCTAACGCTGTAGAAGAACCCGTGCAAGATTGCTGGGACGAGATTCAGGCAATCATTCTTGAGGCGGGGAAGGCAGTGCACAGTCCAGAAGGAGATCAGGGTGAAGAAAGCCCTCTTTAGAAAGTGGCTCCAAATCTCCCGAAGACCGCGAGAAGTACAAAAGTGAACGAATAATTATAAACGTTAATAATGAACGCGCCACTAGGAGAGCCGTAGCCAGGGCCAGACGAGACCACTTGCAACCGCTATACATCAAGTTGGAATCGTTTGAGGGGCAAAAGCTCATCTATAAGTTGGCCGCTCACGGGCCAAAGCGGCGCAGGCTATTACCAAGTGCCGCTGCATCAAAGGCCCTGGGGGCAATCTGTTGTAGGAGGAAGTCGCGGTGAAGTAGAGATGGCGCTCATACTTCCACGAGCTGCTGAATAAGCAGCATAAAGAGGTGCAGCCACCAGAACTCCCTCCAAATCATGGACTAGTGCCGCCGATAGCGCCTGCAGAAGTCCAGACTGCCATTCGTCGCATGAAAGAAAAAGAAAAAAGAAAGAAAGAGGGGCCCGTGGTGTGGGCATCCTCGCTAACCTTTATAACCGTGTCCTCCTCACCGGTAAAATCCCAAACCAGTGGAGGCTGAGTGGCATTACGCCAGTCTTCAAGGGCGGTCTTCGATGAAGGAGTGTGGTAGTTACCAAGGTATAAAGATAATGTCCACCATGAAAGACCATGAAGCTTTACGAGCGGATAATCGTTTCCCGGATCCAACAGAAGAGTACCCTCTCGGAGTGTCAGTATGGGTTCCGCTCCGTACACGGGACTATGGATCCGGCGTCCGCCCTAAGGATCGTCGCGGCGAGGAATACACCCCTGCACTTTCTATTCCAAGACATGCAGAAAGCCTTCGACTGTGTGCCTCGCGCGATGATCTTGTGGGCATTGAGGTCCAAAGGAGTCCCAGAGGCTTACATTGACACCATCCGAGACTTGTACCGAGATTCCGGTTCCGTGGTTTGGACCGCTGTTGGCGACACGAAAACCTTCCCCATCACCGTCTGGGCACACCAAGGATCCGTAGTTAGTCCCTACCTGTTCAGCTTGGTATTAGACGTTTTGCCGGACAGCATCAGAGGCTCACATGATCAGCTTCCGTGGTTGCTTATGTATGCTGATGACACTGCGCTGATGGACGCAGACAGGAACAGATTGGTTTGACGTGTGAAAGTGTGGAAGGAGGCACTTAAGAACGGCGGCGGTCTGAAGCTAAATGTGGCGAAGAGAATACTTGGAGTTAAACTCCACAGATCCCACACCCGTCCGCATAGGCGATCACTTGGTCGAGCGCACGGATCAGGTTAAGTACCTGGGATCTGTACTTCACGTTTCTGGTGACATCGACTAGGACGCCAAGGCAGGTATGGCCACCGCGTGGGCTAAGTGGCGGGAAATGATTGGCGTCACATACGATGCTAAAATGCCAGTTAGGCTGAAGGGGCAGGTCTATAAAACGATCATTAGACCTGTCCTCTGACACGGCTGTGACTTGTGGCCGCTGTTAGAGCGACACAAGCAGATGCTGTGTGACACGGAGATAAAAATGCTGCGGTGGATGTATGGAGTCATGCGTAAAGATCGCGAGCGGAACTCTCGCATCCGCGGCAGCCTTCATGTCCGTGACATCGCAGAGAAAATGCAAGAGAGCCGCTTCCGCTGGTGCGGCAACATCTTGCGGCAACCACCCAGCTACGTGGGTAACAAATACCTGGCAATGGCGCCCCCACCGGGTTAATGTAGAAGGGGTAGGCCCAAGAAGTACTGGCTTGGCGTCGTGGAGGGTGACATGTGTGCAAACGATCTCACTACCTTGGACGCCCAGGATCGTGCGAAGTAGAGGAGGAAGAGCCGGAAGGCGGACCCTGACCTCCGAGGGCACCGTGGCCTCAAATGCAATCAGGACTAACGTCTTTAAGTGGATGATGATGATGAGACATTATTAGTACCTCTCATCACACTATAGTCAAAAAAAAAAGATCTATTAACGATGTGCAAAAAAGAAATTATTCCCGAGGAATTTCATGGATGGATCCACAGCCTAAAAACATAGGTGAATCTGAAACCGACAGTAATAACCTATAATAAAAGGATTATCGTGATTCACTTGATTTTTGTTCAAATAATAAAGCTAATAATTAATAGAAACATAATTTTAATTTTGGGGTAAAACCCAATAAGTCAGCCCCCCAATTTACTAATTACAATTTTATGCAAAAGTTTATTATTAAACATGACTAAAATCATAAAATATAGTATTATGGATATATAATTTTACTAAGTTACTAAGTAATTTGCATCAATTTATTATATTTACCTATTTTTTTTTTTGCCAGCAAACTTTAACATCGATTATCTCGAAAGTTCATTTTTCGCATTTAACGGGTTTGAACACTCAACCCTCAATATATGTATAAAAAGTATTTACATTCTTTATACATATATATTTTAAGTTCGTTTTTATTATACACTAGCTTTTGCCCGCGGCTCCGCTCGCATGGATGTCGGTTCCCGGCAATTATTCGAATTTTTCTCAACGTACAAACCTTCCCTGGACTTCCACAAATAATTCAAGACCAAAATTAGCCAAATCGGTTCGTGCGTTCTGGAGTTATAGCGTCAGGAAGGAAAACCTGACTTATTTTTATATAGTAGATTATGGTGATAGTGTCATTTACATCCCATTTATATTCCTTTACACAAACATACTTTGATGATATTCCAATACAAAAGAAGTCGATCAGTCATAAAGATTATAAAATATCTGTGGGCCGATCGTTTCATATTGAGAGTTTGTATCCAGTAAATATAGAGCAAATTTCAAAAACACGTAGTCCAATCTCTGTGGTGTGGTGGTAGTGAACGCGACTGCCACACAGGAGGCGCGGGTTCGATCCCCATTCAGTGCAAATATTTGTATGCATGAATATGGCTATTTGCATTGATCTGGGTGTTTCTAATGTTTGTATTTACAAAAAGAAGTATCTAAATATGTTTATACGCATTCTAGATTTCCTAAATACAAGCTAGTTAAGCTTACGGGTCTAGTAAGCGTAGTGTAGAGTGTAGTGAAATATTTTTTTATTTATTTATATTAATAGTGTAACACTCACCGGGATATTTACCATGTTCGTTGTTTTTATTTGGTGTTCATCAACATCATGAATAAAGTACTCAAAATGATCTTAATTTATTTTTTACCTCTTCCAGTAGACTGTTTGTTTTGATATTTTTTATATTTATTCGCAGAACGTTTTTTTTTTGTGTATTAACGTGTTTTGAAATAAATTTAAAATTGTACAGAGTAGCACATTAAAACCACAAAGGTTGGTCCTTATGCTAACAATAAAACATTTTTTTATTTTTTACAATGAGCAATAGAAGACAGAAGCAGATCGACGACATCTATACTCCATTCTGTCAGGCATCCAAACAAAGGTAAACAATGTTGTAGCGACTCTTTGAGCAAACACATATTTAACAAATAAATTAGGTTAACTAAATGACTAACTAGTGGTTCAATTTTGGTTTTTAATCTTTAAAATGAGTTTCTAAGCAGAAAAACATTAATAAGCCGGGTTTTAAAATAAAACATAATTGACAATATCATAACATATATGATATTGTCAAGTGAACGTTTGGATCGTTGAAGTTTTCTTCTTGGAACCGTTACCATTGTTCGTATCGGTTCTTGGAATTTATTCTTGGAATCAATCGAACTTCTGTAACTCTGAACTCTACCTCACTAGGACGCCACAGCAACGTCACCGGCTACGTATCCAAGCAATTAATATTGAAATGAATGTTACCTAACTCACTTGGTGACCACTTAGCTTCTTTTTTTTTCGTGCGGATATCCCCTCGGATACCTTTAACCTTAGAAGCGTCGGTAGCTTAGTGGTTAAGGAGTCGGCCTTACGATCGAGAGGTCCCGGGTTCGATCCTGGCCATTACACTACTGGCGTGAACCCACTCCTAGCACAAGCATTTTAGCTTAGTTGGAGGGGTTAGAGGGAATATTAGTAACTTCGGTCCTAATATTCTTTAATATACCCATACGACATACGACGATAACCTCCCCCGCCGGAGCCGGAAGGGGAGGTTATGTTGGACTCGTACCGATTAAAACCGCACGCCGACTGAGTCCCTTACACCCCAGCTGACCCAGAGCCATCGCTTACGGTCTGGCCCTCCTCGGGAGGGGGGACAACGGTGTCCCCGACTCTCTGTGGCCTGCTTCTGCTGGGGTGACAGGTGGCTCCACCCGTCACCCCCAGGCCCGTGCTCATGGGGGATGGAGGTGCCAACTTAGCAACCCTGTTCATCCTTATTTCGACTGTTCGTGTTCGACTATCTCATATCAGCTACTGGTACCCCTGAACTGCATAGCATATATTATTATCTTGCGTGCACATTATGTTAACTTTCAAAGTATTGTGACTGCTAGAAAGTCCTCTCTTGTTGATATGATGTGAAAAGTATGTTTCAACCATGTTTCAACCTAACAATGTGTAAACATTGGCTGTCTTATCCATAAAACCTGCTAGAATAATTTTGTAAACATTGTTTCAGTGACATAGTTTGTTGCAGACCAAAATGACATGTGCTCTTTAATATTTCTCGCCCACTCTACCAAAGTCATTTGTTTGAACGATATGACATATTTTTTTCTTATTCACGATCTTCAGTTACTTCAGTCAACTACTTCAAGATTATAGCTATTTATAAATCTGCTATATCTTACGTGTGATGTTTAATATTTTGCATAACGTGACATGATTCATAATAGCTATTTAACATCGTAAATTGGCCTGAATGTTTTGATATTTTATATAATTTTTACACATTGATTTAAATAATATGTTTGAAATGTGTTTAATTTGGTTTTGAAATAGTCATTGAGTTTTGTACCCTCAAAAATAAATATATGTAAATTAAAGTGAACAAAAGGTTCTTTAACATTTATGGAGAATTTACTAAAATCTAAACTAGAAAGCAAGAACTAGAACATACAAAATTTTCTGATAAAGCCTCTTGAAAGTACTAACAGGCTACAGAAGCTTAAGCCACCACACAAAAAGATTCTAAAAGCAAAATATTATATATTTTTTATACAAAATTGTTTTTATCAAAGTAGAAATGACTGAATATTTGTTAGGTTTTCTCCGACAGTTGAATCCCAATTCACAAAGCCTATTTCGTAGACGTATGGAAAACATGTTCAGCATAAATAAACATAGTGTATACAACTTTATGAGTATTGAAATTTGTTGTTTCTTACCGTTATTTTGTAGTTACAGAGACACCTGCCCTTTTATCTACGAAGTCATAGTTGTTACGAACATTAATATAATAAAGTGTGACCTCAAACACCATAACTCGACAATTTTAAATAACTTATTGTTAATAAAGTGCCCATTGAAGTGAAATTATGGGTTACTTCTTCGTACCATGAAAAATCATACCATTTTTGAAAACGTAACAGACAGACAGAGTTACTCTCGTATTTATAATATTAAGTAAAGATTAGTATGGACTTGCGTAATTATTGCGAAGTACCTACCCAACTCTGAATAAATTTCCCCAAGTTGACACGCCATTACACGTAAACTCGTAAAAGCTTTCGAAAGTTAATGAAGTGAAAAGATCCCGAAATTGTTGTCTAATCTTTCCTTTGTTGAATAAACCAAGCTAATTAAACTATGGAACACATCGTAAATGCCCGTAATGTATGAGTCATACTGAGATATCGGAGACTGAACTCCGTTGCCAGTTGGCAAGAGCACACGACTGATAAACACTGCAGTGTATGAGTACATAATTCTTGTTGTATAGGTAAGTATGTTTATTTATGTGTGTGTATGTATGAATCGTTAAGAGACAGGTGTATTTCTATCGTCTTAGTCATGTGGGTATTTTCTGTGATTTCGTTTTTCATATTAATTTACGACTTTATAATATCATTTTGAATAGAATTTTCAACGAACAAATAATAACCAAGTGTAGTTGCTAGGCAATAAGCGCCATTGAACACAACGAGAGCTTAGTCATCCACATAACTAAACACTTGTTCTGGATAATGAAGGAGAGGGTGTTTAATGGGAACAGACGCTTATTTTAGGCTGTAAATGCTAGCAAGTAAACTACATCTGTATGCACCTACTTATATGATACGATATGAACTCTTAATGATATGCATGATAGACAGTGGCAATACGTTTGTAGAATAGAATAGATGGATCATACGAGACTGACATACATTGACGTCTGTCATAAACGTCACAAACGTCAAAATACGTTTTAATCATGTTTTAATCCCATGTAGTCATCATTCTCTCTCCCAATATTCTCTTCAGCAAATTGCTACTTATCTAGGGGGGTAAACGACACGCCAATATAATAATATGTCGAGTGTAATGTACAGAGTCATCTCAGAGGTAAGGTTTAGTATTCTTGGTAAGAACGAACTTTCATAGTTTATAACAGTTCGGGGCTTCACGTCATACATTTTGGAAAACTTACTTCTGCCGACGTTTCGGCGACACTGTGCGACGCTCGCAGGCCAGTCAAATCGTGACCACGGGTGCTGTAACGCACCCGAAACGTCGGCAAAAGTAAGTTTTCCAAAATTTAACTAACAAATTTAAAAACTATTATAAACTATGAGTATACGCCTCGATAGTTTAAAAATAACAAGAACGAATCTTATCCCAAATCTTACTCTTTCGACCGCAATGAGATACATGCTGTTTCATGTGTCACAGTGGGCTTTGAACCCGTAATACAACCGCTTTATACCTCTGTCATAGTTAATTATGTATACCCGCCGATCACTCAACTATTCAGCTTGTATACCATTTTTGAATTCTTCAGGTCGTAATTTTCCATGCAAACAATCAATATACTATTGATTAGTACTTGGTATAGGGCAGATTCTGATTTGAACTACTTGTGTCGTGATTCTTTATACGACAGTAGACGGGAGTTGTTCCAGTTATAGGACGGTCCCACTGAATTTCGAAGTACAAAATCGCGATGAACAGTAATTCAAAAGTTCGGTAATGTGACTAACGTTGATGAGTATGTTAAGTCCCCCTTAATTCCAAGTCATGAGTACAAAAACATACAAATACATCGTCATGTCTTTTTTCCTGCTGGATAGGCAGTAGTAACAGGATGCCATTGGTTTCGGTCCCTACACAGTCAGCGAGCTTTCTCTGCTCTAATTAAACCTTTCATACATGCCTATCAATTTCGAGTGATATTGCTTTATTCATTAAAATATGATTTCAAAGATGAGTGCATATTATGACAAACGCAGATACGCGTAGTTCATTGAGGCTTTTTAATCTTCACCTTTATCCATATCGAACTTTAATAAGTGATACACAAGCGACAAGTATAATCTATGTGCTGCATGCGTCGGCAGTTATCGTAGAAGAAGTCGACCTAGCTTCCGAAACATACCTTTATCCTCGTGCCTACATCTGTACTACTCATAGTACTTAAGAATGAAAAAAATCTGGCGCCATATTATTGAATGAAATGACTAATTTGATTTAACAGTAACGTCTATTAGACATTTAGGTATATGAAACTAAATTCAAGGATACTTCACAACAGACAGTTTTTTTTCAAAATTATATCAGAGGGCGATTGTGCAGTGGTGTGCTCACACATAGGTAGGTCAATTAATTGCCATTTTGTTAAACTCTTAAAAAATCTAGATTTTGAATAATTAGTAATTAGTTTATACTCCGTGACGTAGATATACAATGTTATTCCCATGTACAAATAAATAATGTTCAAGTAACCTTGAAGCACTTTTCAATGTCCTATATAAAGAACAAATGTAGGTAGTTAAAGTTTTGATACTTGTACTTCTACTGTACTTTGTGTAGTACATTGAAAGATATTATGAATTTATCATGTCTTTTTCAGGTTTAAAATATAACAAACTAGCTTTTGCCCGCGGCTCCACCCGCGTGGATGTCAGTTATCAGTACCAAACATATATCCTTTATTAAGGTCTAATTTATCCCTATGCCACATTGGTTCAATAGTTTAGGCGTGAAAGCCTAACATACAGACAGATAGACAGGCAGAGTTACTTTCGCATTTATAATATTAGTATGGATAGGTGTAACAGGTGAACAAATAAATTACACTTATTCAAGAATTACTGCGACGTCCACTCAGAGTTTCTGCCTTCAAAATTTACTCAAAATTAAGTTACCACGAGATTCGTAAGTTCTGCAGCTCACACGAAGAAGTCTCTGCTCTTATTGCCACAAGCCCGTTTTCATGATGTATACTTGTCACTACGGTAAAACCACGTCAAGAATGAGCCATGGTCATGACCAAGCAGCATGGAAAAGTATGTAAGCCTGATGTGATCAAAGTATTTAACCAGAATATTAGTGCAGTGGGCCAATTATCTCACACTTTTTGAACCTAGCTGTAGTTACTGCTTGGCGACAATGCAGAGATGTTAATAAATAAAAAAGTACTTAGAGCAAAGAAAAATATTGTGCAGCTAAGAGAGTATAAATTGTATATTGGCAAAAAATTTGGAACAGACAAAGAAGAAGAAACTCACTGTAGTTTCGGAGGAGAAGAGTATGCTTGAAGCAAAACATCACGAAGTGCAAGGTTCTAATAAAATCGATACCCTGCAAGGAATGCCATACAAATGTAGCCTTACATTTACCCGAAAATGGTCTGAAGTAATAGCGTTTTAGGACAAGTAGGTTTGATGAATAAGAACAGTTTTTTTGTGAAATGAATTGGATATTATGTAACTATTTTACCTGGCATTTTTATTCCAATTTACATAAATAGTTTTAGTATAAAGACGTGATTCCTACCTTTTGATGTTTATTTACGATAAATTCAAGATAAATTAGGAATTAACGTTGATTATATGAACTTTTTGATTATTTTTGAAGATAAATGTTTAATTTTGGCACATATGTATGAACAATTTTGAGTTTCTATTTATTTTATTGTATTTAATAATACATAATCATAAAATGAAAGAATATTTAATGTTTTTAATTATATATCCTATGCTTATATAAATTTATGTTCAAAAAAAATTCTATGTACTTCATAAAGGACGTGGTCATATCGTCACTTTGTCCTTTATAAAGGACATAGTGAAAAACCATTTTCCGTGACGTGAGATTTTTTTCACTATTTTTCCGATATATGTAAACGTGTAAGGAATACAATGCTAAACTTTAAGCAGCATACTAAACAAAAAGTATCGCTGGTAGGCAGGAGGTTATACTATAAAAAGATGTTTATATAATTATGACCGCTCAAACAGCACATAGTTCAAATTCGATGCAGAGATGGGTTGTAATAAGTAATTAAATAACCCTTTTAAGTACTTTTGCTACTGGTATATAGGATGCGTGAACTGAATCCGAATTCCATGCAGTTGGACCTACGGGTAACAGTTCGTTGCTATCGTAAAGGGATATATTTATATAGTACCCTAACCATTTCAGAGGTCATAGAATGAAGAGGTATAAGAAGAAACCGAGTCCTTGCAATTCCAAAGCCTCATTTTACGACGCACATGGGAACTCATAGTAAAGGTCTATGCGGTGACCGCAAACCATAAAAATCCATATAAAAACCTTTTTGCTGAATACAATACTATCCAATTCAATAACACTAAAATTTTGTGGCACAAGATTAAATTTCAATTTATAATATCGCTGTAAAAACTAAGGTTAATCGATTTCGTTGCAAAATCTTTATTATTACTTATATTTATACATTAAATTGCAAACTTTTACCTTGGTTTTCACTTAGTTATAGTAAAATAGTTATGTTTTTTGAAAGGAGATATTCCTTTTTTCTAATGTAGACATCAAATTTTTATTTAAAAGGTACATTTTGACAGATGCCCTTTATGTCATAAAAAACAAAAGCTACTCGCTGTGTAAAATTTCGTAAACATTTAGTATTGTAATCAAGTTATAATTCGTGATTATGAAAAATACCATTCAGATTTTGGACGAACTATATTAATATTCTCAATCCAATATGGCGGCACAACCTATTCAATTTTGATGTTACCTCTCTGAAGTTTTGTGAAGCCTTCTAAATGTTTTCTTGTCGTAAAAGGTAGATTTCTATCAAAATTATTGGTTTTCCCTAGCAACTACAATTGGCGGTTATTGTAGAAGGGCGTTAGAAGGTTCTTACAATGTCAACAGCACGTGTGTGACGCCCCTGGAGTTACACATTACAAACCACGGTAACCACTTCCCATCAGACTGGCCTTGTACTTATCTGCAACCTAAGTGATGTGATGTGATTCAATGATAAAAGCTACACATGTTTTAACAACATTAATGTTTACAGTTATATTAATGTTGTTAAAACATGTGTAGTTAACATATAAGTGAGCATAAACGTTGGATATTATTAAAAACAATGAATTAATAGCAAGCATAAAGTGTATGAGTAAAACTACGTCAACTTGCTGTAATATCAACAGCAGTCTCCTCAACTAACTTTTCATTATATCCTTCGTCAAACAGTCGCATATACGCAGTACATAATATTGACCTAACGATGGCTATTAAGGGCAGACCCACCTTAAACTAATGGGTTTGTTTTGCCTAGTCTGACTGGTCTTTATCCACTTTTCTTTTTTTTTTCTTAGTGGGAATGTATTTGCTGAAGTGGAATGGCCTATAATTTCTGTAGTGTTTGTCCGTAGTTAGGTAATTGAGATAGGTTTATTTTGGCTATAGTTAGTAGCAGATAATAATATAACGGACGTATTTCCATTGTTATGTTTTGCTTGTATTATTTTAATTGTCAGGACAAGACTTAAGAGATCAACGAAGCGTATTCTGTACATTGATTATGTATAGGTAGATACGACTTGGTACAGAATGTTGAACAATGAAAATTTTCTATACATAATCTTATCTGGCTTTATTTATTTTGTAATAATTTTGTTTAAATTACTATTTTGCAGTATTTACTGTAGTACTTTTTTCATAAATTAAACAAAATTAACGTTGGTTATCACGAGACAGCCATGAGCTCGGTTGTTATATTAATAGTAAGTTATAAGAAAGAAAGAAAATAACATTTATTAAACACTCACTCACACTAACAATGACTCTAAATATTTATAGTGTTGATTGAATTCATTGTTATGCATATAGAGAACACTTGTACTTTTTAAGTACAATAAGTTTAAAAAGTACAAGTGTTCTCAATATTGTGTAATAGTAAGTTATCTGTACGGCCGCGTGGTTCCCGGCAGAATAGAATATGGGCCACCCCATCTCTACTCATGCGGTGTCGTACAAGGCGACTAAGGGATAGTTTAACATCAGACAGATATATACAGCCCAAACTCAGCATCAGATTCATGGCTCGAGTCAAAATAGTGTTCGGAATACGGCAATAGGCTCACGCGGCACGCCCTAAGTATAGCTTGAGACCGAATACATTGATTTGTGAAATGTGGGTGATAATTCACTTCTGCCTAATCCTTCAGGGATAAAGGCGTGAATATATGTATGTATATAAGTTATCTGTAAAAAGATATTAATATACAGTATTAATAAATCTAAAAACATGAACTTATATATATAATAAACGTTTTAAGACATGATAAAACTGAAATAAAACGTCAATAAAATTCTCAGAAAGATTTTTTATCCAAGCTTTTATTGAAATATATTTTATTTTCTATCGTTTTCCAGGCTACATTATCTTCTGATCGGTATGTTTAATAGCAGGTTACGTAACAGATTATTTGAATCATACATACCTATGTATGAATTCTTATCCGATCGTATTTTTTTTTGTTTTTGTTTATTCTTACCTACACTTCACGGTATTCTTAAAATATAAGTGAAATAATTACATATGTACGAAGGCGAGTTTAACTCAAAGTTTTATACGGTTTTACTCACTAAATTTGTAAATGGAATCAAAATCTAGAGGATTTAAGTGCATTGATACTTGGACAATGTTTAGTAACAATATTTATTATTATATCATTTCACAGTACTTGGATAAAAAATGACAATTATATAGAAAGGTCACATAATAAAAAACGTCATACCCTTAGTATGACATTTATTAGTTTTTTGTTTAAGTTTAGACATTGTTAATTTTTTTTCCGTGTTGGTTACCGGTGAAGTACCACCCCATCTCTTTCTGTAGGTGTCGTGAAAGGCGTAGTAAACATACAGTCTAAGACAAAGTGTTCGCTAGGCGGCAATTGGCTCGCCTCTATCACGTGGGACTGAAAATTAGTTGGCGAAACGTGGGTGTTAAAGCACCTCTGCCTACCCCTTCGGGGATTTATAGGCGAGAGCATACGTATGCATGTATGTACGTAAAAAAAAATTAACAGCGTAAAATTCTAATTACCGTCAAAATTCACTATGAAATATTATTTAAATGACTAACTTCGAAATTTATGAGTGTACAATAAAGATTTTTCTTATCTTATCTTATCTTATTATTATATTCATTTATTTCGAAAAATTATCCATAGTGTTAGTAACAATGATCCTTATAAACTAGGGTTAGTATACATTTATATTATTATTGTTATTTTTTTATTTGGAAACGACCGACAAGTGAATCTGCACCCATCTTCGCCACATGGGTGAATCCTGCCGATCCGTGAACACGCCAAGGATACTATTGGTGCTGCCGCGTACACGGTTTTGCATAGACGCACACTTCCTCATCATCATGAAAACTTTGTACTAACTCACTACAAAATCAAAAACAAAAAAAAATTAAAAAATTAAATACGAATTTATAATGATTAGTATATTTTTACATGATCTGAATTTGTTTTCAAAAGACCATTGCTGACACAATCATGTTTTTTTCAGCACATGAATTTATTTGGCTCTTACCTAACTAGTATACTGAATTTCTTACGGTTCCTAAGAATCATCTATTCTTTCTTTAAATTTCCTTCATTCTACAGGTGGCACGCGTCATTTTTACCACAACGGTCATTAGAAAACTGCTACTAATAATGTGCAATGATGGACTGAAAATATTTAAAAATGTCAAATCTCATATATTTGTCATTCTATTCTACGAAACGCCGGCTAGTGAATCTAGAGGAGCAGGTTAACATAACATCATCATCATAAATTTCTATAGATGCTCATAAACTGACAATAACACGAGATCCTCAAGAAAGATTTCTACTAATCGACACTTAGTCAATAACTATTGAATAGGTCCAGCGTTAATGTTTATTACTCCCAATACAATCACCCGATTAGATTCACGAATGGACCGATCTTTACGACATTAGTTCGCCAGTTTCTCGATAGATACATAAAAGTGAACGTTAACCCACATAAACATCATTTCGATAATGAGCCGCTTCTGTGTCAATGGGCTGGCAAACAAATGAATTGACCACGGAAAGGTTCTTTATATTATCGTTTCGGGTAGATTTTTCTTTTCTATTATTTCAGAATTTACTGTTATTTTTATAACGAAAATGAAAAATAATTGAAAGGTGACTGAGTTTGGTTGCCTTTCAACTGATTGCAAAAGAATATGGAAAGCCATTCGTATTCGTATCCATTGGATACGTTTAAATCCTTTGTTATGCGACTTCCCATTGCGTAATGGAATAATCCATACACAGAGTCTCACAGAGATGATCTGTGTTGTATAGTTTTTATCGGAATTCGTAGCATACGCTGTTTGGAATACCCTATAACAACTTTTCTTTCTTTCTTTCTATCTTTCTAATGATTGCAACGTACTTTGAAATTTACACACAAATACACAATAGGTACTTTCGACATTTTTCCTTCTTCTCTGTGTTTATTTTACTATTTTACATAATGCTCCAGTGCGTGCAGTAAGTTTATTTGAAACTAACTGGAATCCTGTTCCCATTCCCGTTTGCCCGTGGAATTTGGAAATGTTGTTAGTAAAATATGTAAAAAAAAAAATTTAACTGCTTTCACCGATTTTGGTAAAATCGTACAGTCTACAAGAAAAATGTAATGTAATTCTATACATACTATATCAACAATGATATTATAATGCTAATAATACTCTTTTGAATTGGCTATCTCTCAATTCCACGACAGACTTTTTTAATTTAGAACGAAGTGCCCATTTTCCTTTGATTTATTTACGAAAAAATGTACAGAAAAAAATTGGCAACATTACGTTCCTGTTATTATAACATGCGTTATCTTATCACTTTCATCTCGTGCTTCAGTCGATATGTTTTATATTCCCGAAATAAAAATACCGACTTTCGTCCATCATCGGTCTTACGAACATCGGTATTATGAATTGCGGGATTTTAATATGTAACCCCATGAACGGAAAACCGAAATTAAAATGCTGATTGTTAATTTGACCGTAAATTCAACGTCTGGAAAGCTGAATAATGGAACGGTTAATATTTGCTTATATACGATTAATCTAATTTTCTGAATTTTGAACTTTGAGTTAACTGTAAATATAAAATCTTCTGAATTTTGAAACTTGTCGAATCTCAGTATAAATTCATTATTACTTTAATGTTTGATGTTTTATCGTCTTTATTTTAGTTGTATGTACCTATATGTATTGTATTTTCGGGATTATAAATACGTGCCCTGCTTCAGTGGATATAGAAACAACATGGCACCAGCTGTCGACTTATCGTACTTCAATTATCCGCGAATCACCTGTGTGTGTTTGCCAAGCGTGAGTAACGAACTCACGATGATTCACACTGTTATTTTAGAGGCTAGTACTACGGATTTTGCACGTACGTTATGTAGTATTATGTCTAGGGACATTATTCTGAGTAACATCGAGTTTCAGACGCAGTTGTAACGTGTGAAGGCGTTGGATTACAATTGATTAACTTATAAGAGAGAATTGACGTCAAACTAAAACAACTTAAATGTGTGCTTACGTACTAAACGGTTTGTCACTCAGAATAAGTGGCTTACTTGAAATGCGATCTTGATGTTGTGTAAAAAACCTAAGCAGTAGAATTTATGAAGTTCACCGAATGGAGTTTCCTATTAAATGCACACATTTATTTCGTGATGAAGTTAAATTGGACTAAGTTTAGTCTTACCCAGTTGGAAACTCTTGTAAGAGTAGTGTGGAATTTAGAGACAACTTGTTCACAACTTTATTCTCCTGGGGATGGTACACCTGTGTAGTTAATAAACTTTGTATTAATAGAATACCGTCAACAGACAGTATTTGCAGTAGAAATAACGATGGGCCCAGCACACAACCTTGTGGCACACCTTTCTAAGCAAGTACCATCTATAGCATGAATGTAATTTTTTGAACAAAACTTTGTCAACATATTTAGGCTAACTGTCAATGCCTTGAGAGTCACCTTGATTCTGAATACTATGCGACCAATAGTGTGTAATACGTCAACAAAAAGGTCCATATTTATTGACGCATAGTTAGCAATCACCAAAAGTTGCAAATTTATCACATGAGCTACTTATTCAACGCTTACTCATTTATTTTATGAAGGAAGGAAGTTGTTCTGTACTTCCTTTCTACTGGATTTGTTGAGCAATTACAATTCACTTGCATTGTCGCTAAATGGTACTACTACATGGTACCACTAAAAAGAGTGGTTGAAAGAGTAAAGCATTCCCGACTGCAAAAACAGAGCAATAAGCAAAAATGAGCTATATGCTAGCCTTATCGAGGTCTTTCCACCTAGCCAACCACACCTTCCAGCCGAAACACCTATTCATCTCAGAGTTGACGGGTCAGATGCCAGTCGCCCCAAAACTTAAAAAACGTGGACCCTGACTCCAAAGTGTGAGCTTTGGATGAATATGAAGATCAATAGAATGAATAAAAGAATATACCTACGTAGTATTTGATGACAATCAATACTGTAACTTCAGATATTACGCTAATAAAACGGGGAGAAATAGGGTTATGCTAAACTCATGTTTAGCATAACCCTATTTGTTCTCGCTCCGTATCCATGAGGTTTGTCGACTATGGATTGATAAGGTATGATTTTAAGGTCCTATTGTTTATTATGTTTATTTCAAAAGTTCTTAGTTGGTTCAGAATATTATGTAATATCCTGTATAACAATGTCCTAGCGTGCTAGCTTTTAATAATAGTAAAATATAATATGATTAATTAAAAATTTCATGCATTAGGCACCTAAAATTCAGGTTCAGATACTGCAGACCGCAACAAACGATAGGTACTTAAACTAATTATAGTGCACAGACAAAAACAATAGGGGTTTGTGATTATATCTTCTAATTTATGAAATTTCCATGTCACAATGTTAGTTACCGTACTCCTCCGAAACGGCTTGACCGATTCTCATGAAATTTTGTGTGCATATTGGGTAGGTCTGAGAATCGGACAACATCTATTTTACATCCACTTAAATGATGCAGCGGGAACGGGATCTGACGCCACGAGCGCAAGAAAAAATTGTCGGTACGAAGTTCACAGGGACAGCTAGTAAATTTATAAAAATACAACAAGCTTTATTCTCCGGTACGCCAGATATTCAATAAGGAAATATAAAAATTATATCTAGTAACCTCATACTCTGTGAATTTACCAAAATAATTCATTAATTTATACTCGTATGTATTTCAAGACTTTTCAACGAAAAGATCGTTTGTAAATTCATTTTTGTTAACAATTTTTCGCACTGACTGTACTAAAAATAAACCGTTATCTATTTTTTAATCTAAAAAGAGATTTAATTTCATTTGCCTTTACATTTATAATATCTCGGTAAGAAATACTTCACCGAAAGAATTATGGGATCCTCATATCGATAGGTCGGCTTCCTAAAGGACATTAAATTGTGCGTAAAAGATATAAATCAAATGCGAACAATTTATTTCTCCTCCTGAAAATGATTTCGGTCATCCCTGCCAGAGATTAGTGAGCATTCACGGGTTTTTATTCTTAAATAAAGTTTAATTTAGAGATGGAATTTTATAAATACGCTTCAGGATAAAATTTATTTTTTAAAGTTATCTCACGCAGGCTGATGTTATTAATGAAGTGGTTTTTGACCAACGCCAGGAAAGGGGAAGTTGTCTATTTTTACCCGAATGGTTTTACTAATATAGAACAATGTAAGTCAGTTTGATATTTCTAACAAAAACTCAAATTATCCGAAGCTTCAACATTTCTCAATACCTAATTTTCAGTTCTGATTCAGGATTGCGGTTGGTAATCGAACAAACACAGCCTTAGATAAGAATTCATATAAAACTTCACACCTAATGTCTTAAATGTATTCAAATCCCAAGACGCCTACAGTTCTCATCATTACTAGCAAGTACTCGTTAGAAGGAAATTACCGCTTGTAATTAGGGGATCTCATCACAACATCAAAGCTCTTCAAATTTATGAGATTCTCCAAACCGGATCAGCAACTTATCTTTTGTGTCGATCCTGGAATTCAAGCAAGTATTTTAATTTGACTTTAATTAAATTTTAGGTTGATGAAATATGCGAGGTAACGTTACTTTGTTTGAGTTTTCTATATTGCTTTCTACATCAACAACATCAAATAAACGTATGCGGAATGAATTCTAAGAAAAGATGTGGAATCGACAAGGTACTAGCGCTTTAAAAGTTCAACCGAAACTGTATTCATCTACATCAACGCAAGCACGAGTGCCACAAGACTTAACTAGCAGGCCTACCATGAACTAGAAACAGGTCTAAATTTTAAACGACTCCTATATTATCATTTCTAAGCTAAATACGTACGTAAATATTTTGATGAAATTAAAACTATATAGGTACCTGAAAAACTAACGCCTATATTGGCACATAATCTAATCGCTTTCACGCTTACGAATATATGAACAGAGTAGTTGCGCATGAGTGAGCGAAGCGTGCGAACCGGCTCGTTCTGTGAAGTCGGCCTTTCAGTCAAGTACCATTGTAATGCAAAGGACGGCAATTGGTTAATTTCTTCGTGACAACATTACTCTAACGACTGTTGTTCGTGGCAATGATCATGATAATTGTTCCTTTTGTCGGTATTACTTTGGCTTGTCGTACTAACACTATACAAAATGTTGTTATAGTGAAATTTATCAGCATTATTAAATGTAAAATTGTCAGAAGTTTTACGCGAATACCACACATTGAAATAAAGTTAATAAAGTTGATCTTAGTATTGTTATTAATAAAAATAATTAATAACTATTGATTTTTTTCCATGGTCGATTTTATCGGTCCAGGTGTGGGATTCGGACCCGCGATTTTTCTCTTACAGGGAGAAAGCTTTGACCACTAAGCGAATCCCGGCTGGACTGATCAAGGTTTTCCTATCATAATCAAAGTGAATAGTTAGCATAGGTACTTATTGCTTTAAAATGTTGCTTAAATTTTTGAATTGCCGTATTTAAATTAGAAGACAATTTCGTCCTTATCTTATTAACTTTTTTGTAACTTAACTCCGAATCTGTATGATTTTGCTTCAAACCGCCTTAATGAATCCGAAACATAATTGTACTGTAACTGTCTTGTTTCATGTAACCATCGATAGGCCAGGCGTATTCCTGGCGACCCGCCAACCTTTGGAATAGTTTCCCATCAAAATTAATGTTCCCTTTGTAACTTTTAGAACACTATCCGTGTCACATATAAATTACATCCATTAATCCTATCTTCCTTTTCTGTTAATTATATTTTGTTGTATCGTAAAACATTGTATTTATTAGATTTATTGAATCAGTTATATTAGTTCGTTATTTATTGTTCTATTTAATAACTTCTCTGAGATTTTCTAGAGTGACTTCTCTAGAGTGTATAATTTGAACAAAGAAGTATAAGTTATCACTTCATAACATACATAACATAACATAAACTCACGCCTGTATTCCCCGAAGGGGTAGGCAGAGGTGCCAGCACCCACATTTCGCCAGTTTATGTTTAGGACCCAATGTATATATAGGTGGCGAGCCTATTGCCATTAACCGGGCACTTATAGATGTATTTAATTCGAATAAACTTGACTATGTTTGACTAGAACTTAGTTCTGGATTTTTACAGAGAACCCTAATCCTTTTTTACCCGACTACGGCGAAGCCAAAAGGAGGGTTATGATTTTTTTTGGCAGGCTATGTATGGTATGTATGTATGTATGTATGTATGTATGTTCATTTGTTCCCTCATAGATCCTCAACTACTAATTAGAACTGGACAAATGAGGTGTCGTTACAAGCGGCTTTATCGTCCGATGGTTATAGACTATATGACGTGTCACTCAATCTTGTGTGGCGCCCTCTAGCGCTCATAAGGTACTGTGTTAAAAAAATAATTTGAGATAAATATGCCGTGTTTGGTATCAAATGAAAGGGCTTAATAATCATATTTCAAATATGTATAAATTATTAGCTTTACCTTGCCCCAAAATAATATAAATAAAAAATAAAGTTTAAAACTAAAACCCGACTAACGAAAAATCACGCTCTAAAAGTAAAAAAGAAAAATCACGCTCTAAAAGTAAAAAAACAAGAAAATATCTAGGATAGCCGTGGTCGTATGCCACTTACTCTGATAAAACAATATATTCTAGGGAAAAGTGGCATACGACCACGGCTATCCTTGATATTTTCTTGTTTTTTTACTCTTAGAGCGTGATTTTTCGGTAGTCGGGTTTTAGTATTTCAAAAAAAAATTGGCCAATTTATTTAACAACAACAACTCAACCCCTCTAACCAAGTGATGTGTATTATATACAACTCAAATGAACCGAATAACATTTTAAATTAACATTCAGTGCAGTAGCTGCACTATCAGTGGTATGAATCATTTTTAATGTATCATTTGTTTTGCATTTGCGGTTAGCCGTGCCATTTCTTGGAACACGTCAACTCCATTAGGAACAATGAAGTGCAACCAAAGAGGTTAACCACGGTCAGTTTTTAATTAAGGGATCTGAGTTCCACGCTATTGAAACCGCGGGCAACTGCTAGTTTAAATCTAAATATATATATTATACCTCAAAGGTGACTGACATAGTGATCTATCAACGCACAGCCCAAACCACAGTACGAATCGGGCTGAAATTATGGCATGGCATGCAGGTAGATGTTATGACGTAGGCATCCGTTAAGAAAGGATTTTTGGAAACTCTGCTATTAAAGGGGTAAAATAAGGGATGGAAGTTTGTATGAAAGGCCGTCATTTTCAGAGCTAAATGCACTAAATTTCATAAACCTATGTCTTTTAAGAAATAAATGAACACGTGTATCAGCGTTTTTAAAAATTTTACTACTAAGAGGGTAAAATAGGTGATAAACTTTTGTATGGAATGTTCGTCATTTTCAAAGTTAGAAGCATGAAACTTCGTACACCTACGTCTTTTGAGAGATATTTTGTCACGATAACCAACATCCACGCGGGCGTAGCCACGAGCAAAGCTAGTATTAGTATAATTTTAAATCATTGCTTAGTTCCTCACCTTGCCATAGCCAGAAAATGCTATAGAATAACGTGATCTGAGATTATCTAATCGATGTATTGATTGAATTATGTATGTATTTGTATCGTGTCGTAGTGTCGTCTCATACCTAAGCCTCATCATGATTGAAGGATTACTTCTCCAAGCTATTTACGAAACGTGTCAAGGAGGTCTTATCATGCTGCAGGTACGATAAAACCTCTTTGACAAGAAAAAATTAAAATAAATAACTAGCCAGAGAACATACTCTATACTTTGTAGTTATACATTCTTTCAAAATTACATGTACTGTATCTAATTGCAGTGTTTAAAAAATTATTTAACGACATTTTAAAGCTATGTTAAAGAAAAGAAAAGTTAGCTTAAAGCAATACCTTTAAGCTAACCTACCTACCTTACTGACCTTACTGACCTTACCTACCTTTCTGACCTACCTGGGGATTGCTCCTTCATTAACTTCAGACCCCTTTAAACCCCACCAAGAATTAAGAAGACTACCTACTTGTAATAAGTATTCTTCTTAAAAAATAATGTTTTAACAGACTTGAAAATTAAAACACCTTTTTGCAGTGCAATCTGAAAACTTTAGCCATTACTGTAACTAGCAAAGTTGAGTAAGAATGTAAATTTATGAATATATAATTTATTCATTGTCGGCTATTATTGCGCTCAAATTCACACAATGGCGAGAATTTATCCGTCTGCTCGGAAACTTTGAAATGTCCCGTCTCAGTGAAGAAAATACTTTTTATTATTTTTCGCCTGTTCAAGCCGATTTTTCGTGACTAATTGTATAGATATTCAAATGCAATCGAATAATTAATTTACCGTTAGTAATAATAATAAAAAGTGCTCAAAAAGTCTTTTTTGGAGCACTTTTGGGCTAATGCAGATCAAACCATAATCTCTAACAAGTTTTATTATTGTTCGTGGTAAAAACATTTGTGTCGCGTGCTAAAGATGCGTGTCTCATAAAATTAACAGCGTAATATAATAGTAATGGACAGATCAGTCAGAGCCAACCGCGAAAGATATACGCTACTCTAAAGTTAGTGATATTTTAAATAAAAGGTAGGTCAGAGCCATCTGAAACAAACTAGATTACGGATATAAGGAAATGGTAATTTTCGATGACCACTCCGGAGTTTAAAAGACGTTTAGTATAATGTAGATATCGTTCCGCGAAGATCATTCAATTGCGTAGTTCGATTCGCACGAAGATGGTTTAAAATCCGCATTGTTCGTATACCTCCTGATTAACGGATGAGGTTATCATCTCCGGGTTGAGAGAGGCTCAGTCAGCAATGGCTTCTCTTAAAGTTCATAATACGGGAGCTCCAAAGTAAAAGTTTTGTATGTATATTTATCATCTCGGTTTCGATTCAATATTTGATTATTTGAGCGCGCTAACACAATAAATACAGCAGAACTCCCGTTGTCCCTGTCTGTTACCTTCTCTGTCACTCAGTTTAATCAGAAATTATATTACAAGCCACAACCATATTATTATTATCTATTCTTGTCCCCACTCACAAAAAGATGAGAGTACATACATATTTCTCAAAGCACATAGACTTAACGAATAATTTCCATTTCATAGATACTTTTAATGAAATTAAATTCTCATTTTTCTCCTTCTTCTATCGTGGCGAGATGGCGCCTCGGCCCTCAAATTATCTTCTCTCAGTGTATCATTTTTCTGATATACTACATAGTTATTTTGTGTAGGTGTCTCTATATCGGTGATTTATTGTTGAAACTAAGTATCTACTTCTTTGTTACCACAAGGTTGTGGCACAGTATACCTACTGTGGCTGCGGCAAGCGACGCCGCGACGGTTACAAACTAGATTTTATTGTTAGCTATTATAGCTCAAACTACATAATAACAAAGGTATATTTGATAAATGCGAACAAACCGCAATTCCTTTAATTAGGTATCGTTAAATTTTACTGTGAAAATCACAAAGCAATCAAAACATTTCAGTTTAATTTTCTTTGAAAACTTAATGTAGACTTATAAATACTAAATACCTACGAATAATATAGAAGTTGTAAGTACAAAGGAAATTAATTATGATATTATTAAAATTAGAATCAGAATTTATTGTTTCTAAAATTCGAACGACATTTTTTGTGGAAAATTCTAGTTTAGTGGAAGGTTTTAGTAGGTATGTGAAAGGTTATTAAGTAAACGCCAACGCACATTCATAGGTACGAATAAAGGACCTCCTGTCAAGTAAGTCTTCTCAATCAGTTTATCACTATTTTTTTATGAGGCCTCAATAAGAACATTCTTTTCATAAAATCCCCAGATTGAAATTACCAAAAATCTTAGAGTAAACACCAGTAATAGTCGATGCAATGATGAATGACACTGAATCTTATTGAGTTAACTTGTTCTGCTCTTAGACAGAGGCTATACTAATCCTATTACCTGTCACCTGCATCCATTTAAGTACTACTTACTTTCACATAATAAGAAGGAATGAAGAAAAGCGTGATGAAGAAAAGCGTGGAAATAGTAGGCCAAAGCCTTCCTACGTTGGGAGAGACCTATAATCAGCAGTCGACTGCGATAGGCTAATTGATTTGTTTTTATATACACGACGGAACGGAGACGGTATATGCGTTTGGGGTGAGAGGTTGTTTGTGTGTTTGTTTGTTTGTGCAAATCCATATAGCCATTTTCTCCGAAACTACCAAACCAATTTAGATGCAGTTTTCAGTTATGGGTTCGGCTTTAATTGGAGCATGTTCTTAGATAGGTGTTACAATGACAACTCAACTGGGGGCGCTACTGAAACCATTTTTAATGCAGATCAATGTTGCCAATTTTCTCCAAAACTACTAGAGTGATTTTGATGCAGTTTTCAATTATTGATTTGTGTTTGACTAGTGCATGTTCTTAGATAGGTGTTACGGTGACAACCCATTAGGGGGCGCTGCAGCAAACAATTTTTGAATTATTTTTTATACGTCGTGGGTTTTTCAATTTTTTTAATTTTATGTCTTGTTCGTAGAAGCACTCACGGCGAATACAGAAGTCCAACTGTACTTAAAAATAATATTAAAAATAACTTACCGTACACCTTCGACCACTGAGCCGGCGGTCTCCAATCCGGGTAATGCTTCGGGAATTTATCTCTCGTCCAATACGTGTGTAACACCATTCGGTAGACGGTCATTTTGTCAGGATTACACACATCCGTGTCAGCCGTCGCCGCGGCGAGCGCGAGCAACAACACTGGTAACAACCGCATATCGATATTGGCACTTGCACTTCACTAGGACATAGTTGATTGATGTCACAACATTGCACTTTTGTACCTGTAAAGTAATTATTTGGTTAGAATAGGACCAGATTGATTTAGATTGTAAAAAGTTAAGGTCCACGACGGGACTTGAAGAGGCGAATGCTCTGTCCAACTGTGTGACATGAACGATGAACACTTCCTAGACAAATGAAAGACTGCCTTGGGGCGATCGATAAGAATACTTAGTATACTAATTGCTTCAAAACAAATTCATTCATGGCGGACCCTCAGCTTCTAGTTCAACTTGGCCTTGGAAGCAGTCAGGAAAATACGTCTCCATGGTAATAATCCAGTAAGATCCTTATAAATTAGAAGAAGTGATTAATTTTATATTTTACTAGTTGTTGCCCGTGGCTCTGCCCGCGTGGATGTCGGTTATCGTTTAGTGTCGAGCCAACGCTATTGAGCATAAACAAATTCTAAAACAAAAGCCTGCATCTCAAAATCCTTGCTTAGGGGATGCCTACGTCATAGTAACTTTATGCATGCAAAGTCTCAGCCCAATCGGTTTAAAATTGACAAAGTTTCGTACAACCTTTCATCCCCTATTTTATCCCCTTGGGGGTAGAATTAATCAAAATCCTTTCTTAAGCCAACATCATAACATCTACCTGCATGCCAAATTTCGGCTCGATCCGTAGAGTGGTTTGGGCTGTGCGATGATAGATCACTATGACAGTCAGTCAGTCAGTCACCTTTGAGTTATATATATACGAGTATTTAGATTAATAAGTTGTCTTTCACATCTAACTCTGTGAATCGCTGAATAACGTTGTATGCTACGACTACTCCTCGTGGTATCCTCAAAAGACACCCAAAAACAGTACAGTGAGTGACAGTCAGTTGTTTAAGTTTATTAATTTATTTAAATGTTAATATACTAGTTTTTATTTCTATACATCAGAATCGTTTCACTTCGCCACTTAGCTTTACAAGTTGTGTAGTCACTTTCAAAATATGATTTATGACTGACTTTTATTTGAAACTTGATATTTTTAAGTAAAATTTTCAGACTCAACACGAATTTCAGCTGTATCGTATTCTAATCGTACGATTTACGACATCTTATTGAATGAATACTCGTAGTGAAATTGTGTGGAAGGCAGGTGAATGACCTGGCTATTTCTGTCCCTTTGAGGTGAAATATAGGTGGGATCACTCCGAGTTTGACGCACTTCCAAGAATTAAAGTTTGTTGTCTTATTTAACAAACTTTCATAGTTTCCTTTTTTAATAGAAATCTGTAAAACGTGCATAAGTACGCATGTAGGTATAACCTATAAGTTATTTCAGATCACAGATTTATCAACCAACCTCTTATTACTCTTGGAAAAGGCTATGGTTTAGTCAAAAAGAATTTAACGCCTACGTGAAATTATGACGTTTCAATTCAGAAGGGGCGAGCCTCGAAGAGCACGTTAAGCCGTTGGTCCTGGTTGCCATACGAGCATCTATGGCAGTCGTTACTAGATGAGCCCTAAAAAATCCAACTAGTGGTCTAGCTGCAATGCTTAGATTTCACCGTTTGCTTGTCGAGGTCATATGACAGTCGCCTCACGGAAAATATTCAAATTCAACCATATCCGCAGTTAGACTGTTAAAAGCGGACCCAGATTCCAAGTTGGAAACTTCGGATGTGACTGGGATTAACGCAAGCATGGAGAAGAAATCAGAAGGCGAAAAATTTTGTACAATTTCTTAGATCCAACGAATAATACCCAGGACACATTGTAACACACACACATATACTTCAGATGACAATTCATGAATTTAGATAGCTCATCATCAACTATGATGAGTAAAGTTACGAGGTACGATTTTGCTGTTAGTAGGTACAAAGTTATACTTAGTTATTACTGTAACAACTATAGTTACCGTGGCTACTAAAATATTAGCAAAAGATTTATGATGTGTAGAAAATCTCTCTAAAACTTTGACCTAAGTCTCACTCTATTTAAACCGTTTCTTGAATGAGCTGGTGCTAATTAGCGAGCATCAAATTATTTGATTTAAATACATACCTACATAAAGAAATTTAATAATATGCTAACTAAAATACTAACTGTACAATATATATACAAAAATGAAAAAAGTAATTAAAAATTAAAAAGAAGAGGGAGAGACTGTAACTTTAGGCATCGTAGAATTTTTCCCCATCGACCTCTACTGGTACCGTGCCCAGACGCAAAAAAGAGGAGGTTTTTCAACGATTGGTCCCAAGTTGCACTTGTTCACATATAACAATCTTCGTTTAATGTCTATGCCTACATAGTAAGAAGACATGTTTTAAACAAGTGTATTTCTACAGAAACGATGTTGCAAAGTGATAAGCTCATCATCCGTAACAGAGATTGAGATTTTTATTTTGAAAATAACGATGTGAAATCAAACTATTACAAGGAAGAATATTCGAAAAACATCGGAAAAAATGAAATGCTCAAGTGAGACTTGAACTCACGACCTTTCAGGAATGCTCTTCCAACTGAGCTATTGAGCCACACGTGAAACATTTCAAATTTTCCTTCTCTTTATATTCGTCTTTAAGGGCGGCGGTGATGCCATCTACCAATATTCTTACGAACTGTTGGAAACAATGAGCGTTTCATTTTTTCCGATGTTTTTCGAAATTTAAAGTTAGCATAAAAATGCTATAAAAAATTCAGTAAAAAAAAAGGAAGAATATTATCAAATTTGCCTAAGCTGGCGGTTATTGTACATCACCACTTACATTTAGATTATCTCTTTTGCAAGTGTTGTAGCAAACCACCAAAGGATTTTGTCAACACTAAGTCGTGCATTAATAACAGTAACTAAGGACAAAGTTTACCACTAATGGCGCTCAACTTTCGGCAGTTCCATACATGGATTAACGTTACCCTGTGCACATTAGTTTCCAAATAAATTATTACAGGAACATAATGTTAATTAAGATTGCTTGACGTTGTCTTAGAAATTTTGATTAGAATTGTACATAGTCATTATTGATCTAATGATATTGAAGTTAATTTTAAAGTTGAACCTCTTTTTAACCCCCGACGCAAAAACGACGGGGTGTTATAAGTTTGACGTGTCAGTGTGTGTGTGTGTTTGTGTGTGTGTGTGTTTGTGTGTGTGTGTGTGTGTGTGTGTGTGTGTGTGTGTGTGTGTGTGTGTGTGTGTGTGTGTGTGTCTGTGGCATCATAGCCCCCAATTGGATTTAGATTGTATAAAATACTGTCCTACTTTTTAGTTAAGTAGAAATGATCAAACCGTTTCTAGCAAAGAGTATGAATAAGCGTTGGCACACACCAAACTGCAGTTTGCTCATTATTTTTTAACAACTTCTGAGAGTACCATACAAAGTGATTAAAGGAAGTTCCTGGCAGGCGGCAATTAATTCAAACTCCATTGTTTGGGTAAAATTTTAAAGCATTGTAATTGATCCGTTGTTTGGTATTACAGTAACGTAAAGTGACATAGTTGGCGAATTTTCAGTTTTAATATGACTCTTCTCATCTCAGCGACAGTAAAAATAGCAAATAAGAAATAAATATTCCTGTATGAATATATCACTTTATTATCTACCTATCACAGATTTCCTATATCAAATCAATAACGAAGTTAATATACCCTCACGAAACTTCAACAAAAACAATTTGCCTACCCAAGATTCCTTCAATCTTAACCGAATTCCATTTTTGCAAAAATGTCGACCCTTTCGTAATCATATTGAACCATCATAAATATTCCTAGGCTGGCAGGGTCGTGTCCATGAAGGGTGTCAACCTCTTTTTACCAATATTTCGCACATACCACAAAAAAAAAAGAATTGCTGCTGACGTCACGTCATGTCAGCGGATCTCTCTCTTTATTTCAAAAGAATCCATTCCATGCGTTCCATGTTCAAAATGAAAACTGCTACGAAATAAATTTAAATCATTAGTTACAAAATCACCTAAATTGAAACTAAAGTCAAGGTAGACAACTAATTAACAATGGTACTAGAATTAACTCGATTTGATTTGTAGTAGGGGTAGAAAATGGGTTTCATTAATATTATATTCAAGTGCTTAAAATTTTCACTGCCCTTCAGTATTGAATTATTGACCTTGTCTGAATGAATTGTGCCACATATGCGTTGGTCCATTTTATTTCTAAAGGGAGCGTTGTGCTAGTCTATGAAGATTTTGCTAATACGGATTATCATTTAATTAAATTAAACAAATTATTATGCTAGATATCGAATACTAAGCCAGCGTTTGCGGAGAATCGAATATTATAAAAAATATAATATATAAATAATCCTATTTTAACCAACTGTAACTCAATACTATTTTATTTAACTACAGATCCTTGCACTAATACTGTACATCCAATTTGTGTAGAAAAAAAATATTGTTTGTGGAATTTGAGAACTTTTAAATAGCGTTTAATGTTATTTTTCAATTATTTCTAGACCGTATTAAAATAAGATCAGGTGGTGCGCAATGAATTATGCAGATGGATTATTACTTCAGAAAGTAGAAATTCACTCATCCAATCCATTGCACTCACTGCATGAACAGGAGTCTGCATCTTGTGACGGCCTTAGATTCATGGCTCGATTCAACAATAGTGTCCGGAATGCGGCAATAGGCTCACCCCCTATTACGTGGGACCGAAAACATTGATTGGTGAAACCCGTCCATCCATATAAGCACCCACGTTTTTGTTGGTTGGCGAACGTTGGTGAAATTTGAGTGTTAATTCACCTCTACCTAACCTTCGGTGATAAAGACGTGACTATATGGTATCTATGTATGTATATTTCATTACAAGAAAAAGAAAATAACCCGAAAGTTCGCATAAACTCATTATCAGACACATAAAATTGAAGTTTTCAATGAGTTCACAGAACCAGTGGACCCTGAAATCAATAACATAATCCTCACCCAGTATATTTTATAGGCGCCCATTGTACAACGTTAGCACTTTGAAAGGAATTAACGTGCGTGATAAGAATAAATTTAGTGAGTAGTAGTAAAATATAGGCGTTTTATTGAATTCAGTGAAAGTGACTATTTATTCGGAATAAGGGTGTTTATTTATTAGGGATCTCGTTCTTCGTGTTTATTACAGAAGTGTATAATTTTATTGTAGTAGGGTTTAAGGTCTCTATTTAATGGCAAGCGTTTTATGTCTTTTATCAAGTGCGAATTAATACACTTCGAGGGAAATGGTTTTGAAGACGTTGCTGCTAGCAGAATATAATATTTAGATGTTCAAAAATGTATGGTTTGACAATTAACATTATTGTTACAAAAAGATAGGAACAATTTTGTCTTTTACAGAAAAAGGTGAACCGTTAATAGATTTCTCTTCAGACTTTGACTTTCTGTAATCCCCTAAAGAGTGTTAAGAAAGTTTCTCTGAAACTATTTCTTTGAAACGGACTTATTTTTCTCTGGTAAGCTATCAAACTCATGCAGAAAAATAACTGAAATAGACTAATTTTATTGATTGCTGCATTAAAAATCTTTAGACTCTCAATGACAACTTCGCAAAATAACCAGTTTTAATATATTCACATTTCAAAATGGCTTGTTTCTTATAAAAATATTGAAAAAAAAAAAACAAAATAAACTAACGAAAAATTATATGAACATTAACTCTCGATGTAGTGACAAAGCTATTAATGTAGGTACCTATTTAAATAGGGAACGCTGTTCTATACGAGAATAACTAATTATCTTAAAAGCTTTTCCATGTTTTATCAGATACAGTAACTACATTGCTTACTCTATTTACGTATCTATATTACTTTGTGTGTGCGAGAAGCAATAGACAAGTACAGTCCATCAAATCTAAGAGGTACCGTTTGACGTTTCATATTTTTCAAACCGAAACAACTTTGTTCATACGTACATTATTCAGTTTCGATAACCTTTTTCATAAAACCATGAATTTAGAAAGATTTCATTATTGTATCTAAAAATGTACAATTCTTAATATCTAAATGTAATTGAAAACTTTCAAACAAGGCAAAATAACACATATTTACACAGTAAATAATTTCTAATAGTTATATTCTTGACCTCATTACAAAGTTACGTAGTTAGGTCACTGCACGTAGTGTTGCGACTCTTCGGATACACTTGTATGCAAAAAAATCGTTTACATATACGAAAAATTACAAATTACACTTGACAACCAAACAAATATTTTTTCATGTGAATGGGATTTATCTCACATATTACGATTACATAACTAAATAGTTATGTAATCGTAAAATATGAGATAAAACCCATTCACCAAAAATACGTATTTATAAATCAAATATATTTGCTTCTTTAAAAAGTTGTCGAAAGCGATTTGTCGATTTTTGATTTTCGCGCCCAAATAAGTCGGGGTTTCTCGCGCTAACGCTGTCGAAATAGTAAATGGAGTCAGGGATAGTGTTTTTTACATTTATTTTTGTGTATGATAGTATGGGTTTGCATATTACAGAGAAATAAACAAATTTTTAACAAGCACATCCATTGATTTTACAATTACAATTTTTTCTTCTAAGTCTTATTTCTACGTCTAAAACTAATAAAAATAAGGTATGTAGAACCCATTCACAAAAATGTTGTTGCCTGATGTTATAAATTAACGACGTTACTGCGCGACCGCATAATGCACTGAATACACAGATACCCTAAAATAAATTAATTTAATTATTTTTAGGTCAATAGGCAAAATCGCAGGTGTCCAAGTCTCTACAATTTTTTTTTTCTGGCAACACTGCCAACTACAAGCGCACGCGGTCCGCTCGGTCGGTTCGGCGTCAGCAGTCTCTCGCCATCTTGGAAGCTGACTGTGCGCGTACTTGCTTTCTCTTTTGTGTTTTACAATTTGTGACTTGGCTATTACTTTTCTGGACTGATCATTCTTTATCCGTTTACCTTGGCAATATTTATACTGGACTCCGAACTAAGCAAGTGTTTATTAATAATGTCGAAAAGAGGACGTACTTTGAACAGCCAGGCTCGTGAATTGGTGGTGAAATTACACGAGTATTTTGAGCGTGAATCTCAAAATGGTGGACTTCTACTGCCAGTTACACAAGTTCGGGATCGCTTCGGTGAAGCTCTCGGTATTGGTAGCCGCACCGTTGGCAAAATATTAAGTGAAAAATATGGGCCTTCGGGGAGTGACAGTAACGTACTTCACACACCGAAAAAAACGAAAAAGAAATAAACCTGTGACAGGCATCGATGAATTCGATAGTCATGCTATTAGAAACCATATATACGGGTATTTTACAAGAGGCGAATTTCCAACATTGGCAAAGTTATGTGCAACTTTAAAAGATGCCGGGCTGTATAAGGGAAGCATAGAGTCGTTGAGAACGGTAATAACAGGAATTGGCTTCAGATACAAAAAAGTTGACAAACGAAAAATTGTTATGGAGCGACATGACATAATTATGCAGCGACTAACATTCCTGCGCGAAGTTAAACAAATTATAAACTGGGATAATGTAATATTTTTGGACGAAACTTGGCTAAATTCCAACCATTCTGTGCCGAAAACATGGACTGATGATTCTGAAGCTTCGTGCTCGAAGGTGCCGATAGGAAAAGGTGGACGCCTCATAATATGCCATGCTGGGTCAGCGTCTACAGGCTTCGTGGAAAACTCTTTATTAGCTTTCCAATCCAAAAGCACTAAAGAGTATCATGAAGAAATGGACGCAGTAAGGTTCCGAGAGTGGTTCTTAAATTTATTACAGAATATCCCTCCTAACAGCACAATTATAATGGATAATGCCCCATACCACTCTGTGCAAATTGATAAAGCACCTACGTCAGCCAATAAGAAAGCAGATTTGGTGGCATGGCTGCAAAGAAAAGGAGTGGATGCCGACATGTCACTATTAAAAGCTGAATTATTACAGTTAGTGAAATTGCATAAACCACCAAAACCGACATATGTAATTGACCAATTGGCCGAAGAGCACGGGCACAAAGTCATACGACTTCCTCCGTACCATTGCCAATATAATGCCATTGAACTGATTTGGGCCCAAGTTAAAGGTAATATTTTATAATATTATAATAATAACACGAGTACTTCTAACATTTATAATATAAACAATGGTTTTCGTCTGCTATCAAATAGTTACATTATTGTTTTACAGGTTATGCAGCAAGACACAACACAAAACCACCCTTCAGTGTCAAGAAAATGGAAGGTTTATTAAAGGAAGCATGTGCCCAAGTTACACAGGAAGATTGGAGTAAAGTAGTACAAAAAACAAAGAAAATAATAATGGACGACTTCGAAAGAGACGTACACTTTGATAATGTAATGGACAATCAACTGGTCATTAATTTAAATGACGATGATGACGAAGACGACGATACTAGTACTAGTAGTGAATAAAAAAATATCCTGAACATTTCTTTTATTTAATTATAACAATTGATTTCTTAAAATTCGGATATTATAGTAATCGATCTCTTAAAGTTCGGATATTATAGTAATCGATTTTTTCATCCCATCCCTATCATTCAATTGTCAGAACTGTCAAACGGTACTTCTTAGATTTGACGGACTGTAATCAGTCTGGCGTGCGAAGAAAATTTCCAGTTAGTGGCAAAAGTAATTAAACAGAATATTTCCATCGCTTTAGCTATAAACCCAGAAAATGTAGTTTGCCGCTCTGCCCGCTTGGAAGGCTGAAACCGTTATGACCCTATGACCCACAGAAAGCTATGCCCATGGTAAAATGTATCATATTGTGTACTTGTGTACTCTTCTACATTAATCATTTCATCTATGCATTCATAATCGTTCAGCTTGACTAGTTCTGTCGTAATTCGATGATTAGTAGGCTGATTAATACTCATAATGTCATGTCGTAAATACAATTTATTAGATATAGTATTTCATTACAAAGATGGTTTATAATGTTGCATTTTTTCAGTTTCTTTTGTGCTTGACTACAGCATATTCCAACAAAACTATTTCGGCGATGTAATTTAAAACACTAAATTAACTAAATTTGAGTTAATTATTCTGAAGTCTACTTTCCTTCCAAAGACGAGCTCGAAATCGATGCAACACATTACTACCCTGAACTCTAATGGATTAGTGCGTCTCAACAACCAAACTTCAAAAGATTTAAGTTTATTAACACGCCTTAAACACTTCATTTTATGTTTATGTTGTTTTAGGTACTATTATCATAATTTCAGCTGTTTGAAGCCAACTTTTAAAGTGGCATTAACTTTCAGATCGTCCTAAGATAATAATAAGGAGTTCTAACTTTGACGTTAGCACTTCAAACCTTGGTTGTAAATTATTCTTACTGCGCTATTTCCCTCAGCGTTTTAACGTTACAGACTTTTCACGCTTGTCTCCCTTTTACTTGTTGAAGGCTTTTTTGAGGAACATCGTTAAGTAATCAGTTTCCTTCTTATATTGACAAAGAACCTCGAAATTCTTATTTAGGTCTTAAAATGGTTTAACAATTTTATAAATTGTTCGGGATAGTAGTTTAGTTTAAATACTGATGTAAACATTTCGACATTTTGAAAGATCATTTAAAAATCAACATTCAGGAAGGTGCTTCAACGAGCGATAGTCAGCATCAGAAAGATATTCAAGATCAAAGTACTCAAAATGATCTTAATTTAGTTTTTGGGCCCTCTTCCAGTTGAAGGGCTGTCTGATATTTGGAATACACCTTTAGTTCGGAAAATAATACCATATAAACCAATAAAACAGTTTTAATTTGCTCTTAATACCAGAGTTATAAGATCATTTTGAGACTTCATCGTCAAGATATTTATGACACTGACTATACCGCCTGAACTAAAATCAATGTCAAAAATAATTGTAACATCATTCATTATCTCCATAGCTTGTAAGAATTACCATTTAATTATAATTAATTACGTAAATCTTATTTTTTTAGCGTTAATATTGTATTTATCAATAAAATTAGTTAAATTGTGTTTTAACTAATTTTATTGATAAATAAATATATTTTTAATAATAATTATAGAGGCAAACATACTTATGTTTCGAAAATTATATTCAAAAACATTCATGTTTAGAACATATACCTAACCCGTGGTTTGGGTACGAAAATAAATAAATATTAAATTGCTTGATTTACTTTCCCCATTGCTTTGAATTTTTGTCCAAGTTACCCTATCTTCCCTCTTCGTTGTTTTTCAACTAACAGTTCCCTGGAGACATGTAACTCGATTATGTTATTGTTTTGTACAAACTCCTCTACTTGTTATGGGTTTACATGAATAATGGCTTCGTTGAAATTATGGGAGTGTGTTACTTATAATATACTAGCTTTTGCCCGCGGCTCCGCCCGCGTGTATGTCGGTTATCGCGACCAAACATAGCCTATGTCCTTTCTCAAGGTCTAATCTACCCTACGTTTAATAGACACTACCCGTGACAAGAGGGCTAGTTTATTCCTTGCGCAAAGGATTGGCATTGCCATTCAGCGTGGCAATGCTGCCAGCCTTCTGGCCACTTTCCCGGTTGACATCGATGGGGAGGAATTCTTTGACGCCTGAACCTGCAGTTTTGCACATATTTGGTTTTATATTTTTATATATAATAATTATTCAATCTACCCTTATACCAAATTAACCTTCCACCCGCGTGGATGTCAGTTATCCCTACTTCTATCATATCTCCAGTTCTACTCACCCAATTGGTTAACCAATAGAAAATCATGCTACAAAACTTGAACAGAATAAACATTTTCACACGAGTAACGGTGAATAATAATACCTCGTATCACATTTATGTCATATCACCTTTCGAAGTAACGTGTACCCTTTCAATAATATCATCTGGATAGATTGGCGGTATCATCTTCGACATAAATTTGACTACAAGCTTACTTTTTATTGCTTTTAAATCTCTATACAAAAATCTCGTTGTGTTTTTTATTCTTCAGTTCGAATGCTGTAGGGTAATAGGAATATTTATTACTATTACTAGCTTTTACCCGCGACTTCGTCCGCGTTAAGTTCGGAATAGATAGGTTTAAAACACGTTGCTCCCGCGGCCCAGATAAAATTCCTTAAAATTTCTGTGAGCCTGGTACTTCAAGCAAATGTACCAGGGTATCATTGAAAACGTTTGTATAGGAAAAAGAAAAAGGGCAGTTTTTAGGCAACTATTCGATTTTATCTCACCTTTTTAACCTTCCCTAGACCTCCACGAATATTTCAAGACCAAGATAAGACAAATCCGTTCAGCCGGTCTCGAGTTTTAGCGAGTCTAACGAACAGCAATCCGTACTAATATTATAAATGCGAAAGTAACTCTGTCTGTCTGTCTGTCTGTATATTACGCTTTCACGCCTAAACCACTAACCGATTTTGATGAAATTTAGTATAGGGGTAGATTAAACCATGAAAAAGGACATAGGCTATGTTTGGTCGCGATAACCGACATCCACGCGGGCAGAGCCGCGGCAAAAGCTAGTAGATTATAATAAATAGATACGTAAAGATATATTTTTTGTATATCTAGAAGCTGACTCAGGCATTAATAGTCTAGATTTGCACATAGCCTACTTCTCATCTCTACAATTAAATTCACGGGATCATTATTTCACTCGAAGGGAGCGCAATAAATTAATATCTACCTATATTTGATACCTACATTGATCCCCATAGTGGTTTTCCAAATTCCAAATGGTTTTCAATTACGTTGTCTGACCTAATATCTTTTATCTTTATTAATCAGACCGGGGCGGTCAACGTTTGAAGCTCCGTCATGTTTATTAGAGGAAAATAATATGATTTCCCATCGGACCGAAGGTAGTCGATCCGTGGCTCTAAATTAATAATTTACTAGCTATAATTTTTGTTGTATAATATTTCCATGGACGTTTATATTTCGTTTATCAATATTATATGATAGTTTAATGTTTGATGGACGTACATTTAGACGGGTAATTATCAAACTCTGGTCGATACATAATTATTGAGAACGCACCTTGTACTTTTTCCAGATTATTGATTATATAGACCTGACCTGAAAGGCATTCTTAAAGGTTTGCATTTAAATGTTTGAATGTTCTTCTTAAAGAAGTGTTTAAGAAGAACATTCAAACATCTAAACGAAACGAACTCTTATACCTACTTGTAATTTTTCCACATTAATAAATAATGTGGAAAAAACAAGTGTATTCTCAATAATTATGTGTAACAATGGATTCCACTAAGTGTATAAACTCTGGTTGTATAACAATATTTAGGTAAACTCTGGTGGTACAACAGTATAAATAAATTAGTAATTTGACAAATAAATAAATTAAATATAAAATAAATAATTATAACAAAATTAAATCAAGAAATTAATTTTGTAAAACGAAAAATAACTCTGGCGGATAATCATCATTTTTTATTATAAGTTTTCGGGTTGAAACGGGAACGGGTGGAAACGGGACTAACCCGAATTATTTATCCCATATAAAATCAGCGTGGGAAGATTTACATTTAAGTTTAGGTAGAGACCTAAACATAAATATTTGAACTTAACTGAACTCATAGATATTTATTTTACTGAAATATTTAATGGCATGCGGTTTCCGCAATTTTAAATGTAAATCATCAGGTTGCCAGTATTCTACTGAATATTCAAACGAATAAAATATAGTTCGTTTCGTGAATGGAAACTAGAGCAACTGAACGAGTTTTCAGTTGAAACTGACCTAAGTTTAGCTTGTTGACCCAGTAGAATATAATGAGTATCTCTGCCATCATACTGTTGTGACGTCATTATACATAAAATTATTATACCGCTGTAGAAAAAATATATCACTAGTAACGACACTGAAAATTCTGTTAGACGCAAGCGATTCATTAAAATTGAAGGATTATTTTAAACTAGTTGATGCCCGCGACTCCCCCCTTTTTCAGTTATCGCGACCTAAAATAAAAAAAAATCTGTTCTGTGGTTTAGGCGTGAAAGCGTAACAGATAGACAGACATACTGAGTTACTTTCGCATTTATAATATTAGTATGGATATTGAACGGTTTACCTGATGGAGCAGGGTTACATTGATGGATTGATAGTGTCTGTATCATTGAATCATCATCTTGGATAGCGATATAGTACTTATTTCAACATATGGTTATGATTATGTACACGCGCCTTTCACGCACTTCAAAGGAAATTGAAAACTAATTAATGTTTATTTATGGATAAGTACCTCCCAACGTTCTAAAACGGTATCTAATGAAAATAAATATGCAATTCAGTTATTCTCGTTACTTCAAAAATAAAATGTGAGCGACGTATGACTTGTATTCAAAGATAAGACGGCAATATTATTGAAGCGTTGGCGTCTGATCGATTTGTGTGTCGCTTTGAAAATACCGAGAGGAAATCAAATATGTCGTGAGTCGTGACTGATCACAGAAGAGCTAGGAAGATTTTTTGGATAGACTAGACATTTCATATAATAATACTGAATGATCGAATACATCAGGAAAAATGAATCTTCCCGGGTGGGACTCAAACCCGTGTTATTTGATACTGACTTAATGCTATAAAATTCATTCAAAATACTGATTGATGCTTCGATTTAGTCTCTGTCGAATTCACTTTTGTTTAGAGTGATTGCTTCCGAGTATTTTTTATAATAATTATAAACAATTAATTAATTTCTTAATAACACTGTAAACTAAGTGTGTAATTAACGGGAGTCGAGCCCGTTTTATTTGATTAGTATAGTTATATATAGTGGCAATTCGCTGGACGGCGTATCGTGGAATAGAATGACAAATGTATGGGATTTGACGTAAATGACAATCGTTAACGAATGTCATATACGTCAAATCCCACTGGCCAACGAATTGTCACTTGTCTATAGGGTCAGTTCCACTTAAGTACGTCAAATAATACCGGGATAAAATAGCATAATTCTGCTCCTTCATGCTTCTACTGTTATGGCGTAATTAAGAAACTCACGTTTTACTTATACAAAGTTTGTATTAAAATAATATTGCCCGAAATTCAAATAATCTCATGCAATTATTTATTAACTGGCACCTCGAATGCAATAAAAAAAGTTGTCATGGGACTCCCACAAAAAGTGGGTTAGGCGACATGTCGCCCTCTTAATATCTCGCCCGCAGGCGAGTTGTACCCTCTTGCAAAATGTTAATACCACACTCGCCCAGCCCAGATATAATTTTATAAGTGGGCCAGTTGTACCTCTGAATATCCACTAGGAGTCAAGTGGCCCAGTGATTTAGTTTACAATAATTATCGATCGTTCCAATATTATAGGCATTATCTAAGTAAATAAATAATAAATATTCCACAACATTCCACACAATGCTATCTAGACCCATGGTAAGCATAGCTTAACTAGCTTGTGTTATGGAATCTAGAATGCGGATAAACATACTTAGATAGTTTTTTTTTAAATACATATATACTATACATAGAAACACCCAGACCAATGCAAATAGCCATATTCATGCATACAAATATTTGCACTGAGCAGGAATCGAACCCGCAAAGTAAACATTTTCAATTTACCTACAAATAATTTTGTAGGAATGATGATGACCTCCGACCGATTTCGGCCATGGCGACCACTTATAAGTCCTCCTGATTGGTACGGCGCTGGTGCGCACGCAAATGGCTAATATAGCCAATCTTGGCGGTGAACCTACGCGCACATATAGCGCACGTAAGCACTCCACCCACGTAATTGTAGGTAAAGGCAGCAGACTGTCGGGCCTTCAGTTCGTCGCGCCTGGTGTCGAGGTCCGCCTTCCGCTGCTCCTCGAACTCGCCCACTTGCACACGGATAAGCCTGCGCCATTCGGGGCGTTGTGCCGCCAATGCCTCCCATCTCGAAGGTTCGATGTTACATTTTTTCATGTGGCGCTTCTGAACATCTTTGTAACGGAGGAGTTGTCCGCCTTGTTTCCGCTTACCCTCCTCCAATTCAGAATAAAAGATGCGTTTCGCCACTCGATCCTCCGTCATCCGAGATACGTGACCACACCACCGAAGTTGACGACGCATTAAATACATCTCTATGCCACCGACATTTGCTCTTCGTAGAATTTCGGTGTTTCGCACATAGTCGGACCATTGGATATTTAAAATTTTTCGCAGGCATTTAAGGTGGAATTGGTCTAGAGTGCGAATGTGGTGACGGTACACGCACCATGTTTCGGATGAATATAGGAGGTTTGGCAGCACGATCGCCATGTATACTGAAATTTTGGTAGACAGCTTTAGATCATGCGGGCAGAATACCTTAGCGCATAGCTTCCCGAATGCTGCTGCAGCAGCTCCGATTCTGCTATTGATTTCGGCATCAAGGTCACATTTAGATGTGATGGTGCTCCCTAGGTAGCGAAACTTATCAGCCTGTTTCAACTCGTCCTCGCCAAGCCTGATACACAGTGTCTCGTGACCGTGTGTGTCTAAACACATCACCTCCGTCTTTTTGACACTTATTTTCAGGCCAAACCTGCAGCATGTTTGGTGGAAAGCTGTCATCAGCTGTTGCAGACCCTCTGAAGATTCCGCTAAGAAGCATATGTCGTCGGCATACATAATCTCCCTGATCACTGCCTGAGTTGCCTTGAAGCGCGCCATTAGTCTGGCCAGATTGAAAAGTCCACCGTCGGTTCTGAAGCGTATGCGGACACCCTCAGAGATAACCCCCGCAACCTCCCTGACCACTACTGCAAAGTACAGGACGAACAGTGTAGGTGCTAGAACACATCCTTGTTTTACCCCACAGGTGACGGGAAAGAACTCGGATTGTTCACCGTTTTCAGTTACGCAGCATTGCATGTCGTCATGCAGTAGTCTGAGAAGCCCCAAAAACTTCTGCGTGCATCCCAGCTTTCCCAGAACCAGCCAAAGAGCTTCACGAGGAACGCTGTCAAACGCCTTTTCTAGGTCAACAAAGCAGAGGTACAACTGACGACCTTGTTCTCTGCTTTTTTCCTGAAGTTGACGCACTGAAAAGATAGCCTCACAGGTGCCCCGATCAGGTCGAAAGCCAAGTTGAGTTTCTGGTAGGATCCTTTCTGATAATAGCCTTAGGCGATTGAGAAGCACTCGAGCAAAGGCCTTTCCAGGTGTTGAGAGAAGAGAGATGCCACGATATGAGTCACAATCGGAACGATCGCCTTTGTTTTTGTACAGGGCTTGAATGCGTGACACCTTGAAGGCAGCTGGGACCCGTTCTTCCTCCCACATACGTACAAATAGTTCCCAAACAAATGTGTGTAACTCGATACCGCCGCACTTCAGCAACTCGCCCGGTATAAAGTCAATGCCAACTGCCTTTTTATTTTGTTGGTCTTTGATGGCAGAGATAACCTCGTCACGCGATAGCGGTGCATCCAGCTCAGTACATAAAGGGAGTTGTGGTAGCCGACTGATGAACTGGAGATCGGCTGATCGGTCTACATTTAGCAGAGAGTTAAAATGTTGTGCCCACCGCTTGAGTACGTCCTCCTTACTAGTAAGGAGTTCGCCATCTGTTGCTTTCAGGGGCACCCTTACTCGATGACACCCTCCAATCATCCTACGTACCTCGCTGTAGAACTCCCCGAGCTGATTTGTATCTGCGAGCCACTGCATGTGACAAGCCTTGTCCCGCCACCACTTGTCCTTGATCTGTCGGGACAGCCTACGTAGTTGGACGTCACTTTCTTTGACTGCCGCCACACTCCCACCTCGCCGACTGTGCTGCTTCAAGAGATCGCGATGTTTGTCGAGTGCCGCCCTAAGGATTTCATCGTTCTCATCAAACCAATCCTCGTTTCGATGATCTTTTCGACCCAAGGTAGCAGAAGCGGCCTCCATGAGATGTGACGACAACGTTTCCCAGGTTGCAACTACATCGCCACTATTATCACTTGACAACAGCTTCTCAGACAAGGTCTGAGCGTATTTCTCCCTCACTTCGCGATCGTTCAGCCTTTCCAGGTTCAGTGACTCAGGCTTTATTGCTTTGGATCTACGTGGTTTTCGGAGGCGGAGTCGCAATTTAATAATAATGAGCCAGTGGTCAGTCCAACAGTGTGCCCCGCGCATAACACGGGTGATCTGCACTTGTCCAATGTCTCGTTGCCGTACGATAGCATAATCGATCAAGTGCCAGTGTCTGGATCTTGGGTGCATCCACGTTGTCTTGTGCTTTGCGGCAAGCCGAAACATGGTGTTCGATATTGCCAGCTCGTGTTGAGCACATAAACTGAGTAACAGCCGACCATTGCAGTTCATGTTGCCAACTCCGTGTCTACCCAGGACTCCAGGCCAAGCCTCATAGTCTCGTCCGACTCTGGCATTGAAATCACCCAGCAATAAAATCTGCTCTCCGGTGTTAATGCTATCTAGACATCGAGATACGTCGTCATAGAATTTTTCCTTAATGTCATCAGACTTATCTAGGGTAGGAGCATAGACACTGATGACATTCAGGTAGTTGTTATGGTCCAGGTGTAGGCGCAACGTGGTTAATCTGTCCGAAATGTGTATAGGATATTCATCCAAGCGCTTCATTATGTCGCTTTTGATAGCAAACCCTACACCTGAACGCCGCGGTTCAGACGTAGCGGTCCCCTTCCAAAAGAAGGTGTAACCACCTCCATCTTCCACCAGTTCTCCCTCATCAGCGAGATGTGTTTCACTGAGAGCAGCAACATCCACGCCATAACGACGAAGCTACTACGGCGGTTTTACGTTCAGGGCAGGCGTTACCATCATTATCAATGAGCGTTCTCACGTTCCACGCACCAAATGTAATTGTTGATGTTTTTATTATCTTTTTATTGTTTCGTCGACCACGTATTACTTGATGCGATGGCAGCCACGGTTACTACCACCTCTCCAGATAGGAACGAGCATTTTTTTAGGGCACCTTTTCTAGCCCACTCCTCGGCTGAGCGAGGAAAGCAGTGCCTCCCTAAATAGGGCTGCTTTGTAATCCTGGGTGCTGCCGAATTCACACTTTCGTCCCCAGTTTGCAATGTGAAAGCGACCACGGCGCGTACTCATACCCCCAAGACCACCTATGTGTAGGATTCAGACAAAGCCCGGCTGCATCATGCCAGACCTCTCTACTTCATCCCATCGCCACAGGATTTAAGCGTATTCGGAGTCCTTTCAACAGAAGCGGTCAGGTGCGCAGGATATTTTAGATGCGCAAACGTTCGCGCAGACGCAGGCGCACACTCTCATCCTCACCCTCCTTGGTCCAGTGGAACGGAGATCCGCTACGACTGGGGAGAGATCAGATGATGTATCTGGCCGACGGTAACTATACGCCCTCTACCGTCGCCCTAGGCCATCCACCTTGCCTTGCTGACTCGCCAAGTCCACCAAACCCTGTTGCATATCTGCATTGGGTTGCCTTCCTTGCCGAGACAGACTTTTTGCGTGATGCGAGAGGGAGCCGCATTTAACTTGTCTACTGAGTTGACAAGCCCCTCCTCCAGGTTTAGCCCGTGAGCCGACACGGTTTTCCAGGGTGTGGCCGCTGTACGCATACAGCTACTAGGAGCCACTGGAGAAGAGTTTGTGGACTAGCAGCGTTGTTAACACATCTCTGGTACTTTATTGAAAGTCGGCTGTCAGAGATAGACGCTACTACTCCACTACACCCTCAAATATACTAATCACTCGAGACTGCAAAAAACCAGCAGAAGAAAAACCAAAGTGTGTACATTGTGGTGAAGCACATCCAGCTAATTACAGGGGATGTATAGTAGCTAAGGAAATGCAACACATAAAAAATAAAAGTGTCAAGAAAAGGTCAGCTAAAAACCAGGAACAAGTTGCTCTGAAACGACCATCAACAAGTGACACGAGAGAAAAAACGTATGCACAAGCCGCTGCTAAGACACATTGCTCTACTAATGTCAACAATATGAACCAACCGCACAATAACTTGGCTGGAAAGTTGGATGAAATACTCAAATTAATGTCATCTTTCGATGGCAGGCTACAAAGGCTGGAAAATGGAGCCAAGCAGTCCATTAGTAAAAAAACCAATCAAAAATGAAGAACAAGCTGAAAATTATGGCATGGAATGCAAATGGAGTGGAGTGCACATGGTGGCAGTGCAATAATAGTAAAAGAAAATATACAACATTATGAAGAAAGTAAGCACGAGCAACCAGAATTACAAGCAGTGGCAATTCGAATAGAGTGTAGCCTTTACCCTCTAACTATAGCAGTCCTGTATTCACCTCCTAGATACACTATCAGGAAAGAAGAATATGTAAGCTTCCTAAGTCAGCATGGTCAAAGATTCATCGTAGGAGGTGATTTTAACGCCAAGCATACTCACTGGGGATCGAGACTAAATAATACTAAAGGCAGGCAACTGTTCAAAGCCATACAAGAATTAAACTGTGAAGCTATATCCACAGGAAAACCAACATACTGGCCTACATACCCTGACAGAATTCCAGACTTGATAGACTTCTTCGTCTGCAAAAACATATCTAGTAATGAGATTAATATAGAAGAGTGTCACGATATGAATTCGGACCATTCTCCCATACTATTGACGTTATACAGACGTATGTTGTATAATGAGAAACGACCAATCTTAGTTAATCAGTATACAGATTGGGATAGTTTTAAAATAGATCTAGACAACAGAATAGAATTAAGAGTTCCATTGAAAACGATAGAACAATTAGAGTTAGAAGTTAGACAATTTATAGTAAATATACAGCAGGCAGCTTGGCAAAATACACCAATCAAGCCAATACGAGTCACTAGAACTGTATATCCTGAATATATTAAAAATCTTATAATGCAAAAACGAAAGCAGCGCAGAAGATAGCATCTAACCCGATGCCCTCAAGATAAAACCGAGCTTAATAATCTGACTAAACGTCTGAAGAGAGAAATAGTAAGTCATAACAACTCACTTACTAACAACTATTTACATCACTTAACCACAGATTCTAAGTCAGATTACAATCTATGGAAAGCAACCAAAAACATGAAAAAACCTACAACACAAATTCCTCCTATAAGAGAAGAAAACGGGAAATGGGCCAGAAGTAATCAACAAAAAGCTGAAAGGTTCGCTAAACACCTGGAGCTTATATTTCAAACCAACATTGAATCATCTAACGCTACTGAGATGACGTGTACTGAACAACTGCCAAAATATGATAACTTAAAAATAAAGCTCGTCACACCAAAGGAAGTCTCGAATATGATCAAGTACAATATAAATTCAAAAAAATCACCTGGCTACGACCTTATAACCGGTGAAATTCTGCAAAATTTAAATCGTAAAGCGATCGTTAAACTGACAACTCTAATAAATGCTGCTTTTCGATTAAAGCATGTACCCGACCTGTGGAAAGTAGCTGAAATAATTATGATACCAAAACCTGGCAAACCACCACATGAACCCGCTTCATATAGACCAATTTCCCTACTACCAATAATATCAAAATTGTTCGAGAAACTATTGCTAAAAAGACTAAAACCAGTCATTGAAAACAGTAATATTATTCCTGACCATCAATTTGGCTTTAGAGAAAAGCATTCAACAATTGATCAGGTACATAGAATAACAAATATTATAGAACAAGCGTTAGAAGAAAAAAAGGTTTGTTCTACCATATTCCTTGATGTAGCACAAGCTTTCGATAAAGTTTGGCATGAAGGACTCATACACAAACTTAAAGTAATGCTACCGCGACAATTTGCTGAGATTCTTGAATCCTATATACTGAATAGGGTATTTCGTATCCGTCAAGAAGACGTCTATTCAGAAATAAGGCCAATCAAAGCTGGAGTTCCACAAGGAAGCGTATTAGGCCCAATTCTGTACCTATTATACACCAGTGATATTCCAGTCAACGAAAACCACCCAATTGCAACCTTTGCCGACGACACGGCCATAATGGCGATAGGTGACAATCACAAAGAGGCTGTTGAAAAGGTCCAAATAATAATCAATGAAGTTATTTCCTGGACCAAAAAATGGCGCATCAGGCTGAATGAAAGCAAGTTGATTCATGTTGACTTCACAAATAAGAGAACACAGTATTTCCCCGTATTTATGAATGGAGAACAAGTACCATACGCTAATACAGCCAAATACCTCGGCATGACTCTAGACGCCAAGCTGCGCTGGAAAGCATACGTCAAGAAGAAAAGATCAGAACTAAAATTACGCTACCAGAAAATGTACTGGCTTCTTGGGAAAAGCTCTCCTGTATCAGTACACAATAAAGTCCTACTATATAAACAGGTATTGATGCCAGTATGGACTTATGGTATCCAGCTATGGGGCTGTGCCAGTAAAAGCAATCGTCAGATTATTCAACGATTCCAAAATAAAGTGCTCAGGGATATTGTCAACGCACCCTGGTACATTCGTAACTGTGATCTACATCGGGACCTGAAAATGGACGTCGTAGATCAAGTCATTCAAAAGCATGCCGAAGCCCATGAAAAGAAACTTCATCAGCACGTGAACGTCGAGGCAATCCAGCTCCTTGATAACACTGATATAGTGAGAAGACTAAAACGCACAAAGCCGTTTGAGTTAGTGTAGTGTTTTTAGTGTCAAATAAATGCAGTGACAAGTGCCGCGCACAAAGAACACATGAACAAAGTGTCTTCGCCTTAACAAAAACTAAGTAACTGTTAATGGACACGCTCTTAGAATTATGTTTATGTAGTAATTTTGTTGTTTTGTAAAGTTGTTTACTTATTAGTCAATAGGCTAGATTGTAATATAAATAAAGTATTATATACTTTATTAGAAGAAAAAAATTGTGGCTAATATTACATGATGTTATAATGTATGTGGTGGAATATTATTGATAGACTAAAAAAAACTTACTAACTGTACAGACGGTTGGCTGTACGTTCAAGGAGAATCTATTGGAGATGACAAAATATTACTTTTCAATAATTATTTTGAAAAAACATGGCTTTTGGAAAGGGGGTGTTTACATGATATGTGGCATTTTTTCGACGTAAGGCATAAAACTAATAACGCCGTTGAATCCTGGAATGGCAGGTTAAATAAAAAATTACAACCAAAACCAAATCTTGCGACGTTATTATTTCATTTACAGAAGGATTCTATGTAATACTTTGAGTTACTTAAGAAAAAAGGATTTATTATTGTAAAAACAAAAGAAAGTATGTGATCCCAGAAGAAATAAAGAAGCGTTATTAAGGAATTGATTGATAACGAAATCAGTGTAGGTCATTTTATTGAAAAATTAGCTAATATCTGACTTTTCCATTTAAACCTATTGCGTCGATCAAAGGTAAATAAACAAAGTAACAAATCAATATTTCATTTCAGTCAGTTGTCCTTTTTTCTGTCGTGTTTATTATGTAATTTTGGAACAAGTTTACAGATTCATTAACATTTAGCCATCAAAATATTATAATAAATAATTATGTACACAAAATGCGTATCATATTAATTATAATCATATTCCTTCAAAATTATTTGTAAGTAAATTGAATTTGTTCACTTAGATAATGCCTATAATATTGGAACGATCGATTATTATTGTAAACTAAATCACTGGGCTACTTGACTCCTAGAGGGTATTCAGAGGTACAACTGGCCCACTTATAAAATTATATCTGGGCGAGTGTGGTATTAACATTTTGCAAGAGGGTACAACTCGCCTGCGGGCGAGATATTAAGAGGGCGACATGTCGCCTAACCCCAAAAAGTACAATAATGAAAAATAATAAAAAAAACAAGGACGTAATGATGTTAATTCACCTCTGCCCCTTCCGGGAAAAAGGTGGGATTTTAAATGCATGTGTGTAACATAAAGTAATATAATATAGTCCCACTACTATTATAAACATGAAAGTTTGTAAATATGGTATGGTTACTCTTTCACCTAGATACTAGGTACCGAATGGGTTTTAATATTTGGTATGGAGTTAGCTGGCACCCTGCATTAACCCTCACATTGGCTACATTTTCACAATTAAAATATGGTAAATTCATAAAATCATGTATTTTATGAACATACGATATTCTAGGGTACCAATATTGATAGCAAGTTAGTTGTCATAACAACGGGAACTAAAGTTAGTTATAGAAGAACGGTGACTTTCAATATGTCAAAATGTATTTACATGTCACATAGTGTTTGGTTGCGATAGCCAACAATCACATGGGTGGAGCCGCGGGCAAAAGCTAGTAATACATATAATGATGATGAAGAACATTACGGCGCAATGTTGGTATATTGAGTATGTATTTGACAATTACAACCGATTCGCTGGTGTATCTATATTTTGGAGTGCTATAGCATAAAGTCATTTAACGACACGCCAGTTTTTTCTGTTCTGTGGTCATGCCAAGAATCGATTTCACTGCAGTATCAGGCGCACCAATATAATATTTCACATAAATAATTATCCCTTTCCATTTCAAAAATCGAATTTTAAATAGACAAACACCAGTTATTTTCCCGCCTCTATTTGGAGCCGTAACTCAAAGGTACATCCCACGCGTTAGAGCTATTCATTCAGTGGAAAGTGGGCTCATGAATAAATTATTACACCAGTTGAACTGTATTTCAGAACGGAACGTTGAGAAACCTATTGGCGTTTTCGAAGATTCTTTTCTTGAATGACGAACGTATTTTGGTTTGGGATTGTTGTTTAGGTTTCGAATATCGAAAACGATTTGTTTTTTTGCAGACAGAATTTAGTGCTGGGTTAGATTTTTTTTACTACACAACAGGATTTTGCTGTTTATAATGTAATGGTGAAACAGTTCATTGTGAAATGATAATAAAGAGAAAGATGTAGTTGCTTCAATACACTGTAAATTATTTCTTTTTGTGGACATTTAATTTATGGATCATAGGATTGTACAGAGACAATCCACCTGTCCATTTGTTTTATTTTTCACAAAAGAACCATTTATTTGATTTTCGAAGCCTATTATTATTTTAAATTCATTGCTATTTGGGTCAGGTTCATTAAGTTGTTACATGAAATAACGTATCGTGGCATGCTGATTCAGTTGCGCTCAGGAGAAGTACTTAACTTGCAAAAATATAAATTCTAAAGGCCATTTTTATCTGAAAAATAACGAAAGAGAATTCATCGACCTTGTGTCAGAGTTATGACACAGTGACACAGAAACTCCGGCGTTTATTTTAGATGTTGTCTCAGCAAATGTAATTATTACGTGCCACGGAACCACCGCATTACCACCTAAATATTTATTTTTAATCCTACGTATTTTTGCGACTAAAATGTGTTTTTAATGATGTACGAAGTTCTTTCGTAATGCCCTAAAATTTTAGCGTTTAATTTTACTAGTAGTTGAAAATAATATATTCTATTCTAAATCTGTAAATATACTAATTCAAAAATAATAATATAAATAATAATAAAGTTATAATTTAGTCCTTTTCATTAAAGAGTTAAACTTGTTGCCTGCGTCCAACTAAGTGTTATTCTAAAGTCGTTACTGCAAGCCATGGAAATTTATACAACAAGGTATAAAAAGCCTAGGTGTTATGCCAGACCAAAACCTATTTCTGCACCAAATTACATTCAGATCTGTTCAGCCGTTTGAGTGTGATTGAGTAATCATAACATCAAAATATTCTAATGTCTTTACAAACTTTGTAATATTATATTTGGAAGTAAGATAAAAATAATAGCTTCCTGCAGTCCTGCTGCATATAAACTACCAATGTTTTTGGTTTTGACTTTAATATAAGTTTTTTAATTCTTACTGTTGGCAAACATCACGCTTTTAGTTTTGACATAGAATTGTCTATTAGTTCGTTTAATATAATGACAGCCGGTGAAGCTTTCTTGTATTTGATTCGAATTGTTATTATCTACGTGACAAATAATGTGTTATAATACTTAGAGACCTCTATAAACGATTAAACCTACTCTCCACCTTGAGGTTGGCAGAATCATGGGTACCTATAAAACCGATGCAAGGCGCCATTTTAATAAAATAAGAAGAAGAAGAAATAATGTGTTAGTGTTCGTGTTTGTCAATTAGTAGGTATTTGCTTCGCCGATGTCGTTATTTGAACAGAGTCGGTGCTTGAGTTTTGCTTGTTGTGAATTAGCACCATGTAAATTATAAATTAGTGAATAAACACGATAAAATCCGGTAGATCTCCACTATGTTAAACTAAAATCTAAAAAAAAAAACAAGATCAAAATCGTTTCAGCCGTTCGGAACCTACGACGCCACAGACAGACACACACACGGACACACAGACACGCGAAACTTATAACACCCCATCGTTTATGCGTCAGGGTTAAAAATGTTTGTAGATGAGTTTTATAGAAGAAAAAACTGTTCGATTCCAGAGTAAAGTAATAAATTTATTCATCGATGTCACAAAGATGTAGGTATTATGAGTTGTAAATTCAGGTAGTCTGATAAGGAAATGCAAAACATAGGTACTCGTAAGCTAGGTATGTTAAATACGTGCTGGCATGTGAATGAGGAAGTTGATCATATCGACGCAATACAATGCAATAAAAAAAGTACAAAAACTCAGTCTTTAAGAGCGTTTTCATATTATCCGATCCGATATCGGAGTCGGATGCCGATCTGATATAGGAGAAGTAAAATCAATGAAATATGTATCTGTCTTTCAAATTGTCCAGCCCGATATTGGATATCAGAAACGATACCGATATCGGATCCGATAATGTGAAAACACAATATGGTTTTGCATGAACATGCTGTACCTGCATGTTCATGTGAACCTCATAGAGGTGAACCTATAACACATTAATAGACTGAACTGCACCTCTTTTATTTTGTTTATTCCATAAGTTGACAAGTTTAACATATGTAATGGTGAGGTGGAACATTGGGTTTATATTTACCCAAGAACTATCGAGGTCATTATTAAGGGTGTGCCTTGAACTCGGTCATGAATTTCAAACTCTGCCAACAAAGGGTATAATAGCCATTTGCGATTTTCTTTTCAACTATGTTACTAGTTTTGTAATCTTCTAGATCTCATACAATACAATTAGCCTATTGTAGTCCAAACTAACGTAACTCGTAACTGTAGAAGATTGGGATAGGCCTATTTAATTGCCAGCCATTGCTGCTCCCAATCTTCATCTTTTAATTTATCTATTTGCGAAAATATTCAACTACTCGTTCTTCTGGTGTTGGAAAACCAATATATAAATATTTAAGCTTTAAATTTTCAAAACCAAACGTATTGTCATGTAGCACACAATCACCGGATCACTCACGAAAATTTCCTTCCGAGTACAATCAAAATTTCCTAGCGTAGAAACCGCAGTTAAACCTAACTGAATAATATGACCAACTGCACCAACTCAATTCTAAACTAACATTAGTTCTAAGCGCAAAACATGGTTCCACTGGAATCCAATTTGTGAACTGATAAATTTATCTTGGTCGTTCATAAACCCGCGGTTGCCGCTTGTCAACGTTCGATGACCTATTTTAAGTCTATTTTGGGGTGGGCACGTATATCGAGCGAGATCACTTGGCTGCTAGCGAAGTTTCCTACGCTTAAAAAGATATGTGACACACAATTTTTCATATGTGGAGAGTAGTATTATGGGGGGAATAATATGCCGAGAATTAGTCACGTGTTCGACAAGAGACTTTAAAGGATCGATTAGATTAGACCAAGATTTTTTTTCTACTAGACAGAAAAATGTTCAGCGTTACAATTCACGACTCTATATCATGACAGATAGGTATTAGAGTGATGTGACAGTGCGTCCGTTTGCATACGAACGGAAACCTGATTCAACCCTCAGGCCTAAGGCCTTAGGTTGTACATGGCACATTTTTAAGTAAACCAACAAAATGGACGCAATTGAAAAGACATATTTAGTAAAGAAACAATAATTGGAATAATCTGGAACCTGGCGGAGATAATATCGCCAGGGTTCCAGTAGGGGAGGGGGATATTTCTACCCCAAAAATAAACATGCTAATGCTCTCATTGCCAGGGAAACTTATAATAAGTTGCTATTTATCAGAATAGAAAGATATCCTGACGAAAAGCATGAGAATTTGTACCTAAGTAGTAAGTTAGAGCATCCTCCAAATTCGTATTAGCTGTCCCCGTTAAACGTAACAGTAGACTGAGTTCTCTAACTCTGATATATCGAAACATCTTTGATCAGTGAAGCGATCTTTGAACATATTCAATGTTCTACCTATTCCATATGTTACGTCACAGATAGGCTCACAGCTCTGATCTTCAGATATCGTGGGTAAAGAACAAAAAGGGTTTCTTTTATTTATGTGTTTGAATTCAAATGTCCTTTATCTTGATTTGCAAAAAGGCGTAAGTGTGCTCATTATATTTATTGGTGGGCAGATGCGTACTTCACTCGCATATTTGACCAATTGCTGTTTGTTGTATAAGAATCAATCGTGGTTCTAAAACTGTGCATGATAAGCTAAAATAGCTAAAATATGAAAAGAACATGGTCTCTCACTTCTTCTTCTTCTTCTTCTTCTTCTGCGTGTCAGTGGCAACAATTTAAATATTTAGATACGCCCAGCCCAAAACTCAGCGACTTTGACCGCATGTTCCGTAGCTTCATTCAGGTCGGCAATCGTGCAGGTGTAGGGGCACAGTGGGCACGACAAGAGGTGGTCCATCGATTGTAGAGGTGCACCACAGTCGCAGCCACCACCCCCCGCGTCCAGGTAACCCCACTTTACCCGGTTCACCCTACAGCAGCCGACCTGAGACCTCAACCTATTTAAGGATATCCAGGTGGCCCATCTTGTTTCATGCCCGGGTGGTAGGCTCTCAGCGGGCTGGATGTTATCTGGAGGGGGTCTATAATCCGTGAGCCACTTCTGGTACCGAGAGCTCTCAGGTTGGCTCTCAGGTGGTAGAATCAGTTAATTCTAGTCTCTCACTAGAATTAACTGATTCTACCTTGGTAATCGTCTGATTCAAAAACCCTGTTATGTGTATACGCACATCACATGTACCCTAGGTCAACACATTTGTTGGTTATTTATAACCTATATCGATTGATAGATTACATTATCGGTGCAGAATCAACCCGTATTGTTTCAGTAACCAGGCTTTTGGTACTCCGCTGATCACAGTTGTATTCCTCACGTACAGTGGTAGCACGAATACTCGATACACTTTTGAGGCCCTAACTATCTTCAGTGGAAGCTTTCTTCTCGGTATTGGGAGTGAGACGGCAGTCACTCCCAAAAAATCTAAGGTAAGTAAAACAAAAAAATTGATGATAACATCAAATATAATTAAACAGAAGCTAAAATTATCAAATTATTAGTTCTATACGCCTGTTTAGAAGGTATCTACAAGAAAATCTTTGCTTAATAAACAAATTGTATAACTATACAGATGGTGCATTAATTATGGCTTTACAAGAACTTGCGTTATATAACTTGTAAACTATTTCAACGAAATAGTTTGCTGATTTAATAATCGCTCAACTTCTTGCTCCCTTCTCACAAGTGGCCCAACTTTTTCTTGCAAAAGATATGAAGTCAAACGGTGGAAAGTTCAAGCAGTTCAGTGAAGTATTTTGAGATTCTTATCCAACGTTATGTTTTATCACAATTCACTTATAGTATCTAATACCACACCTAAAACTCAAGATAGTACGTAAAAGCGCTGCGAGTGCTGAAATCTAAAATTGATATTTTTCTCGTGCGCTTCGCATTTCCCCGTACGTTTTACAGCTAAAGTCACTTTCAATTTTCGGCGTAAAGCGCTTTATAGCGCTCTGGAAGCGTGACGGGCATAAAGCCTCTGAGGAGAAGCCTCAACTTGTCTCTATCTATGTAGAAACCGCGAGAGATCGCAGAGATTCACCGATTTCTTAATCGTAATTGTACATAATTTTCAACTCTATCGTCTTAGAAATAGAGTGTAAAAAAGCTTGAGAGTCACAACATAAAATTTCTTAATCTTTAATTTTTTTTCTTGGACAGATGTTACTAGATGTAAACGTGAAATAAAAGTTTTCGTTTTATTTTTTATGATTCTCACAAATTGGATTGCGTTGGCAACGCTTTAGCGACATTCAGTTTATTGGAGTTCCAATGATGTTACGAATTTCGTTTATCGTTTTCAATATAAGAACACCTTTGTTAACCTAAGGATGAAATGAAACACACTTCTAAAAAAGTTCGTTTGTAATTTTTTTTTAAATATTATTAACCGAATATTGACAGGAGGCGCAGGTTAGATCCCCGCTCAGTGAAAATATTTATACGCATGAATATGGGTATTTGTTCGAAAAACATTGGAAAAAATGAAATGCTCAAGTGAGACGTATAGACGGATATAAAGAGAAGGAAAATTTGGAATGATTCAAGTGCGGCTCAATAGCTCAGTTGGAAGAGCAGTCCCCCTGTAAGGGAAAGGTCGTGAGTTCGTGTCTCACTTGAGCATTTCATTTTTTCCAATGGTTTTCGAACTTAAAAGTTAGCATAATAAATGCTATAAAAAAATCATTCAAATATGGGTATTTGCATTGATCTGGTCGTGTCTCGGAGAGCACGTTAAGCCGTCGGTCCCGGTTGCCATACGAACATCTATGGCAGTCGTTACGGGTAGTAGGAGCCCTAAAAATTCTAACAACTGGTCTAACTGTAATGCTTCGATATCGCCTTTAGGTTGTGGAGCTCATATGGCAGTCGCTTCACAGAAAATATCGAAATCAGCAGTTAGACAGGTAATGCGGACCCCAGACTCCAAGCTGACTCCAACGCTTAACGCTAAGATGAAGAAGAAGTAAACGAAATTACTAATATTCCCTCTAATCCCTCCAGTAACTCCAGCAGCTCTAGCTGGAGGGGTTCACGGATGGATGAGTGGATTCACGATGGTAGTGTAACGGCCAGGATTCAACCCGTCCTGGGTCTCGATCGTAAGGTCAACTCCACTACTAAGCTAAGGACTTTCCTAAGTGCGGCTAAAACCATTATATATTATTATTTGAATTGTGCCCACCTATTATAATGACGTAAGGTGTTAAGATATGGGCACTGACGTGGGCCTATTTCACAAATTAAAAGTTGTGCAGTAACGCGAAAATGCTCGGAGTTTATATGAGGGATAAAAATAAAATTCATAATGAGGTCACCTGATAAAAAACTGAAGAGTAGTATATTGGGAAAGAAAAACTTCACAAATTCTGTGTATATGTTGTATATAGAACTACTGGAAATATGTTAGAATAGATAAATGTTTAAAATTCGAAGAATATATTATGCTGTCGTAGGACATAATAACAAATAATAATAATATGATAAATGTAAAGTTTTATGAGAATGGACGTATGTTTGTGAGTGTGAATGTTTGCTACTCTTTCACGCATAAACAACCAAACAGATGCGGATGACATAAGTATGTATTATAGACTGGAATGCACATAAGTCATTTTTATCGCCGTAATAGGCTCTTATGGGTTAGCTTTCTCGGGACTCGAGACAAGATTTAGGATATATTCACATTCGATTTAAAATAAGAACATTCCGACGGGTAGACAACTAGTAAGTTACTTAGTTAAGAACTATATAAAAAAATACTAGGCCCACCTGCCACAATATAATAACAAACAACACATAAATAACAATAAAAACTATTTTCACTCAAACTTACCGAGTATAATATCAAAATAAAGGTAATTAAAAGGTGATTGCAAAAATACATAACACATGTATCGTAAATAAAAAGAATTAAAACAATAGTTATTAGAAAAAAAACCAGACTGATACTGAAAAGATCGAAATAAGTTTGATAGCAGGCGACACCCATTTGCAAATCATGAAATGGATGAAAATTGATGGATACCGCCTGCTATCTCACTTATTTCGATCTTTTCAGAATCAGTCAGGTTTTTTTTTATTTTTCATAATTATTTTTTTAATTTCAAATTGAAAATTCTAATAGCGAAGCACTTAAAAACAAAAATACTCGTAATAATATCCAAAATGCCCGTAACAACCGGTGCTTTAAAAACGAATGATAAAAATGTACAGTGCAAGTATCAACATTACGGACAAATTGAGCCTTTCCGGACAATTCGCATAATTGCTGCAATTCTCCTTTATTACATCAAATTGTTGGCGTTATTTTCTTCTTGCCGTAGGCTCTGAGTACATACTTCGAAAATTATAAATAAAATGATTCTTAGGGTGAATAGCAAAAGTAAAAAAAATACACGGCAAGCCTGAGAACGGTAGTGCAATGTGTTGGTTTTACGATTTTGATTACTTTTCATAGTATAATAGGTACTTCTCTACCATGGCAAAATAAATTGTTGAGTAATGTCCTCTATTACATAAAAAAAATTAATTACAAAGTGTCATTTTATCATTTCGGTGACCTGTCCTGAATCGAATTTCACTCGTAAAATATCTTGCCCTGCAGTTGTATTTAACATTTGGACTAAAATCGAATTTTGTATGAATAAATTATAATATGACCCATAGAAAAAAACGAATATTGTTTGTTTATCTTATTTCTTATACATTGTATTAAACAGTCTACTTTTGTCCTGTAAAACGTTATCATTTTGGTGGACAGTAAGTTTTAGTAGAGTAACTTCGTCAACATAGCGTTTTTGCGCCCCCCGTGCTTTTCCTTACTTCGAATCAGGCCACCTCCATTGGTTGGAGCGCACGAACGCGTCACAAAATCATCGTGGATTCACGCCGAAAAGTAAGTATATCATTTCAGTGATATGGGGACAAAAATAGTGACATTTCTGTGGCCGTTATAGCTCGTGTTAGGTTCATTCAATTTATTTCAAAATTATGTTTTAAATTCGCCGTAAGATATGTTTTGTTACAGCAGTGTTGACATTTTTATATTAATTCTAATATCGGAGTTAAATGTAAAACTTATTATTTTTATCACCTCGGTGTTATCATTTCAGTGGATTCGGTGGACTGTAATACCGACAACAGTCCACTTAAATGAAATTTAACTTAGAAATGATAAAATCATAAGTTTTAGAGATCCTTGAGTCTAAGATTGAATCATAAATATTTGGTGAGATAATTCTAGATATTGTAGGTTCGATATTTGGGATTAATTTGATGTGTTAATATTTGTTTTTTTTTCTTTTATTTATCACAATACAATAAAAAAGCAGTTTAAAATATCTTGTTAGAAAATGGATAAATAGATGTACTTACTTCTTGATAATGTGTATTCTCAACGATAATGTGATGTTCAATGTTTAAAAATTATGATTTGGATTTTAGGATGCCGCGACCTAAGCTACAGACCAGAAAGGAAAGGTTACAAAAAAGAAGGTTATATGGAAGAAGAAGAAAAGAGAGAATTAAAAGCAATGACGTCACACGCGAAGAGTTTCTTAGAAAAGACGGGGAGAGATATGCTAGAAAAAAAGAAGCAGGATCGATTCATTGAATTCATTCATTCTGTTGCAATAGTGACTAGTGATTGCACTATTTTCATTATTTTCGCATAAGTACATAATCGGATTATATAGCCAAACTGTTTGCAATAATTTACGATAACGTGATCTAATTTTTTTTTTTAGTGTTTAAGATGAAGTGTTTCTTTTGAACATACTTACATAATTTTTATAATTTTTCTTATTAAATCATTGCGTCGTAAAAATATAAGAGTTGATTTAGTACATTTTGAAGTTTTACATACAAACACTATTATTATTACCAGTAAATGAAAAAACCCGACTACCACTGAAAAGACCGAAATAAGTTTGATAGCAGCCGGTACCCATTAATTTTCTTTCGGTTTATGATTGGCAAATGGGTACCGCCTGCTATCAAACTTATTTCGGTATTTTCAGTGGCAGTCGGGTTTTTTTTATTTTTTAATAATTTGTTTTATTTTATACTTTTTAGTTATGATATGACATGTATATCTTTTTGTAATCTCCTTTCAATTTCCTTCATATCGTTTATACTTGAAATAAAAACTTATAACTTAAAATAAATAACTAAGAAAATTAGCGATTGTTTCGTTAAACAACTTTAAATCGTTATATATCCTAAACTATTATTTTAAATGAAAAATGATAAAAGGAACCTAAAGATGATTTTAAAATACCTATTCAACGACACCCCACTTGACATAGTTCATCGACTTTTTTTTTTCATTTTGACAATATGGCGTCTGGTTGTCGCCGTGGTGATTTTTGATTACTGTCATGTTTCTAGTGACACTCGCAAGGTTAAGACGAATCGATTGACGTAAGAATTATCAAAATCGGCCTATGCATTTGGTCTCTAGAACGCCACATAGAAACAAACATACATACATAGACTGATAAACACATTATCCTCCTTTGCGTCGCGCAGTCGGGTAAAAACACAACACTCGTTCCGCAAAAAAAATAACTATTTTTCTCTAATATAATAGTTTGATCTTATATTTAATAAATATCACAATCCTCCTAAAAAATAAATGATGTCCTTGGCTGTATCATTTCAGTGGGCTAATTTCATTCCGGTGCACAGTCTAGTCATTTCGGTGGACGATTTATAATTTCAGTGGACACTTTTCATTTCTGTGGGCTCCCAAAAATTCAATCTTAAATATTTCAGTAAGTTTTGATGTTACATGATGTCCACTCACGCATATGTTACAAATAAGATTAAAGTTTATTTTCGTTACAAAATATATTAACAAGACATTGTAATAGAAAAATCTCACCGAAATGATACAAAAAAATCACTTGTTGAAAATCACCCCTTAGTTGTATATTTCAATATAGTTAGGCAATCTAGGGAAAAATAAACATTTAGAACTGCCCAGTTACGTTATGTAATAAGTCATTTAGATGTCTCTTAAAGTAACACATACAAGTGAAACTGCTGCTTATATAACCTTTATGCAGCAAAACAAGACAAAAGAAGTGTAGTAACAAACATAACACCATTTGTTATGTTTGTTACATTTTCATCATTAAGATGTGGTCTCTACCTACTCACTCTACTTCCAAATTTTATGCGCCTACGAATCAGTAAATATTATTAATGGAGACAATAATGTTTTGGACTTGACTTCAGCGAAGTTCTAGTATACATTCTTTTTAAATACCCGAAAATTTCACTATTTTCGGGTATTTTGAGATAATTACCCAACTGCCGAAGGAAGGAGGGTAATGTTTTTAATAAGTACATACCTCAAGACAAGAGATGAACGTTATGTTAATAACGCCAATGGGTACCTCTGCATAATGTTATCAAGTGATGATGAATATTATCAAGTACGTTTCCAAGAAACAGTAAAATATAATGTAGTTTCTTAATTTGCATACATTTAGAAATTGGACCCATTATTTTAAGTGGATGCCTTGTTAACAAGCCCGTGAACCTTCCGTGAACAATTCATTTAAACGTCAACGAAATGACGGTTGATAATATATCCGAGGAATACAAAGTGAAAGTGTCCTGTACAGTCGCTGTCAGAACGATCTTCACTACAAAATCTCAAAATGATTTTAATACCAAGGTGTTAAGAAGAAATTAAACTGTTTTATTGATTTCAATTGTATTATTGTCTTAACTAAATGTGTGTACCAAATATCAGAACCATCGGTCAATAGGAAGGGGGAATATCGTTTTGATAATACTTTGTTCATTAAGATCGATATGATTCTGACTGTACACAGGGATATATTAAGATACTCGTAGAACGGCTATAAGCAGTATTAGAATGTCGAGCGTGGTGACCTTTTCACTGTAAATACATACTAACGAGAGAAAAGAAATGAGTCTATTTATCTAATATACTTCTTCATTTTTTTTTGTTGTCTGCCTTTTTTTATATAATATACTTCTTCATTATTATTCCACAGTTGGAAATAGCACAATATTTCATTTTCAAGGTATTTTAATGATGTTATTATAAGCTAGAATCGATAGAAAGTGCCTCATACGGCTCAGCCGAGGTGCGAGGCCCTAGATCAGCCAAGGTGCGAGGAATATGTCGATGAAAAACTCACCTTCGGCCTAGCACTGCGACCCACAGACGGCGTGCGGTTTTAGTCAGTTCGGGACCGACTTAACCTCTGGCTCCGGAGGGGACGTATCCATGGGGATTTCTGCACGGAAAGAGAAAAGCCTGATACGGCAAGAATTGTCTAAGAAGTTGCCACGCGTTACCCGTTCATATAGTCGTTCTATCCCAATATATTTCTATGGTCCTGTAGCAAAATCATCATCATTCATCATCTTCGTTCGAAACCTAAAATACATTTAATCGAAATCGGAAGTCTAGGTGAATATCTCTCATTGAAATATTTATTATTGAAGATTTTATCACGAATGACAACTACCTTCTTTAGTCACCTGCGGTTCGAAAGCACCCGAAACATCGAACTTGAGTGCAAAAATAAAAAAATTAAATTAAAAATTTAAAAAACCCCCGTCACAAAAAACACCAAAACGTTGAAAATAAATGAATAAATTTTAATTCAACGGTTGCCATGTCGGGGGACCGTAACTGGTTAAGTACTCCTTTATATCGTAAGGTCCCCGTCAAACTTCTAACACCCCGTCGTTTTTGCGTCGGGGGTTAATGATGCAAATTATACATTTTCAAACAAAAAAAAATACTTTGCAACTGACACAATGACATGGACTTAAATGATTTACATCATACAAAATGTTGACCGCAACCACTAACCTGCTTGTCAATTTCCACAGCAGATATGCGAATGACATATTTACGGAAACAACTAGCAACGCGCACTGGCTCCGAAAAACATAATAATTTTCCCCAATTATGTTTACTAGTTTTTTCCCACGGCTCCGCCCGCGTGGATGTCGGTTATCGCGACCAAACATAGCCTAAGTCCTTTCTCGTGGATGTATGAATTGTATGGATATCCGGACATTAACAAAACAAAAACAAATTATCTAATATCGTGCAGTCAATCGGGAGAACACGCGTACAAACATTTCGATGAATCATATTTATATTAGAGAATATTCGATTATCTAGAAAAAAAAGATGGCAGTTGTTCCAGAAAACGTCAAGACAAGCTAAATATTTCCTCTTGATGTTGGCAGTTGGCGTCACTGCCGTAATACCAAGATATACCAGATAATGGAGTTGCAGGAGAGGAGGGAGTCCCGGAGTACAAGTAAAAAGATAGTACCTATTTATATGGCGACTGTTCTAATATGTAAGTAAAAGCTTTTGCCCGCGTGGATGTCGGTTATGGCGACCAAACGTAGCCTATATCCTTACTCATGGTCTAATCTACCTCTATACCAAATTTCATCAAAATCGATTCAGTGGTTTTAGGCGTGAAAGCGAACATACAGACAGACAGGCAGACAGAGTTACTTTCGCATTTATAATATTATTAATATGGATACACATACACCGAAGAAAAGAGAGGAGTCTCACTAACGAGTATTAATAATTAAAAAAAAATTACAACAGCTGAATGAATCTGGTTCATAGGTGATCATAGTTCAGAATAGCACACACACTTTTTATGAAATCCTGTGAGTGTCATGAAACTCATTATAGTATTTCCCGCGGGCAAAGCCACAGGCAATATCTAGTATAATATAGGAGAATTCTAATTTCTCATAATAATATGTACCAAGAACGCAAATAAACGGTTTAAATAAACAAAATAAACCGTAGCAATGTGAGATATGACACAATACGCAAAGGGTAGAAAGCCTATAATAATAATAGATACCAGCACGTTACGCCGTAGCCTCGTAGAATAAACAAGTGCTACGGAAATTTGTAGGCTTAGGTAAGGAGCTTTATAGGTAAAGGAGGTTTATTTAATAAAAGTGAATTTCATCTGTGCCTCCTTTGAAAATGTAATTTATATGAATAAAAAAGTAACAATATAACAGAGTGCTTTGAAGATATTTCAGAAAGAAATGAATAAGTATCGCTTAGAGAATGTTGGATTAATACGATTGTTAGCGTTTCTTTGAGATGATGAAATAAAATTGTAACAAACGTATTTTAGCTTTGAAGTTCGTTACTGACGCCCGTAGTAGGGTACTGTAGACTCAAGTTTATTTTACTTCTTTAAGACTACTAGTAACCGAAATTGCTAATATTCCCGCTAACTTAAAGCTAAATGACTTGTGTTAAAAGTGGGTCCCAGTACCTCTCGATCTTCTTAACTACTAAGCTATTGAATCACATGGCAGATTTTTGCGAGTCTCGGGCGATGTTCTCTCAGATATTCTCTCTAACCCCTCCAACTAAGCTAAATTGCTTGTGCTAGGAGTGGGTTCACGTCGGTAGTGTAATGGCTAGGATTCAAATCCGGGACCTCTCGATCGTAAGGCCGACTCCTCAACCAAAACCACTAAGCTACCGACGCTATATCATTAGAACGGATTGGATCAGAACCAAACTTTTTATTTTTATCTGGTCGCAATTGGTTGAGCAGAACCGCAGATAATAAATAAAATTCACTTTAACCGGCATCCACGGGAGCAGAGCCGCGGGCATCACCTAGTTAGATTATGACCCGGGTTATTGCTGATGACATAAAATTTACAATGTTTTCAAAACTCTTCCCTTGAATGCCGTATAAGGTTGTAAAGTAATGGGGTTGTTCTGCATTCAGCAGTAAACATACATCCTAGAAAAAATAATTTAAAAATTTAGGACATTCTGCACAACCCTATTTATCAGTTAGTATAGACTAACTAGTACACAATTATTGTATTGAATAACGCAATTGTACTTTTCACTGAGTTAAATTTTATTTCTGAACCTGACCGGTTTCGCCTTACGGCATTCTCAACGGTTTATATTGCTGCCGTAAGGCGAATCCAGTCAGGTTCAGTATAAACAGCAGTACACAATTTATAGGTGGCATATATAAAAAAGATAAATATATTGTATATGTGTTCAATAAAACAACCCTACATAATTATCGCTAGAAACACTCAAGCTAAGGTACATACATACAAATATTTGTACTGAGCAGGAATAGAATCCAAGACTTCACCCTCCATAAAGTTTCCGAATGACAACAATAGCTTCGTTTGCAGTTATGAGGGACCAAACAATTTTGTGGGTGAGGTATAGGTGTCAATATACATCTAACATACTCCTTGGGATGGGATGAATATACTGGGTGATCTTAGAGTCGTTTCGGATAAAAATAAATTGGGCACAGTTTTGAAAGCAAAATCATCTGGAAGTATTATTTAGGCGTAAAAACAATATTTTGTACCCCCATACATTTTTCTTTTCACCTGAACCACAGAATAGATATTAGTACAAGCGTACATTCCCATATGTACATTATCAAAAAAAAATCTATCGCCAAATTAAAACTTCCAGATGATTTTGCATCGGAACTGTGTTCAAACTCTTTTTATCCGAAACGAGTATAAAATGACCCAGTATAATATATTAGTGGACTGAGAGATTTTATCCCGTTCAGGTAAATAATCGCGGAAAATACTTTAAGGCATCCTAAAACTCAATTGCGTCAAATACCAGGTCTTATTGTGAGGTCCTATTCTATTGTAGGTTCTAAAACAAAAACGAAAGTGTATGAACTTCTTTCAGCCGTTTAAGAGTTCATTGACACTTGAAAAAGTTAAAATATAAATGATAAACATATAATATTTATTTAAGCTGAACAAAATGAGAGACTGAAATCCAATTTATCAAATCAAATGAAATGAACAAATAAATACAAGAGGTAATATATAATGCCTACGTAACATTAATCAATGTACACAATATCTGAACATTGGACTGTGTCGCCGTTTGCCTACGGACAATAATAACCGCATTATCAGAGACGTGACCGTCAATCAACAAATTGCTTTTGTTATATCTCTAGCTGATGACCGCAGCACCGCCGGTATTGATGTAGATTTTTTGATTATATCTCCTGTTCTGCTCAATCAATTACAATCAATCAGTATGGCAGGTTTTAGGACTGATATCAAACTTTTTATTACAAACGACAGAAATTCCAGAAATAAAAATGGTTACGAATAATTGGTGATGTCTGTCATAAAACTGTTAAAATAGAATCCTAATGATGTTATGTATAAACAAATAAATCCTGCTAACAATGTTTTATAGTAGTTTCACAAACAACATTACTACTAAACATTAATACTTTAATCTATAAATAATTAAACTATAACTGCACTTTAGTAATTATAATCATCAGAAAATATTATCAACTAGGTGTATTAGCCGTAGATCAAATTTAGATTCGTAGATAAAAATACCAGCGACAAAAATACGACACCAAAGATGATTAGTTTCAAAACTAAAAATAAAAATAACAACAGAAATCAAATATAGATTTAAACAAACGAACATTGGACGTCCTTGAGGATAACGCAACGAAAGACAATATTCAGCCGCAATATCTACCTGAAATTAGCACTGAAATCGTTGCACTCACCGTGTTTCCAACGGTTACATTATACACTCAAATCCGTATTCACCACAAAGTTTAATTAGAAACACAGTCTATGCCTCAGTTACCACGTACGGTGTCGTTAAACCAGAGTTTTCATCAAATTTTCATTAATAACTCGATGAAAACACGCCTGTATCGTATCGGTAGGAGACCGGCTGACGGGCAACACGTCTGCACACCGCAAGCTTGCGGACAAAACTAGGAGCTCGGAGTAAAGTGCTCCAAGCCCGAATCGAGCTAAAGGGAGACTGAACCATTTGTGCGACAGAGATGGATAAGCATGCAGAGGTGCGCAGGAAAGAATTAGATGTTTATTTGGGCTACTGCCTACTGGTAATGGGATAACAGAAGCTTGTGCGTGCTTTTCTAGTTTCAAGTGAAAGACTCTCAAGATTACTTGTACACGCTACGTGGATTAATTTCAGGTTTTCCTGGTGATTGATTTATCCTTGTCAGAATGTTAGGCGATAAAATTTTATTTACGATAAAGCTATTGGATGAGACATTTGTTCTTAATTAAGCTGTGTTTACTTTTAGACTAATTACCAACTAACGCCGCATTTAAAACTAACAGAATTGATAAGGAACTCTGGCTAGAACGAGTTAGTTGGACAGGACCTGACATCGTGAGATATTTGCTTATGTATTCCACAACATCGCACAACATTCTACACTCCGCTATCTAGACCCATGGTAAGGTTAACTAGCGTCAGTTATAAAATCTAGAATGCGGATATATTTTTTTTGTAAATATTTTCATATTATTCATAGAAACACCCAGACTAATGCAACCAAAATTACGCATACAAATATTTGCACTGAGCGGGGATCGAACACAAATACTTCTGCACAAGTAAAATCTTTGTTCTACTTTTTAGTTTACTCCTTTTTTTCACATGTTTCAGCCTGGACTCACCCCTGTAAGCTGAAACTAAAAATATACAAGAATGAAAATAATGAAGCTCATTACAAATAGATATCTAAAAGAATAAAAGGAAGAAAGATGGTTTTCTTTGAAATAAATTCTGTGGTCGGTATGATAATATGAAATGGTACTAATTTGACACGGCCAGATCTCAGTCGAGTAAAATGAATATTATAAATATAGTCAGGAAACTGATAATGCGACGAGACTTTTCAAATTTGGAATAGCTTTGACAGATATAATGTTAGTATAAAATGTGATTTGTGTCGACTGATTTGAGCGTGGAGCTAAGCGGTGGGATTATAATGTTCGGATCATTTGAACGAAAATGTTTTGTTTGGACAAGTTGAATAATATTATGTCTTCATCTATTTTGGAAGTGTGAATAGGAAACGATTGAAAGGGTTTTGAAAGTTTTGAATTGGTCATCACTTTTAAATGGTTATGATAAATTTTGGTTTTTATATCTTTTCTTCTGCATATTCTTGTGATGACTGGCCATCTTGTCAACTGATAACAGCGACTATTATTTCAAAAGTCTTACTAATTTCAGCTAAGTTCAATCTAGTATAAAGAGCTGAGAAAGAACGTTTCTGATTACAATGGAAGGTGATAAATTTAGTACAATTACCTCTAGAATGGCCCCCGTGATATAAGTTTCTTACGTGACGTGCATTATTAATTTCAGTTCAAAAGAATTTCCCTTAAGTTACAAGTTAAATGGTTACTTATGCGTGGAAATAACGCATTTTTTTATATTATCACGTCTTTATAAATATTCCTAATGTGGACAGAGGTGTATTGCGTATAAGTTGTCTAATTCTTTTAACTTTTAATTGTCTTTTCATAAGAGCCATCAATATATACCACCAAATTATAATATATAATTATTAATAAAAAAAAAATTAACTATTTTTCAATTCACTTCAATTCTTATTATATGTGTGTGTGTGTGTGTGTGTGTGTGTGTGTGTGTGTATATGTGTTTTTAACCCACAACGGAACAGAGGGGTGTTATAAGTTCGACGTGTCTGTCTGTCTGTCTGTGGCATCATAGCTTCCGTTTTGTATGTTTTAAAATATATGTCAATTTTAAAAGATTATTTTTTCCTGATACAATGCGAAATAATAAATGAAATAAAATTGGACTATATCTTTTAATGTTTTCGTAAATTTCACCTGAACGCCCAAAGGGTTCGCAGAGTTGTGCAGCAGAGCGTAACGCTATGCATGAATAATTATTTTATTTCACTCAATTAACCAATAATCATGTTACAAATTAGTATTAAAATGAAAACCAAACACAATAATATAATAAGTAGCACAAGATAATAGATGCACTGCAATTCACTTACCACTCCACAATAGCTTACTATATAACACGATGGTATAATAATAATTTATTATATTTTATGTAACCTTTAACATAGTAAACATTTGTGTTGATATTTTCTACTAAAGCAATCCGAAAATATCTACGTATATAACAAACTGTTAAGTAGTCAACATATAAATTATACAGAATAATTTTAAATCCTGAAAATGTGTTAATTATCCAAAAATGAGTACAAAATTGTTCACAGAAAATATTACAATACCCTACCAACCCTATTATATAAATTCTCATTTAACTCCATAATGTTAATTATACTAATTCCCACATAAAGAAGCTGTATAACTTAGTAAGCTATGCAAACAAATTCATACATATTAATACATTCATGAAAATTCTCTCGTTTTATTGCCAGTGTCAAAATTCTATGACCAAAACAAAAATGAAATGGCGCGTGTGATGCTTGGTCTTTTCAATGTTAATTTATGTCCTTTTCCCTGTCCCAGCAATGTCTATAACAGTTGGCAAATTCATCCTTTTTTATGGGATGTAATATCGGCCATGCCCGATGCGATGTAAGCAAGTTAACTGTTATTTGGTTCAACAAATATGTCGGTAAGCGTTAATATTGTTAAGCCAGTATTTGATCATTTATATGTAAATTGTGGGTGTGTTCGTTAAAAATTTTAAAGCACTTTTTGCCTAAAGGATAAAATACGACATGTCTGGTTTTTAGGGTTCCGTAGCCAAATGGCAAAAACGGAACCCTTATAGATTCGTCATGTCTGTCTGTCTGTCCGTCCGTATGTCACAGCCACTTTTCTCCGAAACTATAAGGGTTATTCTATTGAAACTTAGTAAGTACACTGACGGACTCATAAACTGCATCAAAGTAATAGACGACTTTGAAATAAATATTTTAACCAAGTATGCATACTTTCTATACAGATTTAAATTGAAACCTCTAGATTGGTTCGTGAACTTTAAAACAGCGTAGGGTCATATCTTTAAGTTTAAGTTTATGTACTGGAAAGGACCTTAAGACTTTTTTTGAAGAAAAAACAGAAATTTAAGAAAAAATGGTTTAATTAAAAAATTGGTTTCAACAATAGACACAAACTTTATGCAAGGGTTTATTTGTGTTTTAATAAGGTGTATTACCCCCACGTGCCCTTATTACGGATTCTAATCGGTTCCGCATAGATTTTATAAGGGTTTTTAAAAGATCTTGCGGAATATTGTCCCATTCTTCTGAAAGTGCTGTTCTTAGTGCTGCCACTGTCGTGGGCGAAGGGTTTCTCGCATATACAGCTCTTTTTAAATTGTCCCAAACATGCTCGATGGGATTAAGATCCGGGCTGCGTGCTGGTCAATTCATTGTACGTATCCCAACCTCTTCGCAATAATGTTGAACTTGTGCAGCTGCATGCGGCCGGGCATTATCCTGCATTAAAGTAAAATTTTCGCCTATGAATCCCATGTAAGGCACCACGTGATCTTCTAATATCTCTGTTATGTAGCGATGTGCTGTCAAACCCCCTCTATTACCGTTTTGACGGACCATGTCTATGAACACAAGTTCTGTTCGCCCGTTCATCGATATGCCACCCCAGACCATACATGAACCGCCTCCAAAAGGAACACGCTCCTCAATGCAACTTTGAGCATATCGCTCCCCACGTCGACGATAGACTCTTCTGCGACCATCTGCACCATATAAACATGTCCTACACTCGTCCGTGAACAATACAGAGGCCCACTGCTCTTCTGTCCAATTCAGGTGATGACGCGCAAATCTTAAGCGAGCTTGTCTGTGAGCTGTAGACAACTTTGGACCATTTGCTGGTCTAAAAGGGGTGATATCCGTTTCCTTTAACCTTCTTCTTATTGTTCGTGCACACACGTTTACTCCACGCACTTCATTAAGCTCGGTTTTGATGTTAACTGACGTGAGGAAACGATTTCGCAGGGAAGTTATAACAATAAATCGGTCATCACGACCTGTGGTTGCTCGAGTTCTGCCTGTACCACGTCTCCTCCTGTAAGAACCTGTCTCTACAAACCTTCTGTATATTCTAGAAACCGTAGACTGGTTTAAATTTAAATTTCTACCAATCGTTCGTTGATCCAAGCCCTCCCGCACCAATGCTACAATTTGTGCCGCTTGTTCGGACGAAGTATCCATATTATGGTTCAAAAACTCTCGATGTGTTAAAAAACTAACCCAACAATTATGCTGGTAACAATAATTTAATTGACAAAACAAAAAAAATCAATGAGAATCAATTTAAAACTTTGCTATAAATAACACGCAAATCTGATACTACAAGTAAATTTTCTTTTCCCGGCTATATTCATTTGTTTTACTGCAGTTCTATTTTTAATTTTTTTTTTTTTTTTAAGATTAAGAGCCAGTCTTTCCATATTTATATAATTTAATCTAAAAAGTTTGCATACTTATTATAAAAAATCCTTTTAGAGTAAACCTGAACTTTGATGCAGTTTATGAGTCCGTCAGTGTAGATGTATTCTGTGAACCGCATTAAGAATTTCATACAAAAATTTCATCAAACCCATACGTGTGGGGTCTTAAAAATGCCTGGGTCTTTAAAAATGCTGTTGAGGTTTTTAACCTATTTTTTTTCTAAGCTGGTTAGTTTGCGCGAGAGCCACTTCCAAAGTGGAAATATGTCCCCCCCCCCCCCTCTAACTTCTAAAATAAGAGACTGATAAATCTAAAAAAAATATATGATGTACATTGCTATGAAACTACCACAGAAAGTTGGTTTGAACGAGATCTAGTAAGTAGTTTTTTTTAATACGTCATAAACCGCAATTTTCGTCTTTCGTTCGATTAACTCAAAAAAAATAATTGAAAGTGGAAGTGGAAGTGGAAAAGTACAAGTGTGTTATTCAATATGTGTAGCAGATTCCACCAAGCGCCATCAATCTCCAGTATAAACAGTAAAAAAAAACAAATGAACTACAAGAACTTTTCTATTATGTTACTTGCTGCTACGGAACCCTTCATGGGCAAGTCCGACTCGCACTTGGCCGGTTTTTTTACTCGGGCTGTGATTGTATACTTATGTACTTTTAAACATTTATCTTTTTGGTATTATAGCTATTATTATTTGAATCATCATTATAATCTTAGCGTGTATCATGGATACATGCGAGACGAAGCCTAGGACTTATTCGCATCACTTTTGAGTTTTTTAACCCCCGACAATTTTATTGCATATTCGCCTTTATCCATACTCCATACTAATATTATAAATGCGAAAGTAACTCTGTCTGTCTGTCTGTCTGTCTGTTACGCTTTCACGCCTAAACCACTGAACCGATTTTGATGAAATTTAGTATGAGGGTAGATTAAACCTTGAGAAAGGACATAGGCTATGTTTATGCGGGCGGAGCCGCGGGCAAAAGCTAGTTTTAAACTAAAATGTTTGAAAAGTTAATTTCCTACAGAAGCCTATGTTGATTGAATAACAATGAATCAATTTATGGACTCAATAAATGGAGAACCAAAACATGCACAAGGACAAAAGCCATGCAAGTTGAACACGAAATGACAGCGCTATTGTACTGTTAAATGCATTTTAAAAGTACAAAGGTTTTTCATTCTACTATGCAATGAATGGAGATGCTTTTAGGTTATTTAGATATAATGACACACACTTTTTTGCCACTAACCGAAAAGGCTGAGAAATTTACGATAGTATTATCCATAAATATAAATAAAAATGCCGAATGAAGCGTCAGTATCTTTAGTGGTTAAGTTGTCAGCGTTACGACCGGGAGGTTCTGGATTCAGATACAATCGAAGTGAACCTTCTTCTAACAAAAACATTTTAGCTTAGCTGGAGGGACTAGAAGAAAGGGCATATTAGTAATTTTGGTTGACTATTAGTCGATTACATCAGGCGGGAACTTAAAAACTTTGTCTTAAAACAGTTTCGATATAAAAATGATAGTGTTAAATAGTACTCATAAATACAAATTCGTATTTAATTAGAAATTTTCAATTTGTACGTGTTTAATAAACAAACGTTGGATTAAGAACAAAAAAATCAAAGGTTTTATTGTTTGACGATGTTGTATAATGTACAAAAGAAGAGTGCAGTTTCACGCACTTTTACTAATTGTTCCTCAAAATAATTTTTTAAATACCATAATATGAAATTCGTATTTTTGTATTATTTTATTCACAATCATGTTGAAAACCTTCGTATGATACTAAAACCTGCTACCTTTCCCTCTGCTCTGACCAGTGAGCTACTGAATCTTGCCTGAAGAAATGTAATCGATTTTTATATTATCGATTTGTCTTTAAGAAAAATCCTAACATTTGAACTTCATGATTTAAAATAATTTTAACAGGAATTAAAGCGATCATGGTATAGGTTAACATTAATAAAAACATTAGGACAAATGTTTCATAACTATTCGTTTGTCAAATTTAAATTTCTGTACTTCTAATCAATTCTAATATGTAATTAATTATATTATGAAGTCTGGCCAGCTCATGAAATTTCCATTAAATCAGTCACAAGTTTAACTTTTTGAACGCATATCTTATAACTAGGTTGATAGAATATTCCAGTTCATTATCTAGTTAGGGCCAATGCTTTTCTGTAAGAAAGCAACCCCGATAAAATTCTAACAGTACCTAGTAGATATTTTCTAACGTTTACCAGAACGTCAGTCATTCAACTAAAACCACCGATAAATGGAACTTAGTAGAGGTCAAAACCTTACCAAAAACATTTACCAGTGGTCAACAATTTAAAAATCTTGCCATCTAAGCTGACTTTTTATTTTTCTTACAAATGCAAACAAAACAATAGCAAATCAAAACGGAAAGGCTTTAAAACGGACATCTATTCAAAAAATCTCAAATAAAACAGTGCATACAAACTGTAAGAAGACTACGCATCAAAATCCATTTTTTAATCAAAGCGTTTCACAATAAATCAGTCATTTATTTGTAGAATGTTATTACTAATAGGATAATAATTAACCAATTATATTGCGGCGCAAATTGCAATGTTGCAAATTGCTAAAATATTGTTTTAATTTCTAATTTAATATACATTCTGATAATTATCACGTTAAAATATCACTCTACTCTACAAAAATCCTCAAGGTGTGCAGTGTCTTTACAGATCTAAGCAAAGAATTAATTAGGAAGCGAACTAAACTGCAGAGGTATACGTCTGTAACAAGGTTTTTATTTTTCGTAAGAAATATATCTCAAAACGTAAAGGTTTTTCGGTAGATACTAGCTGTTGGCTGTCGTGACTAAACATGCATACGCTCTAATGATTAAAAAATAAAAAAACCCGACTGCCACTGAAAAGACTGAAATAAGTTTGATAGCAGGCGGTACCCATTAATTTTCTTTTGGTTTATGATTGGCATATGGGTACCGCCTGCTATCAAACTTATTTCAGTCTTTTCAGTGGCAGTCGGGTTTTTTATTTTTTAATCATTTTGTTTTATTTTATACTTTTTAGTTATGGTATGACATGTATATCTTTTGTAATTTCCTTCATATCGTTTATACTTGAAATAAAAACCTAATTCAATAAGTAAGAAAATTAGCGGGAATGATTGTTTTGTTAAACAACTTTAAACCGTTATATATCCTAAACTACGAGTATTATTTAAAAATGAAAAATGATAAAAGGAACCTATAGATGATTTTAAAATACCTATTCGACGACACCCCACTTGACAAAGTTCATCGACTTTTTGTTCTTTAATTTTGACAATAAGGCGTCTGGTTGTCACTGTGGTGAATTTTGATTACTGTCATGTCTTTAGTGACACTCGCAAGGTTAAGACGAATCGAGTGACGTACGAATTATCAAAATCGGCCTACGCATTTGGTCTCTAGAACGCCACATAGAAACAAACATACATACATACATACATAGACTGATAAACACATAACCCTCCTTTGCGTCGCGCAGTCGGGTAAAAAGGCCCAAGTTCTGATCTATTTGTGTACCAAATTTCATCTGTTTATCATCAAAAATTACGAACTTTCATCTCCTATTTCAACCCTATTACCACATTTATCGTGATAAAAAGTAATCTTTGTTATTTACTATACTCTAATCCATCTCCGTACCAAATTACATCAAGATCGGTTTCATTGTTACTGTTACTTTCGCATTTTTAATATTAGTATGGATTTTGCCACGGACCCTTAGGGATAGACGTCGACAAGTTGTAGCAGTTTGTACTAGTACGAGCGCACTGGACTCGACTCCTTGGGGAAATCTCCCGTTGAATACGTACATTCACCGCCAAACTCCCGACAAATGCGCGAATTAGCATGAGCTCATTTTATTCTAGGCTTGTGCAAAAGATTGTATGTTAAATCTCAAAGATACGTGTTAGGGATGGAGCTTTTCTCAATCTGACAGCAAAAATAGTGCATAATAAAGTTCCAGCTTGACGGCAGTAGGCTCACCACGTGAATCATAAATCGGTGAAATGTGGGTATATCTATGTGTTATTCGAAACGATAATAATAATTTATCCCTATACCAGCAGCCAGATATTTCGGCCAGATCCGTTCGATCCATTTGAGCCTGATTGAACAAATATCCAAATATCTTCACAAACTTCCACTTAAATAATACTACTTACGGTACATTCGAAAAAACGCGAGTATAGTTTATCCCTAGAATAAACAGGCAATATCATCGACATATTGGCTGTTTATTCTAGAAATAAACTTTACTCGCGTTTGGTCGAACCGGCCCTTAGTAGGATTACCTATATAGTTTTAGGTCTACGCACATAAATGCTTTTTGAATGTAGATAATTTTAATTCATGCAGCTGTTTGTTTTTTTGTTGGAAATTATGTGATAACTAGAGAAGTAACTTAAAAAGCTTTGGAATAACTGTAAACGCAAAAATAGTATTATTTTAGTTAGCTAGTGAATACACATTTTGTAGTAACTCTACCTGGAGTGTTCGTAACGAGTGTGAATACAAATTCGAACTAGTTACGAACTTTATGTATTGCACTTTTCTGTATTTGTTTATTAGGCTCAACTACAAAAGTACCACATATTAATAGTGATTGTATTGCAGGCCTTGTTGTTGTTAAAAGTGTGTTTGAATTGTTGAAATTTTCCGCCCATTTTGACAACGTGATGTGTCGAACGATGACCTCGTGTCATGGCTTTTACTCACCTAAAATTGCATGAGAACTGTTTATGCGCTTAAATAACTTTTCACTTCAAAAACCATTTCAATTTTTGCGTGTGTAGTGGACAAACAGACAAGAGCCAAAAAAAAAACTTTTGGATTTAGTTTTTAAATATCTTCAAAGTACAGACACAGCTACTTTACATTTACTTAATAGTAATAATAGATAGATTCACATGTACCTATTGAAATATCTCATGAATAATATAGGGTACAATTGTAGACACTATGAGCTCTATACACGCATTATAATGGTAGCAAAGTGAATAAGGCATTACTGCTTCGTTCAATTAGCGTCGCTAAGCAACCAAATGTATGCTTCCTTCCCTTCACTATTAATTTACATTATGACTATATCTCTGATGTATTATTACGTTAAATAAGGAAAGTGTACGATAATGTTAAACTAGCGGTAGAGCGTTCGACTGCTGCACAGGGAGCGCGGCTTCGAATCACACTCAGTGCAAAATGTTTGTATGTATGAATATGTAGTATATTCACATTGCAGCATTGATCTGGGTATTTTTATGTATAAGTATATATTTGCTAAAAGAATATATCTGAAACAAAAGGTAGTGAAGCTATGATCTAGGTAGTACTGTATAGAATGTATTTTATAAAGATTTTTTATTGTTACTATCAAAACTAACTTTAAAAGCTAATCTGGTGACAGCGGAGGCTTGACAGCTCGTGCTGACGTGTTTCTGAATTTTGAGCTGGACTCATCTAATTGGACCAAAAATTATCATCGGCTCAAAGAAGAGAAAGAAGAATGCAAATATACATTCTAGGAAATATTTCTCTCGGGGTTCAGAAGTCGATTTCACAAAATCGACATAAGCCGCGCTAAGACGATACTGTAATAATTTATATATTTCTTACAAACCTGTGCAAGTTTAATTTTCCTTTCACTGCAGGTGGAGTTGCATACTAGTATATGCATTACAGGTAAGTCTGAAGTATCTAATGCTAAAAGATTCATTGAGTTAAGATACTCCACTCTCCAAAGGCCTGGCCTCTCAGTATTATGCAAATTCACTATTAGGTTGTGGAAAAGTAATCTATCAAACGATGTTGTTCATCGCTATCGGATTAAATGCCACAATTTAAAGAAATAAAATGCATCTGAGTGATGAATTCAAACTAGATTTTTTGGGCGCGTATCTTCCACAGAGCGGATTTCAGGAGTCCCAAAATATATTTTTGAAAGTAAGTTCTGATGTCTTCCCAGGCTAGAGGAGATAACAGGACTGAAGAAATCCTGATGTCTCCCCTGTAGGGGGGACGGAGAGATACAAGACTGGAACTATTTCACTCAATATAATTTGTGGAGTAAACATGATAACCCAGATAGGAAATAAAATATAACGATACTAATATAAAAGAAACAGACTGTGTGAAGTTCTTGGGTATTACATTGGATAAGTATTGTAACTGGAAAGCACAAGTCGAGTCTGTTTGTAAGAGAGTCAATAGTTTTGTTTACGTGCTTAATCGACTGAAAAAAATTTCAAGCCAACAGACAGTACTTCTCGCGTACCATGGTCACGTCAGCTCTGTATTGAGATACGGTTTGTTGTTGTGGGGAAATTCAACAGATGCTACTCGAGCTTTTTTAGCCCAGAAAAAATGCATCCGGGCTATGGCAGGTGTCCCTCCCTATGAATCATGTAAACCATATTTTAGGAAATTTAAAATATTGCCACTGCCATCCATGTACATCTTTGAAATCTGTGTATTTGTTAAAAATAACCCTAATCTTTTTAAAACGGCTAAGGATATGTACCCACGTAGCACCCGTGATAGTGCAAGATTGGTTCTAGATTTTGTTCCTAGAACTACACTATTCCAAAAAAACTGTTACGCCATGTGTATCAAAATTTTTAATAAGATGCCATCATCAATTAGAGAATTGCCGACAACTCAGTTTAAAAAAAGGTTAAGATTATGGTTACTCGATCAAATGTTCTATTCGTTGAAGGATTATTTAGATTTGCGACATTGTTGATTTTATTTTCATTATGCCATTGATTAATTCATTATTTATTTAGAATTGGATCCTAATGATTTCGAACTAATAAATTAATTTTATTTGTTAATATTTTATTGCATAATTGTGTTTTTAATTGATTTGTATTTATTTTGGGTTCAATCTTATTAATTGAGAATTCTTTAAATTATTTTAGTTGACAACAATTTATCAAGACATTTGACATGACAATTTGATCAAATTTAGATAAATTTAATGATGCATGTACGCTGTATTTTTGCGTGTCAGAACATTGACTGACGAAATATGTGATTCAAACACTCATGTTTACAACCATGTGCCTACCATATTTCTGCAAATAAATAAATTTCATTTCATTTCATTTCATTACACTCATACAGTATCAATTTTGTAATGGATTTTTATTCTTGGAGGCAGACAAGTCTCCAAGAATAAGAATCTTTCTTCCTTCAGTCTCTGCACAAGGTTTAAAATCGCTAACGCCGTATGCTTCTGATTGGTTAAATTTTGCGGTAATGACATTGTCGTTCACTTAACGATATGGGATCCCGAAGAGGTGAGCCAATAACGGTATAAGTGGGTACTAATTTCAGTGATCGACTAATTATTTTAAACTTGGTTAAATACATTCTCAATTTTACACAAAAAAAGAACGTCAGCAACCCAATTAATCACAACTAGACTTTCACAAACTCTACGGAAGCAGCAAGTAGCAGTACAATGCAGCTTAAAAAATGGCTACCATTAGTTTTATAAGTTGACATGATGCATACATCCCATGACATGCACACATTGACAGTGTAATTATTGACATTAGCTAATTCACACAAAACGCGTTTTTCATGCCGTTTTCAGCAATGGATTTTGTTAACAGGCTGTGTGTATAACGATTACGTGTATATTAAATACGTTAGTAAAAACTTAAGATCCCTATTGAGTAAGACACTTTGCACTTTTCCACTTAAGTTTATTTTTCACCTGACCGGTGTCGCCTAACGGCATCTTCAAAGGTATGATGTGAAAATGTAAAATATAAAAGGTTCAGGATGCCGTGGAAAAGTACAAAGTGTCTTACTCAATATGTGCAGCAGATTCCACCAAGTGCCATCAATCAACAGAATAAACTGAAGATTCCTTTTTACGAAAATGTATTGCTTAAATAGAAGATAAGTGCAGAATGCAATTTTTGAATTGTACATAAAAATACATAAAATTAATTAAAATAAACATTACACACCAATATGCATGTAATTCAGGTTTTTATTACCTACCACAGGCACCAGCGATCCACAACCCAATGTGTGTACATTATTCTTATCGTGTCATATTTTTGCTTATATTGGTTTGTGGTGAGAAATAAACTATTTTTATTTATTTATTATATTATGTTCACATATCCATGTTGCTCAAGCAAGTTTATACCGCCAATGTCAAATGAATTATGACATAATTGAAATATTCACAGCTGACGGATGTAAAAATGATAGAATGAAATGATAAGGAGGTTAGCTTTTCGTTTAAACGCTTTCGTATCGAAAGGACATTTTAAACACAACGCCCTATTAGCAGAATGTCCTAAAAGCAAAACGGCATATTAGCATAACGTCCTATTAGCAACATGACCTAGTAGTAAATGGGTCTAATATCAAAATGACAACTTAGCTGAACGGCCTAGTACAATTCAAAACAACGAAAAATAAAGGATTCTTTGAAGGATAAAATTGAGTTAAGCTCGCCTTTGTACATTACATCTCACTGTTTTGTATAAATGTAATTCATGTTTACATAAAGAAAAAAATAAAATAGGTAATGGTTTAATTTCGACAGTCACACAAGCCTTAGTTATTTTAAATCAGTAATCGTATATACGTAGCCAGTTGAACCATAAAAAATATATAACTATTCACGGCACATGAAAACGATTCTCTCTTTGTTATACACAAACTTACAGTAGGTAAAATCAACATTTAATGTGTACATTTAGTGCTGTACCATTCCAACCACGTCGGCTGGATGTTAGCGGGCATTGTACAGGCAAACAATTGCTACATATTTTCACGTTCCTTTTGTCTCCACTTTAACTTCGTGCATTTATTATTATGATAGAGAATTTAGACCGCACAATTTGCAAGTTAAAAATGCCTTTGAAAAAACTGTTTGTTAATTATATTATCAATATGGAATAGTTTTCATTAATTAATTTAAAGAATTAACGTAAACTAAACTTTGTTAAAAAGATCGTTATAAAATTCAATTATTTAGGTGATAAACAAGCTTAGAAATTAACTATTTGTTCTACAATACTATTCAAGTACAACATGGCAATTAGATAAGGAAATATATTATTACTAAATAGACCGCTGGGTTGCTGCCGCTTTTTATGTTTGTAATGATATATACTATACCAACCTATACCTACACCGGTAGCTACTATGATTATGCGTTTTCTTTTTCATTATTATTGTTTTCTCTTCTTATTTATATGTACACCAAACTGCCCAAAACATTTTTCTCCTATTTTTCTCTCCATCCTATGGTTGCCTGTAAGAAATTGCCGCAGAGCGATAAGGCCGCCATCTGTACTTACCACCTATTATGTATCTCTCAATGTACCTATTGTTATATCCTTGGTGTACAATAAAGACGTATATTATTATTATCATCTTTATTCATTTTAAAAAACTTATAAATTATATTTTTAAATACATATAAAAAAAACATATATTTAAAAATATAAAAAATAGTATCCCACCGGCATCGAGTACAGGGACCAAGCTACCGGAGGTCAGGGCTCCAGAGAGAGGAACTTCCTCACGATGCGCGCCGTATCAAGGAGTACTGCCTTCTGCATCTGGCCCTTGACCCAACCATCCAACCCGAGCCTCTTCAGATGTTGGTCGAGGCTCTTTGCTATCAATCCGTTGACTGATACGACTATCGGTACAATGATTGCTGAGTCAACATTCCACATGTCGACAACCTCGTGGGCCAAGTCCAAGTATTTAACTTGTTTATCTTTCTCAGCTTTCACGAGATTCTCGTCATGAGGAATGGTGACATCAACAATCAATGCTCGGCGTTCGGGTCGGTCTATCACCACAATGTCAGGCTTGTTAGCTATAACAGTCCTATCAGTGATGATAGATCGATCCCAGTACAATGTGATATGGCTATTTTCTAGAACTGGCTCAGGAACATACCTATAGTACGGCACCTCAACTTCCACAAGGTTGTATTTCAGAGCAAGTCGCTGATGGATTATCCTGGCTACTTGATTATGTCTGTGCAAGTACTCGCCGTTAGCAAGACGAGAACAACCGGAAGTAATATGCCTGAGAGATTCACCAGGTTGGTGACACGCTCGACAGATGTCAATCGTGCCATCCCTCATGATATACTTCCGGTAGTTATTCGTCTTAATAACTTCATCTGCAATTGCACAGACAAAACCTTCAGTTTCCCCAAAAAGGTCACTGAAACGTAGCCAGGATACGGATGCCAGTAGATCTACTTCGGGCCTGTGTAGGGCCCGATAGCACCTACCATGTAGCTCCTTACTCTGCCATACCTCCCTGCGGCTGTCAGTGCTAACTATTGTAGGCCTGCGCCAGTTCTCTTTAGCCAAACCGAGCGGGGTTAGCCCGGTATCTACGTTGACTACATTACGATGCATGTCCACGTTCGACTTAAGAAAGTAGTCTCTGAGATTGCACACCTCGCGATTATGAAGGGTCTTAGCATTTAAAAAACCTCGACCCCCACATTTCCGCGGGATGTACAATCTCATGACTGACGACCGTGGGTGGTGCATTCGAAATGCAGTCAACTGAGTCCGGACTTTCCTATCGATGGTATCGAGTTCAGTCTATAGGGAGCTGCTGGAGACACTGGAGCGGGACCCATGGGGGCGGCCTTACCGCTTGGTAAGAGGAAAGCTGCGCCCCCGGGCCCCTCCCCTGACCCAGGTTCTCGAGCCGGCTCTGCTTGGAGGAGTGGTGGCATCCCTGTTCCCGGCGCGGGCGGAACACGTTCCGCCGCAGATGACTCCGCCACCTCGGTCGCCTGATGCGCCCGGCGTGGTTATTGACGACGACGTGCCCGAGGTCACTTGGGTAGAACTAGAGCTGGCGGTGCGACGGCTTAGAGCCAAGAAGAACACCGCCCCGGGACCCGACGGCATTCCAGGCCGTGCGTGGGTCCTAGCTCTAGGAGAAGACGGTCTCGAACCCCGACTGCGAGGGTTCCTCAGCGCATGCTTGGAGCGGGGCCAGTTTCCGAAGATGTGGAAGACGGGGAAACTGGTCCTCATCCGCAAGGACGGACGCCCGGCGGACGAGCCGTCCGGGTACCGGCCCATAGTGTTGCTCGACGAGGTGGGCAAGCTCTTCGAAAGAGTGATTGCCAAGCGCCTCGTCGAGCACCTCTCTAGAGTGGGGCCGGACCTAGCGGACACGCAGTACGGCTTCCGCCGGTGGCGTTCCACTGTGGATGCCATCATGCGCGTGAGGACTCTGGCGGAGGATGCGGTTACCCGGGGCGAGGTGATGTTGGCGGTGTCCTTGGACATCTCCAACGCGTTCAACACCTTGCCCTGGAGTTGCATCAGGGAGGCGCTCGTGTACCACGATGTGCCTCTCTACCTCCGCCGCATAGTCGGGGCGTACCTGACGGAGAGGGCCGTCATCTACCCAAGTGCGACCGGCGTCGGTAGGCGTGAGATGTCGTGCGGTGTCCCACAGGGATCGGTCCTGGGGCCGCTCCTGTGGAACATCGGATACGACTGGGTGCTTCGCGGTGAGCTCGCGTTCGGTGCCACCGTCACGTGCTACGCGGACGATACGCTAGTGACGGTGAGTGGCGCTACACACCGCGAGGCGACCCAGAGGGCCACGACCGCTGTTGCTCAAGTCGTGGATCGGATCCGGCGGCTGGGTCTGGAGGTGGCTCTGCACAAATCCGAGGCCTTGTTCTTTCATGGTCCTCGGCGCAGGCCACCCCCGGGATCCAGCTTGACAGTAGGAGGTACTCCCATCGACATCAAGCCCCGGTTGAAATACCTGGGGCTCGTACTTGACGGTCGGTGGGACTTCGGAGAGCACTTCCGAAGTCTGCGCCCCAAACTGTTGGTGTCAGCTAACGCGCTGATGCGGCTGCTGCCCAACTTGAGGGGCCCAGAGGACTCCTGCAGGAGACTCTACGCGGGCGTCGTGCGGTCCATGGCCCTGTACGGGTGCCCCGTGTGGGCGGACGCCCTGCAGGCCAGGTTCGTGCAACTGCTGCATGCACCGCAGCAGACGATGGCCTGCAGGGCCATTAGGGGGTACCGCACGATATCCTTTGAAGCGGCGAGTCTCCTAGCCGGATCGCCACCGTGGATCCTGGAAGCGAGATCCCTTGCGGCACTGTATCGGTTCCGTAAGGAGGCGCGGGAGCGGGGATACGATCCCGAGCCCGAAGACATTCGGGCCGAGAGGTCCCGGCTCCACGGGATCATGGTGGCGGAGTGGGAGCGACGACTTGAGCAACGACGCGCAGGGCATGCCGTCATAGAGGCGGTAAGGCCCATCATGGGGGAATGGCTCGAGAGGCCACATGGCAGCCTCTCGTATCGACTGACGCAGATTATCACCGGGCACGGGTGCTTCGGGAGATATCTGTGTCGGATCGAAAAGGAGCCAACGTCCGAATGCCATCACTGCGACGCGAGCGAGGACACGGGGCTGCACACGCTCACCGAGTGTCCGGCATGGGCCGGACCGAGGCGGGAGCTAGTGTCGGCCCTGGGTGTGAGAGTTCTCACCCTCGCCACCCTGCTCACAGCAATGGTCCGCTGCGCGGACGCGTGGGCGGCCGGCGTCTCCTTCAGCGAGCAGGTAATGGTCGTGAAGGAGACGGCGGAGCGGGAGAGGCGGCGCGAGCGAGAAAGACTCGCGGATCGCGCCGCCCGCGCGCGCAGGCAACTCGGGCGTCGGAGGGCACTGACTGACCTCCGTCCCCCATGAGCGCGGGCCTGGGGGTGACGGGTGGAGCCGCCTGTCACCCCAGCAGAAGCAGGCCACGGCGGCGGCGCGCTGAATAGTGCGCCTCCCCATTCCGGGGGCGAGTTGGGGACACCGTTGTCCCCCCTCCTGAGGAGGGCCAGACCGTAAGGGATGGCCCTGGGTCAGCCGGGGTGCGAGGGATATGTCTTTGACAACCTCACCTCCGGCCTAGCACCAAGACCCACAGTCGGCGTGCGGTTTTAGTCGGTTCGAGTCCGACATAACCTCCACTTCCGGCTCCGGCAGGGGGGGGTATCCGAGGGGATTTCCGCACGAAAAAAAATAAAAATAAAAAGGTATCGAGTTCAGTCTGAGTCCACTTGAGTATGCCAAAAGAGTACATCAAGAGTGGCATGACCCAACTGTTACAGGCACGCACCTTGTTACCACCTGACAAAAGACTGTTAAGTACCTTTTTCAGGCGGCCAAAGAAACGTTCCTGTAACAGTTGTTTCATGTCGACCTCATTGATGCATAACGCCTGTGACATACCCAAGTATTTATAGGTCTCGGTTACGAGGAGTGATCTTAGGTTAGTGGAATCAGAGAGCTGTATACCCTCCGACTCCACCACCCGCCCTCGCTTTACATGAATGACGGCACATTTGTCCACACCAAACACCATTTTAATAAAATTACTGAATGTTTCTGTTACCTTCAGTAAAGCTATTAATTGAGGATTGGTGTGGGCAAATAGCTTTAAATCATCCATGTAAAAGAGGTGGGATACCATCTGACCCTCTCTTCGTAGCCTATAACCTAACCCTGAATTCACTAGTAAAGCACTAAGTGGATTCAGGGCTAAGCAGAACCAAAGGGGACTCAGACTATCCCCCTGAAAAATACCCCGCTCTATTGTTATCGGCACGCCGCCACCCAAAGCCTGACGACACCCTGGATAGAAAAGAACCGTCCTCCATTGCCGCATACACGACCTTAAGAAGGTACATAGAGTTGTATTCACTTTATACAACTCCAGCACCCTCAAAAGCCATGTATGTGGCACGGAGTCAAACGCTTTCTTGTAATCGATCCAGCATGCTGTCAGATCTTTACGATTGCGGCGAGCTTGTTGGCTAATAGCCATATCAATCAGGAGGAGCTCCTTAGTACCCCGGGCCCCATTCCTACATCCATTCTGAGAGGCACACATAATAGAATTATTGTTTATGTGATTGTTAATCTTAGCTCTCAGGATGGATGTAAGAAGTTTATAGACCGTTGGGAGACATGTAATCGGTCTATAATTATTGGGCTCCAGGGTACTACCAGTTTTATGGAGCAGGTGAGTAATTCCTGTAGTCATAAAAGCTGGTAGCGTCCCAGATTCTATAGCGGATTGAAATTGTGAGGCCAAAACAACATGCGAACTCCGTAGCCACTTTAGCCAGAAATTGTGCAATCCATCCGGTCCCGGAGATTTCCAGTTAGACAGCGAACGGACTGCACAATCTACATTAGTGGCATCAATGTAGATTTCTTCCATTTCTGGAATGATTTCGCATGCTCTTTCGACCTCACGCATCCAATCGCCTTCAGTGTGGCTAACGGGCACCGACCAAATGCTGCGCCAGAAAGCATTTGTGGCTTCAGCATCCGGCCGCCGCACGTCATCCACACTCTCATCTGTTCGCTCCCAGCTTCTATATACCCACCTTTGGTCTCTTTGGAACATACGGTTGACGGTATATCGATCAACTCGTTTTTTATATCTCCGAATACGGTTTGCCCATGCACAGACTTTCTGCTTCAGGAAGTCAATACGCTCTGTGACCCGAGACGTATAATCCTGGGGACTAATATCAGTTCCCGCAAACGCTCGGGTCACATAGCGCATCACTCTTGGGCGAGTATTGCCCGACCTGAAGCAGATTAGTTTACCGATGAGCACCCTTGCCTCGGCCACAAGTCGTTCAATTCTGCATTGCCATGCTGGTATGGTAAACTTAGGTCGTATGGCAGGATCTTTAATGGGAAATTTAGCACCTGCCATACGACATGCCGCCACAGCAGTACAATACAGAATTGAGTGGGTGTCACCGAGGTTTTCACTATTTTCTAGATATCTAGGTAATAATGAATCAAGGGCACTCACCAGCGCTATATTACGTCTATGTATGGGCAACCGCGGGAGACGTGGCCTGACATGTACGGGCATTGATCGATATTCCCGCAACGCACATTCCAAAGCCTCCTTAATCTCTTCATTGTACTGAATACTTACTGGAATAGGTGTGTCATCCGGCGCAACACAAGTATCATCATTTCTTTCTGCTGTAGAAGCAGGAGCAGGAGCCGGGGCGGGGGTGACACAGATATTTCGCAAGCATTCTAGCCGTAGAGTCTCAAGTACGGTTTCATTCAACATGCAATTGCGTTGAATGACCCGCACTTGGTCCGATAGTCGTTGTGCCGACGTGTTGATGGAAGGTTCAAGCGCCTGAAACAGAGGAAGCATCCGAGTACGGTACGCACTGAGGTTAGTTCCCCCCTCTGTAGCCGCAAAATATGCCCGCATGACATTTTCATTTATGGAAGTAGTCCATCGCATGCGGTGCACATCACCACCGGTAGCGGGGGCCCCACTCGAAGCCGGAGGGCGTCGGGGTCCCAAGCAGGTCGGTGGCCGGCCTCTCCCCGGCCGACGTACAGGTGTTGGCGACGTCGGCGGGGAGAAGAACTCGTCGCTCGAAGAGGAGCTCGACGCCGCTGGTTCAACTGCTGGAGGTTGCGCGGCGGAGCTTAGCGACGAGTCCGGAGGTGTTGTTGGTGCATTCCTGTGTCTCTTGGCTTGTGCACGAGTCAGCATTTGCTCAACATTTAATTTTATTTGTTAAATTTTGTTGGTGACAGCTGTCATCACGGGTCGGCATTCTTCTAGTATTTATGTATTTTACTTATTGGATTACACTTATTACCAGAAATTTCGGGCTTAGTGGGGCTTAGGGTTTTCCTTTTGCCAGCTGGTGGGTGAAATCACTTTAAAAAAATTGCCAAAAAATTAAATTTAAAGAAATTAAAATGGAGCAGAAATAAATTTGACTTCGGCGTTGTAGGGTTGCCATATTATTATTATTATTATTTCTTTTATTTTAGTAAATAACATATAAATTACATTTTTAAATATATTCTAAAAAAAAATACAAAATATATTTAAAAATATAAAAAAACAGTGTCCCACCGGCATCGAGTACAGGGACCAAGCTACCGGTGGTCAGGGCTCCAGAGAGAGGAACTTCCTCACTATGCGCGCCGTGTCGAGGAGTACTGCCTTCTGTATCAGGCCCTTGATCCAGCTGCCCAGCGCGAGCCTCTTTAGGTGTTGGTCGAGGCTCTTGGCTATAAGTCCATTTACGGTTATAACTATTGGAACAATGATTGCCGAGTCCACCTCCCACATGTCGACAATCTCGTGAGCTAAATCAAGATACTTAATTTGTTTATCTTTTTCAGCTTTCACGAGATTCTCGTCATGAGGGATTGTGACATCGACAATAATTGCGCGCCGCTCAGACCGATCTATCACCACGATATCAGGTTTGTTGGCAACAACAGTCCTGTCCGTGATGATAGATCGGTCCCTTTTTTTTTTTTTTTTTTTTTTTTTTTTTTTTCGTGCGGAAATCCCCTCGGATACCCCCCCTGCCGGAGCCGGAAGGGGAGGTTATGTCGGACTCGAACCGACTAAAACCGCACGCCGACTGTGGGTCTTGGTGGTTATGTCGGACTCGAACCGACTAAAACCGCACGCCGACTGTGGGTCTTGGTGAGATCGGTCCCAGTACAATGTGATATGACCATTTTCGAGAACTGGTTCAGCAACATACCTGTAGTACGGCACCTCAGTGTCCACAAGTTGGTATAACAGAGCAAGCTGCTGGTGGATGATCCTGGCTACTTGGTTGTGCCTGTGCAAGTACTCGCTGTTAGCAAGACGAGAACAACCGGAAACAATATGCCTGAGGGACTCACCGGGTTGGTGGCACGCGCGACATATATCGACCGTGCCGTCCCTCAGGATATATTTACGGTAGTTCTTCGTCATGATAACCTCATCTGCAATTGCACAAGCAAAACCCTCGGTTTCTCCGAAGAGATCACCGAAACGTAGCCAGGCCACGGAGGCTAATAGGTCCACATCGGGCCCATGAAGAGCGCGATAGAACCTACCGTGAAGCTCCTTACTCTGCCACACCTCCTGCCGATCACTGATGCTTAGCACCACAGGTTTGCACCAGTTCTCTTTAGCCAACTTGAGCGGTGTGAGAGAGACGTCCACTGCAATAACATCGCGATGCATATCCTCATTCACTCGGAGAAAATATTCTCTAAGGTTGTACACCTCGCGGTTGTGGAGGCTTTTAGCATTTAAAAAGCCTCGGCCTCCACATTTCCGCGGGATGTACAACCTCATCAACGATGAACGAGGATGGTGCATTCGATATGCCGTTAACAGTGTACGAACTCTTCTGTCTATAGCGTCCAATTCAGTCTGAGTCCACTTGAGTATGCCGAAGGAGTACATCAGAAGCGGCATGACCCAGCCATTGTAGGCGCGCGCCTTGTTGCCGCCCGATAAAAGGCTGTTCATTACCTTTTTCAGGCGACCAAAGAAACGTTCCCGCAATGTCTGTTTCATGTCAGCCTCAATGATTCCCAACGCCTGCGACATACCCAAGTACTTATAGGTGTCGGTTACGAGGAGTGATTTCAGATGAATGGAATCAGAGAGTTGGATACCTTCTGATTCCACTGTCCGCCCTTGCTTTACATGCATGACTGCACATTTGTCCACACCAAACTCCATTTTGATGGAATCACTAAAGCTTTTAGTTATCTTTAGTAAATCCACCAATTGTGAGCTTGATGTGGCAAACAATTTTAAGTCATCCATGTAAAGCAAATGTGATATTATCTGACCTCCTCCTCGTAATCTGTAGCCTAGCCTTGAATTCCCCAGTAAAGTACTGAGAGGATTCAGTGCTAAGCAGAACCATAGGGGACTCAAACTGTCTCCTTGGAAAATGCCTCGCTCAATATTTATTGGTTCGCCGTTACTGCACATTCCTCGACATCCCGGATAGCTAAGAACTGTTCTCCATTGCCGCATACATGACGCCAAGAAGGTGCAGAGAGTTGTATTTACTTTATACAACTCTAGCACCTTCAGGAGCCATGTATGGGGCACAGAGTCGAACGCTTTCTTATAGTCTATCCAGCATACCGATAAATTCTTACGGCAACGGCGAACTTGTTGACTAATGGTCATATCAATGCGGAGGAGCTCCTTAGTACCACGGGCCCCACTCCTACATCCATTCTGAGAGGCACTCATAACAGTGTTTGTTGAGATGTGCTTTGTTATTTTATCCCTCAGAATAGATGTAAGAAGTTTATAGATCGATGGTAAACACGTAATCGGTCTATAGTTACTGGGGTTCGAGGTACTTCCTGTCTTATGGAGCAGGTGGGTAATACCAGTGGTCATAAAAATTGGCAACAACCCTGCCTCGATAGCAGCCTGAAACTGAGATGCCAAACGAACATGTGAACTACGTAGCCACTTAATCCAGAAATTGTGCAGTCCGTCCTGTCCTGGAGATTTCCAATTAGAGAGTGGACGGACTGCACTGGCCACGTCGGAGTCATCTATAGTGACGCATTCCATGTCTGGCATTCCTTCACATGCTCGCTCGACATCACGGGTCCAGTCGCCTTCGACATGAGCAACGGGTGCCGACCAGATGCCGCGCCAAAACATGTTCGTTTCGTCAGCATTCGGCAAGCACCCGTCTCTCACATCATTGTCAGGTCGATCCCAACTTCTATAGACCCACCTCTGGTCCCTTTGGAACGCACGGTTTACGCTAAACCGATCCACACGTTTTTTGTATCTACGAACTCGGTTTGCCCATGCATAGATTTTCTGTTTCAGGAGGTCAATGCGCTCCGTGACCCGAGCCATATATTCTGGAGGGCTGATTCCTGTACCCGAAAATGCTCGGTTCACAAAGCGCATCACCCTTGGTCGTGTATTACCTGACCTGAAACAGGTTAACTTGCCGATGAGTACTCTTGCTTCAGCGATACGTCCGTCAATCCTGCGCTGCCATGCTGGCACGGTGGGCTTTTGTCGGTGAGTAGTCATTTGAGTTGGAAATTTAACTCTAGCCAACCTACATGCCGCTACCGCAGCACAGTACAGGATTGAATGAGTATCACTGAGAGACTCACTACTATCCATATAAACAGGTAATAGTGAGTCAAGAGCACTCATCAGCATTACATTTTTCCTATGCATGGGTAACCTAGGGAGACGCGGTCTAATATTAATGGGCATGGACCGATATTCGCGCATCGCACATTCCAAAGCTACCTTTACCTCCTCATTGCACTCGGTGTCTACAGTTATAACCCTATCATCCACTACCACACTTACACGACTTAAAATTGGTGTTGACTCACTGTGTACCGGGTTTGGGGGGATAACAGGGTTACTCTGCAGACACTCTAAGCGTAATCTCTCAAGTGCGTCTCCATCCAACAGCTGATTACGTTGGATGACACGCACTTGGTCCGATAACCGTTGCGCCGAAACGTTGACATCTGGCTCAAGCACCTGGAACAGAGGAAGCATTCGAACACGGTACGCGGTGAGGTTAGTTCCTCCCTCTGTAGCCGCAAAATATGCCCGCATGGCGTTCTCATTCATAGATGAAGTCCATCGCATGCGGCGCACATTACCACCGGTAGCGGGGGCCCTATTCGAGGCCGGTGGGCCTCGGGACCCCAAGCTGGACGGCGGTCGGCCTCTCCCCGGCCGACGCACAGGTGTTGGTGACGTCGGCGGGGAGAAATACTCGTCGGAGCTCGACGCCTCAGCAGTAGTTGTCCTCGGAGATGTGGTTTCCGGAGGCTGCGAGGCGGAGCTGCACGACGAGTCCGATGGTGTAGGGTGTGCAAAATTCCTGGCTTTTGCCTTTGTCAGCATTTTATTTACCTAGATTTTCTTCATTTTGTTTTGACAGCTGTCTGTCAGTATCGGGTTTCTTTATTCTTCGTTGTTTCTGATTTTCGTGGATTATTTATTAATAAACTCATTTTATGGTGTTTATTTGAGTTACGACAGAAAAATCACTACGTTTTATTGTTATTTAACGGAAATAAGCTAAAAGAAATCTTCGGTAAAAAACTATGCGGCCATTCGGGACCAGTGTTGCCAGTTATTATTATTATTATTATTGCTTGCCGGATTCCCTCTATTTTAGCCGGGGTATAGTCTAGTCTATTTTGGGCATTTAGTCATGTTAGTTCTGTTTTAATTATGTATATCTACGTAATAAATTATTTTTGAGTAAAACCTATGTCCATGGTTCCACTAGTGTGGTTAAAACCTTTTTAGGGATCCTATTATTAGTTTTCCACTTGTGTACAAAATTTCAGACAAATCCGTTCTTGTATTTAACTTAATTGAATACTAGTCAAATAAATAAGTAAACTCAATTTTAGAATACATGCAAAAAAGTCCTCATAGTCTTCGGTTAAGTGTGATTTATGTCACACTGAACTCAGGCATCACGGACTTATCGTCCACATCTAATTTTTCCTCCAAAAGTTTTCGAGGCAACAACACAATCAGTGCAACACAATCATAAAATAACTCTCGAGTAGATACAATTTTTATCCTGGGAGTTGCAACAAAAGCTGTATATCCTTAGAAAGACAATCTGGAATGTATAACCTAATAAAAAATCTATCTCGGACTGGTTGAAATAAGCCGAAGAGTACAGTACTCGTGCATGTAATCTGATAACTGACGAGTGTCTGACGGCCAGATTGCACCGCGGCGGGCGCACTGTTCAGAACATCCAATTTGCCCTCAAGCACCACCTCACAGCGCCGGTGTACTTCCATGTTATTTTACTACCTACTGGTTATACCTATATAGGTACCTTTGGTGAGTAGGTACGATATTGTAGAGGTTTGCATTAGAGCAATTCAAAGGAGGATATAATAGTTTTTTTGTTTGTTGTTCCTGTGAATGTATATAAGGAGGGCCAGACCGTAAGTGATGGCTCTTGGTTAGCCGGGGTGCGAGGGATATGTCACTATGACCCTCAGTTGGCGTGTGGTTTTAGTCGGTTCGAGTCCGACATAACCTCTCCTTCTGGCTCCGGCGGAGGAGTTATCCGAGGGGATTTCCGCACAAAAAAAAAGGTGAACGTATATAGTTCCACTTAAAATAGGTTGTGTTTTGCTCAGCTAACTCCCCGAAAAATTACCGTTGAAACACTCACCGACTCATTCAGCGTAGGTATTTTAAAAACCAAAGCAATCTTCTCGCCTTGCTTTTAGAATTCCCTGGCATATAGGCATTGCCTGGATACCAACTTAACGCCAGTCATCCTGTAACAGCCCTTCAATTTCACTTTCACCCTGGTGCTACTACGGTATCTTTTCTCGAACGATTTTAGTTTTTTAGTTTTAATAATAGTAAAAACTATAGTCAATCCTACGTCTGCGTTCCCTTGCAGCGTTCCTAGCATGTCTATTCATCATAATCTTGGAATTATGCGAAGCCTTTTCTCGCCTTTGATTTAGCTTATAGGGCTTTTTACGTGAGTGAATTCCCTATGACCTTCTAATCCTAAACGGAAACCCTATACCAAAACTTCAATCACTAATCAGCTATACCAACTTAATATGCAGTTTAGCTCTACCAACTTCCTAATAATATTTTAAAATACCTAAACGTAAAAGGGTATGAAGATTTTTGGATGTTTATGACTCAATCACGCTCTAACGGCTGAATGGATCTGACTCTGAAATTCATATATTGGGATAAATTATAATTTGGAATAACATGTATGCAGAACAGTTCGAAATATTTTGTATCTCAAGCTGGGAATATATTACCATGAGTTGCAAGAACAAATTAGAATTCCACGCGGCTCCTGTGGGGAACTGCTAGGTTGTAATAAATTATTATATATTCGCTTGGTATCGAGAACCGCTAGTAGCTGACCAATCACCCGTCTGCAGACGCCTAGAGAATTCGTATCAAACTCAATTTGGCGCGCCGCAAATCGCGCAGTCACCACTCCCAACCCCGCACACTGCACTACAGCACTGGCTGATAATAATTTAAAACCACGCATGACGTTTAGAACGAAAATGAGTTTTTGAAAAAAAAATGTATGAAATAATTTTGATTTAATTTTAGAACGTACCTACTTTTGAATTAGGAACATGCATATTTTCAATACAGTTATGTACCTACAGTCAACAAAGGAGAACAGGGTTTTCACAAAGTTGTGTGTAAAAAGGTGCAACGCATTACATTTATTTTCTTTAATTTACATCCACGCAAAAAGTTTATATCGCACAAAAAACTTGCACGATTTGTTATTCCAAAAGGAGGGTGATCCGATCACTATTCAGAGTTTTAGATCAGAATTCATCCCCACGCGGCCACAAATTTCGTATCCCAACTCAATTTGGAATGCGCTCAGCATCCCGCAGACACTCCCTGTAGACATCTCGCGGGTTACCCGTCAACCTTTCTATGAAGACAATAGAATGCATAGGATATCAGGCATTTTTTTTGATCTGTACAGTCTGCAGTTATAAATACATTTTATTTCACTTATGTTTATGCTGCTGTTATTATTGTTTTTTACGTTAGTGACGATCAGTTGGTTAAGCTACCTAGACGCGGTTAAAATTTTGATGGGAGACCGTTTCGTGGTATTGAAATTAGCTTTGGAGGGCACGTTAAAAGCCGGCCCCGGCTGTCAATAGTCGTTAGGCTAAGATGGAGGCCCATATGGGTGACAAGAACAACTTTGTAATGGTTAGCTGGCTAGGAGGTCAGACGGCAGTTGCTCCCAATAGAGAAGAAAAAACAAAGCCTCATCAATTAGTTCAGACGAACTCCCTAACTTCAAGGTGACAGTTTCGTGTGTGACTGAGACTAACATACTGGCTAGCTAGACTAGAAAAGCCATAGACTAAAGTCTCATAAGACTCCGAAATAATAATATTTTTTTAATAATAATAAATGTAAAAAAGAAGAAATCATGACGCCATTGAAAAAGCAAACAAAAGACCTTAAAAAGTTTTAAAATACAAACACCATACTGTAGCCATTTAAATAGGAACATCGATAAATAACCCTTTAATTGCCAAAGTTTACGGCTGAACAAATTGAGCCGCCATTTTGAAAAAAAAATATCATAAAAAGCGCAATAGGCCATAAAGTTTTTAATATTTTTTTGTGCTTTCAAACACGGAACGTTAGATATTTATCTGTGGGTATTTACACAGACTGTTGGAGAGGTACTATCATAAACATTTTCTTAACTGATATTTGTCGTGTTATTAGGTAGTTTGGATAGATAACAGTATGAAGTCACGGCGTTTACTTTAAGAAACATTTCGTTAGAGGACCGTTTATTCCTGCGGGTGTATCTATAATAAAATTCGAGTATATTTTACTGAACCTTGTAAGCTTTGACCTTAAAGGGTCACATAATTTTAACTGACCACAAAATACCATGGTCGGTCCTTTATGTAGGCACTTTTTAGAACTGTGTTTTTAGAAAACATTTTTTTTATGTTTTAATCCCTTTGATGTGTTATCTCTTTCATGCTGTCCTCTGTGGCCAACTCAACCTCGAAACTGCTATGGAGAGATTTGTTTTTATTCACTTTTATGACCGGCGAATCAGTAAAATAAAAGTTGGACCTGTATGCAAATCCCATTCTTTAAACTTCTAAAACATTCCAATATAATGTGCATTTAAATTAAAAAATCAGAGCACGATGTAAACCTAAAGATATATAAAACCACTAAGTACGCTGATACGATTAAAACAGACAATGGAATACATTTTTTAATTCGGATTCCCGTTCTAAAAAGCCTTGGGCGACATTATGCAAAACGGATGGCTTAAAGAATCATCTGGTGCGGACAGTGTTATGCTAAATGGGAAAATTAATCTTGCTCTTGGCTGGTTTGTTGCACACAAATCTTGGACACCCTAGCGACGGCCAAGTAAATTGTGCTTTAAATTTCTCATAGTATTAATAACATTTTATTACTTGTATAAAAATGCAGACAGGTGTTGATGTAGGTTGAGCGTAAATTATATGGAAAAGGTGATTTTAAGGCGATGAGGTTAAAGGCTAACTTTATTACGATATCATGTCTCTTGAGCTCACCTTGAGCTCAGCTTTTCTCCTTCTCACATGTCTATCTTGTTTTACTTGTCCTTTGCACAATGTGGAACTAGCCTACATTTTAGATAACTTCATCAGTATTTTGTCTTTTTTTAAAAAGCCAAAATACAGCTCACGTTATGGCAAGCGTTACCACATACTATGAACGTGTGAAACACAAAGAGTGTCAAACTCGCACTGCTAACCCTGTAAAAACTTCTTCTGGAAGTTCTTTCTTCTTTTTGAAGAATCCCATGTTGTGTGTTTGAAGTAAAGTGGGTGTTGGTATTTGTTGAGAAAGCTTACACTATCAAACTAACCAAATGATGAGCCATTCCAAGCTACCAAGTTACTTATATACGAATGTATTTATACTGAAACTAGCTGTCCCGGCGAACTTCGTACCGCCAATTTTTTAGATCCCGTTCCCGCTGCAACATTTAGGGGGATTAAAAATAGATGTTGGCCGATTCTCAGACCTACTCAATATGCTCACAAAATTTCATGAGAATCGGTCAAGCCGTTTCGGAGGAGTATGGCAACGAAAACTGTGACACGAGAATTTTATATATTAGATAGCTGTCCCGGCGAACTTCGTACCGCCAATTTTTCCCTGCCCTCGTGGCGTCAGATCCCGTTCCCGCTGCACCATTTAGGGGGATGAAAAATAGATGTTGGCCGATTCTCAGACCTACTCAATATGCTCACAAAATTTCATCAAAATCGGTCAAGCCGTTTCGGAGGAGTATGGCAACGAAAACTGTGACACGAGAATTTTATATATTAGATAGCAAACTACAATTCGAAATTCGAACTCAAATTTCAATTTAGTATTTTACGAACGCGGATTAAAAATCAACAGCCGCTGAATAGTGGGGTATGCAATTAATCTTACCGGACTTGTCCGAGCGCTGTCCGCTGTCCGGGACTGTCCTGTAAAGGTCGTAAATCTTGAACACCCGCGTCCTGTCCAGTATCTTGTTGCGCATACAAATATTCGTTCAGTTTTCGTATAATAGATATTTCGTTGAAGAATGACTTTAATTAACTGATCTTGGTTCATTTTGCATGTTTTGTCGTGTTGCTTCTTCCGTTGTAGATTTTTGTTAAGTTGATTTTTGCCATAGAGTTTATTGAGAAAATGTTTAAGTTGCTTTAGTTGATTAAAGCTTTATGTTCATATTTGAGTCCTGACCATTACACTACTAACTAGCTGGTTTGGTTATTGCAAATATCTACTAATGTTTTTTTTATTATTATTATTTTAATTTTTTATTTAGACACAATCGTCGTAACGATAGACTTATGTTTTCCTAAGTTTTAAACTATATCGTTAAGTTAGCTCAAGCATACAACATAAATATACATCCACTTACTCACTATCAAATTAAATTTAAGCACACAATAATAATTGAAACAAAACAATAATTTAATAATTTATACACAATAATAATTTTAACATAATTAAAATATTTACTAGTACATATATCTACTATTTAAAAAGTAATACTGTGATTTTAATTAGTCAACCAAATCTTTAATCATTTTTTAATAAAAATACTCATATCTCACCATGTATCCGGCAGCCTACGTAATCCGGGCTGCTCAATTACTGATCATACGAAAACACCAAAAAAAATACCTAATTAAGCGTTATTTTCCGTTAAAATAATAAAATAATAAATAATAATACAAATAAGCGAAAAAATCTAAGTTAGGCACACAAAAATATATTTTATGCATTTTGCGCACACATAAAATACAACATAAAAATGCATGGAGTCGTAATTAGTTTAGCAGTTGTGAAGACAAAGAGGTCCGATACTTCTATTTCTTACCGTAGCCATAATACCAGATGTGACCTCTTTCCGCCATTTAAGCGGTGTTTTTATTAGACCACGATTGCTCACAATTCAAAAGAATGTCTAATTGAGGTAATTAACAGCCATTTATTTTTGTTGGAAAATGCTTGAAAAGTTCGCTACTATGTGATAACGAAATTGTTGCTACTGATATAATTTTCTTTCATTTCATATTTTTGGAGAAATTTATGAATGATTATTTAAACAATTAATTAAACTTTTGACAGCCTCTGTGGCGTGCGGTAGTAAACGCGACTGCTACGCAGGAGGCGAGGGTTCGATCCCCTTTCAGTGCAAATATTTGTATGCATGATATTTGCATTGGTCTGAGTGCTTCTATGTATAATATGTATGTTTTTACAAAAAAAAGTATCTAAGTATGTTTTTCTGCATTCTAGATCCCATAACACGAGCTAGATAAGATAATCTAGACAGCGTTGTGTAGAATGTTTTGGAATATTTATTTAAACTCTAGCTGTTACTCATGATATCAGAATTCCTAGCGATAATTATGATCTCGGTCCCGCAAGCCACGGGAATATATCCTAGGATAAAAAGTATGGGTATGTGTTATTTTAGACTACAATCTTTCTCTGCCTATACCAAAAGTCAGATCTGTTCAACCATTTGAGCGTAAGCGTTAACTAACAAACATCCAAATGTAATAGGTACCTACCTACATTCAATATGTTCAATCATTCAAAATCTAAACAGTCAAACAGTCTAATTGACGTGTCCTGTATAAAAAAAAACCCAAAATCTTAACAAACTTTCACATTATTATATACTTACTACCTTACCTGGTGAACTTCGAACCGCCAATTCTTTTCCGCCCGCGTGGCGTCTGAATCCATTCCCGTTGCACCCTCTACTATATTAAGCGTGTATTATACATATTATAAACCATCCTTTTGAATCACTCTATCTATTAAATCAAAGAAGCTTCAAAATCTGTTGCGTAGTTTTAAAAATTTAAGCGTACATGGGACGGAAACAAGCTACTTTGTTTTATAATAAGAGTAGTGATAGGACTATTTAAATCAACTTGAATAAACAAAGTACAAAAAGAATATCAAATAACCGTCCTAACTCTGACATCATACTAACCGACGCCGTATTAGATAACCTTTTAAAGGTAAAAGTACTCATTATTGTCTTGAAAAGCATTCTAAAGGTTGTCGACCCCAACTCATGAACTTGGAGATACTACGTAATTCCACATTCCCTCTGCTTTTAGCCGAATGAAATTCGACGTACGGAATAGAGATGAGACATGAAAATGTTATTACGGTTACACTCGAAGAAATTTGGCGCCTTTTCTTTTGTTTTTTAATATAACTAGTTTGCTGTCGACAGGTGATAGCAACGAGTTTTTGAATTTAGATTAAAAATAACGAGCCACAATGGTTAGGAATAAATTTAAGAAGGTTGAATGAAACGAAATAATGCTGACCGAGGACAATATTTTGTTAAGACTGTTGGCAATGTTTTGTAAGAGCATTTTCTAAACTTAGTATCCCTTGTACGTCATTGCTTTGTTAATACCCTTCATATAACCTGCCGGATACGGTGTATGAGACCAAAAGAGTTGATTATAGAGATGTCCAATCATTCGAATCCCACCCTGTGTACCACCGACTTGATGCTACATCTGACAAGCAACTGACCTTAGCTGAAGAAACTAAAACTACTATAGATTAGTAATTAGTGTTGTCGAAGTTATTTGTCTTGATTCTAGTGCAAGGCTTTATATCGCTGTTGGGACGTTATATGTGCTGGGAACAGCTAAAATAAAGCAACAAAGGAAAGAGTAGGAGAGCCGACCTTATGCTCCTAAGCATAAATGAAGCAATCTGTGCAGAACTTATAATTCAAAATTTTATTTATGTTTTCAAAATGTGATTTTTGATGAATACTAAAATCAATTCAAGATCGTGGATAAAAACTTGATCCTGGATTTAAATCTTACGCTTTAGACTTATAAATCTCTGCTAAGCTATTCATGCGTCACAGTGACGTGTGACGTTTTTAAACGAGGGTAACCATTTTGTATTAACGCGGGAAATGCACCGCTTAAGCGTAAACCAAATTTATTTTATTTTGTCACATCTATTGAAGCGTGCATTCAAATGTTAAGTGACTTTATGAACATATCGATATTCCATTTTTCCGAAGTTTTATCACTCTGGTATCTAACATTAAAAATACTTACAGACACACCACTGCGTTTATAAATTTGTATAACACATGTTAATAAAACAAAACAATTTAGATAACAATCACGACATTATAATCTTATAATGAACATATTTCATAATTCACTCAGTTCGATTTAACAAAAAAATATTCATGCAAATGCGTCCCTTGTAAAATGTATACTCGTAAAAAATAATTTCAATCACATTACAATGCAGTTAATTAACCCAATCCATGTCGACCGTATTTCCGAAGTATTAATTAACTACTTTAATAATTAAGGCAGGCAATCGCACACATTTATCAGAACCTACTGTAATCTACTTCTGATTCTGTGAATTGAGAGAATTTTGCAATAATTGACAGTGATATAAAATATAAATATAAAATAATAAATAAAATATATTTTTTTAGGAGAAGGCTAGGGGCTAGTTATCATCATGCTATGATACTTAGGCACCAAGTAATAAGAAAAAGGTACCTATCTAAAATTTTGTAATAGTCGTAGGTCGTAGGATACTTAGGCAACAAGTAATAAGAAAAAGGTACCTATCTAAAATTTTGTAATAGTCGTAGGTCGTAGGTAACAGGAGTAGGTAAAGGTGCACCTTTTGAAATACAAGTCGGTAATACGACTCCCGTAGAGGGGCAAACAGAGAAAGGTTCCCTCCAACGAGGTATATTGTTGGTGAAAATAAAATATATTCGGAAATAGAAATAAATAACGTTGTGTCTAGTATTGATTTTAACATTATTTCCAAACCTTACAAGGGCTCAGAAGCAAGGCTCCATACTGGTTCAAAGTGAGCCGATAAAACATAGATTTATCACTTTTTTATCGAATGGAGACTACTAAGCTCACCTACTCCTAACGCAAACAATTTTGTTTATACTGGAGATTGATGGCACGTGGTGGAATCTACTACATATGTTGAATAATACACTTGTAATTTTCCACAGAGTTTGGGTTTTGGAATATCCCAACCATCAATGTAAACCTTTGAGAATGCCGTAAGGCGAAACCAGTTAGGTTCAGAAATAAAATTAAACTCTATGGAAAAATACAAGTGTATTATTCAACATGAAAACAAGATTGGTTACCTAGAAGGGTTAACGAATACGTATTGTTGTCAAAAGGTTTTGGTACTGGTTTGCTATAAAAAAAAAACAATAACACGAGAGGACTGCAAACTGCAACAGTCGCAAATAGCCGGTAGAAATACCAAGGACGCAATTTTAAAATCGCCACAGCTGTACGGTAGCTCTGCGTTAGAGGGTGAGGAGACACAACCTTATTACAATAACTCGGTCCACCCTATCTCCTACTAGAAGATTAAACCCCTTCCTGCGATCTACTTTTACGGCGTCTACGAGATGAAAATAACCAGCTGATACTTTTCTATATTTTTATTTTATGACCTGATCAACATCGGAGCAAAATAAAGCTATTTTCTATCTCGGTGTTAATTTAAGTCAAGGTACAAGAAGTGTATAGAGATACTATCCAAAAGGTTAATAAAGGTTTATAAAAATTTTGATGATTAATTTTGAAGACTCGTTTATGTCGCTGAAATTGAGTTTTTAGGGCTTCGTAGACATCACAAAATACTTATACTAGTTTCGTTATGTTCTCTGTCCATCTATCTACAGCTTAGCTCTGAGACCTTTTTTTCGTGCGGAAATCCACCACGGATTCCTCCCCCGCCGCAGCCGGAAGGGGAGGTTATATCGGACTCAAACCGACAAAAACCGCACGCCGACTGAGGGTCGTGGTGCTAGGCCGGAGGTGAGGTTGTCTTCGACATATCCCTACCATCCCGGCTGTCCCAGGGCCATCCCTTGCGGTCTGGCCCCCCTCGGGGCTTAGCTCTGAGGCCAATCTTTAATTTGGTGTGGATAGTAGTGTGTTTCTCACGGTAATGCCCATGAAGTAAAAGTATCTTAAGCAATGTAGATAAAGAATTTACAGAAAACAGACGTCATTTTAATTTTAAAAGTTATATAAACTGCGTGCTTTTTTTTTTCGTGCGGAGATCCCCTCGGATACTTCCCCCGCCGGAGCCGGAGGGGGAGGTTATGTCGGACTCGAACCAACTAAAACCGCATGCTGTCTGTCAAAGATTTTTGAATAAACACCTGTCTGATATGTTTATCCATAATGCAAATCAAAGATGACAGGATTCAGTTACCAGTTCAGGTACCTGTCATATTGAGATATTTTATTTCTTGCGTACAATAAAGAATTAAGAAAATTGAAAACAGCAAATCTCACTTTACAGACAATACAGATGCCATTACAGTTAAAATGATTGAACATATAATTTCAATTTCTGTAGTTATTTGTATATGGTAGTAATTGAAAAATACTCCACTCGACAACTAATCCATTTTAAGACAACATCAACATGAGGTATGCCGTTCTCCCCCTATTGCCTCTTCCCTTTAAGCGACCACGAGAACTCTGCAAACATTCCTACCGTTCCATTAACTAATTGTTAATTATCTCCCTATCCGCCCCTTACAACGATGACGTTTTGATGGAGACGCTTGTGCTTTTTTTAGGGATCCTTCAAGTGGCATCAATTTTCTTTTAAAATTCTTGCTCTTTTTAATAAGGAAAGACATTATTAACTTTAAACTGCCAATTAATATTTTTATAAGGGGGTTTAAAACATACTATGAATTTATCATGGGTTTTGTTACATATGCAATAATTAATAAATTAATATTGAAAGTTAAAAAAACAGTATCTTAGTATTTATTTAGCGATTATGGCTCTAGATAATTCTGTATAAAATGTCATACAATATTTATTTATTTTAAGATATTATTATATTCTCATTCATTTAATGAAATACATGAAGTAAGTTAGCAAAAATCGAACTCACCACCTTTTACATAACAGTCGAACACTAATATCACTACGCCACACGTTCACTTTCGAAATACCAAGGTATTGGAAAACATATTCAAGTAGAACCATGGGGCTCGAATTCAAATTCATTTCTAGGTGCTCTCAGGGGGCTTCATAAAACGCAGATGGAGGTTGCGAGTGCAAAATTCGTGTGCTTACATAAAAATATGGCATTGCATTTTTAAAACTGCAAAAATGATATCGTAAACGAAATATAAAATATTGAGGAAAGGGTGTCAAAAGGAAAATATTTTAGACTAGCTTTTGCCCGCGGCTCCACCCGCGTGGAAGTCGGTTCAGTGGTTTAGGCGTGAAAGCGTAACATACAGACAGACAGACAGACAGAGTTACTTTCGCATTTGTAATATTAGTATGGATATGGATTTTCATGCACTAATTGCCTGTTTGATTCATGTGACAACGTTTATGTGATTTCCTTTAAAAGAAGCCTTTAACGGGAGTATGGAAAATATACTTAATATGGAATGGAGCCGGGGAATAAATAGTTTATAAGATCAACCACCTTTTATTTACTTCCCTGGTCTCTGTAATCCTCCAAGATTACACATCGCTTAGATGAAAAATTGTATCAAAATTGGAGAAGTTCTCCTTAACTTCTAAATGGTAACATGAAGTTGCACAAATTTTCTCTCACGCATATACCGTCTCCGTTCTGTCATGGGCAAAAATTACTGCAATGATAAGAAAAACTCAAACGTTCACCTCTAAGCAAACAATGACAACTTCTAGAACAAATTCAAATCTCTAAGCTCAAGAATAAAATCAGAGATTCAAATTCTAACACCGCGATAGTGATCTCCAATCTAACTTTGACGATTCTCCACGTCTGTAGGTACAATACAACAGTGAACGTTGCAACTGTACCTACTTCTCGTATTCCTGTTAACTTTTCCAATATTTTGTACGCTCAACTGGTGAGAACAATTCCCGTATAAGGTAGGTAACAAATCGTCAAGCAGGAAGAAACAGAAAGCTTCTAGAATGTTTAAAATTGGTTTGGGTCCGGTGGACGTAAAACACATCGTTTTGTACCGATTGAAATTAGAATTGAAATTGCTCAAGGGAAGAGCTGTGACAGGCACAAATTTACGAAGGAAACTTTTACCAATCAATATTGTTGGTCGTACATTTTATTTTCCATTTTATTATTTTATCTGTAACTTCTGTTGTTTCATCAGGTTTTGGGGTCATTGGTTCTTACATTTGAATAAAATGAATGTAATGACTCGTATGTGAAATAACATAATATTTGCTCAAAAGATTAATATTGCCATTCAACGGGGCAATGCCGCCAGCCTTTTGGGCAGATTACCAGTCGACGTCGATAGCGGGGAATTTATCGGTGCCTGAACTTTTTGACCCGTCTTTTATATTCTTGTAAATACTTTAATATTAATGTTAGTTTTAGATCTATAATTAGTAAAAAATGTAATTGGTCATTGAATAAATTCCTTTGCAAAAAAATACAATTACATGATATTCTGACTTAGTCAAATCCCTTCAAAACTTTTCCTGGAAAAGGACGTATTAATCAATTCACATTCTTTATTGTACAACACATAATTTATACACATTCATGTGTATATAAATTAAATATGATATTATATTGTTCCGACTTCAAAAAAAGAATTGAATATAGAAGTTCAAAATCAAGTAGCCTTCAAATACGGAAACATTATTCACGTTAGTGCGAAAGTGATCGAAAGTCATCATTTCGAATGTTTACCGCCGCGGTGCACGTTAATATGAAAGTATTCCAAATCAATTCATATAATTTCGAATGTTTACCACCGCATTGTATTTTAATGTGAATGTACTAATGTAACCCATTTTACATCGATTCATACAGACATGTACGAAAACGGATTTCATACTGGCCTGAAATTTCGGATGTTACAGGGCAACCCTCCGTTACACTGAAACTTTAAACATAACATAATAGATATTAGAAACACGCCTAACCCATTGCTCTAAAAGGGTTAGCACTCTATCGCATAGGAGATCTATATACCGACATAGTCCTTAAAGTTACATCATCTGCAGGTGTACTTTCCGCTACAAACCTATTAGGTTAAGGCTTCGTCAGATCACCTCAATTAAATTGACGTTCGGTTTACTGTTACGAGTACCTGGATTCTCTGATTAGTTTATCAAAGCAAATTATTCTAGAGTAATTTCATTAAAAACTGTAGTCTATAAACGTTAGGATGAAGATGCAATTAATGGCAAATAAGATAAAGCTGCGTTTACGCAAGATAAGATGAACAGAAGCGGGACTCAAGCCACATGAAGTTGTGTAGTGTGATGCTCTACACTACACGAATTCATGCCTGGAGCAAGCCAAACGTGTGAGTCTCGAAGGAGCATTTAAGTAATACCCTAGGGTTGCATTTATCTATAGGCCGTGATAACCACCTTCCATCAGGTTAATAATGTGCTTGTCTGCCACCTAAGCGGTATAAAAAAGTATTTTATGTAAATTTTCAAACCTCAGGTAGTCGATAACTTAAAATGTGTTAAGGTAATATCGATAAGGCTGTAGTGTACCTAGTTTTTAGTTTGAATGCTTCGATAGACACTTTCCAGAACCCCACTTAATAAAATATTATGAGGGAAATACGTGTGTCGATGAAGAATTTCAATTCTTTGCGTAATTCGTTCAACAAAGAAAGTAGGTACTAGATTTGAGTCGGCATTGTATGCACCTGGGGGAGAACTTCAGTCTGACACGTACCTATTGTTCTGGATAGGAAAGAGGAGGGTCAGATAATTAGAATAGCTCAAAGCAAATCAAAAAGGTAGGTAAACGTCTCTACGCAATTTCCAAAGTTCAAAAGTGTAAATGGCCTTGGGATTTCTTATTATGTGAAGTGTCTATACATTGTGGATGTTTAAAAAGAAACACTTGGGTTATGTTATATGAACGATACTGAACACAAATATTTTTATACAATAATGTTAGCGGGAATTAACGTGGTCACCGGCTGAATGACTCAGCGGTGCACGCCCGCCGTCTTCGAGTTCGTGATGTAGAAGAGTGACCAAGGCCGGTGTGACTTGGTCGAATCGTCAGGCAAATCAAAAGGCATGCATGTACCTATACCATGATAAATATTATGAAACGCGATACTTAAAAAAAAATATTTTTACAAATATTATTTTCGAAATTCTTGTTCTGCGATTGACGTGGAGAACGCAGTGCCGCGGGCATAATATACTATTACACTACATAATCCTCATTTTTCATACAAATAATACATCAACTGCAGACAGTAAACAAACCGGTTTTTTTTTAATTTAGGGTAAAAGCCGGATAGTTGCGCCACTTTTCAAAAAAGCTATATAATAAAGAAATATGTGCTTAATAAGAATATTTCAACATGTATATCAAATTATAGGTCTTTAAACTACTATAGAAGCCAATTGTAAAGAACCTAATTATTATAGGTTTTGAGTAAAACCTGTTTTATTTGACCTCTTAAAGAAAGGATAGTTGCCTACTCTAGCGGATAGTTGCCTAACGTAAATAATACCTCAGAGGATACTTGCCTCATGCGGGGATAGACGCCTCACAATGATTTTTGAAGAAAAACAAATTGATATCGATTTACTCAACCAGTTTTTATTATTTATTGCAATCTTTTATTAAGTACTAATCAACGTTATACAAAATATTAAACCATTAAACTATAAAATATAACAAAAATAGCCTCTAAATCAATATTTAATAGGCCACGGTAACCACTTTCCATCAGGTCTGCTACGTAAGTGGTATAAAAATAATAATAATAAATAGTCGTATCAGCCCATGGGCTGATTGCTAAGAGCCTCGACCAACACCTTAAGAGGCTCGCGCTGGGCAGCTGGATCAAGAACCTGATGCAGAGGGCGGTACTCCTCGACATGGTCGCATAGTGAGGAAGTTCCTCTCTCTGGAGCCCTGACCACCGGTAGCTTGGTCCCTGTACTCGATGCCGGTGGGATACTATTTTTTATATTTTTAAATAGATGTTTTTTTTATATGTATTTAAAAATATAATTTATAAGTTGTTTTAAATGAATAAAGAGGATAATAATAATAAGGAATCTGAAAAAGTACCGACATGGGTGGGCCTAGAATCCACGACCTGAATACTTATTGTATTCCAGCTAAGTTATAGTATCCACAATGAGTAAAAAACACAAAAAGAAAATATTTGCTTTTGTTCGTTAAAGAAGTTATAGTTGCGGATAGTTGCCCCCAGAACAACTATCCGCACAAGTTTCTAGGGCAACTATCCTTTTAGATACGGATACTTGCCCTTTTAATTTGCGAAATAAATAATAATTATTTTACAATAATATGTAGTAAACTTTCCAATTTAAAGCCTAATGCACGCAAAGAAATAACAGGTGGATTGAAACCACAATTAGTAATAAAAATATTCAACAGAAATAACTTAACAATATAATATCGACGCCTGTCGAAGATTCACCGCGGAAGATTTTCGCTCGCACGAGTGAAACGCGTGAGTCTATGGTGATGGTTGATGTGGCACTGAGGTCTGCGGGAGGGGTACTTATAACTACAGTAAAGCGCTAATGCCACTTAAATCCGTAACATACTGTATTCGAAACCGTGGGAAGTATCCCACTGGCGCAACTATCCGGCTTTTACCCTATCCGGCTTGTTACTAAAACGGTGCCTACCTGCATCCGACATTAGCTTCAGGCGAGGTCAACAACACAGCTACATTCTCTAAAGGGGTACCAACGAGATTACCGGTAGGTAAGTGCACGGCGAAAGGTATACCCTGGGGATAAAATACATGTTTATAGCTCTGCAGTGATGTATAGAATGTTGAAGGGTTCGATTCCATTAGGTAGTTCGTAGTGTATTTATTTAACAGACATGTTTATTTTTCATTAAAATATTCATAGAGAAAATAGAAAACATACTAGTTAATATGATTGTGTAAAGGTGAATATCAATTAGCCAATCACAATTCAACTGAGTTTTTAAATAAAACACATTAAAAAAACACACCTATACTCCGTCCATTCGTTTTTCTTTTTGACAGTTTGAGACAATTTGAACAGTTTGGTACCGTTTCGATTCGAAATAATTATCGATTTTACTTAAGAAAATTTTTCAATCGATTTAGTGCATCGACATATTTTTAATAATATACAAATATTACATATTTGTTTATCAAGTTTTTTAAAATTACAAATAAAGGTGATATGACACCTGAAAACTGGGTGACTGTCGTATAGAGAGTAAGAAAAATAAAATGTCTGATCGGGATCGAGACGTTGTAATTTACTATATAATAATAATAAATATTTCCCAACGTTCTACACAACGCAATATAATGGATCAATAATTGATTATTCAAGTAACAGAGGACTCAACTGATGAGTCTAGTGTAAATTATGAAGAAGAGTCTGATAAATCAATAATGTAATAAATAATATTAACAAAATCGATTTGTAGACAATTGATCGAATTATTTTCAAGATCTGCTTTATAGTCTGTATCTGTTTGTCATGCATAGGGCACTTCACTAAGTGGGCGTTACCCGTCAATAAAGTATTACATTACTGTAGTACAAGTACATTATTCCGTAAATGTCAAAAAGAAAATAAACGAATGGACAGAGTACATAATAGTAGATTGTATAACAAGGGAGCCAAGTAGTATTTTTACGGCGAGGGCGTTACTTTGAATGAAGAGCAAAGCGAAGGATTCTAGAATAGAATCCCGAGCGTAGCGAGGGATTCTAACGTAGAATCCTCAGCGCAGCGAGGGATTCAAAGTACACCGCCCGAGGGAAAAATAATTTACTCCCGAGTTATACACTCTACTTTTCATCCCCGTTTTATGAGAAAATATAGTTCTCCCGAGATTTCGGGCGTAACAAGTTTTGTACGGCGTTGTTAGCTTCTATAATATCTAATTGTTTCAAGAGTTAATGCATTGTCACTTCCTTAACTCGAAGTAGTACTCATATTATTTTGCAAAATACAACTTCAATAGGTAATGTACTAATTACAACAGAGAGGTAATTGGCGCTCTTTGTTTTTTTTTTTAGTTAGCACAGGTCACCCCGAGCTATGCAGCCAACACGTACCAGCCAGCAATCCGTACAATTTGAGTTCGATTTCTATGAATGATAATGTTCCAAATTCAAATCCCTTGTACGGCCCGCTGCTGGGCTCTGAACAGAAAAGAGCTATTTTGCGCCCCGCTACAGTGACAGTAAAGTGTTTTTTTTCGAATAGAAGGGATGAAAAGATTGTTTACTTTTAGTTAAATGCCTAACCAAAAGGAGTATAATAACTGTCATAGCAAGAACGACTATACATTCCTACTTGGGCTGTGCGGTAGTAAGATTTTCTTTTCTGGTTAATTAACCTAAGTTTTCTATTCTTGTGGCAGTGCCGTCGGCTAGTTCGCCCTCTTGCGGTGGCAGATCGACGTTACCCAACAAATTTAATTAATTATTATAATCATTTTCTTCTTAGTTATTTCATTCTTAGGATTCATCATCATTATTACTGTGATATCATCATCATTCTCTGTGCCTATAGTTTGAATAGTTGAACTTTTGAGAGCTCCAACTACCCGTTACGACTACCACGGTACCCAGACCAATGCATACAAATATTTGCCAGTGCAAATATTTGTATCGGATTTGTACGGGAATCAAATCTCGGCCCCAGTGTCCCCTGCCATCAGGCTGCAGAGATTGTAATACCTATATATATCATTTAAATAATAATAAGTTAGTTTATTTACGAGCTTTAAAATCTAAGTTCATGCGGACGAATTCGCAATGCATGGCTAATCTATCTTATTGGGCATAATATAGATTAGCCTCTTTCATACATTTATAATATTTACCATAGGTACAACATTGGTGTATACCTATAGTCTACAGACTCATTTCAGACCTTCATAATGACTAGTACTCACGTCGTTAAGTATGCGTAATATCCAGTATATTACCTCCATGCGTGCCCTGAGTAAAGTCCCGTACGGCAAATGAAGTAATTAGGTTCCTTGAAATATTTCATTTGGAATGGAATATGTTCTAATTATGTGTTATAGTTAGTTACAAGCATGGCGCGAAATTATTGGATCTGGTATTTGGTGCATCTGGGTTATGTTTACGTTAACGATTATTTTGATATTCTTAACTTGTTCGTGTGGGACGCAAAAATTACTGCACGGAATTTGTTAATTCTTTTTTAGAAAGAACTTGATCATACTCAAAATCTAAAGTATATTTCATCGCAATTGGTAAGAATCGGATATATGATAAAACGTCGCGTCAACCGACATCCAAGCAAGCAATAGCTAGTAATTTATATTGTGAGCAAAACACAAGAGAGAGAAAGTACGAGTATCTAAATGACGCGGGGCTCTGTGGTGCCCCCTGCTATTATACGTCATGGAATAACTCTCTTTGACGTCAAAAGCAGACATGTCACATACTGTGACGTTATGGCATCGAGCATGGCATGTTTTGCTACAAATATTCGTGATTATATGCAATACCCAATAACTTCAAAAATATCATGAAATTCTATTTTTTTTCTATATATTTCCGACTGTAGAGAGAGATATGTACCTGTTGTTTATATGCCTGATAGAGAGGAACCAATTGACGATAAAAGAATTCTTTCTAGCCTACAGATTTCTAAAAGGAAAATGCCTACTTTGCAAATCTATCCAAGAGATTTTAGTCCCTCTAGACAAGTGGTAACTCGCTGGCTGGCATAATTATCATGGAATAGAATGACATCTTTATTTATTTATTTAATATTCATGCACACACAAAGCGAATAAATAACATACAATGGATGTTGAAAAGTTAGTACATTGGTACTGCTTATTTCTATAAGAAATTTCTCCCAGCAGACCGGCGAGAGGAGATCGTGACACATACGAAAATTGGTGTGATTGTGTATATAGTAATTAGAGAGAAAACTATAAGTGCACACACACGCTTAACATTATAAAAGGTACAGTAGTACTTAATATCTAAATAAATATACCATATTAAGTATCATATATATTTTATACTAACTAAAAAATGATATACTAAATATATTCTACATAAACCTAAATAATATCAAATATACATAAACATACACAGTACAATAAATAAGCAAACATTTATGCATAAATAGGAGAATCACCATCCCTCCTCCGCCCACGACTTGACGTCACTGAACAGAAGAGAGATAATGACTGCGAACTTTGCTTTTAAATACAGACAGCGTGTTGCTGGCTCTGATGTCAGACGGTAGCGAGTTCCACAGTCTGACCGCTTGCACGGTGAAGGAGTAAGAGCAGAAATCAGTTTTGTGGGATGGGAATTTAAGGAGAAATCGGAGGCTTGATCTGCACGGAGCATCAGAGGCACGAACAAATGAGAAACGCTCCCTCAGGTAAGATGGTGCAGAGGGGTTGTGCAGAATATTAAAAAGGAGACAGAGAATTCGAGTGTTTCTACGGTGGCGGATAGGGAGCCACTTGAGTTCTTTACGAAACTGCGAGACGTGGTCGTACTTCCTCAGATTGAATACGAACCGAATACACAAGTTTTGCAGTCTCTCCAATTTGTTTAAAAGTTCCTCAGTGGCATCTAGGAAACAGGCATCAGCGTAGTCGATAATAGGTTGGATAAGGGTTCGGGCAAGAGAGATTTTAGTTTTTAAAGGTAGAAAACTCTGAAGACACCTCAGGGAGTGAAAGCTGTAATGTACCTTTCTGGGTGTATCTTTATGGGATTTAACGTATATATCAGTCGTCAACGAACATCAAATACCTCAAATTGTAGAATAGAATGAGAGGAGCAGGTTACAATTCATTCACATGATCATTTCCGTTGCTCGACTTCCCACACCAATGACCATCAGGAAACCCCGCAGAGACAGCATTCTCTTTGCTACTATAGACCCCTCAGAAAAGTAAACAAGAGGTATTCCTTTAGAGAGAGAGCATTCCCTCATTGATGTTTTGTAAAATTTATACGTCGTTTGGGAATACCTTGGCTAATTCCTTAATTTATTTGCCAGTAGAAACATGTACGTTTGTATTTTTGATCTTTATTCCTGTTTTATGTTGTTAGCAGGTACACAGTCGGTTCAGCAATTTATGCTGAGTCTTTTTAACGTCAGCTTACGCACAGTTTTTTATAGCATTAACAATACGCATTAACAAAAGGCGGTAGGTGTGAAAACAGTAAACAAGTGTCTGAAATTGCTCCAAACAATTTAAATAGTTTTTATTTATATTTTCCAGTTTTTTTTGGCATAATCTTTTATTATAACTAGTTACAAAGTAATACTCACGTTTGTGGCATTATATGTGAACTCTAACCAACACTAAACACCACCTGCCAGCTTCATACAATCACAAGAACATTTTGCAAGAGCAGATTACAAGCACTGAAAATGTCACAACTAGATGAAATCCAATCCGTGCAGAAAAGCCTTGAGGAAAGTTTCATTAGAAAAATGGATGAACTTCAAGCGCAGCTACAAGTTGGAAGTACAGCCAAGGACACGGTAGCGAAGGTTGCGGATGAGTTCCGAACATTCAGGGAGCTTATATTTAGTATTTTGGGGCTGCTCCGGAAACAAATATCCGAATGTATCTCGGCTACTGATTCGGTTGATGCTTGGCAGCGTCGCAAAGCTATCATCTTCTCAGGTATTCCAGAAGCGGATAAGAAGGAAAGCTGTACCAATACCATCATGGGTATCTTGCACGATCAGATGAGTTTGAAGGAGATCAAGACCGGTTCCATCAAAACTTGTCATCGCCTAGGGGCGCTTATACCAGGCCGCAATCGTCCCATCCTAGTGAGGTTTGACACAACAGGTACAAAGTCTGCTGTCTGGAGCGCGAAGACGAGGCTAAGAGGGTCATCCATATCGGTTAAGGAGTTTTTAACTAGGAACCGACAGGCAGTATTCATCAAGGCCCGCCTGCACTTCGGGATGCGTTGCTGTTGGACGCAGGATGGCGTTGTATTGGTCAGAGCGCAGGACGGACAGCGCTGCAAACTCACTACGTCAGAGGAACTCCAACGTCTCATCGAGAAGTATCCCAAGCCAACAAGAAGAGCCAATGACTAGTGTTCACATAAGTATTGTACTTCTATTCATTGCATATTTCTTACACTTAAATAATTTCTTGTGCCCTAAGTCCATTATCTTGTTATTTCTCTGAGTCATGACGGTATGTTTGCAATGCTTGTATTAAATTCACATAGACTGTCTTTGTTTACCTACTTTTCATGTTATTTTTCTTTTGTAAAATCTAAAATCATAGTACATTCATATGACAATGTCACTTTGACGTCTGATTCAAGTTTGACGTTTCGACTCAATTCATTCTGGCACAAGGGTTTTTTGCACTATCAGATTTATATAAATTTTCTCCATCGTATTATTTTGCTGCGTTACCTACTTAGTGTGTTAAAAGAATTAAAAATTTTCAGTGATTGTTAATGTTTGCTGGCGGGTGGTGCAGAGACTGAGATCTACAACTACTCAGCGTCTTTATTTGACTGGTACATATTTTTTATTTTATTATACTATTGGATATTTCAGTACGATATATATTATTTATTTTTTATACTATTTATTTAATTAATATGAGTGATTGTGACTCCTTCCACTCTGCTTATGATACTGATACGCCGTCTGATGATAATAGTTTCTGTTCGATTAACAATAATGCGCCAATATTTGGTAATATACTTCGTGAATGTTTTGAACAGGATTTGGGACGGTCATTTAATGTTTGCCACATAAATGCACAAAGTGTGCCCGGACATTATAGTGACCTCGTAGCAACCTTTGCCGACTCTCACGTTCATGCAATTTTGATTTCCGAAAGCTTTCTGAAACCGAACCTTCTCTCCACTTATTTCCCACTTCCAGGATTTGTTTTGATAAGGAACGATAGGTTGGGTAAGGAGGGGGGTGGTGTTGCCATGTACCTTCGCAGTGACCTTCCTTTTAAAATGGTTGCCTCATCTCCCTCACAATACTCAGCTAGTGCGGAGTTCCTCTTCCTGGAGGTTTGGGTCAGGGGTGCCAAAACGCTCCTTGGCGTTGTCTACAGTCCCCCCACGGTTGATTATTTCACTGATTTTGAATTGGTATTAGAATCTTTGGGGTCTGAGTACGAGCATCACATCATCATGGGTGACTTTAACACCAATCTTCTTGCAGTGGACTCTTCAAGGGCTCACAAGCTTCTCCACATAGTCGAGTCAGCCAGTCTTCATGTTTTACCACTTAAGGCCACACACCATAATAAAGATGTGGAAGACACTTGGCTCGACTTGATACTTACCTCTATTCCTAGTCTTGTTAACTTTCACGGTCAGTTCCTGGCACCGGCCTTTTCTCACCATGATCTTATCTATGTCTCTTATATCCTTAAACCTCCTAAAGTCAAACCTAAAGTGCTGCATAGGCGTTGTTTTGGGCGCATGGACAGCAATAAATTGTGTGCTGATGCCGCTGTGATCAACTGGGCACCATTAACGGACGCTACCACAGCTGACGATAAAGTTTTGTTTTTTACCAATGAGGTAAACAGCCTCTTTGACAAACATGCCCCTGTTAAGAGAGTGAAGTTAAAGTATCCTCCAGCACCATGGCTTACAAACGAGGTTAGAATGGCCATGAAACGCAGAGACCGGGCATTTCTCAAATATAAAAATAATCGTACGGACCTAAATTGGGACACTTACAAAACTGTCAGGAATCGGTGTAACATGGTGATACGGAACGCTAAACGCCGACACATCTTTGATAATATAACTTGCTCATCACCAGCTGATGTCTGGAAGTTTCTTGGGACTTTGGGAATTGGTAGAACAAGGCAGTTAGAGCTACCCAAGACAATTGAGTTAGATGCCATTAATCGTCATTTCTCCACCTCTCCTGCTATTGATGGCCTAATCAAGCGTCAAACGGTAGACTTCATAGCCGGACTGACCAGTCCCAGTTGCACACCCTTTCAGTTTTCTCCAGTCACGTCGGATGAGATCATAAAAATCATCTCGGCCATCAAATCAAAAGCAATGGGCTGCGACAATATTAGTCGCCGAATGGTTACCTCCGTCCTTGATCATCTCCTTCCGGCAATCTCCCATATCATAAACTTTTCTCTAGATACTGGACAATTTCCTACTTTGTGGCGGAAAGCTTATGTCCTTCCCCTTCCCAAAATTTCTAATCCCTCCCTTCCAAGCCACTTTCGCCCGATCTCAATCCTACCCTTTCTATCCAAAGTGCTGGAGGCATGTGTGCATAAACAGTTATCTAATTATATACATCGTAATAACTTACTAAGCCCCCTTCAATCAGGATTCAGACCAGGACATAGCACTACCTCCGCACTCCTTAAGGTAACGGGTGACATCAGGGATGGTATGGAGAAGACTATGGCTACGATAATGGTCCTAGTAGACTTCTCCAACGCATTTAATTGTGTCAACCACGACATACTTTTAGCCATTCTCACCCATATTAAGATCTCATCCGACGATCTGGATTGGTTCTCATCATATCTTCGGGGACGTCAGCAGTCAGTTTGTGCCGGTGAGATGTCATCGAGCTGGTGCAATCTGGACTCTGGGGTCCCTCAAGGCGGTATACTTTCTCCCTTTCTTTTCTCCATATTTATAAATTTCATAACTCCTGATCTTCAAAGTACGTATCACTTGTACGCCGATGACCTGCAGTTGTACAGCCAAGCCCCCGTGGACAACATTTCAGAGGCTATTGACAGAATAAATTCAGACCTGGGTTTTATACGGAGCTGGTGTGACAGGTTTGGACTGGCCGTTAACCCTGACAAATGCCAGAGTATCATAATAGGCAGCAGTCATATGATGAGTAGGTTGAAGGACGTGGCCATGCCAGCAGTTGTGTTTGATGGGAAAGTCATTCCTGTCACACTTAGTGTTAAGAACCTGGGCTTACACATTGACTCAACCCTGAGTTGGCGGGTACAAGTCACTAACGTTTGCCAGAAGGTAACGGGAACACTAAGGGCTCTCTACCGCTTAAAAAACTTTCTTCCACCCAGAACCAAGACAATGCTTATGCAGGCTTTGATTTTTCCTATCTTCGACTATGGTGATGTGTGCTATTTCGACCTGAATGCAGATCTGCTCAATAAACTTGACCGACTTCTCAACAATTGCATTCGATTCGTCTACAATCTTAGGAAGTATGACCATGTTTCGGATCAACGTGCAGAGCTGGGTTGGCTACCCATCCGACGGCGACGCAGTCTAAGAGCTGTCACTTTGATCTATACTCTGTTGAATTCTCCCAATGCCCCTTCCTACTTAAAATCCCATCTCCACCTTCTCGGTTCGAACCATACTAAAAATCTACGCTCCTCTAACAATCTTCTTCTTCACTGTCCCACTCATACTTCAAGCCTTGTACACTCCTCCTTCTCTGTACAATCCATTCTCCTCTGGAATGCGCTACCGTTGGAAGTCAGGATGTCCCCAAATCGTTCAATATTCAGAAACAGAGTACGGCAGATGTATAGCGAACCATAGGCAGAATAATAATAATATTATATAAGATTTTTCTATAGGACATATTATATATTTATATATATTGTAATTATTGTGTATATATTGTGTAATCCGGTGTATGTACAGTATAAAGTATTTGTGAACGTATGTATGTATTTATGTATATGTGTATGTATATATATATATAGGTATATGTAGGTATTTGTATATGTATATGTATGAGTGTGTATGTATATGTGGGTATATTTAAGTATATTATCATATTTGCCGTTTTTATGTATCATAATTACTCCGTAATAGATCGATACTTCGAGCACCTACCTAGACAAATCTCTGCATCACCCTAAGGTTGACTGGTAGAAAATGCCTACGGCATTAAGTCCGCCTTTGTACACATATTTTATATTTGTGCATAAAGAATAAATAAATAAATAAATAAATACCTATTGTGCGGTAAGAGGTAGGTAGTTTTTTACGATTTTTCGATTCAGAAACCAACCAAAAGAGCTGATGTTACCTTTTTTTACTTACTACGAGCATGCTTTTAAGATAGGACCAAATCGTTATCTATTACTTATTATTCAGCCACAGTATGACGAAGTTTAGAGAGCTTTTTTAGCATGAAAAACGAGTGCAAATAGCAAACACGTCCACTTGTTCATCGTGCATTTGTTTTTTGACACACATCAAAGGATACAATTATACCACCAGTACCTCGGCAATAGCTGGTACACATATTATAATTATTTAACATGTTTCACGCATCAGCACAAAGTGTAGATAGCATGACATGTACACTCACGTGACAAATATTTAGGTAAAAATACAGAGTAGCCGCCGCCGCCTACATGGGTGATGAGCCGCAAAATAAATAACACATAACGAAAGGTACATAGTTCCGCTCAGGTTTTAAAATTGCATTTTCGTGTAATTTGTTTCGCTGAAACTTTTTTCATTGCAGACCTACATGTACCTTTTTTAGCGGATATGCCGAACTTGAACCGATTGAAACCACACGGCGAATAAAATGAGAAAAGGTAGATAAACGATAAGTGTATTATCTCATTTTATCTAGTAAACATCGTAGAAAAACCTGGAAAATTAATAACATTTCCTTCTGCTTTTATAACTGAATCCCCCGTGGAAATCAACGTTTTATTTTTTACGCTCAACAGTTTTGAGAAGTAAGAACAGAAGACGTATTTACTTTGCAATCCCGCTAACAGTATAAACGTAAAAGCTTGTGAAGACATTCAAACGGCTGAACGGATCTGACCAAAAATTGGTGGAGAAATCAATAAAATTATAATAGGGAATAACAAATAGGTTATGTTTTTATCTTGGAATAGGTTGTGGAAATAGGATCAGAATTTGACTATAGTGGAGCAGTGCACTAGAGTACAAAAACAGAGACACTTTTGTTCGTAACCTACTCAAAATAAATAACACAAACTCCAGACTATGAATAGACTAGCTTTTGCCCACGGCTCCAGCCGCGTGGATGTCGGTTATCGCGACCAAACATAGCCTATGTCCTTTCTCAAGGTCTAATCTACCCCTATACCAAATTTCATCAAAATCGATTCAGTGGTTTAGGCGTGAAAGCGTAACATACAGACAGACAGACACATTTACTTTCGCATTTATAATATTAGTATGGATTGTAATTTACGACCTTATTTTTTTACATCTTAAAGTTGCTGGACATAGGCCTGTCGCAATATACGTTAGAGCACCCGAATCTCCGCCTTACGCGTCCAATCTACTCGTAGCTACGCCTAACACGTGCATACCTTCAAGATTTTTACCATAAAAATAAAACTGAAATTCAAGAACAAAAATTAATCTTGCGTCATCGCGTCATCGGTAAAATCACACAAGGAACAAGATCTTCCTTCCAAAAATAAGTAATGACATCTAACTTTTTACAACCCTCAATCAATCTCAAACTGCCACAAAAATTGCAAGGATTTATTTAAAAATGGTATCAAATTCTCCTATCTTGTTCCTTACCGCAACTACTTATTAAGCTGTTCCGGTAGACGGTATCGTTTTACTGGCAAGCTTGCTTTATGAGGGGGAAGTGCAATTACTTACAGAGATTGCACGGTGCGTACCGTTTAGGGTTTCTTAGGGGCGTTCGTGAATTTGTTTATTTAACACTTACCTACCTTGTTATTCATGTGGACGTATCGTGTAATGTTGGGTGTACTATGCACGTATTTGTATCTTTTAGCGCATACGTATTTAGATCCATAGATTATATTATATATGTGAAGCTAAGAACCGTTTACTTGTTAGACGTAATTTGAGTGACAAATATTCAAACATTGAAATTTTTCTTTCACAATATTTATATTACGTAATATTATGATTGGAAATAGGACGAATATATTGATACTTTATATCTAACTAGCTTTTGCCCGTGGCTCCGGCTGCGTGGATTAATAACATAATTTAAGCTGCTTTTTTTTTAAATGTTCAGTTGCTTTTTAAATAATACAAATAGGCCAGACTTATTGATTTCAATTAAGGTGTTGTCGAACTGCAACGTGACCGCGTCTGTTGTGTATTTGTTTTATTCTGTCGTTATAGGTCATTGACGTGAAATAAGGTTGGGTACAGGTCGACAGAGTTCGAAGGTCAAAGGCCAAAAGAATGTTATTACGCCCAATATTGCTTTATGAAATTAAGCCTCTGCTTCAGTGATAATCAGAAGTATATACCTATATCAGAAGTATGTTAAATACCCACAATTCATCAGTCAGTCAGAAAAAAAAATCCAGAAAGGTTGAAATTTGAACCCGGGACCCCACGTTGCACTAATTAAAAAAAAATAATTAGAGAACAAAAATGTATCATAGATTTATTTCCAGAAAAGACAGTGAGTCTATATGTAATGTTTTTAGGATTTCATGAAGACCCAGGCCCCAGGGCCCAAGTCAACTTCACTGGCAAGCCTACTCCTTGAAATTCTTGCTGGTGGGATTTCTAGATTGATAGGTCAGATGAAAATGAAGAAGAAAGAAAGAAAATTCATTTCTTTCTCGCAGCTGCAGCACATACACAGAAATGTTACAAAACAACATGTTAAATAAATAATTCCGACAATTAAAGTTAATTAAATAAATAATAATAGTTTTTATAACGGCAACACTGCTCACTATTATCTCCTTCAGCCCACAGATATCGCTGCCATAAATGTCATATGAGCCAAACTCAAACCAATAGGAGTATGCGGATCCTAGCCTCCAAGTAGAATCCTTAAATTGGACCAAGATTAATGTAAAGATCATGTTGATGAGACAACCAAAAAATAAGCAAGACGCAATGAGGATATACATACGCCCGCAAATCGCCGAAGGGGTAGGCAGAGGAGTATTAACACCCACACTTTGCTAACTGTGATTTTCGGTCCCACTGGGGGTCCCACAATAGGGGGCGAGCCTATTGCCGTCAAGCGGGTACTTAGTCATGAGCTGTATGTTTACTGCCCGATGGAGAACAGACCCAGCCCGTTCACTTTGTACGACACCCACAGGAAGAGATGGGGTGTTCCTATTGTACTTCACCGGGAACCAACATGGCATTCTACTTCACTAGGAATCAACAGCACACTTACATTTGAAAAGTATTAATGTAAAGATTAATACTTTTCAAATATAAGTTGACAGCCTCTGTGGCGTGGTGGTAGTGCACGCGACTGCCACGCAGGAGGCGCGGGTTCGATTCCCGCTCAGTGCAAATATTTGTATGCATGAATATGGCTATTTGCATTGGTCTGGGTGTTTCTATGTATAATATGTATGTATTTACAAAAAAAAGAATATAAGTATGTTTATCCGCATTCTAGATTCCATAACACAAGCTATAAGAAAGCTTACCATGGGTCTAGATAGCGTTGTGTAGAATGTTGTGGAATATTTAAAAAAAAAAAAAAGATCACGTTGATGATGAAGTACCTATTAGAACTAAAAAATATGCAAGACGAAATGAATATGTTACTAAAACTCTATCCTAACAAATTAGGTATGAGTATATACTATATCCTCTTATGTCGTATGTCGTATACAAAAACGATAAAAAAACACGCGATCAAAATACATAACTTATTTTTCAATATGTCTAGGGACAAGAGAGTGGAATTTTATTTTGCCAGCTAAACTTGGCCGACGACTGGCTGAAGCCATAAGGCTATTTTATGGCGGCACCAAACATTCTGGTCGGAGAAGATTTATTGACTTTTACGTTACACTCGCCTTCCTTTTAACATTTTATAGATAACTGTTAGATATTACTACTTGCAGTGTGTATCATATTATGACTTAATAACAGATAGTAGAATATCACTTGAAACACTGTCACATGAAAATAAATAACGTATCATAATATATAACATCCATACTAATATTATAAATGCGAAAGTAACTCTGTCTGTCTGTATGTTACGCTTTCACGCCTAAACCACTGAACCGATTTTGATGAAATTTGGTATAGAGATAGATTAGACTATGAGAAAGGATTAGGCTATGTTTGGTCGTGATAACCGACATCCACGCGGGCGGAGCCGCGGGCAAAAGCTAGTAGATAATAAAAAGGACTTTTCATACAAGAAATGAAGTTGGGTTTAAATAATACAACGCATACTTACGGTACTTTTTTTTTCGTGCAGAAATTCACTCGGATACCTCTCCCGCCGGAGCCGGAAGGGGAGGTTATGTCGGACTCGAACCGACTAAAACCTCACGCGGACTGTGGGTTGTGGTGCTAGTCCGGAGGTGAGGTTGTCTTTGACATATCCCTCGCACCCCGGCTGACCCAGGCATACTTACGGTACAGGTATGTAAGGTAGTTGGGATGGAGCAGATAAATTTGACGAGAATTACAAATTGCTGGTTGATGGGAACTTCATCCCGCGCACGCTCAAGCTGTTGAATGTACTCACTACTGGGGTTTTTTCCAAGCAACTACAATATGTTTCTATCGTAGAAGGTTTTCGCAGAGTTGGCAGCACGAGCGTATCTCCCCTCTCCCCTGGTGTAACCAAGGTAACCACTATTCATGAGGTGGACCCTATCTGCCACCTAATCTTCGTTTTTTTTGTTTATAATAAATTGACATTCATCACGAACATTTTCATGTGTCTTTTTCCTATCTCCTAATTTTAATTAGATAACTACATAAATTACACACATAAAAATTACACAAGCAATGTACAGTATTACAGGTAAAATTGACTCTTAGACCTATAGATTTTGATGGGATCCTATTTTTTTTTAAATATTAGAACCGAAGTTACTAATATTCCCTCTAACCCCACCGACTAAGCTAAAATGCTTGTTGAGTGGGTTCGTAGTGTTCGTAGTGTAATGGCCAGGATCGAACCCGGGACCTCTCGATCGTAAGACCGACTCCTTAACCACTAAGCTATCCATCCATCCAATTTGTATTATTTCACAAAAGTACTTCCGTATGTTTTTTCGCACGTGTATATTGTACCTCTTGACGGCAATAGGCTCGTGACGCCCTTACGTGAACCAATCATATTTGTCGAATGTGAGTGTTAATTATCTGCCTACCTCTTCAGGGATTAACGGGTATGAGTTATGTATGTACTATGTTACTTTTTGTCCATTCATAATAACCATTAACAATCAACGAGATAACGCAGATGCACGTTCTTTTAAATGAGACATTACAAATATTCCCCATTTATCTCGTCACATGCTCTAATTGGCTACAATCGCAAAAAGCCATAGTAATTTGCTACACATTTTTCGTCTAATAGCTTCAATGGATCGTTAAGTTAGTCACATGGCTAACTTGTGCGCGGGGGCTAATTGCGTAATTTCAAATGACGCCGACATATCGTACGTGACATTCTTAAAGAATCCTGAGGGATATTTTATTTTGATCACGTTATATAATAATTATTCTACTTCCTACGATCCTATTAATCCATACTAATATTATAAATGCGAAAGTAACTCTGTCTGTCTGTCTGTCTGTCTGTCTGTCTGTCTGTCTGTCTGTCTGTCTGTCTGTATGTTACGCTTTCACGCCCAAACGACTGAACCGATTTTGATGAAATTTGGTATAGGGGTAGATTAGACCATGAGAAAGAACATAGGCTATGTTTGGTCGCGATAACCGACATCCACGCGGGCAGAGCCGCGGGCAAAAGCTAGTAATTAATATGAGAAAGTTTTTGAAGATTGTTATTCAATCACGCTTTAAAGCTGAACGGATCTGGCTGGAATTTGAGAGTTAATAAAGTCTAGAATAACATATAATGAAGCCTTTTTACTCTTTTTTCCCAGAAATAGGTTCCTATGTGTTGCCAAAACGGGTTCTAAATTACACGCGGGTGAAACCACGGTCAACTGTTAGTGTTATTGATTATGACGTGACTATGCTTCTGTATTGTAATAATGTTAAATGAAAAATGTTTTAGTTGAATTTCGGTCCCGTTGCAGGTCACATCGAAGTTTATTGGGCTCGGTACCTTTTGCAAGCAATCCAAGCAACCTACCGTCTTCAAGTACTTGCAGTATAAATAGTTTCTGATTTTCTCTATTCAGTAGAAGTACCTACACGATGGACAATAATAGATACTAGTGGTCGCCCGGTGGTCGAAATTCGACCATAATTAAATAAAAATTAAAAGTTTTAACATCATTAACGTTTTTATATATAGAGATTTTCTTTCAAAAAGAGGGATATTTTAGTATATAAGACTAAAGACAAATAATAACTATATTATGTCTGAAATTGACCACACACTATTAAAGGTGTGGGAAATTTCGTATTCTCCGCCCACGCAATTTTCGTAAAAACAGGTGGAGTTTTAACTTCACTCTGCTTCGCCTATTAATTAATCAATAATAATATTAATTTACAAACTCCCTAATTTTTTTTGTACTTATCTCTTTTTTTATTCGTCGGCTGTGAATATTTCAAATAGGTATCAGGACTGTGCGTGATTACCAAAGCTTTAAAAAAAAAGTATGAACACTTGAGTAAAAGTTAACCCCAGACTAACAAAAATTAAAGTTTTGGGAATTTGCATACTACTCCGTTCGCGCAATTTTCGTAAAAAGAGGTATTTATCATTCACTATTATCATCATCATCACCATCATCATCACATCATCATTAATATCATCCACAATCATTTCAATGAAGAAAATAATTATAACTGATGATAAGGTAGCGTGGTCATAGTACCTTAGCCTGTTCCGAGAGGAACTAAAGAAACAAATAAATCAAATAGTTAAGGAACTTTGTGATGATTACCTAAGCCTAAAAAAAAATAACTGTATGTACACGTAAGTGACATGCGTATGTGTGTGAGAATTGGCTATAGTGTGCGTAACGTTTATTTTGATAAAAATAAGGTATTTTAATGCATTATTATAAAAAAATATTAGGCTTATGCACTTCTCTTCGGTATAAACTATCAATATGCCAAATTTCACTCTCCTACGTACGCGCAATTTTCGTAAAAAGGGATCCAAAAATTTTCCTTCACGTATTAATATATAGATGATAAACCTTGAGAACGAACTACTAAATTTAATACATTTTACTTAATTGAATTATGAATTGTTTCAAATTTCCATTTATTCCATACCATCCAATATTATTATTGTGAAAGAACTCTGTCTGTCGGTCTGTTACGCTTTTACGCCTAAACCACTCAACCAATTTTGATGCAATTTGCAGTAGATCTTTAAAAAGGCCATAGCTATGTTTGGCCGCGATAACTGACATCCACGCAGGTGGCGACAGCCGCGAGCAACAGCTTTTTAAATTGTCACAAAAATAGTAACTTAAAAATTAATAATCTGTTATTTTTCGAAACAATATTTCCAGCTAAAAAACTTTCCCACAAATATCTCTCGCTTAGATAATACTCCCACAGTTCATCGTCCAGTACGGCATCCGTCGGAAATACCTTCATCATCAAAGCACATCGCTGGGACCGTCAGTGACCGCGGCAGGCGGCACCCTCACACTGAATACTTGACATATTTCTTCTATCATTATAATTGAAGGAAATCAGTTTAAATACTGCTTGTTGGTTCATAATTTTGTACACAAGGTTAGGTTGCATGTAGACTAGATTATTTTGTAAATTACTTAATACTGGAATAAATCAATAAAGTGTCGGAGGTCGTTAGCTTTTTGACTAATAAATTGGCCTTAGGATAGAGTGGTCCCAGGTTCAACTTTTGATTATGACACTACTCATTACTCTTAACACAAGTAATTTAGCTTAATTGTAGGGATTAACGGGTTACTAGCACTATTTTAGAAATAAAATTAATATAGTTTTTCTTTCTCTATTAAGAGAGTTATCACCTTTTCAAAATGAAAATATAAATACAGTAAAGTTATAATAAAGGTATAGAGTAGTTTTTTTATGTGATATTTTTGAGTTTTTAACTTCATAATCAGAGTGAGTAGACGTAATAAAGAAAAAGTTTCGCTTAGAAACAGAAACCCTCAAGCAACCCTCAAGACATAAGAAACAGAAGCGATTAAGAGGTGTGGTGTATAATTTGAATATGTATGCGCAAGTTTAAAACCATGAATATATTTGCTAACTTTTATTTTATTCATTCCAGTTTTTTTTATTATTATAATGGTTATTTTGACCTTTTAAACGAACTGCAATGCTTGTTGAGGTCTATATGGCAGTTGCTTCACAGAAAATATCGGAGAGTCCAGTAAATTACAACCTATAACAACGTTTATTAGCAACTTTATAGACCTAATTACTCTTTATTAATTTCACGGTCCTGAGATAAAGGTCTTTTAGTTCTTGACAGACGTCAGCATGCGTTATTTGTCATTTCACATATATGAAACTCCAAAAAATATATCAAAGCTTTAGAGGTAACTGGAAATAGAAGTAGATATTATTATATTTTCCCCGTGTTTAAGAATCAAAGCTTAGCAGCATGAGATCTGATATTCAAAACAGGCCAATGTTGAATAAAACACCTGATTGAATGAAACCGTAACTGAGCGAAGAATATTAGAGTTTCCCTTTGTAACTGAAGTTAAAACAACCCTTTGATATACGAAACTCGCGGGGTAATCTCGGCTAATATGACTCCCCTATTGTTGGGAGGCTTTCTCGCGATGATAACAAAACGCGTTGGGAAATATAGAGATTCCGTTTTTAATCATAACTTTGATATTCTATAGAGACTTTGTTTGTAGTTGTTTATAGTTTTATGAAGAAGCTCAGTTTAAGTTGCCGTAACCCAACGTAACCACGTCTTAACAAGATTACAATAGTCTAGAATATGGATACTCAGATCTTTTTTTTTCATGCGGAGATCTCCACGGATACCTCCCCCGCCGGAGCCGGAAGGACGGTTATGTCGGACTCGAAACGACTAAAACCGCACGCCGACTGAGGGTCGTGATGAGGTTGTCTTCGACATATACCTCGCACCCGGCTTACTGTCTGGCCCTCCTCAGAAGTGGGGGAAAACGGTGTGCCGGAGCCCCGGAATGGGGCGGATAATATGTACTTTTTTTTTTTTTTTTTATCGTGCGATAAATCCCCACGGATAGCACCCCCACAGAGCCGGTGGAGGTGGTTATGTCGGACTCGAACCGACTAAAACGCACGCCATCTTGGGTCCTTGGTTGCCGGAGGTGAGATTGCCAAAAGTATATCTCTCGCACCCCGACAGACCCATGACCATCTCTTTCGAGATGGCCCCCTTCGGGTTTTGGTCCCCACACCAAAATGTCCCCATCTAGCCCCGGTTACGGGGAGGCGCACTTTGCGCCGCCACCGCGGCCTGCTTCTGCTAGGGTGACAGGCGGCTCCACCGGTCACCCCCAGGCCAGCGCTCATGGAGGACGGAGGTCGTTCTGCGACCTCCGACGTCCGGTTCGCCTTCGCTCTGCACGGGCTTCCAGGGCCCGGAGTCTGGTCCGGACCCGACCGGCCGCCTCCTTCTCGAGCATTACTTGCTCGCAGAAGGAGGCGGCCGCACCCCAAGCGTTTGCGCAACGTACCATCGCTGTGAGCAATGTGACGAGTGTGAGGACTCCCACCCCTAGAGCCGCCACTAGGACCCGCCTCGGCGTGTCCCACGCCGGGCACTCGGTCAGCGTGTGCAGCTCCGTGTCCTCGCTCGCATCACAGTGATGGCACTGGATAATATGTACTTGGGTTTTGTTTTTGGGAATATACCCAATAAGTATAAGTATGAAAAACATTGGAAAAAATGAAATGCTCAAGTGAGACTCGAACTCACGACCTTTCGCTTACAGGGCGACTGCTCTGCCAACTGAGCTATTGAGCACCACTTGAATCATTCCAAATTTTCCTTCTCTTTATATCCGTCTATAAGGGCGACGGTGCAGCCATCTACCAACATTCTTACGAACTGTTGGAAACAATGAATGATTTTTCAACCATTTTTAAACATTGAATTTTGATGACTGCGCCCAAATATTTGAATGAATTTTTTTATAGCATTTATTATGCTAACTGTTAAGTTCGAAAAACATTGGAAAAAATGAAATGCTCAAGCAATACTGGCAGAGCAGTCGCCCTGTAAGCGAAAGGTTTTGAGTTCGAGTCTCACTTGAGCATTTCATTTTTTCCAATGTTTTTCGAACTTAACAGTTAGCATAATAAATGCTATAAAAAATTCATTCAAATATTTGGGCGCAGTCATCAAAATTCAATGTTTAAAAATGGTTGAAAAATCATTCATTGTTTCCAACAGTTCGTAAGAATGTTGGTAGATGGCTGCACCGTCGCCCTTATAGACGGATATAAAGAGAAGGAAAATTTGGAATGATTCAAGTGGTGCTCAATAGCTCAGTTGGCAGAGCAGTCGCCCTGTAAGCGAAAGGTCGTGAGTTCGAGTCTCACTTGAGCATTTCATTTTTTCCAATGTTTTTCGAACTTAACAGTTAGCATAATAAATGCTATAAAAAATTCATTCAAAAAAAAAAAAGTATAAGTATTATAATTCTACCCTACCTATATAGAAGAATAGAGACACTGGCTGGATTATCTTCATAATCTCCCCTCAATCAGGCAATCTACTTTGTAGTTATGTTGAAGAGCTACCCAAACGAAGGGAAAAGTGCAAATGCAAAATAATAAACAATGAATAACGTCCCGATGATAATGATAATCTTAGTGTGGTTGTCCATTGAATCTTCACCCCAGACCCCGCATTCTACTTAATGTTTCTCCTGAGTTTGATTTGAGTTAAGCATTCAACTTTTCTTGGAGTAAGGAGTAAATGAGAAAATCATCAACAGAGCGTCATCCGTAAATTAACAGGTGTACGGTTAAGTGTTGTTGGTTGGACCCCGACGATTTTCATGGGTCCCCTAAAAACTTTTCAACACAGTTTCTTAAATTTAGCTACAAAATTGTGAAAATAACTAACTTCTTTCATTCTAACTACCTACTCAATTTTTGTAGCATATTTTTCTATGTTAGCAATAAAGGTAGATAGAATTGAAACAGAGAATTGCACCTTCTCAGCGCTGTCTGGTTCCCACACAAAAGAACGATAATATATTAATAAAACCTCTATATATCAAATAAACGGACAGCCGCAGAAAGGAGAATCAACATTAAGTCTAACAAACATCAAACAGAAATGTTTTCCTATTACGAGGTAATACGACGCGATAGGATAGTGACACATTGAGGGTTATGTTTAATACACCTGTTATAACAGCAAGATTATCATAAGATCTGGATGTTTCTATAGGAAAATACAGAAAATATTTTTTGTAGCTCAATGTCAAATGGACACTAAGGTCACCTTGGGACGAGACCAGGGACTAGCCAAATGGGCGGACGACCTGAAAAGGTATACTAAACTTAAATATGAGAATATAGCTTTATCCATCTTTAAACTGAACTGAAATTGTAAATTGAAGGTGTCTGTGCACTTGAGTTAACACAGTACTGTTAACAGAACACTAAAAATATGTTTTTGGGCATTCTTATTATTTTTTTTCTTCACGATGGACGCAAAAAATACTGAACAGTATTTGGTTTACTTCTTTTTGCTCATCGCCTGAAATTTGGAAGCTCAGTGAGCCACCATCGTTTTATATAAGAACACTGCATATCTTTGATTTAATAGCATACATACATACATACATATAATCAGACAGATAAAAGTTACATACACCGTTCCATACAATGAAAAGATGTATAATTTTATCTTTTTTGGACAGCAAACAAAATGCATGTTGTCCTCGTTCGAAACTAATTACACTTTATTATTAATTTATTAATCCCACTACTAGTAATTAGGAAAATACGTCTCTATGATAATGATGATGAGGATGATGCCGACGATATTTATTTAGTGCTCCAAACAGATATCACTTTTTAAACTTTTAAAAACTGTTTTACCTTTTTTCAATGAAATCGTGATAGTTTTTAACATTTGGGAGTTTTAGTTTAGATCGAAACTAGAATTTGAACTTTTTTTTTAAAGAATCGTCCTTCTGGGCACCAAATAGACATCAGATCGATGTTGACGAGCAAAGTACCGATAGACCGATTGTTTTGATATTTTAGTACACATATTTTAATTCGGACAATAATACAACTTAAATCAATAAAACAGTTTTATTTGCTCCTACGAGTAATACCATAACATTAAGATCAATTTGAGACTTTGTAGTCAAGATCGTTCTGACGCCGACTATACGTACACACGATTTATTTATATCTTTACGTTGTCTGTATTCATCTTGATACGTTATAGACGTGGCATGTTAGTTTGGCATTGAAGCTTTGGAAGCTATATAGGATAGTTGTGAGACCGGACGAACACGAAACCTATTTGAAACATATTTGGATTATTTTGGAAATAAACATGGAATTAAAAAACAGTAAGTGTTTAAACATTTTTTTAGACATAAATGGATATAGCGAAAGTTAAATCAGTAATTGACCTGTTTCTCGTCTGAACATTCATTTTTTAACCCAAATCGAGATGAGCAATTAATTCACCGTGATGAAAGACAATTTTTTTTATTGATTTTTCGTCAGGGCGCAAGTAGGGTCTTACATCACTAAGCCCTTCATAACGTAATCCAGAGAGCCTTTAGAGAGGTTTTAGCAGACGTCCCGTGCGTGCTTGAACCGCCCGGTCTTAGCAGGTCTGATAGCAGGAGACCGGATGGTATGACGTTGGTGCCATGGAGGAAAGGCAAGTGTCCGTTAGGACACTGCACTGTTGCTCCAAGCCACCACAGTCATACGATCCGGTTTCAGTCCGCTGCTGCTGAGGATACAACTGCTGGGAAGCGGCTCAAGTACGAGGAGTTTCAGGTCGTTATCTGTTCATTCCCTTTTCAGTGGACACATTGGACCGCTGGAGCATGGATGCAAAAAGATTGGTGAATGACGTCGAGCGCAGAATTAGGGGAACATCAGGTGACGTTCTGGACCGTACCTGGTGCAAAAGCCATCGCCATCCAAAGAGGCAATGCGCTAATGTGATGGTCACTTTTACACCAGGTACAGGTTTGAGTGTACCTTTTGAAAGACGAGTATGGATGTGTGTATGTGTGATGTATATTAATGGACATTTAATTAATAAGTGAAAAATAAGTACTTACCTAAAAAAATATAAGAGGAAATAATTTATCTTAAAATTGAATGGAATCAAGTGAATATTCAAATAAGAGGCTATTAGGGTGTTATAATACAAAGTTAAGATGATGAGCTTTACCTTTATAAAGTTTTCTGTGGAATTACCAACACACAAATTAGTATCTTCCTATATACATTCTTGGGTCTTTTAAGTAGAACATGAAGAAGTATCTAAAAAGACCGTCAAGCCGGAGACCTTACTTATAACTAATTGTGTTGCTAAATTGTGGCCTTTACATACAGCTTACTGCGGCTAAGAAGCCAAAGTAAATTATTCTAACACTTACCTAACCCTAACCCGATAATCCTGCATTTTGGTTCAGATTAGTCATCCTCTTGAAGTTTTCAGGCGGATGTAAAAAAGCTTATTTTAGCCTAAAGAAAGAATGTGAATGGGTGACGTAGAAAAAGTATTAGGGCGGGACTCCACCAATGCAGAGATGTGTGTGCTGTGCTGTGTGCTAGATGCGAGAAGAGATGTGCGGTGTGTTGAGTGCTCAGTTCGCATTCTGACAAGAAAGGTACAGCACGCCGCTCACAGCACGCCCACATCTCTCGTCTGCGCTGCGCGTCCGCATAAAGATCTCCACTGAAACTAAGCGGAGTGGAGATGTATCAATAACGCATTTCAATTGGTTGTTTAAAAAACATCTCCTCTCCGCTCGTCTCATTTCCGCTTTGGTGGAGTCCCGGCATTATACTCTGCAGCACTATTACAGCATTTAATATACGAGCTCTTTAGACAAACAGATAAATTCAAGTACTAATAACAACTACATGTAACAAGAATAGGCATTAAGGAGATACAGACTCCAGAAAAATACATCGGGTGTTGAAATATTAATTAGCAGATGGACGCCGACAGGTGATCACCTATGCGTCATCATAACTGTAGAGTAGAAAGGCTGTGTGTGTATGTGTGTGCGTGCGTGCGTTTGTGTGTGTGTGTGTGTGTGTGTGTGTGTGTGTAATCACCCTTGTATTATATACGGTCGGATCGACGCGCCTGAACTTATTTTCCGTGAAGCGACTGCTATTATACCTCCACAGCATGTTGGCTATATCGAAGCTCTGTAGTTAGACCAGTAGTTGGACTTTTATGGCTCCAACTACCCGTAACGACAAGTATTGCTTAACGTTGTTGTGTTAACCAAGTCGGCTACCATACCACTTAGCCACGAGACCTAATATAAAATGAGAATAAAAAGATCATACTTGTGAGCCGGATCTGTTGACGACAAATTCGGACAATTTGTCGATATTTGTAAAACGCCTCACTATAGATTTTTTTTCTGTATTTTCCGTTTCTGTATTGTATTATTGTAATTTAGAAGTTCAGCTTCATGTATATACATAAGTAACTAATGCCATTGTCTAACAAAAACTGAACATCATTCAGCATGAAAGTTAACATAAAAGGTTAATTGTTGTTCAAATTGTGAACAAGAATTAACCTTTCAACCTAGATCACTTTAATATTTCCATTAACATTCCACATAACAACAAAAACGTTCTAAAGTAGGTATACTTTACTTTAAAACGTTTTTTAAAATAACTTTAGTGCCATCGATCGATATGTTTACTAATTAAATTATTTGTTCGTATTGGGTAGGTATGCCTCCACCGTACACAGCAGAATCTCCACAAACAGCAGGGTATCCACAAGCAGCATGGTATCCACAAGCAGCAGGGTATCCACAAGCAGCAGGGTATCCACAAGCAGCAGGGTATCCACAAGCAGCAGGTTATCCACAAACATCAACTTATCCACAACCAGCTGGTTATCCACCACAAACAGCTAATCCACCACCAACAGGTTATCCATCGTCACCAGTTAATCCACCACCACCAGTAATTCCACAACCAGCAAATTATCCACCACCACGCGCTCCCGCTGTGGTTGCATCAGCACCACCCATAGTAGTCGGTCAAACAATCTTTGTACAGCGGCTGGGACCAAGATCAACGGTCACTGTGTGTAAATCCTGTAACCGTCAGGTAGAAACGAGAGTGGAATATGAATCATCAGTGAAGACGCATATCATTGCTTTAGCACTGTGTTTAGTGGGGTAAGTTGTTAGCATTGGATTATGAATAATAAAGTACCTATAAGCTATTGATAGGAAAACATTCGCCAGGATATTTACTATGTTTCTTGTAATTTTCGAGGATCCGAGTGCATCCGTGATCATGGCGCTTGAAACAGCGCCGAAATATCGGATCCTCGAGTAAATATCCCAGCGAGTGTTTTACTATCAATGTAAATGACCATATCAATCTCAAATCATAAATTACATATAAGCTATTTCATTTCCTTTTTAATCATATTCGTTATAAAAAACACTAGTGCTTTTGCTACTTTGCTACTGCTACTTTCCTTATAAAAATGTATGTGCTCAGTAAGTTCATAACTACGATAATTAAGCCTCGCATTATTTATTTTGAGGAATGTATCTTAGACTATTAGTACACTGTCAGTAAAATATAATCAGGATATTAGAAAGTAGTGAGGTTTTAAAAAAATTACCTATATAATTGAAGTTAAATATTTTTTAGTTAATTTTAGTGTTAATTTGTTTTTCCAGATAGACTTACAGCCATTTAATATGCTAACTATTCTAATCGATTAACAATGGAAAAAGTAAATGGTTCAGGTGGAATTCGTGAGCTTGCCCTATGTAATGGCCTGGTCATCTGGCCAAGTATCGCCTGAGCGATTAAATTTTTCCATTCTCAATGGACTTGTAGCCAGTTTTTGAATTGAGAACACGAAGCTGAGTTTCTTTCAAATTAGAATTAATCTCAGTAGGTGTTCAGAGACTCAACTTCGCTTTCTCGCTACAGAAACTGGAAAATACATACATAAACATAAACTCACGCCTGTATTCCCCGAAGGGGTAGGTAGAGGTGCTACACCCACATTTCGCCAGTTTATGTTTACTGGAAAATACAATGATTTATTATTATAAACAGAAAATACGTCATGCTAAAACATGGCAGCTTTCAAAAATGGTGCAACCACGAAATATAATAATCATCTATTCCATTTTTTTGTCGCCATTTTTGAGTCCAGGCAACGCATCCACAGTTCACAATACATTATTGGGTAAATACAATAATTATGTAGTTAAAAATACTGTTTATTTTCAGATTTGGGCTATGTGCGTTCATTCCCTACTGTATTGACGCCTGCCGAACTGCGAGTCATTACTGCCCCGGCTGCAACGCTTTTATTGGCAGTTACGACAACTTTATGTCATAAAAATACGTATTCTTATCTTTTTCAAATGTGATGGTCTAATACTGACTAGATGTTAAAAAAATATAATTTTTAGTTTTTATACCAATATGAATGAACCCATTGTGGTAATTTATTGATATACAAACTGTAACTGAATAAACGTAAGATGTAAAAGTAATTTGTTTAGATTTAACATCTAAATCAGTGTCTATAACTCATTATAATTTTGTATTTATTTTATAGCCTAAAAGTCCACTTGTTGTAGACTCTTCTGCTAGTATTAGATCAACAATATGTCACCGATATTTATATTAAACTAAACAAAATCTACCCAGTACGTATTTATTTATTCTCTAATAAGTATTATATCAAGAAAACTCACAAAAACTCCACATCAATGTATATCTAACCACAACAAACGCCACGAACGTATAAAAATTCATGGACAATTAAAAAGCCCCAATTTAACCCTGCAACGCGTATTGTGTCGTCACAATATACGAAAATTGTCATAACACAAAACGAGCTGCCGCGTCGGCTCTGTTATTAAAAATTCCATCATAGAGAACTGCCTGTAGCGGAGTTTGAAGGTCACAAAAGCTCTTTTCAGCTATTCAACAGCTAAAATGGGTATGGTGGTATAATGAAAGGCCTTGGTTATGTTACATGTATTGTGAGCGTTACGCCTCGTAACAATCGAACAATTCGTGTGGCTTAAAGATAGAACGTTTGTCGGTGGCCTAGTGGTTAAAAAGTCGGCTTTGAGATCGAGAGGTGCTGGGGTCGATTCACCAGATAGAACGTCGTTAGCGTAGTTGTTAAATAGTAGGCTTTAAGATCAAGAGCTTCTGGGGTCGATTCACCGTGACAGTTCCGATGTGAACCCGAACCTATCACAAGCAAATTACCTGAACTGGACGGGTTAGAAGAAATAGTTTGTGTTCTAAACTATTATCACTTCATTATCATCATCATACTAATATTATAAATGCGAAAGTAACTCTGTCTGTCTGTCTGTCTGTATGTTACGCTTTCACGCCTAAACCACTGAACCGATTTTGCCGAAATTTGGTATAGGGGTAGATTAGACCATGAGAAAGGACATAGGCTATGCTTGGTCGCGATAACCGACATCCACGCGGGCGGAGCCGCGGGCAAAAGCTAGTCACTACATAGTATAAAGCAAAGTCACTTTCCGCGTCTACTAAGCTACAGATTTTGATGCGGTTTCTTTTTAGAAGGATAGAGTAATTCAAGAAGAATGTTTATTTATGTATCATGTACTAAGGTTTACATGCTTAATATAGTACTCGTAGAGGATCCAGCAGAAACGGGATCTGATGCCACGTTGGCGGAAAAAAATTGACGGTACTAAGTTCGCAGTGATAAATTCAAGGATGCGAGTTCAAATCCCCCTCGGGGTAAATATATAATACAAAGTATACAAGTAACACTAGTCGGGATGGCCCCGTCCACCATTCAAATTCGTATCCGCGGATATACATTTTTAATTTTAATTAATGATCCAACACATCACTAGTCATACGGCCTTCAGTTTCAGTTTTCTCTGCTATCAAGAAACCTCAGCCCCGGGTACCTAGAGGTACCGAGTCTATGTATGTGTAATCGATAATAATGTATCGATAGCAGGGTAAGTTCTTGAAGGTATTTGTTTTCGAGGTAGAACCCGATCGACCATTCATTGGTCTTTTGTTTGTCAGACAATGAATCAGTCAAGATTATGAAACAATAGCTATACATGGTCGTATTTATAATGACTATCGGTTACAGGTTGCAGGATGCGCGGTGTCGATCCCCGCTCAGTGCAAATATTTGTATGCATGAATATAGCTGTTTGTATTGGTCTGGGTGTTTCTATTATGTATGTATTTACGAAAAAAAAGTATATAAGTAGGTATATCCGCATTTCAGATGCCTTAATACAAGCTATAAAAGCTTACCATGGGTCTAGAACCGTTGTATAGAATATTGTGCAATATTTAAAAAAAAATCGTGAAAAACATTATAGGGTGAAAATCTAAATCAATATCCAATTTTACTATCGACTAGCTTTTGCCCGCGGCTCCGCCCGCGTGGAAGTCGGTTATCGCGACCAAACATAGCCTATGTCCTTTCTCATGGTCTAATCTACCCCTATACCAAATTTCATCAAAATCGGTTCAGTGGTTAAGGCGTGAAAGCGTAACATACAGACAGACAGACAGACAGACAGACAGACAGACAGACAGACAGAGTTACTTTCGCATTTATAATATCATTATGGATTATGGATTATGGATTATGGATTATGGATAACACCAAACTTTTTAAATAACTAGAAAAAACATCCGATTGATAAACATAGGAGAAAAAGGTTCCCAAAGGTTTTGATTAAGGTTTTATCTAAGTTTCTTAGTTTTTACGCTGTCGTCTACACAGTATGCGTAGAAACTTTTTACGTTAGGTAACAAAGAAAACGACGACTTATTTTTCACAAGAAATTTCGGCCCAGTCTTTGTTGAAACTTGCAAATAAAGTTAGCATTTAAAATCGTGTTGCCCTCAGCAACTTGTACCTATCAGAAACTTTACAAGCCCAGACGATTGAGACAAGTTCAATTAGGGCAAAGGCTTGATTAAAGACTAAAACGGCTGTTCTAAAACTAATTAAGATATTTGAAACTGTTACAACACCGGAATATTTAAAAACCATTTTCTGTGATAATAAATTAGGTTTAGAGTTTCCACAATCAAGGAAAGTTAGTTGGGTTTATGATTTCACCCAAGAGTCTACGACTACGATATACTTCAATTTTCCAAGACATTATGATTTACTTTAGACCGTACGCGGCCTAGTGCGCATTGCTTTTCCTGTAAATAGAGTGCAGTGTATGTATTGGTAGTGTATGTAGCCTCCCAACATTGGGAGTGGCCTATGTCCAACAGTGGACTGCAATAGGCTAATTGATTGATTAATGTAGTGTTAGAGCTTAACAGTTATCTATGAAAAATATAAAAACATGAGTATGTTTATAGTTATATAACTAGCTTACTAATTATATTATTATTTATCTAATATATCAAATTACCATGTCACAATGTTAGTTACCGTACTCCTCCGAAACGGCTTGACCGATTCTCATGAAATTTTGTGTGCATATTGGGTAGGTCTGAGAATCGGACAACATCTATTTCATCCCCCTAAATGGTTCAGTGGGAACAGGATCTAACGCCACGAGGGCAGGACAAAGCGGTACGAAGTTCGACTTTTTTCTGTTCTGTGGCCGGGACAGCTAGTTTATTTATAAAACTTCATGCACAAGTACATAGGCGGATTAATGCCATAGGCATTCTCTACCAGTCAACCAGAGGTGGTGCAGAGAAAGACCCAGTAGGTGCATTAATAGCAATATTGTATTCATTATGTTCACAAAAATAAATTACTACAGTCTAAAACCACTCATAAGAGTATATGATAGCTTCTTTGTAAGTTGCAGCACGTACTTTGTTCTCTATGCAGCCTAGTTCGGATAATGCACACTACCTGTACTCTACATTGGGCTACAAATTGTCTGGACACCGTTACATAGTTGTGGACATGCACCTCATTCTATTGAAATCCATTATAGAGTAGGACATGATACAGAGAGTACAGAACAAAAATTGACAAATGTTATAATTCTATAGGCTTATTAAGATTGGCTTATTTATTTTTCTGCTCACAGATGGCGAAATTTAGTTGATCTTGTGTGCCTCTTCAAAACTATACTGTTTTCAATCTCATAATATTTAATCTATTACGATAAACTCCTGCCCCTAGTAAAAATATGTGTGACTTTTTGGTTTAAATAAAATAAATAAAAAAATTAATATCGTTAATTAATATCGTTTTGCGATATTTATCGATCACAAATTCATAGCAAACTACACGTATTTAAAAATTTAGTAAGTAGTTACTTAGCCCATGAAAAGAAAATATTCTCTTATTTTTTATTTAAATCACTCGACTAAAATGATCATCACATGAAATAGAGTTGAACTGTATTAATAAAACTAATCATAAAGTCCCATTTTTATAGATCTGCTTCAAGAAAAGCTTACCATGTGTAGTGAAACACACGTAAGTTGGTTCAATACTGATTTATTTACCGATATACACATTATACATGAATATACCTGACGGTATTTAGCTAAATTAATATACTACACCATGGAAAAATAATCTAAAAGTAAGAAAACATGTTTCTTAAGATCTTGCGTCTCCCCTAGTTATAAATGTTCTCATACTAGTAAAAATGAATACGATAGATATATTCTCTATATCTGGACTACTCTGACATGTATCGTGTTTGTAGGTGCCATGTAAGTCAATTTGTCGTAGTTGCAACGCGGCCATTGCGGTAATCCAGTTCAAACGAGATCGATCGAGTTACGTGTTAGCTTGTTTACCGGATTAGACTGAATCAGTCGGTAAACACTACTCAGGTGTATCTTCAACAGATTAAAAAAGTTCGATACAGCTTCTTAGATTGAATTTCGAGATAGTAAGTTGTGATTTGATTCAAAGAATTTATGTCACCTTGTACAGTCTCCATCGTCAGTTATTAATTTTGACATCACTACAAGTTAGGTACTGATCAACAGCTCTAATACATAACATACACCATTATAAAAAGGTGTGAAGAATCTGTTCTGAAGATTACGACACATAATACACATAAATTTTATTTATTGATTTATTTCAGAGTTGATTTGTAAATTTGACTAGAGTTGTACCTAACTGTGTATTTGTAATTATCGTGTTTTATTGGTGCTCAGTAACTTCTGTTTGCATCTGGGTACAGATATTTAAAAATGTAGTCTACTCTCCCACGATTGAAGTTCATGTACCCGTGAAGATACAGTATATTATAACTTTTAATTTTTATAGTGTATTTTAACTTTCAACTTTTGGTCAATTTTGTGATATGATATTGTCAATCTACTTCTGATTTAGTTCAATAATGTCTCGACACAATCTCGGAATCAGCGCAGCTATCCATATTTTTTTCGTTGAATAAATATATTTTGGGTGAATTAGCCACCCAATTCTCGCAATAATACATTTTACGTCCATCAGAAACTGAACAAATAAACCACGGTATCATATGTTTTAATAAACCAGAGTTATCTCCAAGGGATATTTATAGCTATCTCCATAACGATTTTGGGCCATAAAACTCAAAATGGTTTGGCATATACCCAACCAAATACGCGTGCGTAATAACAAAAATCCACTTTCAGTTATGTTTTATACCAGTTGGTAACACTCCATAACGTTTGGACTGGGTCTTAACTGTATTATTACTTACACCTCTCAAACTAAACTATTCCTGATATGATCGTTATTTTCACAGTGTTAAGACACATATTAGAGATTGACGGTATTTTTGGGGTGTAAATAAGATTGGCTATAAAGGTACAACAAATTGCTTCCTCAACTCGGAAGGTGACTGTTGACTGGGCCTACTGTTTGAACGTTATTCTTTACAATGTAAGGAAAATGCTTTTTATTTTGCTGGTGGCGTAGTAAGGGCTTTTATATTGATGCTATCAACTTTCATTTAAATGAATAAGTAAAACTTAAACTTGTTGGTTTTTCATGCCACTGAACCAAGTTTAGGAACGATTGGCACAATAGAGGTATCACTATTATGCACCGTGCATCTACTGAACACCAGACTTCGACGACTGCAACTGCCGTTGACGAAATAGCAATCAAAAACAAACAAAGCATCGGTGACTTAGTGGTGAAGGAGTCGGCTTACTATCGAAAGGTCCCAAGTTCGAATCCTGGCCATCACACTACCGACGACGCCGACGTGAACCCACTCCTAACACAAGCAATTAAAAATATTTATTATTTACTTTTGTGTACTTAACTTCTGAGAGTGACTATACTTCACGACTATTTGAATAAATATCATATCCTAATCAAATTAATCGATCACTTGACTGTTGAACAAGTGATCAATAAAAAAATATCTAGAGTGTTGCTATTCCCCTCGTGCGATTTAGTGATGGTGGTGATAAGTTTGGTAATATTGCATTGAAAGTGCTATAATAAAATCGATACTTTCTAATTGTAAAGGACTTGTGCTTACAGGATCTTGACTATATCAAAGCAGCATTAAAAGTTCACTCACATCCAGTTTATATGGTATTATATTCTGATCAGTAATCTTTCACGCATCGTTCTGAACTTTATCACTCCAGAAAGATGCATAATAAATAATCGAAAAATGTTAGGACTCGGCCCGTATTCTAGAATGACACTCAGACTGAATCTTAATTTATCTGAGGGCAAATAAATACAGTCAATATTTCAAACTATCAATCTGTCTATACAATCTGTCCTCAGATAAATTCTAGAATACGGCACTTAGGCCCGTATTCTAAAATGACATTCTTTACACTCACACACACACTACACACTTACTTTACACACTTTACACTTTGACATAGTCATAGTCATAGTCATAGTCATAGTCATAGTCATAGTCATAGTCATAGTCATAGTCATAGTCATAGTCATAGTCATAGTCATAGTCATAGTCATAGTCATAGTCATAGTCATAGTCATTTATTTTTCAATATAGAACGATAAAATTGTTTCTTATTGACGTCAATTTTAATTCTACTTAATCTAAGTTTACCACCGCTTCCAAGGCGCTGGTGGAGAAGAAACGGCGCAACAAACTCCACTGCGGCATTTTTTGGACGTCAATTTACAATATTTTTTTATCTGACACTCTTTATTTATCTGAGGGCAGATTGTATAGGTAATATGTCAAACTATCAATCTGTCTATACAATCTGACCTCTGATAAATCGCGATTCAGGCTGAGTTTCATCCTAGAATACGGCTCTTAGTTTCCGCTCGCACTCGAGCCACAAACTTACAGAAACTGCCATTATATTCTTGTTTTAGACGCTTCTGTGAATGGCCTCTACCAAATAGGACTCTTAAGCACTTAATAAGATTAATAGAAAATGGTCGAAGTAATTATGTAATCGTATTACGGCTATACTTTGAACATTATTCCTTAATGTTTTTGTTGACGCTTGATGGGAGCCACGTTGGTAATAATCGCTTTGAGTAGGTAAATTCCACAGAATTAATGATGTTACTTTATATTATTAGTTCTGTAGTATATTCACATTACATGTGTGTTTTGAAGCTTTATAAATAGCCTTCAGCCTTATTTAAATCTAAATATACCTACACATAAAATTTCATACTACATCAGTTACTTTTATACTACAGCAGTACATCAGTTCAGTACCTAGTAGGGACTTTAATATCCTGCGTAATAGACTTGACTTCATGATGATGATAGTATGTATAGAAGGAGTTAGGGTCAATACAAAACAAACGGCAAGTTCTGAATCTTCATTTATCAGAGGACAGATGTATAGACAGATTGATAGATTGTCTATATCGTTTTATATTAAATTGAGATTTAGAACTTAGTACCATTCTAGACTGGCCTTAGTCTAACTAGTTTTAAGTAAGGAAAACGAGTTCAAATTTTACTTAGGTACTTGCCAGCAAATAAATGACTTCATTTTATTGTTTTTAACTTTGATGTAAATGTTAAGATAGATGGTCTACTCGCTATCACTGGGGCCACGACCTGAGAACTGGATTACTGTTTCGTAATAAGTTTTCTTTACGACTATCGTAAAATGTTAGGCGTATAATATTTCTTCTACAAACAATAATATATATGAATTATTAAGGAATCAAGTAAGTGTCGATAATTTGAGCTTATTTTTTGGATCAGATAGTAGGTCGTAACAGTTTTATAGCGGAACTTCATTTTGTTGATGAAAGATTGTTATAATATATATTTTTTGTTATAAATTATTATTATTGTGTTATTTTACAATAGGTAGTTGCTCAATTTTAATAGGATATGGGCCTTGAGTGAAAGTCCCAAAATATACATTTAAATGAAAAATATATGCAATTATATTGTAAGTACAATATGTAACAATGATTTAATTTATATAATATTAATTTTCATCAAAAACATTTTACGCATAGTTCCCTGTAATTTTTTTAAATAAATATTCCACAACACACACAACGCCATCTAGACCAGCTTGTGTCCTGGAATCTAAATAAAATACGGATAAACATACTTAGATACTTGATTTTTTTTTACCCAACTGCCGACGGAAGTAGGGTAATGTTTTTCGAGACTATGTACGAGTATGTATGTCCATTTATTTGGCACGGCCTACAGCCGGCTTGACGAATTTGGACATGTGAGGTGTCATTAGATTTGCCTTGATTGTTTGAGCGACACCAGGTATATTAAAATTCCGAGAAAATCAAAATGGCGGATTTTGGCGCCAAAACGTATGTTGTCAAAAATATTTTTGACTCAAACTTATCGAGTAGGGTATCAAAATGAAGAAAATTAGAAGGAGATTACAAAAATATATACTGACATGTCATATCATAACTAAAAGTATAAAATAAAACAAATGATTAAAAAATAAAAGACCCGACTGTCTCTGAAAAGATCGAAATAAGTTTGATAGCAGGCGGTACCCATTAATTTTTTATCTATTATTTTTCGGTTTATGATTGACAAATGGGTACCGCCTGCTATCAAACTTATTTCGATCTTTTCAGAGGAAGTCGGGTTTTTTTTGTAAATACATACATATTACATATAGATACCCGGACAATTGCCATATTCATGGAAACAAATATTTGCCCTGAGCGGGGATCGAACCCGTGCCTCCAGCGTAGCAGTCGCGTTCACTACCGCGACGCCACAGAGGCTGTAAAATAAATAGATCCTCCTAAATTTTCCTGTAAAGATCATTACGTGAAACCGGATAGCATAGCAAAAATCTAACAGCAGACGCATATAATACATTTGTAGAAACAAATCCGTGAAAGCAAAAATTTAATGGAGCTTTTCGAATAGTTGGCAAAATTCAACAGAATCACCTTCAAACAAATCGTCGTTCTAGTATAAAGTCTGACGCAGAACAACAGTAATGCTTTTTTGCTTCAGTTAAATGACGTGCCTAGCCGGGACAGTCAGATTAACTGTGTGGCAGATTACTGTCAACCAAACTCTGGCAAGGATATCTTATGTTTTAAAGCGTAAACATAAATAAGATGAGAAATCATACTATGTAAATCGTCATAGGTTGCCCAAAATGATTTAATAGGTTAAAATATACCAAATATTTATTGTACATTATCGTGTTTCGATGTACGTTCCCTGGACAACAAAATTGGCATGTGGACAACCATATGCCAATTTGTTCAGGGACAGGGAGTAGTTATTGTTGACCACAGTGTAAATAAAATAATTATGATCAAAAATAAGTAATCGTGTCAACAAACTACGTACTACTATGATCAGTTTCACAATCAGTTTTGTCACTATGACTTACATTTTTATAAGTTGTGAAAAGTTATGGTTGTTTTTGTGTGATAATTTATTGTAAGTATCTATTAATATTACAATACTTGCACTACTTGAAAAAGTTTATAACTTAAAATATGTATTATGAAACTTAATATGAAACTTTATAATGTTGTTAAAATGAAACTTAATACACAATTCTTAGATTTCATAAATTTATTTAATTTACAAGTATATATCATCAATGCATACGTACTATCAATATTATCAAATATTAAAACGTCTGTGTCAAAATGTAAAATACCAAGCTGCAAATATACTTAAAAATCTCTCTCACCAGGGTTAAACTTAATTTGTGCCTCTGATCCAATTTCCGTCGAGAACGCTACCTCCCCCCATCCTCCTTGATTATTGGAAAGATATACATCACCATCTTTCTTCGGCTAGACGTTTAGTCGACATTCTAAAAATGCCTTCTAAAATATTTTTCACTTGGCCGTAGAATTTATAAGAATTAAACGGATTATGGGAATGGAACGTTTTGATTGCTTTCTTTGATGTTTTTTTGCTGCTCTGGACTTTTTTGATTTCAATGTGCTTTGACAATAATACTTTAATGTTTGCTTTTAGATTTCTGAAGAGGACAGATCAAAGGCAAAAATGTTGACGCTGAGCCGTTTGATTTGAACAATTTAGCTGACGGCTTTACACACGTGCAATTAAGTTCGCATATAAGCATAATACATTGCCTTCATATATATATTCAGTTATGATGTAATTTTTCAAATCGATAATAACCACTGTTCGGAGTTATAAGATTTCAAATTCAATTTTTGATTTTATATGTAGTGGCATGAGTTTGTATTACTTGAAATTAATTAATTTTGATTTAATTTGATAACTCCAGTTTTCCATCAGCGATGTTATGTCAAAGCAGAGTTGTAAGGAACCTCAGTGCACAAGTCCAATTTGCATTTGGTTAGTTTTCTTTAATTTTTTACAATCAAAAAGAGTCGTTGCTTTTTCAAAATTCTTAAATCGAACTACTTCTCATAATAAAAAAAAAAGAAAATTCTGTCCACTAGGGCTCGATTCACTATCGCCACGTATCACGTATTTGTGAGTTTGTGAGTTTCGTTTCGATAACCTGGTATTCTGTACGATCTGTCAAAGCATAGGTTTACAAATACTTAGGTTTTTATCATTTTGACAACTTACGTCACCCATACAAATGGCTCAAACGTCATAAAATACTAACACCACGTATCGCATATGTGTGGTTATGGAAATCGATAACTTAATAACCTGGTATTCAGTAACATCTGTCAAAGTCAAAATTATGGTTTAGGCGTTAAATCATGGTTCTGAACTCGATGACAATGTTCTGCTCGATTTGTATACGTAGATACGTTCACAAAAATTATAAAAGTTTAAATGTTTTTTATCATAGAAAAATCATTCGGTAAGTATTTATTTACATTTGAATTGCAATGATTGCTAAAATTTGTCGTTGAATAAATCCATACTTAATATTATAAATGCGAAAGTAACTCTGTCTGTCTGTCTGTCTGTATGTTAGCTTTCACGCCTAAACCACTGAAACGATTTTGATGAAATTTGGTATGAGGGTAGATTAAACCTTGAGAAAGGACATAGGCTATGTTTGGTCGCGATAACTGACATCCACGCGGGCGGAGCCGCGAGCAAAAGCTAGTTCACGATAAATATTATACGATAATCTTCATTGCGCTATCCAGACCTAAAGAAAACAGAGATTAACTTGTGTTTCGTGATTTAGAATGCGGATAAACATAGTATTTAACTTTTTCTCATAAATCAATCCCACCTTTTTTTTGGCCTGCGAAAACCTCGGATACCTCCCCCGCCGGAGCCGGAAGGGGTTATGTGGGACTCGAACCGACTAAAACCGCACGCCGACTGATGGTCGTGGTGCTAGACCGGAGGTGAGGTTGTCATCGACATATCCCTCGCACCACGGCTGACCCAGGTCCCCGACTCGCCCCCGGAATGGGGAGGCGCCGCCGCCGTAAATCAATACCACCATGTATGTACAGTGAGCATGCAAGGTGCACAAAATTGTCATAATATCAAGGTATAGCTCGGGCCATATATCTTGGACCTATTTTTTTATATAAAGGACACGTCAATTTCACTTCACCTCGCCTGATGGTAAGCTAAAAGCAAAGTTTCGGAAAGGGGGTCACCATCGTAAACATGTACCATGTTAACAGTGGTGGCACTCATCTTGACGGCCTTGCCAGATGCCTTTTCACGCCCCGCTTAAAGGCCCCGGGACTGTTGGATCCTGTGAAGGAAAGGAAAGGGTGCGACTGATTAGAAGAGCTCATCAGAATATTCACCGTGGTAGAGACGGTAGAATACTGCCAAAGACGCAACATCTCTACGCATCTGCAAAAGCTCGAGGAAGTTCGTGACCTCAGGATTCCCAATGATGCGGACCGCACGTTGCAGCGACCTGTTGAGAGCATCTAGTAAGTACTTTGCGTAGCCATCCCAGAGATACGAGTAGTATTCCACGTAGAAACGAATTTGAGTCTTGTATGAAGACGCCGCTGCTCCGAGCTCCGAGCTTACGCTAGGCTGTTTTGATGATGCTCTCGATATAGTTTTTGTTATTTAGTTTGCAGTGAACATCCATACCGAGGATATTGAGGTTATCCTGCAGTGGCAGTGGTGTGCTCTGAGTCCGGCTCAGTGACAAGAAGCTACTTTTTTTCCGCGATTTCACACTGCTTGGCTGCGGTCAAGCAGTGTGAAATCGTGCATGTGTGTGATAACTCCCGTGTAAGGTGCTGTCGTTTGCATAGCAATTAATGCTACCATTAGAAAGCATGTCATTGATATGCAGAAGAAAGAGAGTGGGAGATAAGATGGAACCCTGCGGCGCGAGCATTCACCTGCAAGAACTCCGAAGCTCGTCCATCACAAAAGACGCGAATACGGTGCTCCTGCAGGACGCTTGCAACCTAGTTGCACGATCTGGTAGGCAGGTCAAAGGTTGGTAGCTTGGAAAGCAGCGATGTGTGCCATACCCTATTGAACCCTAAGCTGTGGCGATGTCAATACTAATTGCCAGTGACTCAAATCGTGAGATATAAAAGGCCCTGGGGCGTGCGGATTATTTTGTAATAATATATAATTGTCTTAGTGAACTGAAGCTCGTCTACCGCAGCAGCACCCCGTGCTATCGTCAAAATTCATCCAAGAAACGTGTACCGCGTGTATAGAGCACATTTTAGGTGCCAGATATATGTCTCAAGCAATAATGAGATCATTTTGAGTACTTCGCTACTCAATGTCGATCTGTGCGCATCGCATTGGCATCCCTGGGCCGCTTTTCTGCTATTGTGACAGGCGGCTACCATTGTCACACACCAAGTCTACGGTCCTGCAGGACAGAGGTCATTGAGCTACCTCCTATGTTACGCCGTGCGCCGCCTGAGTCCTCGGTCGCATCACAGTAATAGCATTCAGTCGGGGTCCTTCTGTACCAGAAACAGGTGATCCCCCAAACGTCGTTTTGCGGAGATCACCGGTGTCATCAGTACGTCAACCATAATCTTTTCACATAGAGTGCTCGCACGATAAGTCTGCGCGTGAATGTTTATAGTGAAATGAGAACAATTTTCAAATTTTAAGGACAGGTGTTTTTTGGGTACATTAATAGTTTGAGATGTTTAAAAAAAAATCCAAAAACAAACAATATTTAAAGTAAAAGTTTTCTATTCCCGCCTTTTTTCATTAAAAAGAATCAAGTAAAGAACTTTAAATTTTTTTTTTCAAGGTTGAAATTGAGTATCGCCATTACCTATTAGTTCTGACAATATTTATTGATTTATTGACATTAAAATTTGCACGCTCTATGGAGCAGAATATGCTGTACCCGCTAGTTTTTAAGACCTACAAATGTAACCATATTCGAGGCAAATAAAGATTTATGATTATGATTATGATATTTAAAATAGATGACTATTATACGCACACGAAGACAAGGCTGAATAGCAAAGCGACCTCTTTGGTCTTTGGGCTGAATGCATGATGTCTATTGCCAGTATGATGGTTAGATGTACGCGAACTTTTTTATGGAAAGAAGTGGTTTTTTTTTTATTACTTACCGCCCTAGGGCTTTTTTTATTTGGAGGTAATAAGAACCTACTTATCGAACATGAGAGAAGTAAAAATATTATAAACTTAAAAACCATATTTAAAAAATTATGCTGAAAATATCGAAACAACTTTGATAGCTGGTGGTACCCATTTGCAAACCATAAACTGGAAACCTGGAGGACAGGTTCATGCCCCTGCTGCGTACGCCGCAGCAGACGATGGCTACCAGGGCAATTAGGTACTGCACGATACCCTTCGTTGTGGCGAGTCTCGTGGATCCTACAATCGAGGGCCCTTTCAGTGCTATATCGGTTCCGAAAGGAGGCGCGGAAGCGCGGATACAATCCCGAGCCTGGCGGCCCTGGGAGTGAGAGTTCTCACGCTCGCCACCCTACTCGCGGCGATGTTCCGCTGCGCGGATGCATGGGAGGCCGGCGCCTCCTGGGAGCAAGTAATGCTCGAGAAGGAGACGGCGGAAAGGGAGTGGCGGCGTGACCGAGATAGACTCGCAAACCGCGCTACCCGCGGGCGAAGGCAACATGGACGTCGGATGCACAAACCGACCTCTATCCCCCACAAGCGCGGGCCTGGGGTGACGGGTGGAGCTGCTTGTCACCCTAACAGAAGCAGGCCAAGGCGGCGGGGCGCTAAGAAGCGTGGCTCCCCATACCGGGGGCGAGTTAGGGACACCGTCGTCCCTCCTTCTTGAGGAGACCCTGGGTCAGCCGAGGTGCAAGGGCTATCGATGACAACCTCACCTTCAGCCTAGCACTCCGACCCACAGACGGCGTGTGATTTTAGTCGGTTTGAGTCCGACATAACCTCCCCCTCCGGCTCCGGCGGGTATCCGTGGGGCTTTCCGCACGAAAAAAACGAAGAAAAAAAAGACATTCAAATGTGCTCTGTAAGTGCCTGAACTGAATAAAGGAAATTCACTCTTTGGTTCTTCTCTTTTTTATTATGTTCCATAACGGGCCTAACCCGCCATCTGCGTAACTGTCGAGCGCACCGCAGCGCCACCCTCAATCAACACGAGTTTCTTGACTGAATTACATATTATATAATATATATATTGTAGAAAAAGCAGAACAAATAGTACAACCAAAATTTGTTTCGAGGATTACTAATATGTACAATAATAGGAATATTTGGTATCCTTTAAATAGATGCTATGTTGGTAGAAATGCAATAACGCTCCGCTACAAAAAGTTTTTAATGAATGTTCAGAACGTAAGAAAATTGTTTATCATAGGTACCATAGACCACAAAACAACTTCGTTTTCTTAAGGTTTTCTTATTTCTTCTTGGATATATCACTATTCGATCAGTTAGTATTATAATGTTGCCATTTTAGCAGCCTGCTGTGTATAGTTGTATAACTTATTTCTTAGGTCAAATAAAAATACAAATGACTTATGCATTACAATAATTGTATTTTATTAAACTGTAGTGCAATGATGATAAAAAATATATCCCATATTCATCTAAACATAAATAGATTTTTTGAAGCACATAAATAATAATAATAGTTAAAAGTACCTTCTTTTTTTTTATTATTCTCGCGTCAATTCCCGTTATAATAATTAATTATTTATTGGTAATTTACAGAATACATTATAATTGTATACTAAAAAACTACTAATTACAAATAAAATAAAAGAAACCAATATTATGACAGCGCGATTAAGATAGCATAATTATATTCCCGAATAGTGTAATTATTCATAAAAGTGAATCGTTGACACGAAAAGAAGAAGACTAATATTGATTAAATCATAGTTCAAAACAATTCCATACATAAGATTTATGTATGAGATTGAAAAAATTAATAATAAAAATTTATTGAAAAAAAAATTGGCAATTCAAGTTATATTTTTAGTCTGACATTATTTTCATAAATGTCGTATGTCATATGACATGAAATGTCACGTATATTAACGTGGTATTCTGTACCGAAAACTGACATAGGTTACTCACTGAAATCGCACGTTGCGTATATTTACGTCAGTAAAATCATAAGTAAATTTACGCAACTAAGTACGTAAGTTAGTGAATTGAGCCCCAGGCATAACTTACGAAATATTTGTGCTCAGGCAAAAGGAAACGCTTTCCAGAATAAACAAAAAATACCTATTTTGCTGTCGAAAAAATTAGACACTTTTTTTTATTTTTCACTTCTATTTTTAAAAGGGTTCTTGATCAATGGTGTGTAAACATTTGTTTGAAAGCTTTAGGAAACGAAATGGTTTTTATCAAAATTTATAGACGGTAGTTCCCCTTCGTCTGAATGGTGTAAAAGTTAACGTAAACATCAATTTCGGGGTACATTACGACACTGGAATTTGTTTGCATACAATTTATTAGGTAAAAAGTTTTATACTGAAGTGTCTAGGGTTATGTTTAATGTTGTACGGAGAGCGATTAATATGATTTTGCATATATAAACATAACGTGGGTTTGTGCTATAATCGAGTGAATTACAAATAACTATGTTTTATTACATTAATAAGAGTTAACTACTTGATAGGTTAGCGACGGGTTGATCTAAAATGCTCTCCTTCACATTTTTATTTTGCAACTAATAGGAACATACAACATTATTTTCTACTAGCCTATACCTGTGGCTCCAACCGCGTGGAAATAACTGACATCGTCATCGCGACTTTTAGTCATGTCTTCGGTTTAAATTTTAAATCTTATCAATACCTTTCTATCAAAAAAACCGCATTGAAATCCATTCAGTACTTCACGGACAAACGAATACACTGACAAAGAAACAAGAACGTCGGTTTAAAAAGTAATAATAACAAATATATCGCGATAGAATCCGTAAAAAGTGGTTTTATTTCAAAGAATTTCAAATTATAATATAAGCTAAGTACTTTTCAGAATATTTTTTATATATTATTAATTAGAAAGCTGTACTTACTTGGACTTATAGAAACAAATATTCCTACATTTCTCAGAGTTCCGTTACACACTTACATACGTAATCTTCTGATAGTCAGTCATACGAATAGATACAGCTTCATCCTCTAAACCAGTACAACAGTCCTGAGGGAAATGAAGCCATATTGCTTATCTACCCATAAATTGTAGCACTCAATTGACAGTAGCGGATTACCTATGGTGCTTACAGATTTATTACCTGTGCTTGCGTTCTGTTAGTGGTATTAGGTAGACGTAATTAGTTAGGAGGGAATTCAATTCCTATTCATTCAACATGATGAATTGTTTAGAACTGTTTTCATGTTATTATGCTGTCATCCTAATGATCAAGAAAATGAGGATACATTTTAAATTACCCACCACCATTGTATAGGGGGAAGTACCGCAACGCCGGACGGCACCTAGGGCCATTTTTTTCTTTACCCTAACCATTTATTATTTTTCGAGACAATAATTTTTTTGATTTAGTAGAAGACTTCAAACTGCATTCTCAGGCAGACAGTTTTGAGACCTTTCTGAAACTGACCTTTTTTCAGTACGTTCATCATGTTTTTGAAAAGTGTATGTTCTTTCAAGGATGACCTTGGTTATAAATAAAAGGCAGTGTTATAATTCCGGTACAGTAGTGAAGATGGAGGTATCATCATAAATATTTATGAATATTCATGCACCTATGTAAAAATGTATAATAAAATTCAATTGCTACCGGCACAAATTCTGAATACTTTTTTTTGCGTTACGTGCCTACAGCATTCCGAGAAAAATCGCAGATCCACTTAGCGAATGACCATATTTTTATAATCTATATTTTGTGAAAATGGTGCACATTGGAAGAGGTCTTTGTCTAGCAGTGGACTGCTATTGGATAATTGATTGAGGTTTTGTAAATTAATGATAATAGTGAAAATATATTTAAATGAAATATATATGCTGTGAAATAGAAGGTGGTAGGCAGTAACTCAAACAATGACGATGAAACCTTAAGCAATAAAGCCGTTTAACTACAGCTAGCAAAACTCCATCACCAAAAGCAACTAAAGCAACCGATGCGAAACTTCTTACAAACTTTCAACCTTACAAAAGTCGGTCACAAAAATAAGAAACCGGTGTAAACAGGGCTTACATACTCTCTCGAAAAGAATGGGGGAATATTGACAATGAACAAAACTTATTCCCTGTGACAGCACCCCATGTATATTGGGGTGCCTACAAAAGTTTATACATGGAATGCAACTGTGAGTTCTCGATTCGCATAATAATATATCATCAGTTTACTATTTTGCTATAGGTATAATAAACGAATAAAAAAGCAGTTTATAGATTTATAGACTTTGCACAGAGGTTAAGCATTGCCATTCAACGTGGCAATGCAGCCAGCCTTCTGGGTACGTTACCGGTCGGTGACGATGCGAAGGAATTCCACGACGCATTATGTATGTAAATATTTTATTCATTTATTTATTTTCTCTAGTTTATTTTATCTAAATTAGTTTATAGATCAATCCTATGATATCAACGATATTGAGTTGCTCCAATTGTATTCATGATATGATAAGTTTTTCATAGTCATAATTTCATTTAAAACCAAGTTCTTTGATGACTTTTCTTTACTGCACCATAGTTTTGGAAATGTTTACCAGCTCACGTGTTTCCTTCTTACTACAGCCCTTAAGTAGGGCATAAAAAAGTATCTGATGAGGCTGCTGAATTGAGACTATCTGATTGTTACATTGTTGATGTCTGCAATGGTCAAAGTCAAGCTCAAAAATAATTTATTATATTAATAAAGAATATTAAAGACTAGTTTAGCAAAATCGAGCCTGGCGGTGACTCTCAAATACTATCGAGGCGAGGTAAAGCGATTTCGATGTTTCCTATATAAAAAAAAGGAAAGTTAAAAAAAAATTAAAATAAGTGCAAAATCAGGAGTAGCAGCTACTAATTGGATACAACTTAATGATGTTTTCGTGAGAAATTTTAAGGATTTGCGTCATGTTTGTTTATGTCTTTGAAAACATGGAAGCGTGACTACATAAATGAACTCTTATTTGTGAAGCGACATCTTACAAGATGTAAAGATTTTAATTGAAGAGAGTTTCGTGTTTGCTAACAACAATTAATATAGTTTAAAATAATAGAAATACGATATATTATTACGTTTAAAATATAGGCAATGCCTTTGTGAAGTTCTATTTAGATACATTTCTATTAACTCCATAATCAGATCAGTGGCTTGATAGTGTCAAATTAATGTCATGCCATCCAGATAATCATTATTTATTTTTCAATCAAATAGCCTATTCCCACTGCTGGACGTAGGTCTTTCCCAATCCTCTGCCCTTTATTATTTATTGTAATAATTATAAGTATTCTTGACATGATAGAAAATCAATTTTATTTGAAAAAAAAAAACAATTCACTAGATACTACTTAGAGAATGTAACAGACCACGTAGATATATTAAACACACATACGCACATAGTATTTCAAGGAGTAGTTGCTCCCTACGCTTAAGAACATACGGTTACCCTTCTTTTTATCCGAATTTAAGGCGATAGTGGAGTCATCTACCGATATTCTTACGAACTATCGGAACCAATGAATGATGTTACAATCATTTTTAAACATTGTTTTTTTATTTTATTTTTATCCTCCTGTAAGAGAAAGATCGCGGGTTCGAGTTCCGCCCGAGAAGTTTAATTTTTCTCTATGTATTCGAATTGTAAAAGTGATTTTTTATGCAGAAAAAAATATATTTGGCCCTATGGTCATTCCCTCAGGAATTCTTGCTGCACTCATTATTCCCCCATGATCCTTCAGCACTTCGTGTTCCATTACGATCTACAACTATTCGCACGGGAATATACACTGAGTTTGAAAAAAAAATCATTTTAATTTTCGTCTTCATATTTGATTAATTCAACTTTTCTTGACGTTTTTTACGTATCTACTCTAATTATTTTGAAAACTTCAGTATCGCCAACGGATTCTGGAGATCAGATGGCAGTCCATTCAAAGTTCATCCGCTTTGCTGTAGGACTGGAAAATCGACCGACTGGATCCGCACGAAAAAAAGCTCAGAGAATAACACTAAAAAGTTTTTTTTTGACTTGGTTCCAATCCAACAGTTCATAAGAATGTTGGTAGATGGCACCACCGTCGCCCTTAAAGACGGATACAAAGAGAAGGAAAATTTGAAATGAATCAGGTGTGGCTCAATAGCTCAGTTAGAAGAGTATTCCCCCTGTAAGGGAAAGGTCGTGAGTTCAAGTCTCACTTGAGCGTTTAATTTTTTCCGATGTTTTTCGAACTAAAATGTAACTTTATATGTAGTAATGCATACTCGTATAATGAAAGATAATTAAAAATAGACGGCTTTTAAATATGCACTAATGACGTAGCAACTCCAATTCTAATCATTATCTTTTTTTTTCGTGCGGAAATCCCCTCGGATACCTCCCCCGCCGGAGCCGGAATGGGAGGTTATGTCGGACTCGAACCGACTAAAACCGCACGTCGGCTGAGGGTCGTGGTGCTAGGCCGGAGGTGAAGTTGTCATCGGCATCTCCCTCGCCATTAGCAGTAATACCAATGAAAATAATGTGCACAATTTCCATTAGTAGGGGTTCCTAATCCAAAAATGAAGGACATGCTGCTCCATACAATACAGCGTATTAAAAAGTTTGTCCTTGCGCCGTCGTTTGCCCCATTCGTCTATTTACCTTTTCCAGCCACATCTTGTTCAATCGCACAAATTGGGGTTAAAACTTCTGACTACAAAGGCTACTAAAAATAAAACTTTTGTACCGTATTTTTCTTTCTATTGTACGTTTCTTTTATATAACTGAGAATTATATTACTGATACAATAGGTAAATGCTTCAATGGAGCGGGTACTGGTAAATATAATGGTACCATAATCACTACATAGGTTAAAGCAAAGTCGCTTTCTGCGTCTGTCCGTCGCTATGTATGCTTATATCTTCAAAACTAAGCTACAGATTTTGATGCGATTTCTTTTAATAGATAGAGTAATTCAAGAAAAATGTATGTATAATACATGCTTAATATAGTTGAGGGTGTAGCGGAAACGGGATCGGACCCCACGCGGGTGGAAAAAAATTGGCGGTACGAAGTGCGCCGGGTCAGCTAGTCATGTATTATAGTCAAAATCAAGATAACATAGTGCAATTTTAAGCAGTCAGCGACAGAAATATCTTTACTACAGACTCTCAAATTGGTCTTAAAACCAAGGTATTAAGAGCAAATCAAACTGTTTTATTGATTTAAATTATAATATAGTCAGAACTAAAGATGTTTACCAAATATCCGAGGAATAAGCCGAGGAATTATGATCATTTTGAACACTTTGTTCTTCAACAACATTCCAATTCTGACTGTTATTATTTACTCTGTGCTGTAGGGAGAAGATTAATTCGCATTGCTGCTGGGTTACAAAACAGCTGTGTCATACTCTTTTCATCACAGTCCCGGTTCCAATTAAGACCTGTAAGTACTTTGAAACCCAGAGTCCGTACTCTTGCGACTTTCATCTGTCTCCACCTTATGCAGGCACTAAACCTAGACAGATGCATCTGCGGACGTTGGTGGACGCCTCCGCAGATGGATCACCACGAGCCATCCACGCATCTGTAGGTCCATCAGTCTGTGTTGATTCTCGACAGACGCGAGTGGATCAAGTTTAATTTTACCGGATATTTGTAGTACTTAGGGAACTGCTTATGATTAGTAGATTACGGTAATTTTGTTAATTTCCTTTACCGGTTATGAAATATCTAACAACTTTATACTTAAGAAAATGGCCTAGTGGAAAAAATAGAATAAGATTTTTTCGTATGCGTTCTGTAATTTTTGTTCCAATGTATACAATGTCAAATATTTTACTTCATTATTTTCCTTTTACTGTAATCAACGAAACACGCCTTCAGAACATGTCCCACAAGACATTTGAAAACTCATACTTGACATACAAAAGTTTTCTTACCGCAGGGCGAGACAATGCTTTCGGTGAGCTTCTAACATCACTGGCGTATATTATGTACTCAAGATTCTCTCATTCGTGACAATGATACAGAGTAATGCAATTACCTAGGTACTTAATATTAAAAATAAATACACTGGATGTGCAAAGTGTAGGATCGGGTACATAATATGGGAGAGTTGATTATATCGGACCACTTTTAACTTGAGTTCGGATATTTAGTTAAAAAAAGGACTTCTAACGTTTTATGTTTTGATTATAATATACCAAAAGAACAATGTGTTACCTCTACGTCAGGTCAGCTAAAATGTAGTTTTTATGGAGGTCTAATGTAAGGTACCACCCGTACAATTTAGGAGACTAGTTGTTTATATTGTACCATAGGTATTTAGAATCGTACCAGACAATAGAAAATGTCGTTTAACGCGATATCTAGTAGTGATACGATTTGATTTAGATTCCCCTAATATTTGTAAAGGTACAGTACAAAATATATTTTAGTACAAATATTATTACAGTCTCAAGAATCGATCTTCTACCAAGTGGACGTGATGACGAATCCAAATCATAATGGCAAATACACGATTCATAGCACGTATATCATAATGGGACATTCCAAGAGCATCGAGACAATGACGTCTATAAAAATGTATATAAAGTCCTATCATTCGCCGTTGAGAATCCAAACCGAATCATCTAGACGCTTACGCCCTAAGGAAATTAAAGATTCTATCCGTATCTAGCTTAATCCCGCAGTAACAGTAACGTGGAAAATTGCAAATTAAAAGTATAAAACGCCACTTCAACTTTGAACCTTATCTTTTCTGTATAGAATGGAATTTTGTTTAGAACGTAGAGCTAAGAGCAAATAAAAAGGTTGATTTCAGAACGAAGGATCTAGATAGGTTCAATTAATTAGTGAAACCTACACCGATTGCTTTATCGAGTGGTTGTCATTGAGATTTTCTGCAACAATATTCAGTACTGAAGTGGTATGAAATGGAATATAAACTTACGGATCTTAATTATTTTTTTTTCATGTAATGCGTAAGTTTTTAAAACGGAATAATACGGTTATTGAACTTTTTGCACATAAAATCAAATATGAGTTGTCGACAAGCAGGAAAACCTTTAGATTAAGAACGATATCTTGGTTACGGGTGAGAAAAACATGAAGGATATTAATTGCTTTTCCTCCTACGTAATGAAAATCAAGGAATATTCCACTTTTATCCTCAGTTACTAACATATTAGCTTTTTCGTCACATTGCTAGTATTATAATAACTTTGCCTATTTAAATTATTTTATGTAAACGTTAGCTAATTATGCCCAAACTAATTAAATTATTTATTTACTACACTTTCTAGAGACATTAGAGCCGATTCTACTACTGGAAATCCTATACATCAATTGTCATCTGAGGGCTAATTCTTCTGAAAAGATGGTGTCTCGATTCGATTCAAAATCATATTATATGTCAAAAACGATTACGATTTCAATGTAAGAACGGACATTTCTTTTAATAATTAATTTTGCTTCGATTTAATTTTTAAAAAGATCACGATGTCAATGTTTTTTCTTGAAAATGATATTCCGAAAATAGCGAAAATGGTATTCCAAAAATAACCAAAACTGTATAAAATACCATTTTCACTATTTAATTTGTTTTTGACAGCGATTCGAATCAAAAATGTTTTATAATAGGAGAAAATCTTCTGATACTACTCATAGTGAAATAGTCTTTAAATCCGCAACAAATGATCAGATCACAAGTAAATTGAATGTGATGGAATTATAGGAAATTATTATATGGCGCTTTAGTTTCAAACTGTGAGTGAGTTACATTCCGAGCCAAGTAGTTAAATGCTTACATTAAGAGTGGCATGTGGAAAGTGGACTGCATTGAATAAGAACTGGTCTGAAATTAATATTTAATAGACTAACGAGGATAACGCCAAGTTAGCTATTATTGTTGACAGATTTTGTAGCTCCGTCTCTCTCGCTCTACAAGTATACAGACAGCCTTTAGCCATTGCAATTGTATTTGGAAGTTAAAGTTAAGATTTAGGATATTATTTCCTAAGATTTTGAAATTAGCAAATAATACCCTAAATCTACACTATCTAAGAGCCAGTCACTATCGCATACATAAGTTTTCTTCTCTGCCTAGCACACAATGGATACGGCACGGTACAACAATAGACAGCTAACAAAGAGTCTTTTTATTTATGTAATTCATCGCAGTCCAGAGAATACACATTTAGAAACATACCAAAGTATATAAGTCGCAAATTACAAATAAAAACCTTGTTTAATTACACTATTAAAACCTTGTATTGAATAATTACTTAATTTGGTTCATTCGGAACGTTTTCTGGGAATGTTTTGCGCACAAATTCATAGTTTGACATATCTGCTCGCCGAATCCTAATACAAAACACAAACTAGTTACTTGTGCTTCACTAAAATTACACACTCGTCCCCAACAAGTGGGTTCGACAGTATTCAACATTACTTACAGTACCCAAAGAACTTGTAAGTTATATCGAGCACCCCTTCGTACGTTATCGGCTGTGGAAACTTTTGTTTTACGAACAATTAAGTGTAACGTTAACCGCCCCTAAAGTTGGTGTTTGGAGTGTAAAGCTAGGGGTACAATGAGAGATTGAGATAAGGAGAGTTAGTTTAGGGCGCTAATTTCTTCATTGGTGTTGAGTAGAGGTAAAAATTTCAGCAAAAAACGCGTTGCCAATCATCGTGCCGACTACTCAGTGCACCCTAAAGTTTTTGTTTCAATTGAGAAATGAGAAAGCCTGCATCAGAGGCTTGTTGGATAATCAGCCAGTGCAAAGGCTTGCAGGAGAACCCCAAAAACAACAGCCTGCCTTTCGTTTCTCATCGTTCACAGTTTGCGAGATACATTTACTGTCTTCCTCTTCATCTTACCCACATCAAGCGAGGTGAGTCATATTGACGAGTCTTATATAAAAAACTGTTACTTAACATTATATGTACACTAAGTAACCGACCTTTTTTTCAAGACATCATGATTATTTTACTAGCTTTACCCTGGCTTCTTCTATCTAATTTAGTTCTTGTTCGTTATATGCGTATAAACCAACTAAGCATGTTCTTTTTTTTTTACTACATTATGTGTTAGGTGAAATACATAACAGAGAATGTGTACCAAATATTACTTCTGTTGATATGTGAAATATAAACATCCTGAATAAATTACAGCTATCAGCCGTCTAGAAAAGTAAAACCCGTTGTCACTTCTCTTGTTCGGATCGCTCGTATATCGTAGCCGGCTGTTGTAACAGTTATATTTCCACATTATACAATATACTACATCTATATAAGTTTCTGTTGGCTTATTTACCACGCTTCCATTGCGCTATTTAGTTTCGCATACCGCACATTCTAAGTTCTGTTCAACTTCGAAAAATAATTAAGTATATAATTTAGTTTTACTTGTTAGCCATAAAAATGGTCTTACTGTATCCTCACCATAACCGACAGCAAGAAAATTAAGGATGGCGCGTGTTACACGATACTTTGCATTGATAACATTGTTCACCACTCGGAGATTTTATGATCCCTTTATTATGTGGTGTAACCGGGCAACGTACCAAACTCTGTAACGAGTTATACATACATATACTGACGTCTTTCTCCCTGCGGTGTTGTACAAGCGTCAATAGCTTAGTGGTTAAGGAATCGGTTAAAGCGAGTGGTCTCGAAATCGAATCCAGCATTACACTACTGATTCAATCAATCAATTACCTTATTGCAGGCATGTTTGCAAATTCTAACAGTAATTTCTTTCAAACTTGCCAAAAATATACCATTGTTAAATGAAGTACGGGATACGGATTCGAGCCTCAGCTTTCTCAAAGTCCCCTGCATCACTACCAATTATGTGCACCCAATTTTAACACAAGCAATTTAGCTTAGCTGAAGGGGTTAATAAGAATACTAGTTAGTTCGAATTCTTATACTCTAAAATAAATCAAATTAGTAATTGTTATAATACACATAATTATACTCACATTCTCTCAAAATTTTGTCTCTTACCGGTGGTGGCCGTTTTAGCGGTGGCCTTTGGGAATAAGCCCTCTTAACAAATAACAAACATAGTGAAAAAAATAGGTATCCAAATTGTCATTCGAATGTTATGTACTTACATACATTTCTAAGGTTATCATTTTTATATAGGTATGTATTAGAGATATGGATACTCAAATTTGCAACATTTGAAAGCTTCCACCATCAAACATTTCGTAGGTATACTATCGTATCGTAGGTACATACCATACCGTTACGTATATCGTTGTAGTACAGTAAATGTTACATTTCTTGCATTTTTCTTCTTATTACTTCACAAAATCTACTTGAATCTTGATATTTTCTAAAGTTTACGCGAATGGCACTCATTGAACCACTTTTTACGGATTCTATTCTTGAATCTTTATAAAAATATTTCAAAAAAATGCAACGTTATTATAAAATTATTTCCTTGCTATCCTAATAAAATATGTCAAAATATTTCAACCGTAACCGAAAACACAGTGCAAGACTATTGGCTCTTAGGTATCTCTCTTAATTGCGTCTTGCTCAACCCTTTTGATTGCAAAAGCATTGTGAAGGGATTAGTTGCCTAAGCAACACCACGCAGCAGGCGGTTAATACCTATACTACGCCTTGATCACAACAACAGCCGGCTTCAAAGGGATTTATGTTTGTATTATCTCACTTTTGCAGTGTTTCGGACATGTTTGCAAACTCTTATAACAATTTCTTTGAAACATGCAAAAAAACATACTTATACGAATACGATATTTTTTCTACCATTATCTCATCTGGTGGTAAATATAGTTGTGGTCAAAGATGCTCAAGAGCTGTCCGAGCTGTTTGGTCAATTGTGAAGAAACAATTGAGCAAAGCAGCAGTCATTTGGTCCATTTGGAAAATATTTTTCGACCATTGTAATGCTTACTGCAAACATTTATTTTTATTATTTATTTATTTTTATTATATATATCTTTGGTGACATGACGTTACGAAACACAACTTGATTTATTCACATTATTATTTTCATATACATTCTGCTGTGTGGTATTCAGAGCCCTTTATTTTATCCAAAAGCAGTAACACAATGAAGCTTAGTGATGTAGTTTATGACACCATAATATTCTAGTAGTATTCATTTGTTCCGTGGCGTTAGCGGTTATCGGTTATCGTCATCCGATACCGATATCGGATCGGATAATGTAAAAATACTCTTACTCGTCCCAAAATGAAAATGTCACGTCTATGTCAAAATGTCCAACGAGCCTCCACGCGTTTTCACTTCAAAAAAGATTTCTAAAAAGTTCGTTTAGTTTATACAATTTATTTTCACTTTCTCTCTTGTCTCGTTGTTATTAAAATATATGTGGGAAACAATTCTATATAATATACATAATATATCAAACAATATCCATGCGAGTAATATGATTTTTCATTACCGTTGAATACCTTGCCCGTCTCATAACTTTATAAAAGACTCGATCATGGTTCCTTCCAAATTTTATGTTACTTTTATGGTTTGTTCAAAATTTACTACTTCAATATCCTTTGTTGCATTTTTATTACTATCGTTATCAATATATTTCAATTAGAATGTTGATAGAACTTTTTTGGCTTTTATGCAGTTTTTAAACAATAAAACTGAATTAATGTCCACTGAAGCAATAAGTAGGAGACAAAATGTAATTATGGCGATGGAGCCTTATCTCCCCCTGACTGGTTAACCCTGAAGTAAAACAGAAACAAAATGTACATATTAGACTTATTTGGTGTATAAAACTTTTGGTTATGTTTACTCTTACTCTTCTGTTTTATAAAAATTAACGCGATCATAGAACATACATATCCTTGATTTTGCCTGACGTTTCGATCAGGTTACACCAGCCATGGACACAGGCTGACTGGTTCGAAACGACAGGCAAATCAACAAATCAAAGGAATGTATGTATATACCTATACTAAGATCGCGTTAATTGCCGTTATGATTATTACGTATTATGGAACGCGAGAGTTTTAAAGTAACTCTTTAGATTATTATGTTATATCCTACTGTTCTTATCTTACTATAAATGTGAATGTTTGTGGAGATGTTTGTTATTCAATCCCGCTCTAACAACTGAACGGATCTGGCTGAAATTGTTACATACACATACACACATCAAAAAAAGTTTGCGATCAATGGCATAATCTCCTAGAATTCTTTAAATTTAACTTTATCAAGAAAAAATCTATGTTGTATGCTTTCTTTAAATAGGAATACCCTGTTTGAAATTAAAATATAAAACTATTTTTTTATAAATTTATTTAAAAAAATTGAGCCATTAATCATAATGCAATTGTGATAGAAATTTCATAGAAAGAAAAAGACTGTTTAATTAAACATAAACTACAATTTATTATTAAAAGGTGTAAATTCAATATAAAATAACTCCTCCCCTGGCTCGAACACATGCGGAGATCCTCCTGGGCATGCTGAGGATCATGTTATCCAGCATTTCCTGGGGTAACCTATCCCATTCTTCAATAGCGGCTTCCCTGAGCTCTGGAACTGTCTGGGGATGTGGCTCACGGTTCCATACAGCTCGTTTAAGAGCATCCCACGCGTGCTCTATTGGGTTTAAGTCAGGCGAGCCGGCAGGCCAGTCTAATTGTGTGATATCGTATTCTTGAAGAGCAGCATTGACTCGTTGAGCTCGATGTGCGGGCGCATTATCATCGACCAGTACAAATTGGTGCCCATGGTTTACTCGGAATGGTTTGACGATATCATCAATAGCAACTGCTTTGTACATGTCTGCTGTCATGGAGCCCCGATACGGGATCAAAGGCGTTCTAGCTCCAATCAAAATGCCACCCCAAAAAGACACCGATTTTCCGCCTTGCTGAACTGTTCCAGTGGCAGTTCTTTGTCTTTCACGGTCGCCTGGTCTTCTCCAGACACGGATACGTCGGTTATCTGGATGAGTGGAGATTCGGGATTCGTCAACGAAGAGACAGTTTTGCCAAATGTTTTCTTCCTCACCTTCTTCATTTTGCCGAAGTCTAGCCCACTGCAATCTTCGTTGTTGACGTTGCCGGAAATTGAGTGGAGCTCGCCATGACGTCCGTGCTCGTAATTCAGCCTAGTGCAAGCAATTGCGAACGGTCTGCGTGCTAACTTCAAGCCCAGAGGCGGCCCTGACTTCTGCTTTTATTTTAGTGGCGTTGATTGTGGGATCACGGGCTGCCAGCAATCTAATATAGCGCTTTTGGGCAGCTGTCAAAACAGTTGGGCGACCGCTGCGGGGTCGATCAGCTAAATTCTCCATTCCGTGGTACCTCTGCAACGTAGCCACGACACAGGATTGGGATATAGCAAGTCTGCGTGCTATTACTCTCGTGGTGTATCCTTCTTCCCTCAAAGTTACTATTTTAGCTCGTAAAACCTCTGATAATCCTCTTGGCATTTTTTCAATCACAACTTTCCGCGAAAAATATCTTGAATCGGTTATAATTCACTAAATCAGATTTCGGAATGAGCGTAAACTAGGACTGAAAGCCTTTTTGTAAGACAAAACAATTGAACGGTGTCATTGTTTGGTGTTCTAATTCTTTATTTTTAAATAAAGAATCTAAAAAGAAAAAAAAATCATAATATAATCCACAGTAACAAAAAAGATTTCAGTTTTTCAAAGTGATCGCAAACTTTTTTTGATGTGTGTAGGCACTTTATATCCCGGAATTAGGTTACCATGGATTAAGGAAACAGGTTCATATTATTAAAGCTACAAAAAGTTGTAGACCAGAAATTTCAGGCAGTCGGTTCCATGGGTATCCTGAATATCGTTCATCCTACAATCAGGCTTGAAAATGACACTTCATTATTCGGCCTACGCCGTACTGAAACAAATCCGAGAGAACTCTATAATACCTAGCTAGTTTTTTCAATGGTACTTATTTCATACAGGCCTGAGTTTCTGATACATATTTTCTGGTAGCCGCCTGTTTTGAAATAAAATAAATACAAACTCACGTGAGAATCAGTTACGACGTATACCACGAGTCGTTCTGCCCATGCACACACATAAAATTCAGCTCATTTCCCTCCATCAGCTTCATTTACTCGCGATGAATATGATAAAATTTACGGTTTTCGACGTGTTACGATGGCAGTCAGAACATGTAAATCTATACATATTTGCTATCCTCATAAACGGAAAGAAAGACATGTATGTACAACGTTGTAATCAATGGAGAGGAATTTATCGGGACTTTTAAATGCATGTACAGACAGCATCAGAAAGATGTTGATGAACAAAGTGCTTAAAATGATCTTATTTCCTGGGTTACCCCCTTTTTGTTGACCAATTGTTGTGATATTTGTTCCACGTCATAATTTCAGACAATAATACAATTTAATTAAGTAAAACAGTTTGCCTTGCTCTTAATACCGTAGTTTTGAGATCATTTTGAGACTTTATAGGGCTAAATATTTCTGACACTGACGCCAGAGATGTACCTGCATATACCTATATTGAAATAAAACCACTTTTTACGGATTCTATCGCGATATATTTGTTATTGTTACTTACTAAACCGATAGAATATCGCGATAGAATCCGTAAAAACTGGTTTTATTTCAATGAGTGATATTCGCGAGTGACTTTAGAAAATATCATATACCTATATTTTAAGTGGACCTCTATATTTTTGTATCCTATGATTTTGGTGGAGTCTTATTATATTAGTACTATTTTTATTGGCCAATTTACCCATTACATACACCAGAGCGTGGCCACGCATTGTCTAGCAGGTACGCCAACTAGCACATGAGGCAGACTTAGATCCCGAAGGTGTTGGATAGGACCACCTCCACATTTGGTGCTTTAACACTCATCACAATTTAAAAGCTCCCAAGAAGTTACATATTTTTAGCCATCGAAATGTTCTGAAGCTAATAATACTTTTCATTGACAAATACCACTGTGCTGTGCATAACGATAATTTCATATTTTCCACAGGTTATTAATAATCGGTTCAGGAAAAACAAAAGCGTCTATCTGCGGCCATCAATTACAATTACAGCACCCCCGAGTGCTGACTTGCAGCGAGCCGTACATGCGTTTCAAAGATGGGCTACGTCTCTCATCTGAGAGCACACTAACGAAGCTCTCCATAATCAGAAACCAGACGCTGTGGCCAAAATCGTTAAGGAGAAAAGCTGCCGTAGCTTTTAGTTTACTGTGAGTGACACAAAATACGATGTTATTGATCCAAAGTTCCTTATGTTTCAGGAAATGTTTACCTCAGGCACGTAATTAAATTTAACTTGAGTGTATTATTGTTTGAGTGATTACGAACTTGACGGAAAAGGCTTACTATACAATACAGCCACAAATTGCAACAACCGTTTTAATGAGAGGTTACTGTTAGGCATATAATTAAGAATACAGATTTAACGACAATCATCTATAATGGATGGCACCGCCATCGCTGTCGGGAGTAGCCTGAAATATCTCGGGCTCATCCTCGACAGTCAGTGGCGGTTCGCGGAGCATTTCCGGCAGCTGGAACCAAAGTTGCTGGCGTTTGCCGGAATGCTCTCGCGCTTGCTACCCAACAGTAGAGGTCCGGGGTCCCACGAGCTTGCCTATCGAGTTGAGCTATTTCTCATGTATATTATAAATTCCACTCCGATCTACAGGAACCTATACCCGAGATAAATAGTATATATGCTATTCTAAACTATATCAGACTAGACTTGACTAGACTAAATTTAATAATGTATCTCTGTACCAATATGCATGAATATGGCTATTTGCATTGGTCTGGGTGTTTCTATGTGTAATATGATATGTATGTATATGCAAAAAAATTATCTAAAAATGTTTATCCGCTTTTTAGATTCCCTAACACAGGCTGGTTAAGCTATGCTTACCATGGGTCTAAATAGCGTTGTGTAGAATGTTGTGAAATAATTATTTATTTATTTAATTACTGGTAATTTAAACAAGTTTGTATTTTTCAGTGGACTGTACAATATGTAATGCGATAGAAGCAAAAGGAATGAAATTTAGTAATTATTGTATTCCCCTTTGTTTTTATGTTTAATCAGGACATGGATATCCTGGTGCTCCTACCAGTAGGACTATGTAGTAGGAGTACGGGGCTGGAGCGGGTATTCCGTATTTCAAGCAATTCGAGGTATTATACACCCATACCGAGAGCGTGTTAATTACCGTTAGCATAATTATTGTGTACGGAGAAATTGGTCCAGCTCGACTAGCGTGAGCCCATCTCAATCAAAATATATCTAAATATTCATATACCTACTCCTAAACCGACCGGTACTGAGTCTGTATGTATCAAATTATTGAAATAGGTCTTAGAGAAGAACAATTGGGTATTATCCTATAGTTAAAATAAATTAATTAACCGAGCTTATTAAATTAAGATTGGTAAAATAGCGGTAAAAATTGCGTTGGTTCTTATTTTATAGTTTTTATTTATATTTGATCATCCGCCCAACCTTTAATAGTAACTGATTTGACTATTAAATTTTATGACGTCACCAATCATTATCATTTTGACGTTTAGTAAAAAGTAACTAATTTCTATTAGTCAGTAGAATACCCAATTCACAATGTTAGAGAAGTGTTCCTATTTCAAAATAAAAAAAAACTTAACTTCGTCCCCCTAGCAATAAACAAAACAAAAAGTTCCAACTCTCAACTCGCACTTTGAATAGCAAATGACGGACTGATGAAAGACCGCGATTTAATTTGATGGAAACAAATCATAATTAAATGGAAAATAATTTTGGCACTCAGACATTCAGGGTGAGGCATTCATGTAGCGAAGCTGACTATTAACGCTTTATTCGAAAGTTTGTACACTTCTAAGTAACTCTTATGAAAGGTAGAAATTGTGTAAAGCATTATAATTAGCGATTTTCAATAGACTTATTTATTACCTGGAGGTCTATTAATCAAATTTAATATTAAGGTATTAAACTTTGGATAACTACTGTTATTTTCAAATAGGTATCGAAGTTCAGCCAAACACGCAGATACTGGGATAAGAGGACCTCGGACTACGACCGGGATTAACACAAGGATGGTAAAGGGGAAGAATCAAATAAATTCCAATGTATTCTATAGCACCGCCTAAGAGCTATATAACACCAGTAACACCACAGATAATATAATATAATCCTTATAATAAAACTACTAGAGTGCGATACGACAAGTCTACGCGCGAATGGGGACGCTGGCGTACCTACTAATGTTTTTTGTAATTATAAATTGTTGTGTTAGTAACGTCTTTGATTTAAAAAAATCTAATTGATTACGTTATATACCCAAAGTGTTTGTATTATTTATTATTCGAAGAAAATAGAATATACAATAATAGTTCCGATTTCTTCCGCGCGCAGAGTTCTATTTTGAGCACTCTACTATTGGTTGGACAGAAAGGATAACAGATAAAAGTGTACTGAAGAGGGTGCAAAAAGAAAGGTTTATTTTGGAAATCGAGAATGAGAGAGAAAAAATGATTGGTCACCCAAATATCCTTGAAGGGAAGATAGATAGAAAGAGAGGAAGGGATAGGCCAAGAAGAACGATAATAAAACAGATAAAGGAAAAGTCGTTCCGGGTAGTAGAACCCCTCAAATTTTTTTCACTTCAATATCGCTTTTGGGGGTCATAGCAGTCGCTGTACAGAATTGTAGAAAGTCCAGCCAAATCCGCAGTCATACTGGTAAAGCCGACCCAGAATCCAAGCTGAAAGCTTTGAATGAGACGAGGATTAACGCTAAGAGGAAGAAAGAAGGAAAGATACAGGTCGAGTCGTATCAGGAGGTCAAGAGATTGGCGGAGGAAAGAGAGGAATGACGAATGCTCCACCGACAAGAGCAAATCTCCTAAATTTAGAGAGAGAAATAATAAAACTAATAATTTTAGAGCGCACCATATAGTTGCACAATTTATTTCCTCCACAACCTTTTACCGCTCGACTTTCAAATGTATAGCTTAGCGCACAATTTTTACTTTGCGGTACTTGCTAAAACTTTTAACTTTTATTTGCTTCTGTGAGCTTCGTTTAAAAAGTCACGATCTTTGCGAAAATGTTATTATTAGCGTGGTTCCTGGTTGCATCCGAAGCTTCGGAGACCAGGGTGAGAGCAACTGCCGCTTAACCTCCTAACCCCGAGAGGATAGCCTGCCTAAATAAGCAGGTATACCGATTTCCGAGCGAGGTTGGTTTGACCCCGAGGATCTTCGTCCGACTGATCGGACTACTCGAACTCTTTTTTGCTGTTGATTCGATCATTCGAACGACGCGGAATTTCTCTTTCCACAGGTCCCGGGTTCATTCGGAAGCGGGACCTGACTGGCCATTACACTACCGACGTAAACCCACTCCTACCACAAGTAATTTTGCTTATTTGGAGGGATTGGAGGAAATATTAGTAAATTCGGTTGCTAATATTTTATTAAAGAAATTAAGAGTTCCATTAATTATTATCACTATCGTAGACCGGAGGCCGCGACATAGTAATGATTTATCATTAGATTTAGTTAAGATAATAACTATTTACAGTACAGAATACATTTATATTAATAGTTATTGTGAAAAACGTCAGAAGCTCTCATAATAAATTACATCTTGTCAACTCCAATACTAATACAAAAACTGTGTGACCACGGCCGGTGTAACCTGGTCGAAACATCAGGCAAATTATAGGTACGTATGTACAGTCAGCATCATAGATATCTTGACGACGGAGTCTCAAAATGATCTTAAAACTCTCATATTATGAGCAAATCAAACTGTTTTATTGACTTATATGGTATTATTGTCCAAACTAAAGGTGTGTACCAAAATATCGGAACAATCAGTCAACTGGAAGGGATTAAAAAAGCGAAATTAAGATCATTTTGACTACTCTGTACGTCAACATCTTTCTGATGCTGACTGTACCAATACCATGATCGCGGTAATTCCCGTTAGTCAAATATTAGGTCCTTACATTATGAAATTGGCGTTTTGTATGGGAGGAACAAAAAGTCGAATATTTTTAAATATAGGTAATATATTTAATTAATCAAAGTATGAACCATTGTTTTCTATGCACTTTTGCCATCTCATAGGTAGTTCATTGATCCCTTTACTAAAAAAACCAGTCGGACGGGAATCAATAAAATCTGTAAAGGCGATTTGGACTGCCCCATCAGAGTTGAATTTTTTCCCTTGCAAGAAGTTGTCCAAATTTCGAAAAAATTGTAATCTGTTGGAGCAAGGTCCGGCGAGTACGGAGAATGTCTTAGACATTCCAATTGAAATTTGGTAGCCGTCTGTTGTGCGGTGTGTGGTCTAGCGTTGTCGTGAAGCAGCAGTGGCGTGGAGCGATTGACCAGCCTAGGTTGTTTAGCCGCTAGCTTTTCCATCATTGTTTGCAATTGCTAACAATAGACATCAGCCGTAATAGTCTGGCCAGATTTGAGAAAACTGTAATGAACAATACCGGCACTAGTCCACCAAACGCTCACAAGTAACTTTTTTGGGGTTAATTTTCGCTTGGGGCAGAATTTGGCTGGCTGGCCAGGATCCAACCATTGCGCTCAGCGCTTCCGATTATCGTAAAGAATCCATTTTTCATCACAGGTAATGATTCGGTTTAAAATACCTTCATTGTTGTGCCGGTTCAGTAATGTAACGCAGCAGTCGACGCGCGTTTGCCGGTTTGCTTCAGTCAATTCGTGAGGTACCCACCTTTCAAGCTTTTTAATCTTCCCAATTTGCTTCAAGTGAATTAAAACAGTTTTATTACTAACACTGCAGCCTGCAGCTAACTCGGACGTGGTTTGCGATGGATCCGCTTCCACAATAACCTTCAATACTTCATTATCAACTTGGGTTTCAGGCCGTCCACGGGGCTTGTTCTGCAGGTCGAAATTTCCAGAACGAAAACGTTGGAACCAAAAACGAACTGTGTTTTCTTTTGCAACATGACCGCCATAAACATCATTCACCCTTCGAGTCGTTTCCGCAGCACTAGTGCCACGGCGGAACTCGTATTCCAAAATAATGCGATATTTTAAGTTTTCCATTTTGTAAAATGAGTGACGCAAACAGAAAAAAAACAGAAGAAAAAAAACAAATGAATGACGATCATCGAAGCACAAATACATGAGTAAATAGCTGTACAAATTTGAATTTGGAATTCCTTACCAAAGAGGAGAAAATCGTGATTAAAGTGGCCAGTACGAAAAACGCCAATTTCATATGTAAGGACCTAATACTAATGTTAGTGTTATGTAGTTTTACTATCCACTGTGCTCATTTATACTTACACCCAACCTTACTGTTAACTGCTGATTGAACCCCACACAGAGGTGGCATTTGAATTTCAAAATGATAAAATGTAAAGCTGAAATCAATAACCGGCTATATAAACTGGTTTTACGTTCTTGTCAATGTGATGTTGTAATGTTTTATACAGTTTTATACCTACAGTTATTGCTTGTAATTATTGTGTATTTTTTTTGTAATATTGTTTTTACTTTCCGTTTTTTTTTTTTTCATTGCGTGGTTCCCAGCCGTATTTGTGCCACCCTATCTCTTCCCATGTGGTGTCGTACAAGGTGACTAAGGGATAAGGTTATTTACTGTTTAACATCAGACATAACTATACATCAGCCAAAAATCAGCGTCAGATGCATGACTGGAGTCAATAATAGTGGCCGGAATACGGCAACAGGCTCACACTCTATTACGTGGGACCGAATATGTGTGTGTTGTGTGGCGAAAGTTGTGAAATGTGGGTGTTACTTCACCTTTGCCTTTGCCTTATATTGTATAGAGGTACAGTCAGCATCAGAAAAATGTTGACGAGTAGAGTACTCAAAATAATCTTAAAACCAAAATTTCAATATTATATTGATAATTAGAGTACTCAAAAAGTTGTAAGCATCCAGAGTAGTCAAACTATCTTAACAACCGGTCTTCCAGAAACATGTAAGTAAGAAGAGTGTTCATTTTCATATACACAATCACGCTACTCAATGGTATCTAGTCAAACAAAGTGTTCAAAATATCTGGACAATGTCATTTAATCGCATTTTGCATCCCTTTTTTACTTATGTAGCCATCCTTTACACATGATGATGGGATGATATGAGATAGGTGTATAAGTTAGAACAGGATAGAAAATTTGTTAAATTAATGACAATTTCTTTTGTATTTTTTATAGTCGCCAGTTGTAAGCCATAAACTATCCCCTCGCATTGGTGAGAAAAGAGTATGAATACGTAAGAAATAAATACTCGTATGATGTGTAAATTACTTGAAACCTACATAAGTAGATATAAGTCCACGCGGACTAAGTCGCAGGCACAGCTAGTATTAATATAAATCATAGTATGGAATAGGGTTCCGTATTTCTAATTTTTTCTGTCGATTGAATAATTATTAAAAATAAAAAACACGACTGCTCCTGAAAAGACCGAAATAAGTTTGATAGCAGGTGGAACCTTTATCATTGGATTTATGAATTACAAATGGGTACCTCCGCCTGCTTTTTTGGTCTTTTTTATGTATTTTTTTGTATTCTATACATTATTTAATTTAAAAGATATAGCGCCAAAAATTCACGGTTTAGTATCGATTTATATTTCATGCACTCTTATATACCTTTATTTGTGACCACTTTCATCGAAATCTTTTCAGCTTTGGTCTCTTTTCGGGTAAAAAGTAAAAATAAAATAGGTTTAACTTTAATAACTATTTCAGAGAGAAAGAAAAAGAGAAAGAAGGTGAAAATTGCGGTTTATGACGTATAAAAAAAACTTCTATTATAAATTATAATCTATTATAAAAAAACACTCTATTATGATATGTTTGTACAATAGTTTCGTATCTAACTGTACCTATTTTCAAAGAGTAGACATTTTGCGTCTATGTCATGTCGATGTAGTCATAATGCGTATTTGAAAATACGAGAAGTGGATTTTTGAGTACATAGGTGTATCTTGCGTTGCAGGACCCTTTATTTTTTACGTAAGTATTCATACTCTTTTCTCACCAATTCAAGTGGATAGTTTATGGCTTAAGCAACTGGCAACTATAAAAAATACAAAAGAAATTGTCATTAATTTGACAGATTTTCTATCCTTTTCTAACTTATACATCTATCTCACATTATCCCATCATCATGTGTAAAGAATGGCTACATAAGTAAAAAAGAGATGCAAAATGCGATTAAATGACATTGTCCAGATATTTTGAACACTTTTTTTGATTAGATACCATTGAGTAGCGTGATTGTGTACATGAAAATGAACACTCTGCTTACTTACATGTTTCTGGAAGATCGATTGTTAAGATAGTTTGACTACTCTGGATGCTTACAACTTTTTGAGTACTCTAATTATCAATATAATATTGAAATTTTGGTTTTAAGATTATTTTGAGTACTCTACTCGTCAACATTTTTCTGACGCTGACTGTACCTATAGATGGTTCGTCCTCTTTCACGCAAACAGGTAAATAGATCTTCTCGAACACACACTCATGTACGTGTGTACGAGTGTACACAAACGCACACTCACACGAAACTACGAATTAAAAAAAACTCAGAATTCTTGGTTACCCCACTTGTTATACATCTTTTTACGAGTCTTCTGAAATTTAATTAAGCATTTTTCTCACTGATTAAACAGTAAAACACAAGGAAGCGTATGATGAGCTTTTTTCCTTGTACCTTCTAAATAATGAATTAATTCTCACATTGAAACCTTTACCGGTCCACATGGAGTGAATTAGTGGCTATGAGGAGGATTTTAGAGATTTGAGATTGTCTCAAACTAGAAATCGGTCGGTTTATTCGTACTTTAAAGGAGGCTCTTATGGTTGGACGATTGGGGAGCGATTGGAGACAATTCAATTCAATTCAAGACAATTCCTGTACGTATTGTCCTGGATAGGAAGTGTGTGGGGTGCAGGTTGGGTAACCTCCACGTTGGCCTCCCCGTAGCTGCCCTCTTTGGACCGCGGTCCTGTGGAGCGGAAGCGGGTACCCTGGACAACGGATAACAAACTCCCACTCTCTTGGCCATTGACGAATAACCCAACGGTCGACCTCATTGTGCGACTAGAAATTAGTAATTGGCCGGCCCGTGACAAGAAAAAAGTCTTAAAAACTCGACAGCGAAGTCGAATAAAACCTGTGGAAACCTGGGGACCTCCACAGTATTTACCCCGCTTCCCGGAATGAGCGTCACCAGGGAAATGTATTATACTTCATCCTTTCGATTTTGAAACTTCTCTACCTAGCGACGACAACCACAACGGTGTCGGAAAACTTCGACACCGCCACCGAGAAGAGCAGGGCCAACAGTCCGGTGGGTCTGCAGACCCGCAAAACTGCAAAAAAAAGGAACGGTAAGAGGTGGGTTCCTCCTCCACCTAGGAAGGAGTCGGAGGTAGCCGCCTCGTCCTCCACCTTATTAGAGGTGTCAAGAGGGCCCCCTATAATAATAAAGAAACAGCCTCACGCTCCCTGGTCCAGAAGGATGTGGTGGTGCCGCCGAGTTCCTCCACGTCCACGGCGCCCCTTGCCTGTACCCATGCCTCGTGACGCAACGGCCAGGGATGTTATGGAGGCCCTGGTGGACGTGGTTGGGGCCCGCGCCGGGTCTCTGAGGCTGAAGGAGGACCAGCTCAGACTGGCGACGATGCGCCTCGTCAAGGAGTTCGACCTGCTGAGAGCGGAGCTGGCTGAGTCGCGCAATGAGCCGGCTCAGCTAGGCAGACGGCAGGTCGAGCTAATCGAGGGCTCGGAGTGGCAGGCGGCGGAGTACCGCAAGGAGGTGGCCAAGATGGCAGCCGAACTTGCGGACCTGCGGAAGGTCGTCCTCGGGCTGCCAGAGGGGCGCGTCATGCGGTCAGCGCGGCGGTGGTGATCCGTGTGGTGACGGAGAAAGAATACATGTAACACCACTCCATTTCATCCAAAGGGTGTTGTAAGAGGCGACTAGCAGAAAAATATGCGGACGATATCACTACGAGAGAAGGAAAACTCGAAATAAAACCCTGTACCAACCCATCTGGCCAGCGTGGATACTGTAGGCCAAAGCCTCCCAACATTGGGAGAGGCCTATTTCCAGCAGTGAATGGATTGAATTGATTGATTGTGCAACCACGTGCAGTGCCATAATACCCATCATATCATGGAGAACTGGAAGACACACGGCGGCCTCAAGTACTGGGTGTCGCAGGTGATCAAGGGGCACGGCTGCTTAGTGGATTTCCCGCGTCGGATCCGCAAGGAGCCAACTTCCAAATGCCAATACTGTATCGCGAGCGAGGTCTCAGGGCTGCACACGCTAAGCCTAGGGTTATCCGTGGGGATTAAAATGCAGGAACCATCTGAGACATTAATTTGGTACTTAAGTTCTATTCACACCAAGTATATTTTATAGCTATCGTAAAAGACATTTTGCACAATTAAATGTGCCCCGTTCGCTTTGATGCGTAAGATAAATCGTACTGAATGGTATTTGATGCTTAGATTAAAATCGTAAAATGTTGGAATGTACTACTATTATATTCCTTTTACTAACTTTATGTAAATTAAATTGTCTTAATAGATTTTTTCTCCTTTCTTACATCTGCAATTGACCAAAACATGTCATAATCAGATCTGATCACTTTTGGGAATGTGGATCTTAAAAGTATAATACAAAAAACTGGGAGTAAACTGAGGAGATGATTGACCGAATGAGAAATCCATTCGTTTACAGACTGATATCCAAGAGGCTAACATCCTAGAAGGCTATCCATAGGCAGGTAGGTTGCAGGTGGTAGTTCTTCTGTGCACGGCAAACAAGAACTAAAATTTTAAAATTATTAAACGATTGCAAGCTTAAACCATACATGTGCTACTATCTGTGTATACGAAGGTCGTTCACCTCAAACGTATATTTTGCAACAAGGTAAACGAACCGAATGAGGGAACGGTAATAAAAATCAATGTCTTACTAATAAAATGATGGATGGCATTCGGCTCCCGTGAATGTTTCCTATTACATATTTGACAAGATGAAACCTATATTTCTTTTAATTTGCAATTTCAGCTTTTAGTATGTAGGCACCTTTAATTATCATCAAAAATTACACGAGAGGAATATCACCCTAACTATAGATAAAAACATGTATAAAGACTAATACCACGTTAACACCAAAGTTATGACACAGTATTTTAATACGCAAACAGTAATCAAATAAAAACTACAGTAGACAAATTAAATGACATCGAGTAATCTTACACTGTGGATAGAGTGGGTGTGTTTGGTAACGCGCATGCGCGCCCTTCCTCGCTCCCCACTCAGTTTGGCTGGCCACGGCTCGTCGTCAGACGGTCTTGCCCGTAAACCTTCGCACTGCATTCCAGGGCCTCAACCAGTGCGGTCGAGCCCCTGGAAATGCCGTGTCTCTAATACACAAGAAACACTTAGAGCGGTGCGCTCTGTTACAACACTGTAGCGCTTCTTCTTATAGGCGGATAGGAAATGCCGTGTCTCTAATACACAAGAAACACTTAGAGTGGTGCGCTCTGTTACAACACTGTAGCGCTTCTTCCTATAGGTGGATAGTTGAATTTTTTTTTTCGATTAAAGTAATGTTTCTACTGAGTTAATGGATTAAAAAAAAATTCTGAAATATATCATTTATTGTTTTTTTTTTATTTCAAAATTCGTAATAATCTTATACTGTAATGTCAATAAAGAAAAACTAAAAACAACATAAATTAATTTTAATTTTTTTATTACGATACAGCTCTTGTATGTAATCGAACTTTTTTTCATTAGGTCACAGGTTCAGTTTAGCCACAGAAAAGCTAGACGCAAAGAGGTGTCAATGCATTTTTCTCTACATGTCTATGGACGCGAGGCAATGCGCATGCGCGATCATCTTTCAAATCGTGCTCGCTCATTTTTTTGTTATTTGAAGTAAATTAAATTAATTATTTCATGAGATTTGATAAAGTAGTGTGTGAAACTGTACAAAATTTGGTCTTAGAACACTCGTGAAAAAACGTGTAAGACTCACACAAGTATTTTAAGAACTCTTTTTGACCTCTAAATGTGGAGTGGGGAGGCCTTTATAAAACGGTGGTGATGATGATGATGGCATTGATGATGATAAGCTACACTTATTTTTATCAATCGATTATTTGAGCACTGATTAAAATGTATGATTTATGAGTTTCATCAAAGTAAACCATGCCGATAGAAAAATTCGCTGTCCTGTAATCTTTCAATTGTTTTTATGTGCAAATAAATCAAAATCGGTTGAATAGTTTAGGCGTGAAAGCGTAACATACAGACAAACAGACAGAGTTACTTTCGCATTTATAATATTAGTATGGATAATGGTCTTTATTAATAATATTGGTCTAGCAATCTAGCATACATTTTTACTATAAAATTGCAATGTATCTATGTTTGTACAGTCAGCTTCAGAAGGATCATAACTACAACGTCTCAAAATGATAAACTAAGGTATTAAGAGCAGATCAAACTGTTTTATTGATTTAAATTGTATTATTGTCCGAATTAAGGAAAACGAAACAATGAAAATGATGGAATATACATAATAAGAATAAATTAAAAACTAACACGAAAATTATATCACGTACACATACATGCGTACATACATGACATTTACGTTGTCAACTACGTAGTATTACATGATGACGACACGTAATACATTGAACTTTTCAACTTTGTGTCAGGTTATAAAAATATATCTCTTTCATGAAGCCCTTCACGAGTATTCCCAAAACGAGATAAATGTAAAACAATAAAAAATATGAAAACCAAGTTCGTCAAATTCTATAGAGTTTTTATTACACATCATCGTCACCTTACCATTGAGGTTTTGAACCTGGGGTCCACTTTTCGACGAAATTCAATACTCAATTGTCAGTAAACTACCTACCGACCTTATCGTTGGGATTAGAAAATTTGTTTTGTGGAAAAAAAAATCTAATCCCAGCGGAGCGGATAGGTAGTAAAAATTGTCTCTGCATAATAAATTTTCTAATCCTAACGAAAGAAAAGTCTTTAAAAACAAATTATTATATAATATCAATAAATAAGGATTAAGCCCTTAATTACAGCACCTGACCCAGTATCAACTAACAAAAGGAAACCTCTCTAAATACTTGAGCCCTTTATAATCCACTCGACGTTTTTCTCATAATTAATTTCCTGATTCTACGTGGGTGACCCTTGATAATCTTGTGTACTGGTCCGCATTGTGACTTAAGGGTAAAGAGGTAGCGTTATTATATTTTGAATTTGTATTTTTTATAGCACACGGCCAATGATGGAAGGTGGTTACCGTGACCTGTGGAAGTGTGCAACACCAGGGGTGTCACACTCGCGCTACCAACCCTGTAAGAACCGTCTAATGCCCTTCTTGAAGAACCCCATATTGAAGTCGTTTGAAAACACCACTGTAGGGGGTTTATACCTGACTGTGCAACTGATAGACTGATTAAAAAGACAGCCTCCGTGGCGATGGCGTGGCGGCAGTGAACGCTACGCAGGAAGCGCGGTTTCGATCCCCGTTCATTGCAAATATTTGTATATTTGGATTGTACTGGTTGCTGGATTGCCTCAGGGAGCACGTTAAGCTGTCGATCCCGGTTGCCATACGAACATGTATGGCAGTTGTTATGGGGGAATTGGGTGAAATTGCCCCACATAGAAGGGTTGATCACCCACTGGCAGTAGTAGTGATAATTATTAAAAAGAAATACCAGCGTATTAGTAATTTTGTATTGTTTCATAGTGTGAAAATCCCCACGGATACCAAAACCGGAGCCAACGGGGGTAGTATCAAATTCAAACCGACTAAAACATCTCGCCATCTTGGGTCATTACATTACTTGCTGAGAGAGAGATTGTCTCTGGCATTATCTCTCACGCCTCGGCTAGAAATGTGCTACCGGATTGGATTAAGTGGAATAGATCATGATTACTAGTGAAATGGTTAACAAGCCGACCATACCAGCAGACTGATGAGGCTCTGGAGCAAGCTTGTTAGAAAAGACAGTGGCTTTTATTTATTTATTTATTTATTTATTTATTTATTACAATAAGTACGACCACATTATATGTATTGACACAATTAATACAATTTTAGTTATAGGCAATGTTTCCGATACATATAACAATTACGGTGTACATAGCATACATTAAATACAGCCTTATAAGTAATACACAATGGCGATAGTGCCACTAGCAAGAACAGCAAAAACAATCCAAGCAAATTAAAATTAAAATTAAATTAAATTATTAAAGTTTACTGATGCCTTTGTATAACACATCCCTACAATTCATTCACACGTTCATCCAAAACTAAAGTTAAAATCAAAACTAAATTAAAACTAAATAGAATTTAAAAAAATAATAATAATGCTATTTCAAGTGCCACAATTAGGAAGTAACTTAGACCTCAAATCGGCCAAGCGGATGTGAAAGATGTCGAGATCAACGTTTCCGCGGACCACATCATTGCAATTGCAGCAAATTCGAGCCAAAGGCGATTGCTTGCCAAGGTTTGTCCTACAAGATGATGTGTAAAAAAGTTTCACTATAGGTTGTCTAGGATGGTGATGAGGAACAGACAGTACAATCCTGCCGAGCAGTTCATGACATTTGAACCGACCATTCACTACCCTATGCAGAAAGCAGACATCCAGCATCTGTCGCCGGTCTTGTAAACTGTCCATTCGAAACTGAGTCAGACGACGGTCGTAGGAGTTCCTGTGCGAGAAACCCGTGACCCGGAAAGCAAGGTGCCGAGTGAACGCCCTTTGAATGCTCTCTATACGTTGTGAGTGGATATCATATAAAGGGCTCCACACAACCGAGGCAAACTCGAGTCGACTGCGTACCAGAGCGTTGTAAAGAAGTACCTTGGTTTGGTGGCTTCCGTAAAAGTTAAGATAAACTAATCATCTCAGCGTTTTTCTTGGTTGCTTTCTACATTTCTAATAAAAAAACCAGTTTCTACTTTCTCCTTTTGATATGGCTTTTATAGCTCATAGAGAAGTTACTGCTATCTAACCTCCCAAGCCGAGAGTAAAACCTGCGCAAAGCCTCGTCGATACACTACTAATAATTTTAAGGTCAAATTCTACATTTACTCACGTCTGTAAATCCCCGAAGGGGTAGGCAGAAGTGTATTAACATCCACGTTTCACCAATTATAATTTTCGGTCCCAAGGCGTAATAGGGGGCGAGCCTTTTGCCATCTAGCGGGCCTTTTGTCGGTGGCTGTATGTTTACTGTAGGGTGGAGAACAGCCCTATCCCTTAGTCGCCTTTTACGACACCCAAGGAAAGAGCTCAGGTGGTCCTATTCTACTCCACCGGTATCCAACACGGCATTGTTCCTGGTTCTTCTATCCTACTTATATTATGAATCAGGAAGCTTGTAAAGAAGTTTGGATGTTTATATACTTTATGTATTTGGATTTGGTTAGTTTAGCGGATATGCCCTCATAGACAGACATATGGCAATTCGTTGGCCGGCGTATCCTAGAATAGAATGATGAATGTATGGGATTTTTCGTAGGTATATGACAGTCCTCAACGAATGGCATAATATATGCTAGGAATTATCCCGGCAAAGATTCCCATAAGTTGCGGGAACGGAATTTAATTCCTAGTTGACTTCAAAAACAGTTTTTTTTCCGCTTTGCATGCAGCTTGTACCACAACGCAAAAAGATATGCATAATTAACCATGTGTGATACGATTAGGACCACCGGACCGAGGACTTACCTCTCCCATGGAGAAAAACCTCTGAAGTCTATTTATGGAATCTAACTTCTTTAACGTTAAGCCGCCTGCGTAAACGAGAAAAAAGGAACTAAGGTAGACAGGAAATATGAGCTTTTTTATCGTATAACATTTTTGTTTATTTAGCGATTAGCGGCTCAGCCTATGTGAAAACTTTGATCCCCTTTAAATATTTACACTTAGTGCGAATGGAACTTAGGTTAGGTTAACTTAAATTTAGGTTTTATTTTGTGAGCCGATTCATAATCCATTGCTTTTGCAATAATCGCGTAATTCCATTATACTTGGGATGTAAAAAATTGAAAAATATTTTTTATTACATAGCCGGATGGAATATGAAATAGCGTATCATTTTGTATATTCCATTTACATTTTAGCTATTTTCGAAAGGTTAAAATATCCCTCGAACGTTCGCTTTCAATAGTGCATTTCAATGGAATGAAAACATTAACAGTTTAAAATAAACGGTTTGTTCCCTTTATGTCGAGTCCCGTTATGTCGAGTCTGGGAGTCTATTGTTCTCCAAAGTATTAATATTTTACGCTTCCTATTACCGTCATGTCGAGTACAGTCAGAATATAAATTAAAAGCCAATCTATATAAAAATGAACCCCTATTCCCCTTGGTCACGAGATAGCGCCTGAACGGCTGGACCGAGTTCGCTTATTCTTTTTTTGTTGTGTTCGTTATTGTTAGGAGAAGGTTCTTAGGAAAGAAAAAATGAAGAAAATTGCGCGGAATCACAGTACCTATAATCACTAGTAGTGTAAATGGGTTATTCCCGTCCGCTCCACGATTTTGTTCCCAAGCGCTCCAAGACTAAAATTAAATATTATTATTATTTTATAAAATCGTTCTCAAGAGCTCCAAAAACTTATTTATGTCTTTTACTTCAAAACTTCTTATCTCTATACATCAATTCCCAGTAGCTCCAAATTATACTACTTTAATTAAAAAAAGACTCATATAATACTGTGTTCCCAACAGCTCCAAAACAAAGTGTATGGTTAGCAAAATTAAAACATTTAATACTATGATACGACAATAGGAAGTCAATAGATTAACAGGATATAGTGTCTATTAGCCAAGTCTTGAGTTAGGTATGAATTCGGTATTCAAGGGGTTTTACAGAGAAAGTAATGTTAGCACTGAAGTTATAATAACATCACTGGGCTGTTTAACATCAGACAGATATATAATATACAGCTAACTCAGCCTCAGATTCATGACTCGAGTGTGCATGTAATATGACTATATGCTTACCCCCTATTACGTGGGACTGACTAGGTATTATATTGTTTAATGAAATGTGGGTGTTAATGCTTTTATTTCTATTTTACTATTATTAGATTTTGTCACTAGCTGTTGCCCGCGACTTCGTGCGCGTTAAGTTTCGAATAGCTCAGACTCATCATTATTTAGCCTAGTGGTATGGGTAATGGACTGCTGAGACGAGGTCTCGGGTTCGATCCCAGGTTTACCATGGCACACACCAATGACTTTTCGATGCTTTTCGAAGTTATGTGTGTATTTATCGCTGGTTTATAAGTGCCCGGTTAATGGCAATAGGCTCGCCACCTATTACATTGGGACCTAAAAAACATAAACTGGCGAAACGTGGGTGCTAGCACCTCTGCCTACCCCTTCGGGGAATACGGGCGTGAGTTTATGTTATGTTATGTTATGTTATGAAGATTTTCATCCCAACTGGAATGGAAGTAGTTGAAATACTGGAAATAGTGAATTTTACACAAAGAAAACATTCCTTTATTTAAAAAAAGAAAAAAAACTGTTTTCAATTATTTTTCTTGACATCTTCCACCCTGTATTTTTCAATTACAAATTATGAAGACAGTTTTTTTTGAGTGACTGACTAATGTATACAGGGCTAAACTACTGAAAACTACGAAAAGAGACAGACTTCTTCTATCTGCGGAAGGATTTTGAAAAATTCAATATTTTGCTGACAAAATCATTATCAAGTATGTGGATAAACATTGCTAAATGTGGACTTAGCAATGTTCATCAGTTATAATGATTTAAATATTCTTCTTCCTTCTTCCTAAATTCTTAAAACATGCTTCTACAACTTACGAACTGAACAAATCCATACTAATATTATAAATGCGAAAGTAACTCTGTCTGTCTGTCTGTCTGTATGTTACGCTTTCACGCTTAAACCACTGAACCGATTTTGATGAAATTTGAGATAGGGATAGATTGGACCTTGAGAAAGGACATAGGTTATGTTTGGTCGCGATAACCGACTTCCACGCGGGCGGAGCCGCGGGCAAAAGCTAGTTATAAATAATTTAAAAAAAATGAACCGACTCCAAAATCAAATAGGAAAAAATGTTTAAAATAACAGGATTTAGAGATTTTCAATAATAAACAGTTAATAGACAGTTCGTAAGAATGTTGGTAGATGGCTGCACCGTCGCCCTTATAGACGGATATAAATAGAAGGAAAATTTGGAATGATTCAAGTGTGGCTCAATAGCTCAGTTGGAAGAGCAGTCCCCCTGTAAGGGAAAGGTCGTAAGTTCGAGTCTCACTTGAGCATCTCATTTTTTCCAATGTTTTTCGAACTTAAAAGTTAGCATAATAAATGCTATAAAAAATTCATTCAAAGGTTTTTAATCTGTTAGAAGTCGGTGCCAACTTTGTTGAGCGGCTTGAGCGAGAGAGACTCGCAGATCGCGCCGCCAGCGTGCGCATGCGCCTCAGGCGTCGGAGGGCACAGACTGACCTCCGTCCCCATGAGTGCAGGCCTGGGGGTGACGTGTGGAGCCGCCTATCACCTCAGCAGAAGCAGGCCACGGTGGCAACGCGCGTAGGACAACGGTGTCAACGACTCGCCCCCGGAATGGGGAGCCATTCCGGGGGCGAGTCGTTGACACCGTTGTCCCCTCTCCTGTGGAGGGCCAGACCGTAAGGGATGGCCCTGGGCCAGCCAGGGTGCAAGGGATATGTCGAAAACAACCTCACCTCCGGCCTAGCACTACGACCCTCATTCGGCATATGGTTTTAGTAGGTTCGAGTCCAACATAACCTCTCCTTCCGGCTCCGGCGCACGACAAAAAAAGACCACCTCAGGAGTAGATAAACCCCATTTATAAGCATACTTATTATTTTTAATAATTGAGGAACTGTCTCTGTTTCACTGAGATTTTTATTACGATATCTCTCAAATTTCGTGATTTTCTCAGAAGTAGCACCTACCCTTACAAGTATCACGTTAGCCCTACATACTACTACCTATTTTCCTTTGACCAATTGCAGTACTGTCCCCTAACTCCTAATCGTTAATAAGTTCTGTAGCTTCACTATCAGCACAGCAGTATCAGATATTGATTCAAGCATACCTCACAAGCAACACGTTAGCCCTACATACTACTAAATAGTTTCCCTCGACCAATGACAGTACTGTCTCCCAACTCCTAACCGTTAAGGAGTTCAGTAGCTTCATCATCAGAACAGCAGCATCAGATGTTGTCACCCTGAAGCATATACCTGAGTAAGAAATTATTACGTAACAAAAACACCATACGCAACCGTTAAGGAGTTCTGTAGCTTCATCATCAGCACAGCAGCATCAGATGTTGACACCCTAAAGCATATACCTGAGTAAAACATGATTACGTAACAAAAGCACCATACGAGCATACACTTTTCGGTGGTTGCCCTCGATTCTTCCTTGATCCCATCATCCGATCCTGACCTGGTGAAAATAGGACCACCTCCGAAGTGAACTCTATCTAACAAAGAAAAAAAACTTGAAATCCGTCTATAATTGGCAGAAATATCGGTGAACATACATAAAAAAAAAATATGAATACATTACACGAAATGAGTGCCATTTGCCCCTTCAAAACCTATTGGCAATATTGAAGTATTGCAGTTATTGAACTTTTTAGGGCTCAAAATACCTGCAATAGCTATCATAGATGTCCGTATTACAACCGGGGCCCACGGCTTAACGTGCTCTCCGAGGTATGAAAATATCCAGACCAACGCAAATAAACATATTCATCAAATCACAACTCATCATCAAATTAGCCTCGCGTAAACTCGGAGTCCTGAACAGAGTGAGACGTTTTTCACGCTCGAGCAGCGGTTTCTTCTATACAAGACCCAAATTCGTTCCTGCGTGGAATACTGCTCACATCTCTGGGATGGCTCCGCAAAGTACTTACTAGATACTCTCGATAGGTTGCAGCGACGTGCGGTCCCCTTTATTGGGAATCCTGAGGTCATGAACACCCTCGAGCCTTTGCAGAGCCGTAGAGATGTTGCGTCTTTGGCAGCATTCTACCGTCTCTACCATGGTGAATGTTCGGATGAGCTCTTCCAATAGTCCCACCCTCTCCTTTCGTTCACAGGAGTCGCACAGGGCTAAGAGGCCATCCGTATATCGAAGTAGTAGGAAATGTTTTGATTTATTCACAATTTCTTAAAATGCGCCACTCTGTATCAATTGAGAATTTCCATATATACTCTGAAATCGTAGAAAAACTTTATATTTCGATATTTAGGTAGAACAGAGCCCATATCGGTACAAATACCGAAAAATCGGTAGGTTCGAGACCACTGTTTGCACATCATTAGGCAATGTTAGATTGCAAGGAATGGTGCGGGGTGGGGGTGACGCGACAACGCTGTGTGGGTGCACCGCCGCACTGACTGATTTCATTCTTTACTACGTTCGGGTTTTGCTGACGTTACTTTAAATTTTTTGGAGCTGGTGGGAAAGATTTTTATATTGAAGAATTGACTTTATTATTGGAGCTGCTGGGAATAATATGTCAAAGTACCTAAACAATATTTTGGAGCACTAGGGAATGAAATTGGTAAATTTGGCTTTGTTTATTATTTTAATAAAAACATCCGTGGAGCTCCTGGTAATCAATGTATGAAAATATGAATTTTAGAGAACAATAGATTTGGAGCGCACGGGAATAACCCGCTGTGAATGTACAAGATAAAGTTTTACAGTATTTTTTTTTTTTCAAATTATTTACGTTATCAACCTAAAATTAAAAAAAATTATCACTTAGCAAATCTTATACTGGATAGGCGATTAAGATATGTAAATCATACAATTTTGTTACTTGTAAAATCTTCAACTATTTTATTTATACGCATGTCAATTGCCAAGCTGTTTTTTTCTTTGCTTCTGATTGTCGTCATTATACTCATTATAGACGTTTACCTGCTCTACCTTAAACCTAGATTCTTTAGCCTCATCTCTAAGTGTGCCTTAGCGAAATGCACACCGTGAGGTACTTAAATAAAATATTTTTCTTCCTTTCTTTCTATAGTATATAGAGGTGGTCTTTAATTGAGCTTTTTATTTAGGCTTTTATGCCACACCCTTCTACTGTGTTTGCGGTCCTGTGGCGTTCGTTGTAACAAGAAATAAATAAATAAATAAGCCAATTATTTCTGGCTTTTACCAGGTTTCGTGTTTTACCCTGTAAAATATAAAAAAAAAACTAAATATATAATAAATGTATATAAGTATGTAGCTTTTTTTTATACGTTTTTTTAATATTAAAAAAAATGGTTATTACGAGTGGGTTTTGCCAGCAAGAACCCCTGATTGGGTAAAGGCCTCTTCCACAGATGCCCATGCGTCTCTATCTTGGGCTAAGTCTCTCCAGTTTGGACCAGCTGTCCTTCTGAGGTCATCTTCCCATGTGGTTAGTGGTCTTCCTCGGCTTCTCTTTCCTCTTGGGCCGCTCCAAGAAGTTACTCTCATGGTCCATCTCTGGTCTGTACATCTCGCGACATGTCCAGCCCATTTACATTTTTGTTTTAGTGCATACGTTAGCGCGTCGATCGCTTTGATGGTTTTTCTTATCTTATGCCTCACTTTGTCTTGTTTTTGTATGTTGAGAATGGAGGAGCATTCTCCTAGCCTTCCTAATTTTATTTGTGGCTTTAGAGGTGAACTTTCACGTCTGGCACCCATACGTCAGGCATAGTAAGAGACTTGAGTTCATGACTTTTGTTTTGATATCTGTCGGCATATTACTCTTGAAAATTTCTTTTTGGTTCCAATATATTTTGTTCCATGTTGATTTTACCCTTCTTTCTATTTCTAGTATGTTGTTGTTTTTGTCAAAACTTAACAATTTTCCCAAGTATATATATATATATATATTTTTCGACATATTCTAGTGGCTTTGCATTGATTGTTATGGGATTTTTTCAGCTGGTGTTGGTCATTATCTTGGTTTTAGTTAGGTTCATCTCCAGACCCACCTTAACACTAGCATGATGCAGAGACTCAATCATGCGTTGCATCTAGCTGGCCGTCTCTAATAGAAGTACTAGGTCGTCAGCGAACCTAAGATGGCTTAGATATTCACCTTTTATATAGATTCCTAGTCTGCACCAGTCCAACTTGCCAATGATGTTTTCCAGGATTGATACCAACACCATTCGTGTTGGAGAGAGGGGGGTCTGTCTCACTCCTCTTCTTATGGGAAAGCAGGGGCCGATGGACCCGAGTTTGATCCTTCCTTTATTGTTATTGTATATACTTTGGATAGTTTTTATGTATACTTCTTCCACTTCTTGCTCTGCCAAGCTTTCCCTTATGCTGTTATGTTAAACGGAGTTGAAAGCTTTTTGGCAGTCGATAAAGCTTATATATAGAGTCCTCTGTTGTTCTTGATACTTTTCTATGATTAACTCCATTGTGTGGATGTGGTCAGTTGTTGAGAAACCTTTCCTGAATTTTAGAGAACAATTTGTAGAGGCTGGGTAATAGTCTGATTAGTTTGTAATTGCCAATATTTTTGGGGTCTCCTTTTTTATATAATAATGTGATGTTTGCTTCCGACCATTGAGTGGGTGTTACTGAGTGTTGGATTATCAAGTTGAACAGTTTGGCCATCGGTGTAGCTAGAATTAACTACGCATCTTTCAGTGCTTCGTTTGTGATGTTGTCGGAGCCTGGGCTTTTTTCTATTTTAAGCTTTTTTATTGTTTCTAAGTCTTCGGTTTCATTGATCTCTATAAAATCTTTAAATTGGCCTTCCTTGTTGTTATTTGATATTATGTTGTTATCGTTGTCACTGTATAGATTTCTATAAAACTCCGTGGCCGTATGTACAATGTCGCTTCGTTTGTATATATCTTTATTCAGGTTTTTCAATTCTTTTATCCAGCAGTTGTTTCTTCGAAGTTCCTGAAATGGTTTTTTCGTGCTACCGCAAAACTGTAGGTGTCTCATTATAGTGTCTTAATCTTGTTTTATGTAGGTATATGGACGATTTTGTATAAGGCAGAGAATTCGTTTTTCATGGGACGAGTTTTGTTTTTGGTTGACTGTAGTACTTTTCTTCTTTGTAGCAATTTTTCTGTATTATCTTCTAGTATTTTATGTTTTTGATTTTTATTTTTTATTTGTGCGGATTTTAAGCTTTCAGAAATAGCATTGCTAATTTTATCATAACAATTTTGTACAGTTTTGTTTACTTGCCAGTTTGCTGGTTCAGATAGTTTTAATTTAATGTTGTCCTTATACTTTTCTATTTCTTCTTTACTCTTAAGTTGGCGTACTTTACTGGTAAATCCAGCTCTGCTTGGTTTGTGTTTGGAGAGCTTTAGTGTTCCTCTGACTGCATGATGGTCAGACGGGTAGTTCAGGTTCAAAATTTCGAGGTTTGTAAATAATTTTGGGTGGTTTGTGAGGATGTAGTCAATTTCGTTTTTGTGAAGCTCGTCCGGCGTCTTCCAGGTGGTTTCGGTTTGGTTTTTTCTTAAAGCAGGTATTTATTATTTTCTGTGAGCTTCTGTTCGAACGCAAAGTTTACGAGTCTCTGGCCTCTATAATTTCTTATGCCGCGTCCATGTTGTTTTACGACCAAAACTGCAACCATGAGCCGCAAGAGAAAGCCAATTTGCTGGTTAATCTCTTTGCGGCCAACTCCCGAGTCGATGATTGTGGTATGCAACCACGGACACTGCCCACTGGTGACCACGCAACGCGTGATATCCGTATCAGGCAACGCGATGTCCGTGCAGTAATGCAATGACTCGATGTCCGGAAAGCCAGTGGGCCTGATGGTATTCCAGCGGTTGTACTAACGCGGCTGTTCCAACTGTCCTACAGTTCGGGTACAATGCCTTCGGCTTGGAAGGAGACGAATGTCCAGCCAACTATCGACCCATAACCACCTCAAAGTCACCTCAGTGCTGTGCAAGGTGTTCAAGCACATCATTAACACACAGCTCATGCACCACCTAGAAGATACCTTCTTGCTTAGTGACCGACAATACGGTTTCAGACGGAAACGGTCAGCCTCACCCCAAAGGTGGGTCACGTACCACGTACCGTGAGGCTGTGGAAAAGCATGGCGAGTCACTGGCAATTAGTCTTGATATCGCCAAAGCTTTCCATAGGGTATGGCACAAATCGCTTTTTCCCAAGCTACCAGCCTTTGGCCTGCCTCCCAGACTGTGCAACTGGGTTGCAAGCTTCCTGCAGAGGAGCCGTATTCGCGTCCTTTGTGATGGACGAGCTTCAGAGTTCTTGCAGGTAAATCCTCGCGTGCCGCAGGGTTCCGTCTTATCTCCCACTCTCTTTCTTCTGCATATCAATGACATGCTTTCTAACGGTACGACAGCACCTTACACGCGAGTTATTACGTACATCCTGCGGCCAAGCAGTCTGATATCGCGGAAAAAAGGCAGCATCTTGTCACTGAGCTGGACCGGATCGTGGACCACATTTCTCAATGGGGCGCTGAGAACCTAGTCGAGTTTAATGCCACACATGCACGTTTACAGCAAAGGTATCTCCTTTTCTTACCCTTCCCACTCTTCAGACCACGCCACGCCCCCTGCAGGATCACCTCAGTATCACTTCATGTTCACTTCAAACTGAATAAAAAAAACTACATCGAGAGCATCATCAAATCAGCCTCGCGTAAACTCTAGAGTCCTGAACAGAGTGAGACGTTTTTTCACGCCGGAGCAGCGGTGTCTTCTATACAAGAACCAAATTCGTTCCTGAGTAGATTACTGCTCACATCTCTGGGATGGCTCCGCAAAGTACTTACTAGATGCTCTCGACAGGTTGCAGCGACGTTCGGTCCGCATTATTGGGAATCCTGAGGTCACGAACACCCTCGAGCCTTTGCAGATGTTTTTTTTTTAAATTCTACCATCTCTACATGGTGAATGTTCTGATGAGCTCTTCCAATTAGTCCCACCGTCTGCTTTCCTTCACAGGACGACATGTGCAGGGCTAAGATGCCATCCGTATACGGTGCAAAATATACCTGCTAGAACAAAGCGTTTTAGTGACTCATTCTTATGCCACATCACTAAGACCTGGAATTCCCTGCCAGCTCACGTGTTTCCTTCTTCCTACAGTCCCGGGTCCTTTAAGTGGGGCGTGAAAAGGCATCTGATGAGGCCGTCTCGCTGAGAGGCCACTATTGTTAACATAGTACGTGTTTGTAATAGTGACCCTCTTTTCTGAGACTTTGTCTTTAGCTTACCATCAGGCGGGGTGAAGTCTAATTGACGCATCCTTTCATCATTCTCTGAACCTTTTCCCAACTCAGTTTGGGTCGGCTTTCCAGTCTAACTGTGATGCGGCTGAATTTCGATATTTTCCCTGAAGCGACCAATCATCCGATGACCAATGGCAATATCGAAGTTCCAAGTTAGACTGGTTGGACTTTTGAGGGCTCCAACTACCCGTAACGACTGCCATAGATATTTGATATGACAACCGGGACGGCTTAACGTGCTCTCCGAGGCACGACCAGACCAGTGCAAACAGCCATATTCATGCATACAACTTTTTGCACTGAGCGGAGATAGAACCCACGCCCCATGCGTAGCAGTCGCGTGCACTACCGCCACGCCCCGGAGGCTGTCGTGATTGACGAATCCTTTATTAAAAAAAACTAGTTAGGAGAATACGGCCCGCTTTCGAACTTGAATTCCGCTAATGAATGTACGATAAATTACATATTATAATATTTTAGATACACCGTTGAATTCTTAATAAACACCAGTAGGTACAGCAGCACGTCGTAAATCTGTTCAAATAGTTGATACCACAGTTTTTCTTGGAATAACTATTGATAGTAAACTGCAATGGGGTTCTCATATCACAGCCTTGGCAGGAAGACTTAGCTCAGCTGCCTATGCGGTTAGAAAAATACGGACACTAACTGATGAGGAAACGGCACGATTAGTTTATTTTAGCTACTTTCATAGCGTTATGTCATATGGTCTGATGCTGGGGGGCTCAGCTGCCGATATTGAGACTATTTTCATATTACAGAAACGCGCGATACGAGCAATCTATGGCCTCGGACCCCGTGACTCGCTGAGAGAAGTTTTTAAGGAAATTAATATTTTAACAGTGCTTCCCAATACATTTATGATAATATCTTATATGTACGCAAGAATCTAGATCTCTTAAAAAAAAACTCTGACCAACACAATTATAATACTAGAAACAAAAATAAACTTGCAGTTCCAAAACTCAGGCTTCATAAGGTTGGTAATTCGTTTGTAGGCAATTGTATAAAATTGTTTAATAAAATGCCTCAGGATCTGATAGACATGCCACTTAATAAATTTAAAATTGAAGTTAAAAATTGCTTAATAAAAAAAGGTTATTATAAATTAGACGAATATTTAAATGATAAAGATCCATGGACATCCTAATCTCATCTCTTGCTCGCACTGTATAAATTTGTTATAAATAAAACCATATTAAAAAAAAGAAGGATAATCGAGTTCACTGAGTTTCTTGCTGGTCTCTTCTCAGTAGAACCACCTACCGAACCAGCGAAAGAATCATTTTCCAATGATTTTTTTTTTTTTGTGATTGACATTACTTGTAAAAATTCTGACGTTCATATGTGCTCTTTATGTGCCTAAACTCAATAAATGAAATTGATTCTTTGATTCTTCTTTGATAAAGTCTAGTAGGGACGTTTATTAAATGAACTTTTCAGTAAAAAGGGTATTTTTAATCTGACTGTACTGATATTGTAAACTCGACATAAAGGTAATAGAAGCGTGGTACAGAAGCTCGACATAAAGGGAATAGAAATGGGACAGAAAACGTAGACTCGACATAGAGGTAATAGAAGCGAGATAAGGTTTTTGGCTCGACATAACGGGAATCGACATAAAGGGAATATATCAAATAAACACCCTTTGAAAACGTTCAGAAATTTTTACATACGGATAAATGGTAGTAATCAGTGAAAACAGAATGTTTCATTTGCGATGTTGTGAAACAAAATAAGTTTTTTTTTTTTTTAATTAAGTTAAGTTGAGTATATTATTTGTATTAAAACGTGCAACGACCAATATTTACCGTTCATGCAATTATATATGCATGAATATGGTATATCAGATATTTACCAAGATCTTTGAGACCCAAGCCAACTTCAATTGCAAGTGTGATAATGATCTTAATTTCGTTTTTTTACCCCCTTCTTGTTGAACGATTGTTCTGATATTTTAACACCTTTACTTAAAACAATAATACCATGTTCATCAATAAAACAGTTTGATTTGGTCTTAATACGAGAGTTTTAAGATCATTTTGAGACTTCGTCGTCAAGATATTTATGACATTTACTGATTGAGGGATGAGGTTGGAGGGTCAGAGATAGAGAGTCACGTTACTGATAGAGCGTTCCCATCATTGCCAAACGGAGCACAGGAAACTCGCCCCAAACTTGTGTCAAGTGGGCACGGACTTCTGTGTCCAGCGCATTATGCTCAAAACCCGAAATAAAATAAAAATAAAAAAAATAAACCCTAAATTTTGCTTCCAACACAGAAAATAAGTGTGTAATACACAATGTGTATGTATGTAAAACACACTGTCTACGTTATCCGGTCGCGCGAGGGAGTTGATCAATGCACTCTCTAGGTGGAGGGTGGTCGTGGCGTTCCTGCAGGAGACTCACTGCCAGTGAGCTCACTGGAAAGGCAGTAGCAGATATCTCGCTCTGGAACCAAATTGGAAGGTCTCTTTGATACTGCGTTGTCCTATGTGCGTGTCCGTGACCCTAACAGAATATATGCTTAAAAAACTAGTATTTTTACACCAAGACTTCGTAAAAACAATACTCATAACGAAATTTCCATTTAATCTACAATAAACAACCAAAATATAATTAAATCTTTCATTGTTAGAAAACATTTTGTATTCTCTGGAATGGAATTGATTTACCAAAATCAAATTCCGAAGCTAGCATTGCGTGGATATTTGAATTTCAAACAGGTGAGACCAGACATAGAAACGAGCTAATTTCACCATTTACCCTCAGGCCAATCTAGATTTCGATCAGTACAATAGGATTCCTACATTTTCGGGATTAAAGGATTTCCATGACTCCAAAATAAATAATAATTTAAATAGACGCTTAAATAATTTGCGATAGAGTTGTTGTTGTCATTGTTGATTTGTCGAGGTATGGATTTTTTTAAATCTTAAAAAAATTAACGACGGCTTTTTTTAAGGAATCCTCTGGGTACAGCGAATGGGCACGTACCTGGTAAATATTGGTGAAGCAGTTATGTTGTAGGCAAACCAACAAACACCGGTGCCTGCAATAACAGACATATAGCCCGAATAGATAGTTTACGAAACCTAAAAAAAACATGAATAATTATGTTAATTTATTGTAATATTTTTTTATATTTCACATAGACCATACAGATATACAGTGAGTATTTTAGATAGAATATTAAAGGTATTTAATACTAAGCTTTTTTTAATATTCTTGTACCTACTTATTATTTGACATTAACTCCTCCCGTGACCGTTACCTCGCTCAAAGAATTGGTATCGCTATTCAGAGGGGTAATGCCGCCAGCCTCTAGGGTACGGCACCAGTAGAGGTCTATAGGGAGGAATTCTACGATACCTAAAGTTACAGTCTCTCCCCTTTTATTTTATTTTTAATGTTTGTTTTTTTTTCTTTTTTCTATATATTGTACAGTTAGTATTTTGGTTAGCATAGTTTTGTATATTGTACTTAGATCATGAAAGTCTCCCACACAAAAGTCTTTAGGATATTCAAAGATATATTCTGTAGCACCCGGAATGCGGCAATAGGCTCACCCCCTATTACGTCGGACTGAATTATTGGTGAAATGAGGGTGTTAATTCACCTCTGCCTAACCCTCCAGGGATAAAGGCATGATTGAATGTATGTATGTTTGTAAAGTATACCAATACACTTTGTAAACCCAACGTTCACTATACAATCAAATGCCCTGATTTATTTAATCCCATCACCAAACTGTATTCAGTTATATTCCAAAAACCTCTCTCAATCCTTTAACCTTAAATCTGAGGCTATAACTTAAGGCATCTTTAAATAGTCAATCAGTTGTTCCAATCAGTTCCTGCCTCGTATTAATGTTAGCCATCAGTCTTTGGATCTGATTAGATCGCAAGGCTGCAGCCAGCGCTGATCGCATTATCTAAACGCCCGAAATACATCCAAGACTCTCGGACTTACGACCTTTTTACCTTAGCATCGATAACCCCGAAGTAGGACAGCGTTAGAAATAAGAAGACTTAAAGTTACTTATTTCTGGCGGTTCATAGGCCCTTTTTACTTTAGAGGAGTAAACTTATTAATGATCCTAGCGCTACTCCTCAGCAACTCGTTACTGTGGCAATAAATAACGTAGCAACTGTTAACTAAGTTCGATCAATCTTTTTATTACTATTACGGATTTCCATAATGTTTTTACCATACTATAGGGTAGCAAACAAGCACCCTTTCCGCTTAGGTCAGACAGCAGTAGCTCCCATAAAAGCTAGCCATATCATCAAATTCCTCTTAGCAATTTCCCGATGGCATTCACAATGTACACTAAACTTTAAGCCTAGCGTTCACCTTTCTATTATTATGCTTTGTATAGAATGTTTAACAAGTGCGTCCAACTACCCGTTTCGGACGGATCGCACTTTCTATACAAAGCTTTAATACATTGTGTGCGGTGCGTGCGGTGCGGGTAGGTGGATGCTAGGCTTAAGTGCCCGGGGTTCATTTTCATATTTTATTGATTGAACTCCTAGAGAAAAGCCTGCGTCAGACTCACGTCCGTAGTTTAGTAGATGGACCAACAAGCAAGTGACAAATCAATTCAAATAAACCTTTTCATTGAACGGGAATTGAATCTATTGATCACTAATGTAACGTCACACAAATCATCCTATAACCGCTTTGCTATAAGCATAGATATACTCATTAAACAGTCTGTGGCAATATTACTACCTCGAAAACGATATATTCACGCCTCTAACTCTCGGAAGGGATAGGCAGAGATATATTAACACCCAAAGGAGGACGGCCACGTTGTATGGAGCTTCGGCTCAGGCGTAGACATTTTTTTATTTAAGTAATAATACTGCTATTTGGTAACTGAAGCTATGTATAAACCGATAATATAAATGGTTTAGTACCAACCTAATTAAAAAACAAGGTTTTCACGTGAATATTTTATTTAATTTTCTTCATCACTTTCGTACACCAATAAAATACTATCGAGGAACCTAGCTAGCGGAGGTACAACTTCATACCTTGCCCAACCCAAGTACCAGATTACAGACATAATATGAGAGCAACAATCCACTGTCCTTAGGCCAACGATGCAGTTACAATAATATTCTTTTATTGTATATTATTTGTCGTGCAATCCATTGTAGAATTATATGTCGCACTTCATCTAGGTTTAGAATATGTCTTCTACTAAGGGTCACAACAGCACCACAATTAACGAAATGTATAAATTGCAAATCCAGTCTGTAGAAATCGGGTTATCCATGTTCAAGCGTAAGTCTTCATGTAGAGCGGGTGCAGTATCCAAAGAATGGCCAGGGTCAACGTTTAAAGAAGAAGATATAGGGTCCAAAAGCAGGCTAGGGTCGTCGTAAGAGTTATCGCAATCCATTTTGTATCAGAAATATTCAAATAACGAGAAATGATAGCAGCCGCACACGTCAAGCGAATCACAGATTAGAAGATATGTACTACGAAGCGAATGACATAACAGTAGTCGAGTGTTATTAGAGTAAGAAAATAGAATACCTACCCATGCCCTTTTTATTTTTTCAATTTAATTATATTTTAGGCATACATTTTGGTCTCAAATAAAAAATATTTAGATAGTGAATGAAAAATAATCATAACTTACGGGTATTACAGTCTTTGACAATATCTTGATAATTATATTTTTATTGATTAGTCGGAGGTTTTATTTTATTCTTTCTACAGATTTTTATGTGTGCAACATTAACTGCCTTTTTGATAACTAATGTATAACATATTGTGCTCATTTGAAGGAATTTTTACAGCATTAAGTATGCTAACTATACAAATCGAATACATAGGGAAAAAGAATCGCCTTAAAGACGTATAAGATGGGAAATTTGAATCATATCGGGCGTGTCTCGGTAGCCGAATTGGTCAGGCATTCCCCCTGTAAGGGAAAGACTGCGGGTTCGAGTCCCGCCCGAGAAGATTCTTTTTCCCTATGTATTCGATATTGTGCTCAATCACATTAAATACTTCCAAATATTTTTTCAAGATGGGTTCGCTTGATACTACAATATTGTGCCTAATATTATTTCACAATAAAAGAAGACTATAACCATTTTCTTTTTGCTACGAAACAGCTGCACAGCAGAGAGCCGACTCTGGCCGTCCTCCTTTTATCAACTATGATTTTTAGGTCTAATATAATAGTAGGCGACAATATCACCGTCAAGCAGACATTTCGTCATGGGCTGTATGTTTACCGTTTGGATGGTGAACACCCCCATCCCATAATCGTGGCTCTATTCTTCTCCACCAATTTCCCCTCCTTTTTTCCCTGTTCACAAACCTAATTAACCAGAACGTGTATTATAAAAATGGTCCCTAAAATGCACTCTACTTTCAACATGAAATGTATGGCGATAAAATGGAAACATGGGTTATGCATTACATTAATGGGTATTTAATGCGTCTCAACGTCAACATTTGTTAAGGCCTGTGGTGTTCATAAAGTGATAGTACCCTCGTGTTTAGAATGATTGATGATATTAAATTGATTAGTGGACGGTGTTAGTCTTGGTACAAAATAAGATTATTTTGTTAAAGTACAATATAAATAACTAGCGGCTCGAATCTTAGCTTTGCCTGTGCATAAGTTCGTAAAAAGTCGTACCGACAGCAAAAAACAGCTCTGAAGCTGGTCGTACATCGTGACTAAAATTTGAGCTCATAACATTCCCCGAAGAAATAGGCAGAGGTGCTAGCACCCACATGTCGCCAGTTATGTTTAGGTCCCAATGTAATAGGTGACGAGCCTATTGCCATTAACCGGGCACTTATAAACTTTGAGCTCAATCGATACAAAACTTTATTTTAAAGCGTGCACAAACTAACTTACTTTAAAGTAAGTTTGTAACGCGTCCGTACTTTGTTTACTGAACAAATCTCCATGAAACATTATTTATGTACTAAGGTAAATACTAAACTAAATACAAAACAATTTGGTTTATTCAGACTTTTGGTAGTGACTACGGTTTGATTTAAGAGATCAGACTGTATTCACTCCCTATAGTATTTAATTGTTATTTAATGTAATTACTTAGTGTGTTAAGCCTTTCAATAAATAGAAAATAAAGTATCTTTCATAAGAAAACTAAGTCAAGTAAGATAAAAGTAGGTTACGCATAGTTTAATAGCATTGTGTTAATTGTGTTTAAGTCCTAGAATATTTAATTTTATTGTGTTTATAATTTTAGAAACCGAATATTCTATACCTAAATATGATAAAACATTAAACAGAACAAAAGAAAAAAGCTATTAACAGAGAAACTTAAAATAATTTACAAATAAAAGCAAAACTAGCATCACAAATCTCACTACATCCGAAACAAAAGTTTACAAAAAACATTACTGTATATAAGTTAGTGTAGGTACTACGTGTGTTGACAATTTCGAAGCTAACTGGTACATTAGGCGTGTTAACAAAAGGCGCATTTACGAGTCGCAAAGTGAGAAACCGTGTAGTGAAGGGTAAGCGGGCGCTTGTTAGCCGCCATTTCTGTGGCCCCGGGGGTTTTTATGGCCACACTGTGTGATGTCTTTTTTTCATAAGAAAATTTGAACAACGTGGCAAAGGTAGCATTCTGCGAGGTTTATACAAGGTCATGGTTTTGGACCTCCGTATCTAATACATAATAAATGTGGGTAGGTGACGGAAATTTGTTGAAGGGATACGTTTTATTTGGGAATGTACTTATAAGTTTTTGTAGATCGCTTGATAAAAACTTTTATAACTCTGAATATATCTTATAGCGTGTTAGGTAGTTTTATATAATTATGTTTACTAGTGGTCGCCCGGTGGTCGAAATTCGACTATAAATAATTAAAAATTAAAAGTTTTAACATTATTAACATTTATATACATATTGAGATTTTTTTTCAAAAAGAGCGGTATTTCAGTATATAAGACTATATAGACAAATAATAACTATATCATGTCTGAAGTTGACTACATACTAATAAAGGTTTGGAAAATATCGTATTTCTCCGTCCACGCAATTTTCGTAAAAACTGACACAAAGTGTTAACTTCACCTTGCTTCGCCTATTAATCAATAATGGTATTAATTTATAACTCCTTACAATTTTTTTTGTATCTCTTTTTTTATTCGTCAGCTGTGAATATTTCAAATAGGTATAGGACTGTGCGTATTACCAAAGCTTTAAAAAAAAGTATGAACACTTGAGTAAAAGTTGACCACAGACTAACAATAATTAAAGTTTTGGGGAATTGCATACTTCTCCGTTCGCGCAATTTTCGTAAAAAGAGATGCAAAGTTACCTATTTATTTATCAATATATATTAAGTTAAAACCTCCTTACTATTTTTTATATTATTTTTTTATGTCGTCAGCTGTCAACATTTCAAATAAGTACGGGTTTTTTTTTGGCCGGAAAGCGTAGAGGACGCATCGCGGTATTATTTTATTTTCCGAAATTGGTGTGAATTCGAGTTTTATGTATAAAAATGGTGAATTTTTAGCCTGAATGCCTTGGACAACGCACGTGTAGGAAAGTGGCATATTACAGTGAATAGTGATTATACGCGTTCAATCCAAATCCTGGGGAGATTTGGATTGCTTTTAGTAAAGTCCCCACAACGTTACTAAGGCACGAATTATCTATTTATCATTCACCATCATCATCATCATCATCATCATTATCATCATCATCATCATCATCAGCATCAACATCACCATCACCATCTCACCATCATTAATTTCATCCACTGTTATTTCAATGAAGAAAATATTTGTAACTGATGATAAGGCAGCGTGGTCATAGTACCTTAGCCTGTTCCGAGAGGAACTAAAGAAACAAAAAAAATCAAATAGTTATGGAACTGTTGTGATGATTTACCAATACTAAAAAAAAATAACTGTATGTACACGTAAGTGACATGCGTATGTGTGTGTGAAAATTGGCTATAGTGTGCGTAACGTTTATTTTAATAAAAATAAGGTATTTTAATGCATTATTATAAAAAAATATTAATCTTATGCACTTCTCTTCGGTATGAACTATCAATATGCCAAATCTCACCCTCCTACGTACCCGCAATTTTCGTAAAAAGGGATCCAAAAATTTTCCTTCACGTATTAATATATAGATAATGATATGATACGAGTAATGATATAATATTATAATATGGTTGTTTATTAAAAGATTATCCGTTCCGGCTTCAACCGGGAAAATTTCGTATTCTGACTTAAATGACGAACTTTCCATGCAAACGTTTATCACCTATTTTACCCTCTTAGTAGTTTAATTTTGAAAAACGGCATGTTCATTTATTTCTTAAAAGACACATGGTAAGGATATTTAGTGCACCTAGCTCTGTAAATGATGGACTTTCATACAAACTTCCATCCCTTATTTTACCCCTTTAGTAGTAGAATTTCCAAAAATCCTTTCATAGTGGATGCTTACGTCATAAAATGCATCTAATGTCAAAATTTCAAGTTTGTAGGTCCAGTGGTTTAGGCTCTGCGTTGAATTATCAGTCAGCCAGTCAGTCAATCGGGACAAATAGTTTTATTTGTATAGATATAGTGTATACAGAACTTAATATTTTTTTAGTGTTTATTTACTACTAGCTGTTACCCGCGACTTCGTCCGCGTTTATTTCGGAATAGCTCAAACGCATTATCAAACATGGTGGAAGATTTTCATCCCAACTGGAACGGAAGTACTCGAAATACTGGAAATAGTGAATTTTACGCAAAGGAAAAATTTCTTTATTTTGAAAAAGAAACAAAACTGTATTCAAATCATTTCGAAAACTCGCTTGACATCTTCCACCTTGTATTTTTAAATTAAATATTATGAAGACAGTCTTTTGAGTGACTGACTTATAAATACAGGGCTAAACTACTGAAAACTACGAAAATTGTCAGACTTCTTCTATGGGCTTGGCAAATATTACGGAAGGATTTTGAAAAATTCAACATTTTGCTGACGAAATCATTATCAAGTATGTGATGAACATTGTTATATGTGGACTTGGTAATGTTCACCTGTTTTAATGGTTTAAATATTCTTCCTTCCTCCCAAATTCTTAAAACATGCTGTCACCACTTACGAACTGAACAAATTAAAATAAGTACATCATGTATCACACAAAATAGTTTCAAGAAAACCCGGTGCCTTGCGCGCCCTGAGCAGTGAGCATTGGTTCTCTTCTTTACCTAGCCAATGGTGGGTAGTTCCAGTTTTATGATAAATTTTTCGACCACAGTCACATCGTTGTTCATTGCTTTACACACAGGTAGAGAAGAGGGGCGCAGTGGGCAAGCGAGCAAATACAGCATTGACTGGAATGGGGTCATATAGCCTAATTTTGCTATATATTCCTTGTATTGGTAAGCTTGTTTCCAGCAGACAATGTAGATACTTCCAAATTGATACTGGAGTTGATGTCCACGTGGCGGATTTTTTCGGTCTGATGAAATTTACCGGAACGAAGTGTTTCTCTGCCCACATTCAGTCTCTTTTATATAATAGGAGCAGCGGTATCTTTTATATACCTAATACATAGGTTGGCTTCTCCTGGCGTACTGTTATCATTTCTGGGATAGATTTACGTATTTACAATTAGATACCTACTTATTAGACGGAATCGATAATATCGCAGCGGCGTGCGTTGCTAGTCATCAGGTCACTAACACTTCAGCTGCATAATGACGTTGTCTCTCTGGCTGTATTTTACCATTTCTACCGCACCACGGCGAGTGAAAGAGCCTATTATGAGTCTTTCAACTAATCTCTCCTTCGTTCTATCAGTAACATACGGTAGAAATAATGCCACCTCGAACCAAGCTGTTCGGAACTTCATTTCTTTATCAGGCGGTTAAGAACTGTATTGCTCTGCCCACACATGTGTTTTCTTCTTTTTAAGATCCGGAGTTTTTTTTATATAGGACACGTCAATTTAACTCACGTCGACTGATGTTAAGCTAAAGGCAAAGACTCGGAAATAGGTTACCATTATAAACATGTACCATCTTAACAATGGTGGCACTCATCTTTATGGGATCATCAGAAGTCTTTTCACACCCCCCTTAAAGGACCCGGGACTGTAGGGAGAAGTAAATTGTGAGCTGGCAGAGATTTCAGGTCTTAATGGTGCGACATCTGAGCTTTGCATGCGTTGTCCTGTGTAGGTAAGGAGAGGGTGGAACTAATTGGAATAGCTCATCAGAACCTTCACCATGGTAGAGACGGTAATACGATAGGGACAACTATCTCCCAGAATATGTAATGTGCTTCAGAGAAGGTGCAACGATTTACTTCCTCCATGAGCGCGGCTTTGATGGTGATAGCTTAGGCTACCCATCACCCTAGCCGAAGCAATCCCTGCTCTTCATGTTGAGACCGCCTATTTATGATAGGTAACCAAGGCAGGTATACTGGGGTAGCCAACCCCAGAATACCCCCAATGCCCCATTCCTCGGTAAAATTTTAATCGGTTTGATTCCAACATTGCGCTTACCCCGATGTGGTGGAATCGGTATCCATGGGGGATACCAGTTTCAGTTTTATGACTTCTCAGGCGGGTGGGACCACTGTTTTCATTCTCCGAAATGAAGAATTTTGTATAGATCTAAGAATATTAAATAATAAGTTCTACTATTACTGTCACACAGTCTAGTTTTATGTACTACCTATAGAATACTAAGCATAGAATTTATATTTTACTTCAAATAAAACTATAAATACAATAAAATACAACAAATACACAATAAAATAAAAAAGTTAAACAAAAGTAAATAAAAAACCATAAAAAGGAAAATTACATTTTAGATGGATTCGAACGCGACTCAGCTAAGTTATAAGTCCACCGCAGACGTATTGAGCCACAGTTACCATGAAGTTATAATGTGAAATAGACGTTTACATATTATGTCATGAAAACATTCTGTCCCATTCCTTATTATAATAGCATGATGATATTAATTATGAAAGCCAGGAGTCTTTTTACCGAACCAGCTGCTTACTAATTTGTTGGATTCGAGAGAAAATCGTTCGAGAACAATGTGATTTCTATCGAGACACTTGCTGTGCCGATGATTCTGCAGTAACCGCCCTGACTTGGCTGAGATGTAGAACTCTGGCCTCTCGGAGTTCTTCAGATTCCTATGACCGAAATAATATCTTCTTGTTAGCATTGTTACTTCTTTATTGGTTCGATCTATTCACACAATCACAAATTGTTACCCGTGATATGCTATTATTGACATAACTTTTTTATTTATGAACCGATTTCAATAAAACAAACACTAAATGTTAAGTGAAGCCTACCACAATATATTAGTGAAAACCGCAACCAAATCCGTTCAGCCGATTCTAAGATTAGCGTGCACAAACTCACAGACAAACAGAGAAACAGAGAAACAGAGAAACAGAGAAACAGAGAAACAGAGAAACAGATAAACAGATAAACAGACAAACAGACAAAAATTCCAAAAAACGTTGATTTGGCTTCTATTACGTTTATAAAGTCCCCCTATAACAATTTTTCTCATTTCCTTTCCATGTACAGACATCGATCGTTTACAGATTTATTATATGTATAGAAGATATAGATAGATGTCCAGATGACAAACCGACTAAAACTCATCGAAGTATATAAATAGGTACAATACTATTCAACTAAGATAGGTGCAATAGGTACTTATTACATAACTGACGCACACACAAATTATATCTGTCTTTTTTAAATCAATCAATCAATCAGTTAGCCTATTGCAGTCCACTACTGGACATTGGCCTCTCCCTTTTCAAATACAAACTCCAAATTAATCAACTCATAAATGCATCTCTCATACAAACTCCTATTCATTTATTTTCTTTTCTCTATAAAGAATTTATTCCAAGCATAAACCTGTCAAAGCGGATGCTGCGTGCAGAGTCTATGAAGCGACAAATAAAATGACGGTTATTATTGACTCTCTAAAGCCTTAGAAATATGTGTGCATTGAACCAAACTATTTTTCACCTAGAGAGAGTTCAAAGCTTGACTATAAAGTCACATCTCTGCTATCTTCAAACGACACAGCGTTCATTGTGTTCATGCAGAGAACGTTGGATGTATAGAAAAAAGGCACGGTGGCTGGTAATTGGAATAGGGGTGTGTTTTGGAAACCACGTTTTCCAATAAATTGTAGCGTGTCATAAAGGCGTCGTCACGTATACTCATTGTGAAGGTTAAACTGGGTTGTTGGTGTTGCCAGTTGTGTTCTAAATTAGGATTTTTGTTATTAAGTCTGGAGTGCAATACCTATGCCTACAATGTGAATAAATTTTCTTTTTATGTTTTTTTGAAATTAGAATTCAATACGAATAAAAACATTAAGTCAGGCTATTGTTAATTTTAGTTGGCAGTATTAATTTCAAATAAGGTATTATATAATATTCAATTCAGTAAGTGAATATTTTTATATTAGAAAGTTCATCAAAATGTTTTAAAATGTACTTGACTTGAATATAAGCCTCTTAAAATTTTGATTACTGATTTTAATATCAAAAACGCAAGCACTTAAATTTGACTTCATTTGAAACTAGATAGGTACTTTAAAATTTTATTCAATTCTCATCAAGCAAAAATATTTTAGGTGACTTTATATTTATTTCTATTTAATGAAATTACATTTTTGATCAACTGGAAAGTCCAGTTTATTTTAGATATAAATGTAACATACATACACGAGTTCCTTGCACTGTCGATTTGTAGCATACTTAAGAAAGCAGCTGGTCACCCACCTTGCCGTTTAAATAACCATTAAATAAGTTCAATACCGAGATACTTAGATTATAGCCTGGAATAACACAGGCTACTTTTAATTCCATAGATTGTGGGAACGGCATCAAAATATCACGCCGGTGAAGCCGCCAGGAAAAGCTGGTGGAAAATAAAAACCGACTTTTCTCAAAAAGACAAATCTCTCTATTTCCAACCACACAGGATACGTACTCGTACGTCGTACCCGTTATGGGTGCGACAAATAAGTGTTGGAAATTGGCTCGTGCGACCATTCCTTCAAATTTACGACTTAATATAAAGTAGGTTTTCCGGAAAATACGAAAATTCCCCAGTTTACGTGTCCTATCGGAATGTGTTATAATGCGAAGGCGGGCGCCGTGATTACTTTTTAAATACGTTGATACTCAGGCGTCGCAAGTTGCTCAACGACCTCCATCCTTCATGAGCATAGGCCCTGGGGACTGACAGGTGGAGCTGCCTGTCACCCTAGCAGAAGTAGGCCGAGGCAACCGCACTATGTGCGTCTCCCCCTATCCAGGGCAAGATGGCGACTCTGTGGCCCCACTTCTAAGCATGCCATCTCGATGGCCCTGGGTCAACCGGGGTGCAAGAAACACATTCGACAACAAATGACCCAGGATGGCGTTCGGTTTTAGCCCGACATAACCACCTCCACTGGCCCCAGGGGGGAGGGGGGCATCATCCCTGGTATTTCTGTAAGAAACTACTTATATGTAAAAGTCAACTGATTGCAGTTGTTGACTATCGCACTCTTTTGCACTTTAGCAATTCTAGGAGAGAAAACTGCGTAAGGTATGAATAAATTATGTGTAAGTAGGTACTAGAGAACCAAGAGCTTTCACGAGTTTACGCATACATGGTACACTTAAAACCAAAGAAAACAAAGTACAGTAAGTGTAGGTACCGTACAAAATGAAAATTTCCCAAGGGGACTAAAATGGTTCCTTATGTTAGTTTAAAATTTACGTACATACATTTTTTCCGACTACGGGTCATAGTCACCATAACAGCACAGGTTACCTAATAGTTATTCCTGATGGCAATCAAAACTAGTAACTACTTTGGAGCCCGGGCTACTACACTAGCGTAATGCCAACCAAAACGCACGCCTGTCTGTCTGTGAGATTGTCTTGAACACAGTGGACTGGCCCCAGCTGTCCTTTAATTTGGCTTATCTTAATTTTTATGGGGACATATTTTGTTGTCTGACTTCTCAACCTTGAAAGATTTTCTTTCATTTAATTTACCATGTTTGTTAGAGAGATTTGATCCTTATGATTGCCACTATCGATTGATGCCATAAAATTACAGGATCCCATTTTTCGGTTTTGGTCGGTTCGATTATTAGGTGTGTCAAGCAAGTTTTCGAAAATCTTTGAATGCAGTTTTGCTCCTTTTTAAAAATAAAGGAATGTTTCCTTTGAGTGAACTCAATTATCTCCAGTATTTCGAGTACTTTTCCTCCAGGGGGCATGAAAAGCTTCCACCCTGTACATATAGGTATAACTAGCAGGCGTACTTAGCTACGCTCCGAGACTCTTGGTGGAGCTCTATATGTACATAACAACTCTGATGATTATAATAATAATTCAAATTTTGCGACTTAAATTCCATTGTGAGGCTGATAGGGTTTCAAAAAAAGATAAAGGTTACTTCAAAGATGTCACGCTTTTGTTATAACAATGCACAAAATAAGCATCCATCTTTTAACAAAGTGTTTTAACGGTTAGGAGTAAATGTATTGTTAATATTTCTTTTCATCGTCGTCGCAAAATTCTTCACTAACGTACGGTTAACTAAACTCGCAATTTATTTCAATTTGCGATTTACTTCAAAAAATATCTCAAAGAACGTTGTCTGAAAGCTTTTCAAATCATTAAACTATTAGACGGAAGTTTCACTCCATTAATTTTATTATAACAAGATTGAACTTTGTCTGCGTTTATGTATTGATAATTTTTTATCCAATATTTATATATTTATTTTTTTATTTATTTAATATTCATGCACACACAAAGCGAATACATAACATACAATGGATGTTGAAAAGTTAGTACATTGGTACTGCTTATTTCTATAAGAAATTTCTCCCAGCAGTGTTTTATTTTATAAAAGGACACGTCAATTTGACTTCACCTCGCCTGATGGTAAGCTAAAGGCAAAGTCTCGAAAAGAGGGTCATCATTATAAACATGTACTATGTTAACAATGGTGGCACTCAGCTTGACAGCCTCATCAGATGCCTTTTCACGCCCCGCTTAGAGGACCAGGGACTGTAGGAAGAAGGCATCACGTGAGCTGGCAGGGAGTTCCAGGTCTGAATGATGCGGCATAGGAATGTTATCTTCATAATACCTGCCTACGACGGTATTTGATAAATCACAACTACTCAACACCGTAACCACTGAATATATAAGAAAATTTAGAACAAGACTAGCACTAAATCCTTTATTTTGTCAAAATAAAACGCAATACGGATTTGAGTTAATTAATTACATTGAGTTGTCAACCTTGAGTGAGTGAGTGAATTGAGTGTTGTTGTTGAGTCTTCGGCTGTGTGCTCATAAATTTAGTTTTTGCACAGACTTCGTTATAACTACACAGGCCATAAAATATAAAGTGTCCTTTAGGCCGCGGTAGGAGAATTTGGGTTAAGAGGTATTCTGCAAGTAATTTTTTTCATGTAAGTTAGACATTAATGTAAATTTGTAAATTTAAGAGATAGATACACCTTTACATTATAACTTTATAGGAAAGTGTTTACATAGGCATCTCCTTTGTCAACTGTATTTAGTTATTATCCTCATAACCCTTTCCCAGTTGCGTCTGTGTGTGAATAAGAGATAGGCTTATTTTTTTATCTTGGAGCTACGTCTTTTTTTTTAAATGAAACGGTGACTTTTCCGGGTGCGACTGCCGTCTGTCCTCCCAACTCTTAAAGGACAGCCTGTGCCAGAACTTCATCCGTTATTTAACAGATGCACCGAAGTGCAATAGGAGTTGCCTTGGCCCATAAACGTTGGTAGGTCTATGCGCCTACACTCCGTTTATACTTCGTACTTAATATGACTGCTGTGTTGGTTCCCGAAGGAGTAGAATAGGATCACCCCAGCTCTTCCTGTGGGTGTTGTATAAGGAGACTAATGAATAGGGCTTTTCTCCATCCGACAGTAAACATACAGCCCAAGACAAAGTGCCCGCTAAACGACAATACGCTCGCCCCCTATTGCGGCGTGGGACCTTAAATCATAATTGGCGAAACGTGGGTGCTAAATCACCTCTGTCTACCCCTTCGGGAATTTACAGACGTGAGAATATATATGGGTGTTCTTAATATGAATGCTTTTTCAGGACAGTACAACAAAGAACAGCACTAATTTTAGACCCATTTTATTTTTAATGTGGCAAAGATATCGGAGCAAAAGCCTTATAATCTAAAAATGCGTTTCAAAACGAAAAAGTACATTAAATATATTTTTGTGTCTCAATAAATCTAGCGCTCGGTAAAAAAATACTGAAAAGGATCCATTAAAATCTCTTTATGCCGAAACCATATCTAACAATGCTTGGCTCTGTAGAGAACGTAATTTCACGTAAATTATAAGACTACGTTGGCATTGTGTCGTTTAAAATTCATAGCGAAAAGGTGCTTTATAAGAAGCAATGACGTAGAAAATAATAAATAAGACTCATGGTTTTGCTGATTCGGAGTCTTGAGTAAATTAAATTTGTGTATGGTAATTAAATTTGCCAAGTACCTTGATTTGTTCCTCTATTTTATACTAGTAGACGAGCAATTCTTGTATATATATGTTTCCTTCTTCCTATACTCCCGGGTCTTTTAAGTGCAGCGTGAAAAGGCATCTGATGAGATGAGGCCGTCAAGCTTAGTGTCACCACAGCCACTGTTAACATGGTACATGCTTACGATGGTGACCCTCTTTCCGTGACTTTGCCTTTAGCTTAACATCAGGCGAGATGAAGTCAAATTGTCGTGTCCTTTATAAAAAAGAAATATGTCGCAGCCAACTGGCTTAATCTGCCGATTAATGAACCGCCTAGCCTCTTTACTAACCGGCACCATTTTTGTTACAACTTTTGAAAAACAGACTAGGTATTGCCAAGGCTGGTTCATAATCAGTCTAGGTAATGCTTGGCCATTCATACGATGGGGTACCACCAAGAAATAAGACAGAAATTTAGTGATAGGTTTATTAAGAAAAGCAGCATAATCCGACTTGGAAAGGTTAGGTTTGAAGGCAAGACAAGGAATGAAACGTCATCGATTCAAGTTATGAGCCTAGCTGTATCCAAATGGCTGAATGTTATTCAGGACGCTAGTTGAGCCATTTAATAAAAAAGCTAGGCTGTTAATTAAACGGCTGATTAAACCAGTTAGCTGCGACATAGACGTAGTGTTAGTAGAATTATGATCCTACTAATTATGGTTAACTAATTAATTGATAAAATGTTTGTATCATTCAATATATTGTAATTTGTCAATTGGTACAGTCAGCGTCATAAATATCATGACGACGATGTCTCAAAATGAACTTAAAACTTTCGTGTTAAGAACAAATCAAACTGTTCTATTGATTTATATGGTATGATTTCTGTTTTATTAATACTATAAATACTTTCTCCTTACTCACCTGGGTAGTTAAATACCTAAGTATATAAATTGGTAATAATTTTAGTGTACACCACAAACTACCAGTTCTTGCAGTTCAGTCCATCCAAACTGGCTGTCTGGAAGAAATCGCAGATCGCGATAAGGCCGCCCATTGTACAACTTTCTATCATGCATGTATCCTCTGAATATATTCTATGCTTGGTGCAATAAAGAGTATTCTATTCTATACTATTATTGTCCGAACTAAAGGTGTGTACCAAATATCAGAACAATTGGTCAACTAGAAGGGGGTCAAAAAGAAGAACTTAAGATCATTTTGAGCACTTTGTTCGTCAACATCTTTCTGGTGCTGACTGTACACATACCACGCTTAACACCTATTATACTGAAGGCATCCTATCGTCAGAGAGATCAAATATCTGTTTTAGTGTATCTAATTGAGCATTGTTATCATCTAATCAATAATATCTCATTACGCTGTAGCAGATTTATAGTGATATTAATTAAGTTCATTATCCAATATATGGAGAAAGCGCATTATATAGCATATCGTACCTACAAGTATATACTTATTTGCTATAGTGAATATACAGCCCATGATAAAATGCTCGCTTTGCGGTAATAGGCTCGCCCCCCTTTTTTTCGTGCGGAATACCCTCGGATACCTCCCCCGCCGGAGTCGGAAGGGGAGGTTAAATCGGACTCGAACCGACTAAAACCACACGCCGACTGCGGGTCGTGGTGCTAGGCTGGAGGTGAGGTTGTCATCGACATATCCCTCGCACTCCGGCTGACCCAGGGCCATCCCTTACGGTCTGGCCCTTCTCGGGAGGGGGGACAATATTACGTGGGACCAAAAATCATAGTTGCTTAAATATGGGTGTTAATAAAGTTCAGCCTACCCCCTCTACGATTTACAGGACATATGTTTTTTTTTTCATATTGCATAACATTCTAGACACGGCTATCTATACTCATGGTAAGCTTAACTAGCTTGTGTTATGGAATCTAGACTGCGGATAAACATACTTAGATACTTTTTTTGTAAATATATACATATTATACATAGATACACCCAGAGCAATACAAATAACCATATTCATGCATACAAATATTTGCACTGAGCGGGGATAGAACCCGCGCCTCCTGCGTAGCAGTCGCGTTCACTACCACCACGCCACAGAGGCTGTCATGTATTCTTCACAAAATAATAATTTACAATACATTTAACATCTCTAAAATACATTGTAATGTATAATAAAATATTTGGTACCGAATCAAACTCGTATCTATAATGTCACACAATTTAGTGTTTATCCATATGGAAAACACAGTTTAATGGAATGAAATTAAATAGATTAATTTCAGTCGATTTCAGTTCACAATCGAAGAGTTCATAGAGTACACGTACTCAAAGCATATTATATCACATCTACATGAGCGAGTTCACGAGAGATATCGTACCTGAATGCACAAAGATGACAACTTACTTAGATCTAATATAGCTATCGCTTTATAGATATATGTTATGCGATAATACTCCTATCACACTACATACAAGATAGCCTATGTGGCGTAGCGGTAGTGAACGCGGCCGCTATGCAGGAGGCGCAGGTTCGATCCCCGCTTGGTGCATTTGCATTGGCCTGGGTGTTTCTATGTATAATATGTATACATTTACAAAAAAGTATCTATGCTTACCATGGGTCTAGATAGCGTTGTGTGGAATGTTAAAAAAATTGAAAAGTTGGTGCAGATGTCTGCTTAGATATTTGTAATTTGATTACACTCCAACGGCTTCACGGATCTGGCTGAAACTTGGTAGGTATATGGATAGATTATATTATCGTCTGGAATATGGGGAAAATTCAAGCATTCAACTGTCATTCAACATATTTATAACGTTTGTAGTAGGTATACCTATTGAACGGGGACTACGAAAAAGTAAGAAAGCAAAATATTTTCCTTTTTTTTATTTCCTTTTTACAAATCGTATGATTTTGCTCACAAGGCAAAACGATCATAAAAGTCATAACATCAATAAAATGTACAATATAGACATCTGTTTAACATGGTGGTCATTAAAACTTAAAATTATAATTACTGTAAAGTCTAATGATCTCATGAGGCTATAGGGTATTTGATAAATACTACATTGTATACAGGGCCTTGTGAATGAAAATACGATAAATTTAACAAAAAAATGTACATCAAAAGTTTCATATTGAGGTAGAAATACATTAACATTATTTGAAAATTAATACGAGTATAAAATGTTTTATTTTCATTACTTATTTCAACGAATTCTAGCCCAAATGAATTTGATATTCGAGTGTTATATGCAGACGTTATGTGTACCTAGTTAATATGTTATTTTTTAGATGCCAATAATAAAGCATTTGCTCACTGCTATTTTGCTAAGCATAATAAGTGCAGTCTATAAATAGGTTAAATTAAATAAAATTCATGTTTACTTGGTATACACACAAAAAAGAAACAATATCATAAAATAATCTGGTACCGAGAACAATTTAAATATTTTCAATTTCTCTTTTCGGTGGTTTTATTCCAATTCTGGTTTTAAATTTTCCCTCCATTGTTTCTCTTTTGTTCTATGCTTAATCCCTTTATCGCTGGTTCCATGTCTCCTTCTCGGCCCATCTTGATATTTCCGTCTTTCTTTGAGTCTTTCTCTCAATTTACGCAGCAATCTTTGTTGCTCTTTATAGAAGAACTCGTTTTGTAAGGCTGCCCTTCTTTCTTCCTTTTCCTCGTTATTTTCCTTTTTATCGTCAGGGCCAGCACGTTGCTTAAAGCGACTTATGAAATTATTGATATATGTATTATTATTTGTAGTTATTTTGCCGCCCTCAGAAAGTTCTGTAGAGAGTTTATCTTTATTCGTCAGTGGTCAAGTAAATACATGTAAGGATTTTTTTTTTTAATTTTTGAGCCATAGGACGTTTTTCCATAAGACGGCACGGCACCGGCAGCGACGCCAGCACCGGGGAAGCAAAAATGTTTGAAAATAGACGATTTTCTATTAGCTGGCTCGCTTTTGCACTTATCGGGCCTGCGCCGGCGTACATTTTCATACATTTTTGCTTCCCCGGCAATTTCATCGGTGCCGTGTCGTGCCGGCTAATGGAAAAACTCCTAATGTATGGCTCGCTTTTTCATTTACCGGGTCGGTACAGGCGCACATTTTCATACATTTTTGCTTCCCCGGCACCGGCACGTCTACAGCGCCGGCGTCGTCGGTGCCGTGCCGTGCCGGCTAATGGAAAAACTCCCATAGACATGTTACATAATTCGGTCACGGCAGTAACCTCTCGTGAAGATAATGAAGAATGAATGAAAGAATGATACAAGGGCAAAAGGAAACGGTGTACTATTGTCTTTGGAGTAATGTTAGCGTTTAGACTAATCTATATACCTGACCTATATACTACCTAGATATATACCATCACGATTGTTGATTAGTAAGTCATAAAAGGTCACTTCATTTACAATGGATCGATGTAATATTACGAATACATACATACATATACTATACTCACACCTGTACATCCCGAAGGGGTAGGCAGAGGTGTATTAACATCCACATTTTGCCAAGTATGAGTTTCGGTCCCACGTAATAGGAGGCGAGTCTATTGCCGTCAAACGGGCACTTATTCGCGGGCTATATGTTTACTGTCGGATGGAGAACAACCCTATACCTTAGTTGCCTTCTACAACAGGCACAGGAAGAGATGGGGTGGCCCTATTCTACTCCACCGGGTACCAACATGGTATATAACGAATAATAACATAACATTTTATGTCGCACGATAAACAACAATGTAATGTAAGAATATACCAACGGAAAACAATATATAAAGTACTTAAACTTACTTGAGCAAATTCTAGTCGCAACGCGCAGAAAATTTACAGAGTCTAACCTTTTTGAAATGATTCTCATGATTTAAAATATGTGATTTGTAAACCAATGTTTGTTTACAATTGACTGTAAATATATGTTTAATTTACAAATCACATTTATTCATCACAAGATGCATTTTGATATTTTGTTGACAAATATCGACAAATATAAACAAATATGAAACTTTTGTCAATTGATCAATTTGTGATTGATGGGTGACAGTGTTGATATGACACGTGATTTTTAAGAAGATTTTAGTTTCTTGATAGATATAAAAAAGTTTCTTGATTAGAGGTTCGTTCAAAAACTGACCTTATGTTACTGAGATGATGGAAACGTTTTTGATTGTTGTGAAATATCTTCTCGGTGTTCTGCTCCAATAATTATTTTCTCTTAAAATAATGTTGGAATTTTTTAGCATGCTAAATTACCAGCAGATGAGATCAGCATGTAAAGAATCTAGTAGGTACCGATAACCACACTGAGTCAAAAAAAATTTAATGGGTGGAAGATTATTGTGCCTCCTGGAGGGGAAGTACTCGAAACACCCCAGTGTTTCAAGTACTTCCCTCCAGGAGGATAGAGAATGTCACTCAAAGGAAATATTCCTTTATTTTTTTAAAGAACCAAAACTGCATACATAAATTTTCTAAAACTCGCATGAAACGCCCGGTAATCGAATAGACTAAAACCCGAAAAAAACACACTCTGTATTTTAATGGTTTCAATAAGGATCGAATCTGTCTAACAAACATGGTAAATATGAAAGGAAATCCCTCAAATCTAAACTTATTAAACTAAACTTTTCAAAATAAAGGAATGTTTTCTTTGAGTGACATTCTCTATCTCCAATATTTCATGAAAATCGTCCACCCTATATTCTAATATTTAAGGACATAGGCTACTATTTAACCTGAGATTAAATTCCTTTGGGTTACAGTAATGGGGTCAATATTTTCATGCTTTCAAGTTAGAATAAAATGATTGTAAAACGTTAGCTGAGAGTAGGGTAATTGAATATGACGGGTAACTGATAACACTTAAGTATTTAAATATTAAATACTTAAGTGTTTAAATATTAAATACTTAAGTGTTTTAGTAAGCAGTGCAATTTTTTTTCCACGTAGACTGTTAAACAGACACCTATTATTCTAGCTAGTGCGACCACAAACTTCAGAGCCAGGGGACATGCTCACGCATACACAGTAGGGTGGGTAATTTCTTAATCCCGTCAATTTTATAATTTTTATTTTCTAGAACAAAAAGTAGTGAAAAGAGGTGAAGGATTACACTATAATAAATAAGTATATATTTTGGCTGTGTACCTAGTTATAGGCTAACCCCCCAAAAAATCACTTTTTACGCCTCTATTCATGTTATTACGGGGTCCTCATATTTTTCAAATTAAAATTTCAAGCAAGTTTTGAATAATAGAAAGAAAGCTGGCGCAATGTGAATGTATTACTTACATCGGTATATACTTCTCCTTTAGGAATGTTCAGATGTGTATTTATAAAAAGATTCAATGGCTAGCAATTAATTGAAATAAAACCACTTTTTACGGATTCTATCGCAATATATTAATTGTTATTTACTTTTTAAACCGACGTTTCGGCTGTGGTCTCATCGCGGTGTGACTCATGATGGTAGTTGTCACATAGTTTAAAGTATAAGTTATCTCAAAATACCCGAATCATGGTGAATTATTGGTGTTCCTATTTATATATATTATATATAGTCCCATGAGTCACACCGCGATCATGGCTGCTGCAAAGTAGCCGAAACGTCCGTTTAAAAAGTGGTTTTATTTCAATGAGTGACATTCGCGTAAACTTTAAAAAATATCATATATATTCATGTTGCTAGCCAACATGAATATTAATATTAATAAATAAATAAATATTAATTCACACAGTAAAAGGAATTCAACCTGACAATTTAAAAGTTAATTTTAGAAAAATACTTTAAGTACCTATAACGTGTTTCACCATTACGCTATTTGCAGAGAAATGCAGTTGTTTCATTTGTTAAAAGCCAACACGAGGAACAAAACAGAAGAACTCACACAATGTAGATACGAAGCAAAAGAAATGTGTGTATCCCCACACCATATATTATTCCAATAGATAGCGCGGATGGCGATTGGATGCGAATAGAAATGGTACATTTGCGCTCATGCGAGTGTCGATAGACGACATTCAATTCGATAATAGATATAAATTATTGTACCGATGCTTATGCTGTTATTGTTGAAAACGATGTCATGTGAAGATATACAAAATCTTGTCATCTTAAGCTCTGCCTAAAAATCTTTCTAAATATCATAATAAATATTCTATCTTTTGATTGCGTTTATTTAGAAGTTGCATTACTTCATAAAGCAGTCTTAATAATTTGATATTAATTTCGATTGCCTTGTCTCTCTTGTCTGTCCTCTTTTTTAAAGAATATTAGAACCAAAATTACTAATACTAACCTAACCCCTCGAACCAAGCTAAATTGCTTGTGCTAGGAGTGTGTTCACGTCGGTAGTGTAATGGCCAGGATTCGAACCCGGGACCTCTCGATCGTAAGGCCGACTCCTTAACCACTAAGCTACCGACGCTTGTTGCTGATATGTTGATAAACAGGCGGACAAATAAGCGGACGACGAAGAGATCCTATAATACTTTCGTTATTTCCTTTTGAGCTACGGAGCCACAAAAATCCTGAATCTTACCATTTTCTGATTTGAAAATTCATTTGAAAATGTAATTTGTGTTCAAGATTCATTACGATTATACTATAACGTTTACAAAGTTAACTTCACGACAACACGATTACTTAACACGAAATAAAATAAACACGAGCACCAAAAAATAAACGGTAGACAAACTGAAGCAGGGGCAAAAAAAACTAACAGCAGCGCTTTATAAATCAGTAAGGTTGACATGAATTACTATCACAAAGTGCGAATTTATAGGCAAGCCTTCCTCGCTATGTAATATGGCTCTAAACAATAAACTACAGAGGTAACTTTATTTTGGCTGGAATACAGTCACGAACATACATATATTATTATGGACAACCGTATCCAATTATATTTGTTTGTAACTGTACACTCAGCATCAGAAAGATGTTGATGAACGAAGTGCTCAAAATGATCTTAATTGCTTGGTTTCCTTCCTTTCTGTTGACGATTGTTGTGAAATTCGGTACAAACCTTTTGTTCGCACGATAAGACAATTTAAATTTAAAAAAAACGCTGGCGCAGCGATGTCTTCTATACAAGACCCAAATTCGTTCCTGCGTGGAATACTGCTCACATCTCTGGGACGGCTTCGCAAAGTACTTACTAGATGCTCTCGACGGGTTGCAGCGACGGGCGGTCCGCATTATTGGGATTCCTGAGGTCACGAACACCCTCGAGCCTTTGCAGTTGCGTAGAGATGTTGCGTCTTTGGCAGTATTCTACCGTCTCTACCATGGTGAATGTTCTGATGAGCTCTTCCAATTAGCCCCACCCTCTCCTTTCCTACACAAGACGACACGTGCAGGGCTAAGATGCCCAGCGGGGCGTGAAAAGGTATCTAATGAGGCCGTCAAGCTGAGCGCTACCACTGTTAACATGGTACATGTTTACGATGGTGACCCTCTTTACGAGACTTTGCCTTTAGCTTAACATCAGGCGAGGAGAAGTCAAATTGACGTGTCCTGTATTAAAAAAAACCATTACTAGGTATTAAGATCATTTAGAGTACTATGCTAGTTAAGATCAATCTGATGCTGACACTTTCTAAATAGATATAATAATTATTATTGTTTATAGACTGTTTACTTTGAATCTAGAGATTTTATATGAAGCTTGAACTTGTATTTGAAAAAACTACTAACAAAACGAATTCTCATTTAAATGTTTTAGCCCATTTTAATGCAATTTAAAAAATATTTTTACTTACAAAGTTTGTTAACGTAGTGCGGTCTCTAAAAGATAAAGTTTTCGTTACACGCAACAATTGGAGCTAAGAATTGCTTAAAGTTGTTTCTGTGTAAACATTTTTCCTTGCTTGACAGCCGAGGGTGTTACTCCCGTTGATGTTATAGGTTTTAATCCTCTATTCACGTAGTAAGTTGCAGTTGCAGTAGCAAATTATATTATCGTCATAACCAATACCTGCGTTATAGAGCAGGACCTATATTTACTTATTACAATAAGAGTCTGCCTTATCGAATCAAATATTCGGAGAACCCACCATGCCCTGTGAATAATTGGGTGATTGGACCCTTGATTAAGATCTCCCTGATCGTGTGGTATGCCAAGATTGCACAAGGGATGAAGTTTTTGGTGGTAGATGCTGTTTCCTTGTAATGCCTTTTCTATTTGTCAATGCAGCCCCGTCGTAGGATCAAAGTTTTAGCCTGTTGATCGATGGCAATGGGTGGATTGAATAAGACACAATCATGTACTTTTCCACAGTAATTTATTTTTGAATGTAACCGAGCAGCGGTTCTCCAACATGAAATCTCTCAAGTAATTTAAATGTACCCGTAAATTAAAACAGTAGCGAATGCACGTGCCTTCTCTAGAATACTACCCAAAGAAACCGCTAATCTTTTCGGCATTCCTCATTGTCTCCAAAGTAATATTTTAATTAAGGCCCCGTCTGCGATCCACGAAGGCAATTAAAACTTATGCCACGCCACTGACATTTGTTTTCTGCGACTTAATATTATCCGGATGCACACTTAACTGTCATAATAGACTGAACATATTTCATTATTTTATTTATTATCCGAAGCTTCTCTGTTTTGTTTCGGTATTGTTGACATCAAGGATAAATAGACAGGAAAATGCTTATTTCAGTCGCTCAAGTGTTTTTGAGTAGATATTACATTACTAGCCTATGTCCAGCAGTGGACTGCGGTGGGCTAATTGATTGATTGATTATATTTTTGATTACGTAAAGACAGCCGCATCTCTTTGTCACCTTCTACGATACCCCACAGAATAAGATGGGGTGACATTATACTACTCCACTGGAAACCTACACCGCAATAGAGTTGTAACAAAATGAAATTATATCCAGTGGTTTGGAAAATCTAAGGTATGCGTGATTTTGTATGTAAGTATGTATAAATAAATTTAGCGAATGACCGCGCCGCCCGTCGCAAGGTCCGAATGATCTAACGTGTCTAGTTATAAGTATCTATGTAATAAACGCGTACAAAATAAACGTACTATCATAGACTACGTTTACGAGTTATTTGTGTCCATATCCTATACGCTACACAGGTAACATTTCCACCAAAAACCAACTAACCAAACACATTCATAACATTACCTAGGTATGTTATTAGGACCCATAATGTACCCAATTTACTGGTTAGCCAAGAGGAACGTTCGTGAAACGTTATAAGGACAGGGTAAAGATGCTATCACAATATCATTTCATTACATAATGTTTTTTATTTCTCTAATTGAATCGAGGTAACACGTTGTAGTGAAGAGATATATGGACTGCCACTAAGGGTCAATCACCTCTGAAAGAGGTGCGAGTAAGTGCGGCCGGCAACGTCGTGTTTTGGCAAAATATTACAAACGATTTTGAATCTTATCTACGGGGGGAAAAGTTCACAGTCAAGAAGCAACGCGGGACATCGCGAGGCCGCGCGCCCTCTCGCAATCATTTCTAGTAGGTATAAAACTCTGGTCTCCGCCGCCGCCAACAGCTCTACTGGCGCTGAGCTCTATATGTGTAGATTTTTTTATTCTACCGATCAGAGGAGATCTTCAGTGACTTCCAACCTTGCCATATTTTCTTTCACGTATTCCATCCACCTTTATTTGGGTAGATTATATGAAATATCAGGGGGCCTACCACAACCGTTTACAAAACAGTCTTATTGCAGGAGAGTTTTGTGTCAAGCTTAAAGTAATCTTGCTTATATTCGTACCACAACCGTACATTGTGCATGTCATGTATTCCTGCTTAGTGCTTTTGTGACGTCAAATTAATTTTAGTTCATTCAATTCGTACCATGACGAGATTTTAGAGCAGTATTGTATTTAACATTATTGTTTTTATGTCAAATTTAGCCGTTTTAAAAAAGTTGCTAGGTAGCAACTTATTTATTATTGTTTTGCAAAATACTGCTCAAAAAATCATTTTCGTAACCCAAAAAGCAAGTAAACCGTATTTATATACATTAACTTAAACAAGAAATGGTCAAGCTGACTATTATAACGGTTTAAAAGTACTTTTTATTGTGTTCCACGGATACCTCCCTGTTTGGCCAACACGGCCATTATATCTAACTCAAACCGACTAAAACCGCACGCAGTTTCAATTAGGTGGGTCAATAAGGCATTTTCGTCACCCACGCTCAGTCTTCTCCGGTTTTTAGCTAGCATGGTGTTTAGTGAGAAGACTCGCATCCCGGGAAACGCCTATAATTACAAGTATAAATTGTATAGAAAAATGCATAGAAATTGCTTAGATATTAAGCAAACAAATACAATTCTAAAAATTACAAGTATTTTACTTCAAAGTAAAAACTTCTTTTTAAAAATCCTTTTTTAATAAAAGAACTCTATGGTCTTCTAAAAAAGAAATCACTGACATTAGGCGTAGGGCTTGACTCCAGGGAAGATTTCAGTATCCGGTGATTTTTCTCTAGGTTTAATAAATCTTCGAAAAGCCTCCGGACTTTCTTCGATTACGCGGAAGTAATTTAGTCAGTTTCGTAATTTTTTTAAGTACCTACACATTTGAGACATTGTATTACTAATTATTATCATAATCCTCTTATTAAAACATTATGAAAACGTCCAATTTGTAGACTAATGAAATCAACTTATTACCGAATTTGTGACCAGAATACGGCAATAGGTGGACCGACCGAATGCAATGATTGATGAAATGTGGGTGTTGATGTTAATTCGCCTCTGCCAAAACACTCCGGGGATATAGGCGTGATTATATGTATATATTACCTACTTTTTAATAAATGCACGTACATCTATACATCATATACTTCGATAAAATCGTATCGCTATGGAATCTAATCATATAATAACAGTAAATATACAGTAAAATATACAGTAAAATAGTGTTCATGAAAAAAGGCGAATATTTAACTCTATATAAAATCTCCGGAGTTTTTGAGAAAGATAACCGGTTGTTCGCAAAAATCTCCAGAGGTGCTCCGGTCTTTTTGTCTCCGGAGTACAGCCCTAATGCGAATGAATTATTGCAAGGAATACATAACTCTTTCTAAATAGTTCATTCATTTCCGTCAATAAGCAGGAATAAAATAAAACATTATTGTACGCTCATGGTACGAATTTGAGTAAGGTTATTTTTGTGCCTGCAACAAGCCTGCAAACAAGGAAAAGAGAGATCGCTGTACGTTCTGTCATACTGTGTAGCGCCATCTCTTTCTCACACAAACGGAACAACATTCACGTAATTTGTAAAACGTTTTTGATATAAATACTCTTTTATGTAACTGGCAGGATATTGAAAGAAAAAAAAAGAAAACTATCTGTCATCTGACATTAAAATAATTTTATTATGACATTTTATTTTACACCTACACCGCAAATAATATGTTAAGCCTTGTAAAGCCATTAATAATTTTATAGTTTAAATTGCCTGGGCATTTTGATCAAATCATGCAAATATTATCTATTTATATTTTATATGTACTATTTAAAGTGGTAGTAGAGCGGGGTTGTAACTTGTAAGCTGGGAGGCCGAAGCAACGAGCATCTACTATGTTAACTGCTTATGCTGAATGAAGAATATAATTATTATTATGTCGCTATCCGAAGCTGAGAAAGAGCTCTCCATCTAAGGCTTCTGCTGAAAGACATGACAGCAATGTTCGATGAATGTGAATGATTTTCAGTGATAACCAAGGCGCATTGAAGCTATGTGAAAATGCTCTATCCTAAGTAGCAAATTAAAACACATCGACCTAAGAAAGCATTTCTTTATTATACAACGTAGAATAATTAGTGTGCGATACAAAGAATCTTCAAATGCCTCAACATCTAAACCTAAGTAAACGCAGTAGGAGTGTTGTTTTGAACCCTCTTTGTGACAAGCATGCAAATTTAAGAACAAAATACAATTCATTCATATTCAATGTCTTCATAACAATCGTGAATTTTGTATTGTAGGAACCGACTTATGTAAAATTTTATTTTCTACCGCAAATATAAAGCCTTAATAATTTTATATGTTTTTAATTGTCTGGGCATTCATGATCACATCATACAATTATAACAGGTGCAAGGGGTGCGAGGCAACGGGTCCTAGGGTCAAGTTTTATTTCAGCACATCGATAGCACCATTTCGAGTGCGATACGTATGACGGAGTGGCACCCGAATTAAGAATACTGCTTGAACTTGACGACATTCAAGGCTCTCGAGTCCCAAAGTTAGATAGAGCTTTTTAGTGCATTCCACAATGGGACAGATTTTCATTATCTACCCATTTATTTTGGTTATACCTATTCAGTAGGTAGGTATTCTTAGGACAAGGTTTGTGTGAACGATTTGTATCTAAAAGTATATAGGTAATTCATAGCACCGGGGCGAAGCCAAGGCGTGCAGCTATGTTGTTATTATATTAAGATCGTTGCTATACGTAGTACATATCTTCTAATCTGTGGTTGCTATGAGAACCGAACCGATGTCACTTGATGACATTAAAATGGACATGCGCACTGATGCTCTGTCACAACAAAGTGCCCAAAGGCGCAAATTGCCCTCCCCGTATCCGGGGCTAGATGGGGACACTAGGGTCCCCACAACTCGAAGGGGGCCATCTCGAAAGAAGGATAAATGGTCCTGGGTCTGCCGGGGTGCGAGAGATATGCTTTTGGCAATCTCACCTCCGGCAATCAAGGACCCAAGACGGCGTGCGTTTTGGTCGGTTCGAGTCCGACATAACCGCCTCCACCGGCTCCGTGGGAGTGGAAACCGTGGGGATTTTCCACACTATAAAAAAGGCTTTGTCACAACAAAGAGTACATTTTTGTAAAATGCACACTGCACATCCTTTTGTCTTTTAGTTGGCTTCTATTATCTAGATCTCCGCGCCACCCGCACTAATAGCTCAAATTCTAATTAAATAATGCTTGATACTCGCAGCTTGATAGATATTTACACTTAGCGGTCATCACCTCATCGACATCATTACAATCGACTCTCGCTCCGGATCGTTTTTGGCGCTGAGCCTGGCCATCGCAATCCAGCTTGGAAACGCGGCAAGTGTGATGGTGGAAGCAAGCGTACAAAGATGGTTATTCGATTAATATAGACACCATATTATTTATTTAGTAGGTATTACATGGAATAATTTATAAAAGCAATTATATTTGTAAAATAGTTATTATTATAACTGGATCTTAATGCGGCCTTTCGAGCAACCGTTGAACTCTTGAAATAGCCATCATGCATGTTATTATTTGTGCGTGGTTGTTCACTCAGCTTATGCTATGGCTCTCGCATCAGTTGCCTATAAAATGGTAATGCAATGAACACCTAGAAAAAAACAACTATGTTAAGAACATGACATATTTACGAAACTAATAGTGGTCAATCACACATTACAATACATTAGCGTGTACTTAATTCAATATAAATATAGGCTTACCTTAGTCTTTACAGAGAACTCTGTAGATAGGGATTTTCAACAGTGTGGACTCTATTCATCACTCTGTGGGAGTCTCTTTCGCTTATTGAACCAATTTCATATAGGTAATAGAAAGGGTCTCATTTTAATCGCGACTGCATTCGATGACGATTTCGTGAATAAGCAATATTAGCATAGCTTTTAGAAGCTGATAAACTCCTCGAATATTGTTTTTTCAATCGTTGTTTGTAACTATTGACTTTATAAAGGATGTCATATTTGACGCTGAACGAACAAAAAGAACGAAAACTATGGGTGACGTAACAAAACTGCTAATTTAAACAACATTATTGTAATATTGCTTTAAGAGGTCATGGTACCAAAACACGAAGTAAGATTGAAATAATACTGCTTTAAGAGGTTGTGGTTGGCCCCCAGTTTAGCAATTTTAAAAATCTAATTGACAATTGGACATTTAACGTCAATCAATTTATTTGCTAGATTTGGCAATTAAAACAAAACAACCGTTTTAGTGTAAAAACACACAGTATGAAATTGTCCCAAGGAAACTGATTGAAAGACTCTGATTTGTATTAGGCTATTTGCTTCTTTGCAATTTGTCCACGTTATTATTGACGGCAATTTACCTCTTATTGGGTACGTTATATGAATCATTTTTATATGTTACAAAATATTTGGATTTCCTTCCCAGTGATGTGAATAATTCTGTTCCTTCCTAGTCGAATATGTACAACCGGATAAATGCTACTGTCCCCAATGGGGACGGTAGCATTTATTTTTATCGGATTTTAGAGACGACGAATTGTATTTTCTACTTACTATTTCCGCAACAAAATCTTAAGTAAAATACTTAAGACGGATATAAAGAGAAGGAAAATTTGGAATGATTCAGGTGGTGCTCAATAGCTCAGTTGGCAGAGCAGTCGCCCTGTAAGCGAAAGGTCGTGAGTTCGAGTCTCACTTGAGCATTTCATTTCATTTTTTCCAATGTTTTTCGAACTTAACAGTAAGCATAATAAATGCTATAAAAAATTCATTAAAATACTTTCATTAAACTGAAATATTTCTCCAATTCTTTTTAACCGTAAGTATAGGGTGTCTCAATAAGAGTGCACTTTTTAAAATTGGAATATTTTTTGTTTCATGCAAGTGGCAACTCTGAAATTTTACAGTTGTCACCTCAGTTTATTCCGATTATTAAAAATGGCGCGCTTTTCAAAAGAACAACCCGTTACAATTGTAAAAACTCATTGCAAAACTCATTACAAAACGATCGATTTATTGCAGTAACGATTTCCAGAACACATTATCTCACGAAATTCTGATGTCAACTGGCCACCAAGATCGTACGATTTAACGCCGTGCAATTTTTTTCTTTGGGGCTTGTGAAATCTCGGAATAGTGCGAATAAACCCGAAACAATTCCTGAGCTCAAATCGAAAATCTAACGCATCATCGGTGAGATATAGCCACATCTCTGTGCAAAAGTCATGAAAAATTTCATGAAAATGCCGGATATTTTATTCCATACTTAATCGGAACATGTCTTCTTTAAAATACAATAAAAATATCACAACTCTGTCATAGAATAATTGTATTTATTTAAAAACTAGCTGTTACCCGCGACTTCGTCTGCGTTTAGTTCGGAATAGCTCAAACTCATTATTAAACATGGTGGTAGATTTTCATCCCAACTGGAACGGAAGTACTCGAAATACTGGATATAGTGAATTTTATGCAAAGGAAATATTTCTTTATTTTATAAAAGAAACAAAACTGTATTCAATTCATTTTGAAAATTCGCTTGACATCTTCCACCTTGTATTTTTTAATTAAATATTATAAAGACAGTCTTTTGAATGACTGACTTAGGTATAAATACATGGCTAAACTACTAAAAACTACGAAAATTGACGAACTTTTTCTATGGGCTTTGCAAAAATTGCGGAAGGATTTTAAAAAATTCAACATTTTGCTGACGAAATCATTATCAAGTATGTGACGAACATTGTTATATGTGGACTTGGTAATATTCACCAGTTTTAATGGTTTCAATATTCTTCCTTCCTCCCAAATTCTTAAAATATGCTGCCACCACTTACGAACTGAACAAATTAAAATAAGTACACAAAATAATTACAAGAAAACGCGGTGCCTTGCACGCCCTGAGCAGTGAGCAGTGGTTCTCTTCTTTGCCGAGCCAGTGGTGGGTAGTTCCAGTTTTATGATAAATTCCATCGACCACAGTCACATCGTTGTTCATTGCTTTACACACAGGTAGAGAAGAGGGGCGTAGTGGGCAAGAGAGCAAATACAGCATTGACTGGGATGGGGTCATATAGCCTCATTTTGCTATAATATTCCTTGTATTGGTAAGCTTGTTTCCAGCAGATGATGTAGATACTTCCAAATTGATAGGTACTGGAGTTGATGTCCACGTGGCGGATTTTTTTTGGTCTGATGAAATTTACCGGAACTGAGTGTTTCTCTGCCCACATTCAGTCTCTTTTATATAATAGGAGCAGCGGTATCTTTTATATACTTAATACATAGGTTGGCTTCTCCTGGCGTACTGTTATCATTTCTGGGATAGATTTACGTATTTACTATTAGATACCTAATTATTAGACGGAAGCGATAATATCGCATCGGCGTGCGTTGGTACACATCAGGTCACTAACATTGTATAATGTCTGCAGTTGCATAAAGACGTTGTCTCTCTGGCTGTATTTTACCATTTCTACCGCACCACGGCGAGTGAAAGAGCCTATTAGGAGTCTTTCAACTAATCTCTCCTTCCTTCCGTCAGTCACATACGGTAGAAATAATGCCACCTCGAACCAAGCTTCTCGGAACTTCATTTCTTTATCAGGCGGTTGAGAACTGTATTGCTCTGCCCAAACATGTGTTTTCTTCTTTTTAACATCCAGAGTGTTTTATATAGGACACGTCAATTTAACATCACCTCAACTGATGTTAAGCGAAAGGCAAAGACTCAGAAATAGGGTCACCATTATAAACGTGTACCATCTTAACAATGGTGGCACTCATCTTTATGGGATCATCAGAAGCCTTTTCACGCCCCCCTTAAAAGACCCGGGACTGTAGGAAGAAGTAAACCGTAAGCTGGCAGGGATTTCAGGTCTTAATGGTGTGACATAGGAATGGGTCACCAAACCGCTTGGTTCTTGATGGAATATTCTGATCCGTATGTGGATGATATCTGAGCCTTGCATGCGTTGTCCTCTGTAGGAAAGGAGAGGGTTGAACTAATTGGAATAGCTCATCAGAACATTCACCATGGTAGAGACGGTAATATGATAGGGATAACTATCTCCCAGAATACGTAATGTGCTTCAGAGAAGGTGCAACGATTTACTTCCTCCATGGCTTTGATGGTGATAGCTCAGGGTACCCATTACCCTAGCCGAAGCAATCCTTGCTCTTCACGTTGAGACCGCCTATTTATGATAGGTAACCAAGGCAGGTATACTGGGGTACTTAACCCCAGAATACCCCCAATGCCCCATTCCTCTGTTAAATTTTAATCGGTTTGATTCCAATATTGCGCTTGCCCCGATGTGATGGAATCGGTATCAATGGGGGATACCAGTTTCCATTTTATGACTTCTCAGGCGGTGGGACCACTTAAAAGTTATTTATTTATTTATTATTTATTTATTCATTCTCCGAAATGAAGAATTTTGTATAGATCTAAGAATATTATATAATAAGTTCTACTATTACTGTCACACAGCCTAGTTTTATGTACTACTTACAGAATACTAAGCATAGAATTTATATTTTACTTCAAATAAAACTATAAATACAATAAAATACAACAAATACAGAATAAAAAAAAAACAAAAGTAAATAAAAAACCATAAAAAAGGAAAGTTACATTTTAGATGTATTTGAACGCGACTCAGCTAAGTTATAAGTCCACCGCAGATGTATTGAGCCACAGTTACCATGAAATCATAGTGTGAAATAGACGTTTACATATTATGTCATAAAAACATTCTGTCCCATTCCTTATTATAATAGCTTGATAATATTAATTATGAAAGCCAGGAGTCTTTTTACCGAACCAGCTGCTTACAAATTTGTTGGATTCGAGAGAAAATCGTTCAAGAATAACGTGAATTCTATCGAGACACTTGCTGTGCCGAAGATTCTGCAGTAACCTGACCTGACTTGGCTGAGATGTAGAACTCTGGCCTCTCGAAGTTCTTCAGATTCCTATGACCGAAATAATATCTTCTTGTAAGCATTGTTGCTTCTTTATTGGTTCGATCTATTCACACAATCACAAATTGTAGCCGTGATATGCCATTATTGACATAACTTTTTTATTTATGAACCGATTTCAATAAAACAAACACTAAATGTTAAGTGAAGCCTCCCACAATATACAGGGTGTTTCTTTTAAGGTGTCAAGCCGCCACTAGCTGGTAGCAGGGTTCCATACCTATCGATTGAACCCCCATGTATGTTCTACGATTTTTTGTAGTTTTCGAGATATAATTTTTTTTCGTTATTTTTTATAATTACGTGTCCACGTGGCTTTAAATAATTACAACTTCTTTTTGACTCGACTTTTCTTGGATATTTTTTTATTATTATAATGCCTATTGATTGCAGTATTATGGACAAAATAATCTCCTTCCTAACTTTGATACAAGATGTAAAAATTTTAATCGATAATAAAAAAATAGGGAATTATGCAGAACATTAATGGAAATTCGGACTTAAATAAAAAAAAGAAAGGTATTCCATAGATTCTTACTAATTTTAAAAACTGTCTAGCCTCATAAGCTTTCATAATAATAGAAAAAATAATGTTCTTAACGGGGCATTATTCGCTGAAATTGGTGGTAAAATTAAAGGAGCCAAAATAAAACTTAAATTACTTTATAAAACAATTTATTATTAAATTATTACAATAAATGTTCAAAATGCCGCCCACCGACTGAAATGCACATGCGGCACCGCCGCATAAAATTTCTTCTCAAATTAGTAAAAGATTCTTGTTGCGCTCTTATGTGGTTTTGGGCTTCTGACAACTTTGTCCTTAATGTCTCGATATTTTCATATTATGTGTGGTATACCAACTCTTTGTAAACGAAATGTATTTTGAGATTATTTTGTCCATAATACTGCAATCAATAGGCATTATAATAATAAAAAAATATGCAAGAAAAGTCGAGCCAAAAAGAAGTTGTAATTATTTAAAGCCACGTGGACACGTAATTATAAAAAATAACGAAAAAAAATTATATCTCGAAAACTACAAAAAATCGTAGAACATACATGGGGGTTCAATCGATAGGTATGGAACCCTGCTACCAGCTAGTGGCGGCTTGACACCTTAAAAGAAACATCCTGTATAAGTGAAAACCGCAACCAAATCCGTTCAGCCGATTCTGAGATTAGCGTGCACAAACTCACAGACAAACAGAGAAACAGAGAAACAGAGAAACAGAGAAACAGATAAACAGAAAAACAGACAAAAATTCCAAAAAACGTTGATTTGGCTTCTATTACGTTTATAAAGTCCCCCTATAACAATTTTTATCATTTCCTTTCCATGTACAGACATCGATCGTTTACAGACTTATTATATGTATAGATTAAAAAGTGCACTCTTATTGGGACACCCTATATTACAAAGTAAGGGATACATTTTAACTTACAGTAACGCATGTATTTTAAAACGCGTTACTATAAGTTTAAAAGTTATTAGGACAACAAAATCTAAGCTATCATTATTGCTTCAATTGTTTGTGTACCAACCAAGTAGATTGAACTTGCTTTATGTGTCTGGCTCCAGCACGTAATCTAATCTCCAGCAAATTATCACGTATCGACACAACATGCTCCGATCTCACTCATTGCACAAATGGGAATGTACAATAGGCAAACCAGATATATCTCCTTTGTCGACTGTACAATGTTTTAATGTGTGTTTAAGTGTTAATGTTTTAGACGATTATAATGTGTGGTAAATATCAGAACCGAAATACTACCAATAGATATGTTTATATTCAATATTGCTACAAATCAAATCAAATCAGTGTAAATGTTTTAGACGATTATAATGTGTGGTAAATATCAGAACCGAAATACTACCAATAGATATTTTTATATTCAATATTGCTACAAATCAAATCAAATCAGATCAAATCAAATTTGTTTCATAATTATTGTTGTAAAGTATTTTACATGGTTTCTTAATCTATCGTATGGTGTTACATTGTGCATGAGAGCTAGGGATAATACCTAAGTTGTGCCTGAACTAGGTAGTTTTATGCTTGAGGCGTCAAGTGCAGACTAATAATAGTTCTAAAATATAATTACAGATACAACCATTTACTATGAATTTATAACGCTAAAGTGACTCGCTACGGTTAACTAAAGTTAAACAATAACTAGCTTATGCCTGCGGCTCCGCCCGCGTGGATGTCGGTTATCGCGACCAAACATAGCCTTTTGTAATAGCTAAAAGCATGCTATTGGCTAGACGGCACTTGAGGTCTGTGTACGTAACTTATATCATTTGTAGGAAGTCATCGGACCCCTCATTGCATTTCACTACACAAGAAGATTTTTTCAATTGCACTTATAATTCCGGAGTATGTTTATACAAATAAACAAACTCTTTGACTTTATAATTTTTATACCCGTAGATTTAATCATATTTTTCCGTAGCAGTACGATGAGAACCATTCCACCAATCGTTGGACTTCGTCAATTGCGGTCCCTATTAGACAGATAGTCGCATCATTTACCCTTATCATATTATGTCCTCGGAGACATAATATGATCAGAAATTTACCGTTATAAGAACTGCATTTATTGAAAAAACAGATAGACCAAGTCGTGTACCTAAGGTATTTGAGCAAGTTGGAATTTAAAACACACCACTCTCCTTTCTTCGGCAGTCGGGTAAAAACTGTAGCACCCAAAAATGTGTTTTTGTCAGACATTGATATTATTAATTGTGAAAATCTCACCTTGTTCCATCAAAGTCGCTGACAGCATACAAAATTAAATACATAGGAAAAAATTAAACTACTCGGACGGGACTAGAACCCACGATCTTTCCCTTACAGGGAGAATGCCTTGACAAACTCGGCTGTACTCGGCGAACCAATGAAAGATGTTACAATCATTTTTATTGACGCTAAACTTCAGTGGGGTTCACATATAGAAAAAATAGCTAGTAGATTAAGCTCAGCTTCCTATGCTGTAAAAAAGATTAGGACTTTAACAGATGTGGATACGGCTAGAATAGTTTATTTCAGCTATTTTCATAGTATTATGAGCTGCGGAATTCTCCTTTGGGGTAATTCCGCAGATTTAAACACGATATTTGTCTTGCAAAAGCGGGCTGTGCGAGCTATTTATAATTTGGGCCCAAGAGTCTCCCTCCGAGATAAGTTTAAAGAGATGAATATTCTAACCGTAGTGTCACAATACATTTTCGAAAACTTAATGTATGTCAGGAAAAATATTGCAAAATTTCCAAGACTTTGTGACAGGCACAATATAAATACTAGAAATAAAAGCAATCTTGTAGTTTGTCATAGCAGACTCCATAAAATAAGTAATTCTTTCCAGGGCAACTGTATTCGCTTTTTTAACAAGCTTCCTAATGAAATCAGAGATTTACCTGTTAATAAATTTAAAAATACAGTAAAGAGCAAACTGTGCCAGAAAGGCTATTATAAAATCCAAGAATATTTAAATGATAAACAAGCTTGGAAATGAGCTGTTCGCTCTGCTGTGCTACTCAAGCAAAACATTGTATCTAGACCATAAGTTTTAGGCTAAGTAAATGTTTTGTAAATAGACCAAAAAAAAAAAAAGCCCGCTGAGTTTCTTGCCGGAGTCTTCTCAGGTCTGGGCCGCGTTTCGAACCGGTGGTCCATTTACTAGTATTAGTTAGTATTTAATATTTACTTTATGTTGACGTTTTGTAAGTGCCGATTTAATGGTCTATGCAAAATAAATTATTTTTGATTTTGATTTGATTTGATTTTTAAACATTGTATTTTGATTTGTGCAGTTTGCATACTTAATTCTGTAAAATTCTTCCGATCAAAATCAAAAATTGTTTATTCTGCACAGACCATTAAATCGCCACTTACAAAACGTAAATTACAACATAAAGTAAATATTAAATACTGGTTTACCAAATGGACCACCGGCACCGGTTCGAAACGTGGCCCAGACCTAAGAAGACTCCGAGAAACTCAGCGGGTATTTTTTTGGTCTATTTACAAACATTTACTTAGCCTAAAACTTATGGTCTAGATACAATACTTTTCTTGAGTAGTATAGCTGAGCGAACAGCTCATTTCCAAAGAATGAAATTAGTTCAGTAAGTAATAATATATTATTAACACAAATAGTTCGTGTTCCATTATAGACCGTAAATTTCTAATTTGGCATACAGCCACCCCGCTAGAATATTATCGTAATTTATGTGTCTAGCCGCGCTAAGTAAATTCAATATCTTGAAATCCTTTGTATTATTGTGTGAATTATTTAATTATGAGATAGAATAGCTATTTTATCTGATCTATGTTAAGTTTTTCATTAGAAATTGAAAATAAAGATATATTTTATCGCATTTTTACCCACGAGGGAACGGAGACGGTATATGCGTTTGGGGTGAGAGGATGTTTGTTTGTGCAAATTCATGTTGCCATTTTCTCCGAAACTACCTATTCTATTTTGATGCAGTTTTCAGTTATTGGCTTGGCTTTATTTGAAGCATGTTGTTAGATAGGTGTTACAATGACAACTCAACAGGGGGCGCTACAGAAAAAATTTTAATGCAAATCAATTTTACCAATTTTCTCCAAAATTCCAAAATACTGGTGTGATTTTGATGCAGTTTTCAATTATTGGTTTGGGTTTGAGTGATGCATGTTCTTAGATAGGTGTTACGGTGACAACCCACCAGGGGGCGCTGCAGTAAACGTTTTTTAAAGCTTTAATTTGAACTTTTTCTGGGCGTATCTATAATATTTGTGCGACCTTATGTGATCTATAATACCTCTGCTTTACCTAAAGACTTTGAGGTTTTCTCCCGTACATAAGATTTGGGATGGTTTGTAATGTCAAACTCAAGAAGTTGCTGCCAGTTATTGCTCTTTCGTTGGAGATTGGCTCAAGATAGGCCCATACTTACACCTACGGAGCCTATACTTATACCTATGGGACCCATACAACCATATACCTCTACGCTCAAAGGCGTTCATACTACCAGAAACTATAAATTTTTCGACCTAGATAAAAAAATAGCCACCATAAATATTTTCGCGGCCCAAGCAACGGACATTTTGTTAATTCAGAAGAATGTCTACTAATCACCCTCTAACGATATTTGCACACATTATGTCAATTCTATATCAAACGTCAGATAACATAGAAGAATATCATACATCAGTATTAGAATAATAAACACATTTTTTTCCAATTCGTAGGTATTCCAAATTCAAAATTTAGACATGGCGTATGTCGGATCAGCTATTTTATTTTTTTTAATTTTCTAATTTTCCGCGCAATTTTCTTCATTTTTTCTTTCATAAGAACCTTCTCCTAACAATAACGAACACAACAAAAAAAGAATGAGCGAAATCGGTTCAGCCGTTCAGGCGTGATGTCGTGACCATTCATTCATTCATTTTTATATATATAGATATGGATGGATTAGCAGGTTACTACTTCACGCCTTCCTCTGTATGACTAATCGCACGGCCCCTGACCTGTGTGAACCGCTCAATAGGGAAAGAAGGTAAAATAGCCCCGAGGAGGCGGGTAACAGCCACATCTCGGGGCGATTGGCAGAGTCAGTTTTGTGCCAATTACCCCGATATGGCTGTTACCCATCTCGCAAGCATTTTTATTTATTTATTGTATCTAAATTCTATCGCGAAGGACAAAAAGCTAACGTATACACCAGACTGATTCGCCACAAATTGGCAGGGGCAGGCGGCGGCGAGGTGCTGGCCACACGCCAGCTCACCAGACACTTTGTTACTAATTGCATCCTGCTTGCTATTGTAGTTAATTTATTCTGGAAGAAAGAAAGAAAACTGCTGCATATACAAGTGTATGACATTTATGGAATAAATACAGTGTGAGGAATGTGTGACTTATTAGGGTTTAAATTATTTTAATTATTATCTTAAATTATTAAAGTATTATACAATGTTTAATTTATTAGTCATGACGTTAGAATGCCCACAGCTACATTCTACCATCGCACCGCTCGCCATAGACAGGGAATTCATTCCCACACATTGCATCCGAATATGGTGCGCACCGTGCGGTATGAAAGGAACTTCATCCCACGTACGCTCAAGCTATGGAAGGAACTCCCTGCCATGGTTTTCCCAAGCGACTACAATATGGGGTTCTTCAGTTTTCAGTTATTGGCTTGGCTTTATTTGAAGCATGTTGTTAGATAGGTGTTACAATGACAACTCAACAGGGGGCGCTACAGAAAAATTTTTAATGCAAATCAATTTTACCAATTTTCTCCAAAATTCCAAAATACTGGTGTGATTTTGATGCAGTTTTCAATTATTGGTTTGGGTTTGAGTGATGCATGTTCTTAGATAGGTGTTACGGTGACAACCCACCAGGGGGCGCTGCAGTAAACGTTTTTTAAAGCTTTAATTTGAACTTTTTCTGGGCGTATCTATAATATTTGTGCGACCTTATGTGATCTATAATACCTCTGCTTTACCTAAAGACTTTGAGGTTTTCTCCCGTACATAAGATTTGGGATGGTTTGTAATGTCAAACTCAAGAAGTTGCTGCCAGTTATTGCTCTTTCGTTGGAGATTGGCTCAAGATAACTGAAGTTTTCAATATAACTGCAAATGACAATGAGTAGACAATGACTAGCCAGTCATATAAATATCATATTATAAGTAGTGATTATTGTGCAACAAAAAGAAAGATACACGCGGGCACCACGTGGCGCTGCAGTCAGTTTTGCTATAGTGTGAAAAATGTTCACAACCCCTGAGTAAGGGCCGGCGCCCAGTGCCGGCAACGGCAAGCATGAGGATTTGTATTTGTCGTGTAACAATAGAGCTTATTGTTATAGAAATAAGATTGAACTTTAATTGTTAACCATACTGCTGCAGAATGTCGATCGATGCCGACGATAGTCGACGCTCGTCATTGAAATTTCAATTTTATGACGATAGTGATAAGATCTATTATGCTTGGCAAAAAAAATCCTGAAGCTCGCCGATGCCGATAATGGGCGCCGGCCTTAACCGGTCCAAACTAGTCGCAAAGTTAACTCGGTCAATAAACTATATTCTCAATCCGTTTGGCACGAGGTATAGTCGGTCAGCCGAGGTCAGCCGGGTGCGAGGGATATCTCGATGACAACCTCACCTCCGGCCTAGCACCACGACCCACAGTCGGCATGCGGTTTTAGTCGGTTCGAGTCCGACATAACCTCCCCTTCCGGCTCCGGCAGGACGGTATCCGTGGGAATTTCCGCACGAAAAAAAAGGCACGAGGTATAGTCCTAGAATGAAAATCGCGAAACAATAAACAAATAAACTAAAACTGACGACCTAAGAATGTAAAATGCTCTTAGACTGTTATATTGGATGTTGCTCAGTGCAAATATTTATATACATGAATACTAATCTATTTACAGGTAGGTGGTAGCTTAGTGTTTAAGAAGTCAACCTTACGTTCGAGTGGTCCCGTATTCGATACCCTGCTATTAAACTACTGACGGGAATCCTTTTTTTCTAGCGGAAATCCCGTCGCAAGCCCCCTGGAGTGCCGGCTGTAAGCTGGCCTATAAAGCACTTCCCTCGCACCCCCTGCTGACCCAGGGCCATCTCCGGCGACAGGCTTACATTATGTAAAATGTTTGAGAATATTTTTTTCATTACTAGCTGTTGCCCGCGTTGATTTTGGCTATCGCAACCTAACATGGTCTATATCTTTCTCAAGGTCTAATGTACCCCTATACCATCGGCGGTTTGAGCGTGAAAGTGTAACAGACAGACAGAGTTATTTTCGCATTTATATATAACTAGCTGTCCCGGCAAACTTCGTTTCGCCTTAGAAATTAAAATCAATCAGCTGTATCAAATTCTCCTAATTATTTTGAGAACGGCAAGCATTTCGATTCGGGACCCATACGCCTACGGAGCTCCCGACACTAATAGGTCACTGGGGCCCATACTTACACCTACGGAGCCTATACTTATACCTATGGGACCCATACAACCATATACCTCTACGCTCAAAGGCGTTCATACTACCAGAAACTATAAATTTTTCGACCTAGATAAAAAAATAGCCACCATAAATATTTTCGCGGCCCAAGCAACGGACATTTTGTTAATTCAGAAGAATGTCTACTAATCACCCTCTAACGATATTTGCACACATTATGTCAATTCTATATCAAACGTCAGATAACATAGAAGAATATCATACATCAGTATTAGAATAATAAACACATTTTTTTCCAATTCGTAGGTATTCCAAATTCAAAATTTAGACATGGCGTATGTCGGATCAGCTATTTTATTTTTTTTAATTTTCTAATTTTCCGCGCAATTTTCTTCATTTTTTCTTTCATAAGAACCTTCTCCTAACAATAACGAACACAACAAAAAAAGAATGAGCGAAATCGGTTCAGCCGTTCAGGCGTGATGTCGTGACCATTCATTCATTCATTTTTATATATATAGATATGGATGGATTAGCAGGTTACTACTTCACGCCTTCCTCTGTATGACTAATCGCACGGCCCCTGACCTGTGTGAACCGCTCAATAGGGAAAGAAGGTAAAATAGCCCCGAGGAGGCGGGTAACAGCCACATCTCGGGGCGATTGGCAGAGTCAGTTTTGTGCCAATTACCCCGATATGGCTGTTACCCATCTCGCAAGCATTTTTATTTATTTATTGTATCTAAATTCTATCGCGAAGGACAAAAAGCTAACGTATACACCAGACTGATTCGCCACAAATTGGCAGGGGCAGGCGGCGGCGAGGTGCTGGCCACACGCCAGCTCACCAGACACTTTGTTACTAATTGCATCCTGCTTGCTATTGTAGTTAATTTATTCTGGAAGAAAGAAAGAAAACTGCTGCATATACAAGTGTATGACATTTATGGAATAAATACAGTGTGAGGAATGTGTGACTTATTAGGGTTTAAATTATTTTAATTATTATCTTAAATTATTAAAGTATTATACAATGTTTAATTTATTAGTCATGACGTTAGAATGCCCACAGCTACATTCTACCATCGCACCGCTCGCCATAGACAGGGAATTCATTCCCACACATTGCATCCGAATATGGTGCGCACCGTGCGGTATGAAAGGAACTTCATCCCACGTACGCTCAAGCTATGGAAGGAACTCCCTGCCATGGTTTTCCCAAGCGACTACAATATGGGGTTCTTCAAGAAGGGCATTATAAGGTTTCTTCAGGGTAGGCAGCACGAGTGTAAGGCCCCTGGTGTTGCGTACGTCCATTGGCCGCGGTAACTACTTTCCATCAGATGAGCCGTGTGCTTGTCTGGTATAAAAAAAGTCAAATATTTGCACGCCATACTTGGCAGAATATGCAGATCAAGAAAAATTTAATACCTACCTGTAATGACCATATTCTTGGAAATAAACATTTCTATTCTATATTCTATATAGAGAAAAGAAGTAAAAAAAGGGAGACAGCATGGGTGAAAGAAGATTACAGAGAATTCGTTAATCGTCTTTCAAGGATGGCATGGGGAAACGAGGTGAATGTACAACTATTGTAAAGTAGCTTAACATAACCCAATCTATAGATCACGTTAGCTATAAAAGTCTGTATAAGATAATGAACTACACAATAATCGCTTCTTCCCATTTTGAGGCTACGGCGTAGCATCAGCTACGGTGCCGTAGCCAGAACAGAGCTACGAGTAGGAGAGGACTAAATAAAAATATACACTGGAGTAGGTACCTTTTTATTGCAGTGAGGGTCAACTGAGGGTACAGCGGGAACAGGATCAGAGCGGGTAATTTTTTTTTTAAATTACTTCTATAAATGTAAAATATCCCTAGGCAGTGTTGATGTGTGATGTGTTAAATATACTGTATGCTGCAATAAACAGAGATATGCATCGAAGTGCCACTAGTTTGCACAAGTTTGCACTTCAGGAGTTACGTCCTAGAATACTCATAAACAGGCTCAGAACAAGCTGTGCTTCGGTCAAACAGACAAACTTGTGCTTGAACTTGCCCCAATATATGGATCAGACGCAAAGTGTACCTACATCAGTGTGACGATGTTATAGAGGGAATGTAGTAAGTAGTAAGTACTTAGTTTGTATGTAGTAAGTAAGTATAGAGCGCTTTCAATCAATCTGATATTATCATACGAAATAAATTACTGCACGGACCTTTTTTATTAGTATTTGAAAATTGCCTTATAAGTAAGTATGAAATATTCTAGATATTTTCTCATTTATTTATATAGGACACGTCAATTTGACTTCACCTGGCCTGATGGTAAGCTAAAGGCAAAGTCAAAGAGGGTCATCATCGTAAACATGTACCATGTTCACAGCGGTGGCACTCAGCTTGATGGCCTCATCAGATACTTTTTCACGCCCCGCCTAAAGGACCCGAGACTGACGGAAGAAACACATGATCTGGCAGGGAGTTCCAGGTCTTAATGGTGCGGCATAGGAGTGATTCATCGAACCACTTGGTATCTTGGTATATATCTAAGCCCTGCACCTGTCCTGTGAAGGAAAGGAGAGGGTGGGGCTAATTTTATTGGAAGAGCTCATCAGAACATTCACTATGGTGAAGACGGTAAAATACTGCCAAAGTCACAACATCTCTATGAATCTGCAAAGGCTTGAGGAGGGCTCGATTGTAATGCCAGCAAAAAAGACGGCAAAAACGAGCGGGAGAGGTCTAGCATTCTCCCGCGCTATACCTTGCCTTACATGCCATACGATCTTACGAGCCATAAGGTCTTACGTGCCATACGGCGGATCTCTCCTGGGACACGGATACACTGGGTGGTGGACATTTGTGAAACGATCTCCACGAATGCGGCCCGGGAAGCGTTGATCAACGCTAGCCAGATAAAGTGCTCTTCTTGTCACTGGTTCAAATCCTGTTCTTTATTTTGAACTAGCTTTTGCTCGCGGTTCCGCCCACGTGGATGTCGGTTATCGCGACCACACATAGCCTATGTCCTTTCTCAAGGTCTAATCAAATAATAAAATTTCATTAAAATCGGTTCATTGGTTTAGGCGTGAAGCGTAACATCCAGACAGACAAAGTTACTTTCACATTTATAATATTAGTATGGAATAATTCGCGTTTTTAATAAATAAGAAATAACGAAGAAATGTTCCATACATTTCATTTCATTTCATCATTATTTTTTATTCTACAACTACAACACATCGTTATCGTTTGATACTCTGTAAACACCGGCTGTCGGTACTACCAAACATTTCCTTACAATGCACGGTCCCCTTGTCGTCTATACCGCATTCCTTGTTACCTTCGTATACGCAGGCGACAATATTGTACAACGTGGGGGCACACTGTAAATTGTCCATGAAACATCAACCAACCGGACGGACGCTACGATCGATGCTCGTACAGAGTACCGTGAGAGCACAGAGGCATGAAAAACTCGATATACTAATGAACTACAATAAGCAAACCCGGGCTATAAAGTGCGTCCTTTGGAATTAATTAGGAAAGAAGGATGATGATGATGATAGGTTTCAAAACCTTAAGGACTGTTGATGTACTTTGAGCTTCTTAACGAATTGCATGTGTAGGTATGTATGAATAATTTATACGCAAATAAATAATAAACTTTGTGATTATAGAAGAAATGTTATTAATTAATAAAAAGTTTAAAACTAAAACTCGACTATACTATCTAAGTGGCATACGACCACGGCTATCCTTGACATTTTCTTGTTTGTCACTTTTTAGAGTGTGATTTTTCGGTAGTCGGGTTTTAGTTTTAAACTTTATTTTTTATTTAAATTATTTTTGGGCAGGGTAAAGCTAATAATTTATACATATTTGAAATGTGCTCATTAAGCACTTTTATTTGATACCAAACACTGCATATTTATCTCAAATTTTTTTTTTAACACGGTACCTTATGAGCGCTAGAGGGCGCCACACAAGATTGAGTGACACGTCATATAGCCTATAACCGTCGGACGATCAAGCCGCTTGTAACGATACCTCATTTGTCTAGTTCTAATAAGTAGCTGAGGAGCTATGAGGAAACAAATGAACATACATACATACATAGCCTGTCAAAATCATAACCCTCCTTTTGGCTTCGTCGTAGTCGGGTAAATAATTTTCAGATACTAATCTGAATCAGGTTAGAACTAGTTTCCTTTTTTTTTTCAATTCATAAAAATCGAGTCTGAGACCTCCATGTTAGCAGACCAACACTACCATAAAATGGTCATCAACCATAACCACAAAATTAAACTCGCCTGTGACTTGAGTATGCAACACTGTACAATTTTTTCAAAATTTGTGAATGCAGTTAAAATCATCTCAAAAAAAATAGAGAAGGTTTCCTAAGAGCATTTTGCTGTAACTACGAAGGCTAAGGTACTTGCCCTTACTTAAAATTACTACCCAATGCAACATTCCATCAACAATTTTAATATAATATTTCCATTTATTTAAGTTGAAACCCTCTGTACTGTGTGCTACTCTTTGTAATGTGTGGACAATGTAACATCGGAGATTGTTGCAACTGTTCTACTGAATAATAACGTGTTATTATATACGACTGATATAACATAATAATAACATGTTATTCACTGGATACTTATGTACATTCAATTATGTCTTTAGAATAAATCCTCTTATCTTTTCTGTTACTCAATTCTAAAGCTCTTCGGTCCTTTTAAGACTTAAATGGGGACATAGCTGCTTAACAATAAAACTACAGAAGGTTTTCAATTTATTCTAAAAAGGGTCGAATCACGTACTATGCAACAATACAGTAATGGATTGAAAAATGCAAGTCCATTTCGAACTATTTCTTGAAGTGGCTGTGACGTTATTCAGAAGTATCTTTTTGCGACTTGCAATAAAGTAATTGCAAGTTTGTCGAGCTCAACGATGAGTGAAAACTTGAGCCTATTTATAAAGAAGCTATTTAACTTAAAGCAATTTAAATACATCGGGAAAATGAAATGCTCAAGTGGGGACTTGAACCCACGACCTTTCCCTTACAGGGGGAATGCTCTTCCAACTGAGCTATTGAGTCAAAAATAAAAATTAAAGCAATTAAATTTAATAGATTTAATTCCCTAAAACACCAAAACAACCTCCATGGTAGTTATACGTCAGAGCCCACTATATTATACACTATACACATAACACATTTTTATCAAATGTAAAACAACACAAATAACATGAATAAAAAAATAATATATATTTACAGCAATACCAATCGTTTGCATTCGAAAACAGAATTCGTGAATAACAAAAATATTCCAGCGAAAATATTTTAAATCGCATTAGATATCCACAAGGTTTTTATCATAAAATATGTAAATGTTAAAAGCAGGCAAATAATCCGAGCGTCCCTTACAGCGGTATAGGGTATCATATTTAACTATATACACGACTCATAGACGTTTCCTGATCAAATATTCAGAAAGGGGAGATATTTTGAAGAAAAATGTTAAAATATTGACTCTGATTTTGTTAAAGAGTTTATTTTTTACGTGTTTTTTTACTAGCTGTTACCCGCGGCAAAATATCTTATTGTTGAGAATTTTTAAGACATTTTGTAGATGCGACTAAGTATATCAGACCTCCTCCGATAGATGGCATTGCATTTAAAAATTGTATGTTTATCGCCTAGTATATATACCATAATTAAATTATACTTATATCATTATACACCACTTATACATTTTATTTTTTCACCATTTAGCTTTTTTCAAACCCAGAAATTTATGTTCTACTAGCTGTCCCAGCGAACTTCGTACCGCCAATTAGGCACCGCTGCACCATTTAGGGGGATGAAAAATAGATTTTGGCCGATTCTCATAGATACCGGATAAGCACAAAAAGTATGGCAACGAAAACTGTGACACGAGAATTTTATATATTAGATGTTGCTAGTGTTGACTATGTAGATAAATAAGGTTTGTGCAATGCGTGTTTTTGTCACAATGTTTTACCTACGCAGCCACTATAAGCGAAAACTTGTTACTGGCTTTCTATTGCCTAATCCAGCGTTATCCATGTTTTTGTAGCTGTAAGTTTTCCATGTAATAAATAAATAAAATATATAAATAAATACATGTTATTTGAACCAGGGCCTTTCTCCTCTCCCATTTCATATTAAACTTGATCGAATAGGAGAGTAGGTAAAAGGTGAGTGTACAGAAGCAAAACCTGCGGTACGATCACGAACCAAAGGAAATAATGAGCGTGCAAGTTTTACCCACAAATCTGTCTTCATACAAGAGAGTTTCCGTTCACGGACGGAACTTTACGCCAATATATCGTGAGCAGACTTTCTCGAATGTTCCTCTAAGTTAGCCATTTGGATGCTAGTGTGGTCTGTCCGTTAGGAGGTTTGTTACTTTGCATATGAGGAGACTATAAATGGCACCTAGCACTTAGGTACTTAACTAAAGATGAACATTCTTATTGTGTCTTTTAATATTTTCAGTTTAAAAATTAAACGGGATCAAAAACCATACATTGACAACCTCTGCGGCGGCGTGGCGGTAGTGCACGCGACTGCCCCGGGTTCAATCCCCGCTCAGTGCAAATATTTGTATGCATGAATTTGGCTATTTGCATTGGTCTGAGTGTTTCGTATGTATTTACAAAAAAAAGTATATAAGTATGTTTATCCGCATTCTACATGTTTGGTTGGTTTAGTCCAACGAAGGATTAATTTCAGTTAAGATCCCTAGATGGCGTTGTACTATGTTATTTACATCGCGCTATGGTTTCGTTGCATGTAATTCTATAAGACGGATTGTTTTTTTTTGTTTAAATAATGGCTTACCAGTACTATCTACTTGTAAGATAAGTAATATACTCTTTGGTTATAAAGCAGTGTATTAATTTACCTCCTCGACGGACCCTTGAAAGTTATTCATGGTCCTCCGCAGCCGAATTTAGGCAACGGACGAGGTTTTTTGCCGTAGCGTATAGGTGGCGCTAGCATAGTTTCCGCCTGCTACATGCTACATCCTGTTTAGGGGACAGTGCCCATAAGGCGCCGTCCTGTCTTTTCCTACCGCGGAGCCCATAGTGTGAAGGAGCCCCGACTTGGTAGTGGAACCAGTGTGAAGTGAAGCACTTGGAGGGAGCAGCGTTGTAGCACGAGTGGATGCACAACAATAAGTTGGCAGTTGAGTGGAACGGGTACAGGTAGCGGCACGTAAAGTCGTGCGCAAATCATGTCCTGGAGTGGATTGAACATGGAACGTTTCTTTGTTCTTTCGGAACTATATTCCGGAAACATGTTCGCGCACCTATCTAGTTCCGGAAATTAATCGTTCTCTGAGATATTATTTGTATATGCAATTCACGTTCGTTAATAATTAACATGTACACCATTCCAGCCGTTCTAGTTCCTCCTATACTCCGTGCCTCGTAGTCGTAATTAATCGTTCCCATAATTATGTAATGCATTATTAAAATATAATAAATAAATTAATGTGTCAATATTTTTAATATTTAATTATCACTTATCAGTTTATCATATCTTTTTGTCTTTTTAATTTTTTTTATTGTAGTAATTTTTTTTTTATTTTTGTATTTTTTTTTATTGCAGTAATTATAAGCCTAGTGGTATGGGTAATGGACTGCTGAGACGAGGTCTCTGGTTCGATCCCAGGTTTACCATGGCACACACCAATGACTTTTCGATGCTTTTCGAAGCTATGTGTGGATTTATCGCAGGTTTATAAGTGCCTGGTTAATGGCAATAGGCTCGCCACCTATTACATTGGGACCTAAACATAAACTGGCGAAATGTGGGTGCTAGCACCTCTGCCTACCCCTTCGGGGAATACAGGCGTGAGTTTATATGTATGTGAGTTTATAAGTAATTTTTTTTGTCTTTTTTATTTTTTTTATTGTAGTATTTTTTTTCGTAGTCCGCTTAATAAATGCATCAAAATTACATTAAACTTTAAACAATTATTTTTGGTTACTGCCAATAAAAAGCAGCATTGAAACCTTCGACCATTTTAACCGCCTTCTTTGGTCTGATAATGTAAGCCCTGCTTTTGAAAAAAATCGCTCACATGGCACAGAACCGACTATAGGCCGCGAGCCACGAGCCCACGAGTGGCGCGAGTAAGGCGTCGCCCTTCGGTCGGTCGTCGCGCGTCGGTCGGTCCGCGGACCATAGACAATGTAAATAAAGTTAAGACATGAGGAACTATTACGGCTGGTTGGTTGGATTGGAACTATATCTTTCCAGTTATGGACATAGTTCTCGGAACTATTACGGTCCGGAACTACTCACCTCACACGTAAGTCTAGCGGTGAAAAAATGTGGAAGGGATGTTTGCGCATAGGTACAGTCGCGTACTTAATTGTTAGGTATCTACTATTACAATATCTTAATAATAAAGGAAGTGTTTTTGTTTGTCATTTTTCTATGTCTAAGCTAGTAGGTATCTTATGTATAACAGATATTTATATACTTATATATACCGATATATATACCGATTTTCATGAAATTTTGTGTACTGATACAGTTTTGCATTTTAAGTTCATCTGTGCAGTGAATTCTAGCGGTGAAAAAATGTGGAAGGGATGTTTGCGCATAGGTACAGTCGCGTACTTAATTGTTAGGTATCTACTATTACAATATCTTAATAATAAAGGAAGTGTTTTTGTTTGTCATTTTTCTATGTCTAAGCTAGTAGGTATCTTATGTATAACAGATATTTATATACTTATATATACCGATATATATACCGATTTTCATGAAATTTTGTGTACTGATACAGTTTTGCATTTTAAGTTCATCTGTGCAGTGAATTTTCTGTAAAAATATAATTAAAATAACATTGAAAATAATGTTTGATAATTTTTATTTAATAATAATCATGCAGTCTGATGACGATGACGTTAGCACGCCTTTCATTAAATTGCCGTCTATCTCACTTTTAATCTGTTTTAATGAATCAATTAATCTACTAATTTCTGTATTTAAAAAAAATGCACATCATATCATCTTCTTAAAATAGTATTTGTTTAGGCATATTCACTGTCTCAAATCAACGCAAATACATAAAAATAAACAATAACAGTCAATAAAAAACAAACTGAAACTTAATAGAAAACCACAACAATTAACAGTACCTAATTATTGTAATGAATAACAATACAATACAATTTACGCGACTGTACACAAGACGAGAACGGTGCGTCGTATCGGCGCGCGGGACGAAGTATGGCCGGAAAGCCAATAAGCGCTCGCGCACGCCCGCCCGCGCCCTTTGTCTCCCCTGGGGTACCTTATTTTCGACTTCTGCGCATAAACTGTCACCGCTAGACTTACGTGCCGCTACCTATACTAAGAAGTGAGTGGAACACCGCCGCCGCCACACCGGCGACTCTTGTGACGTCATCAATTGTGTCAGTGAGTGCATCAAAAAATTGTAAGTACATTATATTTATTGTGTTTAATAGTTCAAGAATTTTCAAAGTGATTAAGTCCAGTGAATTCTAATAACTTTAAGTTAAAATCAATCTCCAGTTTGTTTACTTGTACTAATTTTATTGTAGTTTAGAACTTAGTAATAAATTTGTAGTTTAGGACTTGTAATAGTTTTAAGTCAATCTCGGTTGAGACGGGGAACCTATGCCCGATTTTTATTTGAGTTTTCAAGTTAAAAACACTTGTAAAATTTTTGTAAAAATATTTGAGACTTAGAAATTTTAGCGAGATTTGAGACTGGTAAAATTTTGAAGAAAGTTTGGGACTTACAATATTTCGTAACGTATTAGCTTATTCTTTTGAATTTTATGCTACCTTTTTAGAATTGTAAAGTATAAATACAAATTGTGCAAAATATATTATTATTATTGGTCATTTGTCCCAAATAAGTAGTTTAAAATGGAATCATTCAGTAATTTACAAGAAGACATAAAAGAGAAAATGCTTAGAATGAAAAGTAATTTTAAGAAATCTCCTAAGGATCGGTTAACTATTTCACATATAGAAACTAGACTAGAAAATTTAGAGCAACAATGGGCATTATTTCGTAACACTCATACACAAATAATAAGTCAAATTGCTCGTAGCGAGTTGCAAAAATCTGATTATTTTAAAAAATGTGTATATGATGAGGTAGAAGAATTTTATATTGAATTTAAGACTGGATTAAAAGAACTCTTAATTACATTAAAACCTGCAGAGCCAGAAACTAAACCGAATAGTAATTCAAATGAAAACTTACATAAGCGTGTTAAGTTACCTGATATTAAAATTCCAACATTTTCCGGAAAGTATACCGAGTGGCTGCCGTTTCGGGACTTATTCTCAGGCCTAGTGCATGAGAGTAAATCTCTGGACGATGCTCAAAAATTCTATTATTTAAGAGGTCACGTTACCGGAGAAGCTGAGCAATTATTGCGAAATTTACTAACAACGGCTGATAGTTATGACATTGCTTGGAAAAAACTAAATAGAACATACAACAATAAACGGTTTTTAGTGAATGGAATTTTAAAACGATTGTTAAGTCAGAAAGGTTTGATGTCTGAATCGGCTCACGAAATTAAAAGGTTAATAAATACTACGTCTGATTGTTTAGAATCTTTAAAAAATATTGGTGTAGACGTCTCAACTTGGGATATTCTAGTCATTCATGTAATTGGAGCTAAATTAGACAAAGATACCCGTAAGGCTTGGGAGTTCAAGGTGTCATCAGACTCTACTGATGAGCTACCTAGTTTTGAACAATTTTCTGAATTTCTTAATAGCCGATTTCGAGGTTTAGAAAATCTAGATTTTAAGGATAAACCAATTGTCGAAAAGAGATTAACAAAATCATTTCACACAGTCAAGGATTCAAAATTTAGTGAATCTTGCGCATTTTGTAAGGCAGATCACAAAGTATCAGTGTGTAAAAAGTTTGGCAAAGAATCTAATGACACAAGACGTAATTTTGCAATGGAAAATAAGTTATGTTTCGTTTGTTTAAATCCCAACCACTCTGCCAAGTACTGCAGAAACATTGTTCGATGTCGAGTGTGTAACCGCCGTCATCATTCGTTATTACACCCCAGTGGGGTAACGGGGTCGACAGAGGAGGAGGAAAATACAGTCCAAGAAGAAGCCTCGTCGAGCAAAATAAGAGCGACGAAGGAGGATGTGGTAGTAAATCACCACAAAAAGACCGCGCAAGCGGAGGGGTCTAATAGTGTGGTAGCTTGTCTTTCGACAGGAAAGAATATATATAAAAGTGTTCTGTTGGCCACAGCGGTTGTACAGGCACAGTCGAAAGATGGTACGTTTCGTACCATAAGGGCACTACTAGACCAAGGGTCACAGGGATCATTTGTTAATGAGTCTGCGGTTCAACATTTAGGCCTTCCTAAAGTTGCAGCAAGGGTCAATGTAACAGGTGTAGGAAGTGATAAGAGTGTGACGTCAAGGTCCACCGTCACACTCAAATTACGATCGCGGCAGAACCCACATCTTGAATTTAAGGTTAATGCTTTTGTGTTAAAGTCCGTAACGTCCCTTCTCCCAGTTACAAAGGTAACCAGAGTAGAATGGGTTGACTTGGAATTGGGTGATTTGGCGGATCCCGAGTATAACAGGCCTAATAAAATTGACGTTTTGTTAGGTGCTGACGTCTATAGCCAAATCATTCATGAAGGCATTAAAAGAAATCCAACCGGATCTCTTCTAGCGCAAAATTCTGCGTTCGGGTGGATTCTGTCTGGGGTTTGCGAAGCTGATAAACCAGCAAAGTTTCATTCGCACATTACAGTTCTGCATGCGTCTCTCGAAGCTGAAAACATGCTGAAACAATTTTGGGAATTAGAAACAGAGCCATCTTCACACAAAAGAATACCTACGGATGAAGAGATTAAGTGTGAAACTATATACACAAGTACTACAAAACGTGAGGAAAGTGGTAGATATGTGGTGGCCTTACCTTTCCGAGATGCCGATCCCAGCTGTAAATACGGAAATTCAAGGCAGGTAGCAATTAAGCGTTTTCAAGCATTAGAACGCAAACTAAACCGTGATAAGAATTTGAAAGCCAAGTATGCTGAGGTCATACACGAATATTTAACATTGGGACACATGAGGCCAATAACAGAAGCGGAGAAGCGAAACCAACATGCTGTGTACTTACCACATCACGCAGTGGTCAGGAACGATAAGGATACTACTAAGGTTCGTGTTGTGTTCGACGCATCTTGCAAATATTCCAATGGCAAATCGCTTAATGACGATTTGCTCGTTGGACTAACCTTGCAGTCTGAATTACGACATTTGCTGTTACGTTGGAGAACATATCCTATATGTATTATTGCAGATGTGGTAAAAATGTATCGTCAAGTTCGCGTGGCGGATGAACATACAGAATTTCAGCGTATTGTCTGGAGAGACGACCAGACTTCTGAAATTAAAGATTATAAACTACTCACGGTCACTTTCGGAACAGCTTCAGCTCCATTCTTAGCTGTTAGGTCCCTCCAACAGATAGCGCACGAAGAAGGGAAGAATTATCCGATGGCCGCTGAAAGAGTTCTTAAGGATTATTATGTTGATGATTTGATGTGTGGTTGCCAGACGCCAATGGAGGGAATTGAAATTTATCGTCAAATGAATGAGTTATTAAGTAAAGCAGGTTTCCAACTCCAAAAGTGGTCTAGCAATCACAAGGAACTATTAGGATATATGGATCGAGATTCCGAAACTCAGGATGAAAAAGGAATTAAGGTAAAGCATGACGAGATCTTGAAAACTTTAGGTCTTACCTGGAACCGATATGATGACACATTTCAATACTCGGTGCGGCTGCCTTTCCTTCAGGAACCTGTAACTAAAAGAAATATGTTATCAGACATTTCTAGGCTTTTTGACCCGTTAGGGTGGGTCGCTCCCGTTATAGTGATAGCTAAAATACAGATACAAAAATTATGGATTCTCGGAATCGGATGGGATGATGCAATACCAGAGGAAATGAGAAAAGACTGGTTCACTTACCGTGAGGAATTGCGACTCTTGACGAAGTTCACTGTCCCGCGATGGTTACATATGAAGCACAGTGATGAGAAGATTGATCTTCATGGTTTTTGTGATGCATCGAAGAGTGCTTACGCCGCTGTAGTATATGCGCGCACAGTTGATGCCGAAGGTAATATTTACGTCACCTTGCTTACTGCTAAAACAAATGTAGCTCCGATCAAAACCATTTCCATTCCGCGGTTAGAATTATGCGGCGCAGTACTTCTAACGAAGCTCTTAGTCGAGGTTGCGAGAGAGATAGGTGTTAGTAAATCAAATCTACACGCCTGGACGGATTCAGAGATAGTGCTGGCGTGGCTCAACAGTCACCCAAACAGGTGGAAGACCTTTGTGGCTAACCGCGTATCGGAGATTCTGAGCGCAATTGAACCTCAACAATGGAATCACGTCCAGTCGAAACAGAACCCAGCTGATTGCGCATCACGCGGGCTTTACCCATCAGACTTCTTGAAATCGCAGCTGTGGCTAGAAGGTCCTGAGTTTCTAAGAGAAAAGGTAGTTCCTGTAAATAAGATTAAAGGTAATTGTACAAGTGTCGAGGAAATAAAGGCACATGTATCTATTGATAAGAATATTGAGGACAATCATAAATGGATATGGAATAAATACTCCTCAATTACCAAATTAGTCAGGGTAGTCGCGTACTGTCGACGGGTGCTGGACTGGAGAAACCCTGAAAGAAATAAGTTACATTTAACGGTGTCGGAATTGAAGCAAGCACTGAATGTATGCATTAGACAGTGTCAAAATCAAAATTTTAGCAACGAAATTAGATGCATACAAAATAAAATTAATTTAAAGCGAACTGTTCTCAGTTCCCTTAATCCTTACCTGGATTCCTCAAACATATTGAGGGTGGGCGGTAGATTGGAACTTTCCAACCTTACCACAGATCGGAAGCATCCGATATTGATGCCGTACTCTGCTCCTTTAACGGATCTCTTGGTGGCCGAAGCACATCGCTTGACACTACACGGTGGTCCCCAGCTGATGCTAAATTATTTAAGCACTAAGTATTACATCATCGGTGTTAAAAGATTGGTTCGGACTTGCGTACGAAAATGCGTAACTTGCTTTCGTTATAATTCTACGTCTAGAGTACAATTGATGGGCCAGTTACCCACTGCGAGGGTAACACCTTGTAGGCCTTTTCAAAAATGTGGGGTTGATTATGCGGGCCCCATACTGTTAAGAACGTCTAAGGGTAGAGGTCACCATGCATACAAGGGATATATTTGTCTTTTTGTATGCATGGCAACCAAAGCCATACATTTAGAGGTAGTGAGTGACCTGACGGCTGAAGGATTCCTGGCCGCCTTCCGACGGTTTGTGGCGCGACGTGGTAGGTGCAGAGAAATCTGGAGCGATAACGGGACAAATTTTGTGGGGGCTTCCAAAGAGTTAAGGGTGTTAGCGCAATATGAAAGGTCTACCATCACAAAGGAAATAGCTGAGTCCCTAGCTAATGAGGGTACAGCGTGGCATTTTATCCCGGCTCATACGCCTAACTTTGGGGGCTTATGGGAGGCCGGAGTAAAATCCTGCAAACAGCATTTGCGCAGGGTCATAGGTAGCTCAACGTTAACATATGAAGAAATGGCAACCCTTCTAAGTCAAGTAGAGGCGTGCTTGAATTCACGTCCTTTATGTAGGATTTCAGACTCGGAAACTCTTGATCCCCTGACTCCCGGACATTTTCTTGTGGGAGAGCCACTGGTTAATGCACCTGATTATGATTTTTCATCGACAAATGTCTCTAGTTTAAAAAGGTGGCAGTTGATTCAACAGATGACTCAGGTGTTTTGGCGTCGATGGTCAAATGAGTATTTAACAACTCTATTGCACCGGTACAGGTGGGCAAATCAAACACCAGAACCACAGATTGGTGATACCGTGTTAGTGAGGGAAGACAATTTGCCCCCATGTAGGTGGTTACTTGGTAGAGTGGTTGAGAAACATCCTGGTTTGGACAATTTAACTCGCGTAGTCACACTGCGTACTAGTACTGCCACAATTAAGAGGCCAACGTCTAAGTTGTGCGTATTACCTATAGAAAATTAAGTAGATTATTGCCAAATAATGTAAGTTTATCTCTAAGATGTATTGTATTATGTTGCTGCGTTTCCCCTAAAAGGACAGTTATCTCACAATTTGTCCTTGGCGGGCGGTATGTTTGGTTGGTTTAGTCCAACGAAGGATTAATTTCAGTTAAGATCCCTAGATGGCGTTGTACTATGTTATTTACATCGCGCTATGGTTTCGTTGCATGTAATTCTATAAGACGGATTGTTTTTTTTGTTTAAATAATGGCTTACCAGTACTATCTACTTGTAAGATAAGTAATATACTCTTTGGTTATAAAGCAGTGAATTAATTTACCTCCTCGACGGACCCTTGAAAGTTATTCACTACATTCCATAACACAAGCTATAAAAGCTTACCATAGGTCTAGATAGCGCTGTGTAGAATGTTGTGGAATATTTATATTATTATAAAACCGAAATCACCCCATGCTATTCCCAAAAGACAAGCATAAAAACACGTACTGCGCGAGAACGCATTTTGAGCACGTATTGAGTTCAAGATAGATGCCCCGTGTTATATCTTATACTCTAGTTATTTCACTATACCAATTATTTTACAGGTATTAAAATTTCAACGCTAACTCGTGAACAACTAATTATTTCTGTTTAAGATAGGGTCTTTACGTTTGTGATCACTTAGGTAGAACTTTCGCGAATGCATTTCCAAAGCTTAAGTGATCAACTACATTTAAAGTCACTTTAATTTATGAAAACTGAAGTAATAGCTTCGTTATCTATTTAGATTTCACAAGAATTTTAGTTAATTCTGTATTTTAGTCCCTATCTACGTCAAGCGGGGCTAATAACTTTTGAATTTATTGTAAATCCGTAAAATGGTCACTTTTAAAAGCAAAATCACAATTATCCATTTACTAATTTAGTGTGAATCCATACTAATATTATAAATGCGAAAGTAACTCTGTCTGTCTGTATGTAACGCTTTCACGCCTAAACCACTGAACCGATTTTGATGAAAGTTGCTACAGGGGTAGATTAGACCTTGAGAAAGGACATAGGCTATGTTTGGTCGCAATAACCGACATTCACGCTGGCGGAGCCGCGGGTAAAAGCCAGCATCGTAAAAAAGATGAAATATTATCCTAATACGATACCAATAAAATGTCCTTTTTAGAGCCGCAGTAGGAACCAAAAACAAAATTCATAATTAAATTCCAGATATACAAGTAGTATACTGTCGTATAGACTCAGTATACAATTCTTCCAAACACTGATCCTCATATATAGTGTCCCTGTATTAGACAGGCTACCTCTATAAAATATACATATCAATATATAGCTCCATAAAGCGGCGATCATACAGGCATCCAAATAGCCATCTTACAAACGCCCCAAAAATCTGTTCATGATTTACCGCCGTACTCTCTTTTGAGAATGCCATAAAACAGGCCCCTGTCATCGGCAGGCGACGAAATCGACTGGCAACGCTGTACAAATATTTGGCTTGCCGAGTGGTCGACTCATTCCTTTAGATTTATCGCTTCGAATTTGACAGCAAGTGGTAATAAACACATAAAGGTAACCGTGGTTTTGTGGGTGATTGAATGCAGTTGGAGGCTGTTGAAAATTAGGAGAATGTTTAGTGTTTATTAACTTTCTATCATATTAGTATAAAGCCTTCATAATAATGATGACCGACTATAGAACAATACGTTGATTAAAACATATTTTCATCCATAATATGTCTAACTATAACTGAGCCGTCGTCGGTTCCGGTTGCCAAACGAACATCTATCACAGTCGTTACAGGTAGTTGGAGCCTGGGTCAGCCGGGGTGCGAGGGATATCTCTATGACAACCTCACCTCCGGCCTAGCACCAAGACCCACAGTCGGCGTGCGGTTTTAGTCGGTTCGAGTCCGACATAACCTCCCCTTCCGGCTTCGGCAGGGGGGGGTATCCGAGGGGATTTCCGCACGAAAAAAAAAAAAAAAAGGTAGTTGGAGCCTTAAAAAAGAGCGATAACTGCTCGCACTGCAATGCTTCTGTATCATGGGTGGTGGAGGTCAGGTGACAGCCTTTCCACGGAAAATATCGCCTCAGCTAAACCTGCAGATAGACTGTTAAAAGCAGACCCCACACTCCGGGTAGATAGCTTCGCATGATACTGGGATTTAGATGAAGAAGCTAGGATGAAGAAGAAGAATCTAACTATAACTAAACGTAACTGTCTACCAGGTACATTATCTTGCTCCAATGAACAGATAGATACAATTAGAATTATTTTTTATAGCATTTATTATGCCAAATTAAAGTTCGAATACATCGGGAAAAATGAAATTCTCAAGTGGGACTTGAACCCACGACCTTTCCCTTACAGGGGAACGCTCCTCCAACTGAGCTATTGAGCCACACCTGAATCACTTCAAGTTTCCCTTCTCTTTATATCCGTCTTTAAGATCGGTGGTGGAGCCATCTACCAACTTTCTTACGAACTGTTGGAACCAATGAATGATTTTTCAACCATTTTTAAACATTGATTTTTGATGAGTCCGCTCAAATATTTGAATGATTTTTTTATATAAATGGAAGGAAGATAGACTGTCATCTTTTTGCCGGAGCGCCCGCACGCCAGCTTAACCCTTTCGACTCGGTGCAAAGACGTGCGTTGAGGCTCGTCGACAGTCCCATACTCGCAGGCGATGTGGAACCTCTCAGCCTCAGGAGGGACTTTGCCTCACTGTGTGTTTTCTACCGCCTATATAATGGTTTGTGCTCAGATGAATTATTTGACATGATGCCCACAGCTACATTCTATCATCGCACCGCTCGCCATAGCCAGGGAATTCATCCCCACACATTGCATCCGAATACGGTGCGCATCGTGCGGTATGAAAGGAACTTCATCCCACGTACGCTCAAGCTGTGGAATGAACTCCCTGCCATGGTTTTCCCAAGCGACTACAATATGGGGTTCTTCAAGAGGGGCATTAGAAGGTTTCTTCAGGGTAGGCAGCGCGAGTGTAACGCCCCTGGTGTTGCATACGTCCATAGGCCGCGGTAACCACTTTCCATCAGGTGGGCCGTATGCTTGTCTGCCACCTAAGTGGTATAAAAAATAAAAAGAAAAATGCAAGTCAAGATAAAATTTCAGTAAGCAACGAAACCAACGGAATTGTACCACTGGCCAGCGGAATTGGGCTGTATTCCAAAAGTGTATCCCAATATTGACGCAAAAGAATTGTGATTAAGTATATACTGGCGCAGTCTGACGAATAAATAAAAACGTAAGACGGCGATTAGATCAGGCCGCGAGAGGCACGTACTATATTGGATAAACGTCAAAGTTGACGTATAACTGCGTAGTAATGGGTCATGTTCGTAGACAGAGACACTCTGTCTATTGCTAGGCTCTATAGAAAGTACAGTCAGTATAGACTGGACGTGGAAGGCGGAGGATCGGGTGAAATGACGCATATAAGGAGAGGCCTATGTCCAGCAGTGGACTGCGGTGGGCATATTGATTGATAGACAGTACGCGCGACATGGGTAATAGACTTATTCGCTGTTTTGTGTTATTGTAAACTTTGCAAATATGTAACAAAAAGGAGATATGTATAAACCTTTTTATATTTTTTTTTATGAAAAGCTATATACTTACATCCATTTGTCTCCTTTGCTGACTGTACTACTGACCATGAACAATAATCAAGCATCCCACGTACACGGCCAATGGGAAATCACTCGCAGCTAATGTGTTAAATGGCCAACATAATACACAGAATGTAATTATTGTCATGACGCCATGATGCACAATATTGCATAGTTTGAGTATTGCACCACATGGATAGACAAGCGTATCTATTCATGTGCTTGTACAGTTGACAAAAGAGTTACATATACACCTGTACATACAACGGTATAATGAAAAAGTATAGGTAACTGAATAAGTAGTTAACACAGTAATATACGTATACACTTTTACATATTGAGAAAAGTGTGTAGGTATACTTAAAAAGGTACACTTTTATCTATACATATAAAATTACTTGTTCCGACTAACTGCCTGACTGATTCCTCAACACAGAGCCTAAACCGCTGGACCAACAAACTTGAAATTTTGAGATTAGAGGCATTTTATGATGCAAGCATCCACTAAGAAAGGATCTTTGGCTTTTTTTATTTTTTTTAGAGATTTTTTTTTTCTTTTTATACAGCACACGTCAATTTGCCTTCACCTCGCCTGATGTTAAGCTAAAGGCAAAGTCTCGGAAAGAGGGTCACCGAACCGAAGTCATTAATATTCCCTCTGTTACTAAAGGGGGAAAATAAGAGATGGAAGTTTGTATGAAAGTCCGTCATTTTCAGAGCTAGATTATATAAAAGACTAATTTTCATAAAACTGTCTTTTAAGAAATAAATGAACACGTGTATCAGCGTCTTTCAAAATTTAACTATTAAGAGGGTAAAATAGGTGTAAACGTTTGTATGGAAAATTCGTCATTTTTAAAGTTAGAAGCATGAAACTTCGCACACTTAAGTCTTTTGGGAATTTTTTGTCGCAATAACCAACATTCACGTGGGCGACGCCATGGGCAAAATGAAACTTGTTTTCATTTAAAGTTTTACGTTAAGGTGTATAAGCAGCTTCTTTGTGAATTATACAACCTTCGGTTACTAAGTATTGGAACCGCTCTGGCATGCGAACCGCAATTTTAATAAATGTCCCAATGTATAAACTTATTCCTATTAATATTACCTGAATCATTAAGAGGGGCTTTAACGGTTGGCATTCGATTATAACAATTTGGAAATAGGTAGGAGAACCAGAAATTACGCCGTTCACCGTTAATTAAGATTGGTATGCGATGAAATGAAATGATTGGGTCAATTTCGATCGTTTGATTTTATGGTACCACTCAACGATTATATGGTTCAGCCTCATTGATTTTTTTTTATCTAAGTCACGTTAATTTGACTTCACCTCGCCTGATGTTAAGCTAAAGGCAAAGTCTCGGAGAGAGGGTCACCATCGCAAACATGTACAATGTTAACAGTGGTGGCACTCAGCTTGACGGCCTCATTAGATGCCTTTTCACGCCCCGCTTAAAGGACCCGGGACTGTAGGAAGAAGGAAACACGTGAGCTGGCAGGGAGTTCCAGGTCTTAGTCGTGCTGCTTTATCGCGTTCCTGCAACCTATAGGAATCTGTTCCCGGGATAAAAGTAAAATGTGTTATTTCAGACTGTATTCTATCCCTGTAGCAAATTTTAGTTAGTTCCGTTCAGCCTTTAGAGTTTGATTGAATAACAAACAGCCAAATATCTTCACAAACCTTCATATTTATAGTAATAGTATAATCTGTTTTATGTTTAGGTCCCAATGTAATAGGTGGCGTGCCTATTGCCATTAACCGGGCGCTTATGAACCTGCGATAAATACACACATAACTTCGAAAAGCGAAATGTGGGTGCTAGCACCTCTGCCTACCCCTTTGGGGAATATAGGCGTGAGTTTATGTTATATTATATCATGTTATGTATAATCTGTATTATCTGAATATAAGTAACGTTAAGGGGTTACTATATTATGGTATACTATGGTATAATCACAGCGTAAATCTTGATTGTATCCAAAACTTATATTGGAGCCTGGATCTGTACTAAGCTAAATGATAAAAACGATGAGAGGAACTCTTTTGCGTTGCGGGATCAACAGCCTCGCGAAAACTCAACTCTTTTGAATCAGTGTAGATGTGCCGGTTTGAAAATGAAGTTGATTTGAGCTCCAAAATTGTAGATTGAACTCACAGGTCAGTGAGAATTTTACTATGCTTACATTGCACTTTTTAATAAGTAGGCACGGCACCTACCCTTAATTAACTAACGGTATAAAATAGAATAACGTTCATATGTCATACATTCTCTCTAAAGATTTTTACAACAAAATCCACGACACAATATTAATACTGCATCAAACTTAAAACGAGGTGTGTCAAAGCGATCTATCAAAAAACAAAAAACCTTGGAGGTAGGCGGAATTCCATGTTTTGATATTTCTCCACTGTTCAAAATAATAAAGAATCCATCCATCCATATACTCAGGTTTGTAAATCCCCGAAGAGGTAGGCAGAGGCGTACTAGCGCCCACGTTTCGCTCATTCTTATTTTCGGTTGGACACGTTATAAAGAATATGTCCAATTTAAACTCAGCGCGTGGTTTGAAGTTTTTTTTATCGTGCTCAAAATCCCCACGGATACCACCCCCATGGAGCCGGTGGAGGGGTAATGTCGGACTCGAACAGACTAAAACGCACGCCATCTTGGGTCTTTGGTTGCCGGAGGTGAGATTGCCGAAATCATATCTCTCGCACCCCGGCAGACCCAGGACCATCTCTTTCGAGATGGTCCCCTTCGGGTTGTGGGGGCTGAAGTAAGTAAGTTGGAGTGTAAGGATTGTACTGAATAATTATTACCTACTAGCTTTTGCCCGCGGCTCCGCCCGCGTGGATGTCGGTTCCCGACAATTATTCGAATTTTTCTCGCCGTAAAAACCTTCCCTGGACTTCCACGAATAATTCAAGACCAAAATTAGCCAAATCGGTAAAGGCTTTCTGGAGTTATATCGTCAGGAAGGAAAACCCGACTTATTTTTATAAAGTAGATTAGAAAGAATCGTTTTTTCCTATTACCTATTAAAAAAAATCCGTCTTGGAAGTCATTTGAGTTTATAATTTCATATTTATTGGAATAGCTGTTAAATTATGTAACTTCTCAAGAACTCTTACACAATCAATATGCTTATCCAAATCCAATAATACCAACAGCTTAAACCGTTTCAACCGACTATTTACGTATCTTTAAGTAGACCCGATTAACTTCGGCACCCAGCTTTTGCAGGCATTATGCCGGTCTTGTCCCTTTTTTTCAATTGGCAAAGCTATATATTTTATCGAATGCTAAAAGAGCAAGTAAATGGAGCAAAATAGGAAAAGGTTTTCGATGTATTGTCCAAGATAAAAACCATCGATGCGTACTTGTTCAGGAAATATCATTTCTTGAGGAGCTTTTACTTGACTAACCATGGAGATGTGAGTCATAATGTTCCATTTCACTAGTTGGATTTGCAGTTTAAACACTATTATGTTCATGCACCTAAACATCCTATGACATTTAAAATAAAACCACGTTTAACGGATTCTATCGCGGTATATTTGTTATTATTTACTTTTAATGATCGCAGTGTGTGAAAAGCAGCCGAAACGTCGGTTTAAAAGTAAATAGTAACAAATATATCGCGATAGAATCCGTAAAAAGTGGTTTTATTTCAATGAGTGACATTCGCGTATTGCCGTCTAACAAGCCCTTTATCGGATGGAGAACAGCCCTATCCAATAGTCGCCTTTTACGACACCCACAGGAAGAACTGTGGTGGTCTTATTCTACTCCACCGGGAACCAATACGGCAATAATAAAAATAAGTGATCAGATAATATCTTTCCCGATTTCAAGGACACTGAAATCGTTCAAAAATAATTGATACAGACGCCTTCGCATATACCTACAGATCTTAAGTGCGGATATTTCTGACGCTGATTATACCAGTGGCAACAGAGTTATTGTAATACTAGTAAAGTACTAAGTTTGTAAATTGGAATATCTAAAACGGCGTTGATAGGATCTTACCAAATTTTGATAGGTAGAGGGGGGAACACGACTGACGGTGGAGGTTAGCGCTGATGCATCACAAGGTGGCCACACTAAACCTACACCTGGGTCGCAAGTCCCAGGTGCCGTTACAGTATTCCTCTCTGTACCACGCCATGGACCCGGCGAGCGCACGGTGAATCCATGGAATGCTGAGAACCGGATCTCTCTTCCTGAAGTATGGACAATAGACATGCCTAATTAGTGTTACTTCTCGCACACTGATAGTTCAATTTAGTTTAGTCGAAGAGATTTGCACTGCTTAAATCTTAACATCCTTCAATTATTTTTTATTGTTTTATTTTGACTATCACTTTATTCATAATTTGAAGTTCGATTCGGTTACATATTTAATCTGTATCTGCTATAGTATGTTGTCCAAACCATATAATCGCCGAGTGAATACGTCACATCAAAAACGACCTACCTCACAACAGTGATGGCGTACATTAATAAAATTGAATTCCTGTCTGCATAAATAAAAGTAATAAAAATATTTTACCGCGAACGGCAGATAGTAATTTACTTTACTGGAAAGCATTGTATTGTCAGCGAAATAGGTCAATATTGCACGTTTTTGCACTCCGTCAAACTTAAGAGACGAGTTTAATTTGTGAAAAATATATTCACTATTTCATCGCAGTGAAATGTAAATATTGTTGTCCGGTTTATCGCTTTGAACGTTAAATCCTGTACATTGCACACTGCACACGTTTTGTTGATGTTCTGTGAGGTAATCCATACTCCTTTCTAATATTATAAATGCGAAAGTAACTCTGTCTGTATGTTATGCTTTCACGCCTAAACCACTGAATCGATTTTGTTGAAAATTGGAATAGGGGTAGATTAGACCTTGAGAAAGGACATAGGCTAGGACTAAACATATTTAGTCGCGACTAGCTTTTGCCCGCGGCTCCGCCCGCGTGGATGTCGGTTCCTGGCAATTATTCGAATATTTCTTGCCGTAAAAACCTTTCCTGGACTTCCACGAATAATTCAAGACCAAAATTAGCCAAATCGGTAAAGGCTTTCTGGAGTTATATCGTCAGGAAGGAAAACCTGACTTATTTTTATATAGTAGATAACCGACATCCATGGAGGAGCCGCGGGCAAAAGCTAGTATGATATAAATGTTATAAGAGATCGATATATTTTTTAACATAGGACACGTCAATAAGGCTTCACGCCGCCTGACGTTAAGCTTAAAGTCAAATCTCAGGAAACGTCATCACTACAGACACCAACAATGTTACAATGGTGGCACTCAGCTTGACGGCCTTATCAGGTGTTTTTTCACGCCCTGCTTAAAAGACTTCAGGACTGTAGGAAGAAAATAATATCATGGATATCATATCTGCCTCCATCTTGATCATACCTTGATATTATTCACATTAAGGCCAGGTATTCCAGCAGAGGCCGCATTTTGAGTTTTTTAAAAGCATTTGAATCATAGGAAAAAGCGTTTTAAATTTCGAAAAAAAGATATATATTAGTTAAGGATCCAGTCTAGTCAAATTCGCATTCAGTTACCAGATCTGATGAACTTCACTCTATAGAAAAAAATCCCAAAGTTACCCCTTTTCGTTATTTTTTTTTTGAATATTATGACTAAATTACTTATGCTTTCTATAAAATTGTACGAATTGTTCTATAAAGTTGTACTAAACTAAAGCCACTACATATGTCTAGACATTTTCGCAGATTTTGATTATATTATGAAATAATTTTTAAAGTTATATTTAAATACCTACTAAATTCGCGAGTGCTCGCGCCGCTGAGGCCCGAAAAGTTGCGCCAGTCGCGCGCTGGCGCTTACCGAAGTAGGACCTGTGTCAGTTTTTGCGCGACAGTTTCGTGCACCAATCAATCTGTTTTACGTATTTATAATAAATTGTTGCAAGTCATTCAATATGGGCAATAAACAACGCAAGCGAAAGAAGTCGTGCAAAATAAACTAAATTTCTAACTCCGATTGGTAATTTAAAAAATTATCATACCTAAATATTACGCTCATAGCGCCATAGTATAAGAATATCAGTATTACTACTGAATATGCTACTTACGATTTTCTATAATTCATATTTTATCTATATCAGTACAGGGGTACCTAGTACCTACAATATTCGTACATTGTATATAATTTGTGTGTGTGTAAATAAATATAAATTTAGTTTTAGTTTAGGATAGAATAATTTTAATATTTAGGTAGGTTAGTTTAATTATTGGCCTTTTTTTATCGTGCGCAAAATCCCCGCGGATACCACCCCCACGGAGCCGGTGGAGGCGGTTATGTCGGACTCAAACCGACTAAAACGCACGCCGTCTTGGGTCCTTGGTTGCCGGAGGTGAGATTGCCGAAAGCATATCTCTCGCACCCCAGCAGATCCAGGAGAATTACTGGCCTTGGGTCAGCCGGGGTGCGAGGGATATGTCGATGACAACCTCACCTCAGGCCTAGCACCACGCCCCAGAGTCGGCGTGCCCACAGTTGGACTCGAACCGACTAAAAAGTCGGTTCGAGTCCGACATAACCTTTCCTTCCGGCTCCGGCAGGGGAGGTATTCGAGGGGATTTCCGCACGAAAAAAAGAAGGTACAGTGTAAATTTATATAAATACTTCATAAAAACTAGGACCACGACCCACAGTCGGACTCGAACCGACTAAAAAGTCGGTTCGAGTCCGACATAACCTCCCCTTCCGGCTCCGGCAGGGGGGTATCCGAGGGGATTCCCGCACGAAAAAAGTTGTTAATCTCGTTAACTTTAGGTATTTAACTGCCCTGTCGACGACGAACGGTGCGATGATATAAAGTAACCGTTAGCATCAATTCAAACAAATGTTTGTAAAATTACAAGCATTATTATTATTATAATGTAAGTTTTTTTCGCCCAAGCAACTAAACACATAGAACAAACAGTTCTCAAACTCATACAGTTTTTTTAATTTCGTATTTATTACTTACTTAATATAATCATATAACTAAATAAAGTTAAAAAAACTGCATTAAATTTTCTAAGTCAAATCAAGTTTTCCTACTGCATATTTCTACACTGTGACGCTGGCGGGGTCATCGCCGAGTTCACCGACACTGCGTTCGCGCGTAATATTTTACGAGCGGCTGGGATCGCTATAAATGCCTACTTTTGCAGGAATACAGGGCCTTAAATGAATGCATTCTTATGATGCTTTAGATATCTACGCATTTATTGATAGAGAACTTTAGGCATAATGTTGTTTCCGTTAAATTAATATTTCCGGGGATATGAGCAAAAGTCGCGATTACCAATATTGGTACGGGCAGAGACGCGGGCATGGACAAATATGAGTCTGCGGTAATTGCGAGCAACAGGATTAGAAACATTGTTCCGTTTACGACTGATTTATATTAAAACCAAAAATGTTCAGTTCGCCAAATTATACAGATACTTTCATGACCGAAAAAAAAGGATCAAAAATATTAATCCAAATGAAATCAGTGAATTGATTTGATTTCATTATAACAATAGAAAGAAATAAATAACAAGAATTTTCTTGCTTGATGAGACCTTTTCCTAAAAACCAACTAAGCGTCTATTATGCTTTGTCTAGAAAATCGAACAAGTGCGTCCACCTACCCTTATTTTTTTCGTGCGGAAGGGGAGGTTATGTCGGACTCGAACCGACTAAAACCGCACGCCGACTGTGGGTCTTGGTGCTAGGCCGGAGGTGAGGTTGTCATCGACATATCCCTCGCACCCCAGCTGACCCAGGGCCATCCCTTACGGTCTGGCCCTCCTCAGGAGGGGGGACAACGGTGTCCCCAACTCGTCCCCGGAATGGGGAGGCGCGCAATTCAGCGCGCCGCCGCCGTGGCCTGCTTCTGCTGGGTGACAGGCGGCTCCACCCGTCACCCCCAGGCCCGCGCTCATGAGGGACGGAGGTCAGTCAGTGCCCTCCGACGCCCGAGTTGCCTGCGCGCGCGGGCGGCGCGATCCGCGAGTCTTTCTCGCTCGCGCCGCCTCTCCCGCTCGCGTCCACCTACCCACATCGTACGTATCGCACTTTCTATAGTGCGGTCGAGCAAGAGAATCCTTGGTACATTCGTTACATGAGAATTAATTACGTTTTAAAACTATTTTCAAATTTGTAACCACAGAAAAACAATGTCCAAAACGCTTCTTCTCGACTAACAAATGAGATGAATTCACCCAAATCTCATTTCATCGTCTATTTTATATTTCAATAAGTATAGCTGACGATTATGGTTAATTACATAATCAAGTAGCTCGCAGCTAATTTGTTTCCATATACTAGTAGGTACAGTCTAATAGAAGCTATTACCATTGCATAATGAGAAATGATGCACGGCGGATTGGAGACGGTTGTGCTTCGATTGCAACGACTGTCTCTCTGTTTTTAAAGTTATACAGACGTGCAATCAGATTGTACAACATAAAAACATTTTAGTGGTGTCACTGAGGTAATGGATTATATTATGCTTAGTTGGGTTTCATAGCCAAGTGATGATAATGATGTAACGGAACGAGAGGTCCCAGGTTCGAATCGTGACGTAAACCCACTCCTTACATAAAGCTGTAAAGCTTAGCTGGAGGGGTTACAGGGAATATTAGTAATTTCTGTTGCTAAATCAAAAATTAGTAGGTAATGTTTGAAAAATATAAAATATCATACATCAAAAACTATTCCGAATAAATGAAATAAAAAATTACCTCGTTATTTTTTAAAGTACCTTTTTGCGTGCGGGATACCTCAACCAAATTAACGAGGAGGTGACTATAAAATTACACGGCGGCATCACAAAGTGTTACAGCCTTCAGGTATGCAGTAGAAATAATATCCCGTAGACCTAGACTTGATTATTGGGAATCAAATAAAGAGAGTATGTTTAGAATTTTTCCGGTCAGCATTTCGAAATATCAATCATTAATCAATAGCCTATCGCAGTCCGCTGCTGGGCACTGGCCTCTTCCAATGTTAGAAGGCTTATCCCTACTGTTTCCATGCGCCAGACGGGTTGGTACAGGGTTTTATTTCGAGTTTCCCTTCTCTCGCAGCGATATAATCTGCGTATTTTTTCGATAATCGCATCTTACAACGCTCTTTGGATGAGAAGAAGTGATCCACACGGATTTTTGAATTATTGAAATAATATTGTCAGAATTATACATCTGTATGTCAGATACTTACGACTACTGCCTCGAATAAACTTCAGTATCGAGTTTAAAGTTCGTGAAGCGCGTTTAACTGAATTAAACACTGCGGATAGAATGTTCTATGTTATCGTAGCAACCCTGTTGTTATTTATTTCTATTCATTTAATTTATAAAGAAGGACAAGAATATTAACATGAATTTCTGTTTTAAAAGTCGTTTGTAATTTCGTCTATCTGAGTAACATTTGAATTCCATACATTGATCAATCTATTCTCAGAAAGACGTTGATGATCAAAGTACTCAAAGTTATCTCAATTTCTATTTTGATAAGATAAGATAAGATAAGAAAAATCTTTATTGTACACTTATAAATTTTAGTACATGTACGGACAACATAATGAGAAATGTACAAATAGCGGCCTTATCGCTACAAGCGATCTCTTACCCCTTCCAGATGACTGATTGTTTCCAATATTTGGTACACAACACACCTTTAGATCGGACCATAATACCATTTAAATCAATAAAACAGTTTAATTAGCTCTTAAAATGATTTCAAAACATCGTCAAGATTTATTATTATATATATATAGTATTCGATCGTCAAGATATTTCTGACGCTGATTGTACTTCTATAGACTCGAAAATTAGACAGCTATATATACCAATTTGTCATTGATAACACAACTGTCCTTCATCTTAGTTTGTAATTGTAAATCGAAGCCCTAACCACCATTGTGTGCCAACAATACTTACCTTCGAAAACCCGTACTCATGGAAACGCTGAATCAAAATCTTACATTACACCTTACATACAAAATTAAACCTTACCATATATGAAATACAGTTCAATATGAGAAGATAAAGATTTTTGAATTTGTCAGACTGAGAATGTCAACAATAGGGATTCCCAACATGTCGGTCATTGTCATATTGTCCCCTTCATCGGGTTCTAGATATTAAAAATTCCTAACATCATTCGACTTTACAACGATAGTAGCCTATGCCCGCGGCTCCGCCCGCGTAGATATCGATTATCGCGAGTTTTACAACTATGATTAAATATTAAGTTTGACTAAGATCACTCGAATAAAAAACCGCATCAAAATACCCGCCTAGTAGTTTTGGCGTTTAATACGAACAGACAGAAAATAATTCCACGAAAAAAATGCGTTCAGTATCGTTATTATAACTTAACCGAAGTAAATTTTATCATCTTAAATGTACAGACAGAACCATTTTACAATTATATAATAAAATAACTTTCAAGTATATACACGCCGCCGGTATAACATAAAACTGAAAGTCAAACATATTGTTTACGTAAAACATTATTAAACATTCTACAGAATCTATTCCAATTCTGTTCTAATAACACTAGAGAGGAATATTACTTATAACATGATTCGTGCTATGTTGAGTCGTGTGTTATTTGAATCAAATATCATGTAAATAGAGACTTTAAGTTTCAATTGTAAATCTTTCTTACATCACCAACCGTTGTCCCTATTACTGCCAGAGCTTGAGCTCTAGAGTTTGGAGTCTAATTTCCTACGCTTTCACCTCCTCATATAGCTTATCTTGACATTTAAGGTCACTTAGACCCTCTCGAGGTTATGGGCGACAGCGTCAAAGAAACTTTTTCTTCATCTTAGCGTTAATCCCAGCTGCATCCGAAGCTTTTAGCTTGGAGACTAGGGTCCGCTTAACCAGTCTAACTGCGGATTTGGCTGATCCTTGATATTTTCTGTGAAGCGACTGCCATATGACCTCCGCCTCCCATCAACATCAAGCCCCGGTTGAAATACCTGGGGCTCGTACTCGACGGTCGGTGGGACTTCGGAGAGCACTTCCGAAGTCTGCGCCCCAAACTGTTGGTGTCAGCTAACGCGCTGATGCGGCTGCTGCCCAACTTGAGGGGCCCAGAGGACTCCTGCAGGAGACTCTACGCGGGTGTCGTGCGGTCCATGGCCCTGTACGGGTGCCCCGTGTGGGCGGACGCCCTGCAGGCCAGGTTCGTGCAACTGCTGCATGCGCCGCAGCAGACGATGGCCTGCAGGGCCATTAGGGGGTACCGCACGATATCCTTTGAAGCGGCGAGTCTCCTAGCCGGATCGCCACCGTGGATCCTGGAAGCGAGATCCCTTGCGGCACTGTATCGGTTCCGTAAGGAGGCGCGGGAGCGGGGATACGTTCCCGAGCCCGAAGACATTCGGGCCGAGAGATCCCGGCTCCACGGGATCATGGTGGCGGAGTGGGAGCGATGACTTGAGCAACGACGCGCAGGGCATGCCGTCATAGAGGCGGTAAGGCCCATCATGGGGGAATGGCTCGAGAGGCCACATGGCAGCCTCTCGTATCGACTGACGCAGATTATCACCGGGCACGGGTGCTTCGGGAGATATCTGTGTCGGATCGAAAAGGAGCCAACGTCCGAGTGCCATCACTGCGACGCGAGCGAGGACACGGGGCTGCACACGCTCACCGAGTGCCCGGCATGGGCAGGACCGAGGCGGGAGCTAGTGGCGGCTCTGGGAGTGAGAGTTCTCACCCTCGCCACCCTGCTCTCAGCAATGGTCCGCTGCGCGGACGCGTGGGCGGCCGGCGTCTCCTTCAGCGAGCAGGTAATGGTCGTGAAGGAGACGGCGGAGCGGGAGAGGCGGCGCGAGCGAGAAAGACTCGCGGATCGCGCCGCCCGCGCGCGCAGGCAACTCGGGCGTCGGAGGGCATTGACTGACCTCCGTCCCCCATGAGCGCGGGCCTGGGGGTGACGGGTGGAGCCGCCTGTCACCCCAGCAGAAGCAGGCCACGGCGGCAGCGCGCTGAATAGTGCGCCTCCCCATTCCGGGGGCGAGTTGGGGACACCGTTGTCCCCCCTCCTGAGGAGGGCCAGACCGTAAGGGATGGCCCTGGGTCAGCCGGGGTGCGAGGAATATGTCTTTGACAACCTCACCTCCGGCCTAGCACCAAGACCCACAGTCGGCGTGCGGTTTTAGTCGGTTCGAGTCCGACATAACCTCCCCTTCCGGCTCCGGCAGGGGGGGTATCCGTGGGGATTTCCGCACGAAAAAAAAAAAAAAGCCATATGACCTCCGCAATCCAAAGGCGATATTGGCACGAAGCATGGCAGTTAGACCAGTTGTTGGACTTTTTAGGGTTCCGACGACCCTGTACCAACTGCCATAGATGTTCGTATAGCAATCGGGACCGACGGCTTAACGTGCTCTCTGAGGCACGACCAGACATAGACATATTCATGCATAGCAGCCGCGTCCACTGCCACTTCGCCATGAAGGCTGTCCAAGCATCAAAGAAACAAGTGGAAAAAACTTCAAGCTACCTAAAGAGATGACAAGGTATAAAATTCGCCTGGGTGGGCCGTCGTAGTAGAGAAAAATGTGCGGTTGGCCATTGAGTGTTTTTTGGAGTGTTCACAGCGCTATAGTTGGGGTTTTCTTTATTTTGACCTTTTTACGAGAAAATCATAACAATTCTCCTCATAAATTTTCAGCCGAATTTCTGCACAGAAATATTCACCAAGTCAGTTAGGCACGAGTATGTCATTCATGAATCATCTTCCTAGTGATTGACAGAAAGAGAAGAATGTACCTGGTGGAGCGCTTAGGTACTTTCTTAATTGTTTCCCACATTATTTAATTGTATTTCAATTTTTGTAATTTAATAGACCGCTTCTATGTATCGAATAATGTTTGAATATTGGCGCTCATTTGTTGACCACTTAGTGTTGAAGAAGGCCAATGAATGGCGCTGTGAATGGATCTGTTCGAACTATATTTTGAGAACGAGGTTTCTATGAGCGGGACTCTCAAGCTTCAGGGCTGACGTTCAACTCATTCATTTTTTAATCAGTCACTAACCCGCACCCAGCGCCGAAAGGTGTCTTTTTGACTCCGCTAACGCACCAACGGAAGTTTGAGTAATTCAACTCCTCGTTTCTCTTTCTGTATAATTCTATAAGTTCCTTGGCCACATTCTCAAGTCAGTATAAGGGAAGTGTATCGGAAGAAAACGACAAATTCAAGAAAATAACCAGCCGGTCGAAAACATACCTACCTGCCAGCACGTGCCAGGAACCACGCCTGTCTGCAGCTGAATCCTCACGAGGTGGAACACAGGTCAGTGCCGGTTTTCTTACGTTTTCATTCATAGAAGCGGTCACATGAGTATTTCCTTTCTATTACAACCAAACGCCAGGTCATAGGAGCTTATACGCTCTGTGTGCAAACACACCAGTTGGTAGGACTATTTTACACGTCCTACCATAATTTATGGTCCTTACGAGTCGGATAGGCCAGTAAATAACATATTCACGTAATTATTGGTGAATAATATTTCTTTCCTATTCATTTAATTAAAAGATTCACGTAATTTTGGTGAATTCTTTCCGCCATCTTAGTTTCATTACTTTCTTTCGCTAACAGATTTACGTAAATTATTTGGTAAATTCTGCATTTAAAACGCTAAATCTACGTAATAATTGGTAGATATTTATAATAGTTGGTGATTTACGTATTAATTGGTAAATAATCATCATTCTATTCACATACGCGTAACTTTGTAGGTAGGTACCTATCTAGGTACGTAAGTACATAGTTACATTCCCGCTCCGCCGTGCTACTTGCGCTATTATATAATAAGCCGTAGTACAATTTTCAATAAAAAGTAGGTATATCTAAACTGTTTGTGTTGAATTACTATTATATTATAGTAGGTACCTTACAGATAATCTTCTTGTTATATTTCAATAGGTAGGTCTTACCTATCGTTAATTTGCAAACATGTCGTCAGATCTCGAATCGAAGCTTATTCTGTTGAATCAAAAAAAGGAATTATTGTTTGCACGCATCACCCGTTGGTATAAATCTTCGAAATCAGTTGTGTGTTTTGATATAACGACGCGAGCCAATGAAGATTTTCTGTCTGAGACCGAGAACATCGATGTCGTTCGCGATAAGTTCGAGTCGATTGTAGATCAAATAAATAGCTTAAATTTATCATTACAATCCCCTGTAGAATCCGACTATGCTTGCCTTGACTCATTTGATGAATTGTATTCGAGAATAAAACGCATTAGAAATAAATTATCTACGCTCAAGGTCAGGGAGGTCGCCTCACACGGGTCGAATAATTCAAACGCGTCTGTAGTGAAATTGGAAATGCTTGTTATTCCGAGTTTTGACGGACGCCCTGAAAACTGGAATACATTTTATCAGTCCTTTAAGGCCAATATTCATTCAAACACAATTGTCTGATTCGCAACGTGTGCAATACCTATTCTCAAAACTAAACAATGACGCATTAAAGTTCACTGCCGGTATTGTTCCGTCAAGTGAGACCTACAGTATAGTGTGGGACGCCTTGGTCAAGAAATACCAAGATAAACGCTCATTAGGTTCATATTATCTTAATAATATATTAGACTTAAAGAATTGTTCACCTAGTGTGAACTCACTTGATTCATTTATAGGTATATATTCCTCCTCTATCGCCGCGCTTAAAGAGTTAGGTATAAATGATTTAACGGACTTCATGCTTCTACAATGTGCCTTGAGGAAAATGGACACGCTAACCATCCAAGCCTTCGAACTTTCTGTTCGAGGTGTCGATATACCTACGACGCAACAGCTGATCGACTTTGTACAAGATTATGCTAAGATGATTGAACGGTCAAACCCGCGGTCTTCGTCATATGCGAAGTCGCCCACTGCTGGGACGCCACAGTCTAATGATAGGCGTGTACAGCGTAATTCTAAGTCGTTTGTTGTCAGTGTGCCGATTAATAATAAGTCGAATGCGCCCGCCGCAGTTGACGCGTCATGTTGTTTATGTGGCGGCGGCGACCACCGACACCTGTATAACTGCGCTCAGTTTAAAAATATGCAAAATGCAAAGGCTAGATATGAGTTTATTAAATCTAAGCGTGGTTGCGTGAATTGTCTAAGCACATTACATAATCTCCCGCGATGTAAAAGTACGTCAGTTTGTTTCTGTCAGAAAAAACATCATAAATTATTGCATTTTGAGAATAATGTTAATAATTCGCACTCGCATGCGACGACTGTTGCCGCATCCCCGCCGCCCCAGTGCGACCTTGTTACTCCCACTCCTGAGTCACCGCTCGCTTCAAGCACTGTGCATTCGTATGCCTCTAGCCATAAGGGTGATATTCTCTTGGCAACCGCTCAGGTGTATGCTCGCCCTAAAGGTAGCACTGGAAATAAATCTGTAGTCAGATGTCTAATTGATAATGGCTCACAGAATAACTTAATAACATTGTCCTGTTGTCGTTTATTAAATTTACCAATAATACCAATGAGTAATTCTGTTGTCAAAGGTGTTGGCTCCACTTCGCACACGATAATAGGCTATGTGTATTTGGACATTGAATCTCGTATTTATGCAGATCATAAGTATACTATACATGCGTTAGTTATGAATAGCCTTACGGATCAATTGCCCTCGCAATTAATTAAGTGTGATCGCGAGTTAAATCTTCGCGATTTACCGCTTGCTGACTTAAGCTGGAACATTCCAGGAAACATTGATATAGTATTAGGTGCACAGCTCTTCCCGTATATTTACTTAGGAAATAGAGTCGAGTGTGGTCCCAGTGCCCCTTGTGTACTATCAACCGCGTTTGGGTATGTACTTATGGGTGATTACCCACGTAAAGTTGTTGTGCCTACAACCGCATCCTTTTCTGCGCTAGCACTAAATGATTTAGTGCAAAAATTTTGGGAACTTGAGGAAGTTCCTGTGAAACGCCTATTGTCTCCAGAAGAAACCGAGTGCGAGAATATTTTCACATCTACTGTGACTCGCGATGACGTAGGTCGTTATTCTGTTGCGCTGCCGTTCTGCAAGGATCCCTCTGAACTAGAAAACTCGCGCGGCGTCGCTCACCGCCGGTTTTTGTCGCTCGAGCATAAACTTCGTCAATCACCAACCGTACGCGAAAATTACAATAAGGTTATTCAGGATTATTTAGATAACGGTTATCTTAGTCTCGTTGATGACTCTAATTTGTCTATGGATGGTTATTACATACCACATCGCGCAGTGGTTCGACATGACAAACCGATGCCGCGTATTGTGTTAGACGCGAGCGCTAAAACCCACACTTGTCTTTCGCTCAATGATATTTTACATATTGGTCCCAATTTACAGGCAGACCTGTTTTTATTATTATTAAATCTTAGGCTATTTCCTATCGCAATGAACGCTGACATAAATACTCACCGCAATTCGCTTGAGTTTGATGTTGGCAGTCATGTCGCAAAGGTTTTAGGTCTCTCGTGGGAGCCGTGTGGAGATAATTTTTATTTCACATCCACCTTGGTAGATGAGAAGTGCACTAAGAGAAATATACTCCCTATAGTTGCACGACTATTTGACGTGCTCGGGTTGGTGACACCTGTGATACTCTACGCCAAGTTGTTAATTAAGGAACTTTGGCTTAGTAAGAGTGATTGGGATGACCCTGCTCCAGAGCATATACGCTCACGCTTTTCCGCTCTCGTTCAAGAATTAAAATTGCTTGACACATTAAAAATTCCGCGATATATAGGTGTCGAAGTTGATTGCGAATTACGTCTTGTCGCATTTTGTGATGCCAGCCTGAGTGGCATGGGATGTGTTATTTATGCACATTGTACCTACCCATCTGGCATTCAAACTCGCATTTTGTGTGCGAAATCAAAGGTCACTCCGACAAAGAGTACTACGCTTGCTCGATTAGAGTTATGTGCTATTTTGCTTATGTCAAAGTTAATAAGAACTGTACGTGATTCGTATGCATTACGCATTCCCGTTACTGACATTTACGCCTTTTCTGATTCCACGATTGCCTTATCATGGGTTCACTCGTCACCACATCGGTGGTCGATTTTTGTTAGCAACCGGGTCGCTCAGTGTCAAGAAAACTTGAACGCTGAATATTTTTATCACGTCGCCGGAGACATTAACCCGAGTGATTGTCTATCACGCGGCATGCTCCCCTCGCAACTTTTGACTTATGATTTGTGGTGGAACGGTCCAGCATGGATCCGCGGCCCCCCTGATGAATGGCCTATTAAGTCATTCTCTCCCGCCAACTGTTCTGACTTAACTGAGCATAAGGCAAATGTGTTGAGTGCGACAACAAAACACACAGAGTCGCCATTGTTATGTACATTAGCACAACGTGTTTCTTCTTGGCAGAAACTACTACGTATCATTACATACGTTTTAAAATTCGCACGATTTAAATTTAAGATCGAACCTCATTCTGTATCAGGATTACATCCTGTCCTTCTCCCTAAACGCGATCACGTTGTTGATCTAATAATTCAGCATTTTCACGTTGTCAATTGTCATACTGGACCTGGACTCCTCAGGTCTATCATAATATATAAAACGCGTTCTGGTACTTACAAACTCGCTGTAAGCAAGTTGTATCCTATCCCAACGCAATAACTTACAACGCTAAATAGAATCTTAAACTTTAATTTTTAACTCAAGCTTTAAACATACTTTAGATAGAATATTGTTAGTCTAAGTTGTTATTTTAGCTATGTGTATTATTATGTTATACAAATTCACTATGGGCTCTAATCAGCCAGTGTTCGCTTGTTTGTTTCGTAACGTCTTGCGACGTTCCAAAGCCGGGTGCATGGTGGAGCGCTTAGGTACTTTCTTAATTGTTTCCCACATAATTTAATTGTATTTCAATTTTTGTAATTTAATAGACCGCTTCTATGTATCGAATAATGTTTGAATATTGGCGCTCATTTGTTGACCACTTAGTGTTGAAGAAGGCCAATGAATGGCGCTGTGAATGGATCTGTTCGAACTATATTTTGAGAACGAGGTTTCTATGAGCGGGACTCTCAAGCTTCAGGGCTGACGTTCAACTCATTCATTTTTTAATCAGTCACTAACCCGCACCCAGCGCCGAAAGGTGTCTTTTTGACTCCGCTAACGCACCAACGGAAGTTTGAGTAATTCAACTCCTCGTTTCTCTTTCTGTATAATTCTATAAGTTCCTTGGCCACATTCTCAAGTCAGTATAAGGGAAGTGTATCGGAAGAAAACGACAAATTCAAGAAAATAACCAGCCGGTCGAAAACATACCTACCTGCCAGCACGTGCCAGGAACCACGCCTGTCTGCAGCTGAATCCTCACGAGGTGGAACACAGGTCAGTGCCGGTTTTCTTACGTTTTCATTCATAGAAGCGGTCACATGAGTATTTCCTTTCTATTACAACCAAACGCCAGGTCATAGGAGCTTATACGCTCTGTGTGCAAACACACCAGTTGGTAGGACTATTTTACACGTCCTACCAGTACCTTCATAAATTAAGCTATGTTCTTTTAAATTGAGTTTTTTTAATTAAAATGATAATTAAAATCAGAATAAGAAGCAAGGTATGAAAAGCTATCCAAAGACCTGTAATTACCATATTTTTTGACAGCCTTTGTGGCGTGGCGGTAGTAAAATACAAAAAAGGTATCTAAGTATGTTTATCCGCATTCTAGATTCCATAACACAAGCTAGTTAAGCTTACCATGGGTCTAGATATAGCGTTGTGTAGAATGTTGTGGAGTATTTATATTTAAGGCAAACAAAGATTATTACATATACCTACCTATATTTTTATTTTACTTTCCAATATGCTGTACCTATCGCGTGTACACTGATCGCAATACCTCATCACGTGCATGAACAACCAAATCGATACACTAAGCTGTCAATGACCCGGTCGCAATAAAACCGTCTTTGGCGTATAGGTTAGGTACCCTTCTTGACTCACAACTTTGTCCCAATTCAGAAAATGGACGTACCTTTATTCTAAATGAAAATTTTTACAGACCATTTCTTTTTTTTTTTCTTGTAGCCATCCCCTTGGATACCTCCCCTGCCGGAGACGGAAGGGGAGGTATTATGTCGGACTTGAACCGAAAAGCCGCACGCCGACTGTGGGTCGTGGTGCTAGGCCGGAGGAGAAGTTGTCTTCGACATATTCCTCGCACCCCGGCTGACCCAGGGCCATCCCTTTCGGTCTGGCCCTCCTCGGGAGGGGGAAAAACGGTGTCCCCGACTCGCCCCCGGAATAAGAACAGTCTTGCAACTTTACAATCGTTAATTAACTTTGCAAATTGTTGGAAAACTAATAGAGTTGTTATTATTTTTCCTTCAAAAATTAAATTTCTCATAAAAGCAGGTACAGATAAGTTGTCAATTTTTTTATTAACCCAGTACTAACTGAAATATTCTGTTGATTTTTTTCGATGTAAGAACTGATCATAATTATATTTTTTAAATGGCGTGTCCATATGGACACATTAAGCGTTAATGGGTCGTTACACAGGTACACAAAGTCTTCTTCTTCTCCATCCTAGCGTCAAACCCAGTCACATCGTATGACAACCGGGACCGACGACGATTTAACGTGCTGTCATCGTGCTGTACTAATATTATAAATGCGAAAGTAACTCTGTCTGTCTGTATGTTACGCTTTCAAGCCTAAACCACTGAACCTATTTTGATGAAATTTGGTATAAGGGAAGATTAGACCATGGGAAAGGACCATGGAGAAGGAAATGATAGCGGAGTTGTTGCAAGGCAAACGAATCGCGTGCCATCCAAACGTCAAATGGACTCATTCGGTAGAAACGTTATACCTATGAAGTTCGTTCGACTTTTGACACCCCGCGCGTCTCTCTTCCCACCCGCATTCGGCGCGCGTTTTTATTAGGAGAAATGTAAATGGGGCATCTCCGTTACTTAATCATATTCTGTCCTGATAACCGACATCCGTGTGGGCGGAGCCAAGGGCAAAAGCTAGTCATGCATAAGATTAAACTCCAAATCATACCCTTGATTAAATAGAACCAATTTCACAAACTGCAATATAAAATAACACATTCAAATACATTCTTTGTATCAAGACCGTAAGCTCGTGATAAAATCGTTTACCGTTTCCTGAATATCTTTCTTTGTTTAAATCTGTACGAGCGTTTAGCTACAGGGTACGTATAGTCCTCTCCTACTAAATACATTAACCTCCATTTACCGTAGTTGGGTAAAAGGGTAAGGCTACGGCCGAGCTTACACGAGCGGACGTTCGACACTAATCACATAATAGGGGTAGGCTTTTGTCACAACAGATCGATAGCACGGGGCTTTCCGTAAACCGTTCCGTTTTCCTTGAACTTGTAATTGGCCTTCGCTGTTCTGTACAAAGATAACTATATAGACTACTCAATGTAAGGTTAACAACAAAAGTAATTTTAAGAAATATGTAAAGTCGTCAACAAAAGTAGTTTAAGAAATCTGAAATTTTGAGACATGGTTTTGATTATGAATAGTGAAGTATAGTGGGGTAATAGCGCCTATTTCTGCCAGCTGACTTCTATTATGGAGGTGGCAGAGAAGTGTTAATTTCGTTGTTAGCCCATGAACTCTCACCAGTGGCTCCAAGCAGTTGTGATGCGCGCAGCGGCCACACCCCGGTAAACCGCGTCGGCTCGCGGGCTAAACCTGGTTGAGGGGGCTTGTCATCTTGTTGGCAAGTTTATTGCGGATCCCTCCCGCATAGCGCAAAATTCGAAGAACGACTGATTCGGCGAGGAAGGCAACCCACCGTAGATATGCAAAAGGGCTTGGCGGACTCGGCGATTCAGCAAGGCAAGGTGGATGGCCTAGGGCGGCGGTAGAGGGCGTACAGCTACCGTCGGCCAGACACATCATCCGACCTCTTCTCCAGTCGTAACGGTCACCCGTTCCACTGGGTTCAGAAGGGGGAAGACGAGTGTGTGCGCCTGCGTCTGCGCGAACGCTTGCGCACCTCAAAATATCCTGCGCACTTGACCGCTTCCGTATCTTGGACTCCGAATACGTTGAAGTCCCCTGGCGATAGGATGAGGTAGAGAGGTCTAGTTTGATGCAAGCTAGTCTTTGTCTGATTCCTGCACATGGGCGGTCCTGGGGGTGTGAGTACACGCCGTGGTCGCTTCCGCACAGCAAATTAGGAACGACAGTGCGGATTCGGCAGCACCCGGGATGACAGAGCAGCCCTATTTAGGGAGGCACTGCTCTCCTTGCTCAGCCGGGGAGGGGGCTAGAAAAGGTGCCCTAAAAAAATGCTCGTTCCTACTCGGAAGGTGATAGTAACTGCGGCTGTCACTGCATCATGTTAAAACGTGGTCGAAGGAACAAAAAGCATACCATGAAAACACCTATCATGACATTCGGCGCGTGGAACGTGAGAACGCTTATTGATCGCGATGGATGATTATTGAACGCCTGTCCTGAACGCAAAACTGCCATAGTAGCTCGGGAACTTCATCGCTATAACGTGGATGTGGCTGCTCTTAGCAAAACTCATCTTGCCGATGAAGGAGAGCTGGTTGAAGAAGGCGGTGGCTATACTTTCTTTTGGAAAGGTACCGCAGCCTCCGAACCGCGACGTTCAGGCGTAGGGTTTGCCATCAAGAATCACATAGCTAAGCGACTTGAGGAGCACCCTGTGCATACTTCAGACCACGTTACCACACTGCGCCTTCACCTAGACAAAGACAATTACCTTAATGTCATCAGTGTCTATGCCCCTACGCTAGACAAGGCTGATGACATCAAGGATAAATTCTACGAGGAACTATCTCGACGCCTTGACAGCATAAACGCCAGAGAGCAGATTATATTGCTAGGCGATTTCAATGCCAGAGTTGGACGCGACTATGAGGCTTGGCCTGGAGTCCTGGGTAGACACGGAGTCGGCAACATGAATAGCAATGGTCAGTTGCTACTCAGTCTCTGTGCTCAATATGAGCTTGCAATATCAAACACTATGTTCAGACTTGCCGCTAAGCACAAGACAACGTGGATGCACCCTCGATCCAAACACTGGCATTTGATTGATTATGCTATTGTCAGGCAGAGAGATACTGGTCAAGTTTATTTATTTTTTTATACAGGACACGTCAATTTGACTTCACCTTGCCTGATGTTAAGCTAAAGGCAAAGTCTCGGAAAGAGGGTCACCATCGTAAACATTTACCATGTTAACGTCCAAGTCCAAGTCCAAGTCACTCGCGTCATGCGTGGTGCTCACTGTTGGACTGATCACCAACTTGTTGTCACAAAGCTACGGCTCCGCCTCCGTCGACCTCGTAGATCGACATTTACAAAGCCTGCGTTTCTGAACGTGGATAGGCTTAAGAATCTCGAGGTGAGGGAGAAATACGCTGAAGCTGTGACTGAAAAGCTGTTGCCAGCTAATGAGACAGGTGATGTTGGGGTGGTCTGGGGAACTTTCTCTTCTCATCTTATGGAAGCAGCCTCAGCTACTTTAGATATAAAAAGCCGTCGTAGTGAGGACTGGTTTGATGAGAATGACGGGATTCTTAGGACAGCACTCAACAAACATCGAGACCTCTTGCGACAGCATAGTAGGCAAGGAAGAAGCGTTGCGGTAGTGAAAGCGAGTGACCTTGAATTGCGGAAGCTGTCTCGTCAAGTCAAAGACAAATGGTGGCAAGACAAAGCTCTCCACATGCAGTGGCTCGCTGATACTAACCGGATCGGGGAGTTTTACTCCGAGGTACGTAGGCTGACTGGTACATCCTACCGGGCGAAGGTGCCGTTGAAGTCGTTAGACGGCATGCACCTTTTGACAAACAAGGAGGATGTACAAAATCGTTGGGCCCAACACTTTGACAGCTTGCTCAACGTAGATCGATCAGCTGATTGTGAGTCTAATACCTCAACTCCCTCTTTCCATTGAGCTGGATGAGCCCCTGTCATGTGATGAGGTTGTCTCTGCCATCAGGCAGCAACAGAACAAGCGAGCGGTTGGTATTGACCTTATACCGGGAGAGCTATTAAAATACGGCGGCGGGGAGTTGTACATGCTGGTTTGGAAACTATTTGCGCGTATGTGGGAGGAAGAGCGAGTCCCGGATGACTTCAAAGTTTCTCGCATTTGTACCCTCTACAAAAACAAGGGTGACCGTTCCGATTGCAACTCTTACCGTGGTATTTCGCTTTTGTCAGCCCCTGGAAAGGCCTTTGCCAGAATCCTTTTAAACCGCTTAAAGGCTCTGTCTGAAAAGATACTGCCAGAAACTCAGTTTGGCTTCCGACCTGAACGAGGCACCTGTGAAGCAATCTTTTCTGTGCGTCAACTGCAAGAAAAAAGCAGAGAACAGGGACGTCCGCTATATCTCTGCTTTGTTGACCTGGAGAAGGCATTCGACAGTGTGCCTCGTGAAGCCCTCTGGATCGTGCTAGGGAAGCTAGGATGCACGGAGAAGTTTGTGAGACTTCTTAGACTCCTGCATGACGACATGCAATGTTGCGTCGGTGTCGATGGCGAACAGTCAAATTTCTTCCCCGTTACCTGTGGGGTGAAACAAGGGTGTGTTCTAGCGCCCACACTGTTCGCCATGTACTTTGCAGTAGTAGTCAGGGATGTTTTACAAACTCTTTCTGAGGGAGTCCGCATCCGCTTCCGCACAGATGGCAATCTTTTCAATTTGGCCAGACTTAAGGCGCGCACTAAAGTCTCCCATACAATGATCACAGAAATCATGTATGCTGACGACTTATGCTTTGTGGCAGAATCCCCTGATGGCCTGCAACAGCTTATGTCCAATTTTCACCAAGCTTGCTGCAAGTTCGGCCTAAAAATCAGTGTCAAGAAAACGGAGGTGATGTCCCTGGACACACATGGCCACGAGACACTGTCTATACAGCTAGGTCTCCTGACCAAGCTGAAGCAGGTTGACAAGTTTCGCTATCTGGGGAGCACTATAACATCCAAGTGTGACCTTGATGATGAGATCAGCAGCAGAATCTGTGCCGCAGCTGCGGCATTTGGAAAACTGCGTTCCAAGGTCTTCTATTCACATGACCTTAAGCTGGCCACCAAAATATCAGTTTACATGGCAATTGTGCTGCCAAACCTCTTATATTCCTCCGAGACGTGGTGTGTGTATCGGCACCACATACGCACTCTGGATCGTTTCCACCTCAAGTGCCTACGCTCCATCATGAAGATCCGATGGTCCGACCGAGTGCGTAACACCGAAGTTTTACGACGAGCAAATGTCAGTGGCATTGAGGCCTACTTAATGCGTCGGCAGCTTCGGTGGTGCGGTCACGTATCACGTATGGCGGAGGAGAGAGTAGCGAGACGCATCTTCTACTCTGAACTGGAGGAGGGCAAGCGGAAACATGGCGGCCAACTCCTCAGGTTTAAGGATGTTCAGAAGCGTCATATGAAAAGATGCAACATTGAGCCGTCTCAATGGGAAGGTTTGGCAGCACAACGTCCAGAATGGCGCAGGGTGGTGCATAGACGAGTAAGCGATTTCGAGGAACAGCGAAAGGCAGACCTCGACGCTAAACGCGATGAGCTGAAAGTTCGCCCACCCACTGCCATTCAGTACCATTATGTGGGTGGTGTTCTCACGTGCCCTCAGTGCACACGAGTGTTCACCGCGAAGATTGGCTATGTTAGCCATCTTCGAGCGCATCAGCGCCGAGCCGACTAGGAGTCGAAGTGGTCGCCATGGCCGAGATCGGTCGGAGGACTCGGAGGCATCATCAGTGAAGATTGAAAAAAAAAAACTAAAATTGTTTGGTCTGTTCACAATTGCGGATTTTTGAGGCGAAAACATGTTTAACTTTTTAATAAACAAAAATAAAAGGCCTAATTAAGCATTTTTTTTTTTTTTTTTATCGTGCGAAAAATCCCCACGGATACCACCTCCACGGAGCCGGTGGAGGCGGTTATGTCGGACTCGAACCGACTAAAACGCACGCCGTCTTGGGTCCTTGGCTGCCGGAGGTGAGATTGCCAAAAGCATATCTCTCGCACCCCGGCAGACCCAGGACCATCTCTTTCGAGATGGCCCCCTTCGGGTTGTGGGGACCAAAATGTCCCCATCTAGCCCCGGTTACGGGGAGGCGCACTTTGCGCCGCCGCCGCGGCCTGCTTCTGCTAGGGTGACAGGCGGCTCCACCGGTCACCCCCAGGCCAGCGCTCATGGAGGACGGAGGTCGTTCTGCGACCTCCGACGTCCGGTTCGCCTTCGCTCTGCACGGGCTTCCCGGGCCCGGAGTCTGGTCCGGACCCGACCGGCCGCCTCCTTCTCGAGCATTACTTGCTCGCAGAAGGAGGCGGCCGCACCCCAAGCGTTTGCGCATCGTACCATCGCTGTGAGCAATGTGACGAGTGTGAGGACTCCCACCCCTAGAGCCGCCACTAGGACCGGCCTCGGCGTGTCCCACGCCGGGCACTCGGTCAGCGTGTGCAGCTCTGTGTCCTCGCTCGCATCACAGTGATGGCACTCGGACGTTGGCTCCTTCCGGATCCGACACAGGTAACTACCGAAACACCCGTGTCCGGTAATCACCTGCGTCAGCCGGTACGAGAGGCTGCCGTGTGGCCTCTCTAGCCACTCCTCCATGATGGGTCTTACCGCCGCTATTACGGCGTGCCCTGCGCTTGGTCGCCCAAGTCGTAGCTCCCATTCCGCTACCATGTCCCTGTGGAGCTGAGACCTCACGGCACGAATTTCTTCGGGCTCGGGTTCCCGTCCCTGCTCCCGCGCCTCCTTACGATACCGATATAGCATCGAAAGGGCTCTCGCATCCAGGTTCCACGGTAGGGATCCGGCAAGGAGACTCGCCGCCTCGAAGGATATCGCGCGGTACCCCCTAATGGCCCTGCTGGCCATTGCACGCTGCGGTCCACGCAGCAGACGCGCATTGTGGACCGTCAGGGTGTCCGCCCATATTGGGCACCCATATAGGGCCATGGACCGCACGACTCCCGCGTAGAGTCTCCTGCAGGAGTCATGGCCTAATAAAGCATTGATGTAAACTTCTTGATTCTAGTGTTGGCTTAACATAATCTATGACTTATTAGTATTAGTTCAGCTATCGAGTTCTGCACAACCACAAAAGATACCAAAAAGTCTACAGTAGGCACACAGCCAAATTGTTTGCTAGTATACTTAGGTACAGTCAGCGTCAGAAATATTTTGACTACAAAGTCTCACAATGATCTTAATACTAAGGTTTAAAGAGCAAATCAAACTGTTTTACAGATTTAAAATTGTATTCATATTGAATAACACACTTGTACTTTTCCACTGATTTTATTTCTAGACCTGACCTGCCCTGCCTTACGGCATTCTCAAAGGTTCACATTGATGTTTCAAAATGTATAATTCGGAAACAATACAATATTTGCATTTTTTCATGTGTGGGTAGTTTTAAAATTCGGTATACCAGTTAAAAAAAAATCCCCAAAATGTGGGAAATAATTATAAGTTTGGCCTCACAATTTTTAATGATCAATATAATATTATATATAAAATTGTATTTGAATTATAATGTCAAGGAATAATTTTAAATGTCAAATGAAAATAATAATGTCGAATGGTAATGTCGAATTACAAATGATTAAAGGAAAATTCTATCGAAATGTCAAAATCATAATTAAATTGCATTGAATAAAGTTATTGTCAAATTATAATTAAAAAGACTGGGATTACAATATACAGAATGTCAGTAACAATATTAAATTAACAATTCAACACGAGCATGCAAAGCAAGTAGATATGTGGATATCATCATTCACTGTAGCAGGGGTGAGCGGCTCAGATCCAACTGTTGGTTTATTAAGTTGTTTCTGTCAGTATTTAGTAGTCTGTTTATTTCTAAGGCTTCCAGGGCGTTCATTTTTCTACCTTTGTCACACAGTCGCAGAGCTCTGAAGTTGACCTTAGGATCAAAGGAGTGGTTTTCTAGAAGAAGATGTTCCGCAAAGTTGGACTCAATTTTTTTGAGTCTCCAACCTCTGACATGTTTCGCAACTCTAATTTCAAAAGGTCGTCCAGTTTGGCCGATATACTTTTTGTTGCAGGTGGAACATGTCAGTTCGTATATTCCACTTTTCTGCTCAACTGGGGTTGGATCCTCATTATTACAAATTAAGTTTTGTAGATTATGTGTGGTATAACAAGCAGCTATTAGTAACTTAACTTTTATTTATACTTCTATTATTCAGCACCGTATACCAAGTTAGCCTCTAAAAAGTATTCGCCACACAGCGGCGGCGGTCGAAAGCGGTTTAATATGAAGCTGCGATCACCCGCGATCCCGCCTGATATAAAATGGTAGTATAGGTACATAAAATAACCCACAGTATGGACGGGAAATATAAATAACGACCGCCACCGACCCAGGAAGCCATTCACACCGTAAGAGTTTGGTTTCATATGCTTGTATGAAAGTTATAGGGTTTTTGAAAATGTTCTCGTCCTTGATCTGAAAATATTACCGTGATACAGTTGTTGATGGATATTTTGGATTAAAAAAGAAGAAGTGGAGTCACGCGTAAAGATCGCGTGAGGAACTCACGCATCCGCGGCAGCCTTCATGTCCGTGACATCGCAGATAAAATGCAAGAGAGCCGCCTCCGCTGGTGCGGCCACGTCTTGCGGAAACCGCCCAGCTACGTGGGTAACAAATGCCTGGCAATGGCGCCCCCACCCGGTCCAGGTAGAAGGGGTAGGCCCAAGAAGTGCTGGCTTGGCGTCGTGGAGGGTGACATGCGTGAAAACGGTCTCACTACCTTGGACGCCCAAGATCGTGCGAAGTGGAGGAGGAAGAGCCGGAAGGCGGACCCTGAGCTCCGAGGGCACCGTGGCCTCGGATGCAATCAGGACTAACGTCTTTATGTGGATGATGATGATTTTGGATTAAAAAAATGTATATACCAAGTGTAAGGGGAGCGCTCCCGATGCCGAAATACCCTACTAGTACTCCAGGCACATAATACATTGGCATAAAAAGAAATTCGATTTGGACAAAAAAAAAATTTTTGAAAATTTCGAGGGGTGAGCCTATTGCTGTCAAGCGGACTTATTATCGGCTGTATGTTTACTGTCGGATGGAGAACAGCCCTATCCCTTAGTCGCCTTTTACGACACCCACAGTAAGAGACAGGGTGACCCTATTTTACTACTATATTACTCCAGCGGAATCAATAAGAAACTTTTTAACACACAATAAGTATTTATATGAAATTTTATAGCATTTATTATTATAAATTCGATTACATCAGGAAAAAAATATTACTCAGGTGGGGCTTGAACCCGCGACCTTTCCCTTACTGGGGGAATGCTGTAACTAAGTTACTGAGCCACAGCTGAATCAATTCAAATTTCCCTTCTCTATATATCCGTCTTTTAAGCGACGGTGGAGCCATTTACCAACACTCTTACACAATAACAGTTGGAAGAGCATTCCCCCTGTAAGAGAAAGGTCGTAGGTTCAAGCCCCACATAAGTAATTCATTTTTCCTGATGTAATCGAAAAAGTAAGTAATTCTCTAATCTTACGTTGCATCAATAACGGTGTAAATGAAAACCAATGCAACTACAGCGAACGAGTCCAAATGCTTTACATTCCACATACACATAAGGCTATAACTACTAACTTTCAGTTCTACTGATGCGTGCCTTCATTCAGGTCGCATATGAAATACTTATCTATTGACTGCAGCCCTCAATACAAAACCTTTTTTGAGGACCCTGCCATATACATGTAAAACTTAATTTACTTTTTTTGCCGGATACTTGCGGACGGGAGGTGTGGCACATAAAATGTACATTTATTCGAAGTGGTCGTAAAGTTGTTTCCATAACTTTAATAATAGGGGAAGTATTGGTTTTGCTAACTTTGATATTACATATATAACCTACTCATGCCTGTAAATGCCGGAAGGGGTAGGCAGAGGTGTATTAACACCCACATTTCACCAAACTATGATTTTCTGACAAGTTAAGTGGGCACTTTGTCATATTCTGTTTATTGTCAGATGGAGAATAGCCCTATCCCTTAGTCGCCTTCTACGACACCCGACACTCCACCGGGATTCAAAACGGCAAAAGCATGGTTAAGTTGAATTGAATATTTAATGATGTTTCTAGTGTATGGGGTCCACGTCCGACTATGATCCTCTGGCCACGCCAACCTCATCTGCAAGCCAGTAAAACAGCTGAATAACGGGCTAGGCTCTAGCTAACTAAAGCCTAGGCTTACCTCTCGGAGTTGGTACGTCAGATATAAGGGAAGAAAGATTTATTTAGTGCAAAGTGGTCCACAACAAAACAATAACATTTGGAGTATTGCCACCCAAATTTACTAAATTAATGAGTGTCCAGTTCAGCATGTGCCAAGTAGAAACCCGATTGGTCAATGATATACCTCAGACGGGCGGTCCCCCTATGAAAACTGCATCATTAAAGATCGCACTACCTGCTAAACCAGAGCCTCCCTTGGTGGCTTGAAGCGCTAGATTTAATATTATTATTGTATGAGTTATAATAATAATATTAAGGCCCGTATTCTAGAATGAAACTAAGACTGAATCGCAATTTATCTGAGGACAGATTGTATAGGCAGATTGATAGTTTGACATATTGTCTATACAATCCATCCTCAGATAAATCGCAATTCAGACTGAGTGTTATTCTAGAATACGGGCCTAAATCTAGCGCCTTGACCACAATTGGCTCCGATGGTTACTAATCAAAATTCACCTAAAAAAATTAACCAATCACATCACTTTTATGTTACGTGGCTCGTGTGAACAGTCATAAATATGAAAAAAATTTGGCGGCACTAATTTCCATACTAATAAGTTTTTAGGGTATTGTGCATTTGCAATGTAAAAGCAATTGAAAAAGCAAAGAGTTCCTAGAACATTAGTTTTAAATAAAGTTAAAATCAAAACCTTTCAATGTTTCAAAGATATTAATTTAATTAATCAACTCAACTCTTTCATTATGTGGAGTGTTTGAACAAAAAATCGAGGAGTGTTTAAAAAAAATAATGAGAGCTTTGAGCGGGGCTTTACTTGGTAAATTTTCTCTTATACTCTTCAACCGAATATACAGTCGGCAAAGGAGATATGGTTGCGCCTTTACGTACAACTTTTTATTAAAAAGTGCAACCATACCTCCTTTGTCGACTGTACAGTCAGTATCAGAAAGATGTTGACGAACAAAGTACTCAAAATGATCTTAATTTATTTTTTTACCGTCTTCCAGTTGACTGATTGTTCTGATATTTGGTACAAACCTTTAGTTCGGACAAGCCATAATACCATTTAAATCAATAAAACATTTTCATCATCATCATCATCCACATAAAGACGTTAGTCCTGATTGCATCCGAGGCCACGGTGCCCTCGGAGCTCAGGGTCCGCCTTCCGGCTCTTCCTTCTCCACTTCGCACGATCTTGGGCGTCCAAGGTAGTGAGACCGTTTTCACGCATGTCACCCTCCACGACGCCAAGCCAGCACTTTTTGGGCCTACCCCTTCTACCTGGACCGGGTGGGGGCGCCATTGCCAGGCATTTCTTACCCACGTAGCTGGGCGGTTTCCGCAAGACGTGGCCGCACCAGCGGAGGCGACTCTCTTGCATTTTATCTGCGATGTCACGGACATGAAGGCTGCCGCGGATGCGTGAGTTCATCACGCGATCGTTACGCGTGACTCCACACATCCATCGCAGCATTTTCATCTCCGTGACACGCAGCATCTGCTTGTGTCGCTCCAACAGCGGCCACGCCTCACAGCCGTGTAAGAGGACAGGTCTAATGATTGTTTTATAGACCTGCCCCTTCAGCCTGACTGGCATTTTAGTATCGCAAGTGACGCCAGTCATTTCCCGCCACTTAGCCCACGCGGCGGCAATACGTGCCTTGACGTCGCGGTCGATGTCACCAGTAACGTGAAGTACAGATCCCAGGTACTTAACCTGATCCGTGCGCTCGACCAAGTCATCGCCTATGCGAACGGGTGTGGGATCTGTTGAGTTTAACGCCAAGTACTCTGTCTTTGCCACATTTAGCTTCAGACCGCCGTTCTCAAGCGCCATTTTCATTTCATCTTAATGCGAGAGTTTTAAGGTTATTTTGAGACTTCGTTGTCAAGATATATCTGACGCTGACTATACGTGCGGCTATATTTTTACGAATAAACCATTTGGTTAAGTTAAGTTTGTGTTTATAGTACTTACTGCAATAATTGTAGTATCCGTGTAAACACACACTACGTTAGTCTTTGATCTAATAACATCTTATAAGTTATAACTAATCTTATAACTATAATATTATAACTAATCTTATAACTATAATATTATAACTAATCTTTTAACTATAATATTATAACTAATCTTATAACTAAAAATAACTTGTTGTTTTGAACACTAGCTAATAAAAGCAGACCCTTATACAAAATTCAAAGAAAGCATCGGATAACAAAGCCTTAAGTCTCATTAAATCTAAATTGCATAGACGCTTTATTCATTACAGTACAAAGAATAGAAAATTTTCTTTAAGCTCCTTATTTGTTTGTTCTATGAGATGTATGGCACAGGGGGACAGGAATTTAATGAAAACACTCAAACAGTGGCCCTCGAAATCCCTTTGAGGGGGATATTAAAACTAAGTTTTCTTTTTGTGGTCCAAACTGTAGGAAATGTTTACTGTGAAAGCGTTTTAATGTTGCAAATGATAAAAGTTAGTAATATTTTACATAATTATTATATGTAATATAAAATGTGTAATATAGTGAATTTATTTTTAAATGGCATTCTCAAAGAAACTTTTTTGTTCTCGCTAGCACTTCGAAATTCGTACATCCTTTTTATGATGGTTACATTTCTTTGGAACATTAAATGTATACAATGGGCTATTTGACTAATTTTTTTTTACTTTCGAAAAATGACCACTGTCTTATAATATAATGAACTGTAAAAGTAAAATTTTCGTACGACAAATAGTTTTCAAGATATTTGATTTTGAAAAATTCAATTTGTCGCGCCGAACGAAAACGCTCCATACAAAATCGTACGACATTCTGACGTCACGCTTCGGTAGCGCGTAGTGCAAATGTATGGAGTGTAAGATAATATCGCATTTATCTCGGTCTACGTTGCGTTTACACTTATATTGTTCATAATAAAAGTTATTTACAATTTAATGAGTAATCTAAAAAGTTATATATTTGAATTGAATTCGATTGTTTATATTTTGACTTTTTTTGGGAATTTCAACTAATGAAAAGTCATAGTTGCAGTTTAGATATGCAATAATTTATTTTGCAAGGCATATTTTTTCAGAACAAGCTATCATATTAAGCAGTATTGGGAAGAATCGACGACTTAGTCAAATACCCTATTTTCTTTCACAGTATTTGGATAGATTTTTAATTAAGATTGTAAGTGTACATATCACAGGAAATGTAGTGGGATACATAATTATTGCGCTTTACGCGCATACATGTTACTGTCAAGTCCGGTGGATACCATGTTTGTCATAATCTTTGGTTAGTTCATAGTGGCACTCGCAGGGGTACATCATTTTATAAGATTAAATTGGATACATCTCTTTGTAGTTGACTGTACCAACTTAAAAGATCCTAATATAAATATAAATAATACCTATTAAAATATCCGCATGGATAGGATTCAGTATGTTACCTGACCTAAATAACCCAAAATGTCTAAGAAACTAAAATTTTAACAGGGTATATTTCAGGACAACCTCCGTGGCGTAGTGGTAGGGAACGCGACTGCCACGCAGGGGGCGCGGGTTCGATTCCCGCTCAGTGCAAATATTTGTATGCATGAATATGGCTATTTGCATTGGTGGCACGACAGCCTCTGTGGCGTGGCGGTAGTGCACGCGACTGCCACGCAGGAGGCGCGGGTTCGATCCCCGCTCAGTGCAAATATTTGTATGCATGAATATGGCTATTTGCATTGGTCTGGGTGTTTCTATGTATTATATGTATTTATTTAAAAAAAAAAAAAGTATATAAGTATATTTATCCGCATTCTAGATTCCATAACACAAGCTATAAAAGCTTACCATGGGTCTAGATAGCGTTGTGTAGAATGTTGTGGAATATTTATTATTTATTATTATTTATTGGTCTGGGTGTTTCTATGTATAATATGTATGTATTTACAAAAAAAAAAGTATTTAAGTATGTTTATCCGCAGGGAGCGCCTTATTTCGTAGAAAGAAATTTCATAGAATTTCATTTTACAGAAAATGTTTCATATAATATTTGGTTCTTATATTTTTATTTCGAATATTATTGTTTCAAAGACAATTTACCACAATGAATCACTTTTCACAGAAACACAATTTAATGAATTTTTTTTCACATATTTTTGTTTAACATACTTATCAAACTGTAGAATTATTATTTAAGGAATCTTAAAAACAACCACTAACCACCATCTATTTCAAACAGTAAAATTTAGATACATTTTTTTTCCCGATTGCTTGTAGTAATTTAATTAGATAATACCCCGACTCGGATAGGTTAGGTTAGAAGGCTAAGGCGAAAGCGAAGCGAAGCGGAGCTCTCGCCTTAGCCTTCGTGGTTATTTTTTTTTAAACCACCCAGAAAATATCTTTGCCCAAATAAGTTTTATATGAAATAACCAATATAAAAAAGAAGAATATTTGATTTGTTATTCTATGAAATGATTATTCTAACATTAAAATCTATGTGAAACAAAAGTCAATGATTTAAAAATCTTTAAAGTAAGTATTATGTATATTGATTATTCTATGAAACGAAATTATGCGAAACATTTTCTGTAAAACGTAATTATATGAAACTTTTGTCTATAAAACAACGCACACCCTTATCCGCATTCTAGATTCCATAATACAAGCTAGTTAAGCTATGCTTACCATGGGTCTAGATAGCGTTGTGTATAATGTTGAGAAATATTTATTTATTATTTATTTATTTTTGTTTTAGTTTTCACTATGTGACATAATACATTAAATAGTTTTAAATCTCCATAGAAGGGTAAGTAGTTGAACTAAAAAATACAATTTGATGGTTGGTTAACGCTTAGGTAGGGATGCAACGTGCTCGAACAGTGAATTTCATTTTCAATGATTCGCGGTTTAACAAAAACTGGTCTAAACAGAAACAGAAAAAAGATCTGCGTAACTATTCCCAAAGTTAAAATACATTTCTGTCTACAAGTCCCAAAAAAAAGAAAATCATGACACTTTAATTTTCTAAAAAAGATATAACTTATTTGAAAATTCCAAGACTTGACGAAATAATCAACACCTTATACAACTTGTAAACGAATTTTCTTTTAACAAAACATTTTTCATTCCACAAATTTTCTTCGCTTTAAAAAGTAACAAATGTCAAGACGCTGAGGTTGCGACCATACGAGATTTGAATTTAGAAAACATGCATTAAAAAAGTTATTTACCTAAGGTAACTTCGAAGATGGTTCTCATGTCTTAATTTTTAAGCGAGCAATATCATCAGCGATCTCGCAATGCAATCAAATAGACGGTCTATTCGCTGATATTTCTTCACTACATAGTATAAAACAAAGTCGCTGTCTGTCCGACCCTATGCATGCTTAAATCTTTAAAACTACGCAACAGATTTTGAACCGGTTTTTTAATAGATAGGGTGATTCAAAAAGAATCTTTGTATGTATAATAGGTACACGCTTAATTTAGTAGAGGGTGCACAGCTGGAACGGAATCAGACGTCACGCGGGCGGAAAAAAATGGTGGTACGAAGTTCGCCGGGTCAGCTAGTATGCATATAAATCAAAGTCTAATATTCTAAAATATCAAAATAATATATAACTACTTGTATTTGAGTGAGTAGGTTGTTGTAGGTATACTGCGCCAAATGAGGGACACCAATGTATATGTATACTTACCTAATAAAAATAAAATTGGTGTTTGTCACGATTGTTGTACAGGTGTGCATGCTTAAATGTGATCTTTAAGGTGGTAAACATTTTCTATCACCGACTGTACACATGTTTTTTTCGCCGTAAAAATTTACGGTTAATTCGCCATCAATGTCGGTGTTGTAGGAGCACTATGGAATCTTGTTGACAGCCATCTTTATTTCTGTTAATTTACCATCAGCCACATGATGGTAAATCACGTAACATGACGTGACCATTATAAACAAACATACATATAATTATTTCTCATTCATAGAAATAATTAGGTAATATCTCAAAACCGCAAAAACATGCGCACGTCAAGCAACCTCGATGGGATCTATCAATTAAAAACGCCACCTGTACCATTTTTTTTCCACACGTTCCGGAACGGTTGGGGATGACACAAGATTGATTACAATTTCGCTCAATTTCTTACCGGCTATTGTAGCTTTTGGAGTAGGCTGAACTTGTCTAGTCACGAATCCGTCACTATTCAACAACACTGATTCTATCATGAGCAAACCGCCTGCGGCCATGACACTATAAATAAACTTTTACATGAATCAGGCTCATGGTGTTGGTTTTACTCTCAGGGGGGTCAAATTATAGTTGCCACCATAAGAGCTAAAATAAAGTACATTACCTCGAATTTCCTTCTGATAAAAATTTTTAACGTTTATAAATTTTGCCTGTGATTAGAACCGAAGTTACTAATATTCTCTCTAACCCCTCAAACGAAGCTAAATTGTTTGAGCTAAGAGTGGATTCACATCGATAGTATAATGGCCAGGATTCGAACCCGGGACTTCTCGATCGTAAGGCCGACTCCTTAACCATTAGGCTACCACGCTTCTTGTTACGTAGAATGTTACGATCGGCGTTTTTCTGCATACATGTGACTCAGTATGTTGTATTGCATGCTTGGTCTTGCTCGATTCCAACATTTCTTTTACATTTTCGTACAGAAATGTCCCACTAATAATGAATGTCAAAATAGTAGAGCCCTCTTAGCAACACATATCTATAGCGATTTATTGCTATTACGATAATTATATCTTGTAGATTCCCTTGTACCCCGATTGTACCCAAATTCGTTCCTGCGTGGAATACTGCTCACAACTCTGGGACGGCTCCGCAAAGTACTTATTAGATGCTCTCGACAGGTTGCAGCGACGTGCGGTCCGCATTATTGGGGATCCTGAGGTCACGAACACCCTCGAGCCTTTTCAGATGCGTAGAGATGTTGCGTCTTTGGCAGTTTTCTACCGTCTCTACCATGGTGAATGTTCTGACGAGCTCTTCCACTTCCGACGAGCCCTGCACGTGTCGTCCTGTGAAGGAAAGGGAAGGGTGGGACTAATCCCACCCTCCCCTTTCCTTCACAGGACGACACGTGCAGGGCTAAGATGCCATCCATTTACGGTGCAGAGTATACCTGCTAGAACCAAGCGTTTCAGTGATTCATTCCTGTGCCGCACCACTAAGACCTGGAATTCCCTGCCAGCTCACGTGTTTCCTTCTTCCTACAGTCCCGGGTCCTTTAAGCGGGGCGTGAAAAGGCATCTAATGAGGCCGTCAAGCTGAGTGCCGCCACTGTTAACATGTTAAATGTTTACGATGGCGACCCTCTTTCCGAGACTTTGCCTTTAGCTTAACATTAGGCGAGGTGAAGTTAAATTGACGTGTCCTGTATAAAAAAAAACTTACAAACACAGGAAACATAATAAAATCCAGTTTCCCCTACGACCCTTCACCCTCACAATGGATGCTGTATCAGACATCAAGCCGCGAGCGTTCATTAATACCGCTGTAATTGAACTGTTTAATTTATGCAAACATTTAAAGATAACTTTTTGTTGACTATTTATACAGTTGATGGATGGCACTTGGCGGAATTTCCTCCACAAATTGAATAAACCATACATACATATATACATAAATATACTTGGCGATTTACAGGCAAATCGCTACCCACCACCCACAATTTGCCAATTATGATTTTCAGTCTCACTTTTTTTCCACGTTATTTTATTTTTTAACCTTTTTGGCTCCATAAATAAGCAATACCTAGACGACAGTACCGGTACACTTTTAACAAAATAAAGATCAAAATCCATACTAATATTACAAATGCGAAAGTAACTCTGTCTGTCTGTCTGTCTGTATGTTACGCTTTCACGCCTAAAGCACTGAACCGATTTTGATGAAATTTGGTATAGGGGTAGATTAGACCTTGAGAAAGGACATAGGCTATGTTTGGACGCGATAACCGACATCCACGCGGGTGGAGCCGCAGGCAAAGCTAGTAATATAATATTCGTTACATTACAATCTATAAAATAGATCAGCGAAGAGCGATGTAATAAAATTGTAACAAAATGCATCATTCCATCGTGTTACAAGATTTATCTCGAGTTAAGACCCTTACAGTCCATATCAGTGAGCGTAGCTGCGTACGTAAATTAGATTTTCTCAGCAAATTAGATTTTAACATTGAAAAATTTATGAACATCTCAGCTGTTTCAATTTGCAATTTAATATGACGAAATTGCTATTTGAAATTGAGACAGAATGTTTTTGCGATTGAAATATGACGTATTGTAAATTTATATAGGATTGTTTTAACTAATGATTGATTACATACATATACTCACGTCTGTAAATCCCTGAAGGGGTAGGCAGAGATGTATTAACACCCAAGTTTCGCCTGATTTTCGGTCCAACGTAATAGGGGGCGAGCCTATTGCCGTCTAGCGGGCATATTGTCTTGGGCATATTGTTTACTGTCAGATGGAGAAAAACCCTATCCGTTTGATTGATATAAATTGTAAATAAACCATACTGTTAAATACTTAATTCAGAGAACCGCGATTTGAAGAGGATTTTTTTTTATACAGGACACGTCAATTTGACTTCACCTCGCCTAATGTTAAGCTAAAGGCAAAGTCTCGGAAAGAGGGTCACCATCGTAAACATTTACCATGTTAACAGTGGTGGCACTCAGCTTGACGGCCTCATTAGATGCCTCTGCACCGTAAATGGATGGCATCTTAGCCCTGCACGTGTCGTCCTGTGAAGGAAAGGGGAGGGTGGGACTAATTGTAAGAGCTCGTCCGAACATTCACCATGGTAGAGACGGTAGAAAACTGCCAAAGACGCAACATCTCTACGCATCTGCAAAGGCTCGAGGGTGTTCGTGACCTCAGGATCCCCAATAATGCGGACCGCACGTCGCTGCAACCTGTCGAGAGCATCTAATAAGTACTTGTGGAAAATCATAAACACAATAACTAGAAAAACAGAGATTAGGAAGAAAGAAAATATGACATTGAAAGTAAATGATGAAGTAGTGACATGCCCCTTAACGATATGTAACACATTTAACCATTTTTTCGCTACAGTGGGCCAAGATAAAGATAACACCCGTACAAGTACACCCACGGGACGACCTGTCATAAACTCGCCAATACACTCCATGTACTTACAGCCAGTAGACCATAAAGAAATAATAAATATAATAAAAATAACAAAAAATAAACATAGCTGCGGTATAGATGATATCCCACCAATACTTCTAAAACAATGTGCCATGGAATTCACAGTTCCTTTGACATCTATACAAATAAATAAAATTGGAGTGTCTGTTTGTAATATTAAAATAACCGCTTTCTACTACATGCATATGAATGTATATACGGTACACATACCAAAATATATATTTTTAAATTTTTTGTCTGTCTGTCTGTCTGTCTGTCTGTCTGTCTGTCTGTCTGTCTGTCTGTTTGTTTTGGCTAATCTCTGGAACGGCTGGACCGATTTGGACGGGACTTTCACTGGCAGATAGCTTATGTAATAAGGAGTAACTTAGGCTAAAAAAAAAATGCCAAAAACAAACAAAAATAAACAGATTTTTTTTATTAAGTACATTCCACGCGGACGAAGTCGCGGGCACAGCTAGTTATTAATAAACCAAAGTTTTGAAGACGGTCAATTTCCAGATGCATTAAAAATCTCGCTAGTAAAACCTATACACAAAAAAGGTGACACCCAAATCCCTGGCAACTACAGACCCATTGCACTACTGCCAACTTTTTCAAAAATATTTGAGAAAGCTATGTGTAACCGGTTGTATGCATTTTTGGAAAAATACAAAATTCTAGACGATGGTCAAAACGGCTTCAGAAAATCTAGGTCAACAACTCTGGCAGTCTATAAGTATGTACAAACGGCTCTTCAAAATATCAATGATAAAAAACATGTAGGACTGTTAATTGATATGACCAAAGCCTACGATAAAGTCCTGTACGATATACTCTTGATGAAACTGAGCGGTTGCGGAGTTCGTGGAACTGCCCACTCATGGTTCAAATCCTATTTAGAAAACAGGACGCAAATAGTACAAATTGAAAATTATGACACTCATATAAGAGAAATTAAATCCGTGCGGTCGCAGAAAAAACATTTGACTTGCTCAATCCCCCAAGGAAGTGTACTAGGGTGTATGTAGCGGACGGCCTCGCGCGGGTGTCAGAAACTGTCTCGCGACAGAGTTGAACACCACTGGTCGGCTTAAGTCCGTGTCTACATGGGTGATAAGCGATTGACCGTTGGTATCAGTTTGCACACTTCCCTGCCCTGAGGTAAAGGTGGACTGTAAGCTATAGTGAACGAGTGCAGGAAAGTGGTTTCCGTGCGTCTCTACTGATAGCTTGAATCAGCCAGTTACGGCCCGATTCCGATTTGTTTCCTGAAAATGCCAATAAAATAAAACAATAATATTCCAAGGAATAGTTATGTTCGGGATTATCGGCCCATTCAGGGTGTAGCGTCTGAGACAAAGTCTCGAAGACCACTACTGGCGACTCGGCTAAGAATTCGCAATTTGTTTACAGATCGCGCCAGCTTAGGTACTCCGAAACTTTACCTTAACGAGGGCCGCTAATTCCGAGAACGTTTTTATTCATTTTGCACAACTGTTTTTTTTCTATTGTTCACAACATTTTTCTTATTCTAAATTTATATCTATTTACAATTGTTTATGTATCTATTGTTTAGGGTTGTTGAAAGTGGTTACCCATCCCATGGTAAGGTCATCTGGACTGTATATATATTTAATAATTCACAATATCGATTTTAATCTAGAAATGTTAGGGAATGGGGTCTATGTTACTACTTTAAAGCTAAATTATACAAAACTGTTTATGTACTGTTTACAAAACTATGTTTAGGCATTATCTACATATTATTGCACATTCTTTACACATTATTTTAAGACGATCTCGTAACATTTATTAGGTATTTTTAATACAGATTTACTCTCGCTATAAAACTACATCTTAACTAAGTTTACATGTTGCCAACATTACAAAACTAATTTTACTATACAATAAGGTGGGGTGATCGGCTCATGGCTCGACCAATAGGAAGACGGAATTTTACAGTTCTTATGTATCTAAGGGTCCGATTGCACTATGATCACTTGTTCACTTTAGTTTTAACTGATTATTTTGATTTTTACACTAACACACACGAATCACTTTTTGAACTGTTTTTATCTGTCGCGAACATCTCTCCCGCCGTGCAGCGGAGTGAGGCGCGGCCGCTTGTGACGCTGCATCCTCCGGTGAGCGACACTACTTGGGTAGTGGCACTATTTTCTTCGTGGGGCGTTTGAGTACGCCCCCGGCTGTGCGCACCTCAACGGTCCGGATTTGACCGTCGGCACCTGGGTAGACTGCGGTGACTCGGCCCCTTGGCCAAGTGTTGCGAGGCAGCTGTCCGTCAGCGATCAGGACGGGATCGCCGACCGCGATGAGTGGCCCCGACCCACGGGGCTCCCGCCGGTGTTGCAGCTCGGGAAGGTACTCGCGTACCCAACGGCGCCAGAACATATCAGCGAGCGCCTGAGCGCGTCGCCAGTGTTTTTTGTGGTCGATGTCGGTTGAGTCAAACTCACCGAGTGATGGCAGTCGGGAGGAACCACCGAGTAGGATGTGGTTCGGAGTGATGGCCTCGGCGTCCTCGGGGTTCACGGAGACGTGTGTGAGGGGGCGACTGTTTACGGTGTGCTCCACCTCACACAACAAAGTACAGAGCACCTCTTCGGTTGGGTGGCGCTCATGTAAGACCGTAGTTAGGGCGGTCTTTACGCAGCGGACGAGGCGCTCCCATACACCCCCCATAAAGGGAGCAGAAGGGGTTATGAAGCGCCACACGATGCCTCGACGTGCAGCTTCGCGAGACATGGCCTCGCGCATCTCGCGGTCGGCACCGTGCATGTTGGTGCCGTTGTCTGAGTAGATCTCGGTGGGGCAGCCTCGGCGCGCAGCGAACCTCCGCAAAGCTAGGATTGCGGAGTCTGCGCTCAGGCTGGCGGCGAGCTCCAGGTGAACTGCCCGGGAAGTTAGGCAGGTGAATAGCGCCACATAGCGCTTCTGGTGCTGTCGCCCGACGGTCACGCTGAGTGGCCCGAAGTAATCGAGCCCGGTGTATGTGAATGGCCTGCGGTGGTGCGCAAGGCGAGTCTTCGGATGGTCGCCGGTGGCTGGCTTTGGCGGCTGTGCTTTTCGTATTCTACAACTTAGACATTTATTAATTACCGACTTTGTAGTCGGTCGGAGTCTCAGCACCCAGTAGTGCTGCCGGATCTCGTTGATGGTAATTTCTGTGCCACCGTGGTGTAGTCGGCGGTGTGTCCAGTCTATATATAGCTTGGTTATTTTGTGTTCGCCGTCAAGTATCGGCGGTCTCTTGACTGCAACGGACACCCCTTCTGTGGCTGCTATGCGGCTGCTTAGGACGATTACTTCGTCTTGAAGCTCGACACGGAGTTCTCGGAGTCTGCTATCTGATGGCATGTCTATATTATTTTTTAATCGTTGCACCTCTAGTGCGAACGAGTCGAATTGTATACATTTTATTAATAATTTTTCGGCGTCTCGGAGGTACTCGGCGGTGAGTATTCTAAATTTACGGTTACTATTGCTGGGTACAGCGGCCTGTGATACCGCTGGCCCTTTATTTAACTTCACCTGCTGAGTGTTGCGCCAGTCGGGATCCTTTTGTGGATTTTTTGTTGTCCTCTTGTAGGCCACCTGTTCTGTTCTTAACAGATCTATAAACTGTAGCACCCGAGCAGTGGTGCGTAGAAGTCTTTCCCATTTGGAAAATCTATTTACATCGGGTATGGCTGAACTTACTTTGACTGTTATGGAGGTGACTCGTTCCTCTCCCGTAGCCTCAGTTGGTGTAGGCTGCTCCATCGGCCATTCTGTCGTTTCTTTGTGAAGGAAGGCCGGACCGCTGTACCACTCGTGCTGCGAATTAAAATTAGTGGGAACGTCGCGAGTGGCAGCGTCTGCTATGTTAGACTTTGACGGGAGCCATCTCCAGTCTGTAGTTTTACTGTTTTCCTCGATGTCGGCTATGCGGTGTGCAACAAAAGGTTTATATGTTCTTGAGCCTTTCTTTATCCATGTAAGGACTGTCTTGCTATCTGTCCAATAGGTTATCGTATCTGGTTTCACGTTGTGGCTCTCAACAACGGCTGTAGCTAGTCGGGTTCCCATCACCGCGGCCTGTAATTCTAATCTTGGTATAGATGTAATCTTTAATGGTGTCACTCTTGCCTTTGCCACGACGAGGCTGACACTCACCTGGCCTTCGTGGGTTACAGTCCTCCAGTACAAAGCCGCGGCGTAGGCTGACTCGCTGGCGTCGGTGAAGACATGAAGTTGTAGTGACTGAGGGTCGGTGTATCCCAGATAACATCTAGGTATTCTGACGTCTTTTAGGGCCTTTAAATGTACTATCCAGGTCCGCCACTGGACCAAGAGTCTGTCATCTAGCGTCTGGTCCCAGTCTGTTCCTAGACGCCATGCTTCCTGTAGGATCTGTTTGGCTCGTATTGTTATTGGTGATGCAAGTCCTAATGGATCGTATAACGACATTATTATTTTTAAGGCTTCTCTTTTGGTGGGTGAGGTCTTATCTATCAAGTTTTCAGGTAGTCTGGCTAAATTCAAATTAAAACTAAGTTCGTCTGTAGACGGGTTCCACATTAGACCAAGGATTTTCTCTTCTTGCTCTTTCGAGTTTATGTTGACTATATCTGTGTGGCCTGGACTATCTTGTATCTGTTGGATGACAGTCGCGGAGTTTGAGACCCATTTTGTTAGTTCTAGTTTGGCTTTTCTATGTACGTCACGTACCTGTTTGGATATACGGACTGCTTCTGCCTCGGTTGGGAAACTGTGTAAATAGTCGTCCATATAGTGGCTGTCGACGATGGCTGCTACTGCTTCGGGAAACTGGGATGCGTACTGTCTCGCGTTCCAGTTTTTAACGAAGATTGCTGTACATGGTGAACTGGCTGCGCCGAATATTATAGATTTCATGCGGTACTCGGTCGGCGCGCCCTCCCGCCGGTCACCTCTCCAGAGGTATCTTAAGGCGTCCCGGTCTTCTGGACGTACCTGTACCTGCATAAACATCTCGGCGATGTCGGCGGTGACGGCGATTCGGTGACGGCGAAAGCGCATCATAACTCCTGGTAAGGACTGTAGTAGGTCTGGACCGGTGAGTAAAAAGTCGTTCAGGGACATCCCCCCTGACTTGGCGGCAGCATCATGTACAATACGCACCTTGTTGGGTTTGCTGGGGTTATGTACATCAAAATGAGGTAAGTACCAGGTCCTTCCTGGTGTGGTTTGTTTCGGAGCTTCTTCTGCATAGCCTTTGCTTAAAAGGGACTCCATCTGTGTTGCATACGCTGTTTTTAGGGCTGGTGTACGGTCTAGCTTTTTTTCTATACTCGTGAGCCTTCTTATGGCGTTCTGATAGCTATCAGGCATCACACTATCCTGTTTTCTCCATAGGAGAGCTGTTTGTATACGACCGTCTGTTAGTCGCGTCGTGTGTTGTTCTAATATGTTTTCTGCTTGTTTCTCAGGATCGGAATTCGGTCGGCGTGGGTTTAACAGAAGCGAATCAAGTGAAAAATATTGTTTCAGTTGATTGTCTATGCTGTCATCAGCGGCTGAGAGGCGATTAATAAAATGTACTGTTTGGCCTAGAATACTATTATAACATCCGTGTAAGACCCATCCTAGTGCTGTAAGTGAGGCGACTGGCTGTTGGCGGCTTCCCCGTTTGACGTAACTGGATATAAGAAGATGCCAGTTGTCTTGGCCTATGAGTACCTTAGGGGTTCCCGCTGTGTATATGAGTTGGTCTTTGATGTCCTGTAAATGTTCGCAGCCCTCTAGGTCGGACTCGGTGATGGTCTGGGATGACAGGTCTAACTTCGGTACAGTTTTCACGGATAATGGGATGCTAGTTCCGTCGAGGTTTCCTATGTATACTTCAACTCTTCGCGAGTTCGGAAAGTCGATGGCTGTGTCCCCTATGGTCTTGACTTTAAATGGGTCTGTTTTACCTCGGGCTCCCAGCTTGGCAGCGATGTCTTCGTCTATAAGTGAGATAGTTGATCCGTCATCTAGGAGAGCGTAGGTCAACAAATCTCCCGCCGGTCCTGAAAGTCTGACAGGCGCTATTTTCAGGTAAGCTTGTCTAGGTGATCTATAATTTGAACTGGCGACTGTCTCCTCATGCGTGTTTGGTTTTGTCTCTGTTGGTCTGCTTTTTTTCGTATAATGGAGTAATCTATTATGAGATGCAGTACAGTTATCAATTCCACATTTTCTAAGCTGGCATTTGTGATCCTGTTGACGTGTTCTTAAGCAACGGAAACAAAGTTTATGTTTTTTAGCGAGCTCCCACCTCTTGTCCGAGTTTCCTTTTCTGAATGTTTCACAGTTCGATGCGTAGTGTCCCTCAGAGTCGCATATACGGCATTTAGATGTAATATTCTCCCCAGTGTGCCTCTCAGTGGCATTAAATGCTCTCTGAGGGACACGCCGGGTCGTCTGGTAATCTCTGATGGTTTCAGCTGGAGCAAAGGCACTACAGAAACGGGCATATTCCGTAACGTACTCGCTAAAAGATGCTAAGTCAGGTGTGGAGTTATATTTCTCTGTATAGATTCGATACCATTGTACACGCAATGAGTTCGGTAGTTTTTCTGTTAGTATGCGTAATAATTCAGCATTCATTAAATAATGGCTCTTTTTCAACGCTTGAAGTGTGACGACGCTACTCCTAATGCGACTGGCAAACGTACAAATATCTTTAGGTGCTTCGGTGCATCGCGGTAATGCTCTCAGTTTGTCAGTTTCTGATTGGGCTATTGAGTCGGGTCGTCCGAATTGGAGTTCTAGTTCTCTTATAATATGATCTGGTTGTGCATTGGCTATCAGTTCTGAGCTAACGATTTCTAAAGCTCTGCCTTTAAGACTTCGTCTGAGCCTAGCTGTATTTTCTATATCATTAAAATAATTCTTAGTGGTGTCATATATTGCTTTAAATGATAACCACTCGGTATGTGACCCGCTGAATATGGGTAATGTCATTATGACCTTCGATGCCGATGGATACGAAAATGAAGACTCCATCGGTTTTCTATCAGCAAGTGCGGCTATAGCGGAAGTTAATTCAGATATAAACGGTTTTAACATATTGTTACTATTAGCTTGATCTATATAATGTTCTGTTACGCCCCCAGCCCGGGGCGCCGGAGCAGTCTGTGTATAAGGTTTCTCTATGTTTTCTATTGTACCCCCAACCCGGGGTACCAGAGGAGTCTCTTGTTGAGTCTCTTGATAAGCTGATGTATCCCCAACCCGGGATACCAGATGAGTCTCCTTTTGGAGCTTATTTAAATCTATATTTTCTATTGTACCCCCAACCCGGGGTACCAGAGGAGTCTCCTTTTGGAGCTTATTTAAATCTAGTTTCGGATTTGTGCCCCCAACCCGGGGCACCATAGGAGCTTCCAACTGAGGCTCTATTCCGTGGGTCTCCTTCTGGAGGTGTCCACTTACTATACGTGGTTCATTGCCGAGTCGTATCGAGGGCGAACCTTCTTGTAACCACGAACGAACGTATTCTGTTCTAGAATGGGCATCATCATCATAGTCAGTGTCATCGGCCGATTCTTCAGCCCTACGTAAGGTAACTTCAGCTAACTGTAATTTAATTCTGAGCATATCCTCCTGTGCCTTCAACGCTCGTTTGCGCGCCATCGATTTATTATGCAAAGAGGATCTAGATCTTATAGTAACGCCTGGTTCACGGCTCACTGGCTCAGTTGTACGTACCCCTTCTATCTGTTCAACAGGGCGTAACGTATTGTCTGATCTATTCTCTCCCAGAGACCACGGCTGTTTACTTAAATCTGTTTGCGTCTTAGCGCTGGAGGGCCGTGGTGTACTGGTTGAGGGTTGAGCCATGGACGATGGCGCGCTTACCTCTGATCCAACTGGTACTGATGGAGAGCGTGGAGGCTGCTCGTGGCGCAGGATCGGGTCTCGTGTCTGCTCTGCTGCTTTGCCTTGAGATCTGGTGGTCGGCATGTTGATCACTGACACTGTTTCACTTACGTAGGTTTACACAAAGTCGACAGTACGCACAAAAAAATATTACTGTTTATTTTACTATTTACTGTTTATAAGTACTGTCTAAATGCGAACGACTGTTATTAATTCACGCACTACTATTAACTGACGCACGAACGACACTGAGTTTATACTGAACTGTTTGTTTATTTTACTGGCTTTTTAAAACGTAACGTGCACTGAGTTTATTTTTACTGTTATATACTTTACTATATAATCACGCACACGTAACTGTTAACTGTACTAACTGACTGATACTGAACGAGTATAAAATCGCGCACACGTAACTGGCACTATTTACTGGCTTATATAATATGGTTATAAACACATATCAAACTTTTACTGACGTAACTTATACTGAACGGACTTTTAACGTATTTGACTCTATTTAAAATTATAAAACACTGACTCTAATACTGTTTAGCAACACTGACTCTAACTATTCCTATTAGATTAATTCTAATTGGAATATAAAAATGCTGAAATAAATGGGTTAGACACACGGAAATCAACAATAGCTATGTGCGATTTATCCGACCGGAAGCTGACCTTACGGAACAGCAACGCTTTCTGCCGGCTCGCAATGGACACAACGGTCTGGATGGACTAGACTTAGAATATGCGATACGTCCGACCGGAAGCTGCCTATACAGACAGCGACCCTATGTGCCGGCTCGCAATTCAATCGTCAGATCGCAGGTACCAGATCCGGCTCGCAAGGACCAGAAATATATCCGGCTCGAATGGACCAGAAATGTAGCGGACGGCCTCGCGCGGGTGTCAGAAACTGTCTCGCGACAGAGTTGAACACCACTGGTCGGCTTAAGTCCGTGTCTACATGGGTGATAAGCGATTGACCGTTGGTATCAGTTTGCACACTTCCCTGCCCTGAGGTAAAGGTGGACTGTAAGCTATAGTGAACGAGTGCAGGAAAGTGGTTTCCGTGCGTCTCTACTGATAGCTTGAATCAGCCAGTTACGGCCCGATTCCGATTTGTTTCCTGAAAATGCCAATAAAATAAAACAATAATATTCCAAGGAATAGTTATGTTCGGGATTATCGGCCCATTCAGGGTGTAGCGTCTGAGACAAAGTCTCGAAGACCACTACTGGCGACTCGGCTAAGAATTCGCAATTTGTTTACAGATCGCGCCAGCTTAGGTACTCCGAAACTTTACCTTAACGAGGGCCGCTAATTCCGAGAACGTTTTTATTCATTTTGCACAACTGTTTTTTTTCTATTGTTCACAACATTTTTCTTATTCTAAATTTATATCTATTTACAATTGTTTATGTATCTATTGTTTAGGGTTGTTGAAAGTGGTTACCCATCCCATGGTAAGGTCATCTGGACTGTATATATATTTAATAATTCACAATATCGATTTTAATCTAGAAATGTTAGGGAATGGGGTCTATGTTACTACTTTAAAGCTAAATTATACAAAACTGTTTATGTACTGTTTACAAAACTATGTTTAGGCATTATCTACATATTATTGCACATTCTTTACACATTATTTTAAGACGATCTCGTAACATTTATTAGGTATTTTTAATACAGATTTACTCTCGCTATAAAACTACATCTTAACTAAGTTTACATGTTGCCAACATTACAAAACTAATTTTACTATACAATAAGGTGGGGTGATCGGCTCATGGCTCGACCAATAGGAAGACGGAATTTTACAGTTCTTATGTATCTAAGGGTCCGATTGCACTATGATCACTTGTTCACTTTAGTTTTAACTGATTATTTTGATTTTTACACTAACACACACGAATCACTTTTTGAACTGTTTTTATCTGTCGCGAACAGTGTATATTGTTCTTGGTCTATATAAATGACCTACCCAAATCACTAGACCCGGAAAAGGCATTACCCGTCCTATTCGCAGACGACATCTCGATTGTAATGCAATGCGATGGTAAAATAAATCACGACACCATAGTGCAGAATACTCTCCAAACTGTGACAGAATGGTTACAGGAACACAATTTAGAGATAAACTCGAATAAAACCAAAATCATACAGTTTAGATCATACAACAAGCCTCCCTTAAATTTAAACATAACACACCAACATACACCTTTAGAAGAAGTCAAAACATTCAAATTACTCGGAATAAACATAGACACACACATTAACTGGAAAACACACATAGAACATGTCAAGGCTAAATTATCGAAATTCACATACGCCCTTTTCCAAATTAATAAAAACACAAACACACAAACTGCCTTATCAGCCTACTACGCACATGCATACTCGTGGTTGAGGTACGGGGTCATGCTTTGGGGAAATAGTGTTGATGTAAACGATCTGTTTATAATACAAAAAAAGTGTATCAGAATATTAGCACAAATAAAAAACACAGAAAGCTGTAGACCCTACTTCATTGAGTATAAAATATTAACACTGCCATCTTTATACATATTTGATATATGCACATTTGTCTACAAGAACATCAATAGCTTCAAAACAAAGCAAGACATTCACAACATAAACACCCGACACAAAAAGCGACTACACCTACCGCCTTCGAGAATTAAAATGTTAAATGAAAGTCCATACTATATGGCAGTTAGACTGTTTAATAAACTCCCAGACGATATCAAACTTCAGGAAAGCATGACACTCTTCACTAATAAACTTAGAATATATTTGATTGGAAAATGTTATTATTCTACAAAAGATTATTTAGAAGATAAGTAATTACAAATGACCCGGATTTAATCCACCGGCTGACTATGACATTGAGAATTAGGTAGGTGCCATGCTAAAGGGTATGGGATTCGCATTTAAATATTATCCTTAAAAAAATTAACTATTGTGTATTGTGTGTTGACATTAGAAATTCATAAAATTTAAATTATCTTGATTCAATTTAACATTTTCTTATTATTTATTTATAACCATTTTTTGTATTCAATTTGACTCTAATCGAATTTGACATTTGATGAAGTAGTTAGGTATATTAATCACTAGCTGTTACCCGCGACTTCGTCCGCGTTTAGTTCGGAATAGCTCAAACTCATTATTAAACATGGTGGAAGATTTTCATCCCAACTGGAACGGAAGTACTGGAAATAGTGAAGTGAATTTACGCAAAGGAAACATTTATTTATTTAAAAAAAGAAACAAACTGTATTCAAATCATTTCGAAAACTCGCTTGACATCTTCCACCTTGTATTTTTAAATTAAATATTATGAAGACAGTCTTTTGAGTGACTGACTTATAAATACAGGGCTAAACTACTGAAAACTACGAAAATTGACAGACTTCTTCTATGGGCTTGGCAAATATTGCGGAAGTATTTTGAAAAATTCAACATTTTGCTGCCGAAATCATTATCAAGTATGTGATGAACATTGTTATATGTGGACTTGGTAATGTTCACCAGTTTTAATGGTTTAAATATTCTTCCTTCCTCCCAAATTCTCAAAACATGCTGCCACCACTTACGAACTGAACAAATTAAATTAAGTACATCAAGTATCACACAAAATAGTTTCAAGAAAACCCGGTGCCTTGCACGCCCTGAGCAGTGAGCAGTGGTTCTCTTCTTTGCCGAGCCAATGGTGGGTAGTTCCAGTTTAATGATAAATTCCATCGACCACAGTCACATCGTTGTTCATTGCTTTACACGCTTTACGGTAGATAAGAGGGGCGCTGTGGGCAAGACAGCAAATACAGCATTGACTGGGATGGGGTCATATAGCCTCATTTTGCTATATATTCCTTGTATTGGTAAGCTTGTTTCCAGCAGATGATGTAGATACTTCCAAATTGATACTGGAGTTGATGTCCACGTGGCGGATTTTTTTGGTCTGATGAAATTTAACGGAACTGAGTGTTTCTCTGTCCACATTCAGTCTCTTTTATATAATAGGAGCAGCGGTATCTTTTATATACCTAATACATAGGTTGGCTTCTCCTGGCGTACTGTTATCATTTCTGGGATAGATTTATCTACGTATTTACTATTACATACCTACTTATTAGACGGAATCGATAATATCGCAGCGGCGTGCGTTGGTAGTCATCAGGTCACTAACATTGTATAATGTCTGCAGTTGCATAAAGACGTTGTCTCTCTGGCTGTATTATACCATTTCTACCGCATCACGGCGAGTGAAAGAGCCTATTAGGAGTCTTTCAACTAATCTATCCTTCCTTCCGTCAGTCACATACGGTAGAAATAATGCCACCTCGAACCAAGCTGTTCGGAACTTCATTTCTTTATCAGGCGGTTAAGAACTGTATTGCTCTGCCCACACATGTGTTTTCTTCTTTTTAAGATCCGGAGTTTTTTTATATAGGACACGTCAATTTAACTTCACCTCGAATGATGTTAAGCTAAAGGCAAAGACTCGGAAATAGGGTCACCATTATAAACGTGTACCATGTTAACAATGGTGGCACTCATCTTTATGGGATCATCAGAAGCCTTTTCACGCCCCCCTTTAAGGACCCGGGACTGTAGGAAGAAGTAAACCGTGAGCTGACAGGGATTTCAGGTCTTAATGGGGCGACATAGGAATGGGTCACCAAACCGCTTGGTTCTTGATGGAATATTCTAATCCGTATGTGGATGACATCTGAGCCTTGCATGCGTTGTCCTGTGTAGGAAAGGAGAGGGTGGAACCAATTGGAATAGCTCATCAGAACATTCACCATGGTAGAGACGGTAATACGATAGGAACAGTTGTTCCTATCGTATTACCGTTGTTCCTATCGTATCTCCCAGAATACTTAATGTGCTTCAGAGAAGGTGCAACGATTTACTTCCTCCATGAGCGCGGCTTTGATGGTGATAGCTTAGGCTACCCATCACCCTAGCCGAAGCAATCTCTGCTCTTCACGTTGAGACCGCCTATTTATGATAGGTAACCAAGGCAGGTATACTTGGGTACCTAACCCCAGAATACCCCCAATGCCCCATTCCTCTGTCAAATTTTAATCGGTTTGATTCCAATATTGCGCTTGCCCCGATGTGATGGAATCGGTATCAATGGGGGATACCAGTTTCAGTTTTATGTCTTCTCAGGCGGGTGGGACCACTTTTTCATTCTCCGAAATGAAAAATTTTGTATAGGTAGATCTAAGAATATTATATAATAAGTTCTACTATTACTGTCACACAGCCTAGTTTTATGTACTACCTATAGAATACTAAGCATCGAATTTATATTTCACTTCAAATAAAACTATAAATACAATAAAATACAACAAATACACAATAAAATAAAAAAGTTAAACAAAAGTAAATAAAAAACCATATTTTTTTTTATCTTAGATGGATTCGAACGCGACTCAGCTAAGTTATAAATCCACCGCAGACGTACTGAGCCACAGTTACCATGAAATCATAGTGTGAAATAGACGTTTACATATTATGTCATAAAAACATTCTGTCCCATTCCTTATTATAATAGCGTGATGATATTAGTTATGAAAGCCAGGAGTCTTTTTACCGAACCAGCGGCTAACTAATTTGTTGGATTCGAGAGAAAATCGTTCGAGAATAATGTGAATTCTATCGAGACACCTGCTGTGCCGAAGATTCTGCAGTAACCTGACCTGACTTGGCTGAGATGTAGAACTCTGGCCTCTCGAAGTTCTTCAGATTCCTATTACCGAAATAATATCTTCTTGTAAGCATTGTTGCTTCCTTATTGGTTCGATCTATTCACACAATCACAAATTTTTAGCCGTGATATGCTATTATTGACATAACTTTTTTATTTATGAACCGATTTCAATAAAACAAACACTAAATGTTAAGTGAAGCCTACCACAATATATTAGTGAAAACCGCAACCAAATCCGTTCAGCCGATTCTGAGATTAGCGTGCACAAACTCACAGACAAACAGAGAAACAGAGAAACAGAGAAACAGAGAAACAGATAAACAGATAAACAGACAAACAGACAAAAATTCCAAAAATCGTTGATTTGGCTTCTATTACGTTTATAAAGTCCCCCTATAACAATTTTTCTCATTTCCTTTCCATGTACAGACATCGATCGTTTACAGATTTATTATATGTATAGATAATGTGATTGTATTTGACATCTCTTTATTATTTCATACTATTGTAGTTTTTAACACTCAGAAGACATGAATAAATATACTGAAATATAAAATAAGCGACCTCAATATTGCAATGTCTGGAAAAGGCGCTAAGTTCTAAGTACTGAAATATAATTATTGTAAGATCTATGTACACTTAGTAGGCAATAAATGATTTGATTTGATTTGATTTGACTTTGCGGAGCCGTCCCAGAGATGTGAGCAGTATTCCACGCAGTAATGTAATGAACCCACCGAGGTGTTTAGGATCCAATAACAACTTCACTTATAAGCAGGTAACCTGCTGATGGATGGACTAGATAGAATCTGACGCAGGCTTCGCGAGTTTGGCAGTTCAGACAGTTTTAATATTGTTAGGTGAAGTAAATCGTGAGCCTAATCTTCTTCTTCATCTTAGCGCATCCGAAACTTTCAGCTTGGAGTCTGGGGTCCGCTTTACCAGTCTTACCGCGGATTTGGCTAACCTTCGATATTTTCAGTGAAGCGATTGCCATCTAACCTCCACAACCCAAAGGTAATATCGAAGCATTGCAGCTAGATCAATTGTTGGAGTTTTGAGGGCTCCAACTACCTGTAACGACTGCCATAGATGTTAGTATGGCAACCGGGATTGACGGCTTAACGTGCTCTCCGACGCACGACCAGAATGGTCTGGTCGCCATAGCTACAAATATTTATTTGCATTGAGTGGCGATCGAACCCGCGCCTCCGGCGTAGCGTCCGCGTTCACTACCGCTACGCCACGGAGGCCGTCTGTAAATCGTGTCGTCGTCGTCTTAATAACTGCTTAGAAAAAAAAAAGTTTAATTTTCAACGTTAACCATTTTTATTCAGTTTTTACTTAAAAATTGCAAGAAATAATTAAAGCGCTCGTTATTTTAAGTTGTCCGTTACACATTAGAGCCGCAAGTTGTGGGGAAAATGAAAATATGTTGTATACATAGATCCGTAAAATGCTCGCTCCCGCAAGACATGGTACGACGCCACCCTCGAACGTAGAATATATGAAACCCCTACTACTGAAACCGATTTTATGAAGTCGATGAACAGTGAAGTGAATGAATGAAATGAATAATTATCCTTAGGGAACGTTCATATCTGACGGAACTTGCGTCGCGTATTATCGGTCGCGTAACGCCAGAACAGACAAATGTATAGAAAAACACTTGACCGTTCACACTCAACCGATGTTACGTTAGTGCGTCGAGTGATAATACGCGACGCAAGTTCCGTCAGATATGAACGTTCCCTTATGAATAAATGAGTTATTAAGTTATGAATACTTATGAGTTGTGAGTGAGAGAACTCGATCAACCTTGCTGTTAATTGCCAGTCCGAATTAAACGGATGTGACTTTGATTTTTGAACTAGGGACTGTGTTCACTAAGGATTTTTAAGACTAAGCAGTCTCTTTCATATTTTTGTTTCAATACATACTTAATATTAAATATGCTAACCATGTGGAAGCAATCGGCTGATGGCAATAAAGTCGTCACTTATTACGTTGATCATAATGTGGTGAAATATAAACATATATAATAAATATGGGTACACCTCTGTATGCATCTTCAAGCACTGTGCAGAGCCTAATTCGAAGCCCCTTTTCATGTCATAAAATAGGGAGGCTCCAGGAATCCGGTAGAGATTCATTGTAACATGACTTACTATATTCTAAAGTGTTATTATATACATAACATGTAAGCTCAAATTAGTTTACTAACGTGCATCTATATTTTCAGCAAACACAAGGAATTAGAAGTCGATTCAGTTTCTAATCCACTATTTTTATCAATTTTTTTTTATCGAAACTTTTGGTAGGGGCAACGTCAAAAGCAGAAGAGGCCTAATTGTGCGTCTAAAAAGTGTACATGCGGTCGGACATGCCGTGTGTGGCGCAGCTCCTTTTGATGTGCCGCGGTCGCCGACCCCATTCAAAGACTTTTTTTATGTTTGCAGATATATTTTTATGTTTCACTGTATTTAATGTCTGTGGCTGATAATCGTGCGAGGGTAAAAGGACAAAGAGAATGAAGTCTTTTGAGGAAGATGGTTTTCCGAATAGAAAAATATCTGAACAAAACGATTTTAAACGATAAGGAAACTCATGTCGTGCTTTTCCAAACACGAATGTGCCAGCTCAAGTCGGGAAGTACCACAAAGTACATAACATAAACTCACGCTTGTATTCCCCGAAGGGGTAGGCAGAGGTGCTAGCACCTACATTTAGCCAGTTTATGTTTTTCGGTCCCAATGTAATAGGTGGCGAGCCTATTGCCATTAACCGGGCACTTATAAACCTGCGATAAAAACACACATCGAAAAGCATCGAACAGTCATTGGTGTGTGCCATGGTATACCTGGGATCGAACCCGAGACCTCGTCTCAGCAGTCCATTACCCATACCACTAGGCTACCGAAGAAGTACAGCCATTGACAAAACGTTGTATTAGTATAGTACAGTCAGCATCAGATCGATCGATGAACAAAGTGCTCAAAATGATCTTAGTTCCTTGGATTTCCTCCCTTCCTGGTTGACTGATTGTTCTGATATTTGGTACACACCTTTAGTTCGGACGATAATACAATTTAGATCTGAATGAATTTTTTATAGCATTTATTATGCTAACTTTTAAGTTCGAAAACAGGAAAAAATTAAATGCTCAAGTGAGACTCGAACTCACGACCTTTCCCTTACAGGGGGAATGCTCTTCCAACTGATCTATTGAGCAACACCTGAATCATGTCAAATTTTCCTTCTCTTTATATCCGCCAAATATTTGAATGAAATTTTATAGCATTTATTATTATGAATCATCAAAATTCAATATTTAACAATGGTTGAAAAATCATTCATTGTTTCCAACAGTTCGTAAGAATGTTGGTATATGGCTCCACCGTCGCCCTTAAAGACGGATATATAGAGAAGGAAAATTTGACATGATTCAGGTTTTTATAGATTTAGATCATTAAAATAGTTTTATTTGCTCTTAATACCTTAGTTTAAGGATCATTTTGAGACTTTGTAGTTAAGATAATTCTGACGCTGAACATGAACTTGTATTCCAATATACAAAAAAAAATTTTAGTGCTAAGCAGTTTTGTTATTGACTTCACAAACTCATTCTCACAAACTTTTATTTTTATATTTAGTTTCACCTGACCCTGTCTGTATGTCTGTAATCAAATCTGCATACTAAATTGGACCCACTTCCTTTGATTTGACCCAATTCGATTGAGCTGTTTCGCATACTTATGTAAGTTTAGTGACAATGAAATATTATATTATTGTACTAATGAACTTATACCATGATGAACCTCGAAGGTGACACCATCGTCCATCATCCCATCACCCTACCTTCCTTTTAGGCTACCGCGTTTGGGTTCGACAGATTGAGGAGTCTAGAGGAGTATTTTTGTCTTCTAGATGATACTCAGCGGCGACAAAATGCAGTGTCGGTAATATGTTAGTTTGTATAGTCGATAAAAGAGACACACAACTTACATTTGGCTGTTTGATGAAATGGCTACATTCTCGTACGACCCACAAGTTTGGACCTGCGCACAAAATTCTTCGTATGACCCGATTTTATGTACGTCTACGACCACAAAAATTAAATGTACTAAAATGGCTTCGATCAAATAATCCATTGTTTGAATAGCGAGTATATGATGTTGTAGCACTTCGCAAAAATATCTTATGCGACGCGGCCACGGGTAGTTGATTTTGTTATCTGATCTGATGATCGTTTCTATTTATTATTTTTTCAAAGTAATACTTAATTAGAAAGAAATACCTGATAATCAAAAGGAATCTAAACACCAATCGAGGTTATAGTCGTAAAACAAGAGGTAAATGTCATTCGTTTGCAATAAAACGCAAACCAAAGTTGATGTCAAAACGCGTCAAAATAAAACAAAGTAAATATCAAAGCCGTAAATACGAGGATATGTGGGGAGGATACGAAAACGTATGATAACAATTTCCAATTTCAAACACTCCCGAACCGAAGGCTCAAGTTCTCATGCCTTTGTAAGTAGGCTTTCGCGCCGTACACCACGCCGTATTGAAAAAATATTACATAGTTATATAGGGTGTCTCTAAATTTATATACGAGTATGTATGCAACCATAAAATATGATTTTAACTACGTTAGAATATGTATACTCTGGCTTATACTCTTATAGGCAGAAGATAAAAGTAAAGTCATAATTATTATCTTAGCGTTGTTCCCGGTGTCATCTGAGGCTGCCACTCAGGAACCCTCTACCTTGGGCTGACCCCTGAAAGTACAGCCTGCGTAAGAGCCAAGCCCGTCAATCAGGTGAGGTTGGATTGCATTGGTCTTGGTTAGGCTCCACATACCTATAGATAGAAGTCCATTAAATTCTATATTTCATCAACTATGTTTTTCCATTCTATGGCAGCGAAACCATTTTGTACCATATTCAACGAATAAAGACTGACTTTGACTTTGAAAGGTAAGTTATTTTTTCATCGCTGTATGTTTACTGCCGGAAGGAAAATAATCTTATTTCTCAATCACTTTTTCAAAAGCACAATCAAAGTAAGTCTGGATAATAGATATCCTACAATAATCCATGAACGAATACACAATAGGGAACACATTCTCTACATCTTAAGTTTTTAGCGAATGACTTACTACCCTCAACGCTAGATTGTATATTTAACGAGTAACTATTTAGGTATAATCATAATGAAAAAAGGAAGACATAAAACTTAGTAGGAACAGCCTATATATAGCAGGATCATTTCGGTGTATCGAGCTATCAACTTTTACGATTTTATTTGCAAAAGGCCCGTGTAATTTCATATTATCGTGGACGAAATCTCTTGCAGCGATTTTATGCGCCCGCGTATGTCAAATCGTAAAATTCAAATGAAGCATTCACGCTCTGTGATATTATATTACGAAGATATAACATGATGAATGTTGATACCCATGGCCATAACTCCTTTAAACAATGTTTTAATAAATCCATATTTTACTCACGTCTTTTTCCTTTGAGAGTAGGCAGGGACTATAGAGGCTAGTGGATAACAATTGGTATCTAACTTAGGGCCGGTTCAACCAAACGCGAATAAAGTTTATTCCTAGAATAAACAGTCAATATGTGGGTGATATTGGCTGTTTAGTCAAGTGGGAATAAACTTTACTTGCGTTTGGTCCAATGTACCATAAGGACATTAACACATTGTAAGATCAAGCAACGCTAGTTAGATTGGTGTCAGAATTGCTGACCATCCTTAAGACGTTGAGACCCTTCCGTGTATCCGAAAGCACGATTAGCTATCGGTTCCGGTTACCATAGGAACACCTATGGTATTCGTTAGAGCTCGAGGTAGTTGGATGTCTAAAAACCTCCGAGGATGATGATTAGGCAGATATAAAAGCTTATATACATACATACATACATACAGACTCGTACTCTCGGCAATTGAGACCCAAGACGGCGGGCGGTTTTAGTTGGTTTGTGTCCGATATAACCACTCCCGGCAGTTCCAATAAAAATGTGCTGCAGGATTAAAGTACACAACACAATTTAATACCTAGAATACTAGAACCAGGGGTAAAATAAGGCAAGACAATAGATAGTAATCTTTTTAGTGGAGAGAACAATGCTTACCAGTAACAATACACAAAGCAAGAATTTACCTCTTTGTGAAATGTTCTAGAAATCGCAACCAAACAGAGAATTCGATTTAATCTATAACTTTGAAAATAAACTTGGCCTCGTTTCTGTGGCTTATCTTTAGCAGTCAAAAGTTTATATAAATAAAATGTATTTTTAAAATCAGATACAAATTTTACATTCACATATTTCGTATGATGAATTATGATAACATTCCCATAGGAACCTTCTTCTCCGCATCAGTGCCGTTGTGGAGAAGCTGTCGACTAGTCGTGCTCCAGGAGCGCTGGGCAAATTCCGCCTCCAGCGTCTCTATTCCAGGGATAAACTTAGGCGTTATATTATTGCAGACTGTAATCTATTCCTGTATCTGTAATGTAATACTTGTACTAATGTAAGGTAATATTTCGATATTTTCACAAACCATATAATCTATACTAATATTATAAAGCTGAAGAGTTTGTTTGTTTGTTTGTTTGTTTGTTTGAACGCGCTAATCTCAGGAACTACTGGCTCGAATTGAATTTTATTTTTGTGTTGAATAGACCATTTATCGAAGAAGGCTTTAGGCTATATAACATCACGCTGCAACTAACAGGAGCGAAGAAACAATGAAAAATGTGGTAAAAACGGGGAAAATTATTCATATTTGAGGGCTTCCGTTGCGTGCGCTGCGAAAACGGTTCAAGATACCAAAAAAATATGTATGAAATAATTATTCCTCTTGAAATGATCTAAAAAAATGTCCGCGACAGTATATGTCTATCTTTTAAGATTAACTCACTAGAACCGTTTTTATGGTAATCAAATTTGGTCGAAATTAATGCAATATTACCAATTATTTGTTAGAGTTGTATCAACATAATAATATTCCAAACTAGCTGACCCGGCGAACTTCGTACCGCCAATTATTTTCCACCCGCGTGGTGTCCGATCCCGTTCCCGCTGCACCCTCTTATACAATGATATAGTTATCTAAACAGCAACAGAAAAACCACACTGTCACTTCTGCGTAGGTATATGCCGATGCCAGCCGAATTTGTTGACATTAATGATCACTGCTCCGTTCCCTTGAGTAGTAGCGTGATGATATATAGCCTATATGTTAATCCAGGGTATAACCTATATACATACCAAATTTCAACCAAATCGGTCCAGCCGTTTATGCGTGAAAGAGTAACAAACATCCACACATCCACACATCCATTCTCACAAACTTTCACATTTATAATATTAGTAGGAAGTAGGATAAATGTGTTGTTGATTAAGAGTATTTAATTGTAAACAAAATTGTCTTTGACATTACTTAATTTCAATGAACATCTTAGGAGATATTACAATTTAAAAATAACTCCGATATAAAATTCACACGCGCCGCATGATGAGCAAAACCTGAGTTTAAGCATACAGTTAGCTTACCTTATTTTCGTTTTACGGTAATTCTTTTGACATATATTATATCCGATTAAATACAGGTAAAAATAATTAGATTCCTAATTATTAACCTTACGTTTGTTTTTTTCTTGGTTACGAGTTACGGTTTGGTTAAGTTTTCATTTCCTACGTTCTTTCTTCGTCACTATAATGCCTAGAAAAAGAACTCAGCTTTCTCGGCAGACTGCTACTGCAAAGCGGCTGCGAGTTTTGCGCAGCAATGAAACAGGATGAAAATATGCATAGGTTGGCTACTCAACGAGCAATTAGTGAACAAAACCGTGCTAATGAATCGATCGTTGAACGTTCGCAGCATCTAGCCTCACGAAATTTCCGAACTTCGGCAAACCGACAACGGGAACAAAGTGCTGAACGTTCTCAACGTTTATCTTTACAAAATTCCTGAACTTTGATAAACCAAGAACGGGAATCAAGCGCTGAACGTTCTCAACGTTTAGCCTCACAGAGTTCTCGAACTTTGGTAAACCGATTGCGGGAATCAAGCGCTGAACGTTCTCAACGCTTAGCTTCACAGAGTTCTCGAACTTTGGTGAACAGACTACAGGAATCAAGCGCTGAACGTTCTCAACGTTTAGCCTCACAGAATTCTCGAACTTTGGCTAACCGCGATCGGGAATCAAGCACTGAACGATCCCATCGATTAGCACAGCAAAATGTACGATCAGCAAGAAATAGAACTCGCAGGCAACTTAATTTATTAAATGCTGCGTTTGCTTATGATTGTACCCTTGACTATACTGAGCTAAATGATATTGATATTGGCAGAATGGATAAAATATGCAACTTATGCCAAGCAAAAAAATGGGCGACTGAAGCTTTAAAATAATTATGTTCTTTTAAAAACCTAAAAACTAAATTGTCTAAAATAATAACAGAAATTGATGCGGACAAAGTCGTGGGTAACAGCTATAATTTATAAAGCTTAGGAGGTTGTTTGCAAAAATAAATATGATGCCCAAAATAACTATTCCACGCGGACGAAGTCGCGGGCACAGCTAGTCTTAAATAATTGCAAAATAAATCTTAAGTGAAGTTCTTACACTTCATGAAAAAAATACTAAAATAAATTTAAAATTTAAAAACCTCTGACACTCACCATCCCCACTTTAACTCCCATAACTTTTAAAAGGCTCAACCGATTTTTATCAAAAAAACTAAATTGAAATCGCTTCATCCGTTCAGTAGCTATGATCAGACTGACAGACAGACAGACGAACTTATAACACCCCTCTCTTAGCTTCGGGGGTTAATAAAATAAGCCGAATTTTCATGAGATAACCAATATTACATAAATAGAGATTATCATGAGATTATCTTATAAATAAGAATTTAAGACATTCGCATCCCATTTCGTATTACACGCCGGCAACAAATTAAAATTTTCCGGGCGACCAAATTATAAAGCGGGCTGTTCCAACGTTTAGAACAAAACAAAACATAGCCCAAGGTATATGTATCCCTTTTATCAGACAGATATAGGCACCCTCCTTGTTCCAAGGGATTCCGTTAAGCTGCCTTAAGCAACGTACGTCCAATCTAGGGAGATCTTCGGAGGGCAAACGACGCACACTGGGGCAAGATACCCGATTTTATGGCAAAAAATACAAAAACTATAAATCGATTTTGAACTACCCTCAACTGATTTCTAATAAACCATAGACCAATGCTTCATGTGACGCTGCTAAATTGACATATAACTTACACGCACTTCTGTGATAGTTGACTTTTGTAGGTAGTTGTGACACTGCGACTGATACTAAAATAAATTATATTTGTTTTAATTGTGTTGTAGTGATATTATCATAGAAAATTACTTAAATTAAGCTATGGAACCTTCAAGTTCAGGTATGTGACAATATTTTAGCAACATTTAATTTGGAATTAGGGTACAGTAAACATATAAATTCAAGGTATATATTTACTATATTACAATTTTCACTAAATTCAAAAACAGGTAAGGTTATCGTTATGATCTCCTTTGAATTCTTGTTTAATTTTTTGTTGTAATCAACTAATGTAGTGTTAACTTTTCGAAACTAAAAAAAAAACCTGCTACCATGCTGCTACTTTAAAAATTAAAGCGATTTTTGTAGTTTGCAATAAAATTTTCATTTTGTGAAATTAAATATTTTGTTCTAGGAACAAGTTCAAACACCATTTTTATAACCAGAAATGAACTTGTTAGTATAATGCGATGCTCGGGAGAAGCAAGCTATGAAGCACAATTAAATTTTTTGATTCATGAGTTGCAAACACGTACCAAACATGATTTTATTACTTTAAATAAGAAATTATCAAAATTTAAGTATGAATTTAGGTCAAAATTGTCCAAGGCTTGTAGAAACAATGAAAAATAATATACTGGAAATAATTTCCTGTGCACTGTTGCCTATTGGACAGTTGACGGAAGAGTCACAAGAAGCTAGCAACAAGGACTTCAAACGGTACAGGGAGCACAACTCAAGAAAATGTAGTCGTGAGAAGTCCAATAGCGACATTTTAATTTTTTTTTTATTGAGTTCGGACCCCTCCATTTCCAGCAGGTATAAGCCGAAAAAGAAAAATCCTCAGAATCTTCCACAAGAATTGTTGTGTTTATTAAAAGATCCATTTTGCGACATAACTCGCACCCATTGTGTGAATGATGATGATGATGATGATGATGATGACGGTGCATAATATTCAACAGGTCCATATTTTACAAAATGTATAATAATATAATATATATTTGGAAGATTCTTTACGAATTCGTTTCATTAAGGTTACAATTAATTTAATATATAAGTACACACATACATATATATGTATATAAACATTTTAATGTATTTAAATAACTATCTTAGTAATAGTTTGCACCCATAACAGCAATTTCAATAGGCTATATATTTAATGCCAAAGAAAAGGGTATCCTGCCCCAGTGTGCGACGCTAAATTTTGGATGTATAAGTGAGCGAGGAATTTGTACGAGGTGGTGTTTAATTTGCTTGTTTTTGTTTTGGACTTTCTTTTAATATTTTTGTGTGTAGATATACAAAATAGTAAAGTATAATTATATGATGTAGTAGGTATAGTTATATAAAAATTATTCTGCTTCTTTTAGTTACGCTGTAACTTAGGACGACTTTAACTACTTCACTAGTCTTTTGCATAAAAGTTTTCTAATACTTTGAAGAAGGTTCTTATGCATACTCGGGATAATGTGGCTACATACCAGTGAACGAATTTTTAAAATCGGATCAGTAGTTACGGAGCCTCTTCGCTACAAACAAACAGATCTTTCTTCTTTATAATATTAGTATAAATATCGGAAACTTAACGACCATTTAGTATTCTACGCAGATGAAGCTGTGGGCTACAGCTAGTATAAGTATACATAATGTTCGAAGTAAATTGGGTAGAGAAGTGAAGTCAAGCTAAAATTGACCTGCTTTGACTAGAGCTCTCTTTCACTCATCCAGTGATAAACCTGGTTATAATACTCTCTGTGCCAGTTAAATATTAGTGCCAGGATCTTTACGCTTCAAGTACAGAGGTTCAATCGATAGTGTTTATGCGATAAGACATAAACTGACACAAACCTTAATAATGTATGTAGTTTGGTTTCTTTTGAATTCCAATGTGTATTCAAAGATGAAAGAAAATTTCGTATATAAAAGTCACTTTCGCCTACTTCACGATCTGTGATGTGACGCCACGCCGCCTCGTATACAAATATGAGGAAGTTTTCTCATGAATGCCTCTGGATATTGCTACGATTGATTCTCATATGAGGTAGGGAAGTGCGAACGAGGTGGGTAATATTCCAAAAAAGGAACTTCTTTTTCAGATACATAACGGAATTATGGCTTTGCATATGGTTAACTTCGTTCATAATCAAAAAGATTTTGGCAACGTAAGATTTAAGTACTACTCTGTCAAGAAAGTACCGGGAAAAAATCAATAATACACAAAAAAAAATTTATTCATCCAAATTTATTTTATCACCTTCAAAGTATGCTCCTTCAGAAACGATACACTTACGCCAACGAATAATCCAATCATCAAAACATTTTTTAAACGCTGTTTCCGGAATTGAGTTCAGTTCTCGCCACGAATTCTCCTTTATGTCTTCTACTGATTGAAAACGGGTGCCACGGAGTGGTAATTTGAGTGTAGGGAAAAGAAAGAAGTCGGCTGGAGCCATATCTAGTGAATATGGTGGTTGCTCGATGGTATTTGTTGAGTGTTTGGACAAAAATTCGTTCACAATGATGGCCTTGTGCGAAGGCGCATTATCGTGGTGCAAAATCCAAGAATTTTCTTTCCACAAATCTGGCCTTCTGTAACATTTTCAGTGTCTCCGAACATGAAATTCCATTGGCGATGCAAAATTTAAGACAAACTCTTTGTTCGATGTTTTTGTCCATTATGAAATTCGCAATACACACTAGATATTATAAAACCAAAAACAGCACTGTTTTTACCCGACTGCGCGACGCAAAGGAGGGTAATGTGTTTATCAGTCTATGTATGTATGTATGTATGTATGTATGTTTGTTTCTATGCGGCGTTCTATTGACCAAATGCGTTGGCCAATTTTGATAATTCTTACGTCAATCGATTTGTCTTAACCTTGCGAGTGTCACTAAAGACATAACAACAATCAAAATTCACCACAGCGACCACCCACAGGGTGGCCCTATTCAACATATACAAATTTTAGTTATACATATATGAGGCAAACATGAGACAGACCATGAAACATCACTTTGTCTCTTTTTTTCTAATATACAGTTTTGCCTGTAAAAAAGAGACAAAACATTTAAGTTATTTCTCATTTGGGAAAATGAGTGTATAGATTTGACAGCGTGCCGAGTTTTGGCACAATCCATGAATGATTTGTTACACTCATTCATTACTTTACTCTACACGAAACTACAAGAAGCATGATAGTGATGTACTCCAACAAATGATTTGTCGACGAAAATACTCTTTTTTCACATAATAGTACAAATTAACTAATAGCTGGTACAGATAACTCACTGTCTGGAAAATCAACAATCTAACTCAGTTAAGTTCCTTAAGTTAGGGAGATTAACTTTTGCATACCTACCTGCAAATTTGTCGGCCTACGGTTATTATCATTTTCTTACTTCGCAGTCGCTCGGCCACAGCCCGCCATAAAACTAAAACCCGACTACCGAAAAAACACGCTCTAAAAAGTGACAAACAAGAAAATATCAAGGATAGCCGTGGTCGTATGCCACTTATCCTTGGAATATATTGTTTTGTTAGAGTAAGTGGCATACGACCACGGCTATCCTTGATATTTTCTTGTTTGTCACTTTTTAGAGCGTGATTTTTCGGTAGTCGAGTTTTAGTTTTAAACTTTATTTTTTATTTATATTATTTTGGGGTATCAAGGTAAAGCTAATAATTTATACATATTTGAAATGTGCTCATTAAGCACTTTCATTTGATATCGAACACGGCATATTTATCTCAAATTTATTTTTTAACATAGTACCTTATGAGCGCTAGAGGGCGCCACACAGGATTGAGTGACACGTCATATAGCCTATAACCATCGGACGATCAAGCCGCTTGTAACGATACCTCATTTGCCCAGTTCTAATAAATAGTTGAGGAGCTATGAGGGAACAAATGAACATACATACATACATAGCCTGTCAAAATCATAACCCTCCTTTTGGCTTCGCCGTAGTCGGGTAAAAAATAGCTTAGTGGAGATCGCCGAAGATTTGTGTTAAAACAAATATTGATGCGTATACAGAGAGTATCACGCAATACAAAGCTTTTTTTTTTTTTTTTTTTTAACCGTGGGGGAAAATCCTTCATGGATGTTATGCCGGACTCCTACCGACTAAAAACCCCCACGGTAACGCCCAGAAGCCTATGGATGGGAGCCCCGGGTAAGCCCTCGGAAGGATGTCCCAGGACTCCCATCAGACCTACGGCTACAATTGCGGCCTCGTCTCGGGGGTGGTTCGGGTGCTATCCCGCGTCTATGGGGGGGTTTTCGGGTGTTATCCCGCTTCTTAGGGGGGGGGGGGGGGCGTGCGTGAATCCCTCACGTCACGCTGCCGTCATGGGCCTGCTTCTGTAAAGACGGTGAGCAGCCAGCTCACCGTCCTCAGGCCCCCGGTCATGGAGGCCGATGGTCTTCGGCGAAGACACGTCGGCGGTGCCCAAGCCGCCGACTGCGGAACTCGGGTGGGAGAGTTTTCTCCCGCTCTCGCCCCGCCGCCTCTTTCACGAGCATGACCTGCTCACAGAAAGAGGCGGCGCAGTCCCACTTACTCCCGCTGGAGACCATGGCTCGCACCATGGTCTCGAGCGAGAGGGTGCCCACGCCCAGACCCACCACGAGGACCTGGCGCTGTTGCGCCCACGCCGTGCACTCCACCAGCGTGTGGAGCGCTGTGTCATCGCTGCGGTCCTCGCAGTGCTGACACTCGGCCGTGGTTTCCCGGTGTCTTCGCCACAGATACCTACCGAAGCTACCATGCCCGGTAAGTATCTGTGACAACCGGTAGGAGAGAGCACCGTGTCTCCTCTCCAGCCACTCGTCCATGACCGGTCTGACGGCCGCAATTGTGGCGAATCCCCCCTTTGGTTGCTCAAGTCGCATCTTCCATGTCTCCACGGTTTCCTGGTAGAGCTGGGACCGCTGGGCCTCGATTTCTCGAGACGCAGGCCATTGGCCCCGCTCCAGCGCCTCCTTGCGCCATATAAATAGAGACGCAAGGGCTCTCGCTTCCAGGTCCCATGGAGGGGTCCCGGCTAGGAGGCATGCCGCCTCACCACGCAATACAAAGCTGGCTTTATCACAAGGAGTTTTATTAAAAAAAAATAATGCGAGGTTTTGCATCATTACTGCTCGGAGAAGAAGACGTGAAGAGCCTCATTTACAAAAAATCAAGAGGAGGCCTTATGTACGCCTCATCGAGCGTGGTAAACATACACATAACACAAAAACGGAAAAATTAATTAAAATGTACCTGACAAACAAGAGAACCCCCGTAAGTTATTACTTATATATATTTAAATTTATGTGTGAATTTTATGATATGATAGCACTAATCACAAGTTTCTTTTAATTAAATGTGTAATACAGATTTTTCTAGACATCAGGTTTAGACACCACGATCGTACACAATGCGATAAGCTGTCACATCGACAATATTTAAATAAAAAATGCTTATAATATTTTTATTGTTATTTTCTTCGCATAAACCGTCATGATGATACCATGCGCCTAGCATTTTTCTATACTCCTAAATATAAGATCTCGACAAATATTACGATACTAGAAGCTACAGCCCTAACGTAGTAACCGTCGGCCATACGTTCATTCACGAAAATGGAACGTAGGTATACACGCCTAATCTGTAGGTATGGCCTATCTACTAAGCGCGCGAGCGTTCTTCCTAAATCTATGCGACCACCAGACACTATACTGTCAAAATGAAAAAAAAAAGTCGATGAACTACGTATGTCAAGCGGGGTGTCGTTGAATAGGTATTTTAAAATCATCTTTAGGTTCCTTTTATCATTTTTCAATTTTAATTTATTAGTTTAGGATATATAACGATTTGAAGTTGTTTAACAAAACAGTCATTAGGTATTGCTAATTTTCTTACTTATTGATTTAAGTTTTTATTTCAAGTATAAACGATATGAAGGAAATTACAAAAAGATATACATGTCATATCATAACTAAAAAGAATAAAATAAAACAAATGATTAAAAAATAAAAAAAAACCCGACTGCCACTGAAAAGACCGAAATAAGTTTGATAGCAGGCGGTACTCATTAATTTTCTTTTGGTTTATGATTGGCAAATGCGTACCACCTGCTATCAAACTTATTTCGGTCTTTTCAGTGGCAGTCGGGTTTTTTAATTTTTTAATCATTTGTTTTATTAACATAAATGACAGATGCAACTCGTACTCCGCGCCAAAATGGAAAGCAGTTGTGCCAATCAATCAACAACAAAAAAACAAAAATTAGAATTTGGAATCATAAACAGAACATTAATTCCCGATACTTTGTTGACTGAATGTATAACACCACACCGGAGGAGGGCCAGATCGGGAGAGATGACGCTGTGTCCGTTAAGGTGCGAGGCATATGCGAGACAACCTCACCTACAGCTTTGCACTACAGCAACCCACAGATGACGTGCGTTGTAGTTGGTTCGAGTCCGTCCGCGACTAATTATGGCGGCTTCGAGGTGTTGTTGGGATTGAAATCTATCTCCTATAGACAGGCGCGTACAAATATACGAATAACTCCCAGGCCTAGCGCCTCATCGAGGAGGGAGATAGTTTTGCGATATTCGTCGTCCGGTGCATCTTCTATGGCACGTGAGAGTGCTAGATCACCCCTATTCCATTTCCACTGCTTCTCTTATACGCATCACTGCCGCACAGAAGAAGTCCCACCGGCTCCTGGAGTATCCATGGTATCTGCACGCAAAAAAAGTATGTATCATCATCATCTACACAAAGTAAGCTTTGGATTTAGCCGGCATTGGTCCTATGGCAACATAAACGTCAAAATACATATTAATCCCATACATTCATCATTCTATTCTACAATACGCCGCCTATGAATTGCCACTTCTTTAGGTGGAAGGTTCCATCGAGGTGCGAGGGATATGTCCAACAACCTCACCTTCGGTTTTGCACTTCAACCCATAGACGGCATGCGTTTTAGTCGGTTCGAGTCTGTCATTATCTCCCCCGGTGGCGGAGATTTCCCGCACGTAAAAAAAAGGAAAGGGGTATGTAACGATGAACTATACCACTATAACAACTGTTGGGGCTTCGTGTTGGTATAATAAAACCCCAGTTTCTTCTTTACTTGTTTAATGTCCACAATAAAAAGTTTTAGGGAGCAGAGGGCTCGTACATAGATCGCAAGTCGTCGGTAAAGGTATTAATTAATATAAGGGCGGTACATAACAAAAAAATAAGTAATAACGCCTAATGGAAATCTGGGAGCACCATGTTACGGCTCCTCAACGTGCCCGCAGTAGCAGGCGTAAACATCCTCCCCCCGTTGAAACGTCCCAAGGTTTCAACCCTCCATGTAGCCTTCTTCGGTGGGTAGTGGACAGATGCGAACCAGTGGTCGCCGAACGGTTCCTCGTACTGTCTTGACGTCGGCGACACGTGATATCCCGTCGGGACCAGGAAACAGTTTCGTTATTCGTCCAAGTCTCCAACATAAGGGTGGTACATCATCTTCTTGCAGCAAGACCATGTCTCCAATTTTGGTAGTTGCCTTATTGGTCTTCCATTTGCGACGATGTTGTAACTCGGCTATATATTCTCGTTGCCATCGCAGCCAAAAATGTTGTAGTATTTGCTGTAGACGAGCATACCGCTGCAAGCTACTTGGATTGCAATCTTGAAATGCAGGTGATGGCAGGGCGGTGAGAGCTCGACCAATCAGAAAGTGCCCAGGAGTAAGGCAATGTAGATCGTCAGGAGAGGTGGATAAAGGATAGAGAGGTCTGCTATTTAGAATAGCCTCAACTTGTGCAAAAAGAGTTAAAATCTCTTCAAAAGTTAAATGAGAAGTTCCCATAACGCGTTTGATATGAAACTTTGCTGAACGCACACCAGCCTCAAAAATGCCGCCAAAGTGAGGAGCGTAAGTTGGCGAAAAATGAAATTTGATGCCTTCCGAACATGCAAAGTCAGATAAATGATTACAAGTATTTTTAAAACAGTCGTTAATTTCTTTAGCTCCTGCAACAAAATTGCGTCCGTTGTCGCAAAATACCTCCATTGGCCTGCCTCTACGTGACACAAACCTACGGAACGTCATAATGAAAGCATCTTTAGATAGATCGCTAACTGCTTCTAAATGTAAAATTTTATATCTTAAACATATGAATAAACAAAGATAGCATTTGATTATGGAGGCACCACGACCTCGTTTACTCACAATAAAAAAGGGACCAGCAAAATCCATTCCCACTGCTTGAAATGGAAAGCTTGGTGTGACACGTTGTGAAGGTAGATTTCCCATTATTGGGTTAAGTGTTTTACCTTGCAACCGTCTACATCTACAACAATTGCGAAACGTGCGTCTCGCCAAATGCCTACCGTTTACAGGCCAAACATATTCTCTAACAATAGCAAGTAACAACTGCGGACCAGCATGTAGTCCACGCTTGTGTTCGTATTCAAATATTAATCTGGTAAGGTGATGAGATGCGTGCAAAAGAATGGGGTGTTTTTTATTATAATTGAAATCTGATAGCTCTAATCTACCACCAACTCTTATTACTTTATCATCATCTAGAAATGGTGTCAATGATAAAATGTTTGACTTAGGGCTCAATGCCTTCTTACTATTTAATAAATTGTATTCGTTTGAGAATGATTCTTGTTGGGACAAACGACACAAATGAAGAAATGAATTATTTAATTCCTCAACAGTTAGGTTACCAGTGTGTTTATTATTTTTATTTTTTAAATTATTTATGAATCTTAAAACATAAGCCAAAGATCGTTTTATTCTAATTAAGTTAGAATACCTTGTAAATACAATTATAGGATCATTATTAGTTGCAGTATTACATGTAAGAATAGAATTAGGTTTAGTTTCAGGTAAGTCCTTGGTATTAATTTTCTTTGATAAAATAGGCCAAGTGTCTTCAGGCTCCATGAGGAATGGAGGACCTGACCACCATAGATTAGTTCTGCCTATCTGATCGGGACTAATTCCTCTAGATATGAGATCTGCAGGATTAACAGATGTGGGAACATAACGCCACGATGACGAGTCTGTCAATTCCGATATCTCGGCAACTCTGTTTGACACAAAGGTTTTTAAATTCTGAGAATTAGCATGAAGCCAACCCAGTACAACTGAAGAATCGCACCAGTGTACTTCATACAGTATTTTACATCGCAATGAATCCCTGACTGCTTTACATAACCTTGCAGCAAGTAAAGCAGCACATAATTCTAGTCGGGGAATAGTTGTACTCTTAATTGGAGCAACTTTAGATTTAGAACAGAGCAACTTGACTGTAACTACGTTCCCTGCATGTACAGAGCGCAAATAGATGCATGCTCCGTATGCATCTTGGGATGCGTCACTGAATGAATGTAGTTCAATGGCTATAGGCTCATCGCAAAGAACACGTCTTGAAATTTCTAAAGTTAGAAGAGATGGTAAGGCAGTATTGAATCTTATCCAATCTCTTTGAATTTCATGTGGAACCGGAGAGTCCCAAGTTAAACTTAGCCGCCATAGTTGCTGCAATAAAATTTTCATTTTTATCACGCATGGGCTAATTAATCCTAGGGGATCAAAAATTTTAAATATAGAAGAGAGCATAGATCTCCTAGTTAAAACATTAGAACTAGAATCAAGTGGAAGTTTAATAGGAAAATGTAATTTGTCATTGGATGGGTTCCATCCTAGACCCAAGGTACTGGTAGACTCGCTAACCATAAGATTGTCGTCTTGGTGGTCTGTTGAATCAAATAAAGATGGCATATTAGTTTTAAATTTACGAAGGTTAAAGCATCCTTGCTTCAGTGCATTAGTGACTGGTTGGTGAATATAGCGTAGTGAATCTTCACTTTCAGAACCTGTGATAAGATCGTCTACTAGAAAGTCATGCTGTATTATATTTTTAATCGTAGGATCAGTTGTTTCTTCACCGATCTGCCATAGGCAACGTGTACTCAAATAACTGGAACTTGCCATTCCGTAAGTTACAGTATTCAGTTCGTACGTTTTGATAGGCATGGACTCATCTTCTCTCCACAATAAAAGTTGAAGTCTACGATCTTCCTCATGGACACGAATTTGACGGTACATCTTTTCGACGTCACCCGTGAGGAGATACTTATGCTGACGAGCCCTTATCAATATGGAGAAAAGCGAATCCTGCATGTTGGGACCAACTAGAAGAATATCATTGACAGATAGACCTGATGACGTAGGAGCCGAGCCATCGAACACAACTCTAATTTTTGTAGACTCACTACTGTCTTTAAATACAGCATGGTGACAAAGAAAATATGACGTATCAGAAATAGATAAGTTGGATTCTGAAAGGTGACCCAAGTTTGCGTACTCACGCATAAACTGGATATATTGGGACTTCACTTGAGGTTGTTTGCGAAATCTTTTCTCTAAATTTAATAATCGTTTCTTAGCTAATGAATAGGATTCACCAAGACAATCGGGTGTGTCCTTTAGAGGTAGACCTACTGAGAATATACCGGTCTCGAGGCGGAAGGTGTGAGATAAAAAATGTGACTCGCATGCCTTCTCGCTTTGGCTTAAGTTAGGTTTCGTTTGAGGAATATCCTCTATATCCCAGAACTTACTGAGCTCATTATGAATGTAGTCGTCAGATGACGTATAGGAAATCATTGACTGATTGCAACGTATATTAGTATTATGTAATTGATTGTTTGGAGGAAAATTCATACTGATAGGACCAGAAATCAACCAACCGAATTGAGAGCTTCTTAATATAGGTAGCTTAGGACCGAGAGAGACTTGGTCTCGGCCAAGAAGATCCCAAAAAAGATCGGCACCAATTAGGACATCAACAGGTGCTGGCTGGTGAAAGTTAGGGTCTGCTAAAAATATGTCGTTTTGAATGTTTAGTTGTTTGATATTAATTGGTATTTTAGGTATATCACCAGTTAACGCTGATAAGACTAAAAAGGTTGACGTAACGTTGAAATGCTTCATCAAAGATCTCAATTGCATTACGCACAGTTCTGTAGCCTGATTAGATATCTTGTTTCCTATGCCAATGATGTTGACATTAAAATTATTAGAAATAGGTTCTAAACCTAACTTAGTTCTAAGAGATTGAGTTATAAATGATGACTGACTACCGCAATCCAAAAGGGCTCGAACCTTCTCCCTCTGATTTGTTTTAGGATTACAAACTTCAATATAGGCAGTAGACAGTAAAACTTGTGTAACAGTTTGCTTAGAAAAATTTACAACAGTACCATCGCCACCGTTTTCATTTGGCGGGGTAATAATATTGGAAACATCGTTGCTGGTAGCTGGCCTATGTATAAGGCTATTATGTTTGGCGTTGCATATACGACACGGACCCATACGACAGTATCGCACATTGTGGCCCACTCTTAGACAGTTAAGGCATAATTTTAATCTGTTTACATCCTTAATTCGATCATCTACACTCTTGGCCACAAATTTGGGACAGTCGTAAATGCGATGACTACCTTTACAAACTACACATGAAATAGTAGAAATAGAATTATTATCAAGATTAGTAGCGTAGGACTGATTATGTTTACTATTAGAAATTATATGCTTTGATTGAGATTGAGACTTTGTTTTAGTATGTAAATCACAACGATTTATAGACTGTAGAATCTCAGCACGGTGAATAAGAAAGCTAAAGAAATCTTGCAAATTGGGAATATCTTTCAACGTGCCACGGAACTCCGCCCATTTCTCACGAGTGACACTATCAAGCTTAGGACTCATTATGTGAATAATTAAAAAATCCCACTCGTCAGTAGATTGACCGAGTGTTGATATAGCGCGTAAGTTTTTAGTTATATGGTCAACAAAAAACCTTAATGATTTTTCAGACTCGCTATTCATTTGTCGTATGTTTAAAATTGTGTCTAAATGATGACTCATCAGTTGACGCTTATTGTCGTATCGGTCACATAATAATGTCCAAGCAGTGGTATAGTTAGCACTTGATACCACCAAGTTAGCGATAACGCGTGCTGCATCGCCCGCCAGGTACGAATTTAGGTAGCGGAATTTATGAATAGGAGCGATGCGGTCATTGTTGTGCACAATAGATAAGAAAGAATCACGAAATTCAAGCCAATGGAAGTAAGATCCATCAAACTTTGGTACTTCAAGAAGAGGTAATTTATAGTCTAAATTATAACGTTCATTGTTGCACTGAGCTGTAGACAACTGGGTTGAATTTAAGTCTTTATAGTTGCTTTCCTCACTTTGATTCGAATTATGTTTTTTAATAACATTTTGAGCAATTGCAATATTAGTTATAAATGACTGCTCAATAATATCTCGCTCATCAATCTCGTTAGGTAAATTATCAGGGTTTGCAACTTCTATCCGACTTTGCAATTCGTCAAATCGGTCATAGATTGATTGAAATTTATGTGTCTTTATTGTTAATTCATCCATCTCAATATCAGAAAATGTTTCCTTTGTAGTAATATTTGATAAAAAGTTCTTGAATTTTGTAATTTGACCTTTCATAGAACTTCGTTTTACTAAAAGATCCTGTAAATTTTATGGAAGCTTTGAACAAGCACCATTTGCATCATCTGTGCCAGTCATAGTGATAGTGAGATAGTATCAACAACAAAACAAGTAACAAGCAATAAATGCTTAGTAAGTTGAATATTTTTATAAAAATAGTAAAATTTAGCTCACGTTCCTCGCCCGGCGAACCTGAGTGCGGCCCTGTGTGCTCTCAGCAAGTCTGTAACCGGCCGCCGTCAATTGTATCAAACTGACGCGCTCGTGGTTGGTAGGTACGGGCTGGAATGTTCGGCAAAAAAACTTGTTATATTTGCTTAAATGACAAGACGATGACCTTACCGGGATTATTGATTATTAAAGTAGAATGTAATAGTGCTAGAAGGACTTCTTTGTTAATGTAATAATGTTATAATTGTAAGAATTTAGAAAAAATACCTATAATCTTTGTGGGTAGGTACCTTTACAGAAATAGGTAGTATAATTATCGTAAATTTTGTGTATTATGGACACAGAGACACAAGTAAAGGTATTAGGATATAGATAAATAGGATTAGGAATATTTTGTAAATACTTAGAATAATGGGATTTCACAAGGAAGGAACACTTAGCTGCATTGGCCGATGCTGCGGTACGATGCTGTTTGCTGATCATTGACCGGCTGTGGCTGCAATGGCTGGTACACCTCCAGGGAAGTCAGGAATAATAGCTTCTTTTGACGAATGTTGGCTGCGGCGCAATAGCTAGACCGTCAGGGTATCGTCCCGATGTTCGTTCGTAGATAATTGTATTTCGTCGAAAACTGCAAGTTTTGTCCACGGTCGCCAGATGTTGGGGCTTCGTGTTGGTATAATAAAACCCCAGTTTCTTCTTTACTTGTTTAATGTCCACAATAAAAAGTTTTAGGGAGCAGAGGGCTCGTACATAGATCGCAAGTCGTCGGTAAAGGTATTAATTAATATAAGGGCGGTACATAACAAAAAAATAAGTAATAACGCCTAATGGAAATCTGGGAGCACCATGTTACGGCTCCTCAACGTGCCCGCAGTAGCAGGCGTAAACAACAACTGTTTGAACCAATCACGGTCTAACTATAAATATTAATTAACCTTAGTTCTGAAACGTATGTAAATGATAAACCAAGCCGACAGCTAACTAGGCTGCCATGCCATGCAAGTTAAATGACAGTCAAGAACTTTGCATACTACGTACTTACACTAATTTTGAAGTAGGTTTTGCATCTCAATCTGTGCCAGTATCGATCCTTGAGTTACTTTTAATCAGTGGTCGCAGCCAATAGTATAATGGATGAGGCAGTTTATTAATTATACCAATAGTTTAAAAATTAAAGACCTAAGTCCCAAAGCAATCAAACTTAATAAACAATGTCGAAAAAAATGGTAACAAGTTTGATCACAACGGGACCTATTTGGAAATCATAAACCGAAAAATAAATAAAGGGTGTTTTCAAATTATTTCTCTAGAGAACGGTGTGTTGTTCACCTAACAGAAAAAGAGACACCTTTTCTTCTCCACACATAAAAATAAAGATATAACACGTGTCACTTGTAGAAAAAGAAACTTCACAATTAGCTGAGTTTACCTGCGGGTATCATATTTGCAGATTCATGAATGTCTTTCCATTTTGTGAACCAAATCGTATACAAAATTAAATCGACTGTAGAGTCCAGCGCCATTACGTCACAGTACAGTCCACAGTTTATACCTATAACAGTAAGTGAATATCTCATTCATAAATGATTCGATAGCGCCAGTTCTCGTGTATCAGCCACTCGCATGAAATTACTCGTTATTATTCTGTTATAATCACGAAATTAATCGAAACATACAGTGATAATGAGAATTCATGCTGAATATTTATATAATGGCGCGTTCGCGTAGTATTGAGCTTCCTGGCCATTGATATATTATTATATTGTGTGCTCGTAACTATGTGGTATCCGAGTTCATTTCAGGTTATTATTCATTTCATTCATTACTCACGTCTTGAAATCCCCAAAGGGGTGGACAGATGTGCATTAGCATCCACGTTTCGCCAATTATGATTTTCGGACGTAATTAGAGGGCGAGGCTATTGCCGTCTTGGGCCCTTTGTCTTGGGCTGTATGTTTACTGTCGGATGGAGAACAGCCCTATCCCTTAGTTCCCTTTTACGACACCCACAGGGAGTGCTAGGGTGTTCCTATTCTACTCCACCACTCCTCCCACATGGCATTTACTCTTATTACACTTCTAGGCACTAGCCTAGAAGTGTAATAAGGCTAATGTAATAAGGTAATAAGGCTGGAGGACTACATATACTTAAGACATTAAGACTTGGAGAGCATGTTAAGGCGTCGCTCCCGGGCGGTGGTCAAATGAACATCCGAGCCATTCGTTAAAAAAAGCAATATTATAATTTATCCAGTAAATTAAACTAAAATGCAACAAAAACATTTCTTATTCAACTTTAGTCCCTCTAAAGCGCATTTGCATTTAAACTGTAGACTTTTATTTGCAAATGAACTCACTATTTAACGACAAATTCTGCAAAGGCAAATAGATAGCGGCAAATAGTTCGCGGCTATATGAGCCATAGTGGTGGTAGGAGTCACTATCACCGGTGTACCACATTATAATGCAAAAATATAAAAACCATAGCTATTTTAAGATACAATTGTAAATTAACAGTGCCAATGTATAAATGCACCAAAAAACTTAGTCGTGTTTAAATAAACACTGTTTAAAGGTACAAAAATCAGTGTTTATTTAAACACTGACTAAAATTGTACCCCATTTTCTAGTATTACTTTGCTCGCAACTTCGCCCGCGAATTTCGGTACCGTTCCCGCAACCCACGGGAACTTGTTCGCGGAATAAAAAAAACTCTGTTGAGCCGTTAGAGCGTGATTTAATTACAAACATTCAAACATAGTTAGTTAGTTAGTTTACCTGGGCTGTTCCGCGCTTAGCCTCTTGATTGGGCCATTGTGCGTACCATCTTACTTCTCATTCCAACCAATCCAGATCCTCCCAAAAAGCCAACAGCCTTTTCAGGCTTCCCAAAGCGACGCTGGTGACTGGAGGAATTTCGCCCGTTGTACGGCCACGCTGCACTCTGTAAGCACATGATGTGGCGTTTCTTCTGCCCTCATGCAGTCTCTGCACAGGGGGCTGTTCGTCACACGGTCACACCTATTGTAAACAGATGCTTGTCTAGGGAACAGTGACGGGTCAAGATGCCTGACCTTACGGATCTGGTCCTTTTTTAACCTAATGAGGTTTCGGCTAGACATTCAAACATATTCACAAACTTATACATTTAATTGTATAATGCTTTATTAGTAGGATTAGTAGAATATTAGTAGGAAGTAGGGTAGTAGTTCTACAATCACTACATCCCACTACCGTTCCGTCAATAGATATTAACCGTCTAACAACTTGTTTGCCTCATGAGAACAAGGCCTACGCAAAGTATCGCATTTCAGCCCCTACATTGTTGGCAACTATGAAATCTGTTGTGAACTGCTACCTGACGCCAACTAGATAGGCTTTGTTTTGGGTATAAATTTTCCAACATGTTCTGTTCAGTTTCCCAACTTTGAGTCAAAGCAAATTCTCGTAGTGACTCGGATTAATTGTTGCCTAGTTGCCTAACAAACTTTTAATGCCCTTCAGATTTTGCTATTTTCATAGTTTTTTTTTATTTATTGAGACTATACGCATAGAAATTATACAAAGGCAGATTTAATGCCAAAGACATTATCTCACAGTCAATCTTAGAGTAATTAACTCATCTACCTATTTTATTTTAATATGTATTTTGTTTTGGCTATGGAAATTGACGAAATCGCACATCTACCCTCAATTTACGATCGACAGTACCATTAAAAATAACGATCAATCAACGGTATAAATAGTCAATTAGTTACTTTTTACTAAACGTCAAAACGATGAGTAAGTTATAAGATAACTTATATAGAAAAAATATTTAGAGACGTCATCAAATTTAATAGTCAAATCAGTTACTATTATAGCTTGGGTGGATGACTAAAAATAAATAAAAACTATTAAATAAGAACCGACGTAATTTTTACCGCTATTATACCATTCTTAATTTAATACGCTCGGTTAGATAACTTATTTTAACTATAGGATAATACCCAATTATTTTTTTAGAATATCCCTTGTAATAGAAGGATGGTGGTTACGCAGAGAATATTTAAAAAAAAGCCGGAGCGGGTTCGCTACTTAAGAATAAAATTTTATAATCTACATGAAAATATACAATCGAAATCACAACCACAAACTGTATCAACACTGAAATTTAACTAATTAACATCAACACCACTAAAATGGAACTGAACGATGGTCCACGATAGTTTATCAAAACACTATTTGTACATTAATGTTACGGTCCAGTACAAATACTATCGATTCTGAATGAGAGCAATTAAATAAATGTGTTTCGAGCTAGTTACATTGAACGAGGCGTGCTGAGCCGACCAAATAGCCTATAAAATTCATGCTCCGTTTGAATTGTTAGCTTACTGGAATGAATTGCTAGACTGATTTGAAACGATAGTAAAAGCATTATGAAAGGCCTCCATAATGGAGATGCAGTTCGACAGTTTTATATGAGAGCGTTTATGTACAAGCACATTGGAACTCGCAGCACCTTGCATTTGTAAAGCTCTGTTGCCCGCATCTGTAGAGGTTTACAAATGCCCCAAATTCCTTTCTGTCTTCGTAAATGAAACCACAAATTGTATATTTGATTTGATTTGAACTTACAATTTTGATTTGAATATATGTCACCTTAGGCACCAATGCAGGCAATACTGCAAGATTCTTCATACTTTACGCATAACGTCTCCATTAAGTGCCTCGTGTTGTTAACAAATTAAAGTCAGTTGTGTTTGTGGATAATTACAACATCCTTGGTGTTGCATACGACTTAAAAAACGTGTCCACGCAATTCAATTTTTATTCATGTGAACATGTTAAGTAGTACTCCAACATTTTTTTTTTTGAAAAATGCCGAGATTCGAAACCGTTGGGTTTAATAAATAAATTTGCTGACCAGTACAATTTCCAATTTCACTTGACAACATAAGCTATTGTGAATATCATTCATCGTTCTACTGACAACTCGTTTTAAGTCGAAGTGAACGGAGCATGGTTATTTAAGAACGCGCACAATGAAATTACCAAACGTAATTGGTTCGGAGTTTTTATTTCTGTTTATGTTGCACTAATCTACTAGATTGTAATCGTATTCTCTGGTGAAACACTAGATGTTTTCCTCAAGAGTGCTATTTGCTTTGTAGAGAAAGCTGAGCTTGGGCATCAATGGTAATAAATGTGGCATTTGGATTAGAACTAAGTGGAACAGAAACCTTATTTAAGTGGATTCGTGTTCTGAGGACCAAAGGACCATTTATTCGAAATTACATAGATGAAGGCAAAGTTTGTACAAAACATGGATATGTTTATTTAAGAATATATAAATGCGTTCCTTTTTTTCAACACCACAAAATATCTCGAAACGAAGAAGATCAAATCAAATACATCAGGAAATATTTGATAATGTATAGTATGCATATTAACCCTTAATTCGACATTGTATAGCATTTTATACGTTTCATTTATAAAATTATAACTGACGCGCTACTAAATATTTCGCAGTATTTATTCAATTATTATAATGGCTACACATTTCCTTTCAATGTAAAAAAATAATAATGTCATTATTTAAACAATCAATGTCATTTTGACAGTAAAGTGTCTAGAAAAATGGAGCGCTGGCGGTTTATGTCCGTAAGTAACACTTTATTTTTACTTTTTGTATGTAAAACTAACGTAGAAGTTATTGAAATAAGAAGATAAACGTCTTAACATTCGTATACAAGAAAAATATACATAGAATTATGTATTATTATTAGTTAGTTTTTGTTTTGAAAATATTGTATAGCGGACTATACGTTTCCGTTACATTCAAAAAGGCGCCATTTCTTTTATGTATATTGGGCTATACGTTTCTGGTTGCTTTACAAAGGCGTAAAACCTATATAATGTGTCAAAATGGTCAATTGGCTTGTTTTGATTGAAAATTTTGTTCTTCATAAATAGCGTTGCAATGCAATCGTGTAGGTATGCTGTGAGTTGTGTGTCTGTTTTTGTAACATTTTTAATGATGCAATTAAGTTACCTACTTATTGCTCTGTTTTCTTTTTTCTGGGTCGCATGTGGTATGGCTTTTGCAAGCTTTTTTTTTTCTTTTATTCTATAATCGTCGCACAAAAAAATTCCTCGCTCTAATCCCACAGGATGGTGGGCAATTGGATGAGAGTGAAGAATTTTTCTGAAGAGAATAGAGATGAAGATGCATGTGAATGAGAACCTCTGTCGGATGGGTCTTCAGATGCAAGAAAATCACGTACTTCATCGACTGTTAAAACAATAGATCAACCAGTCTCCTGAACAGAATATATACTAGAGTTTTGCTCTATAGATTCTATTATAACCTCAGAAAAAAAATCAAAGGAATATTGTAATGCTGGTTTGTCAACAATATCATTATCAAATGTAACTTCGGCTATTGTAGCTCTATGTAGAAACTTGGCTTTATTTCCACTTGTAGGCTATCGGAAGTGCCGTGCTCTTATTCTTTCTTTTTGGTACAGGTTGATTAGCAGAATCGTTAACATCCTCAAGTTTTCTTTTTGATCGGCGGGGTTCAGATATCATCACAGGGGTGAAAACTTTCAATTGTTTTTGAACTTGCTACAGGCACTTTGTCAGGCAACGATTGGCGGCCTAATTTTTGGAGATATTCGCTAACGTCCATTCTAAACTCTTTCAAAGTTTTATTTTTAGATTCTCGTATCAACAACGCTTGGTTAATCTACAGGCGTGATTGCAAAAGGGCAGGAGCTAAAAATAAAAGGTTGAAAGAGTTTAGAATGGACGTTAGCGAAGATCTCCAAAAAATAGGCCACCAATCGTTGCCTGCCAAAGTGCCTGTAGCAAGTTCAAAAAGAATTGCAAATTCTAAGCAAAATCACCCCTGTGATGATATCAGATTTGACAATATAAGCCATAATCAAGCTGGTACGTCGTATGGACGGTGGAAATTTGGCAAGAAAAGCCAAACAAATGTTTTCTATACCAAATGCCAAATGAGGCTTTGCTTCATTCCCAATAAACGGAACTGTTTTTACAGTTTCCATAATAAACTTTAATAAATTCTTATAGTTTATTATGAAAACTGTAAAAACAGTATGATGGTGATGAGAAAAACGAAACTGATACTGCATTTTTGTTAATAAATATGAGAAAATAATCTTCCTACTTGGTTTTATTTATTCACTAATATCCACCAGCGGGTTTACCAGCTTTTGTATTGTAGCCTAATGTTTAAATTACTTTACTAGAAAATTGTATCAAAATCTGTATAGTAGTTTTTGCTTAAAAGAGTAACAACCATCCTTGCATTTACTGTATTAGTAAGAAATAGGATAGGATTTTTATCATCATTGTATAGCCGGCTATACATATCTATTTCGCCGTTAATTAATTATCGAACACCCGGAAATGTATAGTATATTATACTATAGATATAAAAAAAACATGAGCACTTAGATTTTTTCAATTATTTTTTGTGGACATTCTAACTTAATGACATTAAAATTTTGGAAACGAAAATCAAAAATTTTCACTTTATTTTTTTGTCGAATTAAGGGTTAAGGACCGTATTCTAGAATGATACTCAGCCTGAATCGCGATTTATCTGAGGACAGATTGATAGATTTGACATATTGCCTATACAATCGATATTCAGGCTGAGTGTCATTCTAGAATACGGGCCTTAATGCCTCCAATATTCATTAAAAAAGAAGTTCAAATTAATATTTCTCTTCTTCTTCTTCTGCCGTGCCTTTTCCCATTTCATTTGGGGTCGGCCCTCCTCGTTCTAAGTCGCCAAGACTGTCTATCTTGGGTTGTCTGGTTGTCAATTTGCGCCCGTTCCAAGTCCTTGGAGACGGTTGTCCACCACGTGGCCTGCGGGCGTCCTCTGCCTCTCTTATTTTCAGGGATAGCTAGGGCTTTCCTCACTACGTGCTCTTCGTCCCGCCTCATCACATGTCCATACCAGCGCAGACGACTTTCCACCAGCTTATCAGCTATTGGCGCTACCTTAAAGGAGCCTCTGATGTACTCGTTCCGTACTTTATCAAGCCTTGTAACTCCGGCTGACCATCGTAACATTTTCATTTCGGTGGTATGCAGTTTCTGTTCATGTTGTTTTTTTGGTGGCCCAGCACTCAGCACCGTAAATCATTGCCGGTCTAACTGCAGTTTTGTAGATCTTCCCCTTGAGTCTTATCGGCATTTTGGGGTCACACAGCACACCAGAAAGGGTTCTCCATTTGAGCCATGCCGCATTTACTCTATGGGTCACATCGGCATCTACGTTTGCATCTGCTGACACCACCGATCCCAGGTACTTGAAATCCCTTACTTTGGGCAATGACTGGCCACCAATGGTTATGTCTGTGTCGGATGTTAGACCAGAGAAGCTGCATTTCAAGTATTCGGTCTTGGTCCTACTTATACGAAGGCCGTTGTTTTCGAGGGCCTGTGTCCACTTGCTGAGAGTGTCCTGCATGTGCTCCGGTTCCCTCTCTATGAGTACTATATCATCCGCGTATAGCAGACACCATGGGAGGCTAGACTGGATGTCTTTAGTGATATAGTCCATACACAGGTTGAAGAGAAGTGGACTCAGTGCTGATCCCTGATGTACTCCGACCTTTACCTCGAATGATTTGGAGAATCCGGCCTGGGTTCTTACTTGCTTACTTACATATCTTGTACTAGCATGACGTACTGTTCCGGTACTTTTTGTGCTTTCAGTGCTTGCCATACTAGTTTGCGCGGTACTCTGTCGAAGGCTTTTTCGAGGTCTATAAACACAAGATGGAGATCTTCTTTATTTACTCTGTGTTTTTCCATTAGTATTCTTACCGTTTGTATCGCATCCGTAGCAGATTTTCCCGGCAGGAAACCGCATTGATTTTCCGAAATGGTGGTTATTTGGCTCAGACGATCTCCCAGGATACGTTCCCACATTTTCAGCGTGTGCGAGGTAAGTTTAATACCTCTGTAATTACCGCAATCACTGACATCTCCCTTGTTTTTGTAGAAAGGTACTATGTGACTGTGGCGCCAGGACTCCGTGATTTTCATGGATGTTAGGATTTTGTTAAAGAGCTTTGTGAGCCATTCCACAGCAATAGGTCCCATCGCCTTCCACAGGTCCGCTGGTATATTGTCAGGTCCAACAGCTTTATGGTTCTTCATTTTTCTGAGCGCCTTTCTAACTTCTTCAATGTCTATGCTATGGACTGGTCCGGCTGTTTTTGGCAGGTCTTGTAGTGGCTGGCTGGGGAATTCTTCATTAAGTAGCTGTTGGTAGTATTGACCCCAGCGGGCGTTTATTTCCTCATCGTTTGTTAGTAAATGCCCATTCTTATCTTTGATATATTTATTGATCTTGATGTCCAAGCCAGTTTTATGCCGTTGTTTTGCAATTTTAAATATCTCTTTGTCATTAGTAGCGTTCTCAAGCTTTGTGTAAAAATTTACTTGCGATTCTGCTTTATTCTGTGCTACTTTACATCTGGCTGTCTTTTTTGCGGTTTTGTATCTCATGCGGTCTTCGTCGAGAGCTGAGTTCTGCCAGACCTTGAAGTTCTCTTTTTTGATCTGTAAAGCGTCTTTAACCTCTTGGTCCCACCACGTGGGGTCTTTGTTGTTTCTCAGCCCACCCTTAGATATACCAAGTGTTAATTCTGCATCTTGTCTGCAGATTTTTTCGAATTTAGACCACATGTATTCGGCTGTGATGGGTGCAATATTAGCCATATCATCTGTCATCACCTGTTGGAGTTTATTTATCAGATGAGTTCCCCTTTCCGTGCCCAACAAATGCCATTTAATTCGAGTTATTTTACTTTTATTGTGTTTTACGGGTTTGGGTAGTTTCATGACGCCGACCAAGATTCTGTGCTGTGATGTGAGTGACTCTCCTGGAATTACCTTGCAGTCCCTAATGGTTTTGAGCGCTGTTCTATTTGTAAGTATAAAGTCAATCTGGGACTGATTGCCACCGCTTTTATATGTAATTAGATGCTCCATTTTCTTATTGAAGTAGGTGTTTACTATTCCTAAATTATGCCTGATGCAAAAGTTCAAAATTTGTTCACCGTCCTTATTGCGCGTGCCATATCCAAATTTTCCCATAACTTCCTTATAGGCCCGGGTACATCTACCTACATGTCTATTTAGGTCTCCACCTATGTATTTAAGTTCGTTTGCTGCGATTGCGTTACTTATGTCATCCATATCGTCCCAGAAGGCCTGCTTTTCCACATCAGAGCATCCCGTCTGTGGTGCGTATGCCGATATGATATTGAGGGGCGGTTGATTATCCTTGGCCAGTTTTACTGCTATAAGTCGGTCGCTTCTTCTATCAACGTTGATTATGCGTTGTTTGAGATTTGTGTCTAGTACTATAGCAACTCCATTGTGGGTATTCGTAGTACCGTAGTAAAGTAGTTGGTATCCTAACCCTAAGTCCCTAGATTTTGCTCCTTTCCATTTAGTTTCCTGCAGACAGCAGACCTTAATTTTCCGTGACTGCAGAACTTTCGCTAGTTCTTGGCTACGTCCTGTTAAGGAGCCCAGGTTCCACGTGGCTAATCTTATCTGGAGCTGCGTGCTACGTCCGTACGTGCCATGCGTATGCGATTTTGCATTTATGTCATTGCTGTCGTCGCTTGCGGGGGACGCCCTAGTATAATCTTCGTTATTCGCATATTTCGCATTTTTATCTTTATCGCCTGTAACGTCGCTTCTGGGGGACGCCCTAGTAGTAGTAATCCTTTTTCTTTTGCCTTTTTTCATGTTGAACGAGGAGGAGTTTTATTGACTGTTATGTTTTACGGCCGGTTGTCACCTGACGCCAAGGCTGTAACTTATACTAAGGTGTGGGCGCTGCCGTTGATCCAATAAGGATTCCTCCGCCACCATCCCTTCTGAGCACTCCAGCCTAAGTGCTCAGCACTACGCAGACCTCGCCTTCTCTTGAAGAAGCTCTGCGCAGGGGTTTGTTAACGAAGTATCCTTCTTCGGCCTGCTGGTCCACGGGAGTTATTTTATTTCACTCCTACCCTCCAAGTATCACTTGTACGACACCTGGCGAGCATTCCCCTATCCGCCACCCTGGGGACGCGCTCCCTAGAGGTCAGGCTCCTTCAAATTAATATTTCTAAAATAGATAATTAATTAACGTACTTTTCAATAAAACCAGATAGGTACCGTCGCCATCGGTATTAGCTTAACACATACCGAGTTACCAATTACATTAGCTGTAAACTGTACATAAAGTATTGAACGAAAATTGTAAAATCCATACTAATATTATAAATGCGAAAGTAACTCTGTCTGTCTGTTACGCTTTCACGCCAAAACCACTGAACCGATTTTGATGAAATTTGGTATACGGGTAGGACCACGGGTAAACACTCGTAAATTACACCTCGAGAAAGGGCATAGGCTATGTTTGGTCACGATAACCGACATTCACGCGGAGCCGCGAGCAAAAGCCACTGAAGATGACAAAAAAATACATCAATTTATTTCAATGTAAATTATATAAAGTAATTTGTTAGTGTAGCACTTTCGGTGGGGACTGTACCAACGGATGTATGTATCGTTAATACAAAACAAATAAATTACAACTCGGAGGTTTTATGTAGAGGACTTAGAGTAACTGAGACTATAAGCCCTCTATATAGTATCTAAACTTTAGCTCTGTTTCAGATCAACTCGATAGAGACCAATTTTAGTTATATATATGACAATCGTTGTTAAATTGAACTACCAAAATTTGTACACAAAATATGAGTAGTTACAGTTAAGTCTTATAAAAGCATGTTTAAAATAACTACACTAATTTATGAAGAATCCGTAATATTGGTGACATAATCATTATCTTGACACGAGACATTCGTCAATATTTATTCTTAAGAACTTACTTGTTTGTAAATTGACCTCTGTAAAATGCTACAGTGGAGTTTGTTGCGCCTTTCTTCTCAACTGCTGCCTAGGGAGCGGTGGTAAACTTAAGCAGAATTTGACGTCAAAAAGCTGTAGTAGTGCTACACAAATTTGATATACTTTGAATTTGAATTTGAGCCAATTAATCAAAGTTCAAATTTAAAGCAATAACATAGTAAACTTCAGCAACCATCAGTTCAATCACCACTCCCTGTAACCGCAACTTAAATTCCACGTTATATGGAAGCTAAAATAAAAATTACTAATAAGAATTAAAAAAAACGAGAGCAAAAGCGGTACTTTTTATAGCGAATGTACTTAAAGAACAAAAGAGTGCTTAAGTGAGCCAAGACAAACGTCTGCAGTACCTAATGAGATTTCTTCGTTTTAAAATTTTCTTTTACAAAATCGAATAACGCTGCAAGGAATATTTTAGGCATTAAGTAGACTTAGACCTTCAACCTATTTAAAAATTTGATTGATGTTATTTTTTTGGGGCCATCTTACAAATATAGACCCAAAAAATGTGACAAACAAAGAGAATTCCCATGGGAAAAGAATTTTGGATTCAGACTTCAGGATTCACAAATAATTAGATAGCTACTGCGAGGATATCGAGCCTACTCATCTCGCAAAATTAATACAATACAAAATTTCGACATCTCCAACATCTGGGATGTAACTCAGTGGTAGAGTGTCTGCTTCGCATGCTGAAAGTCCTGGGTTCAAATCCCAGCATGTCCAAAGCTTGTTCTTTACCAAAAGCAACAGCAATGCATAAAGTGCCAGTACAAACGGCGGTCTAATCGCTAGTCCGATTTACCTATTTACGAAAACGCGTGACTGACGGGTTATAGTGACGGGATAATTCCAGATATATTGACCAAAATGTCTAAATTTTGGTCACTATTAAAGGAAGCGATTTTTAAAATTGGTAAAAAATGGGTATGGGTAATGGCTGTAAGTGGCATATCATAATGTCCAACTAAGCGAAATCATTATATGCGACTCATTTATAAAGAACTAGCTTTTGCCCGCGGCTCCGCCCGCGTGAAAGTCGGTTCCCGGCAATTATTCGAATTTTTCTCACCTTTTAAACACGAACATTTCAAGACCAAGATAAGATAAATCAGTTCAGCTGTTCTCGAGTTTTAGCGAGACTAACGAACAGCAATTGATTTTTATATATATAGATTATATATGAAAACCAAACTTTGCTGTGTGATTACGTCATAACAAGCGATTGAACAATAACTATACATACCTAGTAAGTTTTACATAATGATGATCACACTAGATAACGCTAACAACTTTCCATATACAAGGACTGAGAACTACAAAAACTTCACTAAACTTTACTAAGACACGAGATCTAACTACAGTTATTAAATTTATGATGTGGCTTCAAAACTTCCTACCCTTATAACTCCTTTGGCGTTTAAATATGAAGTTGGTTACAGTTTCAGAACAGCGTATTTAGTATTTTATTTTTTCAGACAGTTTATTGACTTTAAATTCTCTGTGGTAGCGGTAGACCGTTCGACTGGTCACTTAAGTACATTTGTTTGGAAATCGCCCGTGATTCCTAGACGGTCCACGATGAGCGCGGAGCTAAAAGGGAGTACAGCCACTTACCCACTTACCCAGCTGGCTTGTCCGTCTTCTAGCCCGTAACCCTGTATTATGTTTATGTGCCCTAGCTAGATAAATGTGTTAGTATAGATATATATATAAACTACGTTACCGGCATAGCGTAGTCCCACCCTTTTGGTTTCCGCAACCAGGATTCAGGGCTCCACTGGTCGCAGCCGGATTCCTTCCGCAGAGCAGTGGGAACACAACACTGAATATGACCCGATTCGGTCCGATGGTACACCGCAATTACAATGCGAGCGCGTGCGCGGCCGATCCGTCCAATTGCTTACGTCCAAATGTGTCAAGAGTTCAAGACAAATGGTCGTTGGCGCGACGTGGTTGCGAACACCTACCCGCATCTCATCGTATTATTACTGAACAACTTTATTGGGTTATACTCCTAGCATTCTGTAAACACATGTGAGTTTCTTTATATAATATAACTCCGTTACTATAAAAGCGAAAGCGAATATGTTACGTTACGTTACTATTCCAGGTGTTTCTTTGCTATTTATGGTACATTCGACTAAACGCGAGTAAAGTCTATTCCTAGAATAAACATGCAATATCACCCACATATTGGCTGTTTATTCTAGGAATATAATTTATTCGCGTTTGTTCAAACCGGGCCGTAAGCCGTTAGGGGGCACAAGTTGACTTTCATTCAAAGATAAAATAGCTAGTTACCTACATATTTTTGCTTGTCAAAAAGTAACCTGTCTGTCTATTTTTCTGTCCGATACATTTACACTTACACACTTAAACCACTGAACCGGTTTTGATGAAATTTGATATAAGGCTAGATTAGACGTTGAAAAAGGACATACATAGGCAATATTTTGTCTAGAGATAACCGGTACCTCCACATCGCAGATAAAATGAAAGAGAGCCGCCTCCACTGGTGCGGCCACGTCTTGCGGAATCCGCTCAGCTACGTGGGTAACAAATGCCTGGCAATGGTGCCCCCACCCGGTCCAGGTAGAAGGGGTAGGCCCAAGAAGTGCTGGCTTGGCGTCGTGGAGGGTGACATGCGTGAAAACGGTCTCAATACCTTGGACGCCCAAGATCGTGCGAAGTGGAGGAGGAAGAGCCGGAAGGCGGACCCTGAGCTCCGAGGGCACCGTGGCCTCGGATGCAATCAGGACTAACGTCTCTATGTGGATGATGATAACCGGTACCTCCACACAGACGAAGCCGCGGGCAACATCTGGCCTAAAATAATTATAATATTAATATAGAAATATACCACTATTTCAAGTAACATTCAATACACTTCGATCGTTAACGTTCAATACTATTGCTCACTAAATTCCACTGCCGCCACTCCTGATTAAATTTGGGGTCTAAGACAGTTGGTTCCTTGGGGATTCACCCGTTATTGATTCTGACTAGTAGATATCATAGTGGCGGACTTTTGGGGTCAGTGCCACTTGTAGTTAATTAACAATTCATTGGAATATAAATGTACCAATAGGTAGATGATTTATTAATCCATACTAATATTATAAATGCGAAAGTAACTCTGTCTGTCAGTATGTTACGATGTCAGGCCTAAACCACAGAACCGATTTTGATGAAATTTGGTATAAGGGTAGATTAGACTTTGAGTTAGGACATAGGCTATGTTTGGTCGCGATAACCGACATCCACGCGGGCGGAGCCGCGGGCAAAAGCTAATATTTTATAATCCTCAGAGAAAAAAGTTAATGAATCTTGTGTATTTCATAGTATTCTTTGAAAGGTTTATGAGTTATGTGCGTAGGCGATTCGAGGCGAACAGTGATTCGACGCGATTTCACGTCAAAATGTGCGATGCGGTGGCCTTGTCCTGCGCGCTCAAAAATATACATTATTATTTATTTAGCTTTCTCATGACCAGAGAGCTGGACTCTTTTTAGGTCAGAGAATAAGCATTGCTATACATCATGGCAATGCTGCCAGTCTTCTGGGAACACTGCCACAAGAGGCATGCGATGCGGAGGAATTCTACGACGCGTTTGAATTTTAGTTTTAGCTTCAGTTTTTAATTTTGTTTCTCTTATTTTTATTTGTAATAAGTAATTGTATATATTTATTCTTTGAACTAAACTAAACGCATTATACAAAGTAAAATGACACTCCAGAAACCACTGCCGCGTCAATTCGCTTGAAAATACCAAACCAACTAATCGCGTTCATTTCAAATCGCGTCGCGCCGTAGGGTGATGTGCAGGCGTTTGTTCACGTAGGCCCATGGATAATAGAATATGATGTGATTTCCTTCTCCATAAGTAGGCACGGAGGATAGAATTCAATATGTATCGACTGTTTGTTATTTTCGCGCCACGTCACGCCATTTCGCTTTCACTTTTAAATCACCCACGTAGGACGCCGCTGTAATTGAAATCGCAACCACGTTTGCTCTCCGAAAAAATCTCAACCTGCAGTAATATTTAAGAAATCATTATGGTAATATATGCATAGGTTTCGGCGGCGATCGAGTCTTATCCTATTTGCGGGATTCCCCTAAATTAAGGGGTGCTATCAGCGGTCCGAACTCCTCGATTTATGGCCCAGCGCTGCCAATGTGTGATATCTTAATTATTTCACGAACGGCTGTAAGCTGGGTTGATTGGCCCGATGCCGATACAAGTTTAGGTTTAGAGTTGAATTATTCACGTGTGAATTGTTCAAGCGTATGGTAATTTGATTATAATATTATGACGAATGTTCCTTAAGGGATTTTTGGTTGGTATTTTGGTTTGCTTGTAGTATAAAAAACCTACTGTAGACTGTAGAATGACTTTTTCATTTGAAAAAACTCGTGCTAATAATTGTTTTAAGGGAGACTATTGGTTTTCCAGTGGCTTCCTTTTTTTTTTAATTCAATGCGTCAATTCGCCCTACCTGGATGGTTTAAACCAAGGAGAAGTCCAAAAGGTACCTTCGGTGTCGCAAGCGTTCATAGGTTTGGTTGACCGTTTACCCACAAGTGGCCCCTTAATTTGTCACTTTAGTATGATAAAATAATAACTCCCTGTCTGCCTGCGACACACATATCAAAATATTTCCTCTCCCTATTTCGAAATAATCTATAGGGATTTATACAAAACTAGGGCGAGCAAACTTAATGATATCTACCTGGTAGATACATAGTCATAGATGCATCTTCCCACTCCCCAAGTATTTCTTATTAAATATAATTGTACCCCTCAGATGTGCCTCCATCTCGGTTGAACAGATTACGAGGGATACAATAGAATAGAAGTACAATAGGCTAGCATGGTTGATTTATACCGGAGTTATTGTAGGATTGGAACGCGGCCGTAAGTTACGATGCTCATCACACTGTCGGCGCCATGTGTTAGGGTCGATAAAATTGCGCTCAGTGCATTTAGAAATAATTGTTTGTTATAATAATATTTCCTCACATAAAAACTCAGTCCTTCGGTAACCAACGATCCACAGATTGCGTGCGTTTTAGTCGGCTCAAGTCCGACATAACCTCCCTCCTTCGTTACCCGTGTTACTACCAGTCTTACTACCAGTAGCAACATGGTCAATTTTTTTTGCCTGTGTTACCACTAACAGCTGCAGTAGTAACAATTTTTTATTCCCATATTACTACTGGGCAATGTCATTGTTAATAACTTCTGCCTTTTTACGAAATCATCTAGGTTTAATATACCGCAAGTGCAAATTACATTAAAATGCAAACATTGCCATAAAATAAGCAAATCATGAATAAACGTTATTCATTATTACATTTCTTATAATCATGGCATAAATGACAATTAACATTACGTGGTGTGTTACCACACCACGTAATGTTAAAATGCTGCTAAACATCAAAAAACTGCAGCATAAAAATCACAAGCGCCATTTTATCGCTCCACGCCTTCATGCCACGTGTGCAGTCTTTATTAGAGCTACCAACAAATAGGCGAGCTCACCTTACTATGTTAGCCAATCTAGTTTTAAAATACGAACACTTTTGTTTGTAGAAACGTGGAAATGTTGTCTTGTACACAATTTGTGTCGAGCTTAGACAAACATTGTTGTCATTTACACAATTTTCTTAGTTCTGGCTTCATGTTTTGTATTATGTAGGTTCTTTTGTAAAATAATGACAGCATAAAAGATTGGTTAGTGATGAATATGGAATTGTGTTTCCATTTTGGGTAGTCGATAGTTATCTATAATCATTAAAATTGTTACTAAACAATAACTGAGCTAACAATACTTACAAGATACATATTGAAAACAAGCCTCCCAACATTGGAAGAACTAATATTATAAATGCGAAAGTAACTCTGTCTGTCTGTCTGTCTGTATGATACACTTAAGAGATTGCCACTGCGCTATAAGTTTATACCTGAAATGTACCTACAAACAACACATGTTTTTAATCCTTGGTTTACACAATAAAAACATACTTTACTTTACTTTACTTTATACTCTTTCACATTTAAACCACAGGGCTGATATTGATAAAATTTGGTATAAGCGTAGATTAGACCTTGAGAAAGGACCTAGGCTATGTTTGACCGCGATAACCGACATCCACGCGGGCGGAGCAGTAGGCAAAAGCTAGGATGTATATAGACAAGACTTATTGGATAGCTGGCGGAAGAATACTGCTCACCACATTGCTACGAGTACTAATCTGTGAAGAAAATTCGCGGGTTTGAATTCCGCCTGAGCGATACACTTTTTCCTATCTTAATTGATGTGAATTACCAAATCACGCACTAAAACTCATTGGTATTAGAACTTAATGATTTAATAATTGTACCACTAAAGTAAATTCGAGTTTCCATGGTACAAAATAATCTGTTATGACTTGCAGTGAATAAGCTCTCTCGGCACAGTTTATGTGCTAAGTGCAGTTTTGCCTAATTCACTCATAAACTAACAACATAATACTTTATGCTTTGGATATAGCTTGTTCACACAGTGTTGTTGAAATTTACCCATATCTTCCTATTCCCGGGTGTCATAAAATATTGAACATCGGGCTCGTTCATATAATATACAGTTGTAAACTATGGTAAGTACGAGTATTAATACATTTTGCATGTTCACTATCATCATTATTCTCTAAGCCGTCTTCTTCTGAGTAGTCTTTCAGTGATGCGGCTAATCTTCGTTATTTTATGTGAAGCAACTACCATCGAACCTCTATAACCAATTGGCGATATCAAAGTTCGGCAGTCGGACTTTTGTGGATTACCCGTAACGACTGTCATAAAAGTTCTTATGACACCGAGCCTGACGGCTTAATGCGCTCTCCAAGACACGACCAGAACAATGCAGATAGCCATATTCATGCACACAAATATTTGCACTAGCCTAAAGAAGAATGAGAGAGTGTTTTTATGGAATAAGGAGGCAAACGAGCCGACGGATCGCCTGATGGTAAACGATCAACGCCGCCCATGGACACCCGCAACACCAGAGGAGTCACAAGTGCGTCGTTGTCTTCCTTTCAAAAGAGAGTACGCTCTTTTCTTGAAGGTTTGAAGGTCGTATTGGTTCGGAAATACCGCTGGCGACAGTTCATTCCACAGTTTAGTTGTGCGTGGCAGAAAGTTTCTCGAGAAACGCTCAGTTGTGGACCGCCAACCGTCCAGATGGTGAGTGTGGAACTGCTGTCGCGTAGAATTCGTCTGATTTTTACACAGGTTTTTTCCTCACCTTCCAAATTACCAGGAAGCAAATCTGTTCCTGTCCATTGTTGATTAAGATTACAAGTTGACTAAACATAAGCCTATGCTAAGTCACTGGCCATATCTCATTCAGGCTCTCGATTCCACTAAAGCTAAACTATTGTGATGCCACTGTCAGCGCAAAAGACGGCATTTAATACAATGTGCTTAAAGTTCAAATTTAAATTACTTTGACCAGAGTGAAAGAAAAAGTGTAATGAAACTTTTTTCATTTCATTTTGAATTTTAGGTGTATAGAAATAAAGTCTATTATTCAATGCCTTTTTTGCGCTGACTGTAGCACCAGCTTTAGTAGAAACGAGGGTTCGGATCCTTTGTACCTCTTCTAGCGTAATTAAGTAACAAATATCTAGCTAGGAATCGCATTTATAATCGTTAAGACAATATTGTAGGCAAGAATAACGTTGAAGTACTACTAAAAACATTTAAGTTCTGGACTTCCACTAAAGAGATACACGTTAACATAACTTCCAAAAGGTTTAATTTAATATGTCGCAGAAATTATGTTACAAGAATTTATATAAAGGATAACAGACGAAAGATCTCCAAATGAGGTCAAGATGTCTAAGATGTTTATACATGTATGTAAGTATTTATTATATAATGCCTTTGTCAGGAGTATACCTTTTGTATACACCTTCACTATAAAACTTGACATTTAATGTACACTAGACTTTTGCCTCTCATTGAATTGCTATTCCTCTGTGCACTCCCGGGTTTGCTGGAAGAAAACTCAATATTGAGTTAAGCTCGCCTTTGTACATATTATTTCTTTTCTATGTTTAAATGCCTTTTAAGTGTACAATAAAGTATAAAATAAAAATAAAATAAGATAGCTTACACTACACATGTTGAAGAATACCTACTATCAGAAACAGTGAGCCAGCTAAGAATTACTTAAATTTACCCCTTATCACGTTAGTAGGTACGGAGCAAGTCGCAATAAATGGGTAATTCCGAGCAATTTGAGTAACAAACGCGCTCTGGTCGTTAGTGTGAATGTTTGTCATCGCCCATCGGCCATTTTGTTAATGCATTCCTCAAGGAGAAAACCGAGAGGATCCTCCTTTGTCGGCGAAATGACAGCAATTCGAGGCATCCACGCTTATGACACTCGCTGTACTGTTAGCTCAAGTATTCGGGTTGAATTTTGTAAGTTCTAAATTACAAGTTATGTGGGTATGGTGTATGTTGAAAGTATATAATATAAGCACTGTCTATTACCTACATGCATTGCTCGGGCCATATATGTATATCTTGAAAATTGCAAGATATAAAAGGCCCTAGCGCGTATTGTTTTTTAATAATCTATGCTTGGTGAATTTGAGATCGTCCACAGTAGTAGCACCCCGTACTATTCAAAATACATCCAAGAAAAGTTTTTTTTTTAATCTTTATTGTACAGTCGACGCCATAAGTTGATTAACACTAAAATATTTTACAAATATTTCTTATAATGGAATGCATTTGTCTATCTCTATAGTAAATGTAGTGTTATGATTCCCAGAAGACAAACTAAATTTACATATTCAATGTTTTTTTTTCACAATTTTATGTAAGGTTTAGGGGCCACAGTGTTCAATAAATTAGAATTTGTTAAGCTACTTTTGTAGTTGACTGTACACTTTGGTATTCTTACAAAATAAGTGATATGTTATATACAAAGGCGAGCTTAACTTAAGGTTGAGTTCTCTTCCAGCAAATATATATATATAAGAAGAAGGTTTGCTGGAAGAGAACTCAACTCTGAGTAGCTCTGAGTTAAGCTCGCCTTTGTACATTACATATCACTATTCTGTTTTAATACAATTTATGTGTACAATAAAGTGTAAATAAAATAAAGAAACTTGTATTGCGCGTATAAAGCACATTTTAGGTATCAAAAAAAAAGCTTCTACAATTTGAACCGCAAAATGAGTACCATCTCTCAATTGTCGGTTACCGTTTACTGTACGTTTAAGTATTTTTTTTGTGTTATGTTCTCATGTAAGTGACCTTGTATTTCTTTTTGAGAATAAATTCTTTAAACCTAAACCTAAACCTAGGTCCAAGATATATGAATCAAGTTATACCTACTCACATCTATCATTGATCTTTAAGAAATAGGTAAAGCAAACGATCTCAATTTCAATTTCAAGGAGTTAAATTGCTTCTGTGTAAGCGCGGATCATATTCGATAATAATCGCTATTGATTATTATAACTAGATTAGATCGAAGATTAAATCTTTGGATAACATGTTTTGGTAACATTATCAACTAGGTGAATTATAATACAACTCGAGGGGCATAACGTGAAAAACAACTCAGTTCATAAGTTATAAGTAGACACGTAAAAAGACTCCACGGACAGCGTGCCTAATTAATCTCACCGCAGAAATGTACAAAGAAAAGGATTTAGTGTTGTTTGTATGAAGCAAGTATTATTTATTTACTACCGTTGACCGCGTTGATCTGTACGTATTTACAAAGTTTGTTTATCCGCTTAGAGATGACAGTTGTAAAAAATGAAAGAAAGAATCAAAATAAAAACATATAATGCAGAGACAAGCTCAACGAACGTAGAAAAAAATCCTAGTCACAATTTTCTTTCGGAATGGCAGTCTTAATTTAAAGGAGATACCCCATTTTGGGCCTGAGTGTACAGACATCAAACCTACCTCAAAATTTTCGTCTATTTTGTGTTATAATTTTGTTTAGACTTCATTACAATCAGCAATGGCCAAGTGCGACAAAAGTTTTAAAATGTGATTTTCATTAATCAACAAGCTTCGTAAACGTTGAATGTAATACTTAATCCGATCTTCGTAAATGCACTATGATTATGCTTGCTTTATCGATCGATTATGAAATCAAATCGATAACTAATAACTATGAATTTAAAATTCGTGGCTTTATTAAATGATTAAAAAATATCTATGTAGCATCTTTATTTTCGTTATTTAGTTCACTAATCAGAAAGACACCTGTATCTTTCATAATGGGAGTCAAAATATCGATTGTAAATAATCGTAGTGTATTCAAAGTCTATGTAAATAATCGATCATATAGAATTCATAATAATCTGTAACATCATATGTCATTTTCACTCCTGTCATTGAAAATGTCGCATTCGCTTTCCTTCGGCTCCCTGAGATCATTGTGTTTTGCTGCTTTTACTCTGGGAATTGTATATGATTTTCGAACTAATTGACCCTCGCTTGATTACCGGACACCGTTATTTGCTACATTTGTTGACCTTGGCCTTAAAACTGGACTAGACTTTACCACATCGACTGAAAGCTATCACAATGAGTCTCTGTGTGAATTGTGGAATTGCTATCAGTGCAATATTATAGGCAGACATTTATTGAACGATGCAGCGATACTAGCTTGTATACGTGAATGGGTCGCACCACAAATAGTAAGTACCTATTCGTTATTTCTCGCTCTTTTGAAATTGTTATTATAATTAACGGTAACAAGCTGTGTGATAGCTGCTATAGAATAGAAATTACTACGAGTCTACCTAATTCCGTAGATAATTATGCGAACTTTTGTATATGACAATGTATTTTGACTGATATGTGTAACGTTCATGAAGTACTAGCCTATATGACTATGGAATATTCAGTGCTTAAAACATGATCTCTGTTTAAGGTGAATGCCAATGACATCATTTGCGAATCTTGCTGGATTCAAGCTCAATGTGCATGTTTGGATGAGAACAGACTAGCACAATCACCAGTGGGGCCCAAACAAGTGTGTATTCTGTATGTCATTGAAGTGTGCAGAGGTGTGGATAAAGACCTCCTACAAGAACTGTCAATATCTCAAACGACTTGTGTTAAAAATGTAAATCAGAATATTTGATATTTTTGTGATAATTAAAATAGTATTTTAAAAACATTAAGAATTATTTGAAATTGTATATTTTAAGACTTCCTGTTTTAAAAACGGCGGCCATGACACTTAGAATCAAGATGGCGCATGAGTGATTGTAACGGCAGGTTGCATAGTGTACTTGTAAGGAGAAAAACTTAATAAATGCGATTAAGAGTTCTAAACGTCTTATTCTTTTTATAGTTCAGAAGTGACAAGTTAATTCTACGCTCACTAAGTAAGGTTACCGCGTGTTACGGGTATGTAAATTGAATTTTAATAAGACAATGGAATTAGAGGTGGGTAACTATTTTACGAATCTTAAATTGATTTTCAATTACGAAATAAAGTACCTACGGTTTACATCAATTGCTTTGCCAAATGTAGTGCATGTAATGGTTAACGAATTAATTGGTAAACTATTATTTTATTCTGTGGTACAGTTTTACTTTTTTCCTAACTACAATATACATTGTTAAACTATTATTATTATATCAAATTGATTGTGTTGTTTTGGGTACCGACGACTTGTTGTTTCTTTTTTGTTAACAATGTGTGACTTTACAGCCGAAAATGCAAGGTACTTACTAAAATTGTGTAGTCGTTAGCTTATGAACATTTTTCTATCCTTGGTTCTATTTTCTTTTGGCAGATCAGTTTAAAATTAGTGTAATGCAATGACAAAATGTAGTATAAATGTGAAATATATAATAACATATTTATCTTTACAATGCAATACACTTGTCCGAAGAAAGCATTCAATACAAGTAGGTATCATTAAAATACAATATAAATTTCGTTACATGAAATAGTTTGAAATTATCAATTAGAATTTATTATAACATAACATAACATAAACTGTATTTCCCGGGCGGAGGTGCTGGCACCCGCATTTCGCCGGTTTGTGTTTAGGTCCCAATGTGTGTGGCAACCCAAAGGTGGCGAGCCTATTGCCATTAGCCGGCCACTTGTGAACCTGCGATGAATACACACATGACTTCGAAAGGCATCGGGGAGTCATTGGTGTGTGCCATGGTGGGCCTGGGATCGAGCCCGGGACCTCATCTCGGCGGTCCGTTGCCCGTGCCACTGGGCTACCGCAAATATCATACTATAACTTTTTATTTTTATTTATTATACTATAACAAATACCCGCAATATAGTAATAAAACTGTATGTATATATGCATACAATAGAAATTGAATAGAAGTAATTTATTTCACAAATTTATTATTTTATGCTATGCAAAAAAAAGACTATAATGGTTGTAATTTAGATAAATGTTTGTAATTTCAGCAATCTTGAAATTAGTTATCCCTTATTCCCCTTACCTAGCCTAGCCATTACAATATGTCTGATCGTTACACTCCTACTATTGAGGCATCTAAAAAGAAAAGTGGGGTTCGCAAAAGACGCATTAGTACATCTAGTAGTAGCTCGTCTTCTAGTAGCACTATACGGTCGCGCACTCGATCGCGTCATGTAGTTAAACGCAAACGTCAATTACGTGGTTCCTCGATTTCATCTACCAGTTCTAGCGATAGTTACCACCGTCGTAAGAAGTTGAAAGGAAACAAAACACTTATCAAAAGTTTAGTGTCCGCATTACAAGAAGGAAACTCTCGAAGAGCCTCCTCCCTAGGTATTCACGGCGGACAAAATATTATAACTGAGTTCGACCCAAAGTCCAAAGCACAGACAATGAAGGATTGGCTAGCAAAAATAAATGAGTCGGCAGACATATACGGTTGGTCAGAAAGGCAAACAATTTTCTATTCATTACCAAAATTTTCTGGCCTTGCCAAAAAATGGTACGCCGGCCTAACGACAGTGAAGTATAGTTGGACGGAGTGGCAACAGAAATTGTTACGAGCGTTTCCATGTGACCTCAATTATGGTGATTCATTGATGGAAATGTTACAGAGGAAAAGTAGAAAAGGAGAAACTCTAGTTGAATATTACTATGATAAAATAATGTTAGTCAATAGTTGCGAATTGAAGGGACGTCAAGCGGTTGACTGTATTGCGCATGGAATATTTGATCATAATATAAGAATGAACGTACAGGGTGCTCAATATGATGATCCCGAGCAAGTATTATCGTATTTTCGAAATATTTCAAGTAAATCAACAGATTCGTTGCCCTCGCGAAGACCAATTACGGATTCACGTGACTCGTCCGATGGAAGGCAAACTTCGGATACATTGGCACAAAACTTGCATAGTAGAAGACCTAGTGTGACTTGTTTTAACTGTGGGGAAATTGGTCACACCGTTAGAAAATGTAGAAAAGAGTTAGTTAAATGTAGTAAATGTAATCGATATGGACATTCGGAAAGCACTTGTACATTTAATGTAACTCATTCTAACAAAAGCAATAGTAAGTCGTAAACCACACAAAAAAATTCTACTTGTAGATGAAACCTTAAGTAATAACAATAAATATTTCAAAGTAGTGTAAGTAGTAATGCACCCTCATATCTGACGACAAATTTGATATTCAGAATTTTTTGCCCGTACTGAAAGGATTTGGGAATACCTCTATTACGCCTGAGGGTAGACTTAAACTCCATAATTATAGTTGATCTTGTAGATGTGGAATTATTAGCATATGTAGTACCTAGATCTCTATTACCTATTGATGTTATGATTGGCCAGACTTTAACGGAATTGCCATCAGTCAAAGTATTTAAGACTGACAAAGAACTAACTCTTTACCAAACTATTAATAATAAAACTAATTCTATTAAAATCAGAGTCGCCAACACAATTGAGCTCAATCGAGACAATACAGTGATTGACGTAACTGCTGAGCCAGTTTATACGGGGCTAGTTTCTATTACGACTGAAGTAAGACATGGCAATCATAATTTTATTATGCCAGTACTTTAGTCATTTAATGATGGTAGTGGTAAACTTCTAGCAGTATGTTTATGTGAAAATAATACTGAATTAGCTAAAGACGAAATAATTACTAGAGGACTTATAGTTCTCAATTAATTTCCCCTTTCTCTTTTGAGGAACGAACTTGTACTTTTAATGTCCAGCGAATAACGGAAAACTCCCGTTCGATTAGCACGAATGATGTGAATATTGATAAGAATCTTGAACATGACATATAATCTCAACTGAGTAAATTATTAAATAGTTACCGTGATTGTTTCGAATTAGCTACAGATGAGTTAGGGCAGACTGCTGCTGCTGAAATGGAATCTAGGAGATAGTAATAAGTTGGTATCTCCTTATAGTGGACCTTATAAGGTGACGGCTTTATTAGGCAATGACCGCTATGAAGTGAGTAGTATTAAGGCATTTTCAAAACGAAAGTATAGTAACGTATATTCTGCTGATCGTATGAAGCCCTGGATCAGATTGAATATGCTAGCAAGTGTAACGACGGATAGCGAAAGGGAATTTGCTAATGATGATTAGACATTGAGGCTTATTTCCTATCCAAAATTGATATAATATAGAATCTATTCCTTCTTATTTCCCTTCCTTTTATCCTAACATTTCCAGTAAAAAGGTTGACATGTTTGTGAACTAATGTGTCATAACGCCTTGTGTGCGTAGAACATTACGCCTTGTGTGCGTAGAACATTACGCCTTGTGTGCGTAGAACATTACGCCTTGTGTGCGTAGAACATAACGCCTTGTGTGCGTAGAACATTACGCCTTGTGTGCGTAGAACATTACGCCTTGTGTGCGTAGAACATTACGCCTTGTGTGCGTAGAACATTACGCCTTGTGTGCGTAGAACATTACGCCTTGTGTGCGTAGAACATTACGCCTTGTGTGCGTAGAACATTACGCCTTGTGTGCGTAGATCATAACGCCTTGTGTGCGTAGAACATAACGCCTTGTGTGCGTAGAACATAACGCCTTGTGTGCGTAGAACATAACGCCTTGTGTGCGTAGAACATAACGCCTTGTGTGTGTAGAACATTACGCCTTGTGTGCGTAGATCATAACGCCTTGTGTGCGTAGAACGTATGACGCCTTGTGTGCGCAAAGTAGTAGAATGACGCCCTGTGAGCGCCAAACATAATGTAACGCCTTGTGTGCGATGAACGAAACGCATTGTGTGCGATGAATAAACCGCCTTATGTGCGAATTATAAAACGCCTTGTGCGCGAAAAATGATTAAAACGCCTTGTGTGCGATGGATAAGACGAGACGCCTTGTGTGTGAAGAGTAAAACGTTTGTGTGTGAATTATGAAATGACTTGTGTGCGAAATGACATTATGATGCCCTGTGTGCTAAATGTAATTATGAGGCCCTGTGTACCTACTAATAATATGGATATAACGCTTAACGAATACTTAAGAACATAGAGATTGATGATAGTTGTTCGAATTATGATAGAATCAATGATTTAATTTAATTGAGTTACTTAATAAGCGCAAAGAGATAATGGAAGCTTATGACTGAAAGTGTTACATTGTTTGTATATGAGAATGTTGATCCTCTTGTTATTGGTTCATATTAATTGAATTGAAATGTTATTCTTATCTGTCCAAATATACATTAGCTGGTAATGTGAGCTTAGAAATATTTCCTGATCTTTTAAGTGTCATCGAAATGTCTATAACATCTTTGTTTTATTGTAGATATAAAAAAAAAGTAAAAAATTAAAACTTAGAGAGTGTATAATGAATAGAATGAGGACATTCTTGAAATAGTAGGATGGCCGAAATAAAATCAATATGGTGACAATAACTTAATTATTATATAAATTATTATGCAATGTTATAAATATAATTATATGTAAATTGTGTTATATAATAATTGGCAATATAGGTATTGATAAATTATTTGTGTATAAGTTAGTATGTTTATTTGAATGAAGTTAATTTTGATTATTTGAATAATACGTCTGGGACAGACTTAAGGTCAGAATGGCCGACTGTTAAAAATGTAAATCAGAATATTTGATATTTTTGTGATAATTAAAATAGTATTTTAAAAACATTAAGAATTATTTGAAATTGTATATTTTAAGACTTCCTGTTTTAAAAACGGCGGCCATGACACTTAGAATCAAGATGGCGCATGAGTGATTGTAACGGCAGGTTGCATAGTGTACTTGTAAGGAGAAAAACTTAATAAATGCGATTAAGAGTTCTAAACGTCTTATTCTTTTTATACTTGGTTGTTAAGAGGAAAAATAAAGTCCAGGCATATAAGTAGTAGAACTTATTACATATAATATATTAGTTGACAGTTCTTTGAGCGGGAGGAATGCTATATTACAGCATTGCTGTAATTGTATTGTAGGTAAGAGAACAGTCGGGTGCTGGGCCCACATAATGAGTGTAATATGGTATCTCGGTTGGGCACGGTTCCAAGACAATATAGCACCTCCTGCAATTTCTTGACAATATTTTAATAAACTATGATGATGCTTAAAAAGGGGAGGAAAGACCTAAGTCCTAGTGTAAGCATTTCTAAAGCCAAATAGGAAGATACCCGGGATAGAGATTAAAATACTTTTTTTAAATATAATATTCTTTAAAATAATGTTGTTTTATTTTATTTCCTACTTATATAATTATTTCTATATTACTACAGCAAACAAGAAAGCCTTCTGGAAAGTGGTGACCGTAGCAAAAGGATGTCACTCAGATGTTGCCGTCTGAAGTGAGGGTAGGGAAGGATTGCTTTACCACCTTTAGAGTAAATGTCAGTTGCATATCATAAAACTATAAGGTTTAATATCGTGCAACAAAAAAGTAGCTAAAGCATGTCTTTGCTTTGACATATCAGTTTTATTATTTAGCATATAGTTGGCCATTCCACATTAATAACTAAAAATATTAATGACCTGCCCTTTTCTATAATAATAAAACCTGCTAACCTACTTACAAATAAAAGCAATACGCGAATAACTTGTGCAGCTATCACACACAACACAACATAAGACGCTGTTTGATCGCATTATGTACCTATTACAACATAACCTAAAAACCTATGAACAATGCTCGATTTAACAAACTTGGCCATTGTGAATCGTCGTGAAAATTAGGCAGACAAAATGTCCTTAGATGCTCTAAATATTGCCTAATTTTCAACCCTGTACATGCGGGCCCAAGATTGTTCGAGAGTCGGGGTTGTCCTTTGCGTGGTAGGTATTGGGTTCATTGTGTTCTCCGCCATCTTGAATTTAAGAGTAATTTTTTTTTATTGAATATTCTTTTTATCAATCTATCAAGATGGCAGAGAACGCAAATCTAAATTTAGACTGCCAGTGACCTCCCTTAACGAATTCCGTAAGAAAATTGGTACTAGGAATAACTTAATTGTCAAATCCCATCTTTATTGGCCTTGGTAAACGTAGATACTGTTATTCCCATAAGAAAAGAGATACCTATATGTAGTATACTAACATATAGGACAATGCCTACTACGACGATGTCTGACGCACAGCCGAGCGCGGACCAATTACCTTACTAGAGTGCAGGAAAACAGGAGTCCAGATAAAATCTATAATAGATTGCAGTAGATTTATCTGTACCTTAATAACAGCCTAAAGAGCTTTAGCAGAATACTTACACAAACCTTTTCTTAGTATGGCAACCTTTGAAAGTTATTATGGCAACATTTTAATTTTTTTTACTAATGTCGAGAAAGACATTAGATCTTTTTTTATAATCAATATGCTCACATCTGATCTCTATATCATTTATTGGTAAGTGGAGTGTGACTGACAAGAGCAACCTATTTACCCTGGACTTGAAGACATAGACTCAAGCAGGCCATTTCACTTCATAGCAGTACGTATGATGTTATATCGTTAAATATTCATCATGCTCCATCAAGTATCCATCGATGGTGCATTGCCTTACGTCTGCTCTTTCGATGATTCAACCCCAAGATGTTTGGAAGAATCATGCATCACTAGCGCACACTTTTTGATGCAGGACAGAGCTGGCTCGCAAACGTCGCTTGGTAAACATCAGTTAGTCATAGTTAACTTTGACGTAGATGTCACGTTCTCCCTGTGTCTTACAGTATACATTAGAGGTAAATTGCCCTGACAGAGTAATACTGGATATACTTCACGCACCATTTAGAGACAATACTTTCCGACCTTTTTTGGTTCAGTTAGCTAGCGTAGTTTTGATTGCTCGCACGCCAGCCTCGCCTGTGATTAATAGAGAAACCTCCGTGTTAACCGACCATCAACGTTTTGTTAGGTATTGTACTTTGATTATTGAATAATCAAAGGTATTGTACAAAATGGTACGTCAATCGCGCTGAAACTTCCTTCAGGCATGTGCAAATATTGGAATACAACCATTTTCCAGTGCTTTAGGCACTTAATCATTAATTTTTTATTAGGGAATCTCCTCAACCTGTCACATAGTGTGAGAATATCTTCCAAGTCTCAACATAATTTATGAAATTCAAAAGTTTCTAATAATGGCGACGCATGTAACTTCGTGTGGTCATGGAAAAAGAAAATCTTATACGATGGGCATCGTAAGAAGCGACTACCGGAATAATTCGCATACGATATCACTGGAGAAAGAAAGCTCGAAATAAAACCCTGTACCAACCCGTCAGGCCAGCGAGGAAACAGAACCTAGGCCAAAGCCTCCCATCATTGGGAGAGGCATATGTCCGGCAGTGGACTGGAATAGGCTAATTAATTGATGTAATCCGCCTGTAAGTGCTGAAGAGATTGTTTGTTTGAACGCACTAATATCTGAAACTACCTACGTGATTTGAAAGTTTATTTTGGCATATAATAGGCCAGTTCCTGGAAAAAGTTTCGAAGAATAAAAAAATGTGTTACAAAAGCCCAAAATACTTCATCACTACATACTGTAAAACAAAGTCGCTGTCGCTGTCGCTGTCTGTCCGTTCCTACGTATGCTTAAAATGCTTAAAACTACGCAATGGATCTTGAGGCGGTTTCTTTATTAGATAGAGTGATTCAAGAGCAAGGTTTATATGTATAACGGAGTGGTAATTGCCAAAGTACTGGGCGGAGCCGCAGCGTCAGCTTCACTGACGCCATGACTTGCATCTTTTATGTTGGGGTTCATGAGATAATGAAATGCCACAAAGGATATGGTGTAACTAGTATTATTTACAATGATAACTCTTGTTACGTAACAAAGTAATGAATTAAAAACTATTAAAATAAATTACACCTAAGCACTTAGCTGTAAAAGGTGAAGCAGCTTCCTCCTCGTACCGCGCTCGAGCCAAAAGTGCCACCAAATTGCATTGTTTTTAGCGCCTACAAAACCAACGGAAGTCGTCGTCAAGCGCGTGTACTTTCAATACTATTTATTCAAAAGTTGTTGGTTTTGTAGAAGCTTTACAGAATAATTAGATTCAGTACACGACATTATTAATGTTTAATTAATTAATGAGAATTATTATCATACTACACACATTTTACAAGTTATTCTCTTAAAAAGTAAATATGCACGAATAATAACAAACCTAATCTTTACTGACTTATTATAAAATGCTTAATACTTTTGCAAATATTATGATCTTATAATTCTTTAAATAATTACCTGAGAATATTACAATATTATACCTATTTCATAAGTCATCTTTTAGTAATTGTATGTTTTATAGAAGTTTGAATAGGTAGCGAAGTTGGTCATAACCAACTTCAGTACATAAACTTTCAGACTTATTAATAGCTAATATGAAAAGCATTATATTTGCGGTAGCCTAGTGGTATGGGTAATGGACTGCTGAGACGAGGTCTCGGGGTCGATCCCAGGTTTACCATGGCACACACCAATGACTTTTCGATGCTTTTCGAAGTTATTTGTGTATTTATCGCAGGTTTATAAGTGCCCGGTTAATGGCAATAGGCTCGCCACCTATTACATTGGGACCTAAACATAAACTGGCGAAATGTGGGTGCTAGCACCTCTGCCTACCCCTTCGGGGAATACAGGCGTGAGTTTATGTTATGTTATGTTATATTTGCCACATCTAATGATGTGACAAATCTTTATATAATTAATAAGTAAATATTACAATATAACAAACATTTTATAAGTTATTTCTTAGGAATTGTCTGTTTACAAAAGTTATGACAAATATCAAACTTTTATCCGTGATGACTTATTTATTAGAATTACAAAAACTTGAATTTGTTACTATGCCTTAATTCTTACACTACTTATTAATTCAAACAGCCTTACATTACAAAGCTAATTTGTTATAACAATGTGATAAATATTACATAGCTAAGTTAAAATCACAAAGTAGGAACTATACTAAAAATTAGTCGTTAATAAAGACATCATTTCAATTATAAATTTGACATTCAATGCCATGTTTTACTACACTTTAAGCAATCTCATAAGTGGTAACTTTGGTAATTATAACATTTACATTGATACCTACTACATATCCGGCTTAGCAGGATCGAAACCAAAATAGATACTCAAGTAATTATTTCATAGAAGAATACATCTAATAATCATTAAACACTTATGAGAAATCGTATTAGGATTATTCTTATTACTTTTACTTATAGTAATGAACGAATATTAAGTACCTATTAACTAGTAATTAACTACTTATCCGAGTGAGTACAATCTTCGCGCCGACATGTATAATACACACTTAATATAGTAGATGATGCAGCGGGAACGGGATCAGACGCCACGCGGGGGGAAAGAAATTGGTGGAGTAAAATTCACCGGGACAGCTAGTTAATAAATAAAACGAATACTGATAAATATTCGTGTAAGTTAGCTCCTCACCAGTCACGCATATTTGTGATTCTAAACCTTACGTGTTACAAATGGATGCGACTTGGAAAAGAGCCAACATCCTGGCACTACTCCAGGCCACATCCAATTATTCACTGTTATTGCTACTTGCAGTTTTGTTCGGCCAGGGAGGAGCGTGAGAATGCAGACAAACAGTTGATAATTATTAAACTCTATCGGAGTCATGCATCATGCGACGTGAGATAACATTCACCCATATTTATTACTACCAACCAATAAATTCGTAAAAGAATCTTTTGTGAACTTTCGACACACAACCTTTCGTCGTATACTTTATCCTCTTTGTAAGGAATTTTGCAATATGTACAAATTTATTTCGTAACAGGAGCTAACTCTTACTTCAAAAATGACATATTTTCCATACAACCGTTCATTATATTATCCTTCCCCCAAAAATCCGCGGCTCCGCCCTCGTGAATATTGGTTTTCAAGACTTTTGGCCGGTTCTAATCAAACAAACGTAAGATTTTAAGTTTGACAAAACCGCTTCCAAATCCGTTCAGTAGTTTTAGAGTCCATCACAAACAAACCGACAAGAAGTCCAAATAAAATATTTTTGAGTCCAATATCGTCTTAATTTATCATAGCCTGATTTTTTTAAATAAATCAAATGTACAGACCCGACCACTTTACAATTATAAAACAAGGTATCCATCCATACTAATATTATAAATGCGAAAGTAACTATGTCTGTCTGTCTGTCTGTCTGTATGTTATACTTTCACGCCTAAACCACTGAACCGATTTTGATGAAATTTGGTATAGGGGTAGATTAGAGCTTGAGAAAGGACATAGGCTATGTTTGGTCGCGATAACCGACCTCCACGCGGGAGGAGCCACGGGTAAAAGCTAGTGATTAATAAAAATATTCCACTGCCATTATAAGCATTCTGTTCACATCGCCGAGCATTAAAGAGATCTAGTGCGGCTTCCCTGTGCTTACGTCACATGTCAGCCGTAATTGCAATTCTTGGCAACGCTTGCGATGTTCACTACAAAATGTTGGTAGCTACTGTCTCTTAATGCGGCAATGCACTGTTATTGTAGCTTTAGTTTTGTACATGTTAAGGATTTCTGAAGTGCTGAGATGCAAGTAAATTACTTCTACAACTGAACTTTATTCTGCTTAGAGTTTGTGAAATTTTAAAGAAATTTGAAAATCCATTTAATGATTTTGGTTGCACATAGGAATAATACCTATAATATAAGTACGTAAATACCTATCTATTCTGATGTAAGTATGAACATTTACTTTATACATTAACTCTATAGCTTATTTATTATGTGCTCTATTGTATATCTAGTCACCGTTCATAATGCACCTTCTTAGATTTCTCTGCACCCTATGAGGTTGACTGGTAGAGAATGCCTATGGCATTAAGTCCGCCTGTGTACATGTGCACATAAAGTTGAAATAAATAAAAAATAAGTATACAGAACAGGGTAGCCTTTTGCCCCACGAACACCTTCGGAGTCAAAATCAACTTCATCTCATAGTCAGTGCATCTGTCAAACAAAAATTACAAAAAACAAAAAATAAGAAAAAATACACCGATCGCGGTTCTGACGCAGGCTTTCCTTCAGTTGGTTGGTCGGAAGATAAGAATATAGTGTCAGTTTCACGCCACCAGTGGTGGCAAGAGGGACATTTTATGGAAAAAAATCCCATTTGTCACCAGTGGTGGCATCGATAGTGAGGGCAACTGGGAATAACCGAATTTAAGCGTCTCAGTCCCGTAAGTCTCCCTGTGATCATACTATTGAAAAGCAACCGAAACATCGGGTTCCGTATAAATAAGAAACAAGACTAATAAATTGCAGAAATACGTATTTTCATTGATTAATTGAAAACCAATGTCTACGTCCGTACCGTAACGTAGAAACTCAGTTCAACAGACATGCTCAAATCTCTCGAAATAAGCTCTGCTACGAGCTACGTCATTTAAACAAAATTCGTAGTTTTCGTAGCAAGGCAGCTACGCCGTCGTAGCAAATACATTGTTCTCGTTTCCTTTATACGTTTTGTACAAAAGTAAAAACATTTCTTAGTAGTCCGAGCTCTGAGGATCGGCTTTTGATTTATATTGTTAAAGTGTGTTTAACTAATTCAATCCTATTATCATCTTAACGGTTCACTAGGGACGGAACTGACACCTTGAAATGTATTAAGTTAATACCTAGGGCGAAGGTACAGTCAGGGTCAAATCGATCTTGACGAACAAAGTACTCGAAATGATCCTAATGCCTTGATTTCCCTCCTTCCTGTTGACTGATTGTTCTGATATTTGCTACACACCTTTAGTTCGGATAACGGTAGCCTAGTGGTATGGGTAATGGACTGCTGAGACGAGGTCTCGGGATCGATCCCAGGTTTACCATGGCACACACCAATGACTTTTCGATGCTTTTCGAAGTTATGTGTGTATTTATCGCAGGTTTATAAGTACCCGGTTAATGGCAATAGGCTCGCCACCTATTACATTGGGACCTAAACATAAACTAGCGAAATGTGGGTGCTAGCACCTCTGCCTACCCCTTCGGGGAATACAGGCGTGAGTTTATGTTATGCTATATGTTATGGAATATTATTATTATAATGAGATCGATAAGTCTAAAAAGGAATAATGCGTTGTGACCTATAACTTATATGACTAGCTAACTATAAGCATAAATTGGTTAAATAAATAAATAAAATAAAACAGAAACAATTTTTTTTTTTTTATACAGGACACGTCAATTTGACTTCACCTCGCCTGATGTTAAGTTAAAGGCAAAGTCTCGGAAAGAGGGTCACCATCGTAAACATTTACCATGTTAACAGTGGTGGCACTCAGCTTGACGGCCTCATTAGATGCCTTTTCACGCCCCGCTTAAAGGACCCGGGACTGTAGGAAGAAGGAAGGTACCTAAAAAAGAAAGAAAGAAAATATTTTTTATTTCGCTTATTAATAATTAGACATATCAACACAATAATATTATACCCATACATTACTTTAACTGCAAACATTATACATATATAGTAATTGTGAGTAGGATAATACCACACACAGCCAAGTAGAAATAAACGGCCGCCTCTCAACTTAATGCTGTCCGCGTTGTAGTGCAGGCAGACAGCGTTGGTGTTCAGAGACGGCTCCCCATGAGCGCGGGCCTGGGGGTGACGGGTGGAGCCGCCTGTCACCCCAGCAGAAGCAGGCCACGGCGGCGGCGCGCTAAATAGCGCGCCTCCCCATTCCGGGGGCGAGTTGGGGACACCGTTGTCCCCGCTCCTGAGGAGGGCCAGACCGTAAGGGATGGCCCTGGGTCAGCCGGGGTGCGAGGGATATGTCTACAACAACCTCACCTCCATCCTAGCACCAAGACCCACAGTCGGCGTGCGGTTTTAGTCGGTTCGAGTCCGACATAACCTCCCCTTCCGGCTCCGGCAGGGGGGGTATCCAAGGGGATTTCCGCAAGGAAAAAAAAAAAAAAAAGGTGTTCAGAGACGGCCGGACTTTGGTATTGAGATCATTTCGAGACTTTTGTAATCAAGATCGTTCTGTCGCTGACTGTACCTATAACAGACAGAACAGTGTCCAAACACATACGTACTTAGAGAGGGTAAACGAACCGAACTAATCCTCATGCTGGCTGGACGAGCTTCGAGCGCAAGAGATACGCAGATTACAGGGAAACCGGATTAGTGATACCGATGCGTTCCGGCACCTACTGGTTAGTGAGTAGGGTCACTGTGAACCGGTTTTCAATAGGATATTTCCTTTACTGAATTTTACAGCATTAAGTATGCAAACTATACAAATCGAATACATAGGGAAATAATGCTGCAAAATTCAGTCAAGTGTTTGGGCGGAGTTATCAAAAATCATAACATAACATAAACTCACGCCTGTATTTCCCGAAGGGGTAGGCAGAGGTGCTAGCACACACATTTCGCCAGTTTATGTCTAGGTTCCAATGTAATAGGTGCTGAGCCTATTGCCATTAACCGGGCACTTATAAACCTGTGATAAAGACACACATAACTTCAAAAAGCATCGAAAAGTCATTGGTGTGTGCCATAGTAAACCTGGGATCGAACCAGAGATCTCGTCTCAGCAGTCCATTACCCATACCACTAGGCTGCCGCAGATTTTTTGCATGCAATGTTTAAAAATGATTGTAACATCATTCATTGGTTCCGAAAGTTCGTAAGAATATCGGTAGATGACTCCACCGTCGCCTTAAAGACTGATAAAAATAGAAGGGAAATTTGAATTACATCGGGCGTGTCTCTGTAGCCGAGTTGGTCAAAGCATTCCCCCTTAAAGGGAAATATCGTGGGAGAAATTTCATTTTTTTCTATGTATTCGAGGATATTTCCTTACAATACCAATACAATAGTGCCCGGAATATTATAGCAATAGGCTCACCCCCTATTACGTGGGACCGACTACAATTATTGGTGAAATGTGCGTCTTCATTCACCTCTGCCTAACCCTCCAGTATAAAAAGTATAAAAAAAAAACATATATTCACGGCTGTATACCTCCGAAAGGGTAGGCAGAGGTGAATTAACATCCACATTTCCACAAACTATGATTTTCGGTTATAGTGGGCACTTAGTCATGGGCTTTACGGTTACTGTCGGATGTAATAATAATGGGTTGGTTGGATGGTTGGGTCAAGGGCCAGATGCAGAAAGCAGTGCTCCTTGATACGGCGCGCATCGTGAGGAAGTTCCTCTCTCTGGAGCCCTGACCACCGGTAGCTTGGTCCCTGTACCCGATGCCGGTGGGGTACTATTTTTTATATTTTTAAATATATGTTTTTTTTAAATATATGTATTTAAAAATTTAATTAATAAGTAAGTAAAGTAAATAAAGAGGAATAATAATAATAATTTATTTATTAACATAATGAAATCATACATTAAGAAACAACAACAATTCAGGACGGTTGAACAGACGGTGAACACAATTATTATTTAGATAACATTTACAAGCAAGTTGCATTAGATATTTAGAACCAGCCCTATCCCTTAGTTGCCTCCTAAGACATCCATACCCACAGAAAGAGATACGATTTTTAATCTATACTAATCATCATTGACAATAACATATTTTTAATCTATATTAATCTATACTAATCAAATCGGTAGGTACCTACACGTGGTCACCATATTCAGAACCATTAAGTCTGATTCTGCAAGGAGGATGGTAAACTATAACTGAATATCTTTTTGCTTTTAAAATGTTTTATGAGACACTAAGGGCATTAGTTTTAATCATAATGCGCTTCAGCGAAGTCTTCTAATGCAATGCAACTTAGTTTTGAATTACTAGCACAAGACCGCGGTTTCACCCACGTATCTCCTTGGGTATCCCTTTAGAATATATGGATAAAAGTAGCCTAAGTTCTTTCTAAATTAAATAGCTTACTAATTGTGAAATAATGATTAAAATCGGATCATTACTTTCAGTGTTTATAGATTACAGACGAAACCTACCTTTTACAACTGGTGAGGGATCCCTACAACACGATTCGTGCCGCCTTGCTCTAAGAAGCAAGACGTGGTAGAGATTTACACTTCAATATTTCCATCGGCTTGACTTTTGAAAACTTTCAACCTTCGCCACTGCCTTCTACTGATGGCCAATCGACCGTTTACATCCATGTGTGTTCCATGTTCAGCCTCTGTGGTGTTGGAGGAGGCGCGGGTTCGATCCTCGCTCAGTGCAAATATTTGTATGCATGAATGTGGCTATTTGCATTGGTCTGGGTGTTTCTATGTATAATATGTATGTATTTACAAAAAAAAAAGTTATAAGTAGGTATGTATATCCGCATTCTAGATTCCATAACACAAGCTATGAAAGCTTACCACGGGTTTAGATGGCGTTGTGTAGAATGTTGTGGAATATTTTAAAAAAACACATACACACACACACACACACACACACACACAAAATCAATGTCAGGGTGTACATATAAACTTACATTATATTATCCACGTATACTGTAAGTACATAACGGACTCTATAGGTATCGAACTATGTACATTGCGGGACAGCAGACAATGGCCGGCCATGAGAGGTAACGCAACGGATGCTTGGTTATTGTTCAATAGCACTTTATCCGAGCACTGTCATCAAAAAGGTAATTTAAAAAACTATATTTTAATACAAATAAATTACCGACTTTAAAAAGGCACTAAATGTTGTTTAGTACAATATACAAAAATGGGAATATGACTTTTTTGGTGAAGTCGGTACCAAGAAAAACTTCTACTTCAATGTCAGCTCAAAATAACAAAATGTGTAAAAGCGATAACAGAAGAGTACTTACCGTGCATTTTTAGTTCGGTATTTTCTCAGAGGCTTTAGGGTTAGGTAAATTACCAGTGGCGTAGCTATCATAGGGCCAGGTGGTGCAGTGCACCAGGGCCCCGGAGCTCAGGGGGCCCCCTAACCTCAGCTTGAAAAAAAAAGAATAAAAAAAATCTAGTCAGCAGTCTCGAGCCGGCACACTATTTTTTTTTTTTCATTTTTTTTTTCCAAATCAACATCACCAACTTAGAACTCCTTATTTAACATTTTCAACATATGCGCCAAGCGTCCTCGATAAGCATATGCTGTGTGTTATCGTTTTTTCAGTTATTTGGTAGTTTGGATAAGTACGCCCGTAGCACATTGGATCAGCGATAAGCTCACGTGCTTGACGGTCGTGAGATCAATTCAGCAATTCCACCCATCAACTTTTTAATGAAGTTTTCATTCGCTCTTGCCTTGCATCAGTTTTCATTTATGATATTTGTGGCGATGTTTTCAACTTTCTGGGGTCTGGGACGTACTAAAATAGTTGACCCTAGGTGTGTAGCTGACTGTTGTAATTCGTAATTCCTTACTACCAGCCTTAATTCATCAAGTATCACCACTAATGCTATGATTTCTATTCCATCCATCTGGCACCAAATTCTGCTAGAACTCATTTTCGCTTAAAAAATTTCCGATGACAAAATATGTATGATACAGGTTGCAGCACAACGGTAACCGTATAATCTATGATAGCTCTCAACATGATTGACAACAAAAAATATACCACGTTTTTCTAAACTCAAGTTCAATTTGACAAATGAGCTACTATAGAAACTATAATATCTTCTTAAGAGTTAATATTGATTTTACCGCATCATTACTAAACAAGCTGTTTTATGGTTCTTTTTTGTTGAGCTTCGTGTAATCTTTACTAAACATTGACCAGCAATATAGGATTCAATAGAGGATTCCTGTGTAGGGAAGGAGAGGGTGGGACTAATTGGAAGAGCTCGTCAGAACATTCACCATGGTAGAGACGGTAGAATTCTGCCAAAGACGCAACATCTCTACGCATCTGCAAAGGCTCGAGGGTGTTCGTGACCACAGGATTCCCAATAATGCGAACCGCACGTCGCTGCAACCTGTCGAAAGCATCTAGTAAGTACTTTGCGGAGCCGTCCCAGAGATGTGAGCAGTATTCCACGCAGGAACGAATTTGGGTCTTGTATAGAAGACACCGCTGCTCCGGCGTGAAAAAACGTCTTACACTGTTCAGGACTCCGAGTTTACACGAGGCTGATTTGATGATACTCTCGATATAGTTTTTGTTATTCAGTTTGCAGCGAACATCCATACCGAGGATAGTGAGGTGATCCTGCAGTGGCAGTGGTGTGCTCTGAAGAGTGGGAAGGGGTAGGAAAGGAGATACTTTTGCTGTAAACGCACATGCCTGGGTCTTCTTGGTATTGAACTCGACCAGGTTCCTAGCGCCCCATTAAGAAAAGCCCAGTGACAAGAAGCTGCCTTTTTCCGCGATATCAGACTGCTTGGCCGCAGGATTTGCGTAATAACTCCCGTGTAAGGTGCTGTAGTCTGCATAGCAATGAATGCTACCGTTAGGGAGCATATCATTGATATGCAGAAGAAAGAGAGTGGGAGATAAGACGGAACCCTGCGGCACGCCTGCATTTACCTGCAAGAACTCCGAAGCTCGTCCATCACAAAGGACTCGAATACGGCGCCCCTGCAGGAAGCTTGCAACCCAGTTGCACAGTCTGGGAGGCAGGCCAAAGGCTGGTAGCTTGGAAAGAAGCGATTTGTGCCATACCCTATCGAAAGCCTTGGCAATGTCAAGACTAATTGCCAGTGACTCGCCGTGCTTTTCCATAGCCTCGCACCAAAGGTGGGTCACGTACGCCAGAAGATCACCCGTTGACCGTTTCGGTCTAAAACCGTATTGCCGGTCACTAAGCAAGGAGTGATCCTCTAGGTGGCGCATGAGCTGTGTGTTAATAATGTGCTCGAACACCTTGCACATCATTAAGGTGACGGCTATGGGTCGATAGTTGGCTGGGTCCGAGCGATCCCCCTTCTTGGGGATCGGCTGGACATTCGCCTCCTTCCAAGCCAAAGGCACTATACCCGAACTGTAGGACAGTCGGTACAGCCGCGTTAGCATAGGAGATAACTCTGCTGCACATTTTTTAAGTACGACCGCTGGAATACCATCAGGACCACTGGCTTTCCGGACATCGAGTGATTGCAGTACTGCACGGACATCGCGTTGCCTGATATGGATATCAGGCATTGCGTGGTCACCAGTGGGTATTGTCCGTGGTTGCATACCACAATCATCGACTCGGGAGTTGGCAGCTAAGAGATTGACCAGCAAATTTGCTTTCTCTTGCGGCTCATGGGCCAGAGATCCATCGGGGTTGCTTCATCTGATTCTCCCTCAATTGACGAAACGAAATTTGGCGTGCTCGAATGTGACCTTCCGGAAGCGTATACAGCTATGCTACTGTTTCATACAATTCCTGTTACTTCCGCGGCAGCAGAAAGATCTTTCAGTAAACTGAAGATTATAAAAAAATATTTAAGAAACAGCATTCGACAAGATCGCCTCCGACATTTATCGTTAATTGCAATAGACAATGAGGCGGCATCAAACTTGGACTTGAGTGAAATTAAAGACGAATTCGCAAACATTAAAGCGCGCAAGAGATTGTGAATTAGACGGGGAATTCTCTTAAAAATAGTTTTTTTCCTTAATTAATCTCATTCTAATAGAGACGACGTATGGATTTAGCCTACCAGGGATAAGTTTAACTCACTGTTCTTTTAACTCACTCCTATTCTTTTTCCTTCCAATAATTTTGAAGGCCAATATATGTTCAAACTACGCGAAAAGAGGGGAAGAGGGCCCAATTCTTTCCCTATGCACCAGGGCCCTTGTCCCCCTAGTTACGCCACTGTAAATTACATTTTTTTAAATCGTTTAGGTCACAATGTGACACTTATGTAGACAGGAGTAGGTCTTCAATGTATGGTTCGAATAAGGTTCGAATTAATGCATCACTTGGTTTTCTATCGCACTCCAGTCACCCTTTTTTAGACGAACGACACAAACGTTACTTTACAAATCATTATCACTTTCCAACATACATACATACCTACATATACCTACCTAATCACGCCTTGTTCCCTGGAGGGTTAGGCAGAGGTGAATTGACACCCGCATTACACTAGTTATTGTATTCGACCCCACTTAATAGGGGGTGAGCCTATTGCCGCATTCCGGGCACTATTATTGACTCGAGCCATGTATGCTGAGTCTGGGCTGAATATATCTGTCTGTTCTTAGACAGCCCTATCCCTTAGTTGCCTTGTACGACACCGCAATGGGAAGAGATGGGGTGGAGTGGAGCTCAAATTCTTCTCTGCCGGTAACCACGCGCCATTTTTCGCATTTTTTGCACGCATCACTTTTTAGTAATTAATACTCTAATTTTGTACCCAATCCCATGTGTCCGGTTAATTAAGTTTTCAGCAAAATAAAATTAATATAATGAACTACTAACATCACAGTCTGCATTTCATCCGCGTGCAAAAACGTTTATTAATGCAACAAAATTATATGAACGTATAATTAACGACCGAGACAGCGACCGGGGTGGGAGCCAAACATTAACGATATTGCGTGCCGGCAGACGCATAAAGAACAATGAAAAGGGGATTTTCTTTATTACAGCCCGCCATACTGTACCGTACATATTTAGTACCAACCCCGACCATAACTCGTACTAGTAACTAACCATAGAGTTAATTATAGTAAAGTAGTTACGTATACACTAAAGTTTTGCACTAGGTACTGTAAAATAAATCTCATCTTAGTCCATTAGAATATTAGTATTCAAAACCCATGACACTCAACCTAGGTCGATGAGATTACTATAGGTATGATTATGTACCTTTTTTATGCCACTTAGGTGGCAGACTAGGTTTGTGCTCAGATGAATATTTGACATGATGCCCACAGCTACATTCTATCATCGCACCGCTCGCCATGGACAGGGAATTCATCCACACACTCTGCATCCGAAAACGGTGCGCACCCTGCGGTATGAAAGGAACTTCATCCCACGCACGCTCAAGCTGTGTGGTTTACCCAAGAGACTATAATATGGGGTTCTTCAAGAAGGGCACTAAGGTTTCTTCAGGGTAGGCAGCACGAGTGTAACGCCCCTGGTGTTGCAACTATTTAAGTGGGTAAGACATACGTAACTTTAGCAAAACTGCTTATTAGAGAACTTTTAAGTTTGGATACCGTCTCTCCTTTCAAACCCAATTTATGATGGTAAGTAATCAGTAATCATAATAAAAAATGCATGCAATTCTCACCCCTAATTAAAATAGCACCGAGCTTGTCAATTACCTACCTACTAAAACTAATTCAATAAGCTTTTATAGCAACCAATTCCCTGGCAAATCTGATTAAGACGTGTCTGAATCTGAGCTAACCTAATTTCTTCCAGAACATTCCACTAAGCCTGCTACATACATTTGTATTCAAAGTGTTACAGCTAAAGCGTTAGTCCGAAGATGAGTCCCCAGGCAGATAATACAGGCGAGAGTACGAACAAGTGACAGACAAACGGACCTTCACCGGGATTAACCGAACAAATCCCGGCCTCTGATGATTCAATTTAAATTTGCATAGGATAGGACGACCAGTGTTGTAAGATTGGTGTAGGTTTGTTATAAAAATGTTTGTGAATTTACACAAAATAGAATAGAAATGAATGTAAGTACTCCGATAGCCTCCGTGGCGTGGCGGTTGTGGTGTTCTCGATTTTACACAATAAAACACTGTTATTTAGTGAGTAGGTATAGCTCGTGCGAGTTAACATGGCACCTGCCTCGAAGACACCCTCCTCCCGCTTCCCTGCGCGTGACCCCGCTCTCGCCGTGCGAGGCTAGTAGCGTCAGCGTACACGCCTCCCGCTCCCCCGCGCAAAGCCCCGAGCCAGGTGCCATGTTAACTCGCACGAGTTGTAGTTACACAGTTCACAGTACGTCTGCCCGCATCGAATGCCTGAATTCGACTGTCACACGTCCTGTCAACTGTCACTACTTTTATTTATGTATGTCACAGCGGTAGTGAACGCGGCCGCTACGCAGAAGGCGCGGATTCGATTTAATCTACCAAATTTCATCAAAATCGGTTCCATGGTTTAGGCGTGAAAGCGTAACATACAGGCAGACAGACAGACAGACGGAGTTACTTTCGCATTTATAATGTTAGTATGGATTTGCATTGGTCTGGTCGCACCTCGGAAAGCACGTTAGGTCGTCGGTCCCGGTTGCCATACGAACATGTATGGCAGTCGTTACAGGGGAATTGGTTGAAATAGCCTCACATAGAAGGGCTGATCACCCATCCGGTCAAACAGCGGCCCCACTGGCAGTAGTATTAGTAAGTACTCCGATCCAAATATATTTACATAGATACCTAAATAGAAAATACAACACATAACATACGCAGAGTTGTGTATTAGCATCTGATAGGAAGAAAAATTGTTCTACTGTCCGGGGTTAAAGCTCAAAAGTCCGGGGTATTCACGCCTCTTGTCCGGGTTTAAGAATTTTGGAGATGGCAGTCCTAATATAACCCGATTCCTGCCAGCTTCTCAATGGGTCGTAGGGCGACGTGGTGCATGACAAACCAGACCGAGGTAACTTTAATTAATCTTTTTTTTTAATAAGAGTATTAGAACCGAAGTTACTAATATTCTCACTAACCCCTCCAACTAAGCTAAATTGCTTGTGCTAGGAGTGAGTTCACGTCGGTAGTGTAATGGCCCGGATCGAACCCGGGACCTCTCCGACTCCTTAACCACTAAGCTACCGACGCTTTGCTACCATCTGGCTTACCATAAGATTAATAGGTACTATTTTGAAAGTCACTGTAGCGTGGCGGTAGTGAACGCGACTGCCACACAGGAGGAGCGAGTTCGATTCCCGCTCAATGCAAATATTTATATGTATGAATTTTTGCATTGGTCTGGGTGTTTCTATGTATAATATGTATGTATTTACAAAAAAATATATATCTAAGTATGTTTATCCGCATTCTAAATGCCATAACACAAGCTAGCTAAGCTTACCATGCGTCTAGATAGCGTTGTGTAGAATGTTGTGGAATATTTATTTATTATTTTTAATATAATATACCACGGAGGTATACAGACATTATTTAAGTAAGTAGTTACATTACATAGTTAAATAACGTGTCTCACATTCAGCCAATAGGATAAATCGTCACTATCTCTATAACATTCATAACTTAATAATTCAAAGGTTTAACACCCGCACTAGTGTCGTTTAAAAAGTCCCGGTTTAGGGTAGCAACCCTTCATTATCATTTAAAGTGGTGCAAACGCTCGCAATGCGATAAGAGATTATGCAAATTTGGATCAAATTGTTAGTGGCCAGAGATTTGTCGGCCTAATCCTACGCAACTCGGGTATCTTCGAACTACGGTTTTAATTAAAGGTTCTTTTTTTTAAATTTAAATGTTTTTGATTCATGCTTTTTCTCAACCCAGTTTGATTCGACTTTCCAGTCCAACTGTGAAGTGTTCGATACTTCGATATTTTCGTGGAGCTACTTTATGAAACCTACAACCCATTGGCGGCATCGAAGTTCGGTAGCTAGATACACTTTAGTTGATGCAGTTTGAAAAACATCGGGAAAATGAAATGCTCAAGTAGGACTTGAAGTCATGACCTTTCCCCTACAAGGAGAATGCTCTTCCAACTGAGCTATTGAGCCACACCTGAATCACTTCAAATTTTCCCTTCTCTTTATATCCGTCTTTAAGGGCGACGGTGGAGCCATCTACCAATATTCTTACGAACTGTTGGAACCAATGAATGATTTTTCAATAATTTTTAAAGATTTTGAACTTTTTAGGACTCCCAACTAGGTATACGTTACGTAACGACTGCTATAAAGTGAAGGTGGCGAAGTGCACCAAGCGTGCAAGTGCACATATTGGATACTAGTAATGACATCTTACGTCGAGATTACAAACTAAATAAATACAGTTATTTTAGTTCGAAATATTTGTGGTAGGCGCACTTGCACGGCTAGGCGCTCTTTGCCACCTACACATTAGATGTTCGTATGGCAACCGGGGCCGACGGCTTAGAGTGTTCTCCGAGGCACGGAAAGATCACAATGTCTTATGAAGGGTCCCATTTCAGGGTTGGGAGGTCAAACAGCAGTGGCTACCGTAAAAATCATAAAGTCAAACCAAAAGGAGTAGGTGTGCCTGCTACGTGTAGCGTTATGTAATAAAAGTGTCACACTATATAAAATATATAAATTTATTATTGTACAGTTTCGTAACAAAGCAATTTGATTGTTAACAAAAATAGCATTTGTTTACATTTTTATAATTATTCACCTATTGTAATAATAAAGATTCAGATCCGGAATTTTTGATACCGTTCGATAAAAAGCAAAAAGTACATAAAAGTATATATTCAAATGAGTTACGGTGAAAAATGCCAAAGCATAAAAAAGAAAATAACAAAAAAAAAGAATGTATAACCAAAAAACCCTGTGAAGTGAGGGAGGCTGCCCGGCCACCTTCCCTTCAATAATGTCTAATTTATCTGTGACAACTGGTGACAACCTTACTTCCTATTTTCACCTTTTCAGGGAATCGTTAGTTTTAATAAGGCCCAGCGCACACTGATTGAATCGTGAAAGCACAATTTAAGTTTAAATTTAATAGTCAATATCAAGGTAGTTAAAGTTTACATTAAATTAAAATGCTCTTCCAGCGGTGTGCACTGGGCCTCTTCGTCTTTCCAGCAATCGAATACCGGGAACTGTAGTACTTACATTTTTTTTAAGAAACCGGTTTAGAAATAAAATGGCTCATCAGTAGCAGCTATACTTAGATACAAAATAAATTAAAAAGTAGATACTTAATGCGTAATAATTTTCTATTTTTATAAAATTTTCTAACAATAAAACAGTGCGTTCTATTTTTAACAATATTTTTTTCATTGGTCTAGTTTGCTTTGTCTTCCCCTGGCGCGCCAACGAGGAACCAACGCGTTCGCGCGCGAACGGCCATATTGCGTACTAGTCTCTTCTTGTCGTCCAGAGATGGCGCTAAATCAAGTAAAACGTCTTGCTTGAAAGGTAAAAGGTGAGAAGTTCTGTATGTATTTGCTACTTCGTAAATGCATTCTAGACTTTTTATTCTCACATCCTGCAATGAAAAGAATAAAAAAAAATATTTATCATGTTACTAGCAAGAAGGTAAGCTTTGTGAGGACTCGCGTAGTTCCTGTCAGAGTTGGGTGGTCAGACGGCAGCCACTCTCGAAAAAGTCGATATGCCAATCGAAATATACAAATCCAGGTTCCAAAATATAAACTTTAGACGCGAGAAATCTAAATCATAACTCTCCTTTTGCTTCGCCGTAGTCGGGTAGTTAAATATAATGTTAGAAGCCACTTACCATAGACTTGGCATATTTAGTCAAATTAATCAGCCTAGGAAGGACAGTTTGCAAGCTGTGAGACACCAGCGGTTGAGCCTTTATCTGATCCGCCAATATGTCGAGAGACACAAGCAACAATTCATCGTTGTCGTATAGTAATGCATCTATTACTATTGAAGATATCTGAAATTAGGTAAGTTAATTTGTATTTGTATTCTGTCCGTCCCTATGTATGCTTATATCTTTAAAACTACGAAACGCAGAGCCTAGTAGGCCTAGGAATTTAGTACCTGACTAATTACTTTTTAAAATTTATTTTTCATTTTATTTAAACTTTTTAATCTGTTTATGAGTTGTACTCATAATAAAATTATTATTGGATATAATTGATATAATACTAATAATTAGCTTTTACTAGAAGCATATATTACAGATAGAAGATTTAGCTCATCCGCAGATGTAAATTATTAATATTCTTTAAAAATAAAAAGTCTATATACTCCTTTCGTCGCAACCGCTTCAAAATACAAATTTTAAATGACCATCTTACCTTAACAGCTTCATTATTAAGTACACTTTTAGGAGCTTTGGCAAGAACAAATGCCCAACTCAGTAGATAATCTTCCTTAACATCAGGCGATAAAGCGTCAAATTTGTCGACTAAGGCAGAAAAGGACACGAAAATCCTCTGTCTATACAACAGACTGACACGACAGTGTAACTTTACACTTAAATAATCAGTGTACTCCGTCATAATGATTCGCATTGCTTCGGCACTGTGTTTACTGTACTCAGCGTTAGGCAAAATTCCAACTATCTGTAAGTAAAAAAAAAAAATTATCTTGCAATCCTCCTCAATTACGCGTATCAAAATTTCGAACTTACGAAATACCGAAGGATTTTGACCATCGGTCTTATGAACTTCGGGGTGGCTAAGCGTCCACTTAATGGCACCGCACGCAACGGAAGAAAAGCAACCCAAATTCGTTCCTGCGTGGAATACTGCTCACATCTCTGGGACGGCTCCGCAAAGTACTTATTAGATGCTCTCGAAAGGTTGCAGCGACGTGCGGTCCGCATTATTGGGGATCCTGAGGTCACGAACACCCTCGAGCCTTTGCAGATGCGTAGAGATGTTGCGTCTTTGGCAGTTTTCTACCGTCTCTACCATGGTGAATGTTCTGACGAGCTCTTCCAATTAGTCCCACCCTCCCCTTTCCTTCACAGGACGACACGTGCAGGGCTAAGATGTCATCCATTTACGGTGCAGAGTATACCTGCTAGAACCAAGCGTTTCAGTGATTCATTCCTATGCCGCACCACTAAGACCTGGAATTCCCTGCCAGCTCACGTGTTTCCTTTTTCCTACAGTCCCGGGTCCTTTAAGCGGGGCGTGAAAAGGCATCTAATGAGGCCGTCAAGCTGAGTGCCACCACTGTTAACATGGTAAATGTTTACGATGGTGACCCTCTTTCCGAGACTTTGCCTTTAGCTTAACATCAGGCGAGGTGAAGTCAAATTGACGTGTCCTATATAAAAAAAAAAAAAAAATGTGCGTCCACCCTATCGGCAATGATCACATTTTGTCACCGCTACTGCCAGCAACTGGATTGCCGACGCCCATTGTTTTAATCGGATTTTCGTAGTGAGCGCACGTGCGGAATATGTCAGGGATATAATGGAGAAAGAATGCAGAGAGCGGTGCGTGTCCACCAGCGTTCCGAATGACGTCATTAGCACGCATTATAAATGTTGCTCCTCGGAACAACAGCGCCAGCATTGCCGAAGAGCAGATTCGTGCAATCTGTACGACGCGTGTAGGTGGACGCACTTGTTTGACTTTCCATACAAAAGATACTGCGATGCATTTAATGCGTTGCATCCGTGGCGTGCGTTGCCGTTAGTTGGACTGTTACGGTGCATAAGATTAACCTGGACCAAAGTGGATAATGTACTTTACAGTTCTAAAAAACTTAAGCTAATCAACTTACTTTCTGCAGCCAAAATAGGAACATGTCACTGCCTCTCAAAATCAAAGCCTTAGTTATCCATCCGTACATATGTATTAACCTTGGGCACAGTGACTCATCGTGCTTGCTGCATTCAGACAACTGCGCCTTCAACAATTCATACAACAGCTCAAACTTCTGCCCGTGTTCCGCTTTATTCAACAAATGAGCTATCAACACACACCCTTTAGTCCTCACAATTTCTGTACCACTTTTAAGAGCAAATTTTATTGACAGTGTCATAATCTCTTCAAACTTAGGAGTATAAACATTTTGGTGTAATGGTGAATACAAACTTTCCAAAACCAAAAAATATACATCATTTGACTGACAATTATCTAAAATCTTTTGCGTATGTTTCAATAAGATAAATTGCTGTTTATCTGGCGGTAAGCTGCCCATTGTGTTAGATACTAATGTATAGCCATGGATCAACGTATCCTGGTTACCAGTCGGTATTTCTTTGTACAACCACGCCAAAACCGGTTCTATAAGACCATGGTCACTTTCAATTTGCTGTACCTTTTCGCTTGTGTAAAAGCTAGCCATTGATAGAGACTCGCTCAGTGCTTCCACAACGAGATTTGTGCCTCTATCATAAGCCGATATCAATTTCAATATATCCTCAATTATTACTTTAGTAAAGTCATCTATACTGGCTAAATTAGTAAGAAGGTGCAAACGTTTCTGTAAAGCTGCTTTATCTTGGGTGAGGTTGTCTATATTATGACAGTTTCCTCTGACTACTAAATTCATGATCAATTCTGGATACTTTCTGGCTATCGCATGGATTGTTTCCACACTTATACTAAGTACATCAGTGTCCTGAGAGTGCTGCGCATTGTGTGTTAATATTTCAACGAAGGGCAATATTAGATCCGATGTCACAATATCTTTTACTCTTATTAAAGTCTTGAAGCCAGCAATTTGATAATCCTTTGCTGGATTGCTAACAGTTGTGAGGCATAGTTTCGGGATTTCACTGACTTGGACTTGCACCAATTCAGTTGCCTCCCAGCGCTTTACCAAGTCGAATAAATCGCCAAGAAAATCTAAGCTAGCTACTTGTAACTTCGATGACGTTTTAAATTCGTAATAAGATATCGTTGCTGGAACCATACACCTTGTTATAATCACACAAGATTCTTTAGAAGCATTTGCAGCGGTAAGGAGCACTTTAGTGGGTTGGACGAATTGGGCGACTGTTGTAGCCTCAGCGATTGCAGTTTGATTGCTAACAAGTATGTTTTTAATCAAGTTCTCAAACGACTGGTCGGTATTAGCGATAAGTGCCAACTTTGCAACCAAAGCCGAAAGCGCCTCGTGGCTAGCCATTTTAATTTCATCGTCCGTTTTGTGATTTATCTCTCTATTAATTGATGACCATAAGGCCTTTGAAAATGGGCTGTAAGTTTCACTTTTGAATGTTTTGCAGCTCTCAACCTGAAAATGGCAGTTACTTATTTTTTTTAGCTAAATACTCGTACTTTAAAAATATATTAAGAGGGCCCATCTAACTAGCTATGACAGCCAGAACCGAAAACTTAATTAGCTCTCGCAGGCACGAAAATGCCCAGAACAACGCAAATTCATGGATACAAAAATACAGGCGAGGTGAAGTAAAAGCGGGAATCGAACCCGCGCCCTTCGCAGCTGCGGAGCAGTCGAATTCCATACCATCACACCACAGAGGCTTTCAAGAGCATGAGTTTTAAAGGAATAAAGTTCATAAAAATTTAATCAAAACTAACCAAGAGTGCCAACGAATCAAGTTTTGCCAATCTTAAGCTTGAATCTAATTTCTCTATCAACATCACAAGGCACTGATCACCAAATTCCGGTATGGCACACAAACATGGACATAGGGCAGTTGCCAAGTCATCCCTTGTGACGGCAGCGGGGTCATCAGGAGAAGGATGGAAGTCGATAGGGTAATAACAGGATATAACATCGAACATTTCATCAACCAAATGGCCTATAGGAATGGTTTTCATTAATTTCGGAAGGAACTCGAATAAGAAGACTAGGTTACGTGGGTCACGTTCTCCATCCATAACTGATATCACTCCATACACGAGGTCTGGACCCAGCTGCTTACAATCTGAAAAAAAAAAATTTTGAAGTATGTTAGTAACCAAAATAGCTTTATTCCCGTTAAACCTAAGCCAGCTAAGCATCACTAATTTTGTATTCTAGTCTTGCTCATTATATTGTGTTGAAAATCTAATGTACCTACCCAAATAGTTTCAAAGATATGAACTTTAGGCAACCAATCAAATACATAGGGAAAAGAATCTTCTCGGGCGGGACTCGAACCCGCAGTCTTTCCCTTACAGGGGGAATGCCTGAACAATTCGGCTACCGAGACACGCCGATATGATTCAAATTTCCCATCTTATACGTCTTTAGGGCGACGTGGCGTCATCTACCGATTTTCTTAAGAACTATCGGAATCAATGAATGATGTTACAATCATTTTTAAACATTGATTTTTCGATAACTGCGCCCAAACAATTGAAGGAATTTTTACAGCATTAAGTATGCTAACTATACAAATCAAATACATAGGGAAAAATAATCTTCTCGGGCGGGACTCGAACCCGCAGTCTTTCCCTTACAGGGGGAATGCCTGACCAATTCGGCTACCAAGACACGCCCGATATGATTCAAATTTCCCATCTTATACATCTTTAGGGCGACGTGACGTCATCTCGCATTAGGCAACCAGCTCGCGCTAGATGCGTGTGACGTAATTTTATTTAGATTAGTAGACCGCGGTAGCCTAGTGGTTTGGGTAATGGACTGCTGAGACGAGGTCTCGGGTTCGATCCCAGGTTTACCATGGCACACACCAATGACTTTTCGATGCTTTTCGAAGTTATGTATGTATTTATCGCAGGTTTATAAGTGCCCGGTTAATGGCTATAGGCTCGCCACTTAATACATTGGGACCTAAACATAAAATGTGGGTGCTAGCTCCTCTGCCTACCCCTTCGGGGAATACAGGCGTGAGTTTATGTTATGTTAGTAGATTTTCCTACCGATGCCAATAAGGGTTTATCCACTTAGTTATACTATTAGTTATACGATATAACAAAATGGACTGAAATAGTCCAAATAGTTATACTGCTTAGTATAACCACGTGGATTCGATCAATTTGGGTTGTTTTAGTCCAAATAGTTATACTGCTTAGTATAACTACATGGATTCGATTAATTTGGGTTGTTTTAGTCCAAATAGTTATACTACTTAGTATAACTAAATGGATTCGATTAATTTGGGTTGTTTTAGTCCTGAAAGTTATACTGCTTAGTATAACTACATGGATTCGATTAATTTGGGTTGTTTTAGTCCAAATAGTTATACTGAATCCGATTAATTTTGATCGGATTCATCCATTTAGTTATATTCGTAAATAAACAATCACTTTATAATATTAATGGGCATTTTATGTTCCAACATATTTGTAATTAAAGAAAAAGTTTATTTATGGGCTAAAGGAAATAGTGGTGGGCAGTGTTGCCGTTATAAAAACTATTATTATTTATTTATTTTTTTAGGTAAGGTTGCAGTGTCAGTGTTTTTTTTGCACTAGCAGAATCGAGGCCCAGGTAATGTGTTGTCATATACATTATTTACAATTGCTTACCACCTAACAGGGTGGAGTCATTACGAAGAGTTTTATTATTAAACAAAAACAGAAAAAATAAAGTGTAAACTAAAACCCGACTACCGAAAAATCACGCTCTAAAAAGTGACAAACAAGAAAATATCAAGGATAGCCGTGGTCGTATGCCACTTTTCCCTAGAATATATTATTGTTTTGTTAGAGTAAGTGGCATACGACCACGGCTATCCTTGATATTTTCTTGTTTGTCACTTTTTAGAGCGTGATTTTTCGGTAGTCGGGTTTTAGTTTACACTTTATTTTTTATTTAAATTATTTTGAGGCAAGGTAAAGCTAATAATTTATACATATTTGAAATGTGCTTATTAAGCACTTTCATTTGATACCAAACACGGCATATTTATCTCAAATTTATTTTTTAATACAGTCCCTTATGAGCGCTAGAGGGCGCCACACAAGATTGGGTGACACTTCATAAAGCCTATAACCATCGGACGATCAAGCCGCTTGTAACGATACCTCATTTGTCCAATTCTAATAAGTATTTGAGGAGCTATGAGGGAACAAATGAACATACATACATACATACATACATACATACATACATACATACATACATACATAGCCTGTCAAAATCATAACCCTCCTTTTGGCTTCGCCGTAGTCGGGTAATGAGAACCTTCTCGTTTTTAGAAGTCAGTTTCCACTGTCGCCCTTGAAGACGGATATAAAGAGAAGGGAAATTTGAAGTGATTCAAGTGTGGCTCACTAGCTCAGTTGGAAGAGCATTCCCCCTGTAAGGGAAAGGTCGTCGGTTCAAGTCTCACTTGAGCACTTCTTTTTCCCGATGTATTTCGAACTTAAAAAGTTAGCATAACAAATGCTATAAAAATTTCATTCAAAAAGTCAGTTAACTAGCGAGAATATCTTGGTTGAAACACTGTTGCTATTTAAAATAAAGAATTTACTTACAAATTTAACTTATCCTAAATACTCAAACAAAACAAAGATAATAAAGTATTCATGATAAAGAACAACTATACTACAAACTAATCATTTTTATTGCGTGTGTGATTATTAAGACATTGCAAGTCAGATAACATTAGATTATGAATAGAAATAAAGGGCCTCTACAAACATTATTTAATTTTGAATCAGGTCATTTATACAAATAAGTATATTATTTACATATATAATTTTTTTTTTTTTTTTCGTGCGGAAATCCCCTCGGAGCGGAGGTTATGTCGGACTCGAAACGACTAAAACCGCACGCCGACTGTGGGTCGTGGTGCTAGGCCGGAGGTGAGGTTGTCATCGACATATCCCTCGCACCCCGGCTGTCACAAATATATTCAGTTTGGATAGTTTCCGCGGCATAGCGGAAGGGAATGCGGCTGGTAAGCAAGAGGCGCGGGTTCGATCCCCGCTCAGTGCAAATATTTGTATGCTTATTTGCATTGGTTTGGTTTTGCCTCAGAGAGCATGTTAAGCCGTCGGTCCCGGTTACAATACGAACTTATGGCAGTCGTTACTGGAATTTGAAGCCCTCAAAGGTTCAACAACCAACAAAGGTCTAACTGCAATGCTTCAATATCGCTTTTGAGTTATGGAGGTTATATGGTGGTTGCTTCATAGAAAATACCTCGCAGACCTAGCGGACCTCCATGCTGAAAGCTCCAGATGCAACAAGGATTAGCGCTTTTGGTTTATAGTCTATTGTTGCACACAATAGCAATATACTCCATATATTTTGAATTTCCCCTATAAAAGGACTGCCATAATGTGTTTGTATAATGACCAGGACTAACGACAAATAAATATTATCATGCCTACATGCCTACATATCATTAAAGAATAACAAACTTTACTCACATTCAATATTCTTCTCCATCAGTGTTTTGATGAGTAAATAAATGTTATATCTGTCTTGACGCAACTGTGCTTGGCATGACACTTCTCTAAACAATGTGGCCAGAAAGTCGGCACTATAATTTATTTTATAGTTACTCATTTCTATTATAGCCAGATAGCCTTCAATTACTGAGGGTATGATGCTGTGGTGATCATTCAAACGACCTATATAGAATGTTGATATGAACTGTATTTGAACATCCGATAAGATGTTCTTGGGTAATTCTTTTAATAGTTTTGTATAGAAGCGCATTCCTTTACAGCGGTTTTCTGCTTCTTTGTGAGTCAACACAGCAGCCATATTTGCTACTATTTGTGAAAGGTCTATATGACCAGTGACAATATCTGAAATATAAAAAAAAATTGACAAACCATAACAAATGCTGAGAATCTTTGAAGTTAAAGCCTATGTAAGGAAAAAAAAATCTGGTTTGTTTGGTTGATTGAATGCACTAATCTCAGAAACAATTGATGCAATTGAAAAATTATTTGTGTTGTATAATAGTTCATTTCTTAACAAGGGTTTTAGGCTATATAGCATCAAGCTACTACCCAAGGGAGCAGAGCATTCATCATGAATGTTAACAAATCTGGCAGGTTCCTATACATTATATGAAAATTAATAAATTCACAACAATCCTGAACATTAGTATAGTAGGTACAGTAATAAAACTAGAGAAGTTCACACTATAAAGTTGTATCTATTGGTTGGTTATTATGTTTTACCAAATATTAGTGAAATCTAAAGGAAGGTGGGCTTAATTGAGGACTTACCGGCAACTATACTTGACGTCCGATCAAAAATTTCATCATTCTGCATTATAGCATCCGCTAAATCGGGTTTAAACCACAACGATTCCATTTTGTCAGATTATTCGTAAATTTGTCAAAGTGATTGGCATAAAATTATATACACATTTTTACACATTAGGCTCTTCTATCAACATAATAAAGAAAATTGCAGTGCAGAAAATTGGCTCCAAATTATAAATACAGTGGCTATACCACAATATTTTTGAGGTTACTTCAATAGGTTTTTAGATAAAACTCAATAAAATATAACGTAAATGGAATGCATTATTTTCTATATGATACAGAGCACTTTATTTTATGTCCATAAAAGTTTAAGCCGCATTCCAATCGATCATGCTGCCAAATTTTTAATTTTGTAGAAAAATTATTAGGTTTATAGGTTACGCTTTATGTTTATGAATGACAGATTTGACATTTGAGTTTAACACTTTGACATTGACAATGACGATGTTCAAACCACAGATTTATAGTAACCACAAATTTGAAGCTAGGTACTACACATAAAAGCACATCAAGATCACGCCGACCGCCATATTTTGTTCTATCGTAGTAGCCATGTAGTAGTAGCACTGGTCATTTGACCAATCAGATTATTGGATTCTCTACAATGCTGCCATCTTCCTTTCTTTCCATTCATGAAATCCAAGTTTAGGTATATATTTTTTGTCCGTGGGTATGCCGTCTCTACTACTACTTTATGTACTCTAAGGTCCTAGCAGACGATCAGGATTTTGATCGGACCGGGACCACCCAAAGATAACACAGAAGAAAGTTAATATTATGCCGCGAACTACACCGAACCTTCAAATAAACAGTTTGGTAGGTGGTCTTCCACCGATACGATAGAACTTGGTTCGGAGCGAACCAAGTTCGGTGATTCAATCAGTTAATGAATCAATTAACCCACCACAGTCCACTGCTGGACACAAGCCTCTCCCAGTGGGTGCCGTTTTGTCAGCTCCTCCACCTTTTTCAATCTGATTGGTCAAATCAAAGTCATTTCTGATTGGTCAGATTGCCGCCATCTTCTTTTCTTTCCATTCATGAAATCCAAGTTTACGTATACCTTTTTTTCCGTAGGTATGCCGTCTCTACTACTCTCTTATATACTCTTTGTGTCTTTGTCTAACTACTACTTGAGGCGTAGACAGAGAAAACAATGTAGTGTATTCTTAGTCGATGACTTTAAGTTTTCCCCATAGACATAGTAAATATAAAGACTTGAAGCTACTACGAAATTCATTCATAAAATCATATAAGGGAAAACGCCAACCTCCATATTGCGTTCGTACGTAGTGGGGATGTAGTAGCACCTGATTGGTCAAATAAAATTGCTAGTGATGCGGTGATAGAAATTTAACTATCGATATTTTCTCAAATATTTAAAGAACGAAGACCACTTTCCATACATAGTGAATGACTTTTGAAATGCCGTTGACTTTTTATTATTCTATCGCATAATGGTACTGGTATTACTGATGAATAGACACTAAAACATTTTTTACATCTAAAAAACTACAAAATCAATATGTTTTTTTTTTTATTTATTTATTAACATTCACAACATACAGTTTCAATAATTAGAAAGCAAACCATAAGCTACTTGTGCTTGTCTGAAATGCTGTACCTTTCTTATAGGTACTTATACAATAATATTATAGTACAGCGAACATTTAGCATAGTTAAATAAAACGATATAATACTGGTATTAGTTTGATATGTGTTAACATTTATTATACTTTATAAATTTATTACAGTATTTAATACATAAAATGTCAAAAAATAAAAATTACTTAGGTCAAATTAAATCTAATCTATTAACCCGCCCCTCGTCGCACCCGGGGCAAAAGTGCCCATCACGCTGGCGGCATTGCCTCGCTGGATAGCGATGGCCAACCTTTGCCTCAGGTACGAAGCGGAGCGAGAGTCGTTGGTTTTATCTCTCAACCTGCGCCCCACCTCACTAACCAATTTTTTAGCGTCAGTTCCCCAACTACCCATCGTCTCAACCGCAAAGGGCGTGAATATATACCGCTCCGTTAGGGCCGCGTATTTGCCGCGTTTTTTTTCCGCCGCATCTTCGGCAGCGGCGGCTGGAGACAGGACAGTACGGCTCAGGTGGCTGGGAGCGATGGTGCTGACGCACGTGGCGTCCCACAAGAGGCACCTGCCGTTTTTCCACGGCACCAGAGTCATACCGTCCGGCCTTTTGCCGTCGGATCTACTGAGGCCAGGTGGTTCCAGTAGGCACGGGATATCCGCAGACACGAAGGCTCTCCGGAGAATATCGTTGAGAGCATGGTGACGCGGAAACCTACCTGTGCTTCTACGACAACTCAATGCGTGCTGACCATCGTCCCCCACCATGGAACCACAGGTGCATCTATGAGGTTCACACACCCTGCAGCCCAGGCGAAGGGCCACCGCCACCCGCAAGGAATTGTCATCCAGAAGAGTGCCCACGTGAGGCGAAGGCAGTGCGTGCAACCATGCTCCCGATTCCGGTTGTGACACAGCCCTGAGTCTGGCCAGATCTGCTCCCGTTGCACCCTCCACCAACTGCCCCTTAAGCCTTTCGGCAATACCTTCATCCCAGGCATGCTGGACTTGAGGCGTGCCGGGGCTTGACGCCGCCAAACTGCGGGCAAACCACGCTGTCTCAGCATCGGCTACATAGGGCACGGTTACCCTGCCACCATCTTTGTGGAGGATTACAGTAACAAGGTCCGCTACCCCATGCGCCGATGCCAAGAAAGCCGGCACTCCCACATCCTGCGCGCGTCGCACTCCAATACCCCCGTGGCGTATGGGAAGAGTTGCTTGTATCCACTGGTCTTCGTTAAGGGATATATTGATTATCGACTCGACTGTGGCCCTAAGGATCGCATCGAACGCCGCGACCTCCACGGGACACACCCATGTAGGGGTAGTCCGCAGGAGGTACGTCAGCTTAGGGAGGGCGAAGCACATACGCAGCAATACCATCGCCACATGCGCAGAAAGATCCTTAAGACGTTCCTGAGCGGTCAGGAGAAGCTTATTACGAAAGGAAATTGCATCAGGCACTCCGTCAGGGAAGATAGGAGACCCTAAAAGGGTGAAAGAGTGTGAGGAAAGTTCCTTGAGGCCAGGCAAAAGGGAACTGAAGCTTGGAAAGCAGGCACGAGCTCCAGTGCTGCAAGGGAATAATTCGCATTTAGAGGGGTTCACCTCCAGTCCCAGCTCCTTGAGGCGTGGGATCAGAGCGTTCAGATCTTGGAAGACATCTTCCGGTGAACCCCCAAGGGTCCCATCGTCTAGGTACCACAAATTTAAGTTAGATTTAAGTTCCGATATAACTCTATGGATCGCCAGGCTGAAAACGAGGGGCCCCAGTGGATCCCCTTGCTGAGCTCCTACCTGCGAAGAAATTAAATTTTTATTGAAGAAGAGATTAGAGGGATGATAGTACACTTGATACAGAAAAGGGTAGAGAGAGGGGACCCGATCCTTGACCTCACTCAAAAGAACGTCTCTCTCCAACGTGTTAAAGGCATTGCGTAGATCGAGCTTAAGCACCACGCAGTCCGAATGGTTAGGTTCCATGACGAACGCGCGAGTCGCATGGATGGCTGCTTCGCATCCCCGAGGCGCCCCAAAACCGAGCTGGTATGACAGCAAATAGTCGGCCATAGCTTCTCTCACGGATCGGCACGCCAGCTTGCCCGTCAATCTACGAAAAACACTTCCGATCGCTATTGGCCTAAGCCCGCCGTCCTTCTTTGCGAGCGCACACAGGGCTGCCCCATATAGGTAGGGACAAACCACAGGGTTTAGCTGTCCACTTAGCAAGAATGTTGCCAGTCTTGCCAGGCACCCCAACAGTCGCTCCCCACTCTCCCCCGCCGAACCAGAAGTGAGCTCCTTTAGGTACCCGGGACGTATCCCGTCCAAGCCCGCCGCGGAGCCACTGTAAAATGTGCTCAATGCCAACGCCACGTCTTCGGCAGAAACCGACACCGATGAAAATGATGAGTCCGGCTCTGGCGGAAAATTGAGCGGACACGATGGACTCGGATGCTTCGCGCGAAGTGCATCGAGCGTGTCGGAGTCGTTTCGCGCGAACGAGTCATCTGAGACCAATATCCTGACAGCCCCACGAAGGTCACCCTCGTATACCTTGGTCTCGATGGCTCTACGACTCCCCCGGAGCCCGGAAAATCCCAACCCCCCCGGTTCCTCGGGGAATAAACCAGAACCGAAGGACTGTATGTTTGCCTTCACCTTTGTGGTCATGTTTCCCGGTGCATCCTTCGAAGGGACTCGCAGAGCACCATAGGCAAAAGTGAGGAGCGCCCCCCAGTCTTCCACTCCATTCTCGCTAATACACCTGTCGATGACCTCGCACAATTTCGCCGCCGCCTGGTTCCGAGCACCCTTTGGAACATGCCTCATTACTGCCGTACACGCCCTCAGAGCGGCAATCCTCTCGAGCGGATGATGAGGCTCAGACTCCTGTGGTACCCGACCCTGCGACTGGACAACTGTGAACCGATGTCAGTGGACGTGGGTACTACTTGCTGGAGGTTTTTATGCATGCGGCCTATGTGGACCCTAAGTCCGTGGACACTAAAAGTGCGTGAAGATCCTGGGCAGTGGGGACAACGCACTGAGGCTGTTGAGGAACTCATTTTCGTAGATGTGGCTAGGTAATGCAGTACCTACCTATGTTATTAGGACACGGCAAAAACCCCGCATAGGTTTACCTACACAAATAATAACAGTAATTGCATTGCACAATTGGAACAATTAATATAAAAAAAACGATAATTAAAAAAAAAAGAAATATTACAAATATTGGTAAGATGTCAAATAAAATTACAATACATGAAATGTCAGAAACATAAAAAAAAAACATTTAAAAAATTTAATCAGAATTTTTAAAATTTAAATAAATTAAAAATAAGAAATGAGTCAAAATACATTTTATGTATTACCTATCCATAATTTTTCTTATAAAAAAAAATAATTCGATGAAATTCAGGAATAAATTGAATAAATATGAGATTAAAAATCAGTCAGAATAAATTTAAATTAAAATACTAAATAGACGTAAATAATCATAAAATTAATCAAATTACTATTATGACAAATATCACACATTAATTATTTCTTTCTAATGAATTAATACAAAAAAAAATCAGGATAATTGAACAAAATAAAAAAATAAAAAAACAAACAAATTAGATTAAATAATTCCAGCACAAAGCAATTATTAAAATTTGATATTATAAAGAAACCGATAAAGATTCACAACTACCCACAGATTTAGGCACTCATACGCAGGTACACGGGCATATAACATTATATGCGGCATATAGTGCGATCGCTACGCAGTGCACAGAACAAGTTTGTTTTGGGGTGGGGCCGGTGCATCTACAGGTTGTTTAAAAAGTGCGTGCGTAATTTGAGTTTCATGTTTGCTACTGATATAGCTTTAATGAATGTTGGCTCTAAACTATTTAATAAACTGGGAACCAGATATTTGGTGGTTCTCTCGCCGTAGGTATTCACTGCTCTTGTCGTTTCCAGTCTTTTATGAGTAATTTGACGCGTTTGTATCCTATGTGATATTTCGGTCCGTAAGGTTGCATCAAAGAAATTTTCTTTGCGGAGATATTTTACTTTGGTGTGGACTGGTAATACTCCAAGGTGCTTATACAATTTCAAGTCACTGTTCTTGAATTTTTCTTTGATACGGGGTGGGACTACATTTTTCAATATTCTAGTTTGTAGTTGAAATATACGATCAAGGTGAGTTTTGAACGTTCTACCGTAGCTGGAGATGCCGTACTCTATGATGGAGTCGGCAAGGGCATTGTAAAGCATGAGCTTGACCTTAAATGGCATCCTACTCATAATTATGTACATATTAGCCAAGAAAGCTCTTAGTTTTTCACATACTCTGTTTATATGAGGCAGCCAAGTGAATTTATGGTCAATGACTAAGCCAAGGTATGTATGTGTATCAACAGTTTCAATCGAAGGACAGTGACAGCCGTTAGTGTTATTGTGTAAGCATAAATGTCTGTGGGCCGTTAGGCTTAACGCACTCGGGTATTTGGTTTTACTATAGGTAGAACGAATATGAATAAGTTTAGTTTTATCGGCATTAAAAACTAGCCCATTCTCGTGGCACCATTTATTGATGTTATCTAAATCAGACTGCATCTTGGCGAAGGCCGAGGGAACATCCCTATCCGAGACAAGTAGGCAAGTGTCATCCGCGTACTGGTATGAAGAACAATGCTTAAGAACATTGTTCATATCATTCACGTAAGCAATAAAATGAAGTGGGCCAAGCACAGATCCTTGTGCTGTTCCCACATTAGCCGGCACGGTTCTACTGTGATTTCCATTCACGTTAACATAATAAGGCCTGTTCCGTAAATAGTCTTCACATAGTTTCAACAGGGGGCCTCGCACACCTGTATTACTCAATTTCTTTACAAGCCGGTCGTGATTTAGGGTATCAAAAGCCCGTGAAAAATCAATGAAGAGGGCGAGCACATGCTTTCTATTGTTTAAGGCAGCATTAATATCATCTGAGAAACGTGACAGTAATAGGGTGGTACTCTTATTTGGTTGGAAACCAAATTGATTGTTACATATAATATTATGTTTACTATAAAAAGCATGTATTTGTTCACTTAGATATTTCTCTACTACCTTATTGATGTTTGACAGGAGCGTTATGGGCCTGTAATTTGATACGTCCTCGTATTTACCTTTTTTGTGTATGGGACGAACACAACCACACTTTAGCTCGTCAGGATATTTTCCGGTCTCAATGCAGGAGTTAATTAGATTCGTTATAGCTGAGGAAATATTATATTTTATTTTCTTAAGGTCTATAACTCTAATTTTGTCATGGCCGGGAGCTTTATAGGTGTTTAAGTTATGGATTATTTTACTATAACTTTTTTTATTATAACTAGTTGAACAAGAAATTACTTCCATTTTAAAATTAAAAGTATGATTTTATACAAATCTCCTTGATTTTGATTTAATTCCGAAACCCTCGCGTGACCTTTGTACGGTACAGTAAGAACATAGGACTGAAATGGCGGATTACATAACTTTTCATTCGGGTACCTACTAGGCAAGTCGAGCACTTCTATTTTGAAGTAAATATCTTTTATGACAAAGGTAGTACAAATGTATATATATACTGGGTATAAGGGGAACGCTCACGAAGCCGAAAACCCCTAGTAGTACTCCAGGTACATAACAAATTGGCATAAAAATAAAATCGATATGGGCAAAAAAAAATGCTTCGATTTTTTTTTGGATTCTTTTTATTTTTTATTTAGCTTTACTAACAAGATGGAGAGTAAGTAACTCTCCATCTTGTTAGTAAAGCTAAATAAAGTGGTAATTTTGTAAAAAAACCACTACAAAAGAGCACGCGCTTGGCGCTCTAGTTGTTTTTTCTTTGTAGTGATGTTCTTTTTATGAACTTACCGTTTCATTTAGCTTTACTAACACGATGGAGAGCAAATAATGCAAAATAAAAAAAAAAAAAAATATTTAATAAAAATTCTAAAAAAATTTTTTTTGTCCAAATCGATTTTATTTTTATACCAATGTGTTATGTACCTGGAGTACTACTAAATATATATGTATATCGTTACTCAAAGACTGTGAAGAATCTTTGTAGATTTTACGTCCTTCTGGGCGAATTATTCGAAACTCCGGCTATCACAAGGAAAGTCTGACAGAGAGCCCTAAGCACACTGCAACCTGAGAATACAAATAATCGGCATCCACTTAAGCTAACCACTTAATTTTTTCTTTCAAATGTTTGAATTTTTAGTCTGTGCCCTTTTTATATCGATAAGTAGTTATCGACAGTTTACTGGATTCCCTACTAGGCCGCCATACTGCTTTCAGTTTATTCATAAAATCCAAATTTAGGTAGGCAGTTTCTTTTCGTAGGTATGGCAGCTCTTGATAACTCAAACTCAAACTCAAACTCAAAGTATGTATATTGTAAACCATAGGTACATAGGATGTTCACATAATAATAAAGTCAGCTATGATTCGCCAATTGGGCATACAATAATAAATATTTCTAACTTACTAACCAAGTACTTACTTAAAGGCCCAGGAGCAGTTATTCAGAATTTAACATGCATAACATAGAATTAATATTTCGACTGTGACTACGTACAGTATCGGAACTGCAAAACATGTACTTTACAGGAGAGCAGTTTAGTTAACATACTTACTTTTGATAGGGACGTAACGTCTTTAGCAGGGAAAGGTTATAGCCGGTGTAAACTTTCAATGGACGTGTTAACCACTAGGTAAGAACGCAACGGCTAGAGCATATGAAGGCTATAACCGGTGCATAGCTATTTTAATAATATGATACTTGAGAACAGCGACGCAGCGGCTAGCACCGGCGAACGTGTTAAAGATAGAAATTGACTTTAAATTGTTTGTGTTAATGATATCTTAAAAATAGTACTTGTATTTATTAATAAATTTTACGTGTTCTCTTTTACCTAGGGATGATTTTATTATTTAATGTACTTTTCTAGATATTTCACATTCGATAATTTACTTTGTTGGTGAAAAATGAAATTTGATCGAAAGTAGTAGTTTCGATAGTATTTTAGGTCTTGAAAATTCTAATAAATATCGAAACTGCTAGTTTCAATAGTTTTTTAGGTATATCCAGTATTAATATACCTATATCGAAAGTGGTCGTTTCAATAGTATTTAAGGTCCTTAAAATAAAAATAAAAATCGAATCTTTTATATTATATTTATTTTTCTACAAGCACCACAAAGTAAACTAGAAATTGGTCAACTATCTTTATGAAAATTTTGTTTCGGATAATATTTTAACAGAGTTACTTAGGGATAGGCTTCAAATTCAAACTTCAGTCTAATGTATTTCACATCAAACAATCAAGTAACCAAAACTAAATAAAGCCTTATTCTGTATTCTTCTGTACTCTTGTGTACCTAAATATTAACAGTTTTAGCTAGTCAACAATGTTATCATATTTTTGGTGTTATATAGTTAGGTATTATTTATCAAAATAATAAATCTTTAGAAGAAAAACAAACAAAGCAAAGAATACTATGCCCTCCGCTCTATCAACTACAAGCTCTAACTAAATCTATAAGAATTTACACTTTTTACTTTACTTTAATTACTATAATCACAGATTAATCATAATCACTCAACTTTCTAATTATCTAACTATAATCACAGATTATATTATTTATTCAGATCAAATCAGACTATTTTGTTCAATTATAAAGTATTAAAATGATTTAGGTTTCAAAGTTACTCTATTATTTAATTTTAAATTGTATGTTGTAATATTATCTGTTACAGGACATATACCTACCAACAACACCTACAAAGGCTGATACAGCTTTTTAACTATTTCACTTAGACCACTACTAAAATTGAGGCCATAAAACTAATAAAAACTTAAAACTATTACTATTTTTTTTAAATGAATGTGTCATTTAAAAAAAATAGTAATAGTTTATGTCTTAGATATCTGAAAATCGTATGTTACGCATACTACTTTTGAACCACTTTGGATCGCCATTTCCTTATCGTTAGTTTTATATTTACATGCAGTTTCCTAATTTAAGATATGTTTATCATGTACCAATACTTGATCTTCAGAAGGATTTTCTTTATTGGAAAAGGTATGACACTTATCACACAGGTCTTTTTTCGGCATAAAAAACGTAATATTCATGTGGTAATTTACTATGTTCCGGTATTGTCTCTCAGTTGTTGCTTTACTATTGTAAGTCTCTAGATTTGGCCAATCTTTGTCCAAAGAAAACATTTTATTAAAGCTTAATGAGTTATCTAAGTATAATTTGGTGGTGTTTTTTCTCGTGTAATGGGATTCAATTGGTTGGAAAGAGTTTACGTAGTCGCAGACACTTTTATTTGTCTCATCTTTTTTCTTTTTTACATGGTTTGGGTGCTTTCCTCGGTTATCTTGGATTGTTATACCACAAGAGTCTTAACTTATTGTGTGCAGTACGGATTAATTGGTCTGTAATAGATAGGGTACTACAAAACATCTTCAAACATACTTGCTGAGCTTCATAGTTTGAATCAGTCGTAGGCAAAGGTAAATAGTACTTGGTGATAAAATTTCGTCTCGACGGACCTTCAGTTCACTTTCTATTCTTGTAAATTTATTTATGAACTCCCACCGCTTGCTGTGGTCACATAGTTGTCATTACTGGGCAAAAATGATTTATCTAATTACTTCTTTAAATTTTTCAAAGCATTTTAATTTGCAGGTTAAAGCGCATGGCGTTTTCAAGGCTTTTTTAGAAACGGTCTTACCCTTTTTGGAAATATACTCTTTTCCGGAGTTCGCTAGTCGTTTTCTTCGCACAGCCACCCAGTCACTAACATGGCGTTTACGTTTTCTCCCAGGATCAGTTCTGTATGTACTGTTGCGTTTCTTCGTGGTTGATACAGTAGAATTGGGGGTATCAGGGTTTACATAGTCGGACGATGAAATTAAGGAATTTACGCTGGGGATATTTACTATAAGGTCCTCAGTACGAGATATTGATGGAACTTGACTACCATAGACTTGCAGGGTGTTATTTGGAGTCTTCAGTTGGTCGTGGTTCAAATTCAAAATCTTGTCTGGAAGATGGTGATGGCATTGGCGTACCTTCGTTACTATCTAATATATCTAATATAACGTTATGGGAATCATTTTCCAGGTAATCGCTAAACGTCTTGTCACCATCTTTTTGTGGGACTGGAAAAAAAGTCATCGTCCAAGGATACATTATTCTCCAAAAAAGTCCATTCTTCTTCAGTGTATTGTGTGTAGTGCATTGGAGATACTAAAACTTAATAAAACATATTTTGTTAGTTTTTCCTATTAAAAATAACATTAAATTAATTGTTATTTTGCTTTTAAATATCCTTAATACCTTAACAGTTATTAATGTTGTTGTTAAAAACGTTCTTAATAAAAATTGGCACGATTATAAAAACATCGAATCTGTCAATCAACTAGTAACTGGTAGTTTCGATATATCTTTTATTAGGTACCTATCGAAAATGTCTGAATCGATTGTTCTTAAATTCTAAATAGACTTGTAATATTCTCGAAGCTACCAGCTTCGATACTCTTTGAAAATTAACGAACTTGAAATACTATGGAAACTACCACCTTCGATACTCTTTGAAAATGTACGAACTTGAAATACTATCGAAACTACCACCTTCGATACTCTTTGAAAATATACGAACTTGAAATACTATCGAAACTACCACCTTCGATACTCTTTGAAAATATACGAACTTGAAATACTATCGAAACTACCACTTTCAATAGTTTTATTGGTTTATTCATAATTTATCGTAAACTAAGTGTTGAAATTAACAAAACAAAAAAAAACACAACCAAATCGAGCGATATCAAACACGCCTTCCTTTGTTTACATAGCGGCGAACACTGACGGTTCGGGTAGTTACGAGGGGGGAGCGGTCCCCGCTACACGAGGACATTGTCGAAACTACCGGTTTCAGTTGTGTTCTTAGTTCATACCATGTAGTATCAATTTTATTCGTTTTAAAAATGTGCTTTAGAATTATTTTTTTGAAAAAATACTTTGTCTACTTAAAGATAGATATATTCTAACCCTAATGGTACAATAAAAGAAAAATGAAAATTTTCAGTATCGATACTGTTCGTTGCCGCAGTCGATTTAACATGTTTAACACACAGAACCAATATTTAACCTGCATTACATTATTTATAGATAGAATAATATTATTTATTATAGTGATTCATCGTCTAAAAATTCTTTAATTGTATAATAACATTTTTCTATTAAAAGTATGCGAAGTTTTCTTTTGAAACTGTTGATTTCTGTTACATTTCTTATGGTAGCTGGGATATTATTATATATACGAGGTCCCAGACAAAATACGCTGTTATGTAATAATTCTGTTCTGCTGGCTACTATGGACAATTTATCGCTATTTCGGGCCCTAGTTCGAAACTCAAATAATTCTGTATTACTTTTTATGAACACTGAAACCTCGTATATATAAAGGGATACTCTAAGGTTGTCATGTGCTCATGTCATGTCATGTCATGTCAGAAATGTCAAATAACTGAAATAACATAACAGACAATCAGAATATCGTGAGTAGAGGTTATAAAAATTGAAATAAAATAAGTTATTTTATAAATTATTCAATCCATCATTAACTCTTTCTTTTGTAAACAAGTTCTCCAGCAAATTCAAGTGTTCTGAAGTCAATTGAGTAGACATATTCTTCGTCTCAAGTCCATACAATTTCGACTGATGAAAAGTGGTGCAATAGTGGAAAATAAATACATTTTTAAAACAGTACGCAACTTGTACAATAAATAACAACAAAATGTCTCATAAAACCTTGATTGATTTTGTGGTAAAGTATCACAAACCGCGTTTACTAAATAACGTTGTTTTCTTTCCAAGTAATGGAAACTCATTTTTTGGAAGAAGAATAGTAGTTCCAATGGCAGCATCCTCAACACCAAAGGCGCATTCTCAAAGAGGTTTTAGCACAACTGTAGCCAAATTCAATGAGATTAAACTCAATGCTGAACAGCAGACACAAGGCGGGAAATTTCAGTTAATGTTCACATGTAAAAAGTGTAATACAAGAAACAACAAATTTATTACGAAACAGGCTTATTACAAAGGCGTTGTGATAGTAATCTGTGATGGTTGCAACAACAAGCATTTAATAGCGGATAATTTGAATTGGTTCACAGACATGGAAGGGAAGAAAAACATTGAAGATATAATGGCTGAAAAGGGTGAAACTGTACAGAAAATTATGTCGGCAGATCTAGAGTTTATTGCAAAAGAAATGGCCAAGGGTATTGTGAGTGACAAAGATACAATGCTATTAAAGGACAAAGCAGAATGAAATTGATCATGACCCCAGTATTCTAATTTCAAATCAATATTATTTATTCAATATAGTAATCCTGCTTATGATGTGTGGTTCTATGAGCAAGTGTTAGTGTTAAAATGTGGTTGGTCAAACATCTGAAAGCAGCATAACCAAATTGCATAGCAACAATATGTAGAAATGTGATATAAAATGTATTTAAGTCATTAAAATATCTCCCTGTTATTCAATGTGTATTATTGTGAACTGTTGTGGCACAGAAGAGTAACAAATGTATTACCTGTTTGAATCTCCTGTATTTATTAAGTGAAATCAAGTCTAGGGACTATTAAAGAATGAACAAAATTTTCTTGTAAAGTCAGCATCAGGAATATGTTGATGAACAAAGTGCTCAAAATGATCTTAATTAAGAGATTGATTTGCTCGTAATTTTAAGATCATTTTGAAACTTCGTCGTCAAGATATTTATGACGTTCACTGTACAACCAGAATATGATGTACAAGAATTTGCTGAAAGACAAGACTCATAACCACGGAGGACAGAATATGATTAACGGATATGCCCCATTGATATTTGTTCTAATAAAAACGCGTGCCGAATGCGGGAGGGAAGAGAGACGCGCGGGGTGTCAAAAGTTGAAGGACTTCATAGGTATAACATTCCCACCGAATGAGTCCATTTGACGTTTGGATGGCACGCAACTCGATTGCCTTGCAACAACTCCGCTATCATTTCCTTCTCCATGCTCATAACTTTAAATATTGAAGAAACTAAGAAACCCTTCCAAATATTTAAAATAATTATGATATAATATAATGATAAATGAAGTCTTACTAATCAATAGTCCTAGCATGTGACAGTGGCACAAAAAGGAAGTAACTTCCTGGCTACTGCTTGCAAAAAAGGAATACATATTTTTGATGTAAAAATAAGAAGCAAATGATGCAATATAGAATAAATTGATGAAACAAAAATACTGAATCTAATATTCATAGTTCATCTACAATGTATATCTTCTTTTCTCACATATACGCACATATCCTAATTGCCAAGGGTCTGCTTACAACTCCTACCACTACTGCCACTGGGGACACCAATTGACCAGACGGGTGAAAAGCCCTTCTATGTGCCATTTCACCCAATTCCCCTCTTACTGCTCCTGTTGGTATGGCTATTATAGAAAAGAGTTCTCTCTGACCACCAAAGCTGCCATCAGATATTAGTGGGGCCCCAAAGCCACGCATCACTAATTATTAAATCTTTATTCTTTCTAAAGTCGATTGGGATGTCGACCACTGGGAGTATAAACCACGAAGCCCTTTTTTCATTCCCACTCCACTCCGCCGGCGCCACCAGGGGTGGTTACGGCGGAGTTGAGCCGTCTAAAACCGCACGTTGTCTTGAGGTTTTAATTACTAGGGTGTAAGGTTACCCACAAGGTGGCGTGGCGGTAGTAAACACGGCCGGGCTCGATCTCCGCTCAGTGCAAATATTTGTTTGCATGAATATAAGTATTTGCATTGGTCTGGTCGTGCCTCGGAAACCACGCTAAGCCGTCGGTCCCGATTGCCATACGAACATGTATGACAGTTGTTATAGGGCAAATGGGTGAAATGGCTCACACCAGAAATCCTGGTCACCCGTCCGATCAAACGGCGGCGTCCCTACTGGCAGTAGTAATAGTAGTAAAGTTACCCAATGAGTCATTTCGCCCGCACCCCTGATCACCCTGAACCATCTAAGGTTTTGAAGGGAGGAGAGGGGATAACTGATGCACAGGCCTGCTTCTGCCGGGGTGACAAGCGACTGTGCCTGTTACATAAATACGTTAGTCAGGCCTATAGAAATAGGCCCCTATTGACAAATATAACATTATGTATTGTAAATATGTAAACAAGTATTGTTCTATTGGTACCTACTAGTTTAACAACAATAAATATTATTGTACGTATCAAAACATAAATGTATTCTATTTTGGTACAGTCAGCGTCATAAATATTTTGACGACGAAGTCTCAAAATGATCTTAAAACTCTCGTATTATGAGCAAATCAAACTTTTATTTATTTATATGGTATTACTGTTCGAACTAGAGGCGTCACGTACCAAATGACAGAATAATCGGTCAATTGGAAGGGAGTCAAAAAACAAAATTAAGATAATTTTGAGCACTCTGTTCGTCAACATCATTAATAATAAAAATAGAAAGAATAAAAATAGATGGGTACGAAGATTTTAGTTTTATTCCGAGCGGAAATCCTAACTGTAGTAGTTATATCCTCGTCGGCTGGCGGGGGTGGTTATGTCGGACTCTAAACACCCCGGAAGCTTAGGATCTCATAACAGGATCTCTGCTCTGTCCAGAATAAATTCATACAAAATACTGTAAACTTATTGCAGCGCCATCTACTGACGAGAAAACAAACGATGCTCTCTCTGAGCTGAACTCGGGGTCCACATTCGTACCTACTATTTGTGGGTACATCACTTCAACTATGAACAACCACTTCATCTTTTTTTTATCCCCGTTACCCGTGGTCCCACCAGTGGAACCAAGGGGATATATATCCCCCCGTAGTCCCACTGCCCTGTGGTGGTACTATGGGGAAATAAAATTACCCGTAGTCCCACTGTATTAGAGATGTGCCGCAAAGAGTGTATTATCAACATATCGTGAAATAAAAATTGTTTATTTAAAAAGGTTACATGATTTATTCTCTTCATAATAAAAAGGATTACAAATAAAAAATATGGCCAACTACTTATTGAAAAAATATGGATATTAGTGCGTAATTCATCTCAATGGCTTCTTACAAAATATAGTTCCGAAAATAAACCTTATGTTCTAGATACAAAGCTCGTATTCGATTTTCGCATGTCTGAATAGATTAACATGAATAAATCAATTACTTTGATGTATAAGTAATACTAGACTCGGTGTGTGGAACAAAAACGCGAAAGACCACTAATGGATCACTAGACCACCGCCTTATACAAATTGATGTCAAAATTAACTGCCATCTGACCACCACAACCCATTGGCTATATCGAAGTACGTATTGCAGTTAGACCATTATCTAGTATCTCCATAACCAAATCAAATTCATAATTCTTCTCGGCCATGAACCGAGCCTGTGACAAAACTTTTGTTCTAGCTTGTCTAGTAGTTACCTATACATAAAAGTCAATGAAATAGACACAATCCTGTATAACTAATAACTAATTTCTCCATTATAGCAAGAATAATAAAATATTTTTTTTTAATTGGCACCAGTTGGTAATCATTTCTGAATATTCTATAAAAATAAGGCACAGTATAATCACATTATGTTATAGATATCATAATTAATCTCTTATAATACATACTTACCGCCACCGCTGCCTTGTGCGTGTAACGCATGCCCACAAATCGTAAAAAATCTGCACGAAATTAACTCAATATTATTTGCACGAAACAGGCGTTTGGATACGTTCACACGCACGACGCAGCGCAGGCCCTTACTATTACTTGTGCGTTATTACATAATACAAAATTAATGTACAACAATCTTAAACATTTTCGGAATGCATAATTTTATATTTGGAAGGTTGTCTTTAAAGAGAATGTTTTAGTTAAACTTGATGGCCAGGGCCACTTTACCCCATTCTTTTTTTTACAGCATTTAGGTGAAAGGCAAGAAAATTCACTGAATAGGGCCAGTGAGGAATGTCAACAGTAAAGTAGCCCATTAAAAATTAAAAGGAAACATTATAGATAATGATGTAGATATTTCTAGCCTATTTGAATATTATAAACAAAGATTGGATTCATCAACAGAGGCCACAATGGCCATTACCAGTTTTGTTTATTTTCAAAAAATTTTTAGACATCCATTCTCTTCAGACGTCATTAGTAATTCTTACAATATATGGATACAAGCCGTGAATAAGCTGAATAACTTGACTACCCATTCAGGGATTTCCAGGTGTGAATGTTCACACCCACATTTTGGCAATTACGAGTATAATTTTCAGCCCTACGTAATAGAGGCGACCCTATTGCCCTCAAGCAAACATGTACTTGGCATGGGGGACATTTTCAACCTTCATGGTGGACTATTGTTATTATTATAGGTAATCAGATATTCGGAAACTTAAAACAATACGTCTTGTATTTACCATGGTAAACATCCTATTGAATCTTATAAATATTAACGCCAAAGTTTGTAAGTATGGATGGATGTTGTTTTTTTTTAATCAGGTTTTTTTTGGGGCTTTTATCTATATAGATATATCAGCCCCAACGTACCTTATACCTGTATACATTTATCAAAACCCTCTTTGTTTTCCCTTTTTACAAAATTCTTTATTTTTTCATGTCTAAATGACTTGAGCGATAATAAAATTTTGTATGGATAGGTGTCATCCTAGGCTATGTTTGGTCGCGATAACCGCAGGCAGAAGCTAGTCCTAAATAAAAAAAATAATTGCCTTGAAGTGTGCTTTTTCAACTTATTCACGTCTTGTACAGATATTGTCTGGGGTAAATTAACCTTATGCTAATAAACAAGTAATTGAGTAAACAATCACTGATAAAATTTCAGTCTTAATAATATTTTCTTCAGAATAACTAAAAACAATTTATACTCTTTTTGGACGGCTTACAATAGCATAGTCAGTACCATTGCAATTATTATGGTTGATTTCTTCCAAGCCAACTTGATTTTGCAAAGCTTGGACTTGAGCAGCAGTGGGTACCTGAGGCCCAGGAGTGTTAGGTTTCCTTATCATTCCATACCCTAGATGGGAATCATCAGCTAATCTCGCCGTCTGCATCACATTTTCAACTTCATCATAATCATTCCAAGTATCCTTATTCTTAGGCTCACCGAGTGGTAACGTTGTTGGTCGTGCCTCAATCTTTTTATATCGTGAGGACTTATTTAATTTGCTTGTAGAACCAAAGTATTGCAGCCTATCATAACTCTCATCCTCTGGGTCCACCACTGGACTTGGCAATAAAATTATCCGTGAAGCCTCTGGTCCAGTAGTATTCAAATTGTCCTGAGATCTTGATATGAGTTTCATGCAATTTGGATTGTCACCCAAATTAGGTGTGAACTCAGTATGATCAGGGGTATCAATCCCTCGTGTCCTCCAAGCTTCACTTATGACTTCAACACTATCATATGGCACTGAAGGTGGACTTTGTTTTCTGTTTTGCTCTATTGGCTCATAATTGTCAAGCATTTTATACTTCCCGAATTCTACACTTTCATCGGTTGAATTTAGAACATCTTTACCTTTATGGAGATTAACAATTTTGCGTGGAGGTTTTAATGGTTTAGGTTTCAATGCTGGTTTTCGCATAAGCAAAGGTGCTGTGTCTCTCTCAGAGCAAATGCTTGGCTGGCTAGACATAGAACTTTTAAATGATAAAGAACTCAAAGTCAAATCATCAGGTCTTGCCGCTACTAAGGGGCTTCTAGATCCAGGAAACAAGTTCGCACTTGGTTGAATATTAAATTCACTGTGTTCAGGACTGTTTAGATTATCATTACCAATAGTTTGCTTCATAGTTTTCATTTTTAATGACAAACACTTAAAAATTTCAGTTTGATTTGGGTGTTCTAAGTGAAAAATTCCTTCTCCGGTATCACATTTTCTACCTGCTTCAAATGTAAATTTACCCTGTCTGTAACCATAACGTCTTACGTACCTATATGGCCATGTAGCATATAACTTATCATCATTTATATCTCTTAATTCTATGGCATTCGTTGTGAGCAACAAGAGATATCGCATGGGTTCAAAACCACATCTGGTTGAAGCTTCTGAGGCACACATTTTTACTGAAAACACCCCTTCTCCAGAGGAGCAATAGAGATCATTATCTTCATCACAACCAATAGGACTGGTGTCTGTACCTCTGAAAGCTACGGACTGCAAAGCTGTTACCCATTCTAATGCTTCTGCTTCTGTCTGCGAGCTGAGTTGCTGGGTGTGTGACTTAGTAAGTACCGTTATCATGTTAGGACTAGTATGAGTGATTTTGATACAATTTTCGAGAGTAATAATTTTAGGTATAGCACCAGATGTGACTTCATCTTTGTTGTCATATATTTCAAGACGTTCGATTCCCTGCTTACTGGCACTGAAGAGTATACAATGCTTCTGTTGCCAATTTTTCTGTAGAGCAATAAAGAAAACTCATTAATTATGATTACAAAGTTTGAGACTACAGTCATTAAAATTGAAAAAGTTTGTATCAAGTTGAAGACAAAAAAGGACATAAAAAGTACTTAAAAGGCATCCTTGTTATACCTATATGATCTTAAACAATATGAGGAGCAATCAATCAAGAAACTGCTAATATCAAGAAGTTTTGACTTCCTTCTTATTTGAGTTCATTCTTATTTTTATCTGTATTTTTTCCCAGAATTTGGCTAAAACTACTCTTTTTCAATTCCCTTTTACCTTCCTTACCTTTCTTCTGGTGCTACAAGAGTTTATATACAACAGTTAAAACTACAACATACTTGAAAGCATGCCTACCTGATGGTGAGATTATAACAACACCTTTTAATATTTTGAGACTATGCAAAATTAACTTCTTTTCTATTGTCTAAATGCATACTTATATGGAAAAATTACAACCAAATTTAGAATCCAGAAATGCATCAATTTTAGATATCCCAATTATTGTTATATTTTCTCACTACCAATGACAATGAGCAAAGAAATGATGTAAATTATTCCATTCTTTATTTAAATTATTATTATTATGTTTGATACTAAACAATTTGTTTTTGAGTGAATAATCAATTTATTTGATAAAAAAAAAGAAGGAAAAATTGTTAATTAATCATTACAATTTGTAATATATTATCATTCAATTATAATTCATGGTAAAAGAGGTACTTTTTAATTTTATATTAATTATTGCCATACTGTTCTATAATGATTTTATATACAATCATCGAATATAGTTTCCCTATAGTAATTATAACATATCCATTGCTTTTTCAATTATTATTTCCTCATGTGCAAATAAATTTACACACCTGTCATTACACAACAATAACTGGTTTAATAAAGGTTTCCTTCAGCTGTATTATGAAAAGTTACTCATACGTCTTTATCGACAACTCGATTCCCTTGTCCAGCCCAGCCGTGTTTTGATATTGAGTCATGAGTAGTTTGGTTACATTACTATCACATAATCGCACAATATTACGTGTATGCACATAATTTACGCGCACCCATAATTTCAAAAGATTGATAATAAAATATTATAATACCTTTTTAGGAAATTTACTAAACACATTTCCTCCGGCAGGCGGAAATAATAAACAACCGGATTTGATCTCATCGTCCTGCTCCATTTTCTGTGTTCGATATTTCTAAAAGTAATACAACTTTTTCTATTCTAATATCACTACATAACATAGCATAACCAACACTTTGTTGTTGTTTTCACACCTTATGATTGCTCCAATGTACAAGTTACCTATTTATTAATTCGAACGAAAATGTGAATGCATTGAGCATAGTCGTTTCAATGACGAATGAAATGACAGGGACAGCAGAAAGTCATAGATCAAAGAGGAGAGACAAAAATACAGGTTTTTTTTTATTTTATGATATGGTAGCTAGGAGTTTGTATTTAGATTGTCAAGTCCTATTTTGTATTCTATATTTCTTAGAATGACTTTTCATGATGTTGATGGTGATAATGAATGAGATGATAACTGCCTCAATCTTCCCCATAAAATCGTATTAAAAAATCAACTATAATTACTTTACTTCTTAACACAGATAACATATAATGACTTTAAAAGTATAATGACTTTAAAAGTCTTAATATTTCCTCTTGCTTTAGAAATCAGACACTTATATAGTATGTCCTAAGTTCTAGTTTCGTATAGATAAGTTGAATCATGCATGTGTCATTCTTTCAACCTGCAACCATAGAGCCCACAACTCATCCACAGATAGTTAACTCATCTCATCTGTATTGTGCAACTGCACTGCGTCTTGTCCATAGACATAGTAAATATAAAGACTTGAAGCTACTACGAAATTCATTCATATAAGGGAAAACGCCAATCTCCATATTGCGTTCTAACGTAGTGGGGATGTAGTAGCACCTGATTGGTCAAATAAAATTGCTAGTGATGTGGTGATAGAATTTTAATTATCGATATTTTATCAAATATTTAAAGAACGAAGACCACTTTCCATACATAGTGAATGACTTTTGAAATGCCATTGACTTTAATTATTCTATCGCATAATGGTACTGGTATTACTGGTTAATAGATACTAAAACATTTTTTACATCTATAAAACTTCAAAATCAATATGATATAAATAGTTGAACAAGAAAATGTGTTCGAAAAACATTGGAAAAAATGAAATGCTCAAGTGAGACTCGAACTCACGACCTTTCGCTTACAGGGCGACTGCGATAAGCGAAAGGTCGTGAGTTCGAGTCTCACTTGAGCATTTCATTTTTTCCAATGTTTTTCGAACTTAACAATTAGCATAATAAATGCTATAAAAATTCATTAAAAAAAAAAAATGTGTATTTAGAATATCACCTTCTACAATGGTAGGCCAGCCTTAGAGTACTTAAAGTACTATTCCACAGTCTAACGATGCATACTACATACAGTTTGTCTACGAAGCGGTCTTGACAGAGAAATCGTGCGGGGAGAGGGGAGTGGTGGGGACGGGGTGTTATTCGGTACAGCCATACATTTCACTCGGTACTAAGGATTCAGGGCTGTCTCATTTGTAATCACGTTTTTTAAATAATAAGTTTTTGTGACTCCACCGCAGCTCCGCTCACGTGGATGTCGGTTATCGTGACCAAACAGCCTATGTGTTAATCCAGGGAGTCAGCTAACTCCATACCAAATTTCATTAAAATCCATTCAGTACTTTTTACGTGAAAGAGTAACATACATACATCCACCCATCCTTCAATACTTGCAAACTTTCACGTTTATAATTATAAGTAGGATAATAATATTGCCTGGTGATAGAGCTATTAAATTGATGAATATAAATTTAGATAATAAGAAATTACTTCCATTTTTAAATTATAAGTATGGTTTTATACAATTCTCCTTGAATTTAATTCCGAAGCCCTAAGCACACTGCAACCTGAGAACACAAAAATAATCGGCATCCACTTAAGCCACCCACGTAAAATTATGTAATTTTTCTTTCTAATGTATAAATTTTTAGTCTGTGCCATTTTTATATCGATAAGTAGTTATCGACAGTTTACTGGATTCCCTACTAGGCCGCCATATTGCGTTCAGTTCATTCATAAAATCGAAGTTTAGGTAGGCAGTTTTTTTTCGTAGGTATGGCAGCTCTTGATACTCTAAGGTCTTGTCAAGTCAAGGTGTCATTGTCAATTTCATTTATTTGTCAATGTCAAGTCAATGCGATCTACGAAACGAAAACATTGAAAACAATATTTTGATGAGAAAATTAATTGTAACATTTGTAACAATATTGTAAAACAAAAAGTGTACAAAACCTCTCAACATGTCTGGCAATAATAATCCTTTAGCAGGCACCGCACATTTACTGGATGAATTGGATAGTACGTCTTTTTTCCATATTTATACACACGTTCACATTTACTGTTTTTTTTTTATCAAAACAATTATTATTCTTGTTTTATAAGAGAAGCTTATGGTGCTGCTGAGAGATGGGCGGACACTGATTGGATACCTTCGCTGCGTGGATCAGTTTGCAAATTTAGTTCTACACAAGACTATAGAAAGAATTCATGTAGGAAGAGAATATGGTGACATTCCCAGAGGAATTTTTATTGTTCGAGGAGAAAATGTTGTACTTCTTGGAGAAATCGTAAGTATTGGGTGACTTCCCTGTTTCTTTAGAAGTCTATATGTATTATTGCTGGTAATGCTCTTAGAAGAAACCCATACAGTTATTAGTTTATGGCTCCGCTTGCTTATTGCTGTCAACAACGTCCCAGGAGTGTCATAAACTTCAAGATAACATTATCAGTTTCTAGTAAAAAATAATTAATAACAATAATGATTTTAAAATACTTAAAAAAAAAAAAACTATATAAACAACTTTTAAAGATTAATATTGCTGAGCTTATAAATTTGCAGAGAGTGAAATTTATTGGGGACAATATGATCTTATATGACATTATTTTCTTTTTTTTACAAAAAAAATATGGTCTGGAAGGAAGTAGGAAGGGGAACAACAGAGGGGAGGATATTGTTAATAGAGAATTGTAGGTTCGAAACCCATACAATTCAACAACAAACAAAATAAGTTTTTTTAATGACTTTTTTATATTTTTTCCCTTTTTTTGTTTTGGATAACATAAATAAAGGATAAATAATTAATGATATTAGAGCTACTTGCATTTTACTATATATATCGAGGGTTGGGTGTTAAAACCCGATAAGTGAAAAAAAAGCGAAATTAGTTTTATTAGCCCACTAGAATCAGAATTTTTTGCTCTTCCTAGTGATGTTTCTAGATAACCCTATTTTAGAGTGTAACATAGTAATGTACTAACCAAATAACCCAGTAAGTGCATTACTAAATAATAATTTTAGTTGAAAATACTCTAAAGCTAGTTATACTTAAACATTTCAAATTTTGTTTTACGAGAGAACCCGATAAAATGTATTTATTGGTATTGAAATCTTAAGGATAACCACGTCAATCACAATAATACAAAAGATAAAAGCACATAATTTTATGTAACGGATTTTAACTCGAAAAGTAATTCAATACAAAACAAAAAAATCTAAAATTAAAATCAGTATAAATGAATTAATGGGTTTTAGCTCTAGATGATTTATCATGAATACACGTAATACGAAAATATAAAATACAATAAAATATATTTATTGGCATTTTATATCTGAACTATAGCGTAAAAATAGAATGTTTGTCAACGTAAAACAAGGTAAATATTTTTTTATTTCCTATGAAATGTATAATAGGTAAGGTTATAACCTCCGCTTATACCCGGAGAGAGTCTCACTACGCAACACCGTGTCCTTGTCATGGCCCTCCGCGTAAAACCCAAAGGTAAACGTGTTGAGCGCGGCCAACGCAGAACCAAGTGGTGGCTGCTTGATGAAGCCAAGTCTCAGAGTTTCGTCTCAGCCATCGGTGCGCTAATATATATATATAAGTGCGTTATAATATGCTATAAGTGCGCTAATGCTGTAGACGAACCCGTGCAAGATTGCTGGGACGAGATTCAGGCAGTTAATATTGAGGCGGGGAAGGCAGTGCTCGGCACGCCCAAGGGTGGAGCAAGTGTGACAAGGACACCTGGTGGTTGAACGACACAGTCCAGAAGGAGATCAGGGTAAAGAAAGCCTTCTTTAGAAAGTGGCAAGCGTCTAAATCTCCCGAAGACTGTGACAAGTACAAAAGCGAACGAATAATAATAAACGTTAATAATGAACGCGCCACTAGGAGAGCCGTAGCCAAGGTCAGACGAGACCACTTGCAACCGCTATACATCAAGTTGGAATCGTTTGAGGGACAAAAGCTCATCTATAAGTTGGCGCGCTCCAGGGCTGAAGCGGCGCAGGCTATAACCAAGTGCCGCTGCATCAAAGGCCCTGGGGACAATCTGTTGTACGAGGAAGCGCGGTGAAGGAGAGATGGCGCTCATACTTCCACGAGCTGCTGAATAAGCAGCATCAAGAGGTGCAGCCACCAGAACTCCCTCCAAATCAAGTACTAGTGCCGCCGATAACGCCTGCAGAAGTCCAGACTGTCATTGGTCGCATGAAAGAAAAAGAAAAGAAAGAAAGAGGGGCCCGTGGTGTGGGCATCCTCGCTAACCTTTATAACCGTGTCCTCCTCACCGGTAAAATCCCAAACCAGTGGAGGCTGAGTGTCATTACGCCAGTCTTCAAGGGCGGTCTTCGGTGAAGGAGTGTGGTAGTTACCGAGGTATAAAGATAATGTCCACCATGAAAGACCATGAAGCTTTACGAGCGGATAATCGATTCCCGGATCCAACAGAAGAGTACCCTCTCAGAGTGTCAGTATGGGTTCCGCTCCGTACACGGGACTATGGATCCGGGGTTCGCCCTAAGGATCGTCGCGGAGAGATACAGGGCGAGGAACACGCCCCTGCACTTTCTATTCCTAGACATGCAGAAAGCCTTCGACTGTGTACCTCGTGCGATGATCTTGTGGGCATTGAGGTCCAAAGGAGTCCCAGAGGCTTACATCGACACCATCCGAGACTTTACCGAGATTCCGGTTCCGTGCTTTGGACCGCTGTTGGTGACACAAAAACCTTCCCCACCTGTTCAGCTTGGTATTAGACGTTTTGTCGGACAGCATCGGAGACTCACATGAGCAGCCTCCGTGGTTGCTTATGTATGCTGATGACACTGCGCTGATGGACGCAGACAGGAACAGATTGGATTGATTGAGAACGGCGCCGGTCTGAAGCTTAATGTGGCGAAGACTGAATATTTGGCGTTAAACTCCACAGATCCCATACCCGTCCGCATAGGCGATCACTTGGTCGAGCGCACGGATCAGGTTAAGTACCTGAGATCTGTACTTCACGTTTCTGGTGACATCGACTACGACGTATTGCTGCCGCGTGGGCTAAGTGGCGGGAAATGACTGGCGTCACATGCGATGCTAAAATGCCAGTTAGGCTGAAGGGGCAGGTCTATAAAACGAGCACCGTCGTGCGGCAACCGCCCAGCTACGTAGGTAACAAATGCCTGGCAATGGCGCCCCCACCACGTTCAGGTAGAAGGGGTAGGCCCAAGAAGAGCTGGCTTGGCGTCGTGGAGGGTGACATGCGTGCAAACGATCTCACTACCTTGGACGCCCAAGATCGTGCCAAGTAGAGGAGGAAGAGCCGGAAGGCGGACCCTGACCTCCGAGGGCACCGTGGCCTCGAATGCAATCAGGACTAACGTCTTTATGTGGATGATGATGATGATGAGACATTTTAGTACTACTCAAAACACACCTAAAACGAGGGTAAAGCGATTTTCAGCCAACGTGCAACTATCAGAACAGCTGGAGCAATTATACCAAATATAGATACCGATCAGTATTGTCAAAAAAAAAGATCTAGGAACGATGTGCAAAAAAGAAATCATTCCCGAGGTATTTCATGGGTGGATCCACAGCCTGAAAACATATCTGAATCTAAAAGCGACAGTAATTACCTATAATAAAAGGATTATCGTGATTCACTTGATTTTTTTCAAATAATAAAGCTAATAATTAATAGAAACATCATTTTAATTTTGGGGTAAAACCCAATAAGTCAGCCCCCTAATTTACTAATTACAATTTTATGCAAAAGTTTATTATTGAACATGACAAAAATCATAAAATATAGTATTATGGATATATAATTTTGCTAAATTACTAAGTAATTTGCATCAATTTATTATATTTACCTATTTTTTATTGCCCGCAAACTTTAACATCGATTATCTCGAAAGTTAATTTTTCGCACTTAACGGGTTTGAACACTCAACCCTCGATATGCTTTACTAACTTTTTAAATGTAGACATTTATATCCTATTGGAATTGAATGTTATATTCGTTGAATTTATTTCAGGATAAAGATAAAGAAGACAACCTACCCTTAACAGAGGTTTCTGTAGATGATATTCTTGATGCTCAAAGACGTGAACAAGATGCCAAAATTGAGAACCAAAAGTTACTCTCGAAAGCTTTGAAAGAAAGAGGACTTAACTTACTTGCTGAAATGGGACATGATGATATGTTTTAAACCCCTATTATGACACTGATATGTATGTAACCTATAATAAGATTCTAATTAAGTAATATAAAAAGTATTTGTTATTTTTTGGTTTTATTCATATACTAGCTTTTGCCCGCAGCTCCGCCCGCGTGGATGTCGGTTATCGCGACCAAACATAGCCTATGTCCTTTCTCAAGGTCTAATCTACCCTTATACCAAATTTCATCAAAATCGGTTCAGTGGTTAAGGCGTGAAAGCGTAACATACAGACAGACAGACAGACAGACAGACAGAGTTACTTTCGCATTTATAATGTTAGTATGGATAAATCATCTTCAACTTGGACTCTGGGGTCCGCTTTACCAGTCTAACTGCAGATTTGGCTAAACTTCGATATTTTCTGTGATATATGACCTTCACAACCCAAAGGCGATATCGAAGCATTGCAGCTGCTGCTGTGACCCACCATTGCTTTCAGGGAGAATGCTCTGACCAACTGAGTTAAAACTGAGCTACATGAACTTGACCATTTGAAATTTTCCTATACAACCCCCTTGGGGCGATGGTGGAGCCATATACCGATATTCTAACGTAACTGTAACTATAGATTCCCAGGCAGATTAGGCCAGCAGTATTTTACATCAAACTAGAATACTCTTCAAGATCAAAGCAAGTCAATATCCATACTTCCATACTTTCCATACTAATATTATAAATGCGAAAGTAACACTGTATGTCTGTTTGTCTGTCTGGTTGGCTGTATGTTACGCTTTCACGCCTAAACCACTGAACCGATTTTGATCAAATTTGGTATAGGGGTAGATTAGACTATGAGAAAGAACATAGGCTATGTTTGGTCGCGATAACCGACATCCACGCGGGCAAAAGCTAGTAAGATATAAGTCGGACTGTAATCCTTAACTGTAAGGCCTGCTGATAGGTGTAGCCCTGTCACTCCAGTAGAAGCAGGACGGTGTGTGTGACACGACGTGCTTCCTTTCTGAAGCAATATGGAGACGCCCAAGGAGCAATCTCGAAAGCCTTAGATGGTCCCAAGATCATAGAGGTTGAAGGCCAGGTACGTACCTACACCTTCTCCACACGATATCCCTTGACGCTAGACGCAGCGATCCTTCTCGCCGGATCGCTACCATAGATTCTGGAAACGAGAGCCCTTACGGTGCTATATTGATTGGTACCGAAAGGAGGCTCGGGAACCGGCACGAACCTTTGCCTGAAGAAATTCAGGCCATGAGGTCCCATTCATGGGAATTTTGTGCATGTTAAAAAAAAGGATCATGACGTAGATAGCCTCTGTGGTGTAGCGATAGTGAACGCGGTCGCGACGTAGGTGGCGCAGGTTCAATCCCTGCTCAATGCATATTTGTGTGCATGAATATGGATTGTATTGATCTGGTCGCACCTTAGATAACTCGTTAAGCCATCGGTCCCGGTTGCCATACGAACATCTATGGCAGCCGTTGTGGGTAGTTGGAGCCCTAAAATGTCTAACAACTGGTCTACTTAACTCCAATGTCTCCAATTTGATATCGCCTTTGTGTTTTGGTAGGTCTTTATGGCAGTCGCTTCACATAAAATATAGAAATTTAGCCAAATCCGCAGTTCGATTGATAAAGCGACCCTAGTTTTTTCTGTTCTGTGACCTTAGACAAACCCTAGAAGCCGAGTAGATAATCTGTGGATGCCTGTGAATCCTTCCATATGAAGAAGAAAAAAAAGGATCATTGAGGTGCGAAAAAATTATCCTGTAGTTGGTTAGGATATTTCGTGAACTTCGTCCATACTGATTTTTCATCGAGGAGTGGATCCACGTCATATCGCCGCTATTTATGGGTAGTAATGGCAGGGAAAATCAGCAATTTCTCAAACGCAAGCACTAGGCTGGCCTTGACCAACTAGGCTACCGAATCTGTGAGACTAGTTTGTCAAAGAATTCTACAGAACGCGGGTACAAGTCCCGCCCGAGAAGATTCATTTTTATAGTTATCAATATCATACATGCCATAAAATTCATTCACAAATTCAGACTAAAATTTTATTGTTCAAGCTTGAGAAGGAACTTTAACTTTGACTTTGATTTTCTGAGGAGTCATACTTATTCGTGCTGCCGAAGTGCCATCACTGTAGACAAAACAGCCTTTGGCTTTGGTCTTCCCGCTACTACTCGTAGCAGTCGCTGCAGTCGTAGCACACACAAAAAGCTCCAGTGATCCAATGAGTAGGTATTAACAAATTTTTAGTATCGTCAGTTATTTTTATTACGTTTTATAGTTTCAAAGTTTTATGAAAAATTATTAATAAAATATGATATTTTATTAATAATTTTTCATAAAACTTTAAGCATGATTTTAATAAATAAATAAATGTATAAACTTGTTACCACGCTTTAAACTGAACACCGTTCAACAAGTTTATATACAATTTTTTTTGAAGTGTAGTTTTCGAACGAAACGAACCTGTTTTTCCGTTGTGTTCTAATGACATTTGAAAACAATGTAAAGTTTTGATATTGTGTGATAATTCTTCAATGTTTATTGTATAATTCGTAACATAATGTTTAATAATTATATCAATATAATATAGCATAACTACCCATGTCGTTATATGCCATTGCAAACATGCTATTAAACAAGAGAACATAGTAGTAATTTTAATATTTCATTGTCCACTACGATTGCATAGTACTGAATAAAGATGACTTCCACGGATCTTACAGTGATAGAAAGATTACGGAAAGAGAACTTGGAACAGTTTCTCACTTTAGTGCGCATGCATTTATCATTTGTCGTAGATATTAATTCTGACGAGTAAGTCTTGAAATTCCGTTATAACCTTGTTTACTTCCGCTTCACATTTCATCGTAAATTTCTTCGCTTGATAGACTTATATACCTCTAACCCAATTACTAATTTGTTATTAAACCCTGTCGGCCTTACTATAGAATTTTGTAAAGCAATGTTAATTAATATTTCAAGATTTAATTGTTCAACTGATATTTAGTAAGATAGACCCTGTCGGCCTTACTGTTGATTTGTGTACATAATGCAATGTAAATTATTATTTCCAGTGTTGATTGTTCAACTGATAAACCAAAGCAATTCCGATGGAATTTCCACAAGAAAACTAAGACTTCTAATTCAAATTCTAGTCAAATAAATGTTAATAGTACTAAGAATTCTGTAGAGGTGACCTCTATAACAGAAGAGGGCATCCTGAGAGTCACTGAGTTAATAGATTTTTTATCAAAGCCAGACAGTAAGTATGTAATTTAAGTATTTTCGTCACCTATTCTACTAAATCAACCTACTAAGGCATATCGTCCCTTAGCTAACAACACCGCCCAAGTCGAAACTTGGGGGTTTTTACATTTTAATGCCATTGGATGAAGCTGCGCATTGCACGTCAAACCGTTGGTCTCATGAATTAGATTTCAGCCAATACTATTAAAAAAATAGTGACAGCATAAAAAAATAGTTGGTTGGCATCGCAACACCGCACAAGTTGTTAGTCTGTCATCTTTTGATACCTTAATCCCTAACATTTCCACAAACAACACTGCCTAAATGTAATAAAATATCAGTCAACACCGCTCAAGTCATAAAATAAAAGTTAAAATAAAGTAAATCATCAAAATAAGTATAATTAATTATTTCTGAACCGCTAACTAGAGTATGTATTAAGAAGCAATAGAAAAAAACAGATTTATTAAAATATAGTTTTTTTCATCTCCTGTAAAGTTGGTAAAAATTACTTAAGCGGTGTTGTAAGCCAAGGGACGATATGTGTTTGGCTGCTATAATTTTGTAGCCAATCTTGGCTGCCAATTTTGGCTGCTAGTAGACTCATATGCAAATGCGGAAAACCTCTATAGTACAATACATTTTTTATTTATTAATTTCACATTGTTGCATGAAAAAGGGTGGTATTAAATGAAAGGTTTCAGACAGTAGAAGAAGCTTGTGTGGTATGCATGGATAGAAGCAAGTGGCGGGCCACAGGAAACAATATAAATATTATGGCATTGCAGCATTCCTTAAATCAAAGAGATTTTTTACTGTGTTAAAATCTACTGGGTATGGTTCTCCTCTAAAATAATCGAGTTCACTGAGTTTCTTGCTGGTATCTTCTCAGTAGAACCAACCTACCAGTGAAAGAATCTTTTTCAAATGATTTATGTATATTATTTATTATTCTTGACTTTCCATTCATCAATGTAAAATTATGATGTTCATATATGTGTTCTTTATGTGCCTAAACTGAATAAATGAAATTGATTCTTTGATTCTTGATTCTCTTTGATTCTCCTCTAATGAAAGAACTGTGAGGGTTAAGACCTTAATCCACACACACTGGCCTAATGCAGCTTGGTGGATCAGACATGTCCTTAGAATATCCTTATCTCAATAGTCAATCAAGACGCACTCAAAACTTAGAACTTTACAAACAAAATTTCAGATGTAACTCAAGAAGGGATATTCAGACGGACAGGCTCTTTATCCCGCCAGCAGGACCTAAAGAATCTTCTCCTCACCGGCTCCAACCTTGGTCTTGATGAGAGAAAGTTCACTGTCCATGATTGCGCCTCTGTTTTGAAAGGGTTCCTAGCAGAACTACCTCAGCCTTTGTTAATGGATCAATATTATCAGACATATTGTACTTTAGCAGGTAAGTGTTTTATTATAGCATTGATAGGTTCTTGGGTGACCTTTATTTCCCCTGGTGGTAATTATGTGGTGGGTGGAAAAAATACTAGAGAAAAAATATAATTGTAAAGAAAGAAATTTGCCATTGTTTCATGGTACAGTTACTCTTTGAAGTTACTGAATAATAACAAATTTAGAAACAATCTTTTCTATGAAATAAAGCAATCAATATTGATATAATTATTTTTTAATATTCTTTAGAATAAGATGATAAATTATAATCATTTTCATAACATAACATACAAACATAAACATACATTCATAAACTCACGCCTGTATTCCACGAAGGTGTATGCAGAGGTGCTAGCACCCACATTTCGCCAGTTTATGTTTAGGTCCCAATGTAATAGGTGGCGAGCCTATTGCCATTAACCGGGCACTTATAAACCTGCGATAAATACGCACTAAATTTGCACAATCAAAAGAACATTTGTATTAGAATTCTCATTTATTTTCACATTACAGTTATGTTATACTAGCTTTTGCCCGCGGCTCCGCCCGCGTGGATGTCGGTTATCGCGACCAAACAGAGCCTATGTCCTTTCTCAAGGTTTAATCTACCCTTATACCAAATTTCATCAAAATCGGTTCAGTGGTTTAGGCGTGAAAGTGTAACATACAGACAGAGAGACACACAGACAGACAGACAGACAGACAGACAGAGTTACTTTCGCATTTCTAATATTAGTATGGATGATATACTTACTTAACATATTTCCCAGCTCAATATCCACCAAATGCTGACACATCGGAAGTCAAACTCCTCACAGCTCTGCAACTACTTCTGTTGCTGCTAACTCCTTCGCATAGGAGTTTTTTACAAAGGTTGTTACGGCTCCTGAGGCTAGTTGCAGACAATGAAGCATCTAATAGAATGTCGCCTGATACATTGGCCACAATGTTTACCCCGCATTTACTTTGTCCGAGAAAGGTGAGTGTTACCTAATAGAGGTAGGATAAATAGAATTAAGGCTGTCCACTGCCTCATGTGGATGCCGGTCTTATGCAGTTTAAGCGCAAAAAATGCTGTGCAAATAATACATATTTGGATGAAGTAATAAGTGGAAAACTTAAGTAACGCAAGGGTTGACGTCGTAAGGGATGACATGCGTGTTAATTTATACACTGTCAGGGTTGCTGAAAAATCGTGTGAATTGTAGTAGTAGTAAAAACAGAAAAATATTCAATGCTCTGAAGTGAAAACTTTGAAAGCAACTAGGAAAATCTCTAAGAAAATGACTTTTTATATTGTATACTAGCTTTTGCCCGCGGCTCCGCACGCGTGGATGTTGGTTATCGCGACCAAACATGGCCTATGTCCTTTCTCATGGTCTAATCTACCCCTATACTCAATTTCATCAAAATCGGTTCAGTGGTTTAAGCGTGAAAGCGTAACATACAGACAGACAGACAGTTACTTTCGCATTTATAATACTCGTATTAGTATGGAGTATGGATAGTGTACCATAACATTGTAAAGAGGTAAAGTTCGTTTAGTTTATAGCGGGTAATTGCTGGATCTACCTACTGAACCAATTTTAAAGATTCTTATATGAATAGAAAGCATCCTAGCAGAAGCAGGCGGCACCATGCGCGGCTTCCTCTTTCCGCAGCCAGATGGGGACCCCAATACCTATAAAGACCTGAAGCGTCCAAGTGCGACATTAGGATGCAACTGGGATTGTTGGTTTCGGATGATGATGAGTACTATATAATTCTCTTATTGAGTAAGACACTTTGTACTTTTGCACTTAATTTTATTTTTCACTTGACCGGTTTCACCTCACGGGATTCTCAAAGGTACTGGTCAGGTGAAAAATAAAATTAAGTGGAAAAGTACAAAGTATCTTACTCAATATGTGTAGCAGATTCCACCAAGTGCCATCAATCAACAGTATAAACACTTTATAATTCTATTTCCAATTCCAGTTATCACCAGAGACTTTTCACGCGGACTCGATAGCTTTGTCCCCGGTCATTAGCTTCATGATCCGTCATTCGTCACGGTTGTTTGATGCGCCGACGCAGTTGACTACCGATGCGGCCGTGTACTTCTCTGTGAGGGAGAAACGAAGAGCCATGTCACCTGACGTTGATCTAGACGAAAGTATTACTGACAAGTAAGTGGTACATAAGTATGTTTGTTTGAATTGTCTTTGCATAATATTCTATATATCACATACTAGGTATGCTAATTCTGGGAATAGGCTACCAAAATTTGGCAACCAAATTGTAGCAGCCAATATCGGTAGCCAAAATTGGCTATGAATTTCTAGCAGCCGATATAAGCCGATAATTTAACATTTTTTTTCGATTAATTATACGACAATTTAATGCTGATTTTTATTATACCACTTAGGTAGCAGACAAATAAGAGATATAGGCCTACAAATGAAAAAATATCTATTTGACTCTAACTTTTAATTGCCAAATTTGGATACTACAATTTGGTTGCCAATTTCAGATACTACAATTTGGTTGCCAATTTTGGCTGCCAATTTCAGATAGTACAATTTGGTTGCCAATTTTGGCTGCCAATTTCAGATAGTACAATTTGGTTGCCAATTTTGGCTGCCAATTTCAGATAGTACAATTTGGTTGCCAATTTTGGCTGCCAATTTCAGATAGATACAATTTGGTTGCCAATTTCAGCCTCATATAGTCACAGGCTCACTGGTTCTTATATTGATAATGTTCTTTTTATGTATCTCAAGGACTGCCGCCAACACGGTCTATACGTTTGTGGATCGGCACAGGACGCGAGTCGAGAACGAAACCAATCCTACAGACACCGCGCTCGCCCAGCTGTATGCTCATATACAAGCTCTGCCCGATTCACAACACAAGCGGAGACTCATCAAACATTTTAACAGGCAGAATGGATACGGTAATTCTTTTTACCCTATTGTCAAGATGTGTTTCTATTTATACCACAGATAACCACACGGCCCACCTGATGGAAAGTGATTACCGTGGCCTATGGACGTATGCAACTCCAGGGGCGTTACACTCATGCTGACGGCCCTGAAAAAAGTCTAAATTCTATGCAAATCTCACTTATTGATTCTTTTTTTGAGTCCTCATACATAATAATTTCATTTTCCTCCGAGTATAAGTTTTTAGTATACCAATATTATCCGAAAATGTATATTAAAATCATTCTTCGGTATTTTCCAGGCACTCCTATACAAATCCAGCGCACTGGCAAAGTGGCAGGTTCTCGAAGTTTCGGCGACTCCATCAAGAGACACATATTCAACAAGGGCTTACTCAATAAAACTCCCAAGAAAGGTTCTGGCTCTAGTATTAATGTTATAGACGAGGTATGTGTAAGAGTGGTATATTTTTATATATAACTATGTATTGTACTAAAACTCTGTTCTGAAACTGTATATTTCTTTTGAAACTCCATTGATAAATGAATGTTTGGTAACTCATGGTTAAATGGGAAATAGATAGAAATATCTACCTCTCTTTTCCTATATTTTTCATTAAACTAAATTCCTACGTATAAATTATTGCTAGAGCACTTAAATTAATTCAATAAAATGTGCTAATGTTACTGAGAATGGATAATAGTAATATTTGTCAATTAAATTAGCTTTCATTATTTATTATCTAGCTAATCTTTAACTTGCTTGACTCTTCAGTCACGCCATCTTTATAGACATGTTCTGAAAGATGTAATATGGTAATAGAATATTTATAGCTAATACTAGTTGTTGCCCGCGGCTCCGCCCTCGTTTTTTACTGGTCCAGTTCCCGCAATACATTGGAACTTATTCCGTTTGCGTGATTTAAGTAAGAAACAAGCGAACGTTTAAAAATATATTCGCAAATATTGACATCTTCAAATCTAAAGTCGACATACCATTTAACCTAGAGTTACCCAAATTCTAGCTAGCTCATCATACAAATATGTTCTCTTCAACTAAGGCATGTGTCTGTGTAACTAACAATGTGTTCGTGCATTCTGTACCGTTAACTGTCTCTGTGTGTCTATCCCTAACTTTCTCCCATGCTTAACGCTTCCAGAAAACCAGCAAAGCGAAACTAAGATTCACAGACGATAACAAGGTCGATGTTTCACATAAAAACATTGTACTCAAAAACTTGGCGAACAAAATTGCAAGTTCGGAATCGCTAGACGACGATTATGAATCGGACGCGAGTAATGAAAGCACGTTGTCAGAAAGTGCACTAAATAGCCCTAGAAAAATGAGTCCGAAATTCGTCTCTGAACCTAATCTAAGTGCTTTAGACACTAACGATGAAACGCCAAAGAAAAAACGCGGCAACAGGCTCTTTAGATCCAAAATGGTTACCAGTCACACTATGAATAAGAAATATCAGAAACGTAATGGCGTGATACGCGGTACGCCGACATGCGTATCGTGTTTAGACGATCAAGACACTGGTTCAGAAAACGACGTTTCCTATCGCGAAAAAAGTACAGATAAAAGTCCTATTAGAGATACTCCTAAGAAGATTCTAGAAAGTGATATAAAGTATTATCTGACTAGTACGCCTGGTATTTCCGATGCTATGCTCGATGAAGAGTGTGTTACGCCGTATACGATAAATTTCCGACGAGCCTCAATGTCGCCTATAACGAAGTCTACGCAAAAGTTGTCTAAAGCGATGCAGGTTTGTTCATTCGCATGTTTGCATGTTTCATGTCACTTTATTTCTGCTTTTATTTGTTACTTTTTGTGTAAAAATACTGAATCGTCATCGTCAGCAATGAATCATTGTCATATTTTATGGCGTTTTTTGTGGTCAAAATATGCAATGTAGGATTTTATCTTCATTTCAAGGTAGAGGTATCCCAGAACGATACCTATCTTGATTTTCATTGACATATTTGATCGATTGTCAATGACAGTCTGTCCTCAGTACTAGTTATAAATCGAGATACAAGACTGAGACCCGAATTCTATAATGACACTCAAACTGAATCTCGATTTATCTGTAGACAGATTGTATAGCAATATGTCAAACTATCAAGCTGCCTATACAATCTGTCCTCAGATAAATCGCGATTCAGGCTGAGTGTCATTCTAGAATACGGACCTGAATGCTGTTCTGGAGTGCGGACCTTAGAGTGGGTTTCACCAATGAAAGGAACTGCGATCGAGTCAAAAGAAATCGTGTTTTATTAAGGAAAGCGTCAGTCAGTAAATTAAAGACACTTTCAATGGTGAAACGGAAAGTTTTACAGGAACACTGGTAATTTCTGTTACTAGTACCAAAGTCTAACGACGAAGCCGTCTAAACAGAGCAATCGTGGGGGGTGAGCGGAATGGAGGGGGACGGGGGGCCGTACCGAGTAGCCATACATTTTGTGGCGCGGAAAGCCGAAACACAGGTTTCTACCTAGTTTTGCAACGGATGTTTTCTCAAATACTATTTAATATTTTCTAGTTCTATTTTAAGAATTGAGTATGTAATATAAAGAATAAATAAATAAAATACTCGGTACTAAAGATTCAGGGCTGTCTCATTTGTAATCACGTTTTTTTATTTTGACTATAATAATATCCCCAAGAAAATGTAGAGATCGGTACTTTATCAGATATTCTCCCAATTCTGTTGTTACATCTCTAAACTTAAATTTCTCTGAAAAATCTAATTGCATCTGTTTCTTTCATGATCAGGTAAAAAAGGACAGATGATTTTATTTAAGACCTGTCAAATTAAGACAGCGTCTTGTTGGTGCGTAGTGAGTTAAGTCGCATGTTCGTAGAAGTCGACTAAAATTGAAGGGTACCGTCAAGGCGCCGACTTAATTTGACAGGTGTTCACTAAAACAAATCATCTGTCCTTTTCTGTCTGATAATGAAAGAAACAGATGCAATTAGAAAATTTTAGAGAATTTTAAGTTTAGAGATGTAACAACAGAATTAGCAGCATTAATCCTCGATATTTGTGTTACATTCCACAGGAATCTATAATGACACCACGGTCTCGAAAGCCTCTTATAATAACTTCGGAGCAACGCGACAACGTGCCGGAAACGGTGGAGAGTAAAAATGAGTCGGCCAAGTCCGATGGGATGTTCCAATCTATGTCGCCGAAGAATGATAGCGACTTTGTATCGTCAGATGATGATAATGATGTCACTAGGTCTACATTCTCTTGTGAAAGGTAATGTATTATGTTTATTTCATTTAAGTTTATTTACTTTATTAGTTGTGGCCCGGAATTCGCCAAGTTAATGCATATTCTAATCTAATATAGTCACTCGATCGCATTATCATTTTTATGCAACTGCCTGTGGCCCACGCCTACGCCCATGTTGAATTTTAAGAGAGAAAAAATCTCCCCAGGATGAAGAGTATGTGTGAATAGTACATCGATTCATGCCAACAATGTTCAACATACCTTTATATTCTTTCTTTCACAGATCAAATCAGTCAGCGAGTGGATCACTACACAGAAACCCATTAGATGCAAGGTCTGTGACGTCACTCAGTGACGTCAGCCCTCTGAGATCGGAGACTACACGATTCATTCTCAGTCACGAACGACCGAACATAGTCGAAGACCTCAACACAACTCTCTGCGGAAATGAAGTTTTACCAAAGTACCCAATGTTACATACAAGTCTTGACCAAAAATCGAAAATGCTCTCAGAACCTTTTAGAGAATATCTTCTTAGCAGATCGGTGTTGACGGCAACTCCAATCGATCTATCGATACTAAACAAATCGAATGATACCGATGATAAAATAAGCGATTCTATGCTCTACTGCTTAGATGGGAATGTACCTACAGATTTGACGTTGTCGATTAGTAACTTGGCAGTAGATCGAGAAACGCCTATGCGATCACCGTTATCGAATATAAACGTGAATATCGATAAGAGTCCTAATAGGAAGCGAGGTGCGAATAGTTCTGTCTCCGTTGATGAAACGACGGCGGAGAAAAAGGCGCTAGTTGAGAAGGAAAATTTCAACGAAGTATTTGAAATACGAGAAACTGAGCTGTAAGATTTGAATTGTATGCTTTGTGCATACTGTTGATTCGAAGTGATTAGTCCGAGTTCAACATAAAATAAAGATATTTATGTTGACGAATACATGGACATTAAAAATAAGTAAATTCATGTTATTGTACTAGTCACTGAAGCAGTACGGGAACAAAATTTATTTATTAACAAATAAACATGTATAAAGTAAAGCCAACGAGACGAGAGAAAAAAGGTGAAGCGACCATTACTGAGTTACGTTGCAATAACTAGCGATTAATTTCTCTGTCCTTGTCGCACATGTCACACGTACGCGACAATGGCCGAGCGACAGCTGTCGTTGCGTGTTTCGTAGTACAGGAAAGCTGTCAACACAGCGGTTCTAAACTGTCAGATCCGCCATCTCATGAGCAATTTCATTCCTGTCTGGAACGCGCTTTAAGAGATACGTAATCATTTTCAAATATAATAGTTTGGAACCGCTGAAACATAGTTTACCTTTTTTCTCTCGCTTCATTGGCTTTACTTTACTTATTTTATTATGTCCTTGAAGGGGCAGGCAGAAGTTAATAACGCCCATATGTTGTCGAATATGTTTGTCGGTAGCACATAATGCGGTGCGAGCCTATTGTCGCCAACCGGGAACTTTTTCATAGGCTGTATGTTTAGGTACTGGCCGTTGAATGGAGTTGATACCTATACCATGATCTCCTTTTTTCAAATTAATTTTATTGTATATCATGGAGGCATGCAAACATGAAGCATGATAGCCTCTGTTGCGTGGCGGTAGTGAACGCGACTGTTTTGCAAGGGGCGTGGGTTTGATTCCCGCTCAGTGCAAATATTTGTACTTCCAGCTGTAGATTGTAATGCGGCTACCACATGCACAAGTTTTACCACAGTGCTGTGCAAGACTGTGGTGAAACTCGACTCATCGGGAGGCCTTGGGGCTTGCGCGGTGTGCACTTTTACCAACCAGACGCACAGATAAGCGCAGACAAGCCTGCGGTGGAGGGCCAGACCGTAAGGGATGGCCCTGGGTCAGCCGAGGTGCGAGGGATATGTCGAAGACAACTTCACCTTCGGCCTAACACCACGACTCTCAGTCGGCTTGCGGTTTTAGTCGGTTCAAGTCGGACAAAACCTCCCCTCGCGGCTCCGGCGGGGGAGGTATCCGTGGGGATTTCCGCACGGGAAAAAGGCAAGACTGCGGTGAAGTTTGTACGTGTGGTAGGCGCATAATAGGCTTATAACATGCCATCCGACATGTTAAAAGTTTTGGCGAACCAAATTATAAGGTAAGGTCAAGGAGAACGGGTCCGTACATCAGGCAGAAGGGGAGATTTCGGCTAAGATCGTCCTGCTACGGCTTCGTAGAAGGTTCTCTCTATCGTACATAAGATTGACAACTTGATACCTTCATAGAGTGGTTAAAACAGCTTGTTTTTATAATATCTTAAAACAGATTTTAATGAAATTTTAAAGCATTTAGTATGCTAACAATTCAAATCAATTAACATAGGAAAAAACATATCAGCCCAGGCGGGGCTCGTATCCGCGGTCTTTCCCTTACAACTGGACTTGCTCAGAACACTGAGTCGAGGCATGGCTCAGTTGCTCAGTGGTCAGAGAATTCACCCGACTTAAAAACATAGCTTCGGTTTTAACTACTCTAGAAATATATCAAGCTGTCGACATGTGCTGTGTATGTTTATATTTTCTTTCCTTTTTTTCTGCGCATGTCGATGAGATAACGTTTTATAAAATCGAAATAAGCCGGTTAATCATCGGATTCTCACACTTCTATCTGATGGTACATTCGACCAAACGCCAGTAAAGTTTATTCCCAGAATAAACAGCCAATATCAACCACGTATTGGCTGTTTATTCTAGGAATAAACGTTACTCGCTTTTGGCCGAACCGGCTCTGAGACGTGCAAAAGATACGGATACTGTAGTAGATGGAAAGCAAAGTGAAGTTAGCACTTTTGACGCCATTTTTATTTCACTCATCTCCTTTGAAACTATATTCGGAGCGTTCTCCTTGCGCTTTCTTTAAGAAATTGAAGTGACCTTGTTGCATAATAATTTATGAGATTATTGATATTTATTACTATTAAGATTATTATTCGAATTATGAAACTATTGTACAGTATTTGTCAATTATTTTGTTATTGTATTGTATGACAGAATATTGGATTACAAAGAATTGTTAACGGTAACCCGTTGCGTTAAAGATGATTTTTGTTTGAATAAAGATATGAATGAATATACTAAACGCGGTTATTCACAAATATTTGTCAGTTACAAGTATTAATATAGATTATTTCAAAACATATAACTTGTTTATTTTTACGCAATTCATACTAATATTATAAATGCGAAAGTAACTCTGTCTGTCTGTCTGTATGTTACGCTTTCACGCCTAAACCACTGAACCGATTTTGATGAAATTTGGTATAGGGGTAGATTAGACCTTAAGAAAGGACATAGGCTATGTTTTGTCGCGATAACCGACATCCACGCGGGCGGAGCCGCGGGCAAAAGCTAGTAGGAAATAAAATATCTAATACCACTCCTTTTTCGTCATCGTTTGTCCCAGTTCCATTTCCGAAGCGTCAATAGCTTAGTGGTCAGTTACTCTTACGATCAAGAGGTCCCGGGGTTAAGACCTGGACATTCCTTTGCAATTTTTCTCTTATGTATCTTACGATACTAGCTAACCCGCCCCGGATTCGCTCGTGGCATTATTCAAAACATGCCGGCAATTGAATATTGATTATTAATTTTCAAATTATACCTATATGGGAATATGCGGATTCGTTCGAAGTTCCTTCGTTCAACCAAACAAACTTTATAATATTGGTGGATTAGCTTTTGCCCCCGGCTCCGCCCGCGTGGATGTCGGTTATCGCGACCAAAAATAGCTTATGTCCTTTCTCAAGGTCTTATCTACCTTGACACCAAATTTCATCAAAATCGGTTCAGTAGTTTAAGCGTGAAAGCGTAACATACAGACAGACAGAGTCAATTTCGCATTTATAATATTAGTATGGATTTATGTGACTCCGGTAAGGGTGATGTGGGTACCAGTGATGGGCACTTAAGCAGTGATCTAGAAGCCGCTTGGTCAACACTGTAGGTACACAATATAATTACCTATTCACAATTGACTTAGTTTTCCGGCAAAGTAGAATTTGGGCCACCCCTTCTCTTCCTATGCGGTGTCGTACATGGCGACTAAGGGATATGGCTCTTTAACATCGGACAGATATATACAACCCACATGAGTGTGGGCTGAGGCTGAGACCTCAGATGTATGGCTCGAGTCAGAATACATACATACACGCCTTTATCCTTGGAGGGTTAGGCAGAGGTAACTTAACACCCACATTTCACCAACCATTGTATTTAGTCTCACGTACACATATACACGCACTATTTTTTACTCAAACCATGCACCTGAGGCTGAGTCTGGGCTGTAGATATGTACCTGTCTGATGTTAAACAGCCCTATCCTTTGGTCGCCTTGAACGACATCGCATGGGAAGAGATGGGGTGGCACTCTATTATACGGGGAAGCACGCGACCGGGGATAAAGGCGTGATTATATGTATGGATGAATGTCTTAGTTTATGGAGAAATAATCGGTGTGCTGGCAGAGAAAGCATACTTGCAATGCAAGTATCACCACCTCATCTCCTTCGACTGTCCAGCACTGGACTGCAATTGGTTAACTGATTCATTGATTATGGAGAAATGTGAAAACTACTACCTGCTAGAACCAAGCGTTTCAGTGATTCATTCCTATGCCGCACCACTAAGACCTGGAATTCCCTGCCAGTTCACGTGTTTCCTTCTTCCTACAGTCCTGGGTCCTTTAAGCGGGGCGTGAAAAGGCTTCTAATGAGGCCGTCACGCTGAGTGCCACCACTGTTAACATGGTAAATGTTTACGATGGTGACCCTCTTTCCGAGACTTTGCCTTTAGCTTAACATCAGGCGAGGTGAAGTCAATTTGACGTGTCCTGTATAAAAAAAAAAAAAACCTAGGTAAAGAAAAACCAACGAAGCTAGAGCAAAATGGTAAACAAAGTTTCAGCGGTTCCAAACATTTTTATTTGAAAATGATTACGTATCACTATTAGCGCATTCCAGACAGGAACTGCCCATAAGATAGAACAGTGGTTCTCAAACTTTTTAAATGACGGAACCCTTTTGGGAAGCAAAATACTTGATGGAACCCTACAATAAAACAATTATTTTTATAAGTGTATTCTTTATTAATCAGCATAATAAAAGTACAATGTATCAGTTACTAATTATTATTTACTTCACCACTTGGTAAGGACAATAATAGAAAACATTAAAAAAGAAAAAATCTAACTAGTGGGAGGTATGAAACTGTTTTTTATTTTTCATCAATTGCTTGATATCAGGTTTGATGGAAGAAAGTTGGAGTCTCATATCAGCTTCGGCGTCCAGTCTATTGCGATATTTTGTTTTCGTGGCTGCGTAGGTAGAGAATCCTGTTTCGCACAAATATGTAGTTGGGAACGGGAGAAGAATATCCAGAGCCATTTGGCCAAGCATTGCATATTCATCTTGGATTCTGCACCAAAAATCATTAAGAGGCGTCGTTTTGAACAATGACTCCATACTTGTGTCTGATGACATTTCTAAAAGAGATTCATATATCTCATTTGACATGTTTTCAGGCTTTTCCAAGTTGGGTAAAAAAGGATTATGAATCCAGGAGTTCACTTTAATTTTTGTATTGCGTTCTTCGGGAAAATACTTTTCAAAAGATGCGCGCATCGAACTGAGATATTGGACCAATTCTTCAAACACATTATCTTCAAACATTTCTGAGTCGTTTTCGCTAACAAACTCACTGAGTAACGTAAAAATTTCTATTTCTTTCTTACCAATGCAAATGATCCAAAAATCTAATTTTCTTTTAAAAGCAGTTATTTTATTATAGGCCTGAAACACTGTTGTCTGTTTACCTTGCAACGATAAATTTAATTCGTTAAGTTTTTGAAAGATATCCGCCATAAAAGACAATCGGAACAACCAAGTTTTATCATACAAACGGTCCTTCAAATTAAAAGAAGTATCTGCTGAAAGAAACATTTGTAACTCGGCTCTAAGTTCAAATAGCCTTGTTAAAGTTTTTCCCCGAGACAGCCATCGCACTTCTGTATGGAGCAGCAGTGTTTTATGTTTGCTGCCATAATCTTCACACAATAATGAGAACAATCGGGATTGTAGTGGTCGTGATTTGATAAAATTAATTATTTTTACCGCTTCATCCATAACTAATTTTAGATTAGACGGCATTTGCTTCATCGCAAGTGCTTGTCTATGCAGAATACAATGACTGGAACTACAATTAGGCGCTTTATTTTTCATTCGTGACACTGCTCCTGCTGTTTTACCTGTCATCGCCTTGGCCCCATCTGTACAAATGTCAATGCAATTGTTCCAACTGAGATTATGTTCTTCAAAAAATATATTTATTTTATTAAAAATTTCTTCCCCGGTAGTGTTTGTAAGCAGCGATGAACACATAAGCATGTCTTCTTCAAAAGAACTTTTATATGGATATCTCACAATAACCAGCAGGATAGCCAAACCAGCGACATCAGTCGACTCGTCCATTTGCAAAGCGAATCGTGTATTTTGTAGACGTGTAACTAGTTCTTGTTTGACGTAGCTTGCCAGATCATGGATTCGTCGTGAAACAGTATCGTTTGATAGCGGAACAGTAGAAAGATGCTTTGCAGATTTTTCATCAAGCATACATTTTGTTATGTCTAATACACATGTTTTAATTAATTTCTCAGCGATAGTGTGCGCTTCACCTGCTTGTGCAATGCGATAGCTAACTGAATATGATGCCTCCGTGGCCTTTTCGTTGGTAGTTTGTGTTACATGCATCATATTTTTTTGACTTTCTAATAACTGATCTTTTTTGCGAACAAAAAATTCTTTATTCTTGTCTTTAGTCTCGGGGTGTACGGTTTCTAAATGTCGACGCAATTTGGCAGGTGCCAAGGAACTATTAGGAAGCAGTTTACTACAGAGCATGCAGAGAGGTGAGCCGTTGGAATCAACAAATCCGAAACTGATATAAGATTCATCATACTTCCTTTTTTTCGTCTTTGAAACCGTCGAGCTTGACGTCGTGGCACTCGTGGCATCATCTTCTGGATCGGTGATTGCTAAATTCTTCGCGCGCATTGCTTTTGAACATTCAGCGTCATTAGAAGATGTTGTTGGAACACGTTTAACACCTTTAAGCCAACGTTCCATTCTTCTTTATTTATAATGTTACAAGTCAGGATAGTGGGGTTTAAATAATGCACAATCGTTACTGCGTATAAGAGACTAAATTTAGAACCTACAGGGAAGAAATGTATAAAACTGAGACAACAGAATACAGCAGGCAGTAAAACAATGAACACTAGTTTCTCGCTAGCGAGCTTGTAAGTAGGTAGTAACTTATCGCTCCGAACGCTAATCATCAACTGACGACGCCAACGCGCGATCGCCGCTTTTATACTTAGTCCTAGACTCGATCTCAAATATTCTCGAAAATACTCGAGTCGGCACCTTTGATAAACAAAAAGCAAAAATAAAAACAGAAATTTAAAAATAGCGTTGTAAACAATATCGACTTTATCCTTTGAAGTTAGAGACGAAAGTCGCTTGTTGACAACTATAGCGTCTAATTCAGAGGCGGCTTTTATCAAAGAGACTGAGCGCTTACAAGTATACTACCCGCTCGTTTTAAGTTTGCCGCTGGCGATAGGTATGAGTGTATGACGTTCGAAATTTTTTATTTAATTGTAACAATAAAAATTGTGTACGTTAGATATTTGGGTAAAACTATGACACATTATAAGTTTTGTTGTCACGTGGGGGAGGGTACGCGCATTCCACAGACCGGCAAACTTAGAGCGAACGCGTTGTACAAGTATAAAATTGTTGAGACCAAACTTATGAGATATTGTACCAGCTAATGTAACACAAGCTTATACAAATACAAATAAATAAATAAATAACATTCATAGCGTTTTGTCTCCGCGCGGCCGCGGAGTCCGCACAGCCGCGGAGCGACCAGAGAGAGGTGTTGATTTTTTTATTTCTAAATTCTTGCGGAACCCCGACAGAGGTATCACGGAACCCTAGGGTTCCGCGGAACACACTTAGAGTATAGCTGAGATAGAAGATCTGACAGTTTGGAACGGCTGTGCTGACAGCTTTCCTGTACTACGAAACACGCAACGACAGTTGTCGCTCGACCATTGTCGCGTACGTGTGACATGTGCGACAAGGACAGAAAATAATCGCTAGTTATCGCAACGTAACTCAGTAATGGTCGCTTTGTACCTTTTTGTCTCGTCTCATTAGCTTTAGGTAACAAGTTATGCAAGCATATTATAATCAGCTCGGCGAACCTTGATCCCTATGACACTGACAGTTATTCCCACGACACAACCTTGTAGTAGCGTCACCGTTATATTATAATCGAATTGGCGGTGTCTAAAAATGATATTTATTAATTTTAGGCAGATATATGCAATTACAATAATATCCCGTTGGAATTATAATAATTATTAACACTTACAAGAAATTATCTCAATCAGACTTTACGTTGACGTCCTGCAAAAGTTACTCCGTTTGGAAGATATCGACTAGTGCGGAAAAGTATCGATAAACAAATATCGAAAATGGAAACGAGTGTACAAAATACATCAATAGAGCACCTACGCTCTTAGTGTCAGATTTATAATCATTTAAGTTGTTTGCGATAATAAAATAAAGGAGATTTAACAAATTTATTGTATATACCTACTCTAATAAAACAAAAGCGGTTTATTTATGATTTTTTAATATACATTAATCTGAATCTGACAATGGTGTCACCGATTGCGTCTCAGACTCGGAATCCGAACTGCAGCTGCTTTCTCCTATGTTTATTAAAAACGGCTGGTCTACTATATTGTCGTATCGCACGTCTCGATTCCAATCATCTAAGCATAGTTTTTTCGTCTTTTCAACCACTTTCCTCCAATTGTCCGGAGTCACTTGACTACATGCCTCTTGTAGCAACGTAAGCATTTTATTAGCTGTGAATGGTGGAGTGGTGTTAAGCCTGGCTGCACAACCTGAAACAATAATGGTTTAGATTGAAAATGATGCAAAGTCAAAGAGCGAGATCGGGGTAAGTACATTATAAGTACATAATTTTGTACGTTAAAAGTGTGTAATTGATATAAGCACATGGATAAAAATAAAAATGCAATTTGCTAGTGAAATAAAATAGCTTTAAATAGTACTAGCCGACTAGACAGTCACCAGTGACCTAAATAAAAACATGTTAAAATAAATACAAATCAACCCACCTTTGATCTGCGCCCATATCATTTCGATTGCATTATATTGGCAGTGGTAGGGCGGTAGCCGAATCACGGTGTGCCCTTTTGATTTTGCCATCTCATCCAAGAAATATTTCTTCTTTGTTTGCTGTTTATGAAGGTTCAACAATCTAACTAATTCCTTTTTCAGCATTTGAGTATTAGCTGCCACACCATTGTTTTGCAGCCACTCTATTATTTCGCCTTTATTGTTGTTCGCGGTAGGCGCTTTATTAATTTGCACAGAGTGGTATGGGGCGTTGTCCATTAAAATGTAGTGGGGCTCGTTTAAATTGTCTAATAGTTTTGTGAACCATTTCTTGAAATTCTCAAAATTCATCTCTTCGTGATAATCACTTGTTTTCACGGATTTGAAGGCCCACAAGCAGTTAGGTACAAAACCTTTGGCTGTGCCAGCGTGGCAGATAATCAAACGCTGGCCCTTGCCTTCTGGTGCTTTGGTACAGGATTTCTCTGTGTCGTCTGTCCATGTTTTGGAGACTGAGTGATTGGCGTTGAGCCACGTTTCGTCCAAATAAACCACCTTGTCCCAGTTCTCGATGTTTTTTATTTGTCGTAGAAAATCACACCTCATCAATCCAATGTCCTTCCGCTCCATTATCACTTTTCTTTTGTCACACTTCCCATAACGAAATCCACATTTTTTTATAACCTGTCTGAGAGAAGTGAATCCACCTTTAAATAAATCAGCCGATTTCAGCGACGCTAATAATTTTGTGCAAGTCGGCAGTTCACCTCGAAAATAATAGCCGTAAATATGGTTTCGTATCGCTGCCATGTCGAAATCATCGGGGTTAGTTACGGGTCGTGCCCTATTATGTTTTTTCTTCTTTGGAGTTGATAATTTGTTCTCCTCCATCGACGATTCGCCGAACTTCTCCTTTGTAATTCGGGAAACGGTAGCTTTGCCAATTCCCAAAGCATCAGCAACACGGTCGCGTACGTTGTCAAGTGGCAACAAAGGTCCGCCATTTTGTAGTTCGCGAGCAAAATAGTCACGCAAGCGTACAACAAACTCCCGCGTTTCACTGTTGAGTACAGTTTTTCTCAGTCTTTTCGGCATTTTGAAACACCAACAAAAACAAAACAGCAACAATAACAAAAACAGAAAACAACAATAGTAATAAACAAAGGATTCCGTTGACACAACAAAACACGTGGCGCATACAAGGCGTTAGCACTCGTACTGGCGTAGCGAACTGACAGTACTAGCGTAGTGACAGATCAGATAGTGTTGCTATAACTAAAATTTTAATTCACATTAAAATTATACAGTCCGACCATGTTACCTCTGCATCGGAATATTGGCAACCCCATATACAAATACACGGATACTTGTAAATATAACAAGCATTATAATTATAGTAATGTAGATTATATTTTAAAAACATGTTTATCGATGTGGCTGAATGCAAGTCACGCCTTTGCCTATAAAAAGTTGCGATATATCGACACGACCCGTCACTAGTATGAACTGTCATAGGGATCAAGGTTCGCCGAGCTGATTATAGTTTCCATTAACAAAATATCAGTAGGTAGGTAGTAGAACCAATTTTATTCAATAAACAATATATATTAGATTACAAACATAATAACACCGGCAATGATTAATAATAAAGTGAGGTAACAGTAAAATTTACAACAGAAGTGGTAGAAATTGAACAAGCATCTCTTCTTGAATGAGTCGGGTTGTCGTCTGAAACAAAAATAATATGCTAGTAGGTACAGACCCCGGCATCTAACTTGGCAAGATCGTACACTTAGAGGCACAAAAATGTGAATTAGTTAAAATAGCTTTTAAAATAGTTAATTGTTTAATTTAACTCGAGAATCGAATGTCAACAGCCATTTTGACTTTCCGAAACGCTTATGAAGCCATGTTCAAATGGCTTCATAAGCAATGTGTGTCAAATGGCGAATGAACTTATGAATAAAATAGATTTTTTTCCTGAAACTACATTTTCCCTTCGAATCTACGTTATTAAGGAAAGTCAATCCACATTTATATTGCAGTTTTAATTACAATACGTGTTTTTATTTACAAAAATTCTTAATTTTGGACATCTTGCTAAGCTTTTGTTTTTCGATTATAACTTTGTATCTGGCATTCTAGAATGAAACATGATACGTAGTCAGTGGTGAAGTGTGAATATTTTCAAAACGCAAGCTGGTGGAAGTGTTGGAGTATAAAATGTAGACATCTCTACCGCAACATCTTTTCCTTTGTAGGGTAAGCCGGCAGGAATCGTGTTGTAGGTACCCCTCACCACTCAAGGCTGATGAACAGTGTGGCCACAATTCAAAACAAACCGCATGTCAAATCAAAATAATCAACGATTGGATAATTTGACATCCTTGTTAAATTAACAGCAGTGTTACTTAGTTGATCAATGATTTGACAGGCCTTCCAGAAACCGGCGGTGGTCTTGGCATTGTAATACCGTTACTAATCTAACTTAAAATAAATACTACCATAACAAAGTAACAAAACAAAAGCAAAATTTAAAACAATTACAAAAACTCAACAAAAATAGTGGTGACAACTTTCGTGCACGCAAGTGTAACCGGGAGCGAACGGAACGTAGACTCGACTAACGCACCAATCATAGATAAGAATAAGTACTTGGCACCAATCATGCGTCCGCGACGGCGCTACCACGTCCCCCGCATCCCGCTTTACCACCAAAGAGACGAAGAGACCTAAAAAACGACTTGTGCGCATCTGTCATTTCTTGCCAAGTTAGATGCCGGGGTCTGTATATGGTACCTAATGCACGAAATATTGTATTAGTACCTACCTATCTACTTTATTATACAGGGTAGAAGATTTTCATGCCCTCTGGACGGGAAGTACTCGAAGTACCTACTGGAGATAGAAAATTTCACTCAAAGGAAACATTCCTTTATTGTTTTAAAGAAACTAAACTGCATTCAAAGATTTTCGAAAACTCGCTTGACACACCCGGTAATCGAACTGTCTAAAACCCAAAAACCTTTCATCCTGTATTTTGATAGCTTCGATAGATCGATAGTGCCAATCATAAGGAAAACAACAAACAGAATAATGCACTTTTATTCAAGCTTGAACCATATGTAGATAAGCGTCTGTAGCTTAGTGGTTAAGGAGTTGGCCTTACGATTGATAGGTCCCGGGTGCGAATCCTGGCCATTACACCACCGACGTGAACTCACTCCTAACATAAGCAATTTGGCTTAGCTGGAGGGGTTAGAGGGAATATTTTAATTTTGGTTCAAACATTCTTTTGTAAAAGCTAATATATAGCTCAGATCTAAAATGTGCTGAAAACGCGTTTCTTGGATGTACTTTGAAGATAGCAAGGCGTTCTACTGCGGTGGACGAGCTGAAACTCACCAAGCATAGATAATTACAAAATAGGGCCCTTTATATCTTGCGATTTAGGTCTAAGATATATGGCTATACTCAGAGACCAAAGACACGAATCTGATATTGTAAGTAGAAATAGGTACGTCATCTAATTTTATCCAACCTAAAAGGGTTCTTCACGAAGGGCATTAGAAGGTGTCTGGGTCGGCAGCACGAGTGTAACGCCCCTGGTGCATACGTCTATACGGCCACGGTAACCACTTCCCATCAGGTGGGCCGTGTGCTTGGCTGCCACCCAAGTGGTATAAAAAAAAAGAAATCGCTCAGCTATGCCAGTGACAGTGAAAATGATGATAAAATGAGGTTCTTAAAAACATAAAACTTTTACAGGTTACAGGGCTAGTACCTAACATCTGAACCCTTGTTGCAAACCTAAAGGTGCTGCTTCAGCTCATATTTTTCGCAACAAAACATTAGTGATGTAAATCTTTACAACGTTTTCGACCCTCAAAACAAGGAGTTTGGCGAGTAATGTCTTTATTGAAAAATGACTAAGTATAAAAATGACGATTTTGCAAACATAAAAAAGTCAAATTATAAATATGTCGAGGTATGATATTGACGACACTCCAGAACGACGAAGTAGAGTAATGTCGAGGTATAATAATGACGACATTCCAAAATAAAATAGATTAATCAACAGTAACGAGAAAAATTAACTGCATTATTTTATTAACCAATATTGAGGCCATGAGAAGAAATATTAACGGTATGCGTTGTGGCAGTATCTTTTATTTTCTCAAACTTTACATACACTTCAACTTAAAACTAAAACCACATTGCTAAGATCTTAAGCTTAAAACAAACGCATTTCTTACAAATACCGAGCAAAGCTCCCTCTAAATAAAAAAGGTTTTTATTTCATCTTCAGTAATTACCTATTATATTTTAATCTGATATATATCATTTTTTTAATTAACTCCAGTGGCGTCAGTTCCTTCCTCTGTAGTTTTTTTTTAAACAATCTTGATAAGTTTTTTCGAAAAGTATGACTGAATTTCTTCTATTAGGTTTTGAAGAATAAAATATGTAATTTTTAATAATGTAGTCGAAATGTATAGATTCTTTTCTTATTTTATCGATAAAAGGAAATACAGACGGTCTCCTAGGAATTTTTAAATTAAGACGTCGGTGCCACCCCTCTAATAAATTTGTCGTCCTGTGTTGATTTGTGGAACAACTCAAAGTATATGTCGAGTAGTTATTAAGCCAATAACTTGAAAAATATTTTCTGAATTGTGTTAATTCATCACTTGGTGCAGCTGTTTGTATAATGGAATGCCATCCTTCCAAAATCTCTTCCGCGGGAAGAAGTGGTAAATTGCTCACCAACCTAGTTATTCTTCTTCCTTCTGATGAATCATTCAGCCCTATATCCACAGCTTTCTTACGAATGGCTTTTTGGTAATGAAAAAAAACAACCAAACACATCTGCATCTGGAAAAACTGTATGCACAGCATTGATGACGGCGACTTCATAATCACACTTATATTTTTTAATTTTGATGTTTAATTTTTCTGCCAATAAAGAAAAAAACCTAATATAAGTATGTTGTGACTTATTTGGAAGTAATCCATATACTATCGGAACAACGTTATTGGTGTCTACATCTGAACCTAAGTCCAAATGCACCGTGTATAGTTGACAGAATGGCTTTGGACATATTTTAAAAGTTCCGTCTCCCAAGTAAAGTTCTTCGCCACAAAATGTTTCCAAATAATCTCGGGCTACTTGCGAAGAAAATATCAAGATTTTCTCTTTATCGCCACAGTCTGCAACTAAAAAATTGTCTGATAGGCCCTGTGGAACTTTTACAGTGTTTAACGTTTTGAATGTTAACTTCTGCGACTGTAGATTTCTCTTTCGTAATTTATACAATCCATCCTTTATTTGTTTAAAATTCGGCATATCATCAATACTGCCGTCTTATTGTAAAAAGGCATAACTAACAAAAACAAAAATGTAAGATAATCGAGTTTGAAATTTTTCAAGGTTTTTTTAGCAGAAAAAATCCTTTGTGTATTATTGGGAGAAACAAGTTAATTAAGGTACACAATCGAAATACCTATCCAACCATGCATAGGAATATATTTATTTATTTATTTTTTATACAGATAATCCTAATTTTCCTTTTCATCTTAGCAAAATAATTACAAATAAAATATCTTTTTATCGTTTTAAAGGCACAACTAACCAGATAAGTCTTTTCTTTTTAAAAACAATTCAGTTTCAAAATGAAAGGACACATAATTTATGTAATTATGTCTTTGTAACGTAATCATAAAGGTTCATTGCGAGTTTAAAAGAGTATAAATTTTACATAAAATTGTTACTTTTAATATGATTGACTTTTTCACTTACTTTTTAATTATGAACATTGAACAAATAACAAAAAAATAGTAATCAAAACTCTTTATTTCAAATAATATGATAATTTTGACGTTACACTTTTTAAACCACCGTATTATCTCTGATTTTGGAACAAAATCTAATTCTACGGGGCCGGACTCACGCACGAAGTGTTTCAGTTCAATGATCTAGCTATAACGGTTCATGAAATAATAGCAAAACCTGGTGAAAGACAGATAGAGAATCTTAGTAATGTAGTCCCATTTTTACCCATTAGGTACGGCACCTTAATAATTCAAAGCAAACAAAAATTTAAAAATAAACTAATTAAAATGCTAAACAACTCCATTGTCAACAATTGTTTATTTCTTTGAGTAATAATTTTTTAATATACTTAATAAGACTATTCGTCCATTGCGTTCAAATAGATTTAGAAACACACCTTCAGATATCGGGCACAAAAACTAGAGACTGTAGCTTTAGTGACTGTTAAGTACTTTACTTTACTTACTTATAATATACGTCGTAAGCACGCTGGTAGGCACCTAACAGGCGCGTGCGTAGAGGGTAGGTTGAAAATATTACTCAATTTTCCAAAAATTGGAAGATTTTTTTTTAAATATTTTTTTTTGTCAAGTTCATATGTTCAGCCTACCCTCTCTTCATACTACTGTTATATGTTTACCTATTTGAGTTATCAGAATGAATTTGAAAAGTTATGATTATCTAAGCAAAAACATCTGATTACATAATCATAACTTTATTTTAGATTTTACAATGAAAGAAACAACATTGTTTACCAATAAATCAGCTTGCGTTTACCTTGAATTGAAAACATTGGCGCAATGATGAGCGCAAGGACATCCCCACATTTCTTACCTACCTTTCTGGCGTCTTAAAGAACTGGACCACAACCACAACTGGCGTCTTGAAAGTGTTATAAAGAAAAGGCACAACTGGACCAGTTGGGCCTTTTCTTTATAACACTTTCAAGTCATAAGTACGTATTTATGTTGTTTCTTCTTAATCGGTGTCAAATAAGTCTTTTCAATTTATTCTATAACAATTTAGCTGTTAGATATGCCTTTCGGGCTCAATGTATTTCCGTAGATTCTAGAGATAAAATTACACAAAAAATTGGGTAGATGCGCCTTTTTCTCCTGATTCCGAATATGTATATAACTCAACTTTGAAAAAAATGTTAGTTAAGCCTTTTCTCCGTAATACGGCAGAATATAGGTGTTTGTTTCTAACTTTAGGTGTTCCATATTTTTTTCAAATATTCCCTGGATGGGCCCAAAACGTTTCGCATATTTCATCCTTACATTTACGGAGTGACATATAAACTTTGTTTCTTTTAATATTTTCTTCGCACGTATGTTCGCTACAACGAATTATACAGGTTTTATCGCCATTTAAGGTTACTGTAGCAGTACATTTTTTTCTATCAACACACGGCACCTTGTTGTATTGCTCAAAGTATTCTTTCTATCAAAGTTAAATCTGTATCCATTTTGTATTATTGTTGGTTTATTTTTTTGGTTTTTAGTAATAATAAAATTATCCATATTTTCGCAAATAGGACCAAACACAACATTCAGATTGACATGAAGAAGACTTTTATTAATTTTCATTACTAGCGTCATACTTCACTTCATGGTATTAGTAGCCAGCACTCAAGCGGCTAGATAATGTAAAGAGTATGCACTGAAACTACCTACCTACAGACATCGATCATTGTGATCATGTCGACATTTTTATACATTGACAAATATCAGATGAGCATTTTTACGGCTAGCCATTTTTACATGTCGACATTTTTATACATCGACAAAAAGAATTCTAGGCTTAGTTAACAATTACCAAAAAACCAATTGTCGTCATTTTTATACTTAGTCATTTTTCAATAAAGACATTACTCGCCAAACTCAAAACAAGTAGGTATACAACATAATAAATATCTCGGCGAGTGTTACGTTATTCATGCGAATGACCGTGTCAATCTCAAATTAAACAGAATGTTGAATGTATGGGATTGACCCGTATTTACCCGTTGTCCTACGTGAGCGACCAACGCGAAAGCGCGCGTACGCGACGTCACGCGTGACATTACGTTCCATACTTCAAGTGACGTTTTCATGCGACTCTACCTAGGACACAATAAAGAACATCGACCATTTGATATTTACGCATGGCGTCAAAACGAGTCGCGTTTGCGCATTTGACGCTCACGTAAGACAATGCCATTGACGTTTATGACAGTCGTCAACGTTTGTCAATCCCACACATTCATCAATTTCAATATCACTTGTCTAGAAGGGTTTGTTTATTACCCACCTATTTGAAATAAGCAGAATGAATTTTCATAATGTTTCATAACGGTAAAAGATAATAAAAGTAGGTAGGTACTTAGACATTCTGCTCTTTGACAATTTGCGATCGTTTGTCATTTTGCGCTTTTGACCTTATGCTCCTAAAAAGTTAGGTTAAAAATATCAAGGTAGCATATTATCCCACGCACACCTACTTAGGTACTTACCCATTTTAGGGAAAACTTTGAATAATGTACGAAAATTACAATAGGTCTTTAGAATCATAAAATTCATAACGTATTTAATTATCCTAAAAGCTTTGAAACTACACGTGCGCGTAGGATTATAATATCTTCATTATTTATTTTATACGAAGCTAAGGAAAAAGTTGAAACTCATGTCTCCGGTGACGACATTTAAAAGGTAAAATTAATAAAGGAAGAATTCTCTTGTACCTAAATTGAAATGTGAAGCTTACAATAATAAAGACAAGCGTTTCGCTCTGCTTAACTGTTATGAGTTAATTAAGGTTTAAAATTTGATATTAATAATTTGATATAATGTAACACCTCTTTCATTACTTTGAGTGGGGAGATGTAGGATTTAGAAAGCATAATTAAAATTACTGTCTATTAGGTATGTAAATAATACAGACATACTTAATATAATCGTTTTATCGTCACTTGCTTCTGAAGTGGAAATTCGAATGTTTCGTAAATTGCCTGCTGCTTTTGAGAAAAATCTAACTTTAACCTGTCCTAAATTTATCCACTTAATTAAATCATAGGTACCTATAAAGCGTTCATAGATGAAAGTTATCATATTTCATATAACTAGAACCAAGTTTGTAACTGCAAATCTTAACTTCATAAATCCTATATCTTATTCAAACAGTAGGCAGGTAAGGCTTGGCAGTTCGCCCGGCCAGTTACTTAAAGTTGTTATCACAAAGTCCATAGGAGAGGACGGGCTGTGCAACGGCTGCTAAGCCATAATTTATTTAACTGAATATGAATTAATCTTACCTATTACATAATCTGTAAGTGATCTACGTAGAAGTACACATACATTGAGCAAATTAATATCATTTCTAAAAAGGGACCGATGTAGATGCTCGAATGGGAGGCTGAAGTATGTAAGGATAGAGTCAAAGGGCTATTCTCTGCCTACTCTGGAGGGCCACAGGCGAGAGCGAGAATGTATTAACTACGTAAAAGTGTTTTAGTAATCTACTGAATGCTAGTATCATGACTTAAATATTTAATCAAACTCGAGCCTCGTACAAAATTGGATTAAGGACTTCAGTGGGGCTATTTGGAAACTGGAATTTATACCAACTCCGATATAGGTCACGGTCATCTTCGTAAATGCAAATAAGTTTCTACCAAAGATACGCGTCAATGGGCCCGCGATGGACGCACACACGGCACGCAAGGGATTTGAGGCTTTGTATGATTTTACTGCGCTGCGTCAAAATATGCGTTGCGTATGAACAAAAAGTGCGTTACGTACGTGTCGGTGACGTCACACAAATCAGTTTAATCCGTACCGTGCATCCAGCGCGGGCCCATGGATGCGTACAGGTGATGATGATTGGTGTGATGATGTGAAAGAAGTGGCCATGGATACTGATGATGTGTCTGATAGATAAACTAAAAGCACAAAAACGAGTGCATGTATCCTAGCTATAGGATAATAGGAGAATATTCCTTCGACCATTGGAATTAGGATCTATCTAAAAATATGGGTGTGAAAGTAAAAACTTACTGGCTTGCAAAGTGTACTGCCGCGGTTCTATTCTTTAATTTCGTAGCCTTTCGCGACTTCCGCATGCTGACTGATGTATGCGCAGAGGATGCTTTTGGTAATTTCAAATCTGCTAACTTTTGTTTCTCTAGAAGAAGCGCTTTCTCCCTTTGTTGAAGATCTTTCTCTAACTGTTCCAAATCTTTGGCTCTTTCTAAAATTTTCGACACCTTCCGCTTTTTGTACCAATGGGACAATGTTGAAGCTTCCTTGGATGGGCTTACGCGGTGTACCGCGACGTGTATCGGCAAAGGCAGTTGACTGGCTTCGAGGGTATTAAATCTGACGCGCGGTCTGTCAACAAGTCCAACATGGGTCTTCAATTCTATGTTTTGATTAGCTGCAAAGTTATTGATTGTTTGCGTAAAGAAAGATTTTATTAACGGTCCGATATGACGCAGAAATTCAAAGGAAATCTATTAAGCTAGTTAATTTGGCAAATGTTCTAAGGTCAAATTGAATGAAGAAGCAGACCGCATGGTTCCATTGCAAATCCAACGCCCAATTTCTGACCAACTTTGTGCGTTGCCGGAAATATTAAGCTTGGTCCTAGTTTTATCTGGAATCCACTCTGTGCAAGTATAACAATGTTATTTTTAATATTCTATGATGAGCATTAGTTTATAGTAACCAAATATACTGAGAATGTTCCGAAAAAAGTAGATACATAGGTACTTGTTTAAAAAAAGAATTGGTTGATTAGTTGAGGTTTTAGGTGTAAGTACGAAAAAAATTTCAAAAATTCCAGAGGTTAGCCTCTGATTTTAGTCGTTGGAGTCTAATTCAAATAAAATTTACAATTTGCAATATGTTAGATAATACCAAGAAGTGAGGTCATAGCTCAATTTATCTTACTTAATTACCTATATGTATATTATTTCACTAGCTGACCTGGCGAACTTCATACTGCCAATATTTTTCCGCCCACGTGGCATCCGATCCCGTTCTCGCTGTACCCTCTACTATATTAAGCATGTATTATACACATAAAGCTTCTTCTTGAATTATTCTATCTATTAAAAGAAACCGCATCAAATCTGTAGCGTAGTTCTGAAGATATAAGCAAAAATAAGGACGGACAGACGCAGAAAGCGACTTTGCTTTAAACTAGGTAGGTATATGCATTGCTGTAGTGATATGCATTCCATGCGTAAAAGTCATAAATGCTCTATTATTTAGTTATTCTATTGAGCCTGGATCTTACGGGTCATCCTCTGACCCTTTAACCAACTTAGTTGTTGTCGGCTTTCCAGTCTAACTGTGATGCGGCTGAACCTCGATATTTTCCGTGAAGCGACTCCCATAATATCATCTCCACGAAAACCTGGCGATTTTAAAGTTCTGTAATTATGAATTTTGAGGGCTCCAACTACCCGTAACAACTGCCATATATGTTCGTATGGCAACCGGGACCGACCGCTTAACGTGCTTTCCGCGGTACGGAAATACGGCAGGCCCCTGGATTCTCACGGGTACCGATAATAAAAACTTCAGCTTCGAATAATTGACAAATGGATAGCGTGAAGAAGCTCGCAAAGTATGTAAGGATAGAGTCAAGGAATCAATTTCGTCAATCAAGTGAGCGTCTACATGTATATATGTATCAATAGCGTGAATTTAATCTAAATCTACATAATCTTGTTGATTATATGACTGCTGGGTACAATTGCTATGATGAGTAGTCTATTGACTTCTAGCGAAAACGGTCGCGTCACGTACGCTCTTGCACAAGTCCGCGCTCGTGTAAAAGTGCTGGCGCAGCAGCCTACGCCGCCGCCGGCGCATGTTAAGTGTCTTGACCTCACGACGGTCGCGCGTCGCGATGACCTACTTACAGTCGTAAGTAAATCATGCATAATAGTGCGAATTTGTGGTAAGTTATAGTTTTATAATTATAACTTGTTTTCAATTATGGGCTCTCCAACCAAAGTAGTCCTCAAGACTGAACTCGAACATCAGTTGTACAACCGGTACAAAGAGGAACAGAATGAGCGTCTAGAACTGCAGCATTTAGTTAAAGACCTCAGTAGTCAAATAGAAGCATTACAACAACAGCTAAAAGCCTTACAGGAACAAAAGAATGTACCCCTAGAGAAGGAACATTCTGCGAACCATGAGCCTCAGAAAACAGTCGAATATAAGACTGACGAAGAGGATCTTGCCAGAGAAACAGAGTGGGTACGACAGAAAAGTAGAAAGAAAAGGAAGTTAAACACTTCTCTATCTCCAAAATCGCAAGACGTAAGCGTCATTGAATCCCAGGTCAGTACAAAGGCCGACAAAATCAATATAAAAAAAATACCCCCACCACCTCCAGTCATAGTGGAGGAAATCAAAAACTATCAGCAATTTTATGATCTACTTCTGACTTGTTCAAACAAAGACTCTTTCATGGTGAAAATGATGAGCGGAAACACCGTCAAAGTAAACGCCAAGGACGGAGACTCCTATAGAGCGATTACGAAGCTATTATTAGAACAGAATTGTCTGTGGCATTCATATGAGAACAAGCAGGATAGACCGATTAAGGTCATAGCAAAAAACCTACATTCATCATGTTTACCAAACAGAATAGTGGAAGAACTACAAGCTAAAGGTTTCAAAATCCAAGAAGCCGTAAATAAATATAGTTGGAGGACCAAAGAACCTCTAAATATGTTCACACTATCGTTTGAAAAAGACGAAGATATAGAAAATATCTATAGAATTAAGACCATACTAGGCTGTAAAGTAGAAGTACAACCTTTAAAAACATCCAAACTAATACCACAGTGTAAAAGATGTCAAGCATATGGCCATACACAGAAATACTGCTCTAAAGAACCGAGATGTGTAAAGTGCACTGGCAAACACTTGACTAAAGACTGCAATAAGTCAATAGCAGCAAAACCCAAATGTGTTCACTGCGGTGAGCCCCACCCTGCTAACTATAGGGGGTGTATGGTAGCTAAAGAACTGCAACAGCTGAAAAATAAATCTATGAAAAAAAAAGTTATTGCACCTGCCATCCAGGCCCCTATTGCTAAGAAAAACCACTCAATACGTTTTACTCAACAAAATGTGTCCTATGCACAAGTAACGAAAGCAGATCAGCCACATCCACCGGTAAATGGTCCACAACCATCCAAGTCAGGAGACTTTAATACAAATGAAAATATATGCAAAATATTGCAAATGTTAACCTCTTTTGATCAAAGGTTGAAAAACCTAGAAAATAGTGCTACACAACTACATCATACAGTACAAAAATGAAGCATACACTAAAAATTATGGCGTGGAATGCAAATGGCCTCCTAAATCATCGAAATGAGCTACAGGTAGTCCTTGCAACAGAAGAAATTGATGTGTGCCTCATATCGGAGTCTCACTTCACAAGAGAATCGTATATTCACTTTAACGGTTATAAAACATATCATGCACTGCACCCTGTCAACAATGCAAGAGGGGGAAGCAGCCTTATAATTAAAGAAAACATTTACCATTACCTAGAACATAAATATGAAGAAGAATTCATACAATCTGTAGCTGTTAGAATCAGAACCAAACTTCATCACATTACAGTAGCAGCTATATACTGCCCGCCAAAGTATGCTCTTAAATTAGAGCAGTACAGAACCTTATTGCAAAGTCTTGGCAACACATTTATATTAGGAGGAGACTTCAATGCAAAAAATACGTACTGGGGATCCCGTTTAACCAACACTAAAGGGAGGGAATTGCTTAGTGCTATCAGAGAAATCAACTCCAATTCTATTTCAACAGGCAAACCAACTTACTGGCCTACTGATCTCCATAGAATTCCCGATCTGATCGACTTTTTCATTTACAAGAATCTGTCAGCCACATTTCTTAACATACAGGAGGGATTTGATATGAATTCTGATCATTCTCCCATTATATTAACCTTAAGTGAAACAGCAATTCAGAGAGAAAATAATCCAATCCTAGTAAATAAAAACACAGATTGGGAGAGCTTCAAACTTGACCTAGAAAACACTATTGACCTTAGAGTCCCACTCAAAACTAAACAGCAGTTAGATGAAGAAGTGTCAAAATTTGTGATAGACATCCAACGCTGCGCTTGGGAAAATACACCAGTCTTGAAAAGAAAAGTCGCGAGCCACATATATCCATTAGAAATAAGAAATCTGATAGCCATTAAGAGAGTTCAGAGACAAGAATGGCAACGAACTAGATATCCCCCTGATAAAACTAAACTAAACAGACTTACAAAAAGACTAAGCAAAGCAATACAAGACTATCATGATGAAGCTACAAAAGACTACCTTAGACAATTATCAAGTAGTGAGAAAACAGAATACTCATTATGGAAAGCCACTAAAAGATTGAAAAAGCCTATTGTCCATGCCTCACCCATAAAAAAAATAGATGGAACATGGGCTAGGAGTAATGAACAGAAAGCTACCATATTTGCAGAACATTTAGAACAACTTTTTCAAACCAACGATGAGGAAAGTTCTGATAACATAGCATTTACTGACACTTCCCATGATGACTTGAAAATACAACTAGTCACCCCAAAAGAAGTCAAAAATATGATCAATAACTTGACCAAAAAGAAATCACCTGGATACGACCTTATCACCGGTGAACTTCTTCAAAATCTACCACGTAAAGCCATAGTAAAACTCACAACCCTCATCAATGCCACTTTCCGACTAAAACATGTGCCTAGTATCTGGAAAGTTGCTGAAGTCATAATGATCCCCAAACCAGGAAAATCTCCTCTAGAAATTTCATCATACAGACCGATATCACTGTTGCCAATTATTTCAAAACTATTTGAAAAGCTACTTCTAAGACGTTTAAAGCCTATTATAGAAGATAGAAAACTGATTCCCAATTACCAATTCGGCTTCAGAGAAAAACACTCTACAATAGAGCAAGTACATAGAATTACCAACGTTATAGAAAAAACCTTAGAAGAAAAGAAAGTCTGTTGTACAGTGTTTCTGGATGTAGCACAAGCATTTGACAAGGTTTGGCATAAAGGTCTTATGTATAAGTTAAGGAAAATGCTTCCAAAGCAATTCGCAGATATTTTAGAATCCTACTTAACAGAAAGGACATTTAGAGTGAGACAAGAAAATGCTTACTCTGATGTCAAACAAATAAAAGCTGGAGTCCCACAGGGAAGTGTTCTTGGCCCTGTCCTGTATCTATTGTACACCTGTGATATCCCAGAAATCGGAAACAACATTATTGCAACCTTCGCAGATGACACAGCCATCATGGCTACAGGTGTCACTCACAAAAAAGCCGTAGAGGAAGTACAAACCGCTGTCAACTCTATCTCTGATTGGACAAAAAAATGGCGCATTAAACTAAACGAGTCCAAATCGATTCATATAGACTTCACAAATCAAAGACCTAATTATACACCGGTGTATATTAACGGTCGTATAATACCATATGAAAATACGGCAAAATACCTGGGTATGACGCTGGACGCAAAGCTTCGCTGGAAGGCTCACGTCAAAAAGAAACGCCAGGAATTAGATCTTCGCTACAAGAATATGTACTGGCTACTCGGCAGACATTCAGCTTTATCAGTGTACAACAAAGTACTTCTGTACAAACAAGTACTTATGCCTGTATGGGCGTACGGTATACAGCTTTGGGGCTGTACAAAACGCACCAATGTTGATATAATCCAAAGATTTCAGAACAAAGTACTTCGGAGTATAGTAAACGCTCCCTGGTATATTAGAAATGAGGACATCCACCGGGACTTACGAGTGGACTTCGTAACCAAAGTTATAAAAAAATACGCCGAAGCACATGAACAAAGACTTCTACAACATGTGAATGTCGAGGCTATCCAGCTCCTTGACACCACGGACATAGTAAGGAGACTGAAAAGGACCAAGCCTTTTGAGTTAGTTTAGTGAAATTAGTGTAACGTAGTGCAGATAGTGCTATCCTTAAAGAACACAAGAACAGCGTGACTTTCTATAATTATAACTAGAGACTATAAGAAAAGTGCCAATGGACACATTCTTTATACTTATGTATTTTTATCAAATTAAGTTATATTTAAATTACTTATTAGCCACAAGGCTAGATTGTAATTGTTATGAGGTAATCATTCAGTTACATCGTAATGAAAAAAAAAAAAAAAAAAATTATCTATTTCTATCTATCAAAAGAAACCGCATAAAATCTGTAGCGTAGTTTGAAGATAATAAGCAAAAATAAGGACGGACAGACGCAGAAAGCGACTTTGCTTTAAACTAGGTAGGTATATGCATTGCTGTAGTGATATGCATTCCATGCGTAAAAGTCATAAATGCTCTATTATTTAGTTATTCTATTGAGCCTGGATTTTCACGGGTCATCCTCTGACCCTTTAACCAACTTAGTTGTTGTCGGCTTTCCAGTCTAACTGTGATGCGGCTGAACCTCGATATTTTCCGTGAAGCGACTCCCATAATATCATCTCCACGAAAACCTGGCGATTTTAAAGTTCTGTAATTATGAATTTTGAGGGCTCCAACTACCCGTAACAACTGCCATATATGTTCGTATGGCAACCGGGACCGACCGCTTAACGTGCTTTCCGCGGTACGGAAATACGGCAGGCCCCTGGATTCTCACGGGTACCGATAATAAAAACTTCAGCTTCGAATAATTGACAAATGGATAGCGTGAAGAAGCTCGCAAAGTATGTAAGGATAGAGTCAAGGAATCAATTTCGTCAATCAAGTGAGCGTCTACATGTATATATGTATCAATAGCGTGAATTTAATCTAAATCTACATAATCTTGTTGATTATATGACTGCTGGGTACAATTGCTATTGTTTTGTATTTTCGAAAAGGGTATTCTTAGACAAACGAGCTCACTCTGTGACGCGGTTCTTGGTAATAGGACCTGTCTTGCCATCCGGAAAGTTGCATTGCAGCTTATGTTCTTGTTTGCTCACATCAACTCTTGAACTCTGCACCATTTGAGTTTACAAGACATATTTATTGTAATGTGATTGTAATTATGGAATTAATGACATTTCAAAGGAATATAAAGGATACACTTTTTGGATTCAGATTTTCCGAAAGACGTGGTTCTATTTGAAGTCCGGTTACTCTTTTATATGGGTTTATTATATTCATTGCTAACAACTGCTATCATGAAAAATTAGTATAAATAAAAGTTATTGCAGTTTCTTAAACATTGTAACCTGCTATGAGAAAAAAAATACGGTCTGTCAACTCAATACTCAGTTTTTATGGTTGTGGCAACCAGAGAGAATTTAGCTTATAAGGATAAGGAGAATTTAACTCTTTATGCTGTTGTTATGATGTACGACAACCTATATACTTTTGTAGCCAACCTTTGCTTTATTCTCGGAGGCTTAGGCAGAGGTGAAATAACACCCACATTTCATCAATCATTGTGTTCGGTCCTACGTAATATGGGTGAGCCTATTGACGTATTCCGGGCTCTATAATTTACTCACGCCCTGCGTCTGAGGCTATGTCTGGGCTGTATGTATCTGTGTGGTGTTAAACAGCCCTATGCCTTAATCACACCGCATGGGAAGAGATGGGGTGGCCCAAATTCAACTATAAGGGCAGACACGCGGAATCGACCAAAGATTAAAATGTATTACCAGATTGTATAAGTTGAAGCCAAAGCCATCCCTTACGCTCTGGCCCTCCTCGAGAGGGGGTGTCTCCGACTCGCCCCCAGAATGGGGAGGCGCGCTCCTCAGCCGCCGCCGCCGTAGTCTGCTTCTGCTGGGGTGACAGGCGGCTCCAACCGTCACCCCCACCTACATAAAATAAAATATGAAGTAATCTGTCTTGCTGCGAGTAGCAGTTCCACCATAGTTCTCTAATTTGGGCAGGAATATTTCTGTAGCTTATTTGTCTAATATGTGATAGTCTTGAATTTGAAGCCACCTGGGTAAAGTGTACTATCACAATTTCTAACCCACAGTCCAACAACAAAAGCCACTGTCTTATAGTTCAAGTAAATAATATCCGACATTGTTAATTTAATCAATACAGATTTACTAACAAGCTGGTCGCTGTTGTTGGAGAATTGCAGCAAGCAGTGATTTAATTTGTGAGACAACGCAAAGTTACAGTACTGTATAATATATTTATTGAGAAACCTATGAAGAAATTGGATGCGGTAATTTTAAAATGTGACTTTTGTCAACGGAACTGCGATGAAAATCGAACGAAACTCTGTTATGCCGAAATATCTACTTCTCTTCTTGATATAAACTGGGTTATCACTTATTATCACACTTATCACCATTATACTTAGTGAAATTTTACTTAATTCCTATCATTCGTAAAAAGTGGTCTAAAAGGAAGACTTACCTACGAGTGGCATGCTATGGGGTATTTCCACTTTACGTTCCCTTTTATTTCCGTGCGGAAATCCCCTCGGATACCTCCCCTGCCGGAGCTGGAAGGGGAGGTTATGTCGGACGCGAAGCGACTGTAACCGCACGCCAACTGTGGGTCGTGGTGCTAGGCCGGAGGTGAGGTTATCTTCGACATATCCCTCGCGCAACGGTTCCCTGCGACACTCCTTGAAAACGGCACCTATCTTGTGGTGGTTATCATCATTTTAACGTTGCTTTCATGATTTTTTTTATCTTTTTCCTCTTTTTATTTAATAATTTTATTATCTTTTTATTTTATTTATCTTTTTCCTATAAAACCCGTGTTAACCACAACACGGTTTTTATAGGATCGAGACGGAAGCATACGCCTGTCCCTCAATTGGCAGGTACACCGCATCCGATCGGCTAGCAAGAACTAGGCTCCAAATACATTCTCTATTTCAGTTATAGTGTTAATTATAGTTGGGGACTACGTGGTCCTCAGATCGAGAGAGATGGCCCTAGGTCAGCCGGGGTGTGATGCGAGGGATATGTCTGCCAAGCTCACCGTCGGCAACCAACAACGACCCGCGGACAGCCCGCGTTTTGATCGGTTCATGTCCGACATAACCTCTCCCACCGGCTCCGGCAAATGTAATCCTTGGAAATTTTGCGCATGTAAATAAAAAAATAATTAATAGTAGTACGTAATTAATATTACAACTAATTCTCTGAGACTATGAACCGCATTTTCTCCGTTTACATTTAAATTCAGAATGAAAGTGCCATATCTGAATTTACTGATCTGAATCTAATAAATTCCTAGTCCGATGCAATACAGGCTGGTATTTGGAATTGAGGTAAACTGTTGCGGTTATCGTCTTACCTTGCTTCGTCTTGTGCCTTCTCTTATTCTTAGTCCTTGTGTATCTAGAATGCCTGAAATGTAATTTGAATACAATTTAGGATGTCAATTCTATCAGCTTTCTAAGTCGGTAAACTTATTTATTTCCTATTTTGTCATTATCCTCCTGCCCTTATCCCAAGTTTATTTGGGATCGGCGCAACATGTGTGTTTCTTCGATTCATCTCTAGTTGCAGTCATTTCAACATTCACTCCCTTCTTAACCATATAATCCTTCACACAGTCCATCCACCTCCTTTTAGGTCTTCCTTTCCCCTTGTAGCCTTCCACTTCCATAGGTAATACCTTCCTTACGACATTACTTTCATCCATGCGCATTACATGTCCGAACCAAGACAAACGATTTCTTTTTTTTTTTTTTATACCGGTCACGTCAATTTGACTTCACCTCGCCTGATGTTAAGCTAAAGGCAAAGTCTCGGAAAGAGGGTCACCATCGTAAACATTTACCATGTTAACAGTGGTGGCACTCAGCTTGACGGCCTCATTAGATGCCTTTTCACGCCCCGCTTAAAGGACCCGGGACTGTAGGAAGAAGGAAACATCCTTGTAGCTTTTCTTTGATTGGTGCATTTTTCCTATTTGAATTTTGTATTTATATATTTATTTAGTATATGTTTACATATATGCTGGGATAGATAGGTATAGTCAAATCGATCTTTATAAACAAAGTACTCAAATGCCTTGATACACCTCAGACAAGTATACAATTTAAATCAATAAAACAGTTTGATTTGTTCTTCATACTTTAGTTTTAATATAATTTTTAGACTTTGTGGTCAACATATTTCTGACGCTGACTGTACACAGCTTCATCTGGACATAAATGAATCATAGCTATATATAATATGGGTTCTAGAATGTAGATGATTACACTTATCTACGGATATTTTATTAAGTAAGTAGTTACGTAGATACTTAGGCACATAATAAAATAACATACATAATGCTTGAAACACGAGATAATGTAATTAATATTTATACCAAACGGGTGTAGATCACGGCCTATAAAACTTACCCTCATAAATTATTTAAATAACCCATAGATAGTCGATCTGATTTGCTGGAATATATTTATATATTCTGTACCCTGCATACTAATTTAGGATACCCTGGTTACTTATTAATCTATAAGCAGTAGATACCTTTTTCGTGTAGAAATCGCTGGCCAGCGGGGGCGGTTAGGTACTTAGGTCGGATCAACTACCTACTGAGCTTCACTTGGGGTCTTGTCAGGGCTTGTCTATACCTACCTTTTTTTGTTTTTTTTTGTTTTTCTGGCTTATGGCTGGGCATTTAGCCAATGTCAAGTATATGATATTATAACTTCAGTTAAAATGATTGATGACGATGATGATAATGGGTTAATGATGTTGATGATGATGATAATGACGATGAATGAGATGATTGCTGCCTCAGTAAAGTTGTGGGGACTTTACTAAAAGCTCCCTGGGGAGATTTGGATTGAACACGTAGAGTCACAATTCACTGTAATATGCCACTTTCCTATACGCGTGTGAGTTGTCCAAGACGTTATGTCTAAAAATTCACCATTTTTTTACATAAAAACTCGAATTCACACCAATTTCGGAAAATAAAATAATACCGCGATGCGTCCTCTACGCTTTCCCGCCAAAACTCCCCTACTCCCACCTTTAAAGCGTGGTAAAATTCAACCATTACCAACCACACAAGAAGTGTCATCTCGAATTGTTTTTGTTTAATTATTTTTGTAATGATCGCCCGTTTCGAGACTAATTGGTAAAAGAGCCCCATAAACTGACGGCAAAATAATAAAATGCGTATTAGGTATAATGCTACTCGTTTTATATCATACTCGTAAACTCGGCCTAATGAATGCACCAGTTTCTTCAGTTTCTTTCTTTGTTTCTACTTATTTATACCAGCTTTTGCCCGCGGCTCCGCTCGCGTGGATGTCAGTTATCGCGACAAAACATGCCCATGTCCTTTCTCAAGGTCTAATCTACCCGTATTCCAAATTTCACCAAATCGGTTCAGTAGCTTTAGGCATTCTTCTTTTCGTGTCAACGATTCACTTATAAATGACTACACTATTCGAGAATAAAATTCTGCCATCTTAATCGCACTGTCAGTGGCTTTATTTAAGTCGTCTTTAGTGCATGAGGTAGGACATAAGGGACACGAGACCAAATGCGCCATGGACTGCACGGGGGCACCGCAGTCACATGCATTTAAGCCCGGGTCTCGCATTCCCCATCTACAAAGATTTTGTCTAGACCGACCAACCTGTGTACGTAGGCGATTAAGAGACTTCCATACGGGCCAAAGGAGGTTCTGTCCGGGAGGTAGTTTTTCCTGGGGAGGTAGGAAGTCCGAAGGTGGTGGCTGTTTTTCTTTCCATAGGGAAGTTCTCATCGTGGCAGGATGTTCGTGTGCGGGTGCGGCTTTTACGGTTTGCATGAAACTCTTACGACTCTTTAAGCGGGCTCTAGGTGGTTGATGTCCATATAGGCAGTGTCGGGAGTCGGTTTCTTGTTTTGCCTTTTCCAGTCTGCAAGCAACAGCCCGTTGTATAGCAGGTGGTGCGATACCTGAGAGTGGGTGGAGCATGTTGAGAGGAGTGGGCTTAAGGCAACCGGTGATTGTGCGGCAGGTTTCATTTAGGGCAATATCTACCTGTCCGGCATGTGCCGATTGGTGCCACACAGGACACGAAAATTCACCCGCAGCAAAGCACAGGGCTAGTGCAGTTATACGAAGTACGTTTGGTTCTGCTCCCCAGGTCGTAGTTATGAGGCGGCGTATCAGGTTGTTTCGGGCACCTACTTTGGCTTTTGTGTTTTGACAGTGATTTTTAAAACTCAGAGTCCTATCTAGGGTGACCCCTAAATACTTCGGGTGGAAACAGTGCTCCAACTCAGATCCCAACCAGGTAACCCTGAGCTGACGTTTGGCGTCCCAGTTGCGCAGAATATGAAAGTAATAAGAAGAAAAAGTATGAAGAGAAGTATGAAAGCGTAACATACAGACAGACCGAGTTACTTTCGCATTTGAAAGAAGAAGAAAGAAAGAAAAAACATGTATGTATATTATATATTTATAATGTTAGTATGGATTTTTCATTTATACGTCTAAAACGATTCCCCACTGTTTTACTAAATATTAAAAACATCGTGCAGAACTTATTAAAACATTGCCAGACTTAAACAATTCAATTTTGCCGCTAAGATGGTGAATGAATCGGGCAAGCTTAAAGCCCACCCCATTCATTTCCATTGCTGGCATTTGGTTCTAAATATCAAAGAAAAAGATTTAAATGACGCTTTGGTCTCTGACTAAAAGAGTCTGAGATCAAAGCGTCATTTAAATCTTAAGCGATTTTTTATTTAGTACTCCATTTAAACACCATGTGAGTATTTAGCATAATATATGATTAGTTACTGGTAAAAGTACCTATATTATGGTGAATGTTCTGACGAGCTCTTCCAATTAGTCCCACCCTCTCCTTTCCTATACAGGACGACACGTACAGGGCTAAGATGCCATCCATATATGATGCAGAGTATACCAGCTAGAACCAAGCGTTTCACTGACTCATTCCTATGCCGCACCATTAAGACCTGGAACTCCCTGCCAGCTCACGTGTTTCCTTCTTCCTACAGTCCCGGGTCCTTTAAGCGGGGCGTGAAAAGGCATCTAATGAGGTCTTTAGCTCAACATCAGGCGAGGTGAAGTCAAATTGACGTGTCCTGTATAAAAAAATACCTTTTTTTATTTTCGTGCGGAAATCCCCTCGGATACCTCCCTCACCGCAGCCGGCAGGGCAGACTCGAACCGACTAAAACCGCACGCCGACGGTGGGTCGTGGTGCTAGGCCGGAGGTGAGGTTGTCTTCGATATATATCTATCGCACCCCGGCTGACACAGGGCCATCCCTTACGGTCTGGCTCTCCTCGGGAGGGGGGACAACGGTATCCCCGACTCGCCCCCGGAATGGGGAGGCGCCGCCGCCGTGGCCTGCTTCTGTTAGGGTGACAGACGGCTCCACCCGTCACCCCTAAAGTATATTATACCTATTTTCGTGGTTGTATCAAATTTAGACAGACTAAAAACGCAGGGTATTGTACCAACTAAAACTGCAGATGCTTGAAGTATACTATTACTACCTATATCCATGGTATACAATAATAATAATAATGGGAATTAATGCGATCATGGTATAGGTACCTACATACCTACGTACTTTTGATTTGCCTGACGTTTCTACCAGCTTACACCGACCGCGGTCACAGGCTGTCTCAAAACAACGTCACAAACGTGACATAATGTCAGGCAAATCTAAGGTACGTATGTATGTATACTATGATCGCTTTAATTATTATTATTGTGTACCTAATACTTCTCCTACAATATATCATTCTAGTGACAATAATTAGGTACCTACACTATAATGTAATAGCTGATTCCATTGTTTCGCTAATTAATTGATACGAAAACAATGAATGGTTATGATAATATCCTTTGTTGATAATTTATGGGTTCAATAACTCAATAATTATTGCAAAATTAAATACATTCAAACTGTATACATATTCATTCGCTTATCTCTATATAAATACGAGTAAAAATGATTGTTGCTAAGCGTACTGAACAGCTCCACCAATACGGCATTTTTTAGACCTACCATTTTATGTACTCCCCTAGGGACTGTGTGATTGGATTGCCAGTTTCTTGTTCAACAGGAGTATCCAAGCCGTTGTGGACGGAAGCCACTCGGACCCCATGAACATAAACGCTGGTGTTCCACAAGGTTCCGTATTGTCTCCGACCCTGTTTCGCTACATATCAATGACATGCTGTTTAACGACTCCATTCATTGCTATGCGGATGACAGTACTGGAGACGCATGTCACACGGGCCGTGCAAACATCTGTCAGTCCGAGGTAGAGGAGAGTCGCGAACAACTTGTGTCCGAAATCGATACTACTTTTTCGAAAGATTCGGTGGGGTCGACCCTATTTATTGTAACGATACAGTTCCTGGCCTCATCGCCCACCATTTCCTCGAGTATCGGGATCCTTGGTGTAGTACTCTCAAGTGACGTCCAGTAAAAATGTTTCTTTATTTTTGAAACAAAACAATACTGCATACAAAATTTTCGAAAACTTGTTTGCCACACACGAAACTAAACTAATATATATTTTTTTATATTTGTTGGCAATATATATCGTGATATTTATCATAATACTATGTTATACTGTGCTATAGTTATTAAATCCCGTAAGTAAGTTCATATACAATACGTAGCATATTGATATGTACGTAACCGAGTGGACATTGAACACGCACGTGCAGATAATGTCAAAGAACAATAATTAAGCGCAGTTAGGATACTTATATCTGGTATTTTGCCTACATCTTTTTATTTGCGGGCCAACACACCGGTGGGAATATGGCATCTCAAAACCCATCTAGGGCCAGGACCCAGGGTCAGCCGGATGTGGGTGACGTGAATTGCCCTATCGGGTCACCTTAGACCCCGGCAATCAAAAGTCGAAATGGTAGCGTGCAATTTTATTCGGTTTGAGTCCCTCGGTGGCCGATGTAGGGGTACTTATCTGTGACGACTTCTGGACGATAAAAAGGTTTGTTATGTAAATACCTAGAAGCAGATCTTCTCATGGCGAAAAAATATGTACAAATCATAATGTAATGTACACAAAATGTACTAAAATATGTACAAATCATAATAAACATCATGTAAACTTTTACAGTATACAGAGTATACTCTTATTACGCGTTTATTTTTAATGCGTGTGTATCCTCTATTCTTCAGTCCTCTTGTGCCTGTGGTAGCCACGGGTAGAAATGATAATGGTAGGTAGAGTCGTAGATGGGTCTTCTATACTACTCCGCCAGGTATGACAATAAACTTGTAAACATGAAATATGTGAATAGAAATTCTACCTAATTCTCCATCTGTGTGGAATATTCTAATCTTTAACTGTGACAATGAACTGCATTTACTTGCATCGTTTGTAACGTGAACTGCCAATTGACGCTATTTGTTTGTAGGCAATTTGTTCTAATTTGCACTCAAATATATAATCAATATATTTCAGTCTGCGCTAAGGTTGATCATTTTATACCAAGTACAAATAGTTTATACGCTGAATCAATCGGGTGAGATCTGTTTTTATTTAATCCTGATGTTCAATCTTAGGTAAGTACTCTCCATTAAATATCTCCTTCAGGTCCTTCAAGTAAATACGGATCGTTGGAAGACCAAGGAGTATTCTCCACTTCAGGAATTTAGACAAAATAAAATTTCAGCTTCTATTGTAATCTTCTTTACTAGTAAGCTATATAAAAATACCTATATACATATAATCACGCCTTTGTCCGCGGAGGGTTAGACAGAGGCAGAGGTATATAAAAATACTGAACCATTTTTATTCTCATGTATACTTTGCCAATTAAACATTACAACAAACTTTACTTTGAGAAATATATCAGGGGTGTCACGAACAGACGTTATGTAGCAATATGCCGTATGTCAGGGACGAAGGATTCCTATAACCCGATTCCTGTCGTGCATGACAAACTTGGTAGATCAAGTAAGATATGTTTTCCGTCGGCTTCCCTTTTGAAATTTCACGCTTCGTAACTGCTGTATGTCTAAAACTAGAGTAGTACCGTACCTACCTAGAGCCATCCTTGTACATTACATTTACATTTACATTGTGGTGCCACAGTTACTGCAAAAAATGACATTCAATTTTAGATTTTATTTCTATATCTCTAAAATCCAAAATTAAATGAAAATAGTTTCATTACACCTTTTCAATTACTCTGCAAAAAGTCATTTAATATTGGACTTTAACAACACCGCTTTAAAGTCTATTATTCAATGCTGTTTTTGAAGTGGCTGCGGCACCACTGTGGTTTGACTTTTTGAATCGAGGCCTTAATTGCGTGTTTGTTTGTTTACTAACTTACTACTTATTACAAATAAGAAGAAAACATTCGCACAATTTATATTTATATATTATAAAGCAGAATTACTAGCCCGGCGAACTTCGTACCGCCAATTAATTTCCGAGCGCGTGGCGTCAGATCCCGGTCCCGCTGCCCCCTCTACTATATTAAGCGTGTATTATACATGTAAACCTTCCTCTTGAATCACTCTGTCTATTTAAAAAACCCTTTTAAAATCCGTTGCGTAGTTTTAAAGATTTATGCATACATAGGGATGGACAGACAGCGACAGCGACTTTGTTTTATACTATACTAGCTTTTACCCACGGCTCCGCCCGCGTGGATGTCGGTTATCGCGACCAAACAGCCTATGTCCTTTCTCAAGGTCTAATCTACCCCTATACCAAATTTCATCAAAATCGGTTCAGTAGTTGAGGCATGAAAGCGTAACATACAGACAGACAGACAGACAGACAGACAGACAGACAGACAGACAGACAGACAGACAGACAGACAGACAGAGTTACTTTCGCATTTATAATATTAAGTAAGGAAGTGATGATTAAAGTTTACGAACTGATTCAACCTACTTGTTTGAGTATCATTAGAACCAATATAAATCTTTTATCTAACACAACCAATTCGAGCGAAGGAAAATACCTACATTGGCTTGTTGATATTATGTTTTTGATACAGGGTGCACTAGTTGGTGCTGTTTATGTGGTTCTAAATATGAACTATATTTTTAACCCCCGACGAAAAACGGGGACTGTTACAAGTTAGACCTGTTTTATAATAATTGGTACTAGCTTTTACCCGCCGCTCCGCCAACGTGGATGTTGGATAACGCCTGTGTCCTTTCTCAAGGTCTAATCTACCCCTATACCAAATTTCATCAAAATCGGTTCAGTGGTTTATGCGTGATAGCGTAACATACAGACAGATAGACAGAGTTAGTTTCGAATTTATAATATTAAGTATGGATGAATATGGAATTTCGATTCACTACACCCTTATAAAGGGTCAGCAATAGACATAAGATTAATTCAAGCGTCTAGAATAAAGCGTTAGTAGTTTAGTGGTTACGGAATCAGTCTGCGATCGAATGGTCCCTAGTTCAAATCCTGACTATTACACAACGTCGGTTAAACTAATATACTAATCGACTAATTAGATTAATTGTTAATTCAAAAGTCGCAGGATTGATCACTGCGCATTACAAATATGTATCTAAGTAATTACTTAACCAATAATTAACCATTTGGCAATCAAAACAAAAGTATGATGTTATTATTCTTTTTCAAACTTATTTCATATAAATTTCTTTAAATCTTAGTTTTTTTAGAGTTCTAATCATAACTATATCTTAACTAAGTTTAAACCATCCGCTTAAACCACACAAACCAAAGCAAAACTTAGTAAAAGTAATTGATCCATACTAATCCATACTTCCATACTTAATATTATAAATGCGAGAGTAACTCTGTCTGTCTGTCTGTATGTTACGCTTTCACGCCTAAACCACTGAACCGATTTAGATGAAATTTGGTATAGAGATAGATTGGACCTTGAGTAAGGACATAGGCTATGTTTGGTCGCGATAACCGACTTCCACGCGGGCGGAGCCGCGGGCAAAAGCTAGTATTATAAATTCGAAAGTAACTGTCTGTCTGTCTGTCCGTATGTTACGTTTTCACGCCTAAACCACTGAAAGGATTTTGATGAAATTTGGTATAGGGGTAGATTAGACTAAGAAAAAGGACATATGCTATGTTTGGTCAGGACAACCGACATCCACACGGGCGGAGCCGCGGGCAAAAGCTAGTATATTAATAAAAATGTATTTAAAAGCATAATATATGTAGCTGCATTCTAGACTCCAAACAGCAAGTCAGTCTTTGCTTTCTTTTAGACAGTCGTGTAAGTAGTATTATTACGGAATATTATTACAAAATATTATTACTAATACCAAAGATGCAACGCCATGTATTCAGCAATCATTTATTATCAGCCATGTTATTATACCGACAATTTATTTCATCACACTAAGTGGTTAGTACACACATTCTCGCTGTCACATCGATGCAATATGTGTGTGTGTTAAATATTAGTAATAATAACTATAATATTAGTAATTAATAGTAATAGGTATAGAAATAGTAGTGAATTTCCTTGAGAATGTGTTTTAAGTCGTTAATTTTGCGCCGCGCGTGTGGAGTTCAAATATTAAATAATAGCTTGAAAAGGAGACTGTATTCAGAGCAAGGGATATTTATACCTGTGAGTGTTTTGCAACAATTAATATTTATTTAAAGCTCTCCCATTTTGCGCAATCATCGGGAGTAGGGGCCAGTTGAAAACCAGCGCTGGGTACGTCGTGCCCAGCATCATGCTGAACTGGTCCCTTTCTTGGTGCAACACAAATGTGCCCAATAGTTGGAATAAATGATATAATTGTATAACACTGTTTAGTCTTAAGTATATTTGTGTTGCATTAATAATAAAATGTATTTTCTTCCTTTCTTTCTTTTTCAAAATGGGAAAGTTTCCGCATCCAGTCAATCCCAGCCCAGCTTTATTTTTAGATAGTCTTAGTTCATTGAGGGAGGCCTAGCTGTGGACTGCTTTACGCTAATCTATTGATTATTTTTGTTAATGTTGAGATTGTATTCATTGCTGTAGGAAGTACAAGAGTGATAGACGTAAATGAGCTCGTATAAGGATCTTTATTGCGGTCAATTAAAGATAAAGATGTCTGTAATATAGACGTCATTCACAATTACTATAAAAGGAGGGGGGGGGGGGGGATATAAGTACCTAAATGTAAGCCGTGTTGGTTCCCTGTGAAGTAGAATAAAGCCACCCCATCTCTTCACGTGGGTGTCGTAAAGGTGACTAAGGGATAGGGCTGTTCTCCATCTGAGCATAAACATACAGCCAGTAACGATACAGTGACTGCAACAGGCTCACCCCTCAATTATGTGGGACCAAAAATCACAGATGATGAAATTTGGGTGTTAATACACCTCTGCCTACCCCTTCAGGGATTTACAGGCGTGAGTATATTATGTATGTATGAAGTGAAGCAATTTTTATGTTACAATATTAGAAATATTGTTGGAATGCTTCGAGTTCAAGAATATAGTGGCTCAAATTCCATAATAGCGAATATTTTTACCATTTTATAATTTTATAGGTACTGCACGATTTCTTGCGATGCACCGATTGATCTCAGAATAATCTTGAATTCGTTGAGTAATTTGACATTGACAACTATTAGAAAAGAATGAAATGTATTTCACATGATAGCTTATATTTTTATATAAATAATAACTAGGTAGGTACACAAAATAAAAATTAAAAAAATATATTCCAATCTTAATCGAGACGAGAAGTATACAAAGATATTTCACTAAAACATGAATATTATTAAATATTTTACTTCAAAAAGTCAGATTTTTTTAATTATCTCAATAACCGGACTTATTTGAACAGAATGAGCATAGCAACATATCGAGAACCAAATAATCATAGGTATCTACCAGCGGACGTATTAGGATGAAAAAAAAACATGATTAAATTATCAGTTCGAGCTTATCATATACCCTAGGGTTGTGACTTATAGAGATTATTGCGGTATTATTAGATAAGCACTCGTATACAGAAAGTTCATTACTCTGCTGACAATCAGTTTTATCCAGTACCGAGCCATATGCTACCCACGCTACAATATTTTGTTCAAAATATAGTTACAGTCTGCAACAAATCCATCTTGATGAATAAAATGCTCAAAAAAAAACATACGTCACGCGAATTAAGAACCTACACTTTTTTTGTAGTCGGTTAAAAATGATCTCAATTTCTTGATTTACCCCCCTTCCAGTTGACTGATTGTTCTGATATTTTGGTACACAGCTTTAGTTTAGTTAATAAGCGTCGGTAGCTTAGTGGCTAAGGAGTCGGCCTTACGATCGAGAGGTCCCGGGTTCGAATCCTGGCCATTACACTATCGACGTAAACCCACTCCTAGCACAAGCAATTTAGATTATTTGGAGGGGTTAGAGGGAATATTAGTAACGATGGTTCTAATATTCTTTAAAAAAAGTGCTCATATTTTACAAATATTTGCACTAAGTGGGGATCGAAGCCGCGCCTCCTGCGTAGCGGCCGCGTTCACTACCACTACGCCACGGATGATGTCACACACCCCCGCCACCACACTATCCCATGGTAACATCAAAAGACGCGTATTGGCGCATAAAGAGTACGTGGCGCGTTTAGGGCCAAGATAATGCCGGTAACTATACTGAAACCGTACGAACCACCTACTCGCCTTGCAAGAGTTTTTAAAACTATAGTTCATAGTTTTTGAGGATGCGATGCGACCTCATTCAACAAAATGTTATTCGGCATAACTTATTTGAAGATACTTATAGGGGCACTTTACTGATAAGTAAAGTTTTCTTCGACACAGCCGAAATCTTTGGTCGATAAGAAAATTAGTTGGCACATTTCCGTATCTTCCGTTTCCATACACGGAGTGCTGATTTCGGTGCTTAATTAATTTGATTAAACGACAACTATTTACTTAGGTTCCTGTAAGTTAAATTAATTGATTAACCAATGAGTGACGTTTACTTAATCCTAATTAGTGTACTGTCGAATTCAATAACCAAACCCAAATCTTGCTAATTTGACATTGATGTGCAATAAAATTGTATTGAGTTAACAATAGTGCCCGGAATACGGCAATAGACTCACTCCCTATTAAGAGGGACCCAATACAGTGATTGATGAAATGTGGGAGTTAAGTTACATCTGCCCTACGGGGATAGCCGCCTGTCACCCTAGCAGAAGCAGGCAGCGGCGGCGGCGCCAAATGCGCCTCCCCGTAACCGGGGCTTGATGGGGACACTGTGGTCCCCACAACCCGAAGGGGGCCATCTCGAAAGAGATGGTCCTGGGTCTGCCGGGATGCGAGAGATATGCTTTTGGCAATCTCACCTCCGGCAACCAAGGACCCAAGACGGCGTGCGTTTGAGTCGGTTCGAGTCCGACATAACCGCCTCCACCGGCTCCGTGGGGGTGGTATCCGTGGGGATTTTTCGCACGATAAAAAAAACAAAAAAAAAAAACCCTACGGGGATGGAGGCGTGAGTTGTATGTATGTATGTATCTATATTTGATCCACCAAAAATCCGATAACAATAATATTCTTTTATTATATGGTATCTAAAAATTCCACTCTGTGTACTTCAAAAGCAATTTTTTTATATGCAACTTTTAATAACTCGTTTGGTAAATATTTTGCCAGTGCTCGCAAAAGGGTAGAGCTCAGAGCATAAAATTATTTTCAATTGCGATCCTTTGTACAGCGCAGAGCGGTTCCAATTGGAGAGGTAAGTAATTTCTTTGCTTAACCACTCTTCACTAACATTGCTTGCAGAAAACAATGGAACAAATCTGTGAGCTTGTTGTTTCTTTTTTGTTTAAACCTAGTTGAGTTTCAGCACAATACGTTTCCAACTGATTTTCCAATACGCCAAAAGTTTACGGTGTTCTATAAACAAACTTGTATTGCAGAACTTGTTGTCAATGCAACGCGTGTTAGCCGCAAACCGTCAATATATTGGGCTTTTGCTTGAATTGTGATGCGAACGATGGCGAACAATTATAGTTAGAAACTTTAGAATATTGATTATGACACTTGTATTTTTCCATAGTACTTTATTTTTGAGCTCACCTATTTCGCTTTACAGCATTCTTAAAGGTTTATATTGAGAGTTTTAAACTATTATATCTAAATATTTCTTTTTTTACATAAGTTGGTAGTTGTAAAATATTTTTAAATATTTATACGGTTAAAATCATTTTTAGTTTACCCGTAGTTAGATACGTACGTTTTGTACTTATAGCCTAGTGGTATGGGTAATGGACTGCTCAGACGAAGTCTCGAGTTCGATCCCAGGTTTACCATGGCACACACCAATGACTTTTCGATGCTTTTCGAAGTTATGTGTGTATTAATCGCAGGTTTATAAGTGCCCGGTTAATGGCAATTGGGACCTAAACATAAACTGGCGAAATGTGGGTGCTAGCACCTCTGCCTACCCCTTCGGGGAATATAGGCGTGAGTTTATGATGATGATGATGAATATTTTTTTATAAATAGTTGTAATCTAGCTCCAAATACACTGTTGAATACTATTTGTGTTATTCGGTGGTACTTCCTTTCATCCATCTCAATTTCTGAACATTATTTAGTGTAATTCCAAACAAATTGATTGAACTTTATATTAGTTCGTACCTAGTTGTTAACAAAGTGGTTGAAGGAATTTCGATAAAGCCGTAGGCAATTCAACAACTGTTACATTAATAATAGTTTTATTGAAATTCCTTGAGTCACGTTCGCGTAATAAAGCAACCATCAGACGTGCAAAATATTCAATCCCTTGTTACTGCTTATAAGATAACATTACATAAAACATAAAATATGTAACATTATACATATTTTATAATGTTTGATATTTTATATTTGCATTATGGTAAGGCTTTTATTAATATGTGGAAGATAAACAGATTATATTGGTATGTTCAACTTTCTGTTCTGTGTCTTCAACAGACGTTTATTATCATTAACCTACATACATAGCATCTAGGTACCGTCAACAGTATCTAGGTAGTGAGACCATTGGTGCAGTCCACTTAAAGCACCCAGCTGAAAGGAACCTATGCGAAAAATGCACCTAGCCATGTCCACGAAGAGCACCTATCAAGATATTTGCAGGTGCTATTCGTGGATACTAACATTTTACAACATTGTCCACAAAAAGGACCTAGGCTAGTGTTGGGATGTATAGGGTGCAATTGCCACACATGTCGTCATTTACGACGACAAAACCAGCACCTACTGAATCCCTTTACCTACTATGGTCCGATGAAAATATATTGCTCACATAGTCAGGCGGTTGCTGCAAAATGTAACCGCACCAGTGAAGGTGACTCTCCTGTGTTTTATCTGTGATGTCACGAATACGAAGGTCGCCATGGACGCGAGATTACCCCACAAAATCTTAACACGTAACTTTTTTTTTATAAAGGACACGTTTGGCTTCACCTCGCTTGATGGTAAGCTAAAGGTAAAGTCTCGGAAAGAGGGGTCACCATCGTAAACATGTACCATGTTAACTCAGTGGTGGCACTTAGCTTGACGGCCTCTTCAGATGCCTTTTCACGCCCCGCTTAAAGGACCCGGAACTGTAGGAAGAAGGAAACACGTGAGCTGGCAGGGAGTTCCAGGTCTTAATGGTGCGGCATGGGAATTTTCCCGTCTGAAAGTTCAAAACAACGTCCGATCTGATGATCAGACGTTGTTGATAATGATCTTTGATGATAATTCATCATGGTACGAAATCCCGATCGCTTACGAAGCTTCTACCTTAGCTCCGGCTCTTCTGTTTTTAGTCCTTGAACCATCCAATTTATGTCTCAAACCTACCTTAACTTCCTAATGAAACTATCATTAAGAAGGTTATAATAAGATTAATTTCAAATCACTGAGCGAGCACTGAGCTATTGAACAGTTTCACTATAGACATTATGGTTCCATTTGTAATTTTATATTTTAGTAGGTAAGTATTATCATACAACACATTAAGTATAGACACAGAATTGACTTTCCATATGAAAAATTGATGTAGGTCATTTCCTTTCAGGGTTTGATAACATCGCTTGTTTGTTACAAATAATCTCTTCGATGGGTACAAGTAAAGTTCATTATAAATATTCGTTTAATTGTTCACTTAACCACTCATAATTATAGGAGACTAGCTGTTGCCCGCGGCTCCGCCCGCGCTGATATCTGAATTTTCTTTGCTATAAACCTCACGGAGCCCGAGACCTTTCCAACGAATGCAAAACCGTGGAAATCGGTTCGTGTGTTCTGGAGTTATATCGTCAGGAAGGAAAACCCGACTTATTTTTATATAGGTAGTAGATTATTTACAAATAGTTCGCATAATTTACATGACGACGCGTAAAGGAAAACTATTTAAATATAGGTACAACTATTTACTTAGTATTTATTCTACATTATATAAAATACGGTTAGTAGTGTAATAATACTATTTGTGGATAGCTCACAGTTTTATAGTGAAATTAATAATAGTAAAAGTAAAAATAAAATAAATTAAGTAACTTTGACGCAACAAGATGTACAGTTATCAATAAAACCACAAAAAAATACGACCTGTATATTGAAGTAAATAAAAAACAATACAATTTGATTAACTAAAAAAAATATTGAGAAATGATTTTACTCTCGTAATCTCCAGAGAAATAGTTAAGTATATTTCATATTGTATTAGAATGGGTATTACTACTAATGACCATTTTAAGAATTGGCTAAATATTACTAATCATGCATTTAATAGTAACAAGAAACATATTAGCTTTAATGTTAGTAATGGAATGTTAATATAACTAATTTCGAGCGTTACAGTAAAGACAGTAATGTATTGTTTGTCTTCTCAATATAATGTGTGTTGTTATCATCCAGATGATAATTCCGTACATTATCTCCAGACCGCATAAACTATTCGTCTGTGATGGTATTGTAATGTGCTGAACAAATTGAAATAACTTTATAAAGTTGCTGGTGTTAGTGTGAAAATGTTTCGTTTAAATAAAAGTGTTGCAAATGCAGTGAATGGCCGGAGATGTTTCAGTGTTATTGGTTGGGACAGAACTGCTACTGAAAGAGCCAAAATATTACAGGTATGAAATTTTGAAGCATTTATAAGTAACTATTGATTGAGATAGGAATATTTGAATCGGTTCAAGTGGGATTCGATCAATCTTTCCCTTCCAGGGCGAATGTCTGACTACTGAGCCACCGAACCACGATTTACGCCATCCAAATTTTTCCTAAATATCCCTCCTATATTATATTCCTATTACATTTATCTATATTATAATAATAATAATAAATATTTCACAACATTCTACACAACGCTATCTAGACCCATGGTAAGCTTTTATGGCCTGTGTTATGAAATCTAGAATGCGGATAAACATACTTAGATACTTTTTTTTTGTAAATACATACATATTATACATAGAAACACCCAGACCAATGCAAATAGCCATATTCTTGCATACAAATATTTGCACTGAGCGGGAATCGAACCCGCGCCTCCTGCGTGGCAGTCGCGTGCACTACCGCCACGCCACAGAGGCTGTCATATTGTACAAGAGATTCCTTATATAAAATCCCTCCTTACTGTATTGGTAAGTCATCTGCAGTTATGTTATGAATCAGCCAGTCAGGACAAGTTTCTCGTATCCATAATAATATTATAAATGCGAAAGTAACTCTGTCTGTCTTTCTGACTAACTGTTTGTATATTACGCTTTCACGCCTAAACCACTGAACCGATTTTGATGACCGGTAATAGGGGTAGATTAGACCTTGAGAAAGGAATTATGCTATGTTTGGTCGCGATAACAGACATCCAGGCGGGCGGAGCCGATAGTAAAAGCTAGTAGGTATAATGTACAGAAGACAGATATGTACCTACTACCAAAGTTCACAAAATTAGTTTTATTCCGATGTTGTTTTCGTTGTATCGAAGTTACGTATGGCACAGACAGTTAAATATGGTAGTAAAACTGTCCTGTTATTTGTAAATAAATTTAATAGATAACCAACAGTAAATTAAATATTCTCTTATCAGCAAATATGAGATCATACGAATTGATTTATATATTCATTACGAATGCCACGACTCCGAGTGCATTGAATTTGGATTTCGTTTAATCAAATAATAACTATCCAAACATACTCTTTATAGTTTAAGTTGCATATAAACTCATTTAAACTTAAGTACAAAAAGCTATTTTGTATTTTGAAAGCGGTAAAATACTTTGAAATGACTGTGTAATGTTATTTTGCATTTTCGTTGAAAACACTTTACGCAAATAGCCATATTCACGCATAAAAATATTTGCACTGAGCGGTGACCGAACCCGCGCCTCCTGCGTAGCGGCTGCGTTCACTACCACCACGCCACAGACTTCAACTTGTTTTAAAAGCACTTGTTTTAAAGGCACTTGTTTTAAAAGCTAATATTTATCTTTTGACAAAGTTTTGATTAATATTTGTGAAGGGTTTAGAAGTTTTATTATTACGATTTCAAGGGTTAACGTCTAAAAATAGATAAAATTGATGTTAAATTGAGTGTCCTCCTTCCCTCATTGGTGTATTAGTTGTAACATTATATTTGCCGATAACATTTTCGAAGTGAAAACTTCTCTAGGCGCGTTGGACATTTTTTGAGATCGGATCAACATAATATGTAGATAGGTACTTGATCTACATTATATAATACTAGCTTATGCCCGCGACTCCAACCGCGTGCATGTCGGTTATCACGACCAAACATAGCCTTTCTCATGGTCTAGTCTGACCCTATACCAAATTTCATCAAAATCGGTTCAGTGGTTTAGGCGTGAAAGCGTAAAATACAGACAGACAGACAGAGTAACTTTCGCATTTATGATATTAGTTTGGATTATCATTGTCCACTTTTTCATTTCAATCCCAGAGTGTCACTAGGCTATTTGACTAAGTCGTCGATTCTTCCCAATACTGCTTAATATGATAGCTTGTTCTGAAAAAATATGCTCTGCAAAATAAAATATTGCACATCTAATCTCTTTCCCAAAAAAAGTCAAAATATAAACAATCAAATTCAATTCAAATATATAACTTTTTAGATTCCTCATTCAATTTTAAATAACTTTTATTATTAACTACATACGTGTAAACGCAACGTAGACCGAAATAAATGCGATATTCTCTTGCACTCCATACATTTTCACTACGCGCTACAGAATCGTGACATCACAATTTCGTATGATTTTGTATGGAGCGTTTTCGGGCGGCGGCGTGACAAATTATTTGTCGTACGAAAAATGTTACTTTTACAGTTCATTATATTCTAAGAAAATGCTCATTTTTCGAAAGTAAAAAAAAAATAGTCAAATAGTTTTCACACAATTTCACACAGGCATCACTTTGCGAATAGAATCTGAATCTTTATGTTTTGAGTGACACCAATATGCGATCTGGCGTAACTATAAACACCCTAAGGCCTGGGGGCAGAAATCTTATTTCGAATATTATTTGGAAGAATGAAGCACATTAAATACTCTCATACATTTACAAAGAGTGCCGACAGACAGTCCTCAAGGTTGTCTTTGAAACAACAGAATTGTTAGGTAGTAACTATTATCTAATCTATATTTTGGGATTGAAACTACTTCATTAGTTGAATGCCGTAGACAGTCAATGGCATCTGTATCTTCTTCACGGGTCATCATCATCATCTTACCACGGGTGTGAAATTATTCCACACATAAGAATCTATTATTCTGTCATCCCACTGATCAACGATGATGCCTTGATTGATCCCACCGGTCTTGAAACAGACGGCGAAGTTTAATTGGTCTTATTTATAGTCTAAATAATTTAATAGGTGCATGTTGATAGCCGTAGTTTAGGGTTGGGCAACTACCGCTCGATATCGACAGTGAGAATAACCGATTTAAATAACTTAAATAAATCGCATTACATTCCTTCAACTCATTATTACGTATTGTTATCATTACTCAAATATTTAAACATTATTCCACTTGAATTAAAATTGTCTTATGTTACGATCAAACCATGGTAGGTTACGGTTTGATGTCCAGCCCTTCTGTGAAAATGCACCACTTAAATTATTTAAAAAAAAGTTAATAGCAGACCCTTCGTTATTTATTGATTCTTTCAATTTGGTTCAACAGTCCTTCAGAATTATTATGTTTAGTTAGTTGGTATAACAAAGGCTGTTAAAAAGCGTGGGTAGATTTGAATGAATTTTTTTATAGCATTTATTATGCTAACTGTTAAGTTCGAAAAACATTGGAAAAAATGAAATGCTCAAGTGAGACTCGAACTCACGACCTTTCGCTTACAGGGCGACTGCTCTGCCAACTGAGCTATTGAGCACGTGGGTAGACTTTGATATTTTTTGGGAACGTCTTAATTGCTCGCATTCGTATTGGAAGTATCTACGAGTATCTATTCAATTAACATTTCAGGCACAAAACCATTACGGAAGTATATGACAATTTATCTTCTCAAAATATTTATTTAAATACATTTTATTTCGCATCTCAAACAGGGCTAAACTGTGTAAATATAAACCACGTTATCTTATCTCTTATTCGTTTAATTTGAATGTAAACTACATTATTACATAGATACCATTTATATATAATCAAGAATAGACTAGACTTTTTACTGAAGTCAAATAATGCTTAGTTAGGGAGCACCCCCGCCGGGTCCATATAGAAAGGGTGAAGAACTGGCTAGAGGTGGTGACATACGTGCCAATGGTCTTAACTACCATGGACACCCAAGATCGCGCGAAGTGGAGTAGGGAGAGCCGGAGGACGGATCCTAAATTATGACGTCACCTTGGCCTCGGTTGCAATCAGGAAAATACACCTCCATGAGGATGAAGACGATGGAGCATTTCCTCTTTCTATAGGTATATAGGTTCACAGTAATTATGACAGTTTTATATCCTAGGAGTCAGATTATCTGTTCTGTGCTAGAGTAGGTAACTTAAAATTAAGTTTTAGTTAACCGAGATTTTCTCTTTACAACATCTTCTATGAATTATGACGAACTTGAGTTCCACATCTCATCTGTTTTCAGTGTTCATTTGCCTGGTAGCGTCCTAGGTAGAAATCAAAGTGGCTGTTCGATATTACACAGAATACAGGCATCCCAGGCTGTTGCTGTCTATGCCAACATTTCAAACAATGTGGACATAATGATAACATTAGTTCTGGGCCTCGATCCTGCTAAAGCCGAACCACAGTTGTGCGACAGCCATTGCAAAAAACGGCATTTAATAATAGACTTTAAGGCGATATCGTTGCAGTTCATAATTAAATGACTTTTTGCAGAGTAATTGAAAAAGTATAATGAAACTGTTTTTATTTCATTTTGGACTTTAGGCGATTAGAAATAAAGTCTAAAATTTAATGTCATTATTTGTAGTGATAGTGGCACTACAGTGGTTTAGCTTTACTAGAATCGAGGGTGATGTCAGATATTTTGATTATATCAGCGTACTAATAATATTATCAGGGTTTAGTGAATTTTTACAGCATTAAGTATGCTAACTATACAAATCGAATAAATAGGGAAAAAGAATCTTCTCAGGCGGGACTCGAATCCGCAATCTTTCCCTTATAGGGGGAATGCCTGACCAATTCGGCTACCGAGACACGCCCGATAAGATTCAAATTTCCCATCTTATACGTCTTTAAGGCGACGTGGCGTCATCTACCGACTTTCTTACGAACTATCGGAATCAATGAATGATGTCCCGTGGGTTGAACGCTGCTTTGAGGGTAAGAACCCATCTGAGAGCGCTACTGCCGTCGCCGGTGAGATCGGTCTAGGTATGGAATACTATATCCCATACACCGATGTCACCGGAGTCCGCGGAGCGCGTCCGTGGTTCGGGCGCGAGTGCGCGGAGGCTGTTGAGCATAAACAGTCTGCGTACCGCGCCTGGGTCCGGGCGTGCGCCACACGCGATCCCAACGTGGGTCACTTCAAGGCGGCAACAGAGCCACAAAGGTCTGCAAGAGGGCATGCGTCAGGGCGGATGCCCAGCGCATAGCACGACTGGGCCAAGAGCTAGTGGCGCATCCCACGGGTAGCCGTGGTTACTGGCACACGGCCAAAGCCGTGCAAGCCAACTTCTGCCAGCCCTCGCTGCCCCCGCTGAGCTATCCCGATGGATCTCTGGCCCATGAGCCGCAAGAGAAAGCAAATTTGCTGGTCAATCTCTTTGCGGCTAACTCCCGAGTCGATGATTGTGGTATGCAACCACGGACAATGACCACTGGTGACCACGCAATGCCTGATATACGTATCAGGCAACGCGATGTCCTTGCAGTACTGCAAACACTCGATGTCCGGAAAGCCAGTGGTCCTGATGGTATTCCTGCGGTTGTACTTAAAAAATGTGCAGCGGAGTTATCTCCTATGCTAACGCGGCTGTACCGACTGTCCTACAGTTCGGGTACAGTGCCTTCGGCTTGGAAGGAGGCGAATGTCCAGCCGGTCCCCAAGAAGGGGGATCGCTCGGACCCAGCCAACTATCGACCCATAGCCGTCACCTCAGTGCTGTGCAAGGTGTTCGAGCACATAATTAACACACAGCTCATGCGCCACCTAGAGGATCACTCCTTGCTTAGTGACCGGCAATACGGTTTCAGACCGAAACGGTCAACGGGTGATCTTCTGGCGTACATGACTCATCTTTGGGGTGAGGCTATGGAGAAGCACGGTGAGTCACTGGCAATTAGTCTTGACATCGCCAAAGCTTTCGATAGGGTATGGCACAAATCGCTTCTTTCCAAGCTACCAGCCTTTGGCCTGCCTCCTAGACTGTGTAAATGGGTTGCAAGCTTCCTGCAGGGGCGCCGTATTCGCGTCCTTTGTGATGGACGAGCTTCGGAGTTCTTGCAGGTAAATGCTGGCGTGCCGCAGGGTTCCGTCTTATCTCCCACTCTCTTTCTTCTGCATATCAATGACATGCTCTGTAACGGAAACATTCACTGCTATGCAGACGACAATACCTTACACGGGAGTTATTACGCACATCCTGTGGCCAAGCAGTCTGATATCGCGGAATAAAGGCAGCTTCTTGTCACTGAGCTGGACTGGATCCTGGACCACATTTCTCAATGGGGCGCTAGGAACCTGGTCGAGTTCAATGCCAAGAAGACCCAGGCATGTGCGTTTACAGCAAAGGTATCTCCTTTCCTTCCCCTTCCCACTCTTCAGAGCACACCACTGCCACTGCAAGATCACCTCACTATCCTCGGTATGGATGTTCGCTGCAAACTGAATAACAAAAACTATATCGAGAGTATCATTAAATCAGCCTCGCGTAAACTCGGAGTCCTGAACAGAGTGAGACGTTTTTTCACGCCGGAGCAGCGGTGTCTTCTATACAAGACCCAAATTCGTTCCTGCGTGGAATACTGCTCACATCTTTGGGACGGCTCCGCACGGTACTTATTAGATGCTCTCGACAGGTTGCAGCGACGTGCGGTTCGCATTATTGGGAATCCTGAGGTCACAAACACCCTCGAGCCTTTGCAGATGCGTAGAGATGTTGCGTCTTTGGCAGTTTTCTACCGTCTCTACCATGGTGAATGTTCTGACGAGCTCTTCCAATTAGTCCCACCCTCCCCTTTCCTTCACAGGACGACACGTGCAGGGCTAAGATGCCATCCATCACCTGCTAGAGCCAAGCGTTTCAGTGATTCATTCCTATGCCGCACCACTAAGACCTGGAATTCCCTGCCAGCTCACGTGTTTCCTTCTTCCTACAGTCCCGGGTCCTTTAAGCGGGGCGTGAAAAGGCATCTAATGAGGCCGTCAAGCTGAGTGCCACCACTGTTAACATGGTAAATGTTTACGATGGTGACCCTCTTTCCGAGACTTTGCCTTTAGCTTAACATCAGGCGAGGTGAAGTCAAATTGACGTGTCCTATATAAAAAAAGAAAAAAAATTCACATGCGAAAGAGTTCTCCGTAGATGCTTTCTCTATTTTATTACAACAAGAGATAATGACAGACAGAGAAATAATTGCCTTTAAATTAGTAACCTTATCAGAGGCTTCAAAGTCATCGTTGGAAGTTAATTTATGCTTTCCTGACGAGAACCCTTTTTCCTTAATTGTCCTTTGATAACAATCTGGATGGGGAAATTAATTGTTGCATAGAAATTAACGTCCGTAAGATGTACTGATGCATAAGTACAGTTAGCGTCATAAATATCTTGACGACGAAGTCTTCACATGATCTTAAAACTCTTGTATTAAGAGCAAATCAAACTGCATCACAATCCGCCTCACAACGAACCGTTCTCAGAGTTCGGTTCGGACATTGTTAAATATGCAATCGCCGCCTGGGTAGTTGCGTGAGCCGCGGGTTCACTCACTTGTTTGAGCGCTTATTTTCTTTGTTTTTGTTATTATTTATTGTTCGGATTTCTTCTATATTTAGATATGTGTATGTGTTTTTATCCACAATACAAACCAATTTTCTTTCTTTCTTTCTTTCTTATTTCAATCAGCCAATCAATGAATTAGCCTATCGCAGTCCACTGCTGGACATAGGCCTCTCCCAATGTGCGCCATTTCTGCCAGCCCTCCGCCTTCCGCATCCAGTATGTCCCAGCCACTTTTTTCAGGTCGTCAGTCCACCTGGCCAGGGGGCATCCTACCTTCCGTTAACCTTCTCGCGGTCTCCACTCTAGGATTCTTTTGCTCCAACCGTTTTATATAAAAGTCCGTTTTATTGATTTATTGGGTACTAGCCTATGTCTTTTTTTATGGTCTAATCTACCCCTATATCAAATTTCATTACTATCGGTGCTGTGGTTTAGGCGTGAAAGCGTAACATACAGACAGACAGACACAGTTACTTTCGCATTTATAACATTAGTATGGAATATGGATTATTGTCCGAACTAAAGGTGTGTACCAAATATCAGTACAATCGGTCAACTGGAAGGGGGTCTAAAAACGAAATTAAGATCATTTTGAGCACTCTGTTCATCCACATCTTTCTGACGCTGACTGTACATCAAGCGACCCGCTTAGCAGTCGAATGTGAAATCTATTCTTGTAAAATGCGTTTCAATTATTTCAATTCTGTATCTATACTTCAATAGCTTGTCGTTATTGTGTCATTGTCGCCAGTCAAGGAAAAAGTCTAGTTTATTATTGACAGTGATTAACTCGCCGATAGAATCAATAATATGTGTTTGTGCATCGTGACGTCTAGATGAGTAGGTACAGTCAGCATCAGAGCAAATCATAATCCGCTGGTATGCACGAATATTGACCTCTGTGGCGTTGCGGTAGTGTACGCGACTGCCACGCAAGAAGCGCGGGTTCAATCCCCGCTCAGTGCAAATATTTGTATACATGAATATGGCTATTTTCATTGGTCTCTGTTTCTATGTATAATATGTATGTATTTACAAAAAAGTATCTAAGTATGTTTATCCGCATTCTAGATTCCTTAACACAAGCTATTTAAGTTTACCATGGGTCTAGATAGCATTGTGTAGAATGTTGTGGAACATAAGTTGAAATAAACCAATATTTCGTTTATCTAGATCACAACACGTTTGGAATTAATCACTTAAAAAAAATTACCACGTTTACGGCAACTAATGTGATTATGGTATAGATTAATTAATGATCGTGGTTACAGGCTGATTCACTTAGTGATGTTCAACCACCGCTGTCGAATCCGTGAGGCAGAATATTTTTCACCCACCTGTAAACATGTTCGCAAAATAATTTTCCAATTATTATTATTTTCCTGTTCCATGGGTGTCATAGAAGGCGATTAAAAGGGCTGTTCTCCATCCGACGGTAAACATACAGCCCATGACTAAGTGCCCACTTGACGGCAATAGGCTCGCTCCCTATTACGTGGGAGTGGGACCGAAAATTATACTTGGCGAAATGTGGGTACACCTCTGCCTACCCCTTCGGGGATTCATAATGTTGGTCAAAAAAAAAATACCACTTTAAAGAGCTTCTCTAAGTTTAAAACCATATTTTATACACCAACATTTTGGTAAATAAATGGATTTGATTTACGAAAAACCTCCTTAAGTATCACCACTTTGCCGTGTGATGGGTGTAATTTGTTTGCGTTTTTTCTTACGATGAACAAAAGAATAAAACCGAGGAAACGTTTCTAATCTCTACCTACACTCTACAGGGTGCTTTTATTTCTGTAAATATGGGGGACGTAGTACATAAGGTCATTACACGTTCAAATATAGCGACGTGCAATGTTGGGAGCTCGTCCATCGTACAGAATATAGCAGTAAGTCAACGCTACTGCGTCAAGCGTTGTGTTTTAGGATTAAATTGCCCTGTGTTTTAGCTCGTCATTAGGATTAAATTACCAGAGCTCCTCGAATAGACTATAGGTGCGTAATGTAATGCGTAATGTACTCATAAAATAAATAAGTGGGCAAGACAAGTCCTCATTTAATGAGCCAAAATCACACAGGCGTATAACGTCATTAGCCGTCACCCTAACAGATCCAGGTTTGCTATGGGCTCAACTTATACTGCAGAACTGTTAATATTGACGGCTAAGACCGGTCGCAATTTCAGGATTTCGTACTGGTTCCTCATCTGGCAAAACATTGTGACGTTTTACATGGTTACCTACGCCGGGCTACCTAACCTACCTTATCATTAGCTCCTATGAGGTGTAGCTCTGTAAAAAGAGAAACACAAAAAAGGCATATATCGTTAATTTGCACGAGATTCTCGCGAGATGTATCAAAAATGTGCTTGCGTTTTCGATCGATGTATGTAGTTGGCCTACTGTACATATTTATTTTATATACCTTTGTTATCGCAAACCTTCATAGACAGTAGTAACCAACCATAAAAAGTCCTTTGCGGTTTTACGGCTCGCATATTGGTATAAAAAGAATGTTGGCAGGTTTAATCCGACATCTTACTCCCTGCTAATATTATAAATGTGGGAGTTTGTGAGGATTTTTGTTTGTTTGTTATTTAACCACGCTCTAACGGCTACACGGATTTGGCTGAAATTTGGCACAGGGATAGACATATAGACTTTATATATACTATACTTTATATCCCGAGAATAGGTTTCTATGTATAGCGGGAACTGCTGGCAGAATTATAAGAATAAAATAACAACAGCCTGTATTTTTCGATATAATGTAGTTCTATTAGTATGCAACTGTTGCACTTTGCTGTAAGTTACGCGACTTGAAGGCATACTGAGCTTAATGCAGAGTTGAGGCGTTAGTATGCAGTTGTGAGCTGGCAATTAGGGTAATGTTCAAACTTCCTGGAAGGCGGGTTGCACATTTTCTGTAATATCGTTCATTTGAAACTTATAATAGTGACTTGTGTTGCTCGTCACCCCTCCTTCATCTAATACAAAGTTGAATACAAGTAGTATATTTTTTGAACGTTTCTTTTTAACTCTCATAAGAACTAGCTGTAGTAGTATACGGTTCTCATGGTGTATGTGTCAGGTGCGCGTGGATAGTTTAATGAAAAGATAGGACAATAGCCCCTCGAGGGCGCGCCCTAATAGCGGCGGTAAGATCCATCATGGGGGAATCGCGTAGGCGCGCCTCCCTGTGCCGGGGGCGAGTTGGGGACCACGAGGAGGACTACACCGACAGGGATGACCCTAGGTCAGCCGGGGTGCGAGGGATATTTCGAGGACAACCTCACCTCCAGCCTAGCACGACGACCCGCAGATGGCGTGCGGTTGTAGTCAGTTTGAGTCCGACATAACCTCCCCCTCCGGATCCGGTGGAGGAGCTATCCGAGGGGATTTCCGCACGGAAAAAAACTAGCCCCTCCAGTCCCCTGATATTAGATAGGTATAAACTTCAATTTTCATGAAGATGTATGGATGTCTGATTATCTTATACGCATAAAGAGGTCAACGAATTTGAATGAAATTTAGCACAGACATTTTTAGCCAAACGAGCCTGCGATATATAGCGATCTTAAAGCCTGTTTCTTCAAGAAAGCTAAAGACTACTTATTTCGTACAGACGTAGCTTACAAATTATGAAGGATTCTTTCAATAAAGAGAACTGTTCAATTGAGGGATGGAAAATGATTTTCTGAGTAATTAAAAAATAAAGTTTAAAACTAAAACCCGACTACCGAAAAATCACGCTCTAAAAGTAACAAACAAGAAAATAGCCGTGGTCGTATGCCACTTCTCCCTAGAATATATTGTTTTGTCAGAGTAAGTGGCATACGACCACGGCTATTTTGTTGTTTGTTACTTTTAGAGCGTGATTTTTCGGTAGTCGGGTTTTAGTTTTAAACTTTATTTTTTATTTATATTATTTTGGGGCAAGATAAAGCTAATAATTTATACATATTTGAAATGTGCTTATTAAGCCCTTTCATTTGATACCAAAGACGGCATATTTATCTCAAATTTATTTTTTAACATAGTACCTTATGACCGCTAGAGGGCGCCACACAAGATTGAGTGACACGTCATATAGCCTATAACCATCGGACGATCTAGCCGCTTGCAACGATACCTCATATGTCCAGTTCTAATCAGTAGTTGAGGAGCTATGAGGGAACAAATGAACATACATACATACATACATACATACATACATACATACATACATACATACATACATACATACATAGCCTGTCAAAATTATAACCCTCCTTTTGGCTTCGCCGTAGTCGGGTAAAAAGGTACTATGGTTTCGGATATTATTCATTGAATACTTATGATCTCATAAAACACACTTTCCCTTTATAATATTAGCAAACACAGGAGCAGCGTTCCATACTAGCACCTCCTATAATGTTGTATGCTCTAGAGATAAGATTATGAGCATACAACATGAACCACCGCGATTCATCAAACATAATATCTAGTGTATGCGATATATAATAAAACCTACATTATTAGTGACGTCATTGGATATATAAATGTTGAGAGAATATCGATACTCTTTTTATAGTCCTATTATAGATTGAATATCTATCGATATGGGTTATATGGGGTAATTAACGGTTAGTTGGTAGACTAAAGATCTGGCGTATCCTTGCAAACCAGGATAAACCCACTCAAGAAAAAGAGTATGAGAATGAGCCACTGGCTTAAATGCAAGCTTAGAATGAAACCAAGACCAGTGTTGTGATGATGTTGTTATTAATCAGCAATATTTAGAGCCAAACTAAGCAGAATTTAAGATACTCGTATTATAGGTTCTGAAACAAAAAAAAAATACAATTGAATGAATTTTTACAGCATTAAGTATGCTAACTATACAAATCGAATACATAGGGAAAAAGAAGAATCATCTCGGGCGGGACTCGAACCCGCAGTCTTTCCCTTACAGGGGGAATGCCTTGACCAATTCGGCTACCGAGACACGCCCGATGTGACTCAAATTTCCCATCTTATACGTCTTTACGTATCGTATCGTATACATAACGATTCAAATTTCCCATCTTATACGTCCGCCCTTTCTTAGAATGGCTATATATACCTATCGTTATATATCGTATACGAATAAAAATACATCCAGATTCAGAAGAAAATTATTTGGATTATACAAATCATTGTCTAGAAAAGGCAGTTGGAACTGGTTAAATAAACGAATTCTATATATTTAAAGCTAAAGATAAAGAAAATAAAATCGTGTTCAGTATCATTAATATAACATAACCAAAGTTTTTCAAATATCTCCAATGTACAGACGCGGCCACTATACAAGTATATACATAGATTCACGCCTATTTCCATCCGGGGTAGGTAGAGACAATAGCCCGCCATTTGAATCTATCCTAACATACTTCACGAGCTTCCTCCACTGTCATTAATCCACAATTATATAATAGCATAGATTGTTTATACTGGAGATTGATGGCACTTGCTGGAATCTGCTACAAATTTTGAATAACACACTTGTACTTTTCCACTGAGTTTATTTAAATTCTAAACCTGACCGGTTTCGCCTTACGGCATTCTCAAAGGTTAACATTGATGTTTTAGTGTTCTAATTCCGAAACACTAAGAATTAGAACACTAAAACATCAATGTAAACCTTTGAGAATGCCGTAAGGCGAAACCAGTCAGGTTTAGAATTTAAATAAACTCAGTGGAAAAGTACAAGTGTGTAATTCAATGTGAATAGCATAGTTATTCCATTTTCGTGAAATCGACATAACTAATGACTCATCAGAATCAATTTGTTGTAGATCAATTGTATCGATAGTGCTTGTGTCGATATCTCAACTTCTCTATTGGTAATGAATATTGACGCTTCTCTGTGGTTACACAAGGTCTGTTTCAATAATAAGGCTACTTATATTGAAAGTATACGTACTTATTGTCGGCTTAATTTTTCTCTGCGAACCGCTTCGAAATATAGTACTAGCTTTTGACCGCGACTTCGCCCGCGTGGATGTCGGTTATCGCGACCAAACATAGCCTATGTCCTTTCTCATGATCTAATCTACTCCTATACCAAATTACATCAAAATTGGTTCAGTGGTTTAGGCGTGAAAGCGTAACATACAGACAGACAGACTGTCAGTTTGTACCCGGCGTCTTGTATATTTATAGTTCCCGGCAAAGTAGAATTTGGGCCACCCCATCTCTACCCATGCGGTGTCGTACATCTGAGGGATAGGGCTGCTTAACATCAGGCAGATATATACAGCGCAGACTCAGACTCAGACTCAAATGCATGGCTTGAGTCAATAATGGTGTACGGAATCCGGCAATAGGCTCACCCCCTATTACGTGGCACTGAATACAATGATTGGTGAAGGGTGGGTGATAATTCACCTCTGTCTAATCCTACAGATATAAAGGTGTGATTATATATATGTGTATGTATATTTAAAATAAAATTCAAAATGCAACTTCATAATCAGTCAAGACATTTCTTAGCAAGTTTACTGGAAGAAAAATGAGTGTGGAATATTATTTCATAACAATATTCGAAAGATAGCAGAACAGAATGTCTATTATCAATCTTTATAAAGCATCTGTTTTGAATACAGCAGTCTTAAAATAGCCATTTGTCTTGTGTTTTACAAATACAAGCCCAGTTCCGTCAACATAAGGTGTATATTCGTAAAGACACCAACTGTACAAGATGGTAAATATATTTTTAAATTCATTGAGGAAACAACATTTTTAATATAAAGTTCTAAAATGGAAATTGATCGGTAATCGTTTTTGACAAAGCCAAACGAAATAAATCTATGGATTTTCCGGTAATGCCATTCATTGTTCCAGACATTCTTTAGAAATTCCACAAAAAATATTCAGTTAGCAGTGCCAGTATTTCATACTAAATGTAACTTCCTTAATTTAAAAACCATCCTTAGACTAAAAGCCATTCTAAGAAAGGGCGTAGTTAACTTTCACTTTTAATTTCATCGATGATAGAAACAGCCGTATCTTTCCATAAAATGTATTTTCGAATATTGTTTTCTGTCCTATCTTCAACTTTGGTTGATTAATGTATTTGTTTCAAACAAATTCATCAAGTCAGTTCCTTTCGTTATTCTGTGGTCACTACGGTTAAGTTTTAATTGCAATGTTAAAAGGGCCTCCGGTATAAAACGGATTGAAGAGAAACAAATTATTTACGAACGTTTGAAATATTGTCGTAATTAATTATTTGGGCACTTTACTGAATGGATTTTGGAAATGAATGATTATAGAACAATGATATCCATAATCTAAGAGCTTTTGATAGGAGATGATCAATTCGATGATTAAACATTATAGGTAAGACTGATAGTAAACGCCCTAAAAAACATAAAAAAAGAATTGCAAAATTGAAACCTGATTATATGGTGATAAAATTTATTTATTTGAACGATATAAATAAATTCTAATTTTTTTTTTTTTTTTTAAACATTCCACACAACGCTATCTAGACCCATGGTAAGCTTTTATAGCTTATGTTATGGAATCTAGAATGCGGATAAACATACTTATATACCTTTTTTTTGTAAATACATACATATTATACATAGAAACACCCAGACCAATGCAAATAGCCATATTCATGCATACAAATATTTGCACTGAGCGGGAATCGAACCCGCGCCTCCTGCGTGGCAGTCGCATGCACTACCGCCACGCCACAGAGGCTTCTAAGAGTATTCTAATATTGGTCTTGCGGGCCCGGTTACCATACGAACGTCTATCCCGGCAGTCGTTATGGGCAGTTGGAACCCTAAAAAGTTCAACAACTAGTCTAACTGCAATTCTTCAATATCATCAATGGGTTGTGGAGGTCATATGGTAGTCGCTTCACGGAAAATATCAAAGTTTAGCCGAACCCGTAGTTAGACTGAAAAGCGGACCCCGGACTGCTAGGAGAAAGTTTCAGATACGGCTGGGATAAACGCTAGGTAGAAGAAGCATTCAATAGTACTTGTTACATACTTTCTTAATCTATCTTTTTTTTTTTTTTTTTATACAGGACACGTCATCTATTGCTATCTTTTATACTTAGTGCATACTATCTTAGATATATTATTTGAAGCGTCGGTAGCTTAGTGGTTAAGGAGTCGACCTTACGATCGAGAGGTCCCGGGTTCGATCCTGGCCATTACACTACCGACGTGAACCCACTCCTAACACAAGCAATTTAGTTTAGCTGGAGGGGTTAGAGGGAATATTAGTAACTACGGTTCTAATATTCTTTAAAAAAAAAATATAATACATATTATGTATGAGCTCTACAATTATCAAATAAATCTTACGTTATTTATAGTTATTCAGCTGTGCTGTACATAGCTTGTGCCTGAACAAGGTAATCCTGTTTTCAGGCTTGTAGTGCAATTTTTACATTTTAAATAACCAAATAAATAATTCATAGGTATAAGAGCTACAAAGTGGATTGGCAATTAAATCTAAACTTATATCTTAGTTACTAAACTACTAAACAATATTCATTTCAACACCGTTATTATTACAACAGTACATTTTGTCTTGTAAGAATTTCAAAGATCTATTTGAGTATTATTTCAAACTAAAATAGTTACCGCAGGTGTTGAATCACACGGTCCTCTCTTATACACCCGACCTATGCAAATATTTAGTTTCTTTCCAATGTAAATTTATTTTTACGTTCAAATCTTTTTGTTGAAAAGCACTTTGTATTCTAATACCTTCAAGTTGGCTATTTTAAGCTATACAAGAAAGAACTTTCACGTTCTTTTATTTGTAAAGAGAGAGTCTCATATCGATCATACCGCAGAAAGTGGCCTTGATATTTGATTTTCATTGTCTTAACTTCAAACAAAAGTTGTAGCTGAAGTTACAATAACGTGATTGTGTTAAAATCCTAATCTAAGTGTAGCAGAAAAAGGCACCAAAACATTTTAACTGAATTCATCAGAAAAGTTCACTATACTTGTGCTTTTATCTTTTAAATTAAATCTGTAAATTTCTTAATTTTTGTAGGAGAAAAATGTATGGCTTGTGAGAGTCCCGGCAACCTTATCGCCATTCCTTTATTTTTCCCCAACCTACTCTTTTTACTTTTTCTGTACTGCATGTGGTAACGCAATCGTTTTATTTTCCAAGTATTCATAAGCCACTAATATCCGTATATCATTAAATAAACTTATATGATGAACATAATATATCTTCTATTTATCTATCAAGTATTTCATGAAACCGTTGAATAGATGTGTTGTCTGTGACACAAATATTTGTAAATTTTAATCATCTCAGTTGTTATAAATTTTGGACGAATTTGACAAGTATTCCTTAGAGTCGAAGTTCTCTTTGTAAACAGTGTTCTGTTCCTTTAGGAAGATTGCTTTCGGGCACAATTTAGTAAAAGGTGTCTTACTGAGTTCACGCCACAGAAATTTCTGTTTAAGCTTTTAAGACGAAGTATATTTCAATATCTGAACGATCTTTGGGTATGGGAGTACATATTACATTTCACTTGATGAGTAAATGTCTCGTTGCTTCTGTACCTTCCACCAAAGTAAATGCTCTGTGCCATAAGTTTGAATTACCGTGACGCATATTATGAGATTTTCAGCTATGGAAGCACAATCGCACAATCAGCCTCTCTGGCCGTTTTCTACCGCCTCTACCACGGCGAGTGTTCTGAGGAGTTATTTCAACTGATCCCACCCTCTCCCTTCCTATCCAGAACAACACATGCTGGTCTGCGGTGCCATCCACACACGGTGGAATCCATACCATCTCGCACTAAACGCTTTGGGGGCTCTTTCCTCTGCCGCACGATAAAGAGCTGGAATGCTCTGCCCGCATACGTGTTTCCCTCCTCTTACAGTCCCGGGTTCTTCAAGCGGGGCGTGAAAAGGCATCTATCAAGGCTGTCAAGTTAGGGACCACCATTTTACGTCCAATGGCACCGGGACTGGTGGTCTGTATCTTCTGGACTGCACTTCAGCTTTGTTGCCATCTAGCGGGGTGCAGTCAATTGACGGACCATATATAAAAAAAACCTGGAAACGTTTTTTAGATAGGTGCAATAGGCTAGCTCCAAAACCATAGTTAGCAAAATTATAATCTAGAATATACCGCTGTTAGCCAGTAAAATTTAGAAAGGTTAATAGACACCCTTATGGACAATAAACTTATATTCGTGTGTTCGGAGAAAGAATATAATAAGTATCACCACCCCATCTCATCCGAAGGGTGTCGTAAGAGGCGACTAACAAAAATACGCAGACGATATCATTGCGAGAGAAGGACAACTCGAAACAAAACCCTGTACATACCAACCTGTCTGGCCAGTTTGGAAACAGTATACGAGAGCCTCCTAAGATTGGCAGAGGCCTATGTCCAGTCGTGGGCTACGATATGGACAGTAAATAAGATACCCTAAATATTATTTTTTATTCTTTGTTTTTTGTCAATATCATTATGTGTATATGGTATTTCAAGGAATAGAATGCTATCAAACAACCGTTCATAAATTGTTTTGTAATGAGACAATAATACTATTATTTTCTTTTTAACAGGGTCTTAATGTCGACAAGCGTAACTTAGCGAGCGCCGAGCGAAAACAACGGACATTTACGGATAGATCTCAGCTTAAGTATGCCAGACGACTGGTCATCAAACTCGGGAGTGCTGTCATCACTAGGGAAGATGGAAATGGTTTGGCTTTGGGAAGATTGGCTTCAATTATTGAACAGGTATCTTAAATTATTTTCTTACACTACGCTATGAATTGATTACATTACTCCAAGAAAATGTGTAATTGCAATCTGTTTAGCTTATTCCTAGAAACCTCATATTAGGTAGTTACTTTACCTATGAAATTGCTGTTTTGTATGAAATATGTTAAAGTTTTTCCCCAATCATCCATGCAATCGATGCTTCTTTACCTTTTTTTTTTCCGTGCGGAAATCCCCTCGGATACCCCCCCTGGCGGAGCCGGAAGGGGAGGTTATGTCCGACTCGAACCGACTAAAACCGTACGCCGACCCGTCACCCCCAGGCCCGCGCTCGTGGGGGACGGAGGTCAGTCAGTGCTCTCCGACGCCCGAGTTGTCTGCGCGCGCGGGCGGCGCGATCCGCGAATCTCTGTCGCTCACGCCGCCTCTCCCGTTCCGCCATCTCCTTCACGACCATTACCTGCTCGCTGAAGGAGACGTCGGCCGCCCACGAGTCCGCGCAGCGGACCATTGCTGTGAGCAGGGTGGCGAGGGTGAGAACTCTCACTCCCAGGGCCGCCACTAGCTCCCGCCTCGGTCCGGCCCAAGCCGGACATTCGGTGAGCGTGTGCAGCCCTGTGTCCTCGCTCGCGTCGTCGCAGTGATGGCACTCGGACGTTGGCTCCTTTTTGATCCAACACTGACCGTAACGTAACGTACAGTGCCGCAAGGGACCTCGCTTCCAGGATCCACGGTGGCGATCCGGCTAGGAGACTCGCCGCTTCAAAGGATAGACGCTTCTTTACCAACGTAGTGGCAGTTTATTGATGCCCTTGTTAAAAAATCAACTGGAAGGGAGACAAAATCTCTTTAAAGGTATTTTGTACCACTTCTCGGATTTTTATTTGTTAAATTTCTTAAAAGTAATAGTCTGTAGGTGCAAGCACTGGTGATTATGAAGGATGAGGGAGAGCTTCTAACCTTAACTCACAAAAAAATCCTGTTTTGAATAACTCATTGGCCAACTGCTAGATGGAATAGAAGGTACTTATAGTAAAATTGAATGCTAATACTTTGAAACCTTATTAAATTGAAGATGTATTCGACACAATGCCGAAATACCAAAACTGTGGTGATAAATTACAGGCTTGAAACGAACAATAATATCTCCCTGGCTTTTAGCATAATGAGAATGGACCATAAACACCAACTTGCTAATACTCTGTACTTTTGTTCTTTTGAAATAAAATCTCTGTTGAGCATTCGCCATCCCTGTTTTGATTTTTAATTCTTTTTTAAACTTTTTATCAAGTTACTTTGAAACAGTTTGTTTGGTTTCTGAATAGAATGTAATGGAAATTATTGTTTTTGCTAGTCTAGGGGATTCGATTTTAAGTGATTCTTTTCAAATGAATTTACATAAAATTTTATTTAAATTTTGGGCATTTAAAAAGAGCGACTATTCTTTAAATGTAAGTACTTACAGTTTCTATTCTTTATTTTATAAAAGTATGATCAGTTTTTTAGAGATTGTTAAACCGAAATGGGTTTTGATTAAGTTTCTACGTTTATTTTTCATATCATCATCTATCAGAAGATAGTACTTACGAGTTGAAAGTTAGTCGAGTTTCCTTAAAGCTTGCTTAGTATTTAAGTTTGTTATAAAATTGTTGATATTTGTTCTTTGTCGATATTAAGATTTAGACGTATTTACATTAATAAAATACATACTAATATTATAAATGCGAAAGTAAATCTGTCTGTCTGTCTTACTGTATGTTACGCTTGCACGCCTAAACCACTGAACCGATTTTGATCAAATTTGGTACAGAAGTAGATTAGACCATGAAAAAGGACATAGGCTATGTTTCGCGATAACCGACATCCACGCGGGCGGAGCCGCGGGCAAAAGCTAGTAATTTATATGATGTTAAAGACTCGCTGGTACTTTAGTTGTGCTACAGGTTAATGTAGTGTGTTTGTTCTTTGTCATATTCGTTTGATGAAGTTAATGTAATAATTTATACTTTACTAGCTTTTGCCCGCGGCTCCGCCCGCGTGGATGTCGGTTATCGCGAAACATAGCCTATGTCCTTTCTCATGGTCTAATCTACTCCTGTACCAAATTTCATCAAAATCGGTTCAGTGGTTTAGGCGTGAAAGCGTAACATACAGACAGACAGACAGACAGAGTTACTTTCGCATTTATAATATTAGTATGGATATACATACCTACCTCGTGGTTCCCGGCAGAGTAGAATTTGGACCACCCCATCTCTTCCCACGCGGTGTCGTACAAGGCGACTAAGGGATAGGGCTGTTTAACATCAGATAGTTAAATACAGCCCAGACTCAGCCTCATATGCATGGTTCGAGTCAACAATAGTGCCAGGGTACGGCAATAGGCTCACCCCCTATTACGTGGGACCGAATACATTGATTGGTGAAATGTGGGTGTTAGTCACCTCTGCCTAACCCTCCCCAGATAAAGTCACGCTTTTTGCCCAGCGGGGTAGGCAGAAACTACAGCTTTCCACTTGCTACGATCCTGGCATACATCTTTCGTTTCTTCTACTTTATACCTTCTTAACAAAAAAATGTATCTAAAATATTTCCTCGCATGCTAATCCATAACATGCGGACAAAATAGACAAGATATTTTTATTGAGCATGAAAAAGTCTAAGAATATTTATTTATCTGCGGAATAAAGCCTCTTAAGCAGCATTCAGAATCTAGGTTCAACTACACTTTGATCTCGAAAACTAAACGAAACATTCAACAAAATCCAATTGCGTCACAATGCAGGACTTACCTTACTTAGGAAAAGCCTTTGTCAATGGATTACTTCTCAAGAGCACCTTGAATCAAATCGTATCTCCTCGATTCTTACACCTTTAGTTTCAAAGTAAAATCTACCCTACATTCATCACACTAGGTATATTTTTGATATAGTGTAGAATATAGAATGTCTGTTCTAATATCATTCTTAGTGTCTCCAGAACTGTTAATCTAAAATATATCTTATGCTTCATAAAATAAAATTGATTTTTGCAGGTAGCTGAGTGTCATCATGAAGGACGAGAATGCATTATGGTGTCGAGCGGAGCGGTAGCGTTTGGTAGACAGAAGTTGACACAAGAACTACTTATGTCGCTCTCGATGAGAGAGACTTTGTCTCCGAGTGATCACACAAGAGAGGTTTGTGATTATTAAAAAATATTAACAAACGCCGATTACTTAGCTTATTATTTCATTGGTTGTCAGCTTCGACTGGAGACATAAACATTATTTTTACACTTTTTTCCCAACGATGCTCTTAGAGTAAGGCGCTTAACTTTAGAGTGTTGGGTGTGGGTGGGCAACCACTCACAATACTAATATTTGCACAAAACACCAATGAAGTGATCAAATATTTACAATTTTAATATTTTACTTGTTTTACATATTGAGAACAATTAATACTATGGAAAACGTACACATACTTGTACGTTGGTACAAGTAGGTATGTGTACGTTTTCCATAGTATTTATTATTATGGAACATGACCGGGAAAACTCACCAAGTGTGTTCTCAATATGTGTAACAATGGATTCCACCAAGTGCCGTAAAACAGTAAAAACACTTGTTTTCTTTTGCCTTTATTTTTAACCACATATATAGTTAGGTGTACATTATTTTAATGAATTCCACATTGAAGATTATTAGGTCAATGTATGTAGTATGTAGGTAGGAGAAGCGTCGGTAGCTTAATGGTTAAGGAGTCGGCCTTACGATCGAGAGGTCTCGAGTTTGAATCCCGGCCATTACTCTACCGACGTGAACCCACTCCTAGCACAAGCAATTTAGCTTAGTTGGAGGGGTTAGAGGGATTAGTAATTTCGGTTCTAATATTCTTTTATAAGAAAAAAAATACCTTGACGCCTGCTGATGTACTGTCCTCCCCCTTTATTACTTGGTGTATTTTGAATGTGGTTCCAAAAATCTTGGTTGGATTTTAACCTGTAATGTTTATCTACAGGATGCGGGCAGTATTTTGGATCCAAGAGCCGCCGCGGCTGTGGGGCAGTCGGAACTCATGGCTATGTACGACGCCATGTTCTCTCAGTATAACGTTAAAATTGCGCAAGTAAGTTTATAATACTTCGTAACATATTTTTTTTATATAAAAGGACACGTCAATTTGACTTCACCTCGCCTGATGGTAAGCTAAGGGCAAAGTCTCGGAAAGAGGGTCACCATCGTAAACATGTACCATGTTATCAGTGGTGGCACTCATCAGATGACTTTTCACGCCCCGCTTAAATGACTTGGAACTGTAGGAAGAAGGAAACACGCGAGCTGGCAGGGAGTTCCGAGTCTTAATAATGCAGCATAGGAATGATTCACCTAACCGCTTGCTTCTAGGGCTAGATGGGGACATTTTGGTCCCCACAACCCGAAGGGGGCCATCTCGAAAGAGATGGTCCTGGGTCTGCCGGGTTGCGAGAGATATGCTTTTGGCAATCTCACCTCCGGCAGCCAAGGACCCAAGACGGCGTGCGTTTTAGTCGGTTCGAGTCCGACATAACCGCCTCCACCGGCTCCGTGGGGGTGGTATCCGTGGGGATATTTCGCACGATAAAAAAAAAAAAAAAAGAAGAGAAGAAGGTATATTCTGCATCGTATGCGGGTGACATCTAAGCCCTGCACGTGTTGTCCTGTGGAAGAAAGGAGAGGGTGGGACTAATTGGAAGGACGAAAATAATTGAATTACAAAGGTTACTTCTACATACCCCTGCACTACCACTGTTATCGTGTGAGATATCCAGCAGCATACACTGCAATGCGTAACTACACCCGCGTGCGTTCACACTCAGTAGTGAATGGCGGTAATTATTGGCATATCACAGTAGTGTAGCCCTAGCATTCCACTTCCTTGTCCAACAGTTCGGATAGATCCGTAGATCGTAATAATAAACGAAAAACCAGAATGAAAATATTCACCAAATAGTATTTCCACATAAAAAGTTCAACACCCGTTCACAAAACCACGTCAAATTATAATGCAAAATTATGCGCAAAAATATTTGTCGTTCGAATAAAATATGCATATTTTATTAAACACAAGCACTTTCTCGTCTGTTTTGTAAAGCGGTGAATAGAATAAATATAATTTATTAATTCATTCCGACATCTACGCACTTGTGTGCACCATTCATTAGCATACAGCAGGATATAAAAGATCTACTTTTTGTAAAATTGATTTTCAAAGTTGAATGAAAATTTCGAAAATAGAATAAGCGCTCATTATATTAAGCCCTCTGAACGACTCCGTCCACTTTCATAACTCGTCCACTTCCTAAGTGGACCACTTTCCTAACTCGTTCACCTAAGATTCCAAAATAAGAGCTTCTTCAGGGCTTACAAATAGGTATCCGTAAAGGTATATTTCAATCGCGTCAGTTACGTCGTTATCTGGAAGCTCGATGAAGCGTACATGTTCGTTACTTTCAGTAGCTGGCTACCGATTTGATTCCACGGGGTAGTCACATTTGAGCGTGCAAAATGTTATCTTGGATTTTGAGGACGAAAATAAACACACACACACTGTTTATTATGAATTCTGGAACAGCAAGTCATTATAGTAAGGACAGATAAATAGACAGTGGCAATACTATATTACCTACATCTATATATATAAATATGAATCCCTATTTCCCTTGGTCACGACATCACGCGTGAACGGCTGAACCGATTTCGCTAATTCTTTTTTTGTTGTGTTCGTTATTGTTAGGAGATGGTTCTTATGAAAGAAAAACTGAAGAAAATTGTGCGGAAAATTAGAAAATTTAAGAATACATAACCACCATATAAAATAGCTGATCCGACATACGCCATGTCTATTTTGAATTTGGAATACGAATTGGGAAAAAATGTGTTTATTATTCTAATACTGCTGTATGATATTCTTCTATGTTATCTGACGTTTGATACAGAATTGACATAATGCGTGCAAATATCGTCAGAGGGTGATTAGTAGACATTCTTCTGAATTAACAAAATGCCCGTTGCTTAGGCCGCAAAAAAATATTTATGGTGGCTATTTTTTTATTTAGGTCGAAAAATTAATGGTTTATGGTAGTATGAACGCCCTTGAGCGGTATATGGTTGTATGGGCCCCATAGGTATATAGGCTCCGTAGGTGTAAGTATGGGCCCCGGTGACTTATTAGTGTCGAATCGAAATGCTTTCCGTTCTCAAAATAATTAGGAGAATTTGATACAGCTAATTGATTCTAATTTCTAAGGCGAAACGAAGTTTGCCGGGACAGCTAGTACATACATAAAATTACGACTGTTTCCCATAGGGGTAGGCAGAGATCACGAATCTCCATTTGCTACGATCCTGACATACTACTCTCGCTTCATTCACTCTCATTACATTCTTCATCCATACTCGTCGGTTTAGGGTACTCCTGACCTGCCCCTTTTCTAAAACTTCCCTGATTTGGTCTAAGTATGTGCACCTAGGTCTTCCTCTACCGACGGTACCAACCTCACTCGCCTGATACACTTGTTTCGTTAGTCTTCTTTCATACATTCTCTCAACATGGCCGAACCATCTTAACATTCCTGTCTTAATTCTCATCACTACTACATCTTCTATCATTCCACATCGCTCTCTTATCATGCTATTTCTCACTCTATCTCTCAAGGTCAACCCAACTAGCAAAAATATGTCGTGTAGTAGTCGCGGCAACGTAAATTATTCAGCATTTTGGCTCCTAATAGAAGTCGTATAAACGTAATGAAAACGTTTATACAACGCGATTTGGGCCCATTTTATTCAGCAATTCAGTCACATAGACATCGTATAAAGGTATCGGAGTGACTGTTACAAGCTTAAGTTGCGCTATAACTGTAACTTATATGACTTTTATGTTACGTTTGTTTGTTAAATTAAGCAAGTGCGTCGTGTTGTGTTTTAAAAATTATAAAAAATTATAAGTACAATTTATTTAGCAGACATGTTAATTTGTAGGTTGCACCAAATGTAGGTTCGTAAACTCACGCATAGGTTTGCAAAGTATTGCGAAGGTAAGTTTTCTGATGAAATATACTAGGTTTTATCATAAATATTTAACGCCCCCCTTCAATTCTTAGTAATATGAATATAATAACAAATATTTTTTATATCAATATTCATTTACAGGTGGTATAATAGCTTCTTATACAGCAAATTAGCAGTATAAGCGCCATGATACCACGCTGATTATATTTTAGGGTTCCTTAGACCTTCCTAAAAAGTTTTCTAAAAAAGATCTTTTGTTTATTTATTTATTCAATCAACCACTTACTGTACACAAGAAAACTAAGACAAGTGATAATTGAGCAGTACAAGCAATTATACGACACTTGGCACTAGGCTTGTAATAGTCGTATGAATGCAACTTATACAACATAATAGCAGTATAAAAGCAACGATGTAGCTTTTATTCGACTGTGTCACAAGAAAGCTATATAATGTGCTTTTACTCGACGAAATAGTGACATAAGCGTCGTATACTAGCGACTTATACAGCAAATCTTATACGACACTTTAGTCATATAAGTATGCAGAGTAAACGTTTACTCAGCATCATTATGTGACTGAAATGCTGAATAACTAAAATGCTATATAAGATGCTTTTATACGACACGTGCTGAATAATTCACACTTACTCGACTTTTATATCACCGAATAGCTGAATAAACTCAACCTTATATGACTAATTTGCTTGTTGGGAATCCACACATACTTCGCAACGCATGCATTTCTACTGCATTGATGCTTTTTCTGCCACACCCAACTTTCGCTCCCATACATAAGAGTCGGCACTAATACTCCTCCATGTACAGCCAGTCGTGCCTTTTCGGACACTTTCCGGCTGCTCATAAAGCTGTGCAGTGCCATATTCACTCTATTTCCAGCTGTCACTCTCCTTTCAACATCTTCATGGTTTCCATCTCACGTAAACAATGTCCCCAAATATATGAACTCATTCACTTGTTCCACTCTTTCTCCATCTATACAAATCCTACACTCTGTCACGCATTCATCTCTTTTAAAAACCATAACTTTTGTCTTACTAACATTCACTTTCATTCCTTTCCTCTTACTGACATTCACTTTCATTCCTTTCCTCTTACTAACATTCACTTTCATTCCTTTCCTATACTTTATACAAACTGATAATAGGTATTTTGCTATTCAGAATAACGAAAAACCATCACCGGCGCTTCGGATGGTGTAAGGTGTAATCTTGTAATGGTATTTAGTCGGTTCCATTTCATTAATTTAGTTACATCTTATACAATCATTCGAGCATTTTGTGGAATTTGGCAAAAGTTACCTCAGTAATTATCCTGATGCTTTTTTTATAAAACTCCCATTATTTTTGTGACCATTTTCTGACCATATCTTCGTAATGTTGACGTGTTGTCGTTCAAATAATAGATATTACAATGCAAGTGAATATAAAACTTCTGAAATATTTAGATATTATCAGCGTTATTAAATAAGCAGAACCATACTCCAAACTGCCAGAACTGTCCCAAATTAGAACAACTAAACTAAAGTTGGAACAAAGTTTCGCTTGTCCTTATAATTATTGTTTCATGTTTCGGCTACATGTTTATGTTGGTCTATGTCAACTATATCTATGTATTATCAAACTATGAACAAATAAACAATTGTAAGCATGAACAAAAGAACCTACTTTCCTTTTTGTTACATTATAATCAAGTAGTGTGTCTATTCAACACTAGCTTTTGCCCGTGGCTCCGCCCGCGTGGATGTCGGTTATCGCGACCAAACATAGCCTATGTCATTTCTCTATCTACCCCTATTACCAAATTTCATCAAAATTGGTGCATTAGGCGTGAAAGCGTAACATACAGACAGACAGACAGAGTTACTTTCGCATTTATAATATTAGTATGGATTCCTACATGCTTAAGATTTATTTATTTATGGGTCTTACCGGTGATTCCCATTCTGATTCCGTTTCTGCAATCCATGAAAACCTATTTCAGGGATAAAAAGTAGCGTCTAGGCAGAAAACTACTCGTGTTTCTAAAAAATAAAGTTATATTTAAAAAATAAAAATTGTATTAGACTGTTCTACAATATACCGAACTGATATATGTCTACTACTGAATGCTCTTACTCGAGGATTATCTCATACTCATATTTCTTTATTTTATGCAACCTTAAAAATGTTTTTAAATAACCAGACTGCGCATTTTTAAAACCTCTCCGCGTAAGCTATATATAACAGCGCAGACTGCGACTGGTTTATAGTTTATATCGTGTAATCGCGCAAGATTTGTGGCAGTCTCGCAAAAATCCCACCGGATTAGGTTCAATGCACACTGCAACCAGTTGAGAGTTATGAGACACCGAAATAACTTAATTAAATCCATTTTCCACTTGTAATTTACAATGTCTGGCACAGAAATTTATGAGCATTGAACTTGGTAGCAATTTTGTTCGAAATATAAAGTATCAAGACAGGTCACGGATATTGTTTAATGAGTCTAAGTTTATTCTTGTAATATAAAGTTTAGAAGGATAGACTAAGAACGTATATATCGTTTTATTGTCTACATAAAGCTTTGCGAGACTCAAGAGATATTGGACTTTCTAATTTTTGCCGATATTATCTTAATTTATACTTTAACAATTACCAATATGCTGTTTAAGTGGTTCAAGGGAACGGAAACATTGTTTACTAGTACTAAGAGTTTTGTCTATAGTGGTCAGCGTTCCAAGCGTTCCGCGTATAAGTACTATTATCTATTATGTGCTTCAACACTCTATGTTCGCATAATATTACATCTTTCATCATCTTTACATGTTTCTCTTCGCATTCATATTATTTTTTTTTTTTTTTTTTTTTTTTTTTTTTAAAAGAATAGTAGAACCGAAGTTACTAATATTCCCTCTAACCCCTCCAACTAAACTAAAATGTTTGTGCTAGGAGTGGGTTCACGTCGGTAGTGTAATGGCCAGGATCGAACCCGGGACCTCTCGATCGTAAGGCCGACTCCTTAACCACTAAGCTACCGACGCTTTTGACACTACCAAAACTCAATAGTATTTTCGCACTAGCGAGAAGGTTCTTTCTTCATTGATTGTCATTATGTACGAATGAGTTGTTAGGTACTAAAAATGTTGTAACATAAAGTGTAACAATGTATTAACACTTTTTGCTCGATCCATAATTAAATTCGAGAACTCAACAATAGAATTCGCACTTGTGATAAATGTAACAAGGAATAACAAGCATGAATACATTTTTAAATTAAATATTCCACAATATTCCACTCAACACTATCTAGACCCATGGTAAGCTTAGCTAAACTAGCTTGTGTTATAGAATCTAGATTGCGTATAAACATACTTAGATACTTTTTTTTTTCTTAAATACTTACATATTATATATAGAAACACCCAGACCAATGCAAATATACATATTCATAATATAAATATTTGCACTGAGCGGGGATCGAACCCACGCCTCCTGCGTAGCGGCCGCGTTCACTACCGCTACGCCACGCGCCACTGAGGCTGTCTATAATACGCATGCACAAACTGAATAGGTGAAAAATAAATGTGAAAATGTTACTGTACATTTTAAAATAATTGGCCGTGTTTTTGAAAAGTTTTTACTTAAAATACAATGTAGCTTCGAACGCAATGTTATGGTTAACAAGCGATCTACTTTCTGTACTAATGATGTATATTTTTACTACTAAAAATAAAATCCTCGCAGACGTAACAATGAAAATTTATTTGGTGATGTTTTCCACAGGTTCTTGTGACAAAGCCAGACTTTTACAATGAAGAGACGAAAAAGAACTTGTTCTGCACGTTATCGGAATTGATATCTTTGAACATAGTGCCCATTGTCAACACTAATGATGCTGTCAGTCCCCCTATGTATATACACGACGACACAGTTGTACCGGGAACAGGAAAAAAGGTAAGTAATTTCGATATATTAAACTATTAGAATGTTTAGTCAAGATTGTTACTATAATACTACAAGGTCTACAATCTAATTTGAATCTTTTGTTTAAGAAACCTTTTATGTTCATGGACTGAAACTCTTCAGGTGACAAAAAACATGTATGTGACAAAATAATGTCTAGTCATGCATGTGTTTTGTACCTGTTCAGTCTGTTATAGTATATATCCTGTGATTCAGTATAAATAGTTTACTCAATAGCTACATAAATTGAATTTCATATCTTATAAAAATGTATTTATCGTGAAATTAAACTATACTTGAAAGTCAGGGATTTATGGGGTTTCTCAAATAAACGGAAAATAAATTTCAAATCAAGTCTGATCCGACAAAAGAATAAGACAATAATAAATATTTTTTTCAAGAATCAGAAAAAAAATAGGTAAATTATGTTATCATACCGAAAAGAGCACAGAGATGTTATTAGGCCATCTGTCTCACCCATTTCATGGTCTGTGACGCCCCACTGGCATATTATTTTTCTTGTAGTGAATACGTGAATAGGCCGTGTTCATGGGCAAAATTACCTACTCCTTGCAAGAATTCTATAATATAAACAAATGTTGACCTAGCCTGTCAATATGAAACCACATATGCGATTGCTCAAATAAGCGAAACATTTGATCTACTATAATTTCCTTTCTACCTCAAGGATTTGTGTGATTTTTCTCTAGAATATGTATAAATTTACGTATTTTGACGTATCCCAGCAAAAAAACCTATATTCTCATATAAACGATTCAATTGAAGTATTTATCGATATTGAAGTTTATTGTTATTTCTTCTTAATAGAATATATTCTCCGCTGAGTATTGTTCGATGTATCGATAATAATCGACTTGCTTTGACAACATAATATTACATTAGGATTACAGACGGTATTATCTACAATCGAGGCCCGGGGTGGACAGCCTTCTAAGGGCTCAGAAGTGATTATTATATAAGGATTCTGAGTCTGTGTCCGGATTATTGACCCTCACATGCATACGCTAAGTAAAAGAAATATAAATGACGTCAGAGTCAGAGAGACATATTGCTTGGATATTCTTTGCAATGAAAATTTTCAGATAGATGGAAGATGTATTATGCCCTACTTTAAAAAATATAATATATTAACATTGCCCTCCCTCTATATTTTCGAAGTAGCTGTATTTGTCAAACTCAACCCTAATTTATTTGTTTTGGCCTCTGACGTATCAGGACGTATGCAAAGAGATAAAAGTAGGTTATGCTTGTGTCCGTCAAACACTACTCTAATGCATGATAGTGTTTTCGCCATGGCCCCAAAAATATACAATAAATTACCCAAAAAGATAAAAGAGACAAACATAACTACTTTTAAACAGGCACTAAGAAAGCTACTGAACGTCAAGTGTTATTATGACGTAAAAGATTTCCTCCAAGACAAATTGTAATTGGTTAATTCAAATTGACATTTTTTTTTTCATTACATTATATTATATAAATTATTTGACATGAGCATGTGACATAATATACTAATTGGGATAATTATTTAAATAGATCTAATTGACATTTACATTACGGTACATTTTCTTTATTTACTTTTGATATTATTAAATTTCTGACATTTACTCTGCAATTAAAATATTATGAATGCTCTCAATAGAAATTGTAATGTTGCATGTATACCTAATATTTGCACACCTCGGAGAGGTTGTAATACAGCGGACCTTAACAATTAATGAATGTTATCTACTACAAGCTCTCTGTAACCTGTATTATGCAAATAAATTATTTGAATTTGAATTTGAAAAAAGATAATTGTGTTATGAAAAATTTAAAAACGTATGCTGAAGGAGTTGGTGTTCTAAGTGAATGATAAGTTAATGTTAACGGTTAATGTAAACCTGATTTGCAGTAAAACTCACCGCCATAACAGTATTCTTCTTTAGTTAACATATATTTATCTGATTGCAATTTAATAAAGTTATTTGAATTACAGTTTTAGAGTTATCCTTAGTGTACTACGAAAAAATATTTAAAAAAATCCTAAAAATATCATATATCATAAAGTGATTAAATTCTCATTACGAATTGTTTTTCTCAACTGTACCTACTTAATATTTTCTGAAGTTTACGCGAATGTCACTCATTGAAATAAAACCACTTTTTACGGATTCTATCGCGATATATTTGTTATGATTACTTTTAAACCCGACGTTTCGGCTGCTTTGCAGCAGCCATTTTCGTGACACCGCGAAAATGGCTGCTGCAAAGCAGCCGAAACGTCGGGTTTAAAAGTAATCATAACAAATATATCGCGATAGAATCCGTAAAAAGTGGTTTTATTTCAATGTACCTACTTAGTTAAAAAATATTTTTAGCTATACATTGTTTAATACTTTTTTATTTGTCACCTAGGGATTGGGTATCAAAGATAACGACAGTCTATCAGCGCTGCTGGCCGCCGAGATTCAGTCGGATCTACTGATCATGATGTCGGACGTTGACGGAATTTATAATAAACCTCCATGGGAAGATGGTGCCCGTATGATGCACACGTACACTTCAGTAGAAAAGGGACAAATACAGTTCGGACAGAAATCCAAAGTAAGTTGTCATTTTTTATATGATGACCTCATTCTAGTTTCAGCTTATTTTTCTACCAACTAAGGTATAGCACATACAAGGTTATAAAAACGTGTCAAAATTACGTTAATCCTGGTTTGAATAATATCATTACAAAAACCTTGGGTGTTGTTTTACATATTTACGCAAAATATACTAAAAAGACAAGGACGTAGTCACTCCGAAAGAAAGATGTTTAGAGATTCCATATATTTTAAATATAGCACAAATTGTATGATGCTAAAATAGAAAATTAAATTACTATGTAAAATAGTTGATATAAATCTACGATGTCAAACACTCTACATTATTTTTTGATAAAAGCGCATCTAATATTACTATGAGTTTGTGTATTTCATAGCATTCTTATTTTTAAGGTTGGCACAGGAGGAATGGATTCAAAAGTAAATGCCGCGACTTGGGCTATGGCTCGCGGAGTGAGTGTAGTAATTTGCAATGGTATGCAAGAGAAAGCTATCAAAACAATTATAAGTGGCAGGAAAGTAGGCACATTCTTCACAGATTACGCCACTACTTCTCCAACCTCAGTCGATGTTCTAGCTGAAAATGGTATGATTATCTGTTTTTATTACACACAAAATTTAAACTGTTTAAAACCTTCCTTTCATTAAATATAATTCTTATTTGTAGCCAGGGTTGGAAGTAGAGTGCTTCAAACATTATCTCCCGCAGATAGAGCCACCGCCATATATTCTTTAGCAGACAAACTAGTAGATAAACAAGATTTAATTTTAGAAGCAAATTCGAAAGACTTAGAAAAAGCGACGAAGGATGGTCTTGCAGCACCATTACTGAGTAGATTGTCATTGACTCCTAGCAAACTGAAAACTTTATCAATCGGCCTGAAACAAATTGCTGACGCCAGTCACGAAAATGTTGGTAGGGTGCTGAGGAAGACAAAACTGGCAGAGAATTTGATGCTTCAGCAAGTTACAGTTCCTATTGGAGTACTGCTTGTAATATTTGAATCCAGACCAGACTCATTACCCCAAGTAGCAGCTTTAGCTATTGCTTCTGCTAATGGACTCCTCTTAAAGGGCGGGAAGGAAGCGGCTTTTTCAAACAAAGCTCTTATTGAATTAGTTAAAGAATCTCTTCAAACAATTGGCGCCGATGATGCTATCTCTCTTGTGTCTACTAGGGAAGAAATAAGTGACTTATTGGGCATGGAGGAACACATAGACTTGATTATACCTCGTGGTTCTTCCGATTTGGTTAGAAGTATTCAGAAACAATCTCAACACATTCCAGTTCTAGGTCATGCTGAGGGTATCTGCCATGTATACATTGACAAAGATGCTGACCATTTGAAGGCATTAAAGATTGTTCGAGATGCGAAATGTGACTATCCAGCTGCATGTAATGCTATGGAAACTCTTCTGATTCACGAAGATCACATTTCTGGCACTCTTTTCAACGATATATGTAACATGTTGAAGAAAGAAGGTGTTAAGATAAATGCCGGACCTAAATTGACTGCGCAGTTGACCTTCGGCCCACCTCAAGCTAGAAGTATGAAGTTTGAATATGGCGCTTTGGAATGTTGTATTGAGGTTGTAAAAGACATGGATGGTGCAATAGATCACATCCATAAATTTGGAAGTTCCCATACTGACGTCATTGTCACAGAAAATGGTGAGTTAAATAGGTATCTATATTATGAGTGCTATAGTAAACAGGAAAGAGTTATATTAACGATAACGTTTTCAGGGTAAACAAGTTATTAGTAGTTCAGCAGTTTATTGACGCATGCTATCGCATATTGTTGTTTTAGGAAGCTGTTCTTATCTTTTATGGAATTATTATCTCTTATAACTCCTAACTGTTTATTGGTCCGTTTGCGCTTAATTTTACTGTCACCATTGTATGTTTTTATGTAATTTTTCATACATTTTTAATATTTTATCTTGTTCAATAAGCTGCAAAGATTCATTATTAGTTATTTTGGAGACACCAAATCTTAATTTCGCTCGCAGTTATTCTACTATCCTGGTAATAGTTAGAAATTTGCCAGTTTGTGAATTAGTTTGGATGTTTGAAATACCACGCGGACGAAAGCGCGGTTATCAGTTAGTATATAAATAAAATTAGTTTACTATCTGCCCAAGATTTATTGATGGAAAATTCAATAACGCTGGCCTTTGTCTTTTGTTCGTATTTTGTTTGGGTACAATAAATGTTTTTGGGTCCAACATTCCACGGATATTTTCTGACCCTTTATAAATAACAAGTATTAATATGTGTTGTTAATACTTTTCAGATAGTACGGCAAAGCGCTTTTTGAACGCTGTAGACAGCGCCTGCGTGTTTCACAATGTTTCGTCGCGATTCGCTGACGGATTCCGCTTTGGACTGGGTGCTGAAGTTGGCATTTCTACCGCCAGGATACACGCCAGAGGTAAGCTTAATTACAGTTCTAATGAAAGTACTTTGATTTCAAATTTGTACTATTGTATTTGTTATAAACACCAAGGATGGCCACACGCAACCTTTAAATTATAATGTAGGTCTGTTCCAAAGTTGCTGTCTGTCACCTATAGTTTTCAATATAGTAATAAATATTTTAATAGATAGTATTACCACACATGAGAGAAAGTGGGGCTATCGGTTTAAACTAAACGGTAAATACACGGAATCCATCCTCGCATTTGCAGATGATCTCGCAATACTTACTCGCAGCCCAAAGCAGTGCCAAGACCTGTTGCGTAAAGTGGATGAATTCTGTACATGGACAGAAGGAATGAAAACAAAACCTAGCAAATGCTATTGTCTATGTCTGGGTAGGCGGGGTACCAGATATACCTCATATGATCCAGGGCTTAGTATAGGCGGGGAAAACGTTTCGACTATATCCGAAACCGTGCCTTTTAAATTTCTCGGAAGACAAATAGATAACAGAGGTTGCACTCCAGCTTTAGAAGAAGTAATTAATAACTTCATTATCGATATACAAAAGGTAGACCAGCAGAGACTAAGTAATGTCAAAAAAGCGTGGATTTACGACAACTATTTAACCTCGCGTCTTAACTGGCCGTTTCTTGTTTATGATATAAGCCAGAGCCTTCTCAAAAAACTAGATGCGAATGTTACGAAGACATTGAAGTCGTGGCTGGGGCTAGCTCAGTCGGCAGACCCATCGACATTATATAGAGCCTCAAATAACTTTGGAATGACGTTCAAGAAACCATCGGAACTATATAAACATCTAAGAGTAACCAAAATGCACGTCCTAGCGAAATCAAAAGACGAAATCGTGCAAGCTCTTCCAAAAGACCAAAGTACTAAAGAGCTCGAGTCGCGCCTCCAATTCCATAAAAAATTCATGATAGGCTCGCAGACTGGTAGGGTAGGTTTGGGTAATACTAGGAGGCAGTCAGACAAAGACATAACAAAATCTTTTCTTCAAGTAGATGAAAATAATACCTACAAAGTGCACGCAATGAACCTAGAAATACAAAACGAATGGTTAACACTAGGTGAATTTTGTATTCCCATAGCCTTAAAATGGCGTACCTTAATATACGACTGGTCACCGGCTCTCCTTAAATTCTATCTCAATGCATTCCAGTTGACCCTCCCCGACCAAAGCAATCTTGTCAGATGGGGAAAAGCCACAGATAAAACATGTAACTCATGTGGTGAAGCAATTGGTACTGCTAGGCACCTACTGGTGGGTTGTAGGACGCTATTAGACCGGGGTCATTACTCGCGCCGACATGATAAGGTATTAGAAATCGTACGTGAGGCGGTAAGTTTGGCGGTAGCTAGAGCGAAAAAGGGTTTAACCACAAACCAAAGAAATGACGTCGCGTTTGTAAAGGAAGGCTGCTCAAAAAAGACAAATCAAAAGCCGTACTCAATTTTGATAGCAGCCGCTGATTGGACATTACTCGCAGATTCGTATGAGAAACACTATAAAATACCGGAGGATGTTTGTGCCTCGTCATCCAGACCCGATATATTCCTATTTTCAAAACAGCAAAAGCGTGCAGTACTAGTAGAACTCACAGTACCGTGGGAAACTAACATACCTAAAGACCACGCTATAAAAATAAACAAATACTTTGACTTGACCAACGAGTTAACCAAAAATGGCTATGTGGTTAAACTCTACGCCGTGGAAGTGGGAGCAAGGGGAATTCCAGCTAAATCCCTGTATAACTTATTTAAAGACCTCGGATTGCCAAGAGCTTCAGTAAGCTCTTTACTCAAACGAATATCTAAAACGGCGTTGATAGGATCTTACCAAATTTGGATAGGTAGAGGGGGGAACACGACTGACGGTGGAGGTGAGCGCTGATGCATCACAAGGTGGCCACCCTAAACCTACACCTGGGTCGCAAGTCCCAGGCGCCGTCGCAGTGTTCCTCTCTGTACCACGCCATGGACCCGGCGACCGCACGGTGAATCCATGGAATGCTAAGAACCGGATCTCTCTATACTTATTTTGTAACAAGATTCTAACAAGTTTGTGTTATATTTCCAACCACATTTGAGCTGTGTGCATATTTCAACTAATTCCATTCGGCGATTTTTGCGCGATGGCTTAAGAAAAACACAAAATCACTTTCAGTTTTAAAATATTAGTTATGATATACATGTTTACATATATTTTAAAGGACCTGTGGGCGTAGAAGGCCTTCTCACCACCAAATGGATACTCGAAGGAACAGACCATACTGCAGCTGAGTTCAACGAAGGAAAAAGGACCTGGCTTCATGAAAAACTGCCTCTGAATTGACTAGAAAAACGCAAACATAAAAGATTTAGATTTAATATCAGGGATTTATTCCTGAAAAAAAAGTTAGCTTTTATACCGAAGCTAAATTAAAGTAATGTAAAGTTAGAATGATTTTTGTATTAATAAACATGACATGTCGTTTCGAAAGTTCGGGCATGTAGCATGAACGAAATAAGTATTTAGACATTTACCTACGTAGTTAAAGTTAAAAGAACCAAAGAAGTGTTCGAATTCGAATAGAAAAAATATGTCATGGTACCAATTACCCGAAACTTCGGATGTACGTTTCACGGCAGAACAACAGAATTTATGTTAATATACTAATCGAATAATAGGAATATGTAAAATGTAAAATAAGGACATCATTATAATAAGTTTTAATAAATAAATAAGTTGAAGTAAATTAATATAACAATTCAATTTATTTTCAACCTGCTTACAAAAAGGCGTGACTGTATGTATTTATATATGTATGTACAACTGCTCATAAAGCGATCCATCACTGTACAGTCAAAGATTATGTTATAACAGAATCGCGGGAATAACTTAGTTCTTGACACTGAAGTTTACCCTGGGGTTTTTTTAAATAAAGGACACATCAATTTAACTTCACCTCGCCTGATGTTAAGCTGAAGGTAAAGTCTCGGAAAGAGAGTCACCATCGTAAACTTGTACCATGTTAACAGTGGTGGCACTCAGCTTGACGGCTTCATTAGATGCCTTTTCACGCATAAGGGGCCCGGGACTGTAGTAAGGTTGTAGGGAGGTTTACGCTGAGCGTTTGTTACTTCAACTTTTGGGTGCTGGCAGGTCATATGGTATTAATGGCGTTGTTTCCAATAGCTTAAAGGCTGGATCACGCTACACCATGTCACCACCAGACCGGGCCTCCACCTCAATCTATCTATCCTGTTATCTTCAAAAAATGACGAATTTTCATGCACACTTTCATCCTTTGTTTGAACCCGTTAACCCCTTTTTGCACTATAAAAGGCTGTCGCTGTTCTTTGCCGAGCTATAGTCCATCTCTGTACCAAAATTTATTTAAATTGGTTGTGTGGTTTAGGCAAGACAGACAGGCAGAGTGCTGTAGTAGTATTAGTATGGATTACCACCTCCTTTCGTGCCCGCTGTGCCTCTACGCCTGCAAAATTGCCGACCTGAATGATGCCACGGAAGGTGCGGTTAAAGTAGCCAAGTTTTAGACTGGGCGCATGTAAGTATTTTACCACTGCCACTGAAACGGAGAAGAAGAATTATGTAGGGGAGTACTGTACAAAAAAGAAAAAAAAACATCGGTTTATTGTGCAAAATATGTAACTTAATTTAAACAATATTTGAACACTTTAATTAAACTTGAGGTCCAGCAAAAATGCCACAGGCAATTTTCATATTTTAATATTCAACGACCGCTGAACTGATGCAAGTTATTGTTTCAGGAATTTCATTTTAATTAATGAAATAAATGAAAAAAGACGAATAATATTAAAAGTGTCATTTTTCCCACAAGTGTTAAGACTAATAATTCTGGGTATATACCACACTGCTATGCTTAGGTATAAAGAGTATGAGATCTCTAGGCTTGACGTAGAACTACATACTCGTACAATATTAATTCTTTAATAACAATATTCCACAGGAGGTAGATGAACTAGCATATGTAGTATCTCTCAGCCAGCTTTATCATTATATGTCTGGGCATCACACGTACAATAAATAAAAGCCAATATCGTACACAAAAATAAAGAAAGGAATATATAGAGAAAACACTCGAAGTTAGGACTACTCGAATAGTTATTTATTTGACTTTTTGTACTTATAGTACTACATACTGAAGAAAGATATGTATTGTTTTTGCAAAACTTTATCTACGAACCCTGTATTGAATAGCTTGTACGCATCAATGCTCTTGTGCCGATAAATTGAAGGAATTTTGTCAAGATCACGATACGAATACGACGTCCATAGCTGTGTACTCTCATTTATTGAATATAAGGATACTAAGATTGTTGAAGGCGATTTAGGCTTTATACAATACTTCCACACACCGTTCATTCACACGTTCACATTTTAATATTCACATTGTTTCACTCTTTCACACTCGGCTTCGTCGGTTCGGCGCCTGTGTGTCACTGCCCAACTGGGTTCTAGTTGAAAACTAGCGCCAGATCTCCACCTGGCACATGCTGAACTGGACACCCATTTGGTGCATCTGTGTATCGCATGTCACTTATTGCGCGTCTGTTGCGTTTGGAGTTTGGAAGTATGTTTACTATTAATGAGCATGCTTCCAATATTTGATATTTATAATAATGTCATTACTGTTTGTTGTCTAATTTGTTATATTGTGTGACCGCGTTGCACCAAATAAATGTTTCTTTCTTTCTTTGTTTTTTTTTGCTATCAATGTCTATTCTATACTTTGAAACCTTTACAGATTACTTAAAACCAACGTATTTTTTTGTTTTGTTCTGTTGAAAATAAAATGATTTTTGTATTGCGTATTTCCTTACCTCCCAGAATTCGTTACTTATTAGCAATATTACTGAATAGTGAAAACCAAAACTGTGAAGTATGTTATAATATGGTTTTCAGGATCGTATTTTTTAAGCCAATCATGCATTTTTGTTTCATCAAAATCGGTTCGAGGCTTCTTTGACTATTTTGGCTAGTTCTCATTGTTTCGATTTTGGCCATCCATGACTAGTTGAAAAGTTCCCTCTGAACAAATAACTTTCCATCGATTTTGATATTATTCTTTGATAGGCTTGTGTTATTTCAACAAGGTATATTCTTCTTTTCTTCAATGTGTTAATTTTTTTTAGAATCCTTGCTAACGATAACGGGATATAATTATAAAACCCTGTCTACGTTACAATAACTACGCTGAGCCCACGTTGGGCGCCAAAAATTAGGATCAAGCATAGTGGTAAAACTAACCAAATAATATGGCATCGTAGTGGATTTAACGTTAAAATACTGTTGCAAAATCCACTACTTTACCATATTATTATTTACATAAGTTTTCCCTCTTACTGAGTTTTAAAAATGGAAGTCTATGTTTTCATTAACTTTATTTCAGTTTCCACGTTCGGAAAATTTCACAATATTAAAAATGATATATCGTTGGGTTCAGTTAATCGAATAATGTCCGGGTGAAATAGGTTTCCGCGCCAATTGAACTGACGATACTAGGGTTGCTGTTGCATCGGTCAACCATTGCGCGATGTAGTTAGTTATATTAACTTTTAAACGCTCATACTCTATGATATACAATAATGATAACAGGAATTAACGCGATCATGGTGTAGGTATATACATACCTTTCTGACGTTTACACCAGGCTACACCGGCTGTGGTTACGCCACTGAGCTAGTCAGCCTACGACCACGGCTGGTACGTCATCGTCAGTCAAATCAAAGATATGTATGTACCCTATACCATGATCCCGTTAATTTCCGTTATCATTATTGTATTTAGTTGTACTAATACCATAACAAACTGATCCACTTAATCACTTTAAAAGTGTGTAATGTGAGGTGCTGCAGTTGACAGAGCGTCCGTCCGAACGTTATACAGAGTGCCAGTAATTCATATGTAATTATTTATATAAATTAATGTTTAGTTTAGCACGTTTATGTTTTAAAATGCACTAACTACATTTTGGTATGTAAGTTAGCTTTCAAAGTCCTCAGAAACTGTGCAAAACTGGGTGCAAGGCAGTCTGCCTCTGTGGCGCGGCGGTAGTGAACGTGACTGCTACGCAACAGACGTTTGATACCCGCTCAGTGCAAATATTTTGTATGCGTGAATATGGGTATTTTCATTGGCGTGGTCGTGCCTCGACGGCCCGGTTGTCCTACGAACATCTATGGCAGTCGTTACGGGTAGTCGAAGTCCTGAAAAGTCCAATAGCTGGTCTAACAGCAATGCTTCGATATTGCCAATTGGTTATGGAGGTGCAACTGCTACGCTTCAGGAAAAATACCAAAGCACTCAGTTAGACTGGCAAAAGCGGGCCTCAGACTACTAGATGAAAGTTCCGGATGCGACTCAAAGTCAAACTATTTATTCAAAATTGTGTAGCCCTACTACAGCTTTTTGACGACAAAATCTGCTCAAAACAAAGTTTATCACTGCTTTCTAGGCACCAGTGGAGAAGAAACGGAGCAACTAACTCCTCGCAACTGGGATTAAAGCCAGGATGATAAAGATGAAGAAACTGTCCAAAAGTGGTATACGTGTCCTTGTTAATAAATCATACGCGAATGTCAGTATATTACCCCATTAAGCTAGTTTCAAATGGGGTAATCTTCAAATATTGTAATATGCTCTGTCTCATATTATAATGACTAGGTTTCGCCCGCGGCTCTGCTAAGGTATAATCTAGCCCTACACCAAATTTCATAAAAATCAGTTCAGTGGTTTAGGCGTGAAAGCGTAACATACAGACAGACAGAGTTCCTTTCGCATTTATTATATTTACTAGCTTTTGCCCGCGGCTCCGCCCGCGTGAATGTCGGTTATCGCGACCAAACATAGCCTATGGCCTTTCTCATGGTCTAATCTACCCCTATACCAAATTTCATCAAAATCGGTTCAGTGGTTTAGGCGTGAAAGCGTACATACAGACAGACAGACAGACAGACAGACAGACAGAGTTACTTTCGCATTTATAATATTAGTATGGATATGGATTTATTTAACGGCTCAACAAACTCCACGCCACTGGAAGCCAGGATAATGAAGATGAAGAAATTGTCTAAAATTTATTTACGTGTCCTTGTTAATAAATTATTATACATTATCCCAGTTAGCTAGTTTCAAATGGGGTAATCTTCAAACATTGTAATATGCTCTCTCTCATAATTATTATACATATTAATTATTTATTTCATGGGAGAAAACACGGTCAGAACCAGAAACGATTATATTATCATTAAATAATATGAAATCCTCATACGACGAGCCCCTACTTTAGAAAATTTACCATAATTATTAATCCAAAACACTTAGCCTTTGATAATATTGTACGCATAATTATTCTTTACGCATAATTTACATTCAAATGGGATATCCTAAGCTTCAATAAGAGTCGTTGGGGTCCCTTCATACAATGCTGGAATAGGCTGTTTATTTAGGCCGTGGCTATTACTAGATGCTTATTTAATTCTTCATGAAACCTTTAGGGGACTATTATTTATATGCATAAAAGAGATCGGATTGTATACAATTTCAAATTATAGTTATGGTTACATGAGATATGGTATGACAGGTACATATTGACCTTCATCGAACAAGATGAACCGACAACAGGAAGTGAAAAAAGTCGCGACTAGACTAGAATCCTAATGTTATACTTTAAAATATAGAATTAGTAAAATGTACCTATCTAATTCGTTAATAAAATATTACTACTACTACTGGCGAAAAGCCTCAAAGATGCCAGATTAAATGAAAGGCAAATAACAGTTCGTTGGATAGATTTAGAAAACGCCTTTGGCTCAGTACACCACCAGCTTATGTTGTTTGCATTAAAATGGTATAACTTTCCGTCGATCATCCGGGAAATAATAGCCTCTTATTACGATAAATTAAAATTTGTTATAAGCACCAAGGATGGCCACACGCAACCTTCAAATTATAATGTAGGTCTGTTCCAAGGTTACTGTCTGTCACCTATAGTTTTCAATATAGTAATAAATAGTATTACCACACATGAGAGAAAGTGGGGCTATCGGTTTAAACTAAACGGTAAATACACGGAATCCATCCTCGCATTTGCAGATGATCTCGCAATACTTACTCGCAGCCCAAAGCAGTGCCAAGACCTGTTGCGTAAAGTGAATGAATTCTGTACATGGATAGATGGAATGAAAACAAAACCTAGCAAATGCTACTGTCTATGTCTGGGTAGGCGGGGTACCAGATATACCTCATATGATCCAGGGCTTAGTATAGGCGGGGAAAACGTTTCAACTATATCCGAAACCGTGCCTTTTAAATTTCTCGGAAAAAAATAGATAACAGAGGTTGCACTCGCGCTTTAGAAGAAGTAATTAATAACTTCATTATCGATATAAAAAAGGTAGATCAAAAGCCACTAAGTAATGTTAAAAAAGCGTGGATTCACGACAACTATTTAACCTCGCGTCTTAACTGGCCGTTTCTTGTTCATGATATAAGCCAGAGCCTCCTCAAAAAACTAGATGCGAATGTTACGAAGACATTGAAGTCGTGGCTGAGGCTAGCTCAGTCGGCAGACCCATCGACATTACATAGAGCCTCAAATAACTTTGGAATGACGTTCAAGAAACCATTGGAACTCTATAAACATCTAAGAGTAACCAAAATGCACGTCCTAGCGAAATCAAAAGACGAAATCGTGCAAGCTCTTCCAAAAGACCAAAGTACTAAAGAGCTCGAGTCGCGCCTCCAATTCCATAAAAATTCATGATAGGCTCGCAGACTGGTAGGGTAGGTTTGGGAGGCAGTCAGACAAAGACATAACAATATCTTTTCTTCAAGTAGATGAAAATAATACCTACAAAGTGCACGCAATGAACCAAGAAATACAAAACGAATGGTTAACACCAGGTGAATTTTGTATTCCCATAGCCTTAAAATGGCGTACCTTAATATACGACTGGTCACCGGCTCTCCTTAAATTCTATCTCAATGCATTCCAGTTGACCCTCCCCGACCAAAGCAATCTTGTCAGATGGGGAAAAGCCACAGATAAAACATGTAACTCATGTGGTGAAGCAATTGGTACTGCTAGGCACCTACTGGTGGGTTGCAGGACGCTATTAGACCGGGGTCATTACTCGCGCCGACATGATAAGGTATTAGAAATCGTACGTGAGGCGGTAAGTTTGGCGGTAGCTAGAGCGAAAAAGGGTTTAACCATAAACCAAAGAAATGACGTCGCGTTTGTAAAGGAAGGCTGCTCAAAAAAGACAAATCAAAAGCCGTACTCAATTTTGATAGCAGCCGCTGATTGGACATTACTCGCAGATTCGTATGAGAAACACTATAAAATACCGGAGGATGTTTGTGCCTCGTCATCCAGACCCGATATATTCCTATTTTCAAAACAGCAAAAGCGTGCAGTACTAGTAGAACTCACAGTACCGTGGGAAACTAATACCTAAAGACCACGCTATAAAAATAAACAAATACTTTGACCTGACCAACGAGTTAACCAAAAATGGTGGTTAAACTAAGTGGTTAAACTCTACGCCGTGGAAGTAGGAGCAAGGGGAATTCCAGCTAAATTCCTGTATAACTTATTTAAAGACCTCGGATTGCCAAGAGCTTCAGTAAGCTCTTTACTCAAACGAATATCTAAAACGGCGTTGATAGGATCTTACCAAATTTGGATAGGTAGAGGGGGAACACGACTGACGGTGGAGGTGAGCGCTGATGCGTCACAAGGTGGCCACCCTAAACCTACACCTGGGTCGCAAGTCCCAGGCGTTCCTCTCTGTACCACGCCATGGACCCGGCGACCGCACGGTGAATCCATGGAATGCTAAGAACCGGATCTCATCTCAAAGGAGATTGGGATCTTTGGACCAAATTGTTATGAGTTAAAAAAAGCGATATAATTTTCTATTTTAATATAATTATTTAAAAAAAACAGCTCCATTGTACACCTGGATGACGAGAAATATTAAAACGAAGTTTATTCAACTGATAAATTAAAAAATCGATTACTGTGAAAGATTTAAACAATATTGTCCATAAAACACTTCCATGTAGGCTCTTAATTGAGACCACTCTCATCTTTTTACATTTAGGCTTCAGAATGTATGAAAGCTTATTTATCTCCTTTGTGTTCCAAAACTTAATCTATAGTGCTGTAGTGCATAAAGTTTTTGTCAGAATTTTTAGTAAGTCTTCCTGTTTCATTATAGATCGGTAAGGTTGGGTTTAGGTCAGCAAGGTATTAATTAAAAAACAAAGTATTAACCTGTTACAAATATTTGGTAATAATAGTTCGGTAATAAAAGAAGTTCAAATATAAGTACATACCTACATATAATGTATACTCACGACTTTAAATCCCCGAAGGCAGAGGTGTATTAACAACCACGTTTCGCAAACTATAATATTAGTCCCACATAATGGGGGCGAGCCTATTGTCGTCTACCGGGCACCTTGTCTTGGGCTGTACGTTTACTGCCGCATGGAGAACAGCCCTATCCCAAAGTCGCTTTTTAAGATACCCACTTCTACTCCACAGGGAAACAACACGGCAAGTATGTACATGTGAACACACAATTCAAATTACCAGATATCAGAGGGTGTATGTCACCCTTAGCTTATAAAGGATTGTATCATCGACAGTGTTCTCGAGTCAGTGAATCGAAAACGTAAATCATGTCTCCATTTGAACGTTTACACGAAGTCGATACCTAGCTTTACGGCTGGGACAATAGTCTATTGACAGTTTTATAGACCATTTGTTATGTAACTAACACAGTTATCTTTTTACAAATTCTGAGTATACTGGAGTATACTCTGACAAAATGCATAAAAAGATTGAAAATAAAATGCCTGCTTGCTTCTTCAGTATATTTCAGTTTATTCCAAAACTACAGTAAATTTTTATTACTGAACAAACGGTAGCATCGTGGGCGTGTTCAATAATGTTATTCCAGTTCAGACTGAGTTATATTTATGCAATAAACCTATAGGGAAAATAATCAATCAATTGATCAATGAGGTAGAAACTTATTGGAACAATTTAAAGAAGGTATTTGGATATTTACTTTGTACATTATCCTAGCGTTTTTTCCCTATTTATTCAAGGCTTCCACCAAGGAGGCCGGAGTCCAAATACATTGCTCTACGAGTAAATATTGCTCTTATTTGGAAAACATGAAAAAAAATAAAGTTTTAACTAAATTTATGATGTTTGGTCCTATTGTATTGTAAATTGTTGTTTGGTAAATGTTCTATCGCTGAATTCTAATTTTATTCCGCACATTACCTACATATTTACTCTATTTCTACAATAGTAAATGTTGGCTCGACTTAAAACTGCCTTAGTTGTCGTCAGACTGTTTATTTCTGTTGTAAATTATAGGTATTGTGGAACTGCGATCGATTACTTGGAGACCAAATATAATATACAGGGTGGAAGATTTTCATGCCACCTGGAAAGGAAGTATTTGAAATACTTGTTATGTTTCAAGTCAATTTGCATTATATGAATCTTTTAGTTTTTGTATTTTGCCACTAGATGACGCTAGTAGTCATTTTAGAATTCGATGTCAAGAGTCTCCATAAGCTTTTTATAGTAATCCATTATTTCTGTCTTTCGCAACTAGAGGTCGCTAGTGGTAAAATTAGAAGTCGGTGTTAAGACTCTCCGCAGAGGTTTCGTTATAGCTCCGTAAATTATGTACTGAGTTCGTTCGTTCTTTCTTCATAAGTACAGTGAAAATAAAAAGTGAAATCAAGTGTGAGTGTTTCAATAAACCAATACTGGAAATAGAGAATTTCACTCAAAGGAAACATTCCTTTATTTTTTAAAAAGAAACAAAGGTGCATTTAAGATTTTTTAATGCTCGCTTGACACACCCGGTAATCGAACCGACTAAAACCCGAAAAAATTTATAGCTTCAATCGATAGTGGCAATAATAAGTATCAAATCTCTCACAAAAGTGGTAAATTGCAGGATATGTGACAATATATACCATACAGCTACTGGTTCGTTGCGTTTTTTATACGATAATCAATAAATCATCGATATTTCTTACAAACCAAGCATTCCTATGCGTTGTAGGAATAGGCACAAAATTTAGAAATGTGCTCTGTAGCCTCAGTAGGGAATGTTTCCTGTTAGCTGGTGAAATCTGTATTTAATACGCTTTGTTTTATCCACACCTTTGGGAATACAGTGGTGCCTATAAAAAGTTATTTAAATTTGCGATTAAAATGAATCTTTATAGGAAAACTTCAGGTTGAAATATTTTTGAATGTAATGAATAATTTATTTATCCAGGGTCTAAGAGTCATTTCTACGATAGCTAGCTTTTGCCCGCGGCTCCGTCCGCGTGGGTGTCGATTATCGCAACCACAACCACACATAGCCTATGTCCTTTCTCAAGGTCTAATCTAACCTTATACAAAATTTCATCAAAATCGCCTCAGTGGTTTTGGTGGCTCAAAGCGTAACATACAGACAGAGAGTGAGTTTCGCATTTATAATATTAGTATGGATAAAAAGTAGGTACATAATCCCTCAGAACACAAACCATTAGATATAAATGGGAACACTTTCCTAAAGAGCTAAAAGGTTACTAACGCTAAGTGTTTTTTATATAGTTCAATACAGCCTGTTGGTTCAATAGGCCGACGTTGCCGTAAGCGTATCTTTATAATGTAATTTCAGTAGAATTGTAACTCACGTATTTATATGGCATGATAATTCAATTCTTATGTTTCTATTACGATCTAATTATTGAATAAATTTACTTTGAAATTATGATGGATAAATCTCTAGTTCTCAAAACGTTTACATTACTACCATTTACCAATATAATAACATATTGAGATTTTTGTAACACGGAACACAAATTTTATGTCAGCTGCAGACCTGTGCTTATATTAATTTGCAAAAATAGAAAAAAGACATCAATAAAATACCAGGAAAATATTTTCAAAGACCATTAATTACAAAGTCTTTTGAACAAAGTCATAAACGTCACGAGATAAAAATATTGCGTCGGATATTAACGGTGGTACCCTACCTACTGGTCAATTTCACGAAAAAATAACATTTGCTGGCCCCTAAATGTAAATACGTATAAATTTTAATTGCTTTATGCCAAAGGATTTTTCGCGACCAAATTGAATGGGATAAGTATTTTAATCCCGTTTAAAACACATCGTTTACATATTCGAGAGAATTTTAGCGATGTTTAATAAAATGTGTCCGGATTTTCTTTTATGTTCTCATTTGTGTGCTTTTGATAGCTGAAATATTAGCCGCTGGAATGAGTGGTTCAGGTCTTTAATCCATTTATCCTACATTTTTTGTAATATTGCAAATGCAACGATAGAGGATCAGAAGGAATAGAGCACATTTTTTTTAAACATTGGGAGAGGACTATGTCCAGCAGTGGACTGCGATAGGCTAATTGATTCATTTCAAATGGATTCCGTATTCCATCACTGTAAATTGAATTTGATACTTTTAATGAATGATGAAATATTATTTTTCTTTTATAACTGTTAGTGCAACGGTCACGCTGTGAGTGTCGCGTATAAGACTGAAAGTGCAGTAAACTCCTAGAGCAACGTGCGGTTCACGATTTATTTTGGCTGTTGGGTTCTTCATTTTTTCTTTCATAAGAACCTTCTCCTAACAATAACGAACACAACAAAAAAAGAATAAGCGAAATCGGTCCACCCGTTCAGGCGCCATCTCGTGACCAAGGGACAAATATGGGTTCATTTTTATATAGATTGGCTTTTAATTTATATCCTGACTCTACCTGTTCACCAAACTCGACATGACGGTAACAGGAAGCGTAAAATATTAATACTTTGGAGAACAATAGACTCCCAGACTAGACATAACGGGACTCGACATAAAGGGAACAAACCAAATAAGGTTGGTCTCACATACGAATTTGTTTACTTCCAATCCTGTTACGCATCTCCCGGTCCCGTTACAATAGTACAAAGCTAAAGACATTGTTTGGTTGAACACGCTAATGTCAGGAACTATTTCGAATTATAAATGACTAGCTTTTGCCCGCGGCTCCGCCCGCGTGGATGTCGGTTATCGCGACCAAACATAGCCTATGTCCTTTCTCATGGTCTAATCTACCCCTATACCAAATTTCATCAAAATCGATTCAGTGGTTTAGGCGTGAAAGCGTAACATACAGACAGACAGACAGACGAGTTACTTTCGCATTTATAATATTAGTATGGATTTTTTGTTGAATAGACTGTTTATCAAGGAAGGTTTTAAAAGCTATAATATCATCACGCTATTAGTCAAGGGAGCGGAACGGTAAACAAAAATGTCACTAAACCCAGCAGATTCACATACGCTATTTTAAAATTAATAAATTCAGGGCATATACCAATATGGCATAAAGGGGTGATAGGTACAAATTATAAAAAAATGACTCAAAAAATGAATGTGTGCGCGTAAATCACGAACAACTGCTCAAAATTGGATAATTTATCTTTCGTACGATATTGTCAGGTTAAGGTTTGTATAAAAAAATGGGTTACGATCCCACGCGGGTGGAGCCGTGTGCAACAGCTAGTTCTATTTAACTAATGACCAGTGGGATGGTCGATAGATATAAATTTTTAAATTGATTTAAATTATATTATCCTTCAAACTGAAGGTGTGTACCAAATATCAGAACAATAACATCTTAGAGATAAGTTTGATTTAAATATGAGTTTGATGCATAGCAAATTGTGTTTTTTTTTTCATTTTATCATAATGATATCTAAAGTGAATCCAACTTTCAGAACATTCAACATATTGGTATTCAACTTATTGAGATTCAACATAATGGGAATTCAACTTTCAGAGAATTCAACATATTGGGAATTCAACGTAATGGTCCTGAAGGAATCAGTCAACAAGAAGGGGGAAAACCAAGGTATTAAGATCATTGAGTACTTTACTAGTCATAATCAATCTGATGCTGACTTTACCAGTAAATCAGTCTACATTCGTCGCAAAAACTCACAAAACAAGTCAACATCGTGCTCCATAATTTATTCCACAAGATTGTCTAATACAATTGTCATGAAAAGTTGCCTTCATACTTTTCCGTGACGCTAACTTCGTTCGTGCAGTCTTCAGTCATCTGTGAGGCTACTACGTAACGAGTTGATTGAGTCACGGACCGTTTCGCAGACATTTTTATGAATAACTTATCTTTATTTGTTGCTAACAGATATAATAAGATTAAGTTTCTTAGTTAAAATACGAATTTATTAACAGCCTTACTGTAAAACCAAAAATTACGTGAACTGAAGTAAGCCACCACTTTCCCTTCAATTATGTAAAATCGTACTAAATTGCCTTTGATCTATAATATAAAAATGAATCGCTAAATGTGTTTGTAAGCACTTATCTCAACAACGCCTGGACCAACTTGGTCAATTTTTTTTTTTAATGTTCGTTGAAGTTCAAGGATGGTTTTTACGGCGAGAAAAAATCGAATAATTGCCGGGAACCGACATGCACGCGGGCGGAGCCGCGGCCAAAAGCTAGTTTGCAATAAAATGGGATGTATCTGATAGTAACAGTTGTAGTTCCTGTTTTCGTCACTGCACGAAATCGATGGTTTTACATTCAGAAAAGGCATTTCATTCAATAAGCTTTCAATAGCAGTCCACCATCTCAGTAAAACTTTCAAGGATTTTGTAAATTGCATTTGCAAGTTGGAATCGACCCTATGACTTTTGACAGTCGGACGCTGCACTATGTTTGGTTTAGTATTTCGTACGTCTCGTTTGACTCGATTTTGATATAGTAACAAACGAGTGCTTTTTGGTATGAAATAAATTGTGAGCAGCAAAATCGTTGAATCTTAGAATTCTGTTCACTTGAGCAACCATTACGCGGAGTCGTTAGTGCTGCCATACTCAGGTTTCTCACATCGGCAGTAACAGCTCTTATGTATAGTGTTTGGTAGGGCTCCCACATCGGTGGATATTGGAGGATAAAATACATGTGGAGTTTATGGAACTCGTTGTTCGTTCTCGTAACTTGTTGAATATTTTTGTTTGTTAGACTGTTGTCCAACAGATGCTTGCAAAAATCTTGCTGAGCGAGGTTGGGATAATTAAGTGTTTGTATTGGTTCTTAACAAACCTATGTCCCTTGCCTACGTATCCTTGTACAACTCTGGTGGAAGTAATGCCTTAACATTGAATTTAATTCCGATCTCCATGGGAATAGTTTGCAGTTGTTATTCTGTGAATTTTATTAAAAAATAGTACCTAATCATTTTGCAACCAGTACTTCTATTCGGACTTGCTATGTTTTAAAATATTTTTGTTATTTGAATTAGGAATGTTTTATAAAAACCTCTAGAAAGAACTTAACCTTGCTATATTATCGGTGACAGTTTTCACCTCTAACAAAAATGTCCAGCCTCGTACTTCAGCGTAGCTGCAGACAACAGACCAACATCTGTTTCTGCCCTTACACGCTTCAAGAGCTTCATCTATTGTTAACAAACCTTTCATGCAAGCCCGCTGGCTTCAAGTACTTTGATTGATTATTATTATAGTTCTATCACATCCACTGCAACCACTGTATTAGTTATCAAATGTTTTGTAAAGTGATGAAACATTTTTCGCAGAACTCAAATATAATACATCGAGAAAATGAAATGCTCAAGTTGGAATTGAACCCACGACCTTTCCCTTATAAGGGGAATGCTCTTCTAACTGAGCTATTGAGCCACATCCGAAACTGTAAGGGAAAGGTCGTGGGTTCAAGTTCAAGTATTCGAATTTTAGTAGTTAGTATAATAAATGCTATAAAAATCATTTAAACATAATAATATTATAAAAAAAATATAATATAAATATATCTTTACATTAGGTAGTTATCTTATGACAATAGTTGCAAAAATAACCCGCAAAAGTAGAGACCGAAAAGGCGTTGTGTTATTTGTAAGGAACAGGGTAAAGGGCTGAAGATACCCTCGGGGCGACAGGGTGACATTTGAGTAATGAGATACTGTCCGAAAGTGGCGTGCGGTTCAGACACTTTTTTGGTACCAAGATAATAGGTAACATAATAGATAATACTTAAAGGTATAAAACCGGGTCGTGTTTGTTGGGAATTAGTTTTACTAATTCTCTATTGGGTTCGGTACCGGTAAAATTATTATAGATGTCATCGCAGTTCTCTCTTTTTTATTTACCCGACTGCGCGACGCAAAGGAGGGTAATGTGTTTATCAGTCTATGTGTGTATGTATGTATGTATGTTTGTGTCTATGTGGCGTTCTAGAGACCAAATGCGTTGGCCGATTTTGATAATTCTTACGTCAATCGATTCGTCTAAACCTTGCGAGTGTCACTAAAGACATAAAAGTAATCAAAATTCACCACAGCGACAACCAGACGCCATATTGTCAAAATGAAAAAAATAAAAGTCGTTGAAACATGTCAAGTGGGGTGGGGTGTCGTTGAATAGGTATTTTAAAATCATCTTTAGGTTCCTTTTATCATTTTTCATTTTAAATAATAGTTTTTATTGATTTAAGTTTTTATTTCAAGTATAAACGATATGAAGGAAATTACAAAAAGATATACAAGTACATGTCCTTTAATAACTAAAAAGTATAAAATAAAACAAATGATTAAAAAATAAAAAAACCCGGCTGCCACTGAAAAAACCGAAATAAGTTTGATAGCAGGCGGTACCAACATAACATAACATAACATAAACTCACACCTGTATTCCCCGAAGGGGTAGGCAGAGGTGCTAGCACCCACGTTTCGCCAGTTTATGTTTAGGTCCCAATGTAATAGGTGGCGAGCCTATTGCCATTAACCGGGCACTTATAAACCTGCAGGCGGTACCCATATGCCAAATATAAACCGAAAGAAAATTAATGGGTACCGCCTGCTATCAAACTTATTTCGGTCTTTTCAGTGGCTGTCGGGTTTTTTATTTTTTAATCATTTGTTTTATTAATCATTAGTCGGTAATTATGACTACATTTTGAATTAAAATAGTTATCTAACTACATAGCTATTTAATAAGAAAGAAATTGGTTCTTTTTATAACATTAGCAGGATTCAGATAAATACTTTTGTACTTGATATTTTTTATATTACAATACATAAATTCTCTGCATAACCAAAAACATTTACTTAAGTGTCTTTAACAAAAAAAAAACAGTTTGTAAACTTTTATAATTTATATTAAACATAGTTTATAACTGTTTTAACTACGGAACAGGGATTTTTTTAATACAGAGCCTCTGTGGCGTAGCGGTAGTGAAGGCGACTGCTACGCAGGAGGCGCGGGTTCGATCCTTTCGAACTTTTATCCCTTGCTAGAAAGCACCAATTTAGTGGACAAGTCATACAGCCACAAGCCGTCTAGAGGCACGCAAGTACTTGTTGACCCTATTCCTGCACTTTACCGGTCAGGCGGCTTAGACAGTTGGAGGCTTGTCTGACATATTATTTGGAATTGGATAGTCCATCTACTTCCAAACTATAAAGCAGCGCCTACCATAACGAAAGGAAGGGAGATGTTGCCTTATCCGTTGAATTTATGAAGATTTTAGCCAAACACCCCATGCTAATGGACAGTTGTCAGTAATTAGGCAATGGCAAATCTTTGAAAGCATAAATGTGTGATTGAAAAGAAATGAGAAAGTACTGAATAGATAAATAATAGTGACGCAACGAAAGTTAAATAAAATGTTTCATTTTAAATAAATAAATAATAAATATTCCATAACATTCTACACAACACTATCTAGACCCATGGTAAGCTTTTATAGCTTGTGTTATGGAATCTAGAATGCGGATAAACATACTTATATACTTTTTTTTGTAAATATATGCATATTATACATAGAAACACCCAGAACAATGCAAATAGCCATATTCATGCATACAAATATTTGTACTGAGCAGGGATCGAACCCGCGCCTCCTGCGCGGCTGTCGCGTGCACTGGTAGGACGTGTATATAGTCCTACCAACTGGTGTGTTTGCACACAGAGCGTATAAGCTCCTATGACCAGCAGTTAGGTAGTAATGAAAAGAAAATGCACATGTGACCGCTTCTATGAATGAAAACGTAAGAGAACCGGCACTGACCTGAGTTCCACCTCGTGAGGATTCAGCTGTAGACAGGCGTGGTTCCTGGCACGTGCTGGTAGGTAGGTATGTTTTCGACCGGCTGGTTATTTTCTTGAATTTGTCGTTTTCTTCCGATACACTTCCCTTATACTGACTTGAGAATGTGGCCAAAGGAACTTATAGAATTACACAGAAAAAGAAACGAGGAGTTGAATTACTCAAACTTCCGTTTGGTGCGTTAGCGGAGTCAAAGACACCTTTCGGTGCTGCGGCGTTTTAGCGACTGATTAAAAATGAACGGGTTGAACGTCAGCCGTGAAGCTTGAGAGTCCCGCTCATAGAAAACTTCATTCTCAAAATATAGTTCGAAAAGATCCGTGCACAGCGCCATTCATTGGCCTTCTTCAACACTAAGTGGTCAACAAATGAGCGCCAATATTCAAACATTATTCCCTCACAGAAGCGGTTCTTTTAAATTACAAAAATTGAAATACAATTAAATTATGTGGGAAATAATTAAGAAAGTACATAAGCGCTCCACCATGCACCCGGCTTTGGAACGTCGCAAGACGTTACGAAACAAACAAGCGAACACTGGCTGATTAGATCCCATAGTGAATTTGTATAACATAATAATACACATAGCTAAAATAACAACTTAGACTAACAATATTCTATCTAAAGTATGTTTAAAGTTTGAGTTAAAAATTAAAGTTTAAGATTCTATTTAGCGTTGTAAGTTATTGCGTTGGGATAGGATACAACCCGTTTACAGCGAGTTTGTAAGTACCAGTACGCGTTTTATATATTATGATAGACATGAGGAGTCCCGGTCCAGTATGACAATTGACAACGTGAAAATGCTGAATTATTAGATCAACTACGTGATCGCGTTTAGGGAGAAGGACAGGATGTAATCCTGATACAGAATGAGGTTCGATCTTAAATTTAAATCGTGCGAATTTTAAAACGTATGTAATGATACGTAGTAGTTTCTGCCAAGAAGAAACACGTTGTGCTAATGTACATAACAATGGCGACTCTGTGTGTTTTGTTGTCACACTCAACACATTTGCCTTACGCTCAGGTAAGTCAGAACAGTTGGCGGGAGAGAATGACTTAATAGGCCATTCATCAGGGGGGCCACGGATCCATGCTGGACCGTTCCACCACAAATCATGAGTCAAAGTTGCGAAGGGAGCATGCCGCGTGATAGACAATCACTCGGGTTAATGGCTCCGGCGACGTGATAAAAATGTTTAGCGTTCAAGTTTTCTTGACACTGAGCGACCCGGTTGCTAACAAATCGACCACCGATGTGGTGACGAGTGAACCCATGATAAGGCAATCGTGGAATCAGAAAAGGCGTAAATGTCAGTAATGGGAATGCGTAATGCATAAGAATCACGTACAGTTCTTATTAACTTTGACATAAGCAAAATAGCACATAACTCTAAGCGAGCAAGCGTAGTAATCTTTGTCGGAGTGACCTTTGATTTCGCACACAAAATGCGAGTTTGAATGACAGATGGGTAGGTACAATGTGCATAAATAACACATCCCATGCCATTCAGGCTGGCATCACAAAATGCGACAAGACGTAATTCGCAATCAACTTCGACACCTATATGTCGCGGAATTTTTAAAGTGTCAAGCAATTTTAATTCTTGAACGAGAGCGGAAAAGCGTGAGCGTATATGCTCTGGAGCAGGGTCATCCCAATCACTCTTACTAAGCCAAAGTTCCTTAATTAACAACTTGGCGTAGAGTATCACAGGTGCCACCAACCCGAGCACGTCAAATAGTCGCGCAACTATAGAGAGTATATTTCTCTTAGTGCACTTCTCATCTACCAAGGTGGATGTGAAATAGAAATTATCTCCACACGGCTCCCACGAGAGACCTAAAACCTTTGCGACATGACTGCCAACATCAAACTCAAGCGATTTGCGGTGAGTATCAGGAAGTGAGTCTAGCAGCACAGAAGAATTGCTAGACCACTTCACTAAGTCAAAGTCGCCAGCCTTGAACAGTTTTATCAAGTTGCGAGCTAAGTGTACAGCAGTGTCCTCATCAGGTGCGGAATGAACTAAATCGTCAGTATACAGACCGGTCTCTGCCACTTTCGCGGCGTCAGGGAAGTGCGGACTCATGTCAGTAGCCAGCTGACGCACAGTACGTATAGCTATATACGGGCTTGACTTCAGACCAAACGCTTGTCGATTAAACACATAAGTCTGAATTTCATGCGTTTCCTTGAACCTGAATAAGATGCGCAGGTATTTACGATGGTCAACAGGTACGCCAATACGTAAATAATGTTGTTTTATGTCAGCGTTCATTGCGATAGGAAATAGCCTAAAATTTAATAATAATAAAAACAGGTCTGCCTGTAAATTGGGACCAATATGTAAAATATCATTGAGCGAAAGACCAGTGTGGGTTTTAGCGCTCGCGTCTAACACAATACGCGGCATCGGTTTGTCATGTCGAACTACTGCGTGATGTGGTATGTAATAACCATCCATAGACAAATTAGAGTCATCAACGAGACCAAGACAACCGTTATCCAAACAATCCCGAATAACCTTATTGTAATTTTCGCGTACGGTTGGTGATTGACGAAGTTTACGCTCGAGCGACAAAAACCGGCGGTGAGCGTCGCCGCGCGAGTTCCCTAGTTCAGAGGGATCCTTGCAGAACGGCAGCGCAACAGAATAACGACCTACGTCATCGCGAGTCACAGTAGATGTGAAAGTATTCTCGCACTCGGTTTCTTCTGGAGACAATAGGCGCTTCACAGGAACTTCCTCAAGTTCCCAAAATTTTTGCACTAAATCATTTAGTGCTAGCGCAGAAAAGGATGCGGTTGTAGGCACAACAACTTTACGTGGGTAATCACCCATAAGTACATACCCAAACGCGGTTGATAGTACACAAGGGGCACTGGGACCACACTCGACTCTATTTCCTAGGTAAATATACGGGAAGAGCTGTGCACCTAATACTATATCAATGTTTCCTGGAATGTTCCAGCTTAAGTCAGCAAGCGGTAAATCGCGAAGATTTAACTCGCGATCACACTTAATTAATTGCGAGGGCAATTGATCCGTAAGGCTATTCATAACTAACGCATGTATAGTATACTTATGATCTGCATAAATACGAGATTCAATGTCCAAATACACATAGCCTATTATCGTGTGCGAAGTGGAGCCAACACCTTTGACAACAGAATTACTCATTGGTATTATTGGTAAATTTAATAAACGACAACAGGACAATGTTATTAAGTTATTCTGTGAGCCATTATCAATTAGACATCTGACTACAGATTTATTTCCAGTGCTACCTTTAGGGCGAGCATACACCTGAGCGGTTGCCAAGAGAATATCACCCTTATGGCTAGAGGCATACGAATGCACAGTGCTTGAAGCGAGCGGTGACTCAGGAGTGGGACCGTCAAGGTCACACTGGGGCGGCGGGGATGCGGCAACAGTCGTCGCATGCGAGTGCGAATTATTAACATTATTATGAAAATGCAATAATTTATGATGTTTTTTCTGACAGAAACAAACTGACGTACTTTTACATTGCGGGAGATTATGTAATGTGCTTAGACAATTCACGCAACCGCGCTTAGATTTAATAAACTCATATCTAGCCTTTGCATTTTGCATATTTTTAAACTGAGCGCAGTTATACAGGTGTCGGTGGTCGCGGCCGCCACATAAACAACATGACGCGTCAACTGCGGCGGGCGCATTCGACTTATTATTAATCGGCACACTGACAACAAACGACTTAGAATTACGCTGTACACGCCTATCATTAGACTGTGGCGTCCCAGCAGTGGACGACTTCGCATATGACGAAGACCGCGGGTTTGACCGTTCAATCATCTTAGCATAATCTTGTACAAAGTCGATCAGCTGTTGCGTCGTAGGTATATCGACACCTCGAACAGAAAGTTCGAAGGCTTGGATGGTTAGAGAGTCCATTTTCCTCAAGGCACATTGTAGAAACATGAAGTCCGTTAAATCATTTATACCTAACTCTTTAAGCGCGGCGATAGAGGAGGAATATATACCTATAAATGAATCAAGTGAGTTCACACTAGGTGAACAATTCTTTAAGTCTAATATATTATTAAGATAATATGAACCTAATGAGCGTTTATCTTGGTATTTCTTGACCAAGGCGTCCCACACTATACTGTAGGTCTCACTTGACGGAACAATACCGGCAGTGAACTTTAATGCGTCTTTGGTTAATTTTGAGAATAGGTATTGCACACGTTGCGAATCAGACAATTGTTTGTTCGAATGAATATTGGCCTTAAAGGACTGATAAAATGTATTCAAGTTTTCAGGGCGTCCGTCAAAACTCGGAATAACAAGCATTTCCAATTTCACTACAGACGCGTTTGAATTACTCGACCCGTGTGAGGCGATCTCCTTGACCTTGGGCGTAGATAATTTATTTCTAATGCGTTTTATTCTCGAATACAATTCATCGAATGAGTCAAGGCAAGAATAGTCGGGCTCCACAGGGGGTTCTAATGATAAATTTAAGCTATTTATTTGATCCACAATCGACTCGAATTTATCGCGAACGTCATCGAGGGTCTCGGTCTCAGCCAGAAAATCTTCATTGGCTCGCGTCGTTATATCAAAACACACAACTGATTTCGACGATTTATACCAACGATTAATGCGTGCAAACAATAATTCCTTCTTTTGATTCAACAGAATAAGCTTCGATTCGAGATCTGACGACATGTTTGCAAATTAACGATAGGTAAGACCTACCTATTGAAATATAACAAGAGGATTATCTGTAAGGTACCTACTATAATATAATAGTAATTCAACACAAACAGTTTAGATATACCTACTTTTTTATTGAAAATTGTACTACGGCTTATTATATAATAGCGCAAGTAGCACAGCGGAGCGGGAATGTAACTAACTACGTACCTAGATAGGTAGGTACCTACAAAGTTACGCGTATGCGAATAGAATGATGATTATTTACCAATTAATACGTAAATCACCAACTATTATAAATATCTACCAATTATTACGTAGATTTAGCGTTTTAAATGCAGAATTTACCAAATAATTTACGTAAATCTGTTAGCGAATGAAAGTAATGAAACTAAGATGGCGGAAAGAATTCACCAAAATTACATGAATCTTTTAATTAAATGAATAGGAAAGAAATATTATTCACCAATAATTACGTGAATATGTTATTTACTGGCCTATCCGACTCGTAAAGGACCATAAATTATGGTAGGACGTGTAAAATAGTCCTACCAAACTGGTGTGTTTGCACACAGAGCGTATAAGCTCCTATGACCAGCAGTTAGGTAGTAATGAAAAGAAAATGCACATGTGACCGCTTCTATGAATGAAAACGTAAGAGAACCGGCACTGACCTGAGTTCCACCTCGTGAGGATTCAGCTGTAGACAGGCGTGGTTCCTGGCACGTGCTGGTAGGTAGGTATGTTTTCGACCGGCTGGTTATTTTCTTGAATTTGTCGTTTTCTTCCGATACACTTCCCTTATACTGACTTGAGAATGTGGCCAAAGGAACTTATAGAATTACACAGAAAAAGAAACGAGGAGTTGAATTACTCAAACTTCCGTTTGGTGCGTTAGCGGAGTCAAAGACACCTTTCGGTGCTGCGGCGTTTTAGCGACTGATTAAAAATGAACGGGTTGAACGTCAGCCGTGAAGCTTGAGAGTCCCGCTCATAGAAAACTTCATTCTCAAAATATAGTTCGAAAAGATCCGTGCACAGCGCCATTCATTGGCCTTCTTCAACACTAAGTGGTCAACAAATGAGCGCCAATATTCAAACATTATTCCCTCACAGAAGCGGTTCTTTTAAATTACAAAAATTGAAATACAATTAAATTATGTGGGAAATAATTAAGAAAGTACATAAGCGCTCCACCATGCACTACCACCACGCCGCAGAGGCATGACATCAAATGCATCTCCTTATAAGTAACTTTATCTTTTGATTCACAATTAAAGATCTGTGTTGTTTTTTGTCGAAAATATTCAAATCTAGATATTGCCGCCATGTCCCGGGATAATAATTTAGAAAGTTGGCCACCGTGGTATGATTTTAAGTAACAATTCCAAAACTTTACTGGAGTCGTTATTTTATTTTTTTCTTTGACAATTATCGTTGTGACTATATGAGAGCGTGGTTTAATCGCTAGTCTATAAAAATACAACTGAAATTATCTTATACCTTTAAATGAGCAATTCTTGTATATACCTATATAATTGGAATCTCGGAATCGGCTCCAACGATTTTCATGAAATTTAGTATACACATATTACTCGCGTTTGGTTGAATATAATACCATAAGTTGCACTTAATATAAATACTCTCAGCATCTTTGTCCAATACTCAACACGTATTTATATATGTCAGTGACATTCAAATATGGCGCTTATAATTTATGAAATTATTTACTATTAAAAATATAAACACTAATTTTATTAAATAATTACACTTTTGAATTCAGTTTCATTAGTAATAGGTATGGGCGTGTTTATAACACATCATTGAGGGAACATAAAGATCACATACATACATAATATTAATTATTATATCAGTTATTATTCACACCATCTATCTTCCTCACGATTCGTATAAGTCTTACTCATCAAAAATAGCTAATCACCTTTGATATTAACGAACACGTATGATCGCGTTCAATAAACTCCTTTCAGTTACGAGTTTGTGCCGGTGAACCTCCTTACAATATGGTTTGTAGTTCATATATTGTTAACGAACTTTAGTTGACTTCAGGTATTCGGGTTATACTGTTGCACTTGTAAGTACCCACTGCATAATGTCACAGTCAAAACTTTTGATCGGTCAAAAGCACATTTGACAAAAAAACCGTCAAAATTAAAGTCAGATGCGCTATTTGATCACGAGCTTCTTCATAATAACACTTCTGACTGAAATTACAGCTTACAGTTATGACCAACGGAGGTTTTCAAAAGTGTTTTAGTGGTCGAAAGAAGACTGACACTTTTAACTTTCTTTGAACCAATAGATTAAATGATTTGAATCAAGACTAAGTTACACTAGAGAAAAAAAGTCAGAAGCACTTTTGACTGGTTAAGAGTTTCGACTGTAACATGTTAACATAACAAACTAACAAAATATGTACGTGTTCGTAACTGAACTGTTATAAAGTATACATTTTAAAGTAAAGTTCTCAGAATTTTAATAAGTTTACGTGTTCGGGTTATACTGTTGGTACAATATTACGAGCTATTGTAAGTTAAGTAAGGGAAAACTGAGTGTTTCAGTTAGAAGTTCCATAAGATACATCATATAAAAAAAAATAGAAAATAATATTTAATACTAATAGAATATTGCTTGTAGCTTGAAATACCCCCTATAATAGCTCTTATTTGCTTCAATTATGGACAAGAGATGCAGTTGCTCGAGTTTTTCAATTTTTTCAGTTTCAACATGTGGGTGAATCTTAGAGCCCTTTATAGGGCTTAAGTCCAACATATTTACTGGTAACATAACAATATATATTAGAATAAGTTGATAAGCCGGATAAACACGCTTTTCAAAGTAACCATTCTTAGATTTAAATATTAGTACTAATTTCAATTTTTTTATTTTTTTTTTATTATTGAAATATAATAAATTTCGTGTGAATTTTCAGATAGTGCGAGAACATTATTTATGTAAGTACCTATATTGCTGTTATGCAAGTCTTATACAACTCAAAATTTCTTGAAAGTTGAGTTATTCACGCCTAATATTCAAAGTTAGTTCTTGTAAAAACAGACTGGTTATGATTTCTGAATATTGCCTTAAAATCTTGAAGACAAAACTAAATTATATTATAATTTAAATTGAATACCTACTCGATATTACTTATCTGGTAATTGTTACATAATCTTTTCGAAACCTTTACCATTTATTTAAGAACCAGTAAAAGTTGGAGTTTGTAACTTTACCAATTATTTTACACTTAGGAACGACCCCTAAACTGTGAGAGAATAAAAAAACCACGACTTAGGTCACGAAATGCGTACCTATAAAGTTAGATAGAAATTCACCGCCACGTACAAATTTCATTACTCTTATCAACAAAGAATTTCATGATAAAACTTTTTCTCATTTCCAGATCCCTAAAATCTCTTTCGACCATTTTTTTTTAATTTCCTTGTTGGCAACTCGATACATAGAAATGTTGGTTTATTCATCGCCTACTTAGGGTGTGTTGGCACCTGCGTCGATATGTTAATGTAATTACCGAACGAAACGGAATGTTGTGGAACGCGGAGGTATAATTTTAGCATTTAATCCATTTAAAGAATAAATAAAGAAGGCAACCAATTCTTCGAAGAACGATTAAATATAGATATACAATACCTTATATAATATGTACACCATGTCTACAATATTATCTAGCTTAACCAGTATTAGTTATCTAATTGTAAAGAGTCCTGTCTGTATGTTGGAGATATAGCTTAATTAATATTATAACTTGACCTATAATGTGCTCTATACGTACAGTACACATTTCTTGGGTGTATTTTGAAAGTAGACTGAGCTACAGTTTTACCCGACTGCCGGAGGAAGGAGGGTAATGTTTTTCGAGACTATGTATGTATGTCCATTTATTTGGCACGGCCTGCAGTCTGAACGGCTTAACAGATTTGGCCATGTGGGCGACGACGCGACGGCGCGCTGAGAAGCGCGCCTCCCCATTCCGGGGGCGAGTTGGGGACACCGTTGTCCGAGAGGGCTAGACCGTAAGGGATGGCCCTGGGTCAGCCAGGGTGCGAGGGATATGTCGATGACAACCTCACCTCCGGCCTAGCACCACGACCCACAGTCGGCGTGCGGTTTCATTCGGTTCGAGTCCGACATAACCTTCCCTTCCGGCTCCGGCAGGGGGGAGTATCCGTGGGGAATTCCGCACAAAAAAAAAGATGTCAATTGATTCGCCGTGATTGTGTGAGTGACACCAGGTAGATATCGTCGTTGTCAAACCAAAATCTGCTATGTGCACTCTCTTCACTTAGCAGATTTTATTTGACAATAATTTCTAGCTGCTCCACATAGCATATTCGAATAAGATGTCATTGTGCGTCGTATAGTACTTATAAGCACATAGACTTTCATGCAATAGATTGGTTCATTTACCAGTCGCAATTGTCAAAATCCAATCGCAATTTTCAACATGTTAAAATTATAACAAATGCACATAGCAGATTTTGGTTTGACAACGACGATATATTAAAATTTCGAGAAAATAAAAATGGCGGATTTTTGACACCAAAACGTATGTCGTCAAAAATATTTTTGACTCCAACTTTTCGAGTAGGATATCAAAATGAAGGAAATTAGAAGGAGTTTACCAAAAGATATACATATTATATCATAACTAAAAAGTATAAAATAAAACAAATGATTAAAAAATAAAAATACCCGGCTGCCACTGAAAAGATCGAAATAAGTTTGATAGCAGGCGGTACCCATTAATTTGCTTTCGGTTCCTGATTTGCAAATGGGTACCGCCTGCAATCAAACTTATTTCGATATTTTCAGTGGCAGTCGGGTTTTTTTATTTTTAAATCATTTGTCACTCATTTCATTAGTGCGTCCATTTTTAAACAGAATTCATGACAACTGTCTTTAACACTCACCACAATAGAATATTGCCCACAGCTCGCGAGTACCTAGGTTATCGCCACAGAACATAGCCTATGTCCTTTCTTAAGGTCCACTTACACCATAAGGCACACCGTAGAAAGGACATAGGCTATGTTTGATCGCGTCTGTCAACCCCTGTAATTTTTTTTAACAAAGTTAGGCGAAACCGGTCATGTTCAGAAATAAAATTAAACTCAGTGGAAAACTACAAGTTTAGTGTGTTATTCAATATGTGTAGTAGATTCCACCAAGTGCTATCAATCTCCAGTATAAACTACTCTCAAACACCTTTTCCAGGTCTGCTTCAAAATTTCTATATCTGTGTTGGAACGCAATATTATTCAGAGTTAAACTGCGGTATAAATATATTTCTGTCACCGGGATTTACTTCCTGAATTACCAGGCTTCCTGGAACGTAAACAGCGTAACATTGTAATTGGGGAAATATATTTAGTACTAGATTTTGCCCGCGGCTCCGCCCGCGTGGATGTCGGTTATCGCGACCAAACATAGCCTATGTCCTTTCTCATGGTGTAATCTACCCCTGTACCAAATTTCATCAAAATCGGTTCAGTGGTTTAGGCGTGAAGGCGTTACATACAGACGGACAGACAGAGTTACTTTCGCATTTATAATATTAGTATGGATTGACTTGACTGCATGCGGTTTCGAGGTCTGTGGTGAAGGCCTTGTATGTGACTGATATTAACGCAAGAAGGATAATAATTACTTAACTTAAATTTAACTTTAATTCCTATTTTCAAAACAGCAAAAGCGTGCAGTACTAGTAGAACTCACAGTACCGTGGGAAACTAACATACCTAAAGACCACGCTATAAAAATAAACAAATACTTTGACCTGACCAACGAGTTAATCAAAAATGGCTATGTGGTTAAACTCTACGCCGTGGAAGTAGGAGCAAGGGGAATTCCAGCTAAATCCCTGTATAACTTATTTAAAGACCTCGGATTGCCAAGAGCTTCAGTAAGCTCTTTACTCAAACGAATATCTAAAACGGCGTTGATAGGATCTTACCAAATTTGGATAGGTAGAGGGGGGAACACGACTGACGGTGGAGGTGAGCGCTGATGCATCACAAGGTGGCCACCCTAAACCTACACCTGGGTCGCAAGTCCCAGGCGCCGTCACAGTGTTCCTCTCTGTACCACGCCATGGACCCGGCGACCGCACGGTGAATCCATGGAATGCTAAGAACCGGATCTCTCTATATTACAAGAACAAGTGTTTATACAAGGTGATTGTATAGACGTTTCGGAAAAAAAAATTGGGCACAGTTTCAATAGCAAAATCATCAAAAAAAAAAATACAACCCCCATATATTTTTCCTTTCACCTGAACATTATTCCCATACATTATCAAACTTTTTTTTTCTTTCTCCAAAGTAATACTTCTAGCTGATTTTGCCGTCGAAACTATGCCAAATTCTTTTTTCCGAAATGACTATATAAATCACCTTGTATACAACAACCGCGTGGTTCTCGACAGAGAAGAATTTAGGTCACCCTACCTCTTCCCATGCGGTGTCGTACAAGGCGACTAAGGGATAGGGCTATTTAACATTAGACAGATATATACAGCCCAGACTCAGCCTCAGATATAGGATCGAGTCAACAATAGTGCCCGGAATATTATGGCAATAGGCTCACCACCTATTTCACATGGGACCGAGTACAATTATTGATGAAATGCGGGTATTAATTCACCTCTGCCTTACCCTCTAGGTATAAAGACTTGATTATATGTATGTATGTATGTACAATAGTACCCTCCGGCATGGTAAACCTTTGAAGGTTTCATTCACAATTTTTTTTGTAGAGAATAAATTAGTTAACAATTAAAAAAGCTTCTAACAGGAAACTTTCAGCTGATTATGAATTTTTTTATCTATTTGGTTTATTTAATATACCACTGCCTACCACTTTGGGAATTAACAGGTATGAATATAACTATCTAATATATAAAATTCTCGTGTCACATTTTTCGTTGCCATACTCCTCCAAAACGGCTTGACCGATTTTGATGAAATTTTTTGTGCTTATCCGGTATCTATGAGAATCGGCCAACATCTATTTTTCATCCCCCTAAATGGTGCAGCGGGAACGGGATCTGACGCCACGAGAGGGTAGGAAAAAATTGGCGGTACGAAGTTCGCCGGGACAGCTAGTTTATATATAATATTGTGGTATAAAATAAACTCAAACGCAGAGAATCTTAAGACATGAAGGTTGTAACAGTTGGGAGTTCTCATTTAAAATAACATGGCAAATTTCGAACTGTATAATACAATTCTGCAACATTTGTGCGTAAGTGTACCTCGAGGCATATATCTTGGACTTAAATTGCTTTATACGCGCAGTAAACGTCTCTTGGATGTTTTTTGAGGATAGCACGGGGTGCTACGGCGGCGGACGACCTCAAATTCACCAAGTATGATTATTGCGAACTAATCTCTTATGATATTTTCTCGCAAATCGGTCTAAGAAATGTATTTCGAGCAATACATTGCAAAGTGGATTAATCTTAGCCTGTCTAAATGTAGTAAAGTAAGTATTATGAATATGAATATGTCGACATATTCCAGTTTGTAGCAATAATGCTAAGCAAATGAACATATGTGTGGTTTAGATAAAAGACTTAAGTAAATGGGCTAAATAAACATCGGTGTAATAAATGACTTCGTATTATACTAGAATAGGGTACTCTACGAATGCTAGTAGAATTAAACTGATTACGGGTATTTATATGTCTAGTATGGTAATCTATATACTATAATTATGATTGTAAAGTAGCTGTGCTTGTACATTAGGGATATTAAAAAATACTTTGGTTATCTTATTATTGTTGTGCTATGAAAAATGGGCAGGACTCGGGTGTGGGATGCAACATCCATCGACACCATTGCAACAGTACACCTTGCACGGTTAGCTGTGCTGGTGCTGCCGCTGCTTCTGCAGCCAGAGGTCCTCAAGCGGCGCAAAAACTCCAATCTCGTCAGTGATTATGAATTTGTGCCGTTTGGAGTCGAAACGTTGGGGTCATGGGGCCCAAACGCCCGCAATCTCTTCTGGGAGATTGTAAAGTGTATAAAAGCGAAAGCCATACAAAGTGGCAATATATGCTGCCAGGAGTGGCCAATTTCCAGATATCAGGTAATCAAGGTAGATATAGATGATGTCTGGTAGCACTGAGATCTTGGAATATAATTTTTGTAATGGTCTTATACATCAAAGAAAACTGAGTTGTAGAAACTATTTCGTAATCAGCTTTATAACTATCATACCCAGACTTTTCCAGACGTTTTTATAGCCATTTTTATAACTTATCTGCTCATTTAACTTTAGAAATTATAACTTCTGTTGAAATATGGAATGATGCGTTTAATGTATAATACATTGTGGTTGAAAAATATTATTAGATATTTTAATTATAACACTTAGGATACAAGTCGGAGCTGCATATATTTTAATCAGGACAAAATAACGGGAATTAACGCGATCATGATATAGGTACATACCTTTGATTTGCCTCATGTTTCGACAAGGTTACACCAGCCGTCAGCCTGTGACTACGGAGAAATCTGATATTTCTCATACCATTCTGAGAGTTACAAATATTATAATTATCTAACATCTACGTCTACTATATACTATAACATATAAATGTTAGTGTCCACACATGCAGGTAAGGATTAAGGTTTGCTTACAAATGTTCGGTGAAAAGCTCATTACAGTTCTGTAGGGGTATTATCTATTCTGTGGTAGGGGGCAGAAATGTTTCGGGACTACATAAAAGAGTACGTGATACAATAACAGAAACAGTTTCACTTTAAACAACTGTTCAATGTTGGTGGTGAAAAGGTCGAGATTATGGTGAAACGTGTTTTCGGTGTTTTTAGAGTTCCGTTACCTGAAAAGGAAAAAACGGACCCCTTAAAGGATCACTTCGTGAGTCATCGGTCTGTCCATCTGCCTGTCAAGACCTTTTTCTCGGGAATGCATGGAGGTATCAAGTTGAAATTAATTCCAAATATTAAGATCTGCAACGCCTTGAAGCTGTGAAAAAATCAACAGTCATTTATGTGGCAAATTTTTGCAAACGCAAGGGTATCGAAACTGGTTGAATCACTTAATCAAGTTACCCATCCAGTTGGATTTTTTCCTGTCCTCCGATCGGAACTCCGATTGGTAGGAGGGGCGGGAATATTTTTTCCCATATCTCCGATTTAATTCACTTACTTAATCATAAGTACAGCCAAGGCCATTATACTGTACTTTTGACCGATTGTCCGTGTAAAAACTTAATTAAAACTTACTACGGAACCCCGCGTGCGCGGGCCCGACTCACACTTGACCAGTTTTTTTATTTTGACGAAATATTGTATTACTAGTTGTTGCCTGCTCTGCCCGCGTGGATGTTGGTTATCACGACCAAACATAGCCTATGTCGTTTCTCAAGGTCTAACCCATCCCTATACCAAATTTCATCAAAATAGGTTCAGTGGCTTAGGCGTGAAAGCGTAAAATACAGACAGAGCTACTTTCACACTTATAATATTAGTATGGATTACTTTTACTCTCACGTCAGTTACAGTAAAATTTTGCCTTTTGTGCGCGAGGACAGATGCAAATTAGTCGCAATAATATAAATGATCGCGTTAGAAGGGCTCAACGATGCTCAACGGCTATAATCAGTCTTTCTACGTGATAAGCCACCAGACGGACGAGAAACGTGTCGAGAGTATTACCACGGTAATACTACGATCTTCTAATCACCATAGTCATTATAGTTAGTGATTGTGTGCCAATGGATAAACTCACAGTTGCAGAGTTGGTAACTGTTGAAAATTTTCAAAATTAGTAAGTTTATTTACAAAAGGCGACCTTTTATAAAAAAACTTACTATATTTGAAAATTTGGTGAAGGGGAGAGGGAAGTCAAATTGACGTGAGTCAATTTGACTTTCCTCTCCCTAAGTAACTAACCTAACCTGATGGCAGGCCAAAGGCAAAGTCTCGGAAAGAGGGTCACCATCGTAAACATGTGCTATGTAATGTATTTTTTTCGGATTTTAGTCTGTTCGAATACCGGGCGTGTCAAGTGAGTTTTCGAAAATCTTTGAATGCAGTTTTGTTTCTTTTTAAAAATAAAGGAATGTTTCCTTATCTCCAGTATTTCAAGTACTTCCACTCCAGGTGGCATGAAAATCTTCTACCCTGTATGCTTTAGGTCCAGATAGCACTGTACAATATTATTATGTTACAGTATATTATTATTGTTGTGTCTGACGCCAGCTTTAATTACATTATATAGATATATGTTCTGTGAAAAGTAGCTGTGTGATTAGAAGATGAATATATTGTGTTAGATTGAATCTAATAGTATCTAAGTTTTTGAAAATGGGAATTGTGAATTGCCTTCCAGATGAAAGTTTGGCTACGTACCCTTACGACCCACTAGTTTAGACCTTATAGATGAGGATGGTTTTCCCGCGCGACTACAATATGGGGTTCCTCAAGAAGGGCATTAGAAGGTTCCTGCAGGGTCGACAGCGAGTGTGACGTCACTGGTGTCGCACACGTCCTTAAGCCACGGTAACCACTTTCCATCAGGTGCACCGTGTGCTTATCGGCCATCTAGAGGTCGTATAGCTACGTAGTCAAAAGCTTAAGCAATATGTTGTCACCGGGAGTTGCCTGTCTTATATACAGAGTATAAATGTAAAGTTTTGTGATATAATCATATAATATAAATATATTTGGTTTAAAAAAAAAAAAAAAAAAAACAATGGTGCCACTCAGCTTGACGCCCTCATCAGAAGTGATTGCATATTACATAATAATGAACTCCCTGCTGTAGTTTTCTCAACGACTACAATATAGTTTTTCAAGAAGGGTGTTAGAAGGATGCTTCAGGGACGGCAGCGTCCATAGGCCGCGGTAACCACTTTCTATTAGGTAGGACGTGTGCTTGTCTGCCACCTAAGTGGTATGAAAAAAGATAATGTACTAAATAGAAATCCACTACAGTATATCCACTACAGTATATCTTACACGACTATTTTACTCTGCTTGCTCTATTACTTCTTGTCCTACAGCAAATACATTGTACGCAATATTCATGTAATGTATTGTGTATATTCCCGAATTCATTTTACATCAAAGTAAGTAACTGAAAGCTACATTAATTAATCAAATAAGTTGTACCGGTAAGGATGTAACTTTTCATTGCGCTCAGAACTCTTCATGAGTTGCAAATTTTTAATACATGTAACCACATGGAGTATCAACTTTTTGGAATTAGTCCATTAGGAATTTAGTCCATGAAAATATTTATAATGTTTCAGGAAAATATAAATCCATACGAATATTATAAACGCGAAAGGAACTCTGTCTGTCTGTATGTCTGTATGTTACGCTTTCACGCCTAAACCACTGAACCAGTTTTGATGAAATTTGGTATAGAGGTAGATTGGACCATGAGAAAGGACATAGGCTGTCATGGACATGTTTAGTCGCGGCAACCATCATCCACGCCAGCGGAGCCATGGGCAAAAGCTAATATTGAATAAATTATGCTAAAAGAAATGTAGTAAATATGTATGCCAAAAGAAGATTCAGTCTGTAGATTGTCTGCGATATGATGGTTCTACTTTTTAATAGGTATCAGATGATTCTAACTTACGCGAATCAAACATTTTTATCATAATTTTCATAACCCCTTATTTTATAACAGTAAACAAAAGATCAATTAGTCGCAATATTACAGGGATAGGAAATGACGTTTATGCCATCCGTTGTTATGCCGTTTTTAGAAACAAAATTATGACATAGAAAGTTCTGACAAAAAAGGTGGAAACATTACGTAATTTTCATTTAAAATAATTAAAGAAATAATGTACATTTAATAAATTTATTCCTCTAGAAACTGCTAAAGTACAACGGCTAAATATAACATAGCATTGTTAGTTAACCATTTTCTTTAAGGACAAAAGGTACCTGGTTTAATTAAGTATATTAAAGACACAAATTAGGGTCGGTAAAAAAGGGAAGTTATTTTACACACAAACAAATGACTGAGTTTAAATTTAAGTTATAGTATTTTGTTTCTTAATTAATATAGCGGCATTTTTTCGTGAAGCCAAGTCCTTTTTCCTTCGTTGAACTCGGCTGCTGTGTGATCTGTGCCCTCAAGAACCCATTTGGTTGTCAGTAGGCCTTCGACTCCTACAGGTCCTGTTATTAAATTGAGATATTTTACTTCATGTCATTATAAGCTAAAAAGTCAGCTTAAGATATTATTTTCAGGGGTTCTGATTTAATTAATTCATGTAAAAAAAGGAAATTTGTTAAATTGTTAAAAGAGAAAAAGTTATCACAGTTAAAGCTAAATATATCAGAAGTATTAATTCGATTGGATTGCGCATTCACGTTTTGAATTTGGGTCAACTATATTGTGATAATAGTAACAGGTTCGAAATCTTTAGAAGAAAGATAGGAAGAAGAAGAAAAGTCAATCTTCAATTTACCTCTGGCGTGTATCCTGGCAGTGGAAATGCCAACTTCGGCTCCAAGTCCAAAGCGAAATCCGTCAGCGAAACGCGATGACACGTTGTGGAACACACACGCGCTGTCTACCGTGTTTAGGAAGCGCTTTGCTGTACTATCTGTAAGGTTTTATACACTGTATTAGACATAGCTAAAGTATCAGTACCCATGTCTCTTTTCTATAAGGGTCCTAAACCGGAAAATCTAAAAGTGCCATAAATGAATTACTAGCTGTTGCCCGCAGCTCCACCCACGTAGAATTTAGATTTCAGATGAACATAATTTTCTTTGTTGTTGTTCCTTAACTATTTCAAAAGAAAAAATATGTACAGTAGGTTTTTTTGCACTAAAAATATTGTTACCAAAAGCTACAAACTACAAATACTATACTTAAAATAAATTATCGAACCGAGCTTATTAAATTAAGAACGGTAAAAGCACGGTAAAAAATTGCGTCAGTTCTTATTTTATAGTTTATATTTATTTTTAGTCACCCACCCATCCTACGATAGTAACTGATTTGACTATAAAATTGTAAGACATAACTAAATCTTTTTTCATACAAGTTACCTTATAACTTATCGTTTTGACTTTTAGTAAAAAGTAACTAATTTGTCTAGTCAGTAGAATACCCAATTGTGAAATTATAATAATGTAGAATCTGAATTAGAGCTTAATATAATTCAAGGTCTTCTTGGTATAATTAAGCTAGTAGAAATGAGCACAAATTGTTAAATTAACATTGTTAAAGATTGATGAAAGATGAAGAAAGACACCATTTAGATAAAACTGACATTATAACGCCACAATATGCGCGAGCATACATCGTAAACCTACAACTAAGCTGACTTGATTTACATGAATGACAGCGGACATTGTAGGCACTAATTACAAGTTAAAACATTTTTTCTGTTTGCAGTTATTATATTTTATCATAAGAATAATATAACTCACCATTTTCTGTGACAATGACGTCAGTATGGGAACTGCCAAACTTGTGAATATGATCTACTGCATCATCTATATCTTTTACAATCTCTATACAACATTCTAAGGCTCCATATTCGAACTTCATGCTTTTAGCTGTAGGTGGACCAAATGTCAGCTGGGTGGATAATTTTGGTCCAGCATGTATCTTGACTCCTTCCTTCTTCAACATGTTACTTATGTCATTGAACAAAGTGCCAGATACATGATCTTCATGAATAAGAAGAGTTTCCATTGCATTACATGCAGCTGGATAATCACATTTAGCATCACGAACAATCTTCAAAGCCTTGACAGGATCCGCATCTTTGTCAATGTACACATGACAGATACCTTCAGCGTGGCCTAATACTGGAATATGCTGCGATTGACTCTGAATACTTCTTACTAATTCGGAGGAACCACGAGGAATAATTAAGTCTATGTGTTTCTCCATACCCAGTAGGTCACTTATTTCTTCCCTAGTAGACACAAGAGAAATGGCATCTTCAGCACCGACTGTTTTAAGAGATTCTTTAACTAATTCAATAAGAGCTTTATTGGAATAAGCAGCTTCTTTTCCACCTTTTAGAAGGAGACCATTTCCTGATGCAATAGCTAGGGCAGCCACTTGTGGTAATGAGTCTGGCCTAGACTCAAATATTACTAAAAGTACACCAATTGGTACTGTCACTTGTTGTAGAGTCAAATTCTCTGCTAGTTTAGTTTTTCTTAATATCCTTCCTACATTTTCGTAACTGGTGTCAGCAATTTGTTTTAAACCAATAGATAAAGTTTTTAATTTGCTAGGGCTTAGTGATAATCTACTAAGTAGGGGTGAAGCAAGGCCGTCCCTTGTCGCCTTTTCCAAGTCTTTTGAATTAGCTTCAAGAATTAAATCTTGTTTGTCTACTAATTTATCCGCTAATGAATGTATGGCTGATGCTCTATCTATTGGAGATAATGCTTGAAGCACTCTGCTGCCAGTTCTTGCTAAAATTATAAGAATATTTTCAAAATATAAATATATAAAGAAATACACTTATTTTGTAGAATATGTTTACCTACATACCATTTTCAGCCAGAATATCAACTGCAGTAGATGAATTAGTGGTATAATCAGTGAAAAATGTGCCGATTCTTCTGCCACTTATTATAGTTTTGATAGCTTTTTCTTGTTTACCATTACAAATAACCACGCTGACGCCACGATCCATGGCCCATGTAGCTGCCTTAACTTTCCCATCCATTCCACCCGTACCAACCTTAAATCCGTTTTACTTTCATTAATAATCATCAATCTATAGTAATAATCTAACAAATATCTACCTTTCAATTAGAAAACTCGACTTACTTTGGATTTTTGTCCGAATTCTACTTGGTCCTTTTCTTTTGTAGTGTATGTGTGTAGCATTTTTGCATCGTCTTCCCATGGAGGCTTATTATAGATTCCATCGACATCCGACATCAAAATTAGTAGATCTGACTGGATCTCGGCAGCTAGCAGCGCTGATATACTATCATTGTCTTTGATACCCAATCCCTATATGACAGACAATATATTAAGTAGAGCTGGGAAGCGATGAACATTTTTGGAATCCCTGGTTCCTTGGCCTGTATTAAACCAGGCGACATAATCTATTAGATAATATCGGTTTTTAGGCTCTTGTTTTGTGGGGAAATGTGATCGTAAGCTTGAGTATTTAGTTCATACATTCCAAAGTTGTATTGCGAAGTTGTACCTAAGTCCTTAAAAATAGAAGTTGTCCTCTAACTATAGATCAGGTAAAATTATTTGTTGATTTTACAGTCTAGTTGGAAACTAAATATGAGCTGAATGTTCTGAAATTTTGTACTTGACACAAAATTATTAACTGTGCAATCCTTACCATTTTTCCTGTGCCCGGTACAACAGAATCATCATGACTATACATTGGTGGACTGACAGCATCGTTAGTGTTCAATATAGGTACTACATTCAAAGATATCAGTTCGGATAACGTGCAGAATAAGTTTTTCTTTGTCTCTTCATTGTAAAAATCTGCTTTTGTCACAAGAACCTGTGGAAACCATTGCAATTTTCTTTACAGATATATAAATGAATTGTGATTTAGCAACTGTAAGACTATCCGTCTTATTCTTTATCGTGCGTGAGTGTAGCTCCGAACTTTTATAAAAAACCTTGATTCTTGTTTCTCTTTCTTCATCCTAGCTTTCAAGCTTTCACCTCGGGGTCTGTGGTCCGCTTTTTCAGTCTAACTGCGAATTCCACAGTTGCCAAAATCAAGTTTTTGCTTTTTATTATTATGATAAACTCACCTGCGCAATTTTGACTTTGTATTGCGAGAACATGGCGTCATACATAGCCATAAGTTCTGACTGTCCTACGGCTGCCGCTGCTCTTGGATCTAGGATACTGCCTGCAGTCTGTGAGAAGTCGATAACTCAATTCTATTACCTCATAATTATTTAGTCATTTGCATCCAAAGAAACCATTTATAGTTACACTAGCTTTTGCCCGCGGCTCCGCCCGCGTGGATGTCGGTTATCGCGACCAAACATAGCCTATGTCCGTTCTCATGGTCTAATCTACCCCTATACCAAATTTCATCAAAATCGGTTCAGTGGTTTAGGCGTGAAAGCGTAACATACAGACAGACAGACAGACAGACAGACAGACAGACAGACAGACAGAGTTACTTTCGCATTTATAATATTAGTATGGATTTTTTTTATATATACACTCATACCAATGGAAATAGACACCAATGAAATATCTCAGCTCAGCTCAGCGCTAGAGCGGGAATCGATTCTCCGTCAAATGATCTACTGTCACGTCACACAAATTAGTATTTAAAATAACTCTATAAGCAATCACTGTTCACCTTATTAGCTGGTACTAACCACTCTAGTATGATCGTTCGAAGACAATGTCTCCCTCATCGAGAGGGACATAAGTAGTTCTTGCGTCAGTTTCTGTCTGCCAAACGCCACCGCTCCGCTTGATATCACAATGCATTCCCGCCCTTCATGATGGCACTCTGCTACCTGCACAACCAAAATAGTTAAGCGATAACAGTCCTGTATTAAAAAGTTGATAAAATTTAAAATCAAGCTAATTCCTGTTTGCTCGATGTATAGAACTCATTGGTTGCAAAAGTTCCATATGAAACTAGCTGGACTACTTTATTAAGTGAACCTTGTCAAGAAGATATACTTAATAACCTATTTATGCTTAGATAAAAACTAGATTTATATAAAAAAACAAAGATCAAAATAGGACTAGACTTAGAAAAAGGTCACAATTTAGCAGGAAATAAAGAAGAATAATGTATCTCATTTAAAGAATATTACAACCGAAGGTTACTGCTCCTCCTAAACCCTCCAACTAAGCTAAATTGCTTGTGCTAGGAGTGGGTTCAGGTTGGTAGTGTAATGGCCAGGATTCGAACCCGGGACCTCTCGATCGTAAGGCCGACTCCTTAACCATTAATCTAGCGACGCTTACGTTATGACATATTTGATTTTTAATTGATAAAAATATTTTTTGTGTACCTACACCAAAAACAATAAATGCTTTACGGCAATAGGCTCGCCCTCTATTACGTGTGACCGGTGTGACCGAAAATCACCTTTGGCTACACAATACAGGAATTTTAGGCGAGCTTTAGCCATTTTGATACGAAACGATTAGGTACGCGATCATCACATTTTCACGTGAAATTCGCTCCACACTCGTTAGGTGTCCTCATTCACGTCCACACGATGCGATCGTGCGACTAAAATATTTTTATATCTAATGGTAATACTAAAATATAGGAAGATTCCGTAATGAATTTGTATTGGGGTGATATTGGCACTTATTAACAGAGTTTCATTAAAATACAAGAATTAAACTGGACACAAGCACCTACCTCTTCGATAATTGAAGCTAATCTCCCTAAAGCCAAGCCATTCCCGTCTTCTCTAGTAATGACAGCGCTTCCAAGCTTAATGACAAGTCGTTTGGCATACTTGAACTGGGACCTGTCTGTGAATGTCCGTTGTTTCCGCTCAGCACTAGCTAGGTTTCGTTTGTCGACGTTGACACCCTGCAAAGAATTATTTTATAAAGCCCCGGATATAGAATGATAACGTAATTATAATGCAGAATTTAACTTTAATCGGATTCCGGAATTTAACTTTATAAAACGGTTTAGGTAAATTTCAGCTTACATGCACTGCACTTAAATAGGACTTAAGATTTGTATGTGAACTCGGCAATTAATTAGTGCAATATGGGCATTAATCGATACCCAAAACGATCTACCATCATATGGACATAGCTTTACCTGTTGTTGAACAAATATAATAGTGCAAAAGGTTCAAGGTAATAGTATAAATTTCACTATAAAAGTCTCAACTCTCGACGACTTAGACAACATTATATAACACGGTCTCTTTGCACAGAAATTGCAAAGCTCAAGTTTTACCTGATCACAGGTCATTTGGTGCTACTTTCTTACATAGAAAATAGGCTATTTGACTATTTTTTTTTGACTTTCGCAAAATGACCACTTTGTAATAATATAATGAACTGTAAAAGTAAAATGTTCGTACGACAAATAGTTTTCAAGATATTTGATTTTGAAATATTCATTTCGTCGCGCGCCGCCCGAAAAGGCTCCATACAAAATAGTACGAAATTTTGACGTCACGCTTCTGTAGCGCGTAGTGCAAATGTATGGAGTGCAAGAGAATAATATCGCGTTTATCTCGATCAATGTAGCGTTTACACGTAAATAGTTCATAATAAAAGTTATTTAAAATTCTATGAGGAATCTAAAAAGATATATATTTGAATTGAATTTGATTGTTTATATTTTGATTTTTTTTGGGAATTTTAACTAATGAAAAGTCATAGTTCCAGTTTAGTTATGCAATATTTTATTTTTCAAGGCATATTTTTTCAGAACAAGCTATCATATTAGGCAGTATTGAAAAGAATCGGCGACTTAGTCAAATAGCCTAATAACATTGCTATCAATTGGCCAAACAGACCCTAGACCAGTTGACATCGATATGCCAACGAATGCTTTAACACCTAAACTTTAATTTAAGTTGTAATAATAAATTCCTAAACAGTAATCCCCATTTTATTTTATTTTTAGTTTTCATAACTTAGTTAATAAGCAGTAAGCGGGGATGTATCTAAAAACCCAGTAAAAAATCCTAAACTAGAAAACAAATTCAGGGAACATCCTCATTAAACATATTTAATTACTGCCCTGGTTCTACACTGGTTCATATTCAATTTTAATAATTGCGAATATGGTTATGAATCTGTAGGTAGAGGGTAATATAACCATTAATGAACGCGGTATAAATAGGATACCAAATAAGGAATCATTACAAAGGATTAATTATATTGGTTTAATTATTTAATTTAATTATTACTGAATTAATTACATTTGTTGTCAATATTCGCATTGCACATGCGAGGTTCCGTTCTTCTTTTTGTCCTGTTTATTACGCTTACTCACTGGAGTGGCGCTGGCCCTGCTGGCCTCCCTCTCTCTTGGTTTTGTTTTTACTCTGCGATTGATGTGAGATATACCAAAGGCTTTTCAAGTCTACTGCTCATAAACTCCGCGTTTCCACGCGCGAAAATTCATATGAACAGACATTAAGACGCTTCGCTGGAGCCGTCCCGCTGCTGAGTACTTTCATCTTACTAAATAACAAATAATTTCCTGTGGCCAAATGTGTTGTACTGTCAATGTAATATGTTTTCTCGTATTGGTTGTTTTAAAACACGGTGTGTACATGTTGAGTTTTATTAAGTTAACTACTTAATTTATGTCTGAACTTCTTATTATAATTAATAATCTATTAGGTGGCGCGCACTTCATTTCAAAAGTCACGTCACCGCTTTGAGTGTTGTGTTCGATCTCGTCATGGAACATTGTACTATTATTATCAAGTACATGTTGCAGGCAACTAGCTGAATTAGCTGTTCAATCAACAGCATTTTGTTCGTTCAACTAGCAACCTGAATGATATTTAGCCGTAGTGTTTGTTGACTGCACATTTTACTAACTGGCTGGCTAATATTTACGCCATTTATTCAATAGGGTGACCTAAAAACTGGACAGAAAGTCATAGATAGGTTCATTGAGAGAAACAGCGTTATCCGGCTTTGATAGTTTAGGTTAGAAGGCTAATGCGTGAGCGGATCAGGCTAGGCAAATAATGAAACGTCATCGATCCAAGTCATTTGACTAGATGATTGATCAAATGGCTGAATCATTCAGGCTGCTACTGTTTAGTAAACTACTAAACTTGGACTGGGACTAGGTTGTTGATTAAATGATTAAGCTAGTTGGTTGCGACATAATTGTTGACCTGAGTCTGGTCTTATTTATGTCTGGTAATGATGTGCTTCTCCCAAGAAAGACAGAATATGATTATTTCCTTCTCCATGGTTTCTCCTTAGCGATACAGGTAACCTGTCCTGCGAAGAAGGTCACAAAAATACTTACGTCTATAGAAACTCCTTCCACAGAAAACCATCTCCTTTTTAAACTGGTACTTAATATATGAACCCCACTCGAACGGTACAGTAGAGATTTAAAACACATTTTTAAAAGTCACAATTTATTACACCAGTTGTTTTAATTTTGAAACTATTTATTATTTAACACACATTCACATTGTGTCTGTACGGCAACGAGAATGTGTGTGTACTAACCTACCTCTCGGTATGATAGTGTAAATTGCGGACACATTAACATCGCTGATAATAAATGATTACGAATACATGGTGTTTCAATTTTGTTCAATGCTGTAAGCATACATTCTAATCTCATAAGTCCTTACTGAAAATATTGCTATTACTGCAATTTTTAGTGAATGTTGAGTATTTTGCTTCTGTTTCAAGTGTTAGTGATTGTTTAAAATGGGCCATTGTTAGCTACGTATTGTTCTAAATGCAGTACAATCCCGGAGCCGTCAAATGCAGCTATGTATGAACAATGAGCATTTTGAAATAATCCACTAAGCCGTTGAGATAGGTAACGTAAGAAAAGAGAAATAATGTTTTGTGTTAACTTTGCTACATGTTACGTGTTATTATAAACATTACGTCCCAGAATGTGTTACTTATTAGCAATAATAACGAAATAATTGTAACGGTGTAAATTTATTTCTAATATCCACTGCATATTAGTTCTGGCTGGTATTGTTTCGTAAATTTAATGATGAAGTTTTGAATTCAAAATCAAATTCAAATATATTTTATTGCGATATACAGGTATACAAAGGTTTTACAGGAAATACATTTGGGTTCCACCATATTTCAGCAAAATTGGCATGCAATACATACATACTATGAATATAATGACAGAAATTCAACCATTATTATTTAAAATTATGAAACAATAGGTATGAAAATAGGTCTTGTTCAAAATGTACATGTCAGTATTTTCGTGCTCAACATAAAACACAAAAACATTAAACTTTAAATCGTAACGAAGGCCCGTATTCTAGAATGACACTCAGCCTGAATCTCGATTTATCAGAGGACAGATTGTATAGGCAATATGTTAAACTATCAAGCTGTCTATACGATCTGTCGGATAAATCAAATAAATCGCGATTCAGGCCGAATGCCATTCTAGAATACGGGCCTAAGACTCTTTTAAGTACTTTTTGCTACAGGTACCTCATAGTTTCAGATTTGGTTATGCACTCATGCCCAACAGAAGAAATCACCCTGTGTTTAACAACTGAGGTTAACATTTGTTTGTTTTATACGAGACCACTTCTTAATTTCTCTCCTGTCAACCACCTGAACTACTGAATAGCCTCCGTTGGAATTACTATCACGTTGAGCTAAGGCCCATTTAGAAGGGGAGAGTTCCTCGCTTGCAAGATACGACTATCGAAAGAATAAAAAAAATTGCTTCGTATAAGCATTCGTACAAACAAAAGCCACTCGCTCTTCTACTTTGTCGACAATTGCTTTGCAATTGTATATTGATAGTGTCCGTCTAAACATAATAAAATTTTAAAGCTATAATCGTATTTTGACATAAGGCGATATATCACGAATCTTGTGTGATACTTAGGGACATTGGTGGAATTGATGCTCAAAGCACAGAGCCATTCAACAACAATTGAAATTGAATCTTGTAAGAAATAATCGTAGGTGAGAATTTTGTGTTTGCCTTCATGTAAACACTTTGATAAGATAATCACCAGCATTAATCGCCATACATTAATGTTGGTGATTTCTTGAACCCAAACGTGCGAGAAACTATCCCCGTCTAAATAGGCCTTCGCGACGTATTAGTTCCTTTAAAATCAGCTCTTACAGCGGGTAATAACTTTGTTGACGAAACGACGAAGAAATTAGTTGTTTATTCAACAAGAATAAACAACTAATTTCTTTTTTGGTTCATTAACGCACAAGGTTTAATATATAGCTATAAGCTATGTTGTGTTTCCTAAAGAATGTAAGCATTTCAACGATTCAAACAAGGCCATAAATAAATAAGATAAACTTTTATTATGACTAAGTCACAAATGAGGACACCATTTCATGATATCAACATCCTTTTGAAATAGCTGTATCACTTTGAAATTTCGTAAACAGTTTAGAGTCGAGTCGCCTTTAGACTAAATACGCGACACCAGAAATATGAATTAAGGTAAGGGACGAAACACGACTTTTCAGAAAAAAAAATTTCATTTCAATTCATTTCAATCATTTCAATTTCAAAAAATAATTTATTTTTACAAATTTATCTTTGACTTTTTGTCGCCTTCTCTGATCTTAATGGACTCTATGACAAAGTTTCTTAGGATTTCCTCCTTTTTAAAACCATATGAGAAAAATTTCATAATGTTACTGTGTTTAAAAAATAGCACATCTTACCTTAAAATAGAGCACATTATTGTCCTTTATGGTACTTATTAGTAGGTAATTATTAATGAAAAAAATGAATTGTTTTTTACCTTACTGTATTTTTCTATGCGATATTAAAGTTAGTTACAAGAAAAAAGAGAAAATATTAAGGTATAAGGTCCTATTATCATTTTTTTGGCAAAAAATTGTCTCAGTAACTCCAAAAATGTGGGTAAACTCTAAGGCATTTTTTTATCGATAGAGAAATTTCAAGTATATCAAACGATAAAACAATAAATATAGAACGCGAGATTCCAAATCCAACGATATAATAAGAACTCATTTTCACCAAAATGTCGCTTACCTTAATTCATACTTCTGGTGTCGTACGTAGGGATAGTCGATATGTAACGGTTTTAGATGAGGCCCTCAAAATTATTAGATATATTATTGTATCACTACACAAATAATACAGTCAGCCTCAGATCAATCTTGTACAGCAAAGTACTCAAAAAGATCTTAAAACTAAGGTATTAAGAGCGAATCAAACTGTTTTATTGATTTAAATTGTATTATTGTCCAAACTATAATAAATGTTATATCGCAAAATAATGACTAAACTAAAATATCCCAACAATCGGTCAACAGGAAGGCGGGAAGACCAATGAATTAAAATCATTATGAGCACTTTGTTCATCAACATCTTTCTGATGCTGACTGTACACACATGTACTCTGTATAAACTTATGTCGTAATAATAATTTATATCACTGTCAATTTCACAGTAATATTGGCAAACGTTCTGATACAAACATATTAGAACATGTACCAATACACCTTGTGAATTGGACCTCAAGTAGGTATTCAATTTGATTTCATGTACGAGTATTATACAAACGTATGTGTATCCAGACTGGTCCTTCTGTGATGCTTAGATACTTATATAATCACTTGATATCAGACGTAAGTAAAGTATTTACATAAGTCTTCCCGCGCCGCGTGGTTCCCGGCAGAGTAGATCTTTGGCCACCCTATCTCTTCCCATGCGGTGTCGTACAAGGTGACTAAGGGTTAGGACAATTTAGCATCAGACCAATATATATAGCCCAGACTCAGCCGCAGATGAGTGGTTTGAGTCAACAATAATGCGCGGATTATGGTAATAGGCTCACCCCCCATTACGTTGAACCGAATACAAGGATTGGTGAAAGGTGGGTGTTAATTCACCTCTGCCTTACCCTTCGGGGATAAAGGTGTGATATTATGTATTTAAAATGTGAGGGATCTGTCAACGGCTGTCAACCAGAGTGGACGTGTTGTGTAGATTCTGCAAATTTTATTCATTTATAGCTACTGGGACTGCACTTTAAAGTGATTAATGGCGTAAATCGGACAATGGAAACCATGAAAAGTGCGTATACACATCACAATTTGTGAAATTGTAAGTGTTCGTTTACCAAATACGCCGAATATACCAAGTCACAAACTGTACAGGTACCCTCAACTTTTTATTATTCCAAACGCCTATATAAATTATAAGGGCAATACGCACGGCGCTGTTACTTAACGCCTACGCTTCTGATCACAGCAACACACAACATACAGAGTTGTGCTGCAAAACACGCATTATTACAATCAATTTGCGGTGGTGTATTTCATGAGCGAAGAGCGTTTTTATCCGCAAATTCTATCTGGTGAATGTTGAGTATGTCATCAGAAAAGGAAGTAAGAAAGGCGAGATCAACGCCGAAAATTGATAATATAGCTGCGATTGAAGATTTAATAAAGAAATATATTTCACCACTCTCGGGTGACATCCAAAACTTAGCAAACAAATTAGAAACGATTGATTCATACGTGAAGAAAATATCAGAACAAGAGAAAGAAATAGAAAATTTGAAAATAAAGATAAACCGTTTAGAAGAACTAGTAGAAATCCAAGCGGAAGAGAAAGTGAAGAACGAAATCGAATTGATAGGAATTCCTGAAAAGCCGAATGAGAGCAAACTACACCTAGCTATCGCCGTCTGCCAGAAGATTGGAGTGTCAGTTACCGAGTCTGATGTCGACGAAGTTTTCAGGACTGGTTCAAAGAAGATTACTGACAAACCAGAAGATCACGTACGGCCTCTAGTTGTGCGCCTGAGCAGGAAAGCCAAAAGAGACGAAATCATCAAAGCTGGGAAGTCAAGGAGGAACATAACAACATCGGATATCGTGGCTGGAACGTTGAAAACCGTGTATATCAACGAAAGACTTACCCCTTTTAAGCGACTTCTTTTTCGTGAAGCAAGACTGAGAACGAAAACCTACGGACACCGTTTCTGCTGGATATCAAACGGGCAAGTGCTGATCCGAGAGGCAGAAAAGAAACCAGCGCAACTCATTCGAAGTCTTGCGGACTTAGATCGTAAGGTGGGAGCGGCTATACAAGTAACCTCACTACCATAACCTACCACCAACGCACACTATATAACTTCTTTTAATTCACAATATTTAGAATATTTATTTACGTATTTAATATTTACAGTTATATCCAGTATATATATATATATGGTATTTAATGATATTCTAGAAGATATTGATAATGTTCTCAAAACTAATTGTATATCACTTGAATCATTGGAAGAATGCGGGATTAAACTCCAAATTTGTAAAAATAAAAAAATTCTCACTTATAATATCCAAAGTCTAAATCATAACTATGAGCAACTACTAGTGATGTTAAGACGCATAAAAATTGACATAGATGTTTTGATATTGACGGAGTGCCATCTTCAATCTTGTGAAAGTATCCCTCAAATCGATGGCTTTAACTCATTTTTTACTAAGCATACTCTAAACAAGAATGGGGGTGTAGTCATATACGTAAACTCTGTTTGGGATGCCTCTTTTTATGAACCAATATTCGAGGAGGCGGAAGCCCTCGTTGTGAAAGCTGGAAGAGAATTCACTGTTCTGGGAATATATAGATCTCCATCGTTTAAGAATATTGAATCTTTTTTGAATGATCTTGACACAGAACTTCAGAACCTCAGTAGAGACCCATGTCTTATTGTTGGAGGGGACATCAACATTAACATCTTCCCAGATATGGATCCAAGAGCATCGGAATACTTATGCTTGATGGCTGAGCATAATCTGGTGGCCACTATTGACATTCCAACGCGTGTTTCTACAATATCATCTTGTATCGACCACATATTTATCCGTCCTCAGTTTAAGTTTGAGGGTATAGTCTGTAAAGTGGCAACTACCGATCACTACTTGGTCCTGACAGGCATAGAAACTAAATCAAAGGTAAATAATAACAGCAATACCTCACGCCATTATACATGTGTCAATTATGACAAAATTGAAAGAGATTTGTCAGCACACGACTGGTCCAATGTTCTGAATCAAACCTCAGTTCAAGTTGCCACTGGGAACTTTATGAGAGTTCTCAACAACATAATAGAGGCAAACAAAGAAATTAAAACAAAACCGCGTAGCCGGTATAATTTGAAACCTTGGATCACGCCTGGACTGATAAAGTGTATGAGGCATAGAGACAGATTGCACAACCAAACCCGACTCGATCCCAAAAACGAGATCCTTTTAATTACTTATAAGAGGTACCGAAACTATTGCTCAAACCTCCTACGTAGTCTTAAAAGAGAATACGATAGATGTCAACTTGAGGAAAATAAAGCTAACCCTAAAAGACTCTGGGAATCAATAAGAAAAATTAGTAATACTAATACAGTAAGAGGTGCTCCGATAGAGCTAACTAAAATTGCAAATACGCCTAATGAGTCTCTAACTGAGTGTAATCAATATTTTGCGTCAATTGGCGAAAAACTGTCGCAATTGATTTTGGAAGAGTTGGGTGGCGATGAATCTTCTCTAGCCTCGAAAATAAAGGCAAATAATAACCTGGTAGACTCCTTCTTTTTAAAACCCACCGATGAAAATGAAGTAAATAACCTTATAAAAAGTTTACGCGTTGACTCAGCCGCAGGTCTTGATTCTATCGGAAACCGCCTCATTAAAGGCGTAGGAATCTATATAAAACAGCCCCTGTCTTACATTTTCAATCTGAGCATGACAACGGGGGAGTTCCCCAACGCCTGGAAAACCGCCGTTGTCACTCCAATTCATAAATGCGGCCCTAAGGATATTCCAGACAACTATAGGCCTATCTCTCTGTTAGGAACATTCTCCAAGCTATTAGAAAAGACTGTAGATGTACGATTGAGAGACTACCTTGAAAGAAAAAACCTTCTCAGTGACATACAGTTTGGCTTCAGGAATGGTAGGTCAACAGTAGATGCAGTGGGGGCTCTTACAGATCGGGTAGTTGAGCATTTGGACGGGAGCAAACCTTGTTTGGGTGTCTTTCTCGACCTGAGAAAGGCATTCGACACCATTTCCAGAAAAATCCTCATAAAAAAACTTGAAGCTTTCTACGGCATTCGTGGGATTGCTCTCAGTTGGTTCGAGTCATACCTCAAAAATAGGCAGCAATGTGTCAGGATAGGTAGCTACTTCAGTGACCTTGCCAGGTGTGATTTTGGAGTCCCACAAGGCAGTATTCTCGGCCCAACCCTGTTCATACTCTATCTGAATGATATAAGCTCAGCTGGCCTAAGTAACGCAAACATATATTGCTACGCAGATGATACTGCAGTGGTTTTCTCGGGCAACGCTTGGCAAGAGACAAAACGGAATGCAGAACAAGGCATGAAGCTCCTTTACAGATGGTTGAATCAAAATCTTCTATCACTTAACATTGAGAAAACACAGTTAATAACTTTCTGTAAAACTAAAGCATCAGCGCCTAAAACCGATATGAATCTTGTTCTTCGAGAATGTTCCTACCAGTGTAAAGCGTCAAATAAATGTTCATGTGAAATAGTCAAACAAGCTAAGTCTATCAAATATTTAGGAGTAGTACTGGATGAGAATTTAACTTACAAAAACCATATTCACCAATTGTCCGGCAAAGTTAGAAAAATAATATATATGATGAGGAAATTACGAAACACCGCGGAAAGAAGTTTGCTGAGGCAAGTATATCTGGCTGTATGTGAACCTCTCATCACATACTGCCTTCCTGTATGGGGAGGGTCAGCTAAATTAATATTAATAGAAATAGAGAGAGCCCAACGAGCTGTGCTTAAGGTTATGCTCGGTAAGCCTCGCCGATATCGAACTGACATACTATACAAAGACTGGAACGTCCTCAGTGTAAGAAAGCTATACATTAAGCATGCAATTCTAACAGTACATCAGAAATTAACAATTTCTAATAAATATAATGAAGGTAGAACTAGGAGAGTGTACAAAGCTACAATACATAGTGTTAATACCGCATTTGCTCAAAAACAAAAGGAACACTTATTTCCCTTCATTCATAACAAATTTGTCAAAATACATTCCCTAAAAGACATCAGTATGTTTGATGCTAAGCATTTGATAGTTAAGTATTTAGCCAAACTGAACTACAAGCAGAGTGAAGCTATTTTGACTAAGTCCATGTAGACTTGCCAGATGCACGTGCGTGTATGTATATGCGCATATGCGTTTGAACCATGAATGTGTTTATATTACAACATTAGCCAGTGTTATGACCTTGAAACATATTATGGATGAGATCATGAGACATGCATTTGATAGGAGATTGAACCATGCGCCTTGTCAATGTAATATATTTATATGTGTATTGTAATATTTTATTCATTTATGTTCTTTATTGTTTATATTATTTATAGATTATTATTTATGAGAGTTTAGAAACATTGAGTCCCTATTCCCACCCGAATAATATATATATATACATATATATAAGTATGTATGTATATATACAAATATTAGCTGGTTTTGTACATGCGCTTTACATGCTCAACTCAATCTGAATCCTTCTATATTTTGTTGTCCATTGACGTATGTATAATATTTACAATCAACTTTACGGTTATCTGGCACCTAATTTCCGTTCTGAAAATTTAATATAATATTAATCTGGACATTCGGGAAATTGACCGGTAATAGACCGAAAAAAAGTTATGGGCCACTTGTTTGAAGTTACTGGAAGAGACATATATAATTGCTTTTTTGATCATGAATGAAAAAATATTTTATAGGCTATTAAACATTCCATACTAAACATAATGATAGCGAGGATTTATTTGTTTATTCCCTTGCTCATTAAGTACATCTATGTGTCAAAGTCTATATATACTTCGATGACCTAATGAAACGCTACATGTAAAACGCATTCGACCTAAATTTCAATTTAAAAAAATCACACTCTAAAAAGTAACAAACAAGAAAATATCAAGGATAGCCATGGTCGTATGCCACTTTTCCCTAGAATATATTGTTTTGTTAGAGTAAGTGGCATACGACCACGGCTATCCTTGTGATTGTGATTTTTCAGTAGTCGGGTTTTAGTTATAAACTTTATTTTTTATTTATATTATTTTGGGGCAAGGTAAAGCTAATTAATAATTTATACATATTTGAAATGTGCTTTTTAAGCGCTTTCATTTGATACCAAACGGCATATTTATCTCAAATTTATTTTTTAACACAGTACCTATAGAGCGCACAGAAGACACACAAGATTGAGTGACACGTCATATAGCCTATAACCATCGGACGATAAAGCTGCTTGTAACGATACCTCATTTGTCCAGTTCTAATAAGTAATTGAGGAGCTATGAGGGAACAAATGAACATACATACATACATAGCCTGTCAAAATCATAACCCTCCTTTTGGCTTCGCCGTAGTCGGGTAAAAACTGAAATTACTTTAGACCTTATGCACTTAATTTAAGATGGTTCAGTTGCTATTAAACATTCTGAACAAGACTAAAGCTTGTAAAAATATTCAGTCTTGTCAAAAGTATGTAAACGATAACGTCAAGTATTTCGAAATTCTTTTTTGATGGTCTCTTTGAAGTCTACATTTAATATTCCAAATATAATGAAGGTTAAAATTTCAATCGACTGTATTTTAATACCTAGGACCATTGATTTATATTGTAGTACTAGTTTATGAAAAATAAATTCAAATAATAATTTGAGGTACCTAACTCGATACTAGTTTCGAAGTACCGAGATGACGGATGAGTTATTTGGAGTAACTCTGTTTGTCTGTTATGCTTTAACGCCTAAGCCATTGAACGGATTTTGATGAAATTTGGTACAGTCAGCATCAGAAAGATGTTGACAAATAAAGTGCTCAAAAAGATCTTAATTTAGTTTTTTTGTCAGTTGACAGATTGTTCTGATATTTCGTACACAACTTTAGTTTAGACAATAATACCATATAAATCAATAAAACCGTTTGATTTGTTCTTAATCTGAGAGTTTTAATATCATTTTGAGATTTCGTCGTCAAGATATTTATGACGCTGACTACATAGGTAGATTAGACATTTTAAAGACCGTGGCAATATATAAATAGGTTATTATACCTATTTGATAACTAACATCCACGCGGGTGGAACCGTGCTTCAACTAGTTTTATATAATCCGGTCTGACCAACTTCAACTCCAACTTCAATTTCAACGACTGAACGATAAAGTTTTCCTATAATGAGATATGGTAAATCATGGTGACGAAGGTTACCGTAAAAACTTGTTACATTACACAAAGAAAGTTACATATACTTTTTAAACTTGTCGTATGTCGTACAGTCCGGGGAATAAACTAATATGATAGTTTTCGAAAAAAAAATGTTTAAACTACTTATTATTGTGTAGGTACTTTATTATCGTGCGAAAATTCCCCACGGAGCCGGTGGAGGCGGTTATGTCTGACTCGAACCGACCAAAACGCACGCCGTCTTGGGTCCTTGGTTGTTGGAGGTGAGATTGCCAAAAGCATATCTCTCGCACCCCGGCAGACCCAGGACCATCTCTTTCGAGACGGCCCCCTTCGGGTTGTGGGGACCTTAGTGTCCCCATCTAGCCCCGGGTACGGGGAGGCTAGGGTGACAGGTGGTTCCACCGGTCACCCCCAGGCCAGCGCTCATGAGGGACGGAGGTCGTTCTGCAACCTATTATTGTGTAGGTATAGTTCCCCGTGGAGTAGAATAGGGCCACTCAATCTGTTCCCATGGGTGTCGTAAAAGCCAACTAGGGCTAGCCAGACCAGAGTTCTCCATCCGACAGTATGTAACCATACCTACAGCCCATCACAAAATGCTCCCTCGACCGCAATAGGCTCGGCTCACGAACGCGATCGAAAATTATATTCTTGGCGGAATGTGGGTGCTAATTCACATTTGTTTACCCCTTTGGGGATGTTTATAGGTATGTTTATTTTATTTTATTTTATTTTACAATTTTAGGGAAACTTACAGCTAAAAAAGGTTCAATATTATATAATAAAAATTTCTTATCTTTAAATTATCTTGGTATTCCCCCCTTCCTGTTGTCTGATTGTTCCGATATTTGGTTCGGGCCTTAATACCTTAAAACTGACAATACAATTTAAATAAATGAAACAGTTTGGTGTTAACATCATTAGATGTTAGATATTTTGAGTATTTTGCTAAAGTAAAAAAGCCAACGAAGCGAGAGAAAAAAGGTAAACAAAGTTTCAGCGGCTCTAAACATTTTTATTTGAAAATTATTACGTATGCACTTCAAACTCATTCCAGACAGGAATTAAATTGCTGATAAAATGGCGGATCTGACAGTTTAGAACCGCTGTGCTGACGGCTTTCCTGTACTACGAAACACGCAACGACAGCTGTCGCTCGGCCATTATCGCGTACGGTGTGACATGTGCGACAAGGACAGAGAAATAATCGCTAGTTACCGCAACATAACTCAGTAATGGTCGCTTTGTTTACCTTTTTTCTCTCGTCTCGTTGGCTTTAGTCATCATCGATCTGATGCTGACTGTACATTCAAGATATAAGGAAATGTAGGAACATTAATAAATTATACCTACTTATAGTATTAGAAAGTACGTTCAGAAAATTATTATTTAGACAAGAATTATTAATTCTCAAGCGTGTATATATAATTAATGTCATTAACAATTTGCGAGCACAGAATTATTGAAATAACAAACTTTCTACCTTAATTATTTCAAAGTTACAACAGTAAAAATAATCATAAGTACTAAACCACGGAATGGTATCAAGGTTAAGGTACTTCTCATCCTGAAAAATATGATAATTAATAAAGCCTGAGGCATAGAGATTAGTTTCAATAAAAATGCAATTATAGCACATTATATGCAAGCTCATTTGGTAGGGAAATATAATAGTCGTGGGTTCAAATCCTACTTCAGCATTTCATTTTTCCCGATGTAAGTATTCGAATTTTAAAGTTAGCATAATAAATGCTATGAAATTAAATTAAAATTCATTTATTTCAGGTATCACAAAACTCATATTAATACAGAATTATATTGTAACTTGATATTGAAATGTCAGAAAAAAATGTTTTGTTTACAAATATCAATAATAATTAATTTAAATTTGGATTAACTAGAATACAAATAAGAAAATTAGATTACAATAATTAATAATTTTTTAATTCAATAAATTTAACGGATATGGTTCAAAAGATTACAGATAAATGGAATAGATGATCAGTCAGTCATTAGGTAAAAAACATTAGATATCAGTCAATACAATTTAGGGATTCTTGTCAACTTACAGTTGCCTTTCCACCCGGCACTGCAGGACATGTCTCTGATAGCAGGGCCTGATGTAAGGGCAATTCAGCCTATCGGCAATCATTGCCAGAAAATGTTGGAGCTATCCCGTTCCCTGCACACCAGAGAGCTCTTTTGCGCATACACGCGTGAAAGCAGTCGGTGTTCGCCGCCGCAAACATACCCGATGCGTTGCAGGCTCGAGGTAGCCCCACCATCACCCTAAATGCATTATTAAATTGGACACGGAGGGCACTGCATGCTATAAAAAACATTTAAATGTGTGTGTACGGGAGCCCCACCAAGATCTCTGGCTCGAAGGCTATCTCACTTATTAGTCAGTACACTACTAATTAAAAGACTAGACTCAGGCGCAGGCTTCCTCTTGCATTTGATGACAGATGGCCATCTCTTCCCCATAATGCTAAGAGAAGCCAAATCCAGAGAAAGAGTAGGAGAACGAACTCCCGAACTAATTAGTAAACATAAAATATATGCGTTGGTTCCCGGTGGACTAGAATAAGACCACCAGATCTTCCTGTGGGTGTTGTAAAAGATGACTTAGGGATAGGGCTGTTCTCTATCCGACAGTAAACATATAGCCCAAGACAAAGTGCCCGCTAGACGGCATTAGGCTCCCCCCTTATTACGTGGGTCTGAAAATCATTTTTGGTGAGCCGTGCTAATACACCTCTGCCTCCCTTTCAGGATATACAGGCGTGAGTATATAATATATGTATGTAAAATTGATACAATTGGGTATTTTACTGACTAGTCAAATTACTTACATTTTTACTAAACGTCAAAACGATAAGTTAGAAGTAACTTGTATGAAAGAAGATTTAGTGACGTTATAAGATTTAATAGTCAAATCAGTTACTATTATAGGTTGGGTGGATGTTTAAAAATAAATGAAAATTTTAAAATAAGAACCGACGCAATTTTTACCGTTCTTTGATCATTCTTAATTTAATAAGCTCGGTTAGATATTTATTTTAACTATAGGCACAGAATAGATAATAGTCTATAGGATAATACCCAATTCTGTACATTTTTATGATAACAGCCGAAAGAAACAAACCATTCCGATAAGTTATGATGAACAACTCAAGAGGTTAGCACCATATTTCAGATAATAAGTCCCCATAATAGATTCACACGCCACAATAAAACATCTTATTTTCGCACAACAGCTATAAATCTATCGAACCAATGCCTTCTCAATATTTATAAGCTGATAAGGAACACCACATAACCAAATCCGTAACATTAGATAAAGAAACTTCGCTCGTTGGAGCACAAACAAGGATAATAATTTTTTTTTTTTTTTTTTTTTTTATACTGGACACGTCAATTTGACTTCACCTCGCCTGATGTTAAGCTAAAGGCAAAGTCTCGGAAAGAGGGTCACCATCGTAAACATTTACCATGTTAACAGTGGTGGCACTCAGCTTGACGGCCTCATTAGATGCCTTTTCACGCCCCGCTTAAAGGACCCAGGACTGTAGGAAGAAGGAAACACGTGAACTGGCAGGGAATTCCAGGCCTTAGTGGTGCGGCATAGGAATGAATCACTGAAACGCTTGGTTCTAGCAGGTATACTCTGCACCGTAAATGGATGACATCTTAGCCCTGCACGTGTCGTCCTGTGAAGGAAAGGGGAGGGTGGGACTAATTGGAAGAGCTCGTCAGAACATTCACCATGGTAGAGACGGTAGAAAACTGCCAAAGACGCAACATCTCTACGCATCTGCAAAGGCTCGAGGGTGTTCGTGACCTCAGGATCCCCAATAATGCGGACCGCACGTCGCTGCAACCTGTCGAGAGCATCTAATAAGTACTTTGCGGAGCCGTCCCAGAGATGTGAGCAGTATTCCACGCAGGAACGAATTTGGGTCTTATATAGAAGACACCGCTGCTCCGGCGTGAAAAAACGTCTCACTCTGTTCAGGACTCCGAGTTTACGCGAGGCTGATTTGATGATACTCTCGATATAGTTTTTGTTATTCAGTTTGCAGCGAACATCCATACCGAGGATAGTGAGGTGATCCTGCAGTGGCAGTGGTGTGCTCTGAAGAGTGGGAAGGGGAAGGAAAGGAGATACCTTTGCTGTAAACGCACATGCCTGGGTCTTCTTGGCATTGAACTCGACCAGGTTTCTAGCGCCCCATTGAGAAATGTGGTCCAGGATCCGGTCCAGGTCAGTGACAAGAAGCTGCCTTTTTTCCGCGATATCAGACTGCTTGGCCGCAGGATGTGCGTAATAACTCCCATGTAAGGTGCTGTCGTCTGCATAGCAGTGAATGTTTCCGTTACAGAGCATGTCATTGATATGCAGAAGAAAGAGAGTGGGAGATAAGACGGAACCCTGCGGCACGCCAGCATTTACCTGCAAGAACTCCGAAGCTCGTCCATCACAAAGGACGCGAATACGGCGCCCCTGCAGGAAGCTTGCAACCCAGTCACACAGTCTAGGAGGCAGGCCGAAGGCTGGTAGCTTGGAAAGAAGCGATTTGTGCCATACCCTATCGAAAGCTTTGGCGATGTCAAGACTAATTGCCAGTGACTCACCGTGCTTCTCCATAGCCTCACCCCAAAGGTGGGTCATGTACGCCAGAAGATCACCCGTTGACCGTTTCGGTCTGAAACCGTATTGCCGGTCACTAAGCAAGGAGTGATCCTCTAGGTGGCGCATGAGCTGTGTGTTAATTATGTGCTCGAACACCTTGCACAGCACTGAGGTGACGGCTATGGGTCGATAGTTGGCTGGGTCCGAGCGATCCCCCTTCTTGGGGATCGGCTGGACATTCGCCTCCTTCCAAGCCGAAGGCACTGTACCCGAACTGTAGGACAGTCGGTACAGTCGCGTTAGCATAGGAGATAACTCCGCTGCACATTTTTTAAGTACGACCGCTGGAATACCATCAGGACCACTGGCTTTCCGGACATCGAGTGATTGCAGTACTGCACGGACATCGCGTTGCCTGATACGTATATCAGGCATTGCGTGGTCACCAGTGGGCATTGTCCGTGGTTGCATACCACAATCATCGACTCGGGAGTTGGCCGCGAAGAGATTGACCAGCAAATTTGCTTTCTCTTGCGGCTCATGGGCCAGAGATCCATCGGGATTGCTCAGCGGGGGCAGCGAGGGCTGGCAGAAGTTGGCTTGCACGGCTTTGGCCAGTTGCCAGTAGCCACGGCTACCCGTGGGATGCGCCATTAGCTCTTGGCCCAGCCGTGCTATGCGCTGGGCATCCGCTCTGACGCATGCCCTCTTGCAGACCTTTGTGGCTCTGTTGTACGCCGCCTTGAAGTGACCCACGTTGGGATCGCGCGTGGCGCGCGCCCGCACCCAGGCGCGGTACGCAAACTGTTTATGCTCAACAGCCTCCGCGCACTCGAGCCCGAACCACGGACGCGCTCCGCGGACTCCGGTGACATCGGTGTATGGGATATAGTATTCCATACCTAGACCGATCTCACCGGCGACGGCAGTAGCGCTCTCAGATGGGTTCTTACCCTCAAAGCAGCGTTCAACCCACGGGATGGACGCATAATAGTCGCGCAATCCATCCCAGTCCGCTGACGAGTAGTGCCATAGACGCCTCTTCCCCTGCACGGGTCGTGGGGGCGCTACAATGGGCACGGTGGAGCGGACCAGACAGTGGTCGGAGTTACCTAAAGCAGCACTCACCGAGACACTGTACTGGTCCGGGCGACTCGTCAACAGAAGGTCTAGCAGAGAGGGCTCTAGGCCGGACTCTCTTGGTATCCTCGTGACCTTGTGCACCAATTGAGTCAAGTCATGCGCCAGGGCAAATGCGTGAGTGGCTCTTCCCGCATGGTTTGTTATGGCGGAGCCCAACCAGATCTTGTGGTGGGCGTTAAAGTCCCCCAAAAACACCAATTCGGCGTTCGGAAACCGCTCCTGCGCATCATCTGCCGCCTGACTCAGGTATTCAAAGAGTCGAGTTACCTCTGCATCTCCCGTATGGGAGCGGTAAAGGCACACATAGATCTGACTCGCGGAGCCATGGTCTACGTGTACCCACAGGATGGAGAAGGATGGGTCCTCTAGACAGCGCAAACGGCGACAGCAAATATCCGCCCTAACAAACACGCACACCCCGGCTTTTGCTCGGAAATTTTCCTCGATAACATAGCCGGGGTAAAGCAGGTAGGTCGTGTCGTCAGGGCGGCGTATTTGTGTCTCCGTCAGAAACAGCATTGCTGGTTTCGCCGTCTCCAGGTGATGGTGGACGGCGTTGAGGTTTGTATGGAGCCCACAGATGTTCGTGGACTCCACCTCAAATAGTCGTGTTGTGGGAGACTCCTTAGCCGCTGTTCTGACTCTATCTTTTTGGTGCGCTGTCATGGTAAATGGAAAGGAATGGATGGGAAGGCGTGAAAAAGAGGTGATTGTCGCCGCAGCACCGTGTGACAATACATGGGACATTAGTTTTGTCTATGATTGTGACGGCATGACGAGAGCCGACGCGCCGAACGGAAGGGCCCCCGTACCCCCCCGAATATGGTCGCCGGGCTCCCATCCGGTCGCCAACCGGCACGACGAGCCATATCGGGATTATGCGCGACCTGGTGGGGCAGCCTCCCAGGGTGGTTAGTCCCAGTTGGGCCCCTGTACTATGCCGCGGGCGGCCAGCGGCACCACCGTTTCTACAGGTCTCCCTATTCGGCGCGGCGCAATGTAGTAGGTTATAAGATGTCGTTCTCTTCTATTAGCCTGTCTGGTGTAGCGGTAGTGAACGCGACTGCTACGCAGGATGGGCGGGTTCGATCCCCGCTCAGCGTAAATATTTGTATGCATGAATATGGCTATTGGCATTGATCTACGTGTTTCTATGTATAATAATTTATGTATTTACAAAAAAAATATCTTTTATCTTCATTCTAGATTCCATAACACAAGCTAATTAAGCCTTGGCTCTATATAGCGTTGTGTAGAATGATGTGGAATATTTATTTATTTGATTATTAGAGTGATGCATAATAATGGTGAAATGAAACAAATAATTATATCAGTTTTTGTACAGTTATAGTTCTTTAAAATTGCTTTTGAAATTTTGTTGAAATAAAACAAATAGAGCGAGAAGCGATCTTAATAGTGCGATTCATAATAAGCTCGCCTATTAATGACTCAAGATAGCGCGGCAGCGTGCAGTTTTAGTCGGTTCGAGTTCGATTTAACCACCATGGCCGGCTCCAACTGAAGGATTTTCCTTCTAACCTCTCCAGTTAAGCTAAATTGCTTGTGTAAGGTTCTGTTAGGTTACGTGTAATTTTTACAATTGGGTTCACGTCGGTAGTGTAATGTGTAAATGCCTAAATTCAAATTGAATATGGAAATCCATATTGCGAAATATCTTTGGCAGTTCTGGAAATGTACTCTATAACATGTACCAGAATTTATTTCAACGAAACTAGCAGAGGTGTCGATAGTGCTGTACTGCCATCGTTGAACTTCTCACTCACGTCTGAGGTTTATTTGATAAGGTGAAACGAAATACATGTTGAAATCTTGAGATTGCATTCTCCTACGGTTGAGATACAAAGAACCTCGAGTAAAATGCTTTTGAAAGTAAAGTACCTTTCTATTGAGATCTGCCATTTATATGTATAGCATTTTAAGTTATTGAAAATTGTGGACTGTCTCTCTAGAATTTCAACGAGCATTTACTAAGATAATACCTATATCATTTTCCATTTATTTGGAATATAAATTTTACTCTGTGTTTTAACATTATCGAAATTAGGAATATCCATCTATATTACTATATCTCGAAATCGAGAGTTTAGTTTAGAGAATATTTACAATTGCCTAGCTACTAAGTTAGTATATAATAAGTTTATGGTCCGGGTAGACTTTTGAAAGAATGTTTACAGGAGGTAGAAGATGTATTATTTGTTATTCTTTTAGCTTGGGTTAGGGGACATTCGGCCCACTATGGAACTGGCCCGAGGGTCAGTTGCCCCTCTCAAAATTTGTTAATGGATAACTGGGCCCGTTGTGGGTACATAATGGAAGCACTCTATTTTGCTATTATATATGCGTTAGCAATATTTTGACACAAGAAATATTATTAAACTATGCAAAGTTGGAGATACGGTCACACTTTTTAGTTGTATGCAACCGTATCTCCTTTGTCGAGTGTACATAACTTGTAAAATATTTTAGTCTATGTTGAATATGCAGCTAAGGAACTCGTAACTATTAAGGTCTAATACGTTCACCACACAAGTGCTTAGATAGATCCGTGGATTAAGAAAGGGTAATTCAAAACATCCTTATTTATGGAGGCACTACATCTTGCGAAAATTTCACTGGAACTATGTACCTTATCAAAGTGTTCTTCTTACAAACTTGAACTTATATTATTACTTTAAATTACGAACAGCTTATGAAGTGTACTAAAATTTTCGTTATTGCGAAACTTTCCTTGATGCTATTCCCTCTATTTCAACACTAAGTTGCATGTTTATCATTAGAATTTAAAATAACGTGACGTATGATTTACTAACCAAAATGAAAAGTTAATAAGTCAACATCTTAGCTGAGTAGGTCCAATACATAAGTAAATTATAAGCCTTTGCTACAACTAATTACACGTGTTAGTGTGCCACTTTTGTAACTATCACTAGCTGACCCGGCCAACTTCGTACCGCAATTTTTTTCCGGCCGCATGGCGTCCGATCCCGTTCCCGCTACACCCTTTACTATATTAAGCATGTATTATACATTTAAACCTTCTTCTTGAATTACTCTATCTATTAAATAAAAGAAGCCTCACCAAAGTCTTTTAATTTTTTGTTATAAACACAAATAGCGGCAAGCGACTTTGCTTTATACTATGTCACTACATAATATAAAGCAAAGCCGCTTTCCGCGTCTGTGATCATCACTATGAAAGTGATGATGATGATTATTTTACTCTAATATTTTTGAAAGACGAAAAATGGGGCACTAGGTTTCCAACAAATGTTGTCATAAACGAGAACTCTTATGATTTCATAAACAGCTTACAATTCGTACCAAATCACGGCACGTTATCAAGAGCCTATTTCAACATTTTATTACTAAACACATAACTTCAGGGTATCTACATTCCACTCAATTATCTTTATAATATGTTTTATTGAAATGGTACAGACATAAATCATGACGTATCTCCGTGGTTTGCGCACGAAAACTAATGTAATTTTTTGCAAGTCTGTTGTTTTCGTCTTATGATAATGTCTGCTTGACTGAAACTTGCTAACTGCCGGGTATCTACAGTTTGAAACTGTTTGTTTACAAGTAGAAATCTCTTTAAAAGAGATAGTAGGAAGTGGGGTACTTATAGTAATCAAAGTGGCACTGGGATAAACAACATTAACATGTCTACGACAGCGATACAAGGTTTGAATTCGTTCGACACACTTTTCTTTCACGATATAAGTACTCGTAGTACCTTAAAGATTACGCTTTGCAATTATGTTCGATACTATATTGTTATTACATTGAACAACTTAAGATCATGAAGTTATTAATTTCGTCTCGGGTTTTTTTATCAATTAGTATGATTTTTACTTTACGATAATATGATATTGAACGAATAAATTATTGAATGTATTCAATAGACGGGTGGGGTCAAGTATTCATTGAATCTTTATACACGTCACGTGTTTCCTTCTTCCTACAGTCCCGGGTCCTTTATGCGGGGCGTGAAAAGGCATCTAATGAGGCCGTCAAGCTGAGTGCCACCACTGTTAACATGGTAAATGTTTACGATGGTGACCCTCTTTCCGAGACTTTGCCTTTAGCTTAACATCAGGCGAGGTGAAGTCAAATTGACGTGTCCAGTATAAAAAAAAAAAAAAAACCTTCATTAATTCCTCTATTTTTGCAAATGCAATCGTAAAATAAGCAACAGATCGATCTTGATGAACAAAGTGTTCAAAATGATCTTAATTCCTTGGCTTTCCCCCTTCCTGTTGAAGGATTGTTCTGATATTTGGTACACACCTTTAGTTCGGACAATATTAGAATTTAAATAAATAAAACAGTTTGATTTGCAATTAACACCTTGGATTGAAGACCATTTGAGACTTCAAGATATTTTTACTGTGGGTCATAATAACAATACTGACCATCACATTAATTCCATTTAATTTTTTGTTATAAGACGACAAGTGCAAGACGGACTCGTGCATTGAGGGTTCCGTAACTAGACTTAGGAAAAGCTTAACGTTATTGGTGCCAAACTGTGGTACGCATACATAGATCACAGTCAGTTCACTAACTGCTATTAAGTTTCTGCATTCAGTGTATATTACCTGTTATGGCTTACGGGGTCTCAACATGAACCCCTATTATGGGCTCAGTACACAAACTGAAAGACGCAAAGTGAGCTATAGAGCGAGCAATATTGGAGTATTCTACAAGGATAAAATTTGAAATAGAATTTGAATGAATCATCGAATGCAGACAAACAACTACAGTAAACATGCATGATAATATATAAATTAGAGAATAAGCAAACATATTTGAATGAATCTCACAGCATTAAGTATGTTAACTATACAAATCGAATACATAGGGAAAATGAAATTTCTCGGGTGGGACTCGAATCAGCGATCTTCCCCTACAGGGGGAATGCCTTGACCAACTCGGTACCGAGACACGCCCGATGTGATTCAAATTTCCCATCTATTTTTATCCGTCTTTAAGGCGACGACGGTGGAATCATCTACCGATATTCTTACGAACTATCGGAACCAATGAATGATGTTACTATCATTTTTAAACATTGATTTTTGATAACTCCGACGAAATACTTGAATGAATTTTACAGCATTAAGTATGCTAACTATACAAATCGAATACATAGGGATTTTTCCCTATGTATTCGATGAGCAAACATAATTAAATGCCCTTGGGACCGAAAATCATATCAATGCACCTTCGGGGATTTACAATGGGTTTTCAACATTTACTGAAGGATCGATGATTTTTTTGGAAATCAGGAGTTGTTTAGTGTTCAACTGTTAGGGGTAATAACCGTTATATAAATATTTATAGGGCCATATTACCTACAGATCTACAACTAAGAGACCTTCTCTAGATTGGAAAAGCTATTCATCGCACAAAATATTTCTAAAGATATATTTTATTGCAAATATTTTTTTTTATGAGTTGTCAGTTTTTTAATAAATATTTAGTCAAAGTCACGGTGACAGTCTTAAATAAAGTCGCTTAGGAAAAATAAGATTAAAATTTTTAGATTTAATTGAAGAACGATTTGTACATATATTTCAATAGTAATTATTAAATATCTGTGTCTACTCCATTGAAATATTACTTTTTTATGTGCTTATAAAACGTAATATTTCAATGGAGTGTAGGTACATATTTCATTCATATGAAAACTTGCAATAGTTCAGATATATTTAAGTTTGTTATAATTACGTTTAGGTATTTTAATGAAATATTCACTACCTACCTACCTGCTACTAATATTATAACTTGGACAATTTGGGAGGATGGATGTTCATACTATTATTATATCCTATTATTCTTGTATGCAAAAAATATAAATGGATCTGTATAATATTTGATACAGGTCTCTGTGTGAATTTATAAGACTCTATTTGGGGGTAAAAGCTATCATTAATTTTTATTTTGCGAATAGATAGATACGTGTAGATCGCAGTAACGAGATCAGTATTCCATGCGAACGGAGCCGCGGGCAAATGTTAGTAGCAAATTAATTAAACTGCAGCGTATGTTTACAAAGGTAGGTAATAGTTTTTCCTTTAAATTTAGTGGTATGTGTGCTCAGCTTTACCACTAATTATATAGTCTTGTTAGTTGGGTTGGTTAACACGCAAACCAAGTTTAATTAATCTCATTTTCACTGGTGAAATCCAGTCTAAAAACTGTTTCTCGAAAATTATTAAGAAACAAAAATATTTAATAAAAGCTTATTTAAAAAAAAATTACGCTTTAAAAAGTAACAAACAAGAAAATATTAAGGATAGCCGTGGTCGTATGCCACTTTTCCATAGATTATATTGTTTTGTTAGAGTAAGTGGCATACGACCACGGCTATCCTTAATATTTTCTTGTTTGTTACTTTTTAAAGCGTAATTTTTCGGTAGTCGGGTTTTAGTTCTAAACTTTATTATTTATTTATATTATTTTGGGGCAAGGTAAAGCTAATAATTTATACATATTTGAAATGTGCTCATTAAGCCCTTTCATTTGATACCAAACACGGTAAATTTATCTCAAATTTATTTTTTAACACAGTACCTTATGAGCGCTAGAGGGCGCCACACAAGATTGAGTGACACGTTGTATAGCCTATAACCATCGGACGATAAAGCCGCTTGTAACGATACCTCATTTGTCCAGTTCTAATAAGTAGTTGAGGAGCTATGAGGGAACAAATGAACATACATACATACATACATACATACATACATACATACATAGCCTGTCAAAATCATAACCCTCCTTTTGGCTTCGCCGTAGTCGGGTAATAAGTTAATTGCTTTACCCTTTAAAAAACAATTTAATGAGCCGGTGCGGGCTTTAATAGCCCTCGACTCAAATAGCGGGTATAAAATGGAAAGGCGAATCTTGTATTTGAATTACTTGAAAGATATTTAATTGTAAATTAATCTATAAACCACTTCTATCAATCATTTTGGGGCCAAAACAATCAAGCTATGATTGACGTGAGGTGAAATATTGTCAATTTGCCGAAGTTTAAAGCAAACACGATTTTTTACATTTTAAATATAAAAAATTATTACATTTTAGATGCGTAAACAACTGCACGATCTTTTTTACCCGACTACGGCGAAGCCAAAAGGAGGGTTATGATTTTGACCGGCTATGTATGTATGTATGTATGTATGTATGTATGTATGTTCATTTGTTCCCTCATAGCTCCTCAACTACTTATTAGAACTGGAAAAATGAAGTATCGTTACAAGCGGCTTGATCGTCCGATGGTTATAGGCCATATACTGTGTCACTCAATCTTGTGTGGCGCCCTCTAGCGCTCATAAGGTCCTGTGTTAAAAAATAAATTTGAGATAAATATGCCGTGTTTGGTATCAAATGATAGGGTTTAATAAGCACATTTGAAATATGTAAAAATTATTAGCTTTACCTTGCTCCAAAATAATATAAATAAAAAATAAAGTTAAAACTAAAACCCGACTACCGAAAAATCACGCTTTAAAAAGTACCAAACAAGAAAATATCAAGGATAGCCGTGGTCGTATGCCACTTAGGTACTCTAACAAAATAATATATTCTAGGGAAAAGTGGCATACGACCACGGCTATTCTTGATATTTTCTTGTTTGGTACTTTTTAAAGCGTGATTTTTCGGTAGTCGGGTTTTAGTTTTAACTTTATTTTTTTTATTTTATTGTCAGTTATGTCAAAATTATTCCGCAAATGTAAAACTGAATTTGAGATTTATAAAATTCAACACTCTTTTGAGCTGACACAGCTTTTGAGTGAATTTATACTTATCACAGGCATTTCCTATTTTAAATGAGTACATAGTGATAATTTGTAGTAGGTACCTAATACCTTTTATTTTATAACAGTAACTAGCTGTGCCCGCCGCTCCACCCCCACGAATGTCGCTTTAGTGTTGTAAATTTTAGCGCTGAGAGTCGAGTGTTGAGCGCTGAGTAGACACTCTTCACGCCTCTCAATTCGTCTCTCTACTCACCTCTCTATGCGTACCTCTACTTGACTCTCCACTCGCCTTTCTATTCAACTCTCTACTTGACTCCGTATTCCACTCTGTACTCGACTCTAAACTGGACTCTGTGCTCAACTCACTACTTGATCCTTCCCTGCAGCATTCTGAAAGTCATTGCTCATAGGTTTAACTGCCCTATCCAAACACATTGGGTAAGGGTTGTAAACGGCAATTGGGTAAGGGTTGTAAACGGCAATATATGAATTTGTATGTAATTGATTCTAATAATACTAAAATAATTTTAAGGAAATTGTTACTAATATACTAACCCTATGGTCTGAAATAAATGATTATTTCATTTAATTTATTTTAATTTAAACATCTGTATGTTCCATTTTCTACTCGACACTTAACTCAGTACTGCGGACTCTCTATTCGACAGTCTTCTTGCCTCTCAAGGAATAACGCAAGACAACTTATAGCTTCTTGGTGCCAGGCCCACGTATTGAACCACCCAACGTAGAGGTTACCCACCCCGTTGGTGGTATCCGTGGGGATTTCTCGCACGATAAAAAAAAAGAAGGGTGCGAGGGAAATGCTTGAATGAGTTATAACCATCCTCGTAGGCCAACTGGGTTGGTATCCGCAGAGATTTACACACGTAAGTAGGTAATTATTTTGCAACATATTACATTAACACAATAAAATTAAATATCCTACTCATATTATAAACACGACAGTTTGTAAGTAGGTATGGATGGATGGATGTTTGTTACTCTTATACGTCTAAACGGCTGGAGCGATTTTAAAAAAAATTGGTGTGGAGTTAGCTGACATTCTAGATACATAGGCTATGTAACCGACATCCACGCGGGCGCAGCCACGGGAAAAGCTAGTTCATCAATAAAAATAGACATTGTTACGTCACATTCGTAACAGTTACGAATGTAACGTAACAATATCAATATTTCTCATTGGTTCCTCAATGTTTGAATAAATACATTTCACAGGTACTCTACTTTAATTAAGTAGTTGTAAATTCAGAGCTTGCGAGCCGTATAAAAGACTAATTTGAATACGAAAATTCAAAGCAAACTTTTCCGTCTAAAATAACCAAAAGCACAGAATAATTTATGCCAAAAAACTAAGATTTGACCAATTTTAGCTGGAATATGGAACCGAGAGTTTGCACTAATGATGCAAATGGTCAAGTACTTAATTATGTCAAAGTTAGAGGTAACAGCTCCAAAATGTTCAAAACACGATCTAACAGAGTTGTGAAGTGCTAGAAAGTTCGAATTAAAATAAAGTTCGTATGTTCTGGCAACTCCACAAAGTGGGAGCTAGGTTAGACTGAACTAAGTGGAATGCATAATTGTGCACTAATAAAATTGTTAAAATAAAGTTAGCATTTAGTCTTACCCTGAATATGTACATACGATCGTTTATTTTATAGTTTTGTTTATCCTAGGAATTTACTTAAGTCGTTATTAATCTGCGGTAGCCTAGTGGTATGGGTAATGGACTGCTGAGACGAGGTCTCGGGTTCGATCCCAGGTTTACCATGGCACACACCAATGACTTTTCGATGCTTTTCGAAGTTATGTGTGTATTTATCGCAGGTTTATAAGTGCCCGGTTAATGGCAATAGGCTCGCCACCTATTACATTGGGACCTAAACATAAAACTGGCGAAATGTGGGCCTAACATAACATAACATAACATAAACTCACGCCTGTATTCCCCGAAGGGGTAGGCAGAGGTGCTAGCACCCACATTTCGCCAGTTTATGTTTAGATCCCAATGTAATAGGTGGCGAGCCTATTGCCATCAACCGGGCACTTATAAACCTGCGATAAATACAGTGTTCAAAAGTGTTCAAAATAATCCTTTTTTCTTCCTTCTTAGACCGATTTGATATTTTGTACACACCTTCATTTTGAACAATAATACAATTTTAATCAATAAAACAATTAGTGATGCTCTTAATACCTACCTTAGTTTTAAGATCATTTAAAGACTTTGTAGGTCAAGATATTTCAGACGAGACAACTGTACCAGCACCGCATCGATGTGAATAATTTATATTGTAAACAATCTGCTAACGCCAGCATCAAAGTCTTTGTTGTATTTTCAAGTGAAAATACTTTGGTTTGAAATCTCGACAAAATAAAACAGAAATAATGAAAAAAAAGGAGATTCTTTGTTTTCGTCAATGTTAATTTCCCTGTAGAAACAAGGTTTCCTTTGTAGAGTAAAGTTATAAAAAGTATTAATTTTGTAACAACAGTACAGAGAAATTCAATGAGGCCCTTTCAGCTCTGGATTGCTTAATAGAAACTGGTGGTTTGTGTATTTTTGTTGAATATAAGATAGGCACTGTTTCTGTTACAAGGCAAGTATTATTTTTGTAACCTTCCTCCCTCTGTTCGTCCAGCGGAGGTGATTAGGTTGAAACCACCTAAAATCACACACCACCTTGGGTCTCAATCATTAGGTTGACCTATTTTGGTAATTCCCTCACAACCCGGATGGCCCTGGGCCATCTACGATTTTGAAAAGTAAAAAGTAAAGACTCTACACAACCGCGAGATATGCAACCTTAGAGAATATTTTCTCAACGTGAATGTGGATGTCCATCGAGATGTAGTGGCAGTGGACCACGGACTTACGCCACTCGCTCTAGCGAAAGAGAACTGGCGCAAATCTGCAATACTCAGCAATACTGCAATAATCGCAAGGAAGTATGGAGGAGTAAAGAACTGCATGGACGATTTTATTGGGCCTTACATGGGCCCGATGTAGATTTAAAAGCATCTGTATCCTGGTTACGTTTCGATGATCTCTTTGGAGAAACCGAAGGTTTTGTCTGCGCAATTACTGATGAAGTTGTAATGACGAACAACTACCGGAGATATATTCTTAAGGATGGTACGGTTGATATCTGTCGGGCATTTCACCGTCCCGGACAATCCCTCAGGCATTTAATCTCTGGTCTTTCTCGTCTAGCCAACGGTGAGTATTTGCATAGACACAACCAAGTAGCCAGGATTGTCCATCAGCAACTTGCTCTTAAATATAAACTTGTAGATTCGGAGGTGCCGTGTTATAGGTATGTGCCCGACCCAGTTCTTGACGATGCTCGTGTCACATTGTACTGGGATCGATCTATTATAACTGACAGGACCATTGTAGCCGATAAGCCTGATATAGTGGTGATAGATCGATTAGAGCGCCGCGTAATAATTATCGATGTCACCATTCCGCATGATGAGAATCTTGTGAAAGCCGAAAAAACATAAGCAAATAAAATATTTGGACCTGGCTCACGAGGTTGTCGACATGTGGAATGTGGACTCGGCGATTATTGTTCCGATAGTCGTGTCGGTTCAAGGACTGATTGCCAAGAGCCTCGATCAATACCTCAAGAGGCTCGCGTTAGACAGTTGGGTCAAGGGCCTGATGCAGAAGGCGGTACTCCTCGACACGGCATGCATTGTGAGGAGGTTCCTCTCCACGGAGCCCTAACCACCGGTAGCTGGGTTCCTGTACCCGATGCCGGTGGGGTACTATTTTTTATAGATGTTTTTTTAAATGTATTTAAAAATATAATATATATGTTTTATTAAAATGAACAAAGAGGAAATAATAATAAATAAATATTCCACAACATTCTACACAACGCTAACTAGACCCATGGTAAGCTTTTATAGCTTTTGTTATGGAATCTAGAATACGGATAAACATACTTATATACTTTTTTTTTGTAAACATATACATATTATACATAGAAGTCCAGAAGGTGTTGAGACCACGGTGCTTCATTCTAGCCTGGAACAGGGAGGGTATTTACGAAGGTATTCATTAAAGTCGAGCATAACACAGGTTGCTTTTCATTCTTGAAATAGGAGATAATGGGTTGCGGGAATCAGGAAATCAAAATCCCACACGGGCAGAGTCATTGGCCACAGCTAATTTCAATATTATATTATTATGAACTTCGTATCGGCAAATATTTTCCGCCCGCGTGGCGTCAGATCCCGATCTCGCTGCACCCTCTACTATATTAAGCATATATTATACATATAAACTTTAATCTTGGATTGCTCTATCTACTAAAAGAAACCACATCAAAATCCGTAGCTTAATTTAAAGATATAAGCATAATATATATTGGGACAGATAGACGCGGAAAGCGACTTTGCTACAAACTAAAATTTGCGATCAATGGCATAAGCTCCTAGAATTCTTTAAATTTAACTTTATCAAGAAAAATTTATGTTGTATGCTTTCTTTAAATAGGAAAACCCTGTTTGAAATTAAAATATAAAACTATTTTTTATTATTTATTTAAAAAAATTGAGCCATTAATCATAATGCAATTGTGATAGAAATTTCATAGAAAAAAAAGACTGTTTAATTAAACTTAAACTACAATTTATTATTAAAAGGTGTAAATTCAATATAAAATAACTCCTCCCCTGGCTCAAACACATGCGGAGATCCTCCTGGGCATGCTGCGGATCATGTTATCCAGCATTCCATGGGGTAACCTATCCCATTCTTCAATAGCGGCTTCCCTGAGCTCTGGAACTGTCTGGGGATGTGGCTCACGGTTCCATACAGCTCGTTTAAGAGCATCCCATGCGTGCTTTATTGGGTTTACGTCGGGCGAGCCGGCAGGCCAGTCTAATCGTGTGATATCGTATTCTTGAAGAGCAGCATTGACTCGTTGAGCTCGATGTGCGGGCGCATTATCATCGACCAGTACAAATTGGTGCCCATGGTTTACTCGGAATGGTTTGACGATATCATCAATAGCAACTGCCTTGTACATGTCTGCTGACATGAAGCCCCGATACGGGATCAAAGGCGTTCTAGCTCCAATCATAATGCCACCCCAAAAAGACACCGATTTTCCGCCTTGCTGAACTGTTCCAGTGGCAGTTCTTTGTCTTTCACGGTCGCCTGGTCTTCTCCAGACACGGACACGTCGGTTATCTGGATGAGTGGAGATTCGGGATTCGTCAACGAAGAGACAGTTTTGCCAAATGTTTTCTTCCTCACCTTCTTCATTTTGCCGAAGTCTAGCCCACTGCAATCTTCGTTGTTGACGTTGCCGGGAATTGAGCGGAGCTCGCCATGACCTCCGTGCTCGTAATCCAGCCTGGTGCAAGCAATTGCGAACGGTCTGCGTGCTAACTTCAAGCCCAGAGGCGGCCCTGACTTCTGCTTTTATTTTAGTGGCGTTGATTGTGGGGTCAAAACAGTTGCGCGACCGCTGCGGGGTCGGTCAGCTAAATTCTCCATTCCGTGGTACCTCTGCAACGTAGCCACGACACAGGATTGGGATATAGCAAGTCTGCGTGCTATTACTCTCGTGGTGTATCCTTCTTCCCTCAAAGTTACTATTAGCTCGTAAAACCTCTGATAATCCTCTTGGCATTTTTTCAATCACAACTTTCCGCGAAAAATATCTTGAATCGGTTATAATTCACTAAATCAGATTTCTGAATGAGCGTAAGCTAGGACTGAAAGCCTTTTTGTAAGAAAAAACAATTGAACGGTGTCATTGTTTTGTGTTCTAATTCTTTATTTTTAAATAAAGAATCTAAAAAGAAGAAAAAATCATAATATAATCTACAGTAACAAAAAAGATTTCAGTTTTTCAAAGTGATCGCAAACTTTTTTTGATGTGTGTATGTAGTGATGAAGTTGCGTTCACTACCACTACACCACAGAGGCTGCCATAGTATATTTCTGTATAAAAAATATCTGTATATTTCTTAAATCTTTTATTTTATTCAGATTTTCTACGGAGTCGTACTCGCCAAAAGCCTTATTTATATACGCTAAGAATATACTATTTCCTCACAATATTTTTCTTTGACAAGTTACCTTTTTGGGGACCGTGCGTATAACATACGATATATTATTATGTTATACGCATATATACATTCGTTCGGAATATTTAGGCAAATATAGTTGCAAGGAGCTACCAAAAAGTAAAAGTAAAATATATTCCGTCAGTGCTTTGATATGACATGGATGGCCAACGCTTTTAGTGTCTAGATCTGTGAGCAATCTTCTATTGAAGAATGCTTTACTGCTGGTAATATGATAATCCGCCATCCAATTCACCTAAGACCACCAGCAAATAAAGTTATTTTTTTTACTGTTATGGAGAGTCAACATATTGTTAAGTAGATATATAAAAACTTCGAAATCAAACATGATTATTACATTGAATCACTGAACTCATAACATCTCCAAGAAATGGTTATCCAGTCGAAAGAGTAAGTTTACCCAACTGGTAATATCTTTCTGTGATATTATCAGTTTAGTGGACTCACTCAGTCTCAAGATGAGGAAAAATGTTCTCACAATTTACCCACATAAGCTAGTCACACTGACCTAAATCCGATTTCGACAAAGTAGATTATATTTCATTCATAGCGTCTCCAAGCACGATGCAAACATCCCTTATTTATATTTATTACTCGATCAGAGAAAATAATGTTATTCATTACGATCTCTTCAAAGCTCGGAATGGAGTTACGTTCAATAGAACTTGAAAATTGGTCTCAAGTCAGTCATCTTCTAAGGATCTTTTTAATGTTATGGAAATTGTGATTCGGAGGTTATTTGGAGCGTATGTTGCTTTTATGTTCGTATAATAGTATCATTTAGGTCATCATCCAGGTGAAATATTGTCAATTTGGCGAAATTTACCGCAAAAATACGATTTGTTTATATTTAAAATCTATTACATTTTAGATGCGCAACTGCACGTACTTTTATTTTATTGTCAGTTATTAAGGTCAAAATTATCCACAGTGGCCTTAAAGACGAATGTATGGAGAAAGGAAATTTGAAATGATTCGGGTGTGGCTCAGTAGCTACTGAGCCACACCCGAATCATTTCAAATTTCTTTTCTTATTTTTATTTATTTGCTTGCAAAGCAATCCCCTTGTAAGAGAAAGATCGTGAGTACATGCCCCACCAGAGCATTTCATTTTTCCTGATGTAATTGAATTGTACAGTTAGCATAATATATGCTATAAAATTTCATTCAAACCCCTTTATTGCCCGTGGTTCACCCGCATTGTCCACCTAGGTGGACTACAGGCAATATTTTTTTCCCGTGGTTCACCCAGGTGAACCACCGGTAATTATTATTTCCCGTGGTACACCCAGGTGAACCACGGGTAATTATTATTTCCCGTGGTTCACCTGGGTGTACCATGGGTAATTATTATTTCCCGTGGTTCACCTGGGTGTACCATGGGCGTAGAACACTCATTATATTCATGTATATTTTATTATGGCCTCTTGGTTCAGCGGTTAGAGACACTACCTGCTGCGCCGGAGGTCGTGGATTCGATTCACACTAAGGACAATTCTTTGTGTGACCCATAATGAATTGTACCGAGTCTGGGTGTGTTTTCTATGTATAATAAGTATGTATTCAAAAAAAGTATGTTTATCAGTTATTCTAATACTTACCCATAATACAAGCCTAGTTGCTTAGTTTGGGACTAGATGGCGCTGTGTGAATGTGGTGGAATATTATTATATAATTATTATGGAAACACTAGAAGTTATAATAAATATACAAAATGATAATATAAAATTATAAGGAAGTCGATCATTCTACGTAATAGTTAGAACAAAATAGACAATTTTATTATGACTCTTTGGTGTTGATAGTGCTGGACATACATATATTATTTTAATGAAATATAAAATGTGTTGTCTTTTGTTGACAATGTCAAATCAATATCATTTACTCGTATTTAACATCATATTCCATAGAAAAAAAAAAAAAACATCCTATTTTATCGTATTTAGAATAGAAAAAGAAGTCTGTAACATTATCATCATCACGGTACATAATGTCTGATGACCAATTTTTTTTTATTAAAAGAAAAGGAGGCATAGTACTTTTGTCTGCAGGACATCAATATTACAAAGTCAAAAAATTTAAAAATGAAACGGAAATGTGGAGATGCTCGGCATATAAAAAGTTGAAATGCTCAGGAAATATAATTTTTCGTGTAAAAGTAAGTAATTTTCTTTTTATTTAATGCAATATGTGGTTAATTTTTAGACGACCACAGATTTAGTCGTCGATATTTACTTATACCATCCAAATTTTCTTTCAGGACAAATGCATAATCAAAGCCAAAGATCATACGTGCTCACCTGATTTATCTCAAAATGAAATTGCAAAGGAAGTTGCTCTTTTAAAAGACAAAGTGAAAGTATCCACCCGACCTGTGCCGGAGTTATATGAAATAGCTATCAATAAAATTAAAAATAAGGGTCTAGATATTGTAACGACAATACCGTCTATGTCCAGCATCCAACATTGTTTATATGATATAAGGAATAAGGCATTGGGAGTTCACAAAACGAAATTTACGAATTTGCAAGAAGTAGTTGTGCCTTCGAAGTTTGAAAGCTTTATACTAGCAGACTATTACTACGAAGATTTACGAATTATCTTGTTTTGTTCCCCACACGGCAGGCAAAAAATCGGAGAAGTACAAGAGTTTATGGGTGACGGGACCTTTAAAAGCTGTCTAAAACCGTTTTACCAACTATATTCCATTCACGGAGATATTGGTAGTTCTATTGAAACAACAAACGTTATGCCGTTCATATTTGCATTATTACCTAACAAAAGTCAGGCTACATATAGAATATTATTTAATCTTATTAAATCTACATTACCAAATTTTAGACCCTTAAAATACCATTCCGATTTCGAAAAAGGAGCCATAAATTCCATTCTCGAAGTTTATCCAGGAACAGAAATACGTGGCTGTTATTATCACTGGCACAAAGCTTTATGGCGTAAACGAAAATTATTAAAACTGAAATCTAAGGGGCAAACTAGGATAGTCGGTCTCACAGCAGTTCTTCCGCTTCTACCAGCTGAAATTATGCTCGACGGCTATAATTATATAAAAAGTGAAGGCCGCGAACTGAATATGATAAGTTTTTTTAAATACATTGATAGTTTTTGGAAAAATCTGTATTTTAGCCAAATATTATCGGTTTTCGGGGAAAGGCATAGAACAAATAATGTTTTGGAGGGTTTTCATTCTAAACTTAATAAAAAAATAAATAAAAATACCACAATTTTAATAAGACTGTTAAGTGTGCTCTTAGAAATGACAAAACTACAATCAAAAAGACGAAAATTAGACATCGAAAATGATGACTATATTACAAATATTCAAATGCAACTCGTATCCAAAGAAATTTCTGTGGGAGAGGCTTTAGAAAAACTCCGCTGATATGGTAACGGAAAACATATTTGGTTAAAATACAGATTTAATTTATTTTACAATTAAGCTAATCTTTCGCTAACAATATGAATATTGGATCGCAATAAAGCTTTTTATTTATGATGTGAAATATCGTACTTTAGTTAAATATCTTTTTTATATTGTAAAATGATATTCAAATAGTTTAATTTTATATTTCAATGTGTTTTAGTTACGTAAACTTTCAACAATTACTTGTATGCTTAATATAATAATAATAATAATAAACGTTTATTTCTCACCATGTCTCACTATCAATGTTATCCTTTCGTTATACAATGATGGAATAATATGGATATTCCAGTGGACCACGGGAAATATTTTTTACCCATGGACCACCTAGGTGGACAATGCGGGTGAACCACGGGCAATAAAGGAAACATTCAAGCAATATAATTAAACTGTTTCAATAAGCCTCAAGCATAATAAATGTGAGTTATTATCATGGAATACTAACTTTCAAATTCCGGAATTCCATTAGTGAAGTCATAAGGGTTGTTTGTCATGTTAATAGTCAATTAAGAGGAGCGGGCTGGCGTTCATGGTCGGTCATCTTAAGATATTAACTGTACCTGCTACAGCATTGAATTCTTCAATATGCTTAATGAGAATAAATCATAATAACTATTGAAGGAATTTTTACAGCATTAAGTATGCTAACTATACAAATCAAATACATAGGGAAAAAGAATCTTCTCGGGCGGGACTCGAACCCGCAGTCTTTCCCTTACAGGGGGAATGCCTGACCAATTCGGCTACCGAGACACGCCCGATATGATTCAAATTTCCCATCTTATACGTCTTTTATGGCGACGGCGACGTGGCGTCATATTATTATTTATTTCAATCAATAACTATTTATTATTTATTTTAGAGTTCTAGCTCCGCACGATAATCCTTCAAAAGACTTCTTACTGGTCCTGAAAATAAATATATTCATTCATTCATTCAGAACTTGAAATACATTATATTAATAATTCTCGTTGAAAAAGTATAAGTACATAAGACGTCCGCTTTCATAAAGTGATTTTCACTTTAAATAATTTTTTTTGTACCGTCGCCGTCGTGCATATCCATTTTTATGTATAAACATTTCTATATAAACGTACGAGTATGTCTAAATACAGATTCGTTGTGCTTTGAAACTCATGTTTACACTGTAAATAATGATCCTTTTAATCCGAGCCTTTTCATTTACGAGAATCTGTATGCATGGTAATTTGTTTGTAGGAGTAATGGAATTTCTAGGTCCTTTTATAAATTAAACATGATCGAATTATTTAAGGGAGAAGATAATTTTATATTACCTCCTGGGGCCTAGCGTCGTATATATAATACATCGAACGTGAAAAAATATAAAATCGCCATTATTGTATACAGTTGCAACTTTTAGCTTGCAACTGTATACAATAATGGCGAAAATACTTTTTTACCGAACGATGTTTTAAGCTGTAAATGGCAGACAATAATGCTCTCATCGAATATGCATTAGTATTAGTTATCAAATGCTCAAATATTCTCAAATTATGAGTAAAATCTTAATGTCATACAGGTACCTATTACAAGAGTTCCCAATAATTACTACTTTAAACAACGTAATACCCGTAACAAATTGAAATGTTTCATAATAAATCTGCATTTTGTTATGTTATTTTTTCACTAAGTATGCTTGATAACGATATTCTGAATTATTCAGTTGAGTTGGAATAGAATTTAACCGACGAATACGATCCAGAAGTTCTATCAGTGCCTCGATATAGTGACAGTACCGATTTTAACCAGCTCTCTTAAGTTCTTTAGACGTAGAATAAGAATATAGGCTGGTTTGAGAGATATTTTTGGCCTCACCAACTATCCCTGTTTCCAGGGGTCATGAAATAACTAATTGTGGGACGAAAACGCCTACTTGCGTTAGTCTGGGCATTTTTGTGCCGGTTGTCATACGAACATGGATGACAGTACTTACCTACGGGTAGTTGCTACCTACGGGTTGGGTTAGCCAGTTGGGTTTATTTATTTATTTATTGGGACAAAAACAGATATACATTCAATGTTCTTAATCTAAGGAATGGTTTACATAATTATTTCTTAATGTATATCCCACAACATTGCTCTCATGTTACTAAAATATGATTGATCATATTTATTATTCATTTATTTATTATTATTATTTAAATACCCATGCATGTAATTAATTATTAATATTATTATTATATCTATCACTATACAATGAAATTAAATTAAATTGATACATTATTTTGTGCAGGTAAATGAGGTGCAATGACGCTTACTACAGATTTTTTAAATTTATGTGGCGTCAGCGCAAACATGGGCTTATTGGACGATTCGCACGAATCATTATACCTAAGTCTCGACCAGTCGTCGCATCGGTGATCTCAAACCAGCGTTAGTTCTGCATTTATTGTCTTGCATAAAAAAAAAATTAGTGTTCATGAAAATGCGCCTCCTTCTGACGACACGGACATGCACTGTTCGTGGTACGTGGTTACGTCTGTACGTTAGCAGAATGATTGCTATTAAATTTCATTCAAATGTTTGGGTGGAGTACTTAATCAAAAATCTATGTTTAAAAATAATTGAAGAATCATTGATTGGTTCCAATAGTTCGTAAGAGTGTTAGCGGTTAAAATATAGAAGGAGAATTTGAATTGGTTTAGGTGTGGCTCAGTAGCTCAGTTGGTAAGAGCATTCCCCCTGAAAAGGAAATGTTGTGGGTTCGAGCCCCACTTGAGCAATCCATTTTTCCTGATGTAATCGAATTGTATATTTAAAATAATAAATGCTAAAAAATTTCATATATGTACTCAGAAGTTAAAGTTGTATTATTTGAATAATGTTTAAACTAATGATTAAAACAAAATTAACTATACAGGGTGATTTTATAGTCGTTTCGGATAAAAAGAATTTGGATACAGTTTCGATAGCAAAATCATCTGGGAGTATTAATTTCGTGAAAGAAAGAATTTTTTTTTCGAACCCCCATACATTTTTCCTTTCACCTGAACATAAAATTATCAAAAAAAATATTTTTTTTTTTTAAAAGAATATTAGAACCGAAGTCACTAATATTCCCTTTTATTTACATTTTACATTTTATTTCTTTCACCAAATTAATACTTCCAGATGATTTTGCGTAAAAGAAGTGCCTCGCAGCTTGCTCGCTTGCGCGGCAGCACTAACAGTATCTTATCTGTATTCGCAGATAAGTGGGAGTCTCCGATGCTGCGACACTGGATGAAACTCCACACTAATTAAATAAATAAAATTATGTTTTACTAACACTAGGTCATAAGAGCAATGTTACTAACAAAATATGGGCTTGCCTGAAATAAAATCTTTATTATTATTATTCTCTTTATTCATTTTAAAAAACTTATAAATTATATTTTTAAATACATATAAAAAAAAACATATATTTAAAAATATAAAAAATAGTATTCCACCGGCATCGAGTACAGGGACCAAGCCACCGGTGGTCAGGGCTCCAGAGAGAGGAACTTCCTCACGATGCGCGCCGTATCAAGGAGTACTGCCTTCTGCATCTGGCCCTTGACCCAACCATCCAACCCGAGCCTCTTCAGATGTTGGTCGAGGCTCTTTGCTATCAATCCGTTGACTGATACGACTATCGGTACAATGATTGCTGAGTCAACATTCCACATGTCGACAACCTCGTGGGCCAAGTCCAAGTATTTAACTTGTTTATCTTTCTCAGCTTTCACGAGATTCTCGTCATGAGGAATGGTGACATCAACAATCAATGCTCGGCGTTCGGATCGGTCTATCACCACAATGTCAGGCTTGTTAGCTATAACAGTCCTATCAGTGATGATAGATCGATCCCAGTACAATGTGATATGGCTATTTTCTAGAACTGGCTCAGGAACATACCTATAGTACGGCACCTCAACTTCCACAAGGTTGTATTTCAGAGCAAGTCGCTGATGGATTATCCTGGCTACTTGATTATGTCTGTGCAAGTACTCGCCGTTAGCAAGACGAGAACAACCGGAAGTAATATGCCTGAGGGATTCACCAGGTTGGTGACACGCTCGACAAATGTCAATTGTGCCATCCCTCATGATATACTTCCGGTAGTTATTCGTCTTAATAACTTCATCTGCAATTGCACAGACAAAACCTTCAGTTTCCCCAAAAAGGTCACTGAAACGTAGCCAGGCCACGGACGCTAGTAGATCTACTTCGGGCCTGTGTAGGGCCCGATAGAACCTGCCATGTAGCTCCTTACTCTGCCATACCTCCCTGCGGCTGTCAGTGCTAACTATTGTAGGCCTGCGCCAGTTCTCTTTAGCCAAACCGAGCGGGGTAAGCCCGGTATCTACGTTGACTACATCACGATGCATGTCCACGTTCGACTTAAGAAAGTAGTCTCTGAGATTGCACACCTCGCGATTATGAAGGGTCTTAGCATTTAAAAAACCTCGACCCCCACATTTCCGCGGGATGTACAATCTCATGACTGACGACCGTGGGTGGTGCATTCGAAATGCAGTCAACTGAGTCCGGACTTTCCTATCGGTGGTATCGAGTTCAGTCTGAGTCCACTTGAGTATGCCAAAAGAGTACATCAAGAGTGGCATGACCCAACTGTTACAGGCACGCACCTTGTTACCACCTGACAAAAGACTGTTAAGTACCTTTTTCAGGCGGCCAAAGAAACGTTCCTGTAACAGTTGTTTCATGTCGACTTCATTGATGCATAACGCCTGTGACATACCCAAGTATTTATAGGTCTCGGTTACGAGGAGTGATCTTAGGTTAGTGGAATCAGAGAGCTGTATACCCTCCGACTCCACCACCCGCCCTCGCTTTACATGAATGACTGCACATTTGTCCACACCAAACGCCATTTTAATAGAATTACTGAATGTTTCTGTTACCTTCAGTAAAGCTATTAATTGAGGATTGGTGTGGGTAAATAGCTTTAAATCATCCATGTAAAAGAGGTGGGATACCACCTGACCCTCTCTTCGTAGCCTATAACCTAACCCTGAATTCACTAGTAAAGCACTAAGTGGATTCAGGGCTAAGCAGAACCAAAGGGGACTCAGACTATCCCCCTGAAAAATACCCCGCTCTATTGTTATCGGCACGCCGCCACCCAAAGCCTGACGACACCCTGGATAGAGAAGAACCGTCCTCCATTGCCGCATACACGACCTTAAGAAGGTACATAGAGTTGTATTCACTTTATACAACTCCAGCACCCTCAAAAGCCATGTATGTGGCACGGAGTCAAACGCTTTCTTGTAATCGATCCAGCATGCTGTCAGATCTTTACGATTGCGGCGAGCTTGTTGGCTAATAGCCATATCAATCAGGAGGAGCTCCTTAGTACCCCGGGCCCCATTCCTACATCCATTCTGAGAGGCACACATAATAGAATTATTGTTTATGTGATTGTTAATCTTAGCTCTCAGGATGGATGTAAGAAGTTTATAGACCGTTGGGAGACATGTAATCGGTCTATAATTATTGGGCTCCAGGGTACTACCAGTTTTATGGAGCAGGTGAGTAACTCCTGTCGTCATAAAAGCTGGTAGCGTCCCAGATTCTATAGCGGATTGAAATTGTGAGGCCAAAACAACATGCGAACTCCGTAGCCACTTTAGCCAGAAATTGTGCAATCCATCCGGTCCCGGAGATTTCCAGTTAGACAGCGAACGGACTGCACAATCTACATCAGTGGCATCAATGTAGATTTCTTCCATTTCTGGAATGGTTTCGCATGCTCTTTCGACCTCACGCATCCAATCGCCTTCAGTGTGGCTAACGGGCACCGACCAAATGCTGCGCCAGAAAGCATTTGTGGCTTCAGCATCCGGCCGCCGCACGTCATCCACACTCTCATCTGTTCGCTCCCAGCTTCTATATACCCACCTTTGGTCTCTTTGGAACATACGGTTGACGGTATATCGATCAACTCGTTTTTTATATCTCCGAATACGGTTTGCCCATGCACAGACTTTCTGCTTCAGGAAGTCAATACGCTCTGTGACCCGAGACGTATAATCCTGGGGACTAATATCAGTTCCCGCAAACGCTCGGGTCACATAGCGCATCACTCTTGGGCGAGTATTGCCCGACCTGAAGCAGATTAGTTTACCGATGAGCACCCTTGCCTCGGCCACACGTCGTTCAATTCTGCATTGCCATGCTGGTATGGTAAACTTAGGTCGTATGGCAGGATCTTTAATGGGAAATTTAGCACCTGCCATACGACATGCCGCCACAGCAGTACAATACAGAATTGAGTGGGTGTCACCGAGGTTTTCACTATTTTCTAGATATCTAGGTAATAATGAATCAAGGGCACTCACCAGCGCTATATTACGTCTATGTATGGGCAACCGCGGGAGACGTGGCCTGACATGTACGGGCATTGATCGATATTCCCGCAACGCACATTCCAAAGCCTCCTTAATCTCTTCATTGTACTGAATACTTACTGGAATAGGTGTGTCATCCGGCGCAACACAAGTATCATCATTTATTTCTGCTGTAGAAGCAGGAGCAGGAGCCGGGGCGGGGGTGACACAGATATTTCGCAAGCATTCTAGCCGTAGAGTCTCAAGTACGGTTTCATTCAACATGCGATTGCGTTGAATGACCCGCACTTGGTCCGATAGTCGTTGTGCCGACGTGTTGATGGAAGGTTCAAGCGCCTGAAACAGAGGAAGCATCCGAGTACGGTACGCACTGAGGTTAGTTCCCCCCTCTGTAGCCGCAAAATATGCCCGCATGACATTTTCATTTATGGAAGTAGTCCATCGCATGCGGTGCACATCACCACCGGTAGCGGGGGCCCCACTCGAAGCCGGAGGGCGTCGGGGTCCCAAGCAGGTCGGTGGCCGGCCTCTCCCCGGCCGACGTACAGGTGTTGGCGACGTCGGCGGGGAGAAGAACTCGTCGCTCGAAGAGGAGCTCGACGCCGCTGGTTCCACTGCTGGAGGTTGCGCGGCGGAGCTTAGCGACGAGTCCGGAGATGTTGTTGGTGCATTCCTGTGTCTCTTGGCTTGTGCACGAGTCAGCATTTGCTCAACATTTAATTTTATTTGTTAAATTTTGTTGGTGACAGCTGTCATCACGGGTCGGCATTCTTCTAGTATTTATGTATTTTACTTATTGGATTACACTTATTACCGGAAATTTCGGGCTTAGTGGGGCTTAGGGTTTTCCTTTTGCCAGCTGGTGGGTGAAATCACTTTAAAAAAATTGCCTAAAAATTAAATTTAAAGAAATTAAAATGGAGCAAAAATAAATTTGACTTCGGCGTTGTAGGGTTGCCATATTATGTTGCTTTATTATTATTATTATTTGCTATCGAAACTGTGGCCAAATTCTTTTTATCCGAAACGACTATAAAATCAACCAGTATTTTTATTTTATTATAAACGTCTCTCTCATTGAGCGTTATGATCTCTAGTGGGGACGATTGCACCAGGAATTCAAACAAGTAGTATTTACCCCACCAGTGGGGAAAACTGGACATACATTTTTTTTCCACTTTGCTCCACCTTTGGGGAAGCTTGGTGGGGCAAACTGGAAGTACCCGTAATATGGATGTAATATATCTTGTCAACGTTATTAACTGGTAGCAAATTTAATATTACTAGGTCTTATTTTACTCGATACACAACGTACCCGCTAAACCAGCTTATGAATTCTCGTTTCAATATTTTTGTACCATTAAAAATGTTATTTTTATACTCTTATTAATTCATAAATAACATGGAGCGATATCTCGGGGAAAAATTCTGTGATATTAAATTATTAACCAAATATTTGTATACCGTCTTTGCCTTTTGCACTTTTGCCATTTTCAGTCAAGGCCCGAATTTGTAACATCCTTCATTGATGTTCATGTTTTATATGAAATTGTTATTAAGATAGATAACTCTTTATTGTAAAGGCATTGGTTATAAATGAGAAAGTAGAATGGAGTACAACGTTATCTTTCGTTTGTCTTTCAGGCAACGTTAGAACAGAAATGCTATATAATACTAAAAAAACTATGGAAATTTTCAGCTTAAGACATGATTAACTAAAAATTTAAACATGATTTCTTCACACGGTACATTGGGTAATTCATCAATTCACGCTAAGTGCCTATTTTTCCATTATAACATAATAAAAATCCGTATGATAATAATTATCACTGAGAGAAGTGAATTTGAATTGAAAAAGATGAAGTAAATTTTCTAAATACTGATAAATGAACACAATTCAAAATTGGGAACAATATTCTTCACATAAAAGAATTCTGATAATAGATCCGAAAAGGTTGAGCAACTGCCGTGAAAGGTTGATGACGGTGCAAAAATTTACACTTAGGATAAAAGGGCACGTATGGATTTTATACGCAGAATAACTAAAAGATATGCCCAAGTTTTGAGATTTACAGTTGTTTTCTGTATATTATTGACGTAAACTAAATAATGTAATTCTATTGCAGATCCTCTGCAGAGCGTGTCTACCTACACGCTATCATTTACTAATCGAGCCAACCAACCTAGTAATTAGTTACCTACCACTTAATTGTTTATTTCGTGAAAATATTTAGGATGTTATGTGATGGTATGTTTATGAGTTATTCATATCCTTCATAATTGTTATATCTGTTAAATCACAAACTGTTTCATAACCGACTTCAGCACAAGGTGTTGTACATGATCTATAGAAGCTTGAGATAAATAAGTCCAAGCTTTGGTTAAGCGTGAAAATATCGGACTGGATGAACTTCGTTTCTTAAACATTTATTTTTTAACATTTATTAGAGATTTACCTGTAATTAAATTTAAAAATGCAGTTAAGAGTAAACTGTGCCAGAAAGGCGTTGTGTAGAATCCAAGAATATATAGATGTTAAGGCCCTCTATTCCTGCAAAAGTAGGCATTTATAGCGATCCCGGCCGCTCGTAAAATATTACGCGCGAACGCAGTGACGGTGAACTCGGCTATGACCCCGCCAGCGTCACAGTATAGAAATATGCAGTAGGAAAACTTGATTTGACTTAGAAAATTAAATGCAGTTTTTTTTTAACTTTATTTAGTTATATGATTATATATATATATATATATATATATATATATATATAAATAAATACGAAATTAAAAAAAACTGTATGAGTTTGAGAACTTTCAGCGTGTGTTCTATGTGTTTAGTTGCTTGGGCGAAAAAAACTTACATTATAATAATAATAATGCTTGTAATTTTACAAACATTTGTTTGAATTGATGCTAACGGTTACTTTATATAATCGCACCGTTCGTCGTCGACAGGGCAGTTAAATACCTAAAGTTAACGAGATTAACAACTTTTTTCGTGCGGGAATCCCCTCGGATACCCCCCTGCCGGAGCCGGAAGGGGAGGTTATGTCGGACTCGAACCGACTTTTTAGTCGGTTCGAGTCCGACTGTGGGCACGCCGACTGTGGGTCGTGGTGCTAGTTTTTATGAAGTATTTATATAAATTTACACTGTACCTTCTTTTTTTCGTGCGGAAATCCCCTCGAATACCTCCCCTGCCGGAGCCGGAAAGGGAGGTTATGTCGGACTCGAACCGACTTTTTAGTCGGTTCGAGTCCGACTGTTGGCACGCCGACTGTGGGTCATGGTGCTAGTTTTTATGAAGTATTTATATAAATTTACACTGTACCTTCTTTTTTTCGTGCGGAAATCCCCTCGAATACCTCCCCTGCCGGAGCCGGAAGGGGAGGTTATGTCGGACTCGAACCGACTTTTTACTCGGTTCGAGTCCGACTGTGGGCACGCCGACTGTGGGTCGTGGTGCTAGGCCTGAGGTGAGGTTGTCATCGAAATATCCCTCGCACCCCGGCTGACCCAAGGCTAGTAATTCTCCTGGGTCTGCTGGGGTGCGAGAGATATGCTTTCGGCAATCTCACCTCCGGCAACCAAGGACCCAAGACGGCGTGCGTTTTAGTCGGTTTGAGTCCGACATAACCGCCTCCACCGGCTCCGTGGGGGTGGTATCCACGAGGATTTTGCGCACGATAAAAAAAGGCCAATAATTAAACTAACCTACCTAAATATTAAAATTATTCTATCCTAAACTAAAACTAAATTTATATTTATTTACACACACACAAATTATATACAATGTACGAATATTGTAGGTACTAGGTACCCCTGGGGGCCAACCACAACCTCTTAAAGCAGTATTATTTCAATCTTACTTCGTGTTTTGGTACCATGACCTCTTAAAGCAATATTACAATAATGTTGTTTAAATTAGCAGTTTTGGGACGTCACCCATAGTTTTCGTTCTTTTTGTTCGTTCAGCGTCAAATATGACATCCTTTATAAAGTCAATAGTTACAAACAACGATTGAAAAAACAATATTCGAGGAGTTTATCAGCTTCTAAAAGCTATGCTAATATTGCTTATTCACGAAATCGTCATCGAATGCAGTCGCGATTAAAATGAGACCCTTTCCATTACCTATATGAAATTGGTTCAATAAGCGAAAGAGACTCCCACAGAGTGATGAATAGAGTCCACACTGTTGAAAATCCCTATCTACAGAGTTCTCTGTAAAGACTAAGGTAAGCCTATATTTATATTGAATTAAGTACACGCTAATGTATTGTAATGTGTGATTGACCACTATTAGTTTCGTAAATATGTCATGTTCTTAACATAGTTGTTTTTTTCTAGGTGTTCATTGCATTACCATTTTATAGGCAACTGATGCGAGAGCCATAGCATAAGCTGAGTGAACAACGACGCACAAATAATAACATGCATGATGGCTATTTCAAGAGTTCAACGGTTGCTCGAAAGGCCGCATTAAGATCCAGTTATAATAATAACTATTTTACAAATATAATTGCTTTTATAAATTATTCCATGTAATACCTACTAAATAAATAATATGGTGTCTATATTAATCGAATAACCATCTTTGTACGCTTGCTTCCACCATCACACTTGCCGCGTTTCCAAGCTGGATTGCGAGGGCCAGCCTCAGCACCAAAAACGATCCGGAGCGAGAGTCGATTGTAATGATGTCGATGAGGTGATGACCGCTAAGTGTAAATATCTATCAAGCTGCGAGTATCAAGCATTATTTAATTAGAATTTGAGCTATTAGTGCGGGTGGCGCGGAGATCTAGATAATAGAAGCCAACTAAAAGACAAAAGGATGTGCAGTGTGCATTTTACAAAAATGTACTCTTTGTTGTGACAAAGCCTTTTTTTATAGTGTGGAAAATCCCCACGGATTCCACTCCCACGGAGCCGGTGGAGGCGGTTATGTCGGACTCGAACCGACCAAAACGCACGCCGTCTTGGGTCCTTGATTGCCGGAGGTGAGATTGCCAAAAGCATATCTCTCGCACCCCGGCAGACCCAGGACCATTTATCCTTCTTTCGAGATGGCCCCCTTCGAGTTGTGGGGACCCTAGTGTCCCCATCTAGCCCCGGATACGGGGAGGGCACTTTGCGCCTTTGGGCACTTTGTTGTGACAGAGCATCAGTGCGCATGTCCATTTTAATGTCATCAAGTGACATCGGTTCGGTTCTCATAGCAACGATCTTAATATAATAACAACATAGCTGCACGCCTTGGCTTCGCCCCGGTGCTATGAATTGGGTTATTACCATATGTTCTACTATTTGTTCTACTAATAGAACAATTAGGAAAAAAAATCACATTTGTTATATTAGAGAGACATTATTTAGAATAGAAAAAGATAATAGCAACAATCTTATTATAATAACAACATAGCTGCACGCCTTGGCTTCGCCCCGGTGCTATGAATTACCTATATACTTTTAGATACAAATCGTTCACACAAACCTTGTCCTAAGAATACCTACCTACTGAATAGGTATAACCAAAATAAATGAGTAGATAATGAAAATCTGTCCCATTGTGGAATGCACTAAAAAGCTCTATCTAACTTTGGGACTCGAAAGCCTTGAATGTCGTCAAGTTCAAGCAGTATTCTTAATTCGGGTGCCACTCCGTCATACGTATCGCACTCGAAACGGTGCTATCGATGTGCTGAAATAAAACTTGACCCTAGGACCCGTTGCCTCGCACCCCTTGCACCTGTTATAATTGTATGATGTGATCATGAATGCCCAGACAATTAAAAACATATAAAATTATTACGGCTTTATATTTGCGGTAGAAAATAAAATTTTACATAAGTCGGTTCCTACAATACAAAATTCACGATTGTTATGAAGACATTGAATATGAATGAATTGTATTTTGTTCTTAAATTTGCATGCTTGTCAAAAAGAGGGTTCAAAACAACACTCCTACTGCGTTTACTTAGGTTTAGATGTTGAGGCATTTGAAGATTCTTTGTATCGCACACTAATTATTCCACGTTGTATAATAAAGAAATGCTTTCTTAGGTCGATGTGTTTTAATTTGCTACTTAGGATAGAGCATTTTCACATAGCTTCAATGCCACTTGGTTATCACTGAAAATCATTCACATTCATCGAACACTGCTGTCATGTCTTTCAGCAGTAGCCTTAGATGGAGAGCTCTTTCACAGCTTCGGATAGCGACATAATAATAATTATATTCTTCATTCAGCATAAGCAGTTAACATAGTAGATGCTCGTTGCTTCGGCCTCCCAGCTTACAAGTTACAACCCCGCTCTACTACCACTTTAAATAGTACATATAAAATATAAATAGATAATATTTGCATGATTTGATCAAAATGCCCAGGCAATTTAAACTATAAAATTATTAATGGCTTTACAAGGCTTAACATATTATTTGCGGTGTAGGTGTAAAATAAAATGTCACAATAAAATTATTTTAATGTCAGATGACAGATAGTTTTCTTTTTTTTTCCTTCAATATCCTGCCAGTTACATAAAAGAGTATTTATATCAAAAACGTTTTACAAATTACGTGAATGTTGTTCCGTTTTGTGTGAGAAAGAGATGGCGCTACACAGTATGACAGAACGTACAGCGATCTCTCTTTTCCTTGTTTGCAGGCTTGTTGCAGGCACAAAAATAACCTTACTCAAATTCGTACCATGAGCGTACAATAATGTTTTATTTTATTCCTGCTTATTGACGGAAATGAATGAACTATTTAGAAAGAGTTATGTATTCCTTGCAATAATTCATTCGCATTAGGGCTGTACTCCGGAGACAAAAAGACCGGAGCACCTCTGGAGATTTTTGCGAACAACCGGTTATCTTTCTCAAAAACTCCGGAGATTTTATATAGAGTTAAATATTCGCCTTTTTTCATGAACACTATTTTACTGTATATTTTACTGTATATTTACTGTTATTATATGATTAGATTCCATAGCGATACGATTTTATCGAAGTATATGATGTATAGATGTACGTGCATTTATTAAAAAGTAGGTAATATATACATATGATCACGCCTATATCCCCGGAGTGTTTTGGCAGAGGCGAATTAACATCAACACCCACATTTCATCAATCATTGCATTCGGTCGGTCCACCTATTGCCGTATTCCGGTCACAAATTCGGTAATAAGTTGATTTCATTAGTCTACAAATTGGACGTTTTCATAATGTTTTAATAAGAGGATTATGATAATAATTAGTAATACAATGTCTCAAATGGGTAGGTACTTAAAAAAATTACGAAACTGACTAAATATACTTCCGCGTAATCGAAGAATGTCCGGAGGCTTTTCGAAGATTTATTAAACCTAGAGAAAAATCACCGGATACTGAAATCTTCCCTGGAGTCAAGCCCTACGCCTAATGTCAGTGATTTCTTTTTTAGAAGACCATAGAGTTCTTTTATTAAAAAAGGATTTTTAAAAAGAAGTTTTTACTTTGAAGTAAAATACTTGTAATTTTTAGAATTGTATTTGTTTGCTTAATATCTAAGCAATTTCTATGCATTTTTCTATACAATTTATACTTGTAATTATAGGCGTTTCCCGGGATGCGAGTCTTCTCACTGGGCACCACGCTAGCTAAAAACCGGAGAAGACTGAGCGTGGGTGACGAAAATGCCTTATTGATCCACCTAATTGAAACTGCGTGCGGTTTTAGTCGGTTTGAGTTAGATATAATGGCCGTGTTGGCCAAACAGGGAGGTATCCGTGGAACACAATAAAAAGTACTTTTAAACCGTTATAGTAGTCAGCTTGACCATTTCTTGTTTAAGTTAATGTATATAAATACGGTTCACTTGCTTTTTGGGTTACGAAAATGATTTTTTGAGCAGTATTTTGCAAAACAATAATAAAAAAGTTGCTACCTAGCAACTTTTTTAAAACGGCTAAATTTGACATAAAAACAATAATGTTAAATACAATACTGCTCTAAAATCTCGTCATGGTACGAATTGAATGAACTAAAATTAATTTGACGTCACAAAAGCACTAAGCAGGAATACATGACATGCACAATGTACGGTTGTGGTACGAATATAAGCAAGATTACTTTAAGCTTGACACAAAACTCTCCTGCAATAAGACTGTTTTGTATACGGTTGTGGTAGGCCCCCTGTACTGATATAGATAAAATATGAATTATAGAAAATCGTAAGTAGCATCTTCAGTAGTAATACTGATATTCTTATACTATGGCGCTATGAGCGTAATATTTAGGTATGATAATTTTTTAAATTACCAATCGGAGTTAGAAATTTAGTTTATGGCTTTGCACGACTTCTTTAGCTTGCGTTGTTTATTGCCCATATTGAATGACTTGCAACAATTTATTATAAATACGTAAAACCGATTGATTGGTGCACGAAACTGTCGCGCAAAAACTGACACAGGTCCTACTTCGGTAAGCGCCAGCGCGCGACTGGCGCAACTTTTCGGGCCTCAGCGGCGCGAGCACTCGCGAATTTAGTAGGTATTTAAATATAACTTTAAAAATTATTTCATAATACAGTCAAAATCTGCGAAAATGTCTAGACATATGTAGTGGCTTTAGTTTAGTACAAAAATTTTATAGAAAGCATAAGTAATTTAGTCATAATATTAAAAAAAAATAACGAAAAGGGGTAACTTTGGGATTTTTTTCTATCGAGTGAAGTTCATCAGATCTGGTAACTGAATGCGAATTTGACTAGACTGGATCCTTAACTAATATATATCTTTTTTTTCGAAATTTAAAACGCTTTTTCCTATGATTCAAATGCTTTTAAAAAACTCAAAATGCGGCCTACCTGGCCTTAAACAAGCTTGGAAATGAGCTGTTCGCTCAGTTATGCTACTCAAGCAAAGCATTGTATCTAGACCATACGTTTTAGGCTCAGTAAATGTTTGTAAGTAGACTAAAAAAAATATAAAGTAAAGTAAAGTAAAGTATCTCTTTATTGTGTACACCAAGGATAAAAACATGTGTTGTTTGTAGGTATATTTTAGGTATAGACAATAGGCGGCCTTATCGCACAGTGGCAATCTCTTACAGGCAACCTTTGGATGGAGAAAGAGATAGAAACCATGTTTGGGTAGCATGGTGCACAAAGTCCAAATATTGGTGTATTTTACAGTGTATTGTACTTAGGACGTACGCGAACAATATGACCGGGAATTGTCGGCTGTCAATCCGATTGGCAATTTGGTGCTGAAAGTGCAGACAATTGGTTTACGAGTACAGGCCACCAGTTTCGACACTAGGATATTTGATAAATATTGATATGGATGAATCTTTTTTGCCAGCAATAAGGTAGTTACAGTTCTACAAATAAATTCAGTAATTTCCTCCCAGCTGAAAATTTGTTTAGGTTATCAGCTAATATATTTTCCACAGCGCTATGGGTTGCTAAGGTTTCCTTTCCTTCAAGGTTTTGGCTTAATTGTAATTTAGCCAATTTTCAGCTCAAAGGAAATTACTTTTTTTACATGTTTGAGCGGTCACCGCTGCTTATCCCACCAACAAACTCGCAGCTGACGACCACGACAATTCATAATAAATTTCCTTAACCATTGTACTAAGTATCGCCTGGGAAGAAGTCCATGAGAGAAGAAGAGGTCCAATGAACTTTAAACGTGGCTCGGGGACTATTATTACAATGGCAAAATAACATTAAATACAAATGTTAGCTATTAGATCAATTAAATGAAATAAACTCACGTGTTTCCTTCTTCCCACAGTCCCGGGTCCATTAAGCGGGGCGTGAAAGGGCATCTAATGAGGCCGTCAAGCTGAGTACCACCACTGTTAACATGGTACATGTTTCCGATGGTGACCCTCTTTTCGAGACTTTGCCTTTGCTTAACATCAGGCGAGGTGAAGTCAAATTGACGTGTCCTGTATATAAAAAAAATGTAATAGTGAAGCAAAAAGATCTTTAAATTGAAAGTCTGAAGGTTCAATAACAACATTAACTAATAAAATAGGGGAGAGCCCAACAACCGTTTTGACTTTATTATTGACAACCTTATTCAGAGACAGAATAAGGATGTGTTCACAATACAAAGAGATACATTTTTTACACCATTGATGGCTGATTGACTGGCGTAGAGGAAAATGTCATACAGTTAACTCTAGGTATATAGTTAACAGTTAAAAGCTGTTGGACATGATTGCATATGAACTAGCAGTCTACGGCTAAGCAGTAGAAACTAGTAATATATAAAACAAGAATAGTTTCATTACTGTCTAAATTAATGTTGTATTATTTTCATAAATCAGATTTATTAATCACTAGCTTTTGCCCGCGGCTCCGCCCGCGTGGCTGTCGGTTCCCGGCAATTATTCGAATTTTTCTCACCTTTTCAACCTTCCCTAGACCTCCACGAACATTTCAAGACCAAGATAAGATAAATCCGTTCAGCAGTTCTCGAGTTTTAGCGAGACTAACGAACAGCAAATGATTTTTATATATATAGATAAATGAAATTGGAATCGATTGACTAGGATCTTTAGTAAATTAACTTAGTTCTTCACTGTATTCATAAAATAATACAATAATAAGTAATCACAAATAGGTACATTTAGATGTACAGTCAGCGCCATAAGTAGCTTAACAAATGGTAATTTATTGATTACCATAACTGTTAAACTGATTATAAAATTATAAATAAACCGTGCAATATAAGAACTTTCCCCTTAGGGGATTTTAAAACTATACACCTAAACCTCTGTGGGCACATGCACTCCAATGTAAGAAGGATTTTAAATATATTTGTGTTAATTTAATCAACTTTTGGCGTTGACTGTACAAAGGCTAGCTTAACTCAGTACTTATTGCGTTTCTCCCAGCTTTGGGTGAATCTTTGTCTATATGGTCTTTAATCAGAATTTTATGAATATAGTTTATTATAATGTGAACTAACCTTTATATTTCAAATTTGAATAAGTGAGTTCTTAGGACGGTAATCTTATTTGCTCGTTTTTCGATATTCCTAAAATTGTTAAAGCGCCTTTATACCTGGATAAACAAGATTTGCAAAGCCGAATGGTTGAGCAAATTAGAGCTGGTATTCAAAGGGTTCGTCTTATGTGTTTAATAAAAGTGAGGTCAAGTTCAGGTTTCAAGAGCGTAGCGAAAAATGGAGCTATTCAACCGGGCGCCCTACTAACTGGGTACCAACTTACAAACGATTTTATAAAAAAATAAACTTTCGTCGTTTTGGAACGAAAAATTTTGGGCACAGTTTCGATAGTAAAATCGTCTGGTAACACGTAAAGGAATAATATGTGGGTTTTATCATGTACTAGCTGACCCAGCGAACTTCGTACCGCCAATTTTTTTCCACCCGCGTGTTGTCCTGTCCCGTTCCCGCTGCACCCTCCCCTATAATCATATTATACATATTGTTACGGGAGACGGGTAACGGGATTGGAAATAAACAGCTTCGTTTCTGAGACCGCTTTATTTACACACCCCAACAGCCAAATCTTGAACACGACACTCACGGCGCGACTGTACCGCACGATACACTACTGCACTTACAGTCTTATTCGCGACACTCACAGCGCGACTGAACAGCACGATGCAGTAGGAGGTCACTGCGCTTACAGTTTTATTCGCCACACTCACAGCGTGACTGCACTATTACTGCACTTTACTTGCACTTCACTCTTTTCCCACTTTTCTTCCTTTTTCCTTCTTCTTCTTCTTCTGTTCACTTTGAACTCCCAAACTTAACTGTCCTTTCACCGCTCTGGCAGCTTTTACACCCTTAATTTCGATCGTCTTTTCGATATTCATTTTATTATTTCTCTAGAATTTTCTATGATCTACTAGAATAGCTTAACTATATTTTGATCTTCATTTCGTTTCTCATTTTTATTATTCTTTTAGAATGTTCTGCTAATATCTAGAAGTATTTAAATATATAATCTTCGGTTATTTTTACCAAATAAAGATTTACATAAATTAGAAAAACACAAAAACCACATATCGTAACACCAGGGGCTCAATTCACTAACTTACGTACTTAGTTGCGTAAATTTACTTATGATTTTACTGACGTAAATATACGCAACGTGCGAAAACTGACATAGGTTATGTCAGTTTTCGGTACAGAATACCACGTTAATATACGTGACATTTTATGTCATATGACATACGACATTTATGAAAATAATGCCAGACTAAAAATATAACTTGAATTGCCAATTTTTTTTTTCAATAAATTCTTATTATTAATTTTTTCAATCTCATACATAAATCTTATGTATGGAATTGTTTTGAACTATGATTTAATTAATATTAGTCTTCTTTTTTTCGTGTCAACGATTCACTTTTATGAATAATTACACTATTCGGCATAATAGCATAATTCTATTATTATGCTATCTTAATAAATTATTCTATTTGTAATTAGTAGTTTTTTAGTATACAATTATAATGTATTCTGTAAATTACCAATAAATAATTAATTATTATAACGGGAATTGACGCGAGAATAATAACTAAAAAAAATAATAACAGGTGGTAGAAATTTGATGGCACAAATTTGACACTTATTTCGACCGGGTTGGTACCACCGTGCACAAGTGCGAAAAACCCTCCATAGTAATCCAATCTCGGTTGGATTGCGTTCAGGGATCAGCAAGTGCATAGCCGGGCCGAGGTGATGGTAGTCGCAGCACTAGTGGGACCGGTGGGTTTTGGCGTAGTCTAGTGGGGTGTGACGCGGGACGCCGCGCCGGGCAGGGAGACCCGTAGAAACGGTGGTGCCGCTGGCCGCCCGCGGCATAGTACAGGGGCCCAACTGGGACTAACCACCCTGGGAGGCTGCCCCACCAGGTCGCGCATAATCCCGATATGGCTCGTCGTGCCGGTTGGCGACCGGACGGGAGCCCGGCGACCATATTCGGGAGGGTACGGGGGCCCTTCCGTTCGGCGCGTCGGCTCTCGTCACGCCTCACATTCATAGATGAAACCAATCTCCCATGTTTTGTCACGCGGTGCTGCGGCGATAATCACCTCTTTTTCACGCCTTCCCTTACCCTTCACCTCATGGCAGCGCACAAAACAAAAATTGCTGAAACAGCGGCTAGGGACTCACCCACAAAAACTCTATTTGAGGTGGAGTCCACGAACATCTGTGGGCTCCATAAGAACCTCAACGCCGTCCACCAACACCTGGAGACGGCGAAACCAGCTATGCTGTTTCTAACGGAGACACAAATACGCCGCCCTGACGACACGACCTACCTGCTTTACCCCGGCTATGTTATCGAGGAAAATTTCCGAGCAAAAGCCGGGGTGTGCGTGTTTGTTAGGGCGGATATTTGTTGTCGCCGTTTGCGCTGTCTAGAGGACCCATCCTTTTCCATCCTTTGGGTACACGTAGACCATGGCTCCACGAGTCAGGTCTATGTGTGCCTTTACCGTTCCCATACAGGAGTCAGGCGGCAGATGATGCGCAGGAGCGGTTTCCGAACGCCGAATTGGTGTTTTTGGGGGACTTTAACGCCCACCACAAGATCTGGTTGGGCTCCGCCATAACAAACCATGCGGGAAGAGCCACTCACGCATTTGCCCTGGCGCATGACTTGACTCGATTGGTGCACAAGGTCACGAGGATACCAAGAGAGTCCGGCCTAGAGCCCTCTCTGCTTGACCTTCTGTTGACGAGTCACCCGGACCAGTACAGTGTCTCGGTGATTGCTGCTTTAGGTAACTCCGACCACTGTCTGGTCCGCTCCATCGTGCCCATTGTAGCGCCCCCACGACCCGTGCAGGGGAAGAGGTGGCTATGGCACTACTCGTCAGCGGACTGGGATGGATTGCGCGACTATTATGCGTCCATCCCGTGGGTTGAACGCTGCTTTGAGGGTAAGAACCCATCTGAGAGCGCTACTGCCGTCGCCGGTGAGATCGGTCTAGGTATGGAATACTATATCCCATACACCGATGTCACCGGAGTCCGCGGAGCGCGTCCGTGGTTCGGGCGCGAGTGCGCGGAGGCTGTTGAACATAAACGGTCTGCGTACCGCGCCTGGGTGCGGGCGCGCGCCACACGCGATCCCAACGTGGGTCACTTCAAGGCGGCGTACAACAGAGCCACAAAGGTCTGCAAGAGGGCATGCGTCAGGGCGGATGCCCAGCGCATAGCGCGGCTGGGCCAAGAGCTAGTGGCGCATCCCACGGGTAGCCGTGGCTACTGGCAACTGGCCAAAGCCGTGCAAGCCAACTTCTGCCAGCCCTCGCTGCCCCCGCTGAGCAATCCCGATGGATCTATGGCCCATGAGCCGCAAGAGAAAGCAAATTTGCTGGTCAATCTCTTCGCGGCCAACTCCCGAGTCGATGATTGTGGTATGCAACCACGGACAATGCCCACTGGTGACCACGCAATGCCTGATATACGTATCAGGCAACGCGATGTCCGTGCAGTACTGCAATCACTCGATGTCCGGAAAGCCAGTGGTCCTGATGGTATTCCAGCGGATGTGAAATGTGCAGCGGAGTTATCTCCTATGCTAACGCGGCTGTACCGACTGTCCTACAGTTCGGGTACAGTGCCTTCGGCTTGGAAGGAGGCGAATGTCCAGCCGATCCCCAAGAAGGGGGATCGCTCGGACCCAGCCAACTATCGACCCATAGCCGTCACCTCAGTGCTGTGTAAGGTGTTCGAGCACATAATTAACACACAGCTCATGCGCCACCTAGAGGATCACTCCCTGCTTAGTGACCGGCAATACGGTTTCAGACCGAAACGGTCAACGGGTGATCTTCTGGCGTACATGACCCAACTTTGGGGTGAGGCTATGGAGAAGCACGGTGAGTCACTGGCAATTAGTCTTGACATCGCCAAAGCTTTCGATAGGGTATGGCACAAATCGCTTCTTTCCAAGCTACCAGCCTTCAGCCTGCCTCCTAGACTGTGTAACTGGGTTGCAAGCTTCCTGCAGGGGCGCCGTATTCGCGTCCTTTGTGATGGACGAGCTTTGGAGTTCTTGCAGGTAAATGCTGGCGTGCCGCAGGATTCCGTTTTATCTCCCACTCTCTTTCTTCTGCATATCAATGACATGCTCTGTAACGGAAACATTCACTGCTATGCAGACGACAGCACCTTACATGGGAGTTATCACGCACATCCTGCGGCCAAGCAGTCTGATATCGCGGAAAAAAGGCAGCTTCTTGTCACAGAGCTGGACCGGATCCTGGACCACATTTCTCAATGGGGCGCTAGGAACCTGGTCGAGTTCAATGCCAAGAAGACCCAGGCATGTGCGTTTACAGCTAAGGTATCTCCTTTCCTTCCCCTTCCCACTCTTCAGAGCACACCACTGCCACTGCAGGATCACCTCACTATCCTCGGTATGGATGTTCGCTGCAAACTGAATAACAAAAACTATATCGAGAGTATCATCAAATCAGCCTCGCGTAAACTCGGAGTCCTGAACAGAGTGAGACGTTTTTTCACGCCGGAGCAGCGGTGTCTTCTATACAAGACCCAAATTCGTTCCTGCGTGGAATACTGCTCACATCTCTGGGACGGCTCCGCAAAGTACTTATTAGATGCTCTCGACAGGTTGCTGCGACGTGCGGTCCGCATTATTGGGGATCCTGAGGTCACGAACACCCTCGAGCCTTTGCAGATGCGTAGAGATGTTGCGTCTTTGGCAGTTTTCTACCGTCTCTACCATGGTGAATGTTCTGACGAGCTCTTCCAATTAGTCCCACCCTCCCCTTTCCTTCACAGGACGACACGTGCAGGGCTAAGATGTCATCCATTTACGGTGCAGAGTATACCTGCTAGAACCAAGCGTTTCAGTGATTCATTCCTATGCCGCACCACTAAGACCTGGAATTCCCTGCCAGCTCACGTGTTTCCTTCTTCCTACAGTCCCGGGTCCTTTAAGCGGGGCGTGAAAAGGCATCTAATGAGGCCGTCAAGCTGAGTGCCACCACTGTTAAAAAAGTAGGTGCTTTTAACTATTATTATTATTTATGTGCTTTAAAAAATCTATTTATGTTTAGATGAATATGGGATATATTTTTTATCATCATTGCACTACAGTTTAATAAAATACAATTATTGTAATGCATAAGTCATTTGTATTTTTATTTAACCTAAGAAATAAGTTATACAACTATACACAGCAGGCTGCTAAAATGGCAACATTGTAATACTAACTGATCGAATAGTGATATATCCAAAGACTTTGAATACACTACGTTTAATAGACACAGGCTCAGCGTGGCCACGCATGAGACAGAGAATGTTTTTTAATGCTTAAAATCGTTAAGTTTATGCTATAAATAGTAATATTATCTATGGCGCCATGTAACACAAGAATTAGAAAGATAAATTACCCTAGTTTTTGTAAAAATTCGCTCGCAGACAGGCAATATATTTTTTCTTTTCTCTTTGTATCTGCAATCAGTGATGGATTTGTAGGTATGTCTTAAGCGATTGGCACACTGCAACGCCCGACACCGCGTCGCGCGTGGACGCGGGAGAGCAGATCGGCATCCGCGCGCAGATTTTCTACTCTCACGCGTGGAGCGGCGTTTTTTGTATAGTCCGAGAGATATTAGAAATTTTTTGGTAGGTAGGTGTGTCCCTCTTACAAGAGGGATACAGGGAAGCCAGGAATGCCCTCCGAGCAGAGATCAAGCGGTCCAAGGCAGCTTCCTATAGGGAGCTGCTGGAGATACTGGAGCGGGACCCATGGGGGTGGCCTTACTGCTTGGTAAGAGGAAAGCTGCGCCCCCGGGCCCCTCCGCTGACCCAGGTTCTCGAGCCGGCTCTGTTTGGAGGAGTGGTGGAATCCCTGTTCCCGGCGCGGGCGGAACACTTTCCGCCGCAGATGACTCGGCCACCTCGGTCGCCTGATGCGCCCGGCGTGGTTATTGACGACGACGTGCCCGATGTCACTTGGGTAGAACTAGAGCTGGTGGTGCGACGGCTTAGAGCCAAGAAGAACACCGCCCCGGGACCCGACAGCATTCCAGGCCGTGCGTGGGTCCTAGCTCTAGGAGAAGGCGGTCTCGAACCCCGACTGCGAGGGTTCCTCAGCGCATGCTTGGAGCGGGGCCAGTTTCCGAAGAGGTGGAAGACGGGTAAACTGGTCCTCATCCGCAAAGACGGACGCCCGGCGGATGAGCCGTCCGGGTACCGGCCCATAGTATTGCTCGACGAGGTGGGCAAGCTCTTCGAAAGAGTGATTGCCAAGCGGTGGTACATAGTGGTGCTACATACCGCGAGGCGACCCAGAGGGCCACGACCGCTGTTGCTAAAGTCGTGGATCGGATCCGGCGGCTGGGTCTCGAGGTGGCTCTGCACAAATCCAAGGCCTTGTTCTTTCATGGTCCTCGGCGCGGGCTACCCCCGGGATCCAGCCTGACAGTAGGAGGTACTCCCATCGACATCAAGCCCCGGTTGAAATACCTGGGGCTCGTACTCGACGGTCGGTGGGACTTCGGAGAGCACTTCCGAAGTCTGCGCTCCAAACTGTTAGTGACAGCTAAAGCGCTGGCGCGGCTGCTACCCAACCTGAGGGACCCGGAGGACTCCTGCAGGAGACTCTACGCGGGTGTCGTGCGGTCCATAGCCCTATACGGGTGCCCCCGTGTGGGCGGACACCCTGCAGGCCAGGTTCGTACCCCTGCTGCACGCGCCGCAGCAGAAGCAGGCCACGGCGGCGGCGCGCTGAAGAGCGCGCCTCCCCATTCCTCCCCATCCGAAAATGAGTTACAGTGTGCCAATCGCCTTATGAGTTATGAGAGAAAAAAAATGTTTAGTGAAAAGTAAATTTGCGTGTACCATTGCCAGAAAGAGTAAATATTTATATATTTGTGAACTCCTATTTGACGCCTAATTCGTGATATTTGGCTCTGTTTTTAAGTTCGGGAGATCGTGATCTCTATTTCTGGATAAAATTCTTTATAGTGAGTTGTAATATATATAGGTAATACTAAAAAACATTAATATTTAAAACGTTTAATAGTTCAAAACAAGATACCTTTAGGTATTTTAAAAATGTGTATTAACAATAGTAATTAGTAATACATTAGGTCTTTACCAATGAAATTGCCGTTTTGTATGAAAAAATTTAAAGGATTTTTTCATGTATTGTTTATTTGTATTAAACGAAGTAATCACCCATGCAATCAATTCATCTTTGCCAACGCAGTGGCAGTTTATTGATGCTCTTTTTAAAGAAATCAGGTGGACGGGAAGCAACAAATTCTTCAAAGGCATTTTGTACTGTCTCTCGGGTATTGAATTTTTTTCACGTCAAAAAGTCGAATTCTGGAAAAAGTTGTAGGTTAGGTAGTCTGTAACTCTGTAGGCGCAAGGTCTGGTGAGTAGGGCGGATGACGGTGAGCTTCCAGCGTCGGTTTGTAGTGTTAGTTCCGTAAACGTCGTTGATGTTGCATGCCGCTTGTGTCGCGTTGCTGCCACGACGGTACTCATATTCCATAATTACTCGATTTTTTACTTATTTTGTTTGCTACATATTTTTGATGACTTTGTTGGCAACCAATTAGTACGTCCTGTAACTTCAATCCATTTTTGTTGTAAGTTTGTATTTTCCGGGAAACTGTAATACAATTATGATATTTAATTACTACATACATAAGAATATTTCATCATATTTATAAGAAGTACCTACAACATGTATATTAGTACCCATAATATTGGACAAATAAACATTCAAAACCTGGCAACATCGAATAAAATTTATTTCGTAGGTTATGATAATTATTATTTGCTGTTTTAGACTATTTTATCAGTAGAATTATATGCATTATGTACTTCACATGAAATAATACACTGTGGCATGTGTACGAAAGGGCCTTTAACTTTAAAAACGTATTTACTTACGAGTGAAAAGATACGCCTGGTAATTTCCTTCCACTATCGCTTTTACAATGGAAAACACTGCACCGTCCCATGTTTCCTTCAGTTGTGTTTACTATATATGTTGAATAACAAATTGCGAATATTGTAGCACGTCTAAGAACAATTATTGCGTTATAAATACACGAATAAAAGTAAACTGAAAATCTGTCAAGTTTGTTTACTTTCGTACATATTTTTCTTTATGGTTTGTTTCGCGAACTAGTTTGCTGCCCGTAGTAAAAACCGACACGGCAGGGGAGACAGAAAATCTAGTCACTCTGTCTCATTTCTTCACACGACATTGCCATAAGTTGGTCTTTTTCTTGTGTGAATGCGATGGAAGCTATCAATTCGTCTATGTCCTTCTCTGTCTACGGATATATCCAAGAACGTAGACAGAGAAGTATATAGACGAATTGATAGCTTCCATCGCATTCACACAAGAAAAAGACAAACTTATGGCAATGTCGTGTGAAGAAATGAGACAGAGTGACTAGATTTTCTGTCTCCCCTGCCGTGTCGGTTTTTACTACGGGCAGCAAACTAGTTCGCGAAACAAACCATAAAGAAAAATATGTACGAAAGTAAACAAACTTGACAGATTTTCAGTTTACTTTTATTCGTGTATTTATAACGCAATAATTGTTCTTAGACGTGCTAAAATATCCGCAATTTGGTATCGTAACAGTTATTCAACATATATAGTAAACACAACTGAAGGAAACATGGGACGGTGCAGTGTTTTCAATTGTAAAACCGATAGTGAAAGGAAATTACCAGGCGTATCTTTTCACTCGTAAGTAAATACGTTTTTAAAGTTAAAGGCCCTTTCATACATATGCCACAGTGTATTATTTCATGTGAAGTACATAATGCATATAATTCTATTGTTAAAACAGACTAAAACAGCAAATAATAATTATCATAACCTACGAAATAAATTTTATTCGATGTTGCCAGGTTTTGAATGTTTATTTGTCCAATATTATGGGTACTAATATACATGTTGTAGGTACTTCTTATAAATATGATGAAATATTCTCATGTATGTAGTAATATCATTATTGTATTACAGTTTCCCGGAAAATACAAATTTACAACAAAAATGGACTGAAGTTACAGGACGTAACTACAAATTGGTTGCCAAAAAAGTCAAGAAAAATATGTAGCAAACAAAATAAGTAAAATATAGAGTAATTATGGAATATGAGTACCGTCGTGGCAGCAACGCGACACAAGCGGCATGCAACATTAACGATGTTTACGGAGCTAACACTACAAACCAACGCTGGAAGCTCTCCGTCATCCGCCCTACATATAAACAATACATGAAAAAAATCGTTTAAATTTTTTCATACAAAACGGCAATTTCATTGAGACCTAATACTTAAACTAATAATTACTATTGTTATTACACATTTTTAAAATACCTAAAGGTATCTTGTTTTGAACACTATTAAACGTTTTAAATATTTATGTTTTTTACTATTACCTGTATATTAGAACTCACTGTAAAGAATTTTATCTAGAAATAGAGATCACGATCTCCCGATCTTATAAACAGAGCCAAATTTTATCACGAATCAGGCGTCAAATAGGTAAGGGGTTCACAAATAAATTAATATTTTGCTCTTTCTGGCAATGGTACACGCAAATATACTTTTCACTAAACATTTTTTTTCTCTTATAACTCATAAGGTGATTGGCACACTGCAACGCTCGCATCGCCTGTACGGGGCTCATTTTGTATAGAAAAATGCGGGGTCCCACACACTGACAACGCAATCACGCGTGTTGCTGCAGAATACGAGCGTACAAGCAGAAAACGGGCGTGATGGCGCGTAAAGCGCAAGGTATGGCACACTGAAAATCACGCGCGTGATTTTCGAGGGATTTTTAGTCCGAGAGCTGTTAGAAATTTCTGTGTAGGTGTTTGAGACGAATTCAAAATATATATTATTGCAATGCAACATGTATTTAACGTCAAATTTAGAGCGTTTTCACATCAACCGACGTCCGATATGGGAGGGAGTCAAATATCGATGCCCAATATGGGGTATTGGAGCCGACACCACTGTTTTGGCTCGATATCGAAACACGCAGAGACTGCAAGCGACTTTCAACCTAAATGGCATTTTACCTACCAAAAAATTTCTAATATCTCTCGGACTATACTAAAAACGCCGCTCCACGCGTGACAGTAGAAAATCTGCGCGCGGATGCCGATCTGCTCTCCCGTGTCCACGCGCGACGAGATGTCGGGCGTTGCAGTATATTGCCTGTTTGCAAGCCAATTTATTCAAAAACTAGGGTAATTTATCTTTCAAAGTCGTCACACTTGTGTTACATAGCGCCATAGATAATATTACTATTTTTAGCATAAACTTAACGATTTTAAGCATTAAAAAACATTCTCTGTCTCATGCGTGGACACGCTGAGCCTGTGTCTATTAAACGTAGTGTATTCAAAGTCTTTGTCCAAGAAGAAATTAGAAAACCTTAAAAAAACGAAGTTGTTTTGTGGTCTATGGTACCTATGATAAACAATTTTCTTACGTTCTGAACATTCATTAAAAACTTTTTATAGCGGAGCGGTATTGCATTTCTACCAACATAGAGTCATTAGAGTCTGGCTAATGAAAGTAGGCCCTGGAATTAATTGCGAACTTTTTATATAGCAACTCTGTATGAACGTCAACGTCAATTTGACAAGGTTGTCGTTCGGTATCTCTGTTTACAAATTGTATGCGTTTGTGTAAATTGTGATTCTAATTACGGCTTAAAATGAACAAATCTATCAAAAGTGGTGTACGAAAGATGTTGTTTTGCATGATTGGCAAGTTCAACGAAATACAACAACAGCGTGATGCCGCGTTTAAACAAAAACAAGATTGTCTACGTGTGGTGTTGAATTTCATAGGTTAGTAGACAATATTATTTTGATACTTTAAACACCTACCTATCCAGTCGTCCTAATAAAATTTTGATTTATAATTTACGTATCCTTCCAAATAAGTTACCTACGCTTCTCTATGTATTGAATAAAACTAATTATATTCATTCGTATATCGCATCAGTCAACCAATAATTCATTTTAATAACATCACATATGTTTTACGTATACTCATAATGAATTTTAATTTTAAAGCGATTACCTTTCTTTAACAGAGAATCTGCAAGATGTCGAAGAAGTTAATGAAATAGTAAGAACTATTGAAAATCTCACTGAATTAGAGCAGAAAGATAGGATAATAACCCAGAATCAGTACTTAGAAGAAATAGCTTCAATGACTGGTAAGTTTTACTATACACTGATGTTTTGAAATTATGCCGAAAAAAACCTTTGCATTTTTACTTACTAATACCAAGAATTGATTACATGTTTCGTATTTCTTCTTTGCAGAAGTGAGTGTCAGAACACTTAAAAGAGTAAAAAGGGAAGGTGCAGTAAATGAAGGTGTCTGGAGTACCCCGGGGAAGAAACGTCCACGGAAACCTACTGTGTCTAAGAAAGTATTGATGTATTGAGAAACTCTGCGCCGCTTGTTATTAGCCAATGGCTACAAATTTAAAAAGAATAAAAATGAGCGTTCTGTATTAATAGAACGCTATGACAAATCTGCTTGGAGACATAGATTTTTAAGAACTATAGCAGGAAAACGTGCAGAAGGCAAGCCGATCATTTATGTAGATGAGACTTATGTCCATAGAAACTACAAGCCTAAGAAGTCATGGCAAGGTCCTTCAACTAGTGGTGCAATTGAAAATGTGTCGACCGGGAAAAGGTATATTATAGTTCATGCAGGATCAGAGAAAGGCCCCGTACCAAACTCTTTCTTAGTGTTTAGTACTAAATCAAAAAATGCTGATTATCACCATGACATGAATGCTGAAAATTTTAATAAATGGCTTAAAGGAAAACTTATACCAAATTTGGAAGAACCAAGTGTAATTATAATGGACAATGCTAGTTACCATTCGGTAATTATAAATAAGGTTCCTAACACACAAACGCGTAAAAGTAATATAAGAGAATGGCTTCGTGATAATGGAATTCAATATGAGGACTACCACACGAAAGCAGAGCTGTTGTGTATTGTAAAACGAAATACGCCTGATCCAAAATATGAAGCTGATGAAATTTTAAATCGAATAAATAATAATAATAATTTTAAATTTTAATTTTATTTCGCGAACGCGGCTGCCTCCTTCTGCGAGCAAGTAATGCTCGAGAAGGAGGCGGCCGGTCAGGTCCGGACTAGACTCCGGGCCCGGGAAGCCCGCGCAGAGCGAAGGCGAACCGGACGTCGGAGCAGCCGAACATGAGCGCTGGCCTGGGGGTGACCGGTGGAGCCGCCTGTCACCCTAGCAGAAGCAGGCCGCGGCGGCGGCGCAAAAAGCGCCTCCCCGTAACCGGGGCAAGATGGGGACACTGTGGTCCCCACAACCCGAAGGGGGCCATCTCGAAGGAGATGGTCCTGGGTCTGCCGGGGTGCGAGAGATATGCTTTTGGCAATCTCACCTCCGGCAACCAAGGACCCAAGACGGCGTGCGTTTTAGTCGGTTCGAGTCCGACATAACCGCCTTCACCGGCTCCGTGGGGGTGGTATCCGTGGGGATTTTTCGCACGATAAAAAAAAAAAACCTAGTGTATCTACACACATAAAGATTTGGTAACTACTGATCTCACAAGATCGGCCACAATAGTGTTTAGGTATATCTACGCAAGTCGCGTCACGCGTGTGCTCGCAAGTGCGGGCCGGCCCCGACTGCGCTAGCAGCCTGCGGGTGCGGCACGCGTAGGTACTTATTGCCGTAGTTTGGGCGAGTGACGGACGCCTGACTATATCGAGAGCATCATCAAAACAGCCTAGCGTAAGCTCGGAGCAGCGGCGTCTTCATACAAGACTCAAATTCGTTCCTACGTGGAATACTGCTCACATCTCTGGGATGGCTACGCAAAGTACTTACTAGATGCTCTCGACAGGTCGCTGCAACGTGCGGTCCGCATCATTGGGAATCCTGCGGTCACGAACTTCCTCGAGCTTTTGCAGATGCGTAGAGATGTTGCGTCTTTGGCAGTATTCTATCGTCTCTACCACGGTGAATATTCTGATGAGCTCTTCTAATCGGTCCCACCCTCTCCTTTCCTTCACAGGATCCTACAGTCCCGGGGTCTTTAAGCGGGGCGTGAAAAGGCATCTGACAAGGCCGTCAAGCTGAGTGCAACCACGGTTAACATGGTACATGTTTACGATGGTGACCCCCTTTCCGAGACTTTGCTTTTAGCTTACCATCAGGCGAGGTGAAGTGTAATTGACGTGTCCTTTATATAAAAAATAGGTCCAAGATATATGGCCCGAACTATACCTTGATATTATGACCATTTTGTGCACCTTGCATGCTCACTGTACATACATAGTGGTATTGATTTACGGCGGCGGCGCGCTGGAAAGCGCTTCTCCCCATTCCGGGGGCGAGTCGAGGACCTGGGTCAGCCGTGGTGCGAGGGATATGTCGATGACAACCTCACCTCTGGCCTAGCACCACGACCCTTAGTCGGCGTGTGGTTTTAGTCGGTTCGAATCCCACATAACCCCTTCCGGCTCCGGCGGGGGAGGTATCCGAGGTTTTCGCAGGACAAAATAAAGGTGGTATTGATTTATGAGAAAAAGTTAAATACTATGTTTATCCGCATTCTAAATCACGAAACACAAGTTAGTTAATCCCTGTTTTCTTTAGGTGGATAGTGCAATGAAGATTATCGTATAATATTTATCGTGAACTAGCTTTTGCTCGCGGCTCCGCCCGCGTGGATTTCGGTATATTCTCAAGGTTTAATCTACCCTCATACCAAATTTCATCAAAATCGGTTCTGTGGTTTAGGCGTGAAAGCTAACATATAGACAGACAGACAGACAGAGTTACTTTTGCATTTATATAATGTTATGGACTTATTCAACGACAAATTTTAGCAATCATTGTAATTCAAATGTAAATAAATACTTACCGAATGATTTTCTTATGATAAAAAACATTTAAACTTTTATAATTTTTGTGAACGTATCTACGTATACAAATCGAGCAGAACATTGTCATCGAGTTCAGAACCATGATTTAACGCCTAAACCATAATTTTGACTTTGACAGTTGTTACTGAATACCAGGTTATTAAGTTATCGATTTTCATAACCACACATATGCGATACGTGGTGTTAGTATTTTATGACGTTTGAGCCATTTGTATGGGTGACGTAAGTTGTCAAAATGATAAAAACCTAAGTATTTGTAAACCTATGCTTTGACAGATCGTACAGAATACCAGGTTATCGAAACGAAACTCACAAACTCACAAATACGTGATACGTGGCGATAGTGAATCGAGCCCCAGGTCGACCATCGTTTTGGTAGGCCGTGGTCTACGCCGTTCAGTCACGCCTGTAATTGACAATGAGCTTGAATTTATCGTTCCGATGCTGTGACATGTTACGTCATATTCGTAACAATATGAACCTTCTTCTTGAATTACTCTATTTATTAAAAGAAATCGCATCAAAATCTGTAGCGTAGTTTTGAAGATGACAAAAGAGAGACAGACAAACACGGAAAGCGTCTTTGCTTTAAACTATGAAGTGATTAATACCCACATTTGACAATGTAAGATTAACTTTTAAACTCTCGCGTTTCATAACATGACACTGTGTGTGGTTTGTGACGGTACATGGCGAAAGCAATATATTGAGAAAGTGCGGGTAGATGAAGAACCTACTACCTCACGGACTCGAAGACGGCGGGCGTGCACTACTGCGCCAGCAGCCTGTAACCACGGCTGGTGTAACCTGGTCGAAACGTCAGGCAAATCAAAGGTATATACCATGATCGCGTTAATTCCCATTATAATTATAGTATATAAAATGTAAGATTATATGTAGTTAGTAGTGAGTGAGTTATAGGTATATATATAGGTACTATCATACTTATATTAGAAACGCGAAAGTAACTGTCTATCTGGCTTTCGGAGCGGAGTCGAGGGTAGCTGCAGGTGGTAAATACGTCAAAATTGTGGAGAGTAAATATTGTTACCGTTCACTATTATACACTACCGGATTTTAAAACGCGAAGCTTCTCAACAGTAATCTGTAGTTACGTGCCTAGAAACGAGGATTTAACAGTTTTGATATTACGTTGGAAAAGCGTACCCGTTGCAGAGAGAGTAATTACTGTTGTTAGTAGAAAATTCTGAAGCGCAGTTTATAAGAGGATTTACATTTATACTAGTAGCTAACATGGTTTTTCTTGTATTTTTTTGAAATTGCGAATAATTGATATAAAACTTAGCCTTGGCCGACCTGGTGCTGAATCCCGGATGCATATAATTTTATATACCCTTCTTGCCGGGGCACGGAGCTTCTTGCATGGGCATCATAATTTAATCTCTTGCTCGCACTGTATAAATTTGTTAAAAATAAGAGTAAAAAAGTAAAAAAAAATATAATTTAAAAAAGGAGGATAATCGAGTTCACTGAGTTTCTTGCTGGTTCTTCTCAGTAGAATCAACCTACCGAACCAGCGAAAGAATCATTTTCAAATGATTTATTTTATTTATTATATAATTTTTGATAATCCTGACATTTAACTGAATAAACGAAATTGATTCTTTGATGGAGATAGCGGAATAGCCAGAGGCGGGAGGGGTGACGTTAGGGGTTGTTCGGAGACCCTTCACGTAGCTCTTTGTTTGCTAGGGTGTAGCAGGGGGCCAACTGGAATGGCTTTGTTCCCACCCCTGGCTTCGTCCAGAGGTGGGAGATACGGACTGTTGCTGAGCACCGTACGACCAAGCTGTAAGTCTGACCCAGGTTAGGAACGTTGGTTCCGATTACTCGTACTTGGACCGATAACCCACTCCTAGCCCAAACAATTTAGCTTAGTTGGAGGGGTTAGATGGAATATTAGTAATATTAATAATGTAATAATAAAACTAGCGGGCGGGCATTGTTTACAATTCTTTTTTCTTCAAATGTTAGTGCGTTAGATGAAGTGTGCAGATTGTAGGAAGTTTTAGATCATCATTTTATGTTCTCTTCAGTGGGAAGATTAGAAGTGTATTTGCTCAGAATACCTATAGGTAAAAGGAGAATACGCTTCTTAAGAACGATTACCATACAGTACATACTTATTTGTATTTTTCGAATATTTTTTTCATCAACGAAAGTTTTCGCCACGGCTAAAATGCGTCCCGAGGGAATATTATCTAGATAGAGTCTTTTAGCGTTTTATTAATATCGTTGCGTAATATGCGTTGGCACTTTTGGCACCTGGTGTTGATAAGTATTAGAGAAAAGCCTACCTATTTAAATTGGGTAGATACCTTCAGAACACGTGTTGTAAGTTTATAGTTGTACATTTCAGAAATTTTGATAAGGTTACTGAAGTTCCTCATAAATAAGTATATAGGTATTCCATTCATCCGTCTCAGTATACTATAATGACGTCGATTTTTAAGATGATCGAAACTTACAATTTATGAACACACATGTCTACGTTTTACAGTTTGGCAAACGTAAAATGTGAAATTAGAGATTTAATGTACGTGAATAATAGTAGATTATTAACCAAGGGGATAAAGCAGTGTTTTCTGTCACGTTTATAACTTTTTAAATCGGTATATCTCAGAAACGGTGGCTCGTAGGAAAAAACTGTTGTGACATTTTTTATAGATAATTTTATAATCTACAATTTTTGTCTGAAGTAATTTTATGATAAACGTACCATTTTGCTGAAAATCGCGAAAAACTCATTTTTTTGATCTTTGACCTTGAATATTAGGTCCTTACATGAAATTGGCGTTTTTCGTACTGGCCACTTTAATCACGATTTTCTCCTCTTTGGTAAGGAATTCCAAATTCTTTGTACAGCTAGTTACTCATGTATTTGTGCTTCGATGACCGTCATTCATTTGTTTTTTTTCTTCTGTTTTTTTCTGTTTGCGTCACTCATTTTACAAAATGGAAAACTTAAAATATCGCATTTTTTTTTTTTTTATTTATTTATTTATTTTACAACAATATTATACAATCCGATAACAATCATAGCAAACCTTAAACCACTGAGGTTTGTGTGGATTGCCGTGCATTCTACATTGCGATTATATTATATTATCATTATAATTATGATTCAATAACCTAGTACTTCATAAAGACAAAACAAACTACAACCAAATACAAAAACAAAATACAATATATCGTCATTATAACAAACAGATGGTCATTAGAAAGGCATGCAGAAGGTAAATGTAAAAATTATATTTTACGAATACGAGTTCCGCCGTGGCACTAGTGCTGCGCAAACGACTCGAAGGGTGAATGATGTTTATTATTATTCTTCTGCATATCAATGACATGCTCTGTAACGGAAACATTCACTGCTATGCAGACGACAGCACCTTACATGGGAGTTATTACGCACATCCTGCGGCCAAGCAGTCTGATATCGCGGAAAAAAGGCAGCTTCTTGTCACTGACCTGGACCGGATCCTGGACCACATTTCTCAATGGGGCGCTAGAAACCTGGTCGAGTTCAATGCCAAGAAGACCCAGGCATGTGCGTTTACAGCAAAGGTATCTCCTTTCCTTCCCCTTCCCACTCTTCAGAGCACACCACTGCCACTGCAGGATCACCTCACTATCCTCGGTATGGATGTTCGCTGCAAACTGAATAACAAAAACTATATCGAGAGTATCATCAAATCAGCCTCGCGTAAACTCGGAGTCCTGAACAGAGTGAGACGTTTTTTCACGCCGGAGCAGCGGTGTCTTCTATATAAGACCCAAATTCGTTCCTGCGTGGAATACTGCTCACATCTCTGGGACGGCTCCGCAAAGTACTTATTAGATGCTCTCGACAGGTTGCAGCGACGTGCGGTCCGCATTATTGGGGATTCTGAGGTCACGAACACCCTCGAGCCTTTGCAGATGCGTAGAGATGTTGCGTCTTTGGCAGTTTTCTACCGTCTCTACCATGGTGAATGTTCTGACGAGCTCTTCCAATTAGTCCCACCCTCCCCTTTCCTTCACAGGACGACACGTGCAGGGCTAAGATGTCATCCATTTACGGTGCAGAGTATACCTGCTAGAACCAAGCGTTTCAGTGATTCATTCCTATGCCGCACCACTAAGGCCTGGAATTCCCTGCCAGTTCACGTGTTTCCTTCTTCCTACAGTCCTGGGTCCTTTAAGCGGGGCGTGAAAAGGCATCTAATGAGGCCGTCAAGCTGAGTGCCACCACTGTTAACATGGTAAATGTTTACGATGGTGACCCTCTTTCCGAGACTTTGCCTTTAGCTTAACATCAGGCGAGGTGAAGTCAAATTGACGTGTCCAGTATAAAAAAAAAAAAAAAAAAAAAAAAAAGTTCGTTTGTGGTTCCAACGTTTTCGTTCTGGAAATTTCGACCTGCAGAACAAGCCCCGTGGACGGCCTGAGACCCAAGTTGATAATGAAGTATTGAAGGCTATTATGGAAGCGGATCCATCGCAAACCACGTCCGAGTTAGCTGCAGGCTGCGGTGTTAGTGATAAAACTGTTTTAATTCACTTGAAGCAAATTGGGAAGATTAAAAAGCTTGAAAGGTGGGTACCTCACGAATTGACTGAAGCAAACCGGCAAACGCGCGTCGACTGCTGCGTTACATTACTGAACCGGCACAATTATGAAGGTATTTTAAACCGAATCATTACCTGTGATGAAAAATGGATTCTTTACGATAATCGGAAGCGCTCAGCGCAATGGTTGGATCCTGGCCAGCCAGCCAAATCCTGCCCCAAGCGAAAATTAACCCCAAAAAAGTTACTTGTGAGCGTTTGGTGGACTAGTGCCGGTATTGTTCATTACAGTTTTCTCAAATCTGGCCAGACTATTACGGCTGATGTCTATTGTCAGCAATTGCAAACAATGATGGAAAAGCTAGCGGCTAAACAACCTAGGCTGGTCAATCGCTCCACGCCACTGCTGCTTCACGACAACGCTAGACCACACACCGCACAACAGATGGCTACCAAATTAGAAGAGCTTCAATTGTAATGTCTAAGACATCCTCCGTACTTCCCGGACCTTGCTCCAACAGATAACCATTTTTTTCGAAATTTGGACAACCTCTTGCAAGGGAAAAAAATCAACTCTGATGGGGCAGTCCAAATCGCCTTCACAGATTTTATTGATTCCCGTCCGACTGGTTTTTTTAGTAAAGGGATCAATGAACTACCTATGAGATGGCAAAAGTGCATAGAAAACAATGGTTCATACTTTGATTAATTAAATATATTATGTTTAAAAATATTCGACTTTTTATTCCTCCCATACAAAACGCCAATTTCCTATGTAAGGACCTAATTTTTTTTTTCCTTACACGGGAATGATGGGGAACTTTCAGGTATTGTTTATAATTATGTTTTGAACAATTTTACTCTTTTTCAGCTTGTTGAGAATTTATGTACCTTCACTCTCACTTTTTTGTTTAAATTGACCGGATTATTTGGTATATTGCTAATTTTGTTTTTGCCGATGGTTTGTCGAGTACATTTCCCACTCCGATAGTTTATAAAAAATCTATTGTTTTCCATGTTGGTGGGACGTAATGCTTGGTATTTATGAAAGATTTTAGTATATTGTCATTGTAAAGCCCGACCAATAAAATAAAAAACTCGTACTGGGGGCGCTATAAACGCCTATGATTATGGCAACACCAAGTATAATGATACACATGTGAAATGGCTAGTGTACAAATATCTTAGCTTATTTAGAAACTGTTGCCGACAGTGTCATACACAAGAGCATGGCATTTATATAATACCAGCTGTTGCGCGCGGCTCCGCCCGCGTGAATGTCAATATCGATAAAAATTACAAACTGTCATCCACATTTCTCACCCTTTAACCCCCTTTTTCGCGATAAAAGGTAGCCTATGTCCGTTCCCAAACTAAATTTCATCAAGATCGGTTCAGTGGTTTAGGAAGGGTTTAGGCGTGAAAGCGTAACATCAGACAGACAGACAGATGATAGTTGCTTTCGCATTTATAATTTTAGTATGGATATATGTTTTAAAGTAGTGTGGTTAAAATAGAAAAATAAACAAGTTTATTCTTAAGTACTACATATTTATTAATCATCAAACTCAGAATCTAAATAATTAGGTACAGTAGGTAAAATAAGAAAAGAGGCCAATTTCAATTGCGCGTACTCTATGATGTACCTACCCGTCATGTTGACAACAAGCTTTGTGATGTTATTTAGATCCTTCCATCACTTCCATCCAACAAATACTTAGTTATTTTGTACATATTTTTTTCTTAACTGGTTTTTAATACTTTTCGGCATTTATATAGCGTACACAAATTCACAATCAATAACACGCACAATTGACACCATAGACATAGTAAAATTGACGACATTATAGATCGTTGCCATATGAAGAAATTAGTTCCAATAGTTTTCCGCAATATGGTGAGGTATTTTATTTTATTGGTCGGGCTTTACAATGAATGACCGATTTTTCTTTGTCTTAGTTTCCTTTACATTAATCAGCAGTAACTCATTTGAGTGATTTTCAACGTCCTCCACCACCATAAGTTTACAAGTTCACATCCACAGCAAGCACCATTGAGTCCAAAAATAAAAAACAAACAAAGATAAAAAACAGGTAATTATATAGAATAATAACCATTACTAAGATACGAAAAATATTCATAGTTAAATCATGTATTACTTATTTTTGTGGCCAGAAAAGTTTCGTCAGGAGCTTCAATAAGAATTTTTTCCACATTTTGAGTCGTAAAAATTTTAGACGCAATGTCCTTCTGATTCTCTTTTTAAAAAAGCCAGTAATTTCATGAATCTATTTATTTCAATGCTGTGTTTGATGCTTATTGTAGCTTTCAGTTTTGAGTATATGCACCAAAGTGTACCTATTCGGATTCTTTGTCTTGGATAAATAATCAAAATAGACAAGAAGTACCTACTGATTCTGAAATTGATAGGCCTTTCGCACTTCTCCACGTTGAAAATTCTTCATAAGTTTTTAAATAATTTTCCTTGGATTTTGTTGCAAGCAAATTATTGATGGAATCCGACAATTCACTGTCACTGTCGCTGTGATTTAACATCGTAACGTATTTTTAGAACATTAACTTATTCATAAAAATAAATTAAAATAAACTGACCATTTATGTATTTGAAGAAAACAAAAACGCGGCAAATTCCTAGACTAATATTTTTTTGTCGGAAAAACAAAGGCATCAAGCTCATACGGCCTCGTCGGTTTTCGTAATTTTATTTCATAAACATAACTGCATAATAAAGCGTATTCCTTTTTCAAAAAGATGTATAATGCTTTATATAAAAACTCAATGGTGTAAACACAGATGTAGTTCAGTATAAATTTCGGTAAGTATTCCAAATTTAAATCACATTCTCCCCCTAGAGGATGAATGAATTTCAGTACAATTTTCTATCCCTGTTTTTAACAGATTAAAAATGACTATTGTTATGTTCGCTTTTTGTGGCATAGAATGTCACTTTTTTGAGCAAGTGGTACGAAAATGTTATTTCATTTCATTTCATTAATTTCATTTCACATATAAAATTACTTGTCTCGACTGACTGGCTGACTGATTCATCAACGCAGAGCCTAAACCGCTGGACCTACAAACTTGAAATTTTGACAGTAGATGCATTTTATGATGTAAGCATCCACTAAGAAATGTTTTGGAAATTCTGCTACTAAAGGGGTAAAATAAGGCATGTAGGCAGAGCTGCATTAACACCCACATTTTGCCATCCATGATTTTGGGTCCCACGTAATAGGGGGCGAGCCTATTGTCGTCACGTGGACACTTAGTTCTGGGCTGTATGTTTGCTATACAGCGACTAAGGAATAGCGCTGTTCTCCATATAAATGGAGAACACCCCTATTCCTTAGTCACCTTATACGACATCCGCAGTATTATATTCTATTCTGATGAAATACTTTGTAAAGTGTCTGAAACTTCTACATCAATTTGTTTTTGAGAGGTAGAATCTTAGTATTATAACCTGTATGGATAATATAAAAGCTCTTGGTATTTTTATTTTTAAATAGCAAACAATGGTTATGTTAACAACATCTATGGTTTCAACTGGAAAATTGGGAATTGTAAAAATTCCGTTTTTTTAAATAAGGCTAGATCATACGCTAGTTAAGTGTGAACACTACGAGAAAATGCGCTTGAAGATCGTTTGACTTCAAATTCTTTATTAACTAGAACATATAGTAGTGCTGGGTATTGTTCTGCCGTATGGTGACATATAAATATCTTTGACGGCCGCTTCGACAGATTTTATTTTTTCACCCACCGCTGAAGAACTCAGGACGTACAAGTATACGCTGAAACCATCAATAACTATCCCCGCTGGGTAATATAAACAATAAAATGACCACGCGGGGCTGCGCAGCATGCAAAGTGCGCCGCCGTTGCCATAGTGCAGATGCGACAGTGTGACATTTACGAGTGTTTTGACGTTTTTTTCGTGTAATTTATTTTCATATCAATATTTGTAAATAGGTTCCTTTAAGTTTAAGTGAATTAATTTCATGCAAAGCTATAGTGGTACTCGCAGTGACACGGATTTGCCTTCAAGTCAACTGTCCACGCTCGTTCGATGCCCCCACTGTGTCCAAGCTCGCTTTTTTAAAGGTAAGCGCGGTTTGAAAGTACATTTGGGAAAAGTACACAAATCCCAAAATGTACTTTCAAACCAAAGTCCAGCATCACAATCCCACACTAACTCCCAAATTCCATTTTGGCAAACACTCAGCAAATTTAAAAATTCGGTTCCGATTTTAAAGAGAGTTCCCCGTGGTGCCAGGCCGTCAGTCGCACAAAATCTGGCATCATGCATTTCCCAGGTAGTCCGGGAGAACTCTCAGAGAGCTTGGGAACAGCTTCTCACTTTCCCTTACAGAATTCTACACATATCACATGTCTCGACCCCAAAAAAAACTCTGACATTACAAATTAAAGAAAATTGCCTCTCAACCATATTTTTGACCCTAAATTCTCGACCTTCCGAAAAAATTCCATTTATCCTTATGTTGAATCCAAGCTAAGGGAAGGTGACATAAGGGGCACATCAAGACTGTTGTTTAGCAATGAGGTGGTGGCTGCTTGCTCTCCAGATACTCTTGCAGAACTGAAGAGCAAGCATCCAGCACCAGCTGCTGACCTTTCCTTCCCCGATCCTCCCAATGATGACGATGATTTTCTCTCTGTTTCAGCCAAGGACGTTTTAGCTGCCGTTGGTTCATTCAAGAGTGGATCTGCTGGCGGCTTAGATGGTTTGACCCCGCCACACTTAAAAGATTTATTGAGTCCTGGGGAAGCTGGCGATGCACTCTTGAAGGAGCTAACTGCTTTAATCAACCTCATGTTATCCGGCAATGTGTGCGATGCCATCGTTGACCTACTTTATGGCGCGAACTTATGCGCCTTGCGTAAGAAAGACGGTGGTATTCGTCCCTTTGCCGTAGGGTGCACATACAGGCGTATAGCAGCCAAATTATGCTGTAGAGCATATAGTGAAATAGCAACCAACCAATTCCAGCCCCTGCAACTTGGCTTCGGCTCTAAAGGGGGCTGCGAGGCTGCTATACATGCCCTGTCTACGTACCTTGGCTGCAGTGGAGGAGAGGTCATTCTTAAAGTTGACTTGAAGAATGCCTTCAACTCAGTGAATAGGGACACATTGTTGACACAAGTGAAATTAGAAACCCCGAAAATTTATAAATTTCTCTGGCAGTGTTACAGGTACCCCTCAAAATTATTATACAAGGACAACGTTTTGGAATCATCAGTTGGGTGTCAACAAGGTGACCCTCTTGGGCCACTCATTTTCAGCCTGGCAATACATCCTGTAATTCGGCAGCTAAATTCTAAATTTAACATATGGTATCTCGATGACGGGACTATAGGAGGAGACGTTAATACAGTTTTAAAAGACTTGGCTTTTATAAAAGATGAATTTAGATCTATCGGCTTACAATTAAATCCTACTAAATGTGAAATCTTCCTTAAAGATAACATTGACAGTATTTCAACTCTATCAAAATTCAACGTTTTGGCCCCAAATTTAAAACTTATTCAAAAAGATTCTCTCCGCCTTCTTGGGTCCCCAATCCTAGAGGAAGCATATGACTCTTTCGTGGAAGAAAAGATTAAATATTTTTGTGAAGTTTCGGACCGGTTGCAACAAATTAATATCCATTCTGCTTTCACTATAATCCGATATTGTCTTTTTGTTCCTAAATTTACACATGTCCTCCGTTCAACTCAACTTTTTAATTATTTGGCTCTTATAGGCAAAATGGATAGTGTGATTCAAAACACACTTTGTAAAATTCTAAATGTGGATATGAACGACCGAGTCTGGCTTCAGGCGTCCATGCCTGTGCGTCTAGGCGGGCTCGGCGTTCGCAAAATTACCGACGTAAGTCTACCAGCTTTTTTGTCTTCGGTGCATGGCACGGATGAATTAGTTAGAAAAATCCTAACTCCTAGCCTAACTAATTCGGAAGTGCCAGGCAAAGCTGAAGCCTTAAATGCTTGGAAAATGTTTTGCCCAATCATTAATTTGCCAGCCAACCCATTTTCCCAGAGACAATGGGACGTGCCGCTCTGCAACATGGTAAGAAAACATCTCATTTCTACTTCCACCAATGATGCGGAGCGTGCTCGCCTTTTGCCTGTGGGGGAATGGGAATCTGGTGTTTGGCTTCAAGCACTACCATCGCCCAACATTGGTACCATGTTGGACGACAACACCTTCCGTATCGCTGCTTGCCTTCGTTTAGGTGCTCCTTGCGTTTCTCCACATCGTTGTCGCTGTGGAGAAGAAGTTGGTAGCCTTGGACATCATGGTCTCTCATGCAGCAGGAGTGCGGGTCGGCTTTCGCGGCACGCGTACATTAATGACATAATCCGTCGGGCTCTTGTCACCGCCGGCGTTCCATCCGTATTAGAGCCTTCTGGTTTGGTGCGCGACGATGGCAAGAGACCAGATGGAATGTCATTGGTGCCTTGGAAGATGGGAAGGCATTTGGTGTGGGATGCAACATGTGTTGACACCCTTGCGCCTTCTCATCTTTCAGGTACTGCGGACTGTGCCTGCGCTGCTGCTGCCTCGGCAGAGACCCTCAAACGGCGCAAATATAGTAGTTTAAGTGATAATTACATATTTGAGCCGTTTGGGGTCGAGACGCTGGGATCATGGGGTCCAAGTGCACGTCTATTATACAAAGAAATATCTAAACGTTTAATAGACACTACCCGTGACCAGAGGGCTGGTTTATTCCTTGCGCAAAGGATTGGCATTGCCATTCAACGTGGCAATGCCGCCAGCCTACTGGCCACCCTCCCGGTTGACGTCGATGGGGAGGAATTCTTTGACGCCTGAACCTACAGTTTTGCACATACCTTTATATTTTTATTTATAATAATTATTATATTACTTAAATTATGTACATAAAAGTTGAAATAAAGCGATATTAACTTGAAAAGCTCTTTAATTTAAGGATGAACGAATTTGCCCGAAGGTTTCCTTAATAAATGGAAACCTTCGGGCAGTTTTAAACTAAAACGATATTATAAAAATAGAAAGAACAATAAAAATACCAAAGTTTTCGTTATTAAAGTGAATCGGTACGGTTCCTAAAATAATAGTTACAAAAACCATTCCTTAGCAGTTGGGTGAAAAACTAAAAAAAACACGTTTTAATTGAAAACTAGCTAAAAAGTACGTAATAAATAATTTGAATTTGAAATAATTTTGAGTTTAGATAGAGTGAATTACAACATTTGTATTAAAGTTAAAAAGCATAGGGTGCTTGATGATATAAGCTTTTAGATTTTTTTATAACACTGTAATTATCACCGATCTTTGATAAGTGTATATTCCAAAACAATCCGAAGCTTTTAAACGCTTACAAATTCGAGTTCAAAGATTCGGTTAGCTACATAATAACCTAAAAAAAATAACATTAAAAACTATTTAGTCGACTATATATATCGCGATAGAATCCGTAAAAAGTTATTTCAATGAGTGACATTCGCGTAAACTATTTAGATGAATTATATTAATATATTATACTCCGTCCATTATATTATTGTATTTTAGACAGCTCACTGACAGTAGTAGGTATAACTTTGTTCTAGCGTCAACACCTGAAAATTCTAACAAAAATTTGGCGCCAATACGTCATTTTTCATTGACAACGTCACGTCAGCCAGAAAGCCATTTTAGGGATGTAGTTATTCTATCGACTGTGTTTTTATTATAATAACTTGAAAATGTCACAATCGATATCGACTACAGAAAATAATTCTTCTAAAAAATATTATATAATTGGCGGTTTTTAACCGATTTCTAAATAACAATTTGGATGTTTATCATTTTTTTATATTTGAATGATTTTTACGGAAAATGATTTTTGTTACTCCGTCATATGTAGACGGATTGTCAGAATTCTTTTTATTTGAAAGAGGCTTATTCCAAAATGATCCCATTTAAATTGCATAAAGATCTGATGACGGGTTTCAGAGACAGACCACGGAATGAAAAATTAATAAAAAAAATACCAGGAAATCAGCATGTTGGAATATTATTCTAGAAGTCAGTTGTTTTGTTTTGGAGATTAGCGTGTACGTTATGGTCCACAATCGTTTTCTATTACATTTGTAAATTGTAGCTATAGACTCGAAATATCTACTGCTTTATTATTATGTACAGAAAGATAATAGATTATAATTCCACATGAAATCATATATGTATAAAAATATTTTCATTTATCGATTAATATTTTTTTTAATCGAGTTTTTAACTTTGTCGATATTTTAAATTTTCATGCAATCACTACTTCCATCTGTCTAAAATACAATAATATGATGGACGGGGTATAGTACATAGATAAAATGTGTTTTGCTCTGTCGTACCCTTAGACTGTACAGTCAACTACAAAGAGATGTATCCAATTTAATCTTACAAAATGATGTACCCCTGCGAGTGCCACTATGAACTAACCAGAGATTGTGACAAACATGGTACCCACCGAACTTTACAGTAACATGTATGCGTGTAAAGCGCAATAATTATGTATCCCACTACATTTCCTGTGATATGTACACTTACAATCTTAATTAAAAATCTATCCAAATACTGTGAAAGAAAATTGTATACATTTAATGTTCAAAAGAAATGTAACCATAATAAAAAGGATGTACGAAGTGCTACCGAAAACAAAAAAGTTTCTTTGAGAATGCCATTAAAATATTATATTGCACATTTATAGTTTGACTTATCTGTTTGATACTTCATATTATCTAACTAGCTTTTGCCTGCGACTTCGTCTCCTGGTTCTAAGCTACATCTCCGCCAATTTTCAGCCAAAAGCCAAAAGTTCTTGAGTTATAAATAGTGTAACTAACACGACTTATATATTCGACGATATATATATTCGCGATACTTATAATTAAAATAAGGGCAGTATATGACTGACTTTTTTATAGCATTTTCTATGCTGACTTTAAAGTTCGAAAAACATCGGAAAAAATGAAACGCTTAAGTGAGACTTGAACTTATGACCTTTCCCTTACAGGGGGAATGCTCTTCCAACTGAGCTATTGAGCCACACCTGAAAAATTTCAAATTTTCCTTCTCTTTATATCCGTCTGTAAGGGCGACGGTGGTGCCATCTACCAACATTCTTACGAACTGTTGGAAACAGTATATTTATTATTAAACAGTTTTTGCAGTTTTTTGTCATCTTTAGTGTAAGTTCTTTACTAATAAAAATAAATGATATCAGTCTTTTTTTCTTTTATCAGTCATCCAATACATAATATGTTATTTATGAATAATGTTTTGCCATCGGTTTTATTCGAAAAAGTTCGTATTTATCATACTTGCTTTCTATTCTAAACGTAGTGTATTCTTAGTCTATGATTCTAAATGTGTAATGGTGCGTCCACACTTGTGACATTTACGCCGTACAGTACTCAGTGACCGTGTCAGACACGCGTGTCAGTTCGTTAGTGTGGACGGGTTTTTGTCTCACGGACAATGTCACAGGCTACTGACACGCCTCTATCCATGCCGAACACTCAAAGGAAATGTCAGACACCGAACAAACGTCAAGACAATGTACGGTGTTACGATGTACTGTTCGGGTTTAGTGTAGACGCTGATTTGTGTACCTTCACGGATCAAAGTTACGTGTCACCAGGTGATCCGTCGGAGTCGGATTTTTGAAAGGATGTTCGGTGTTGTCTGCTTGACAAATGACGTCCACACTGCACGCATTGATATTTACACGGGGTGCGTAGTGGCTCACGTCGTGACATGTCTCGGTACGTCAATTCAATAATAATAATATATTTATACTCTGTATACTTTCAGAGTTTTTGGGGTCGCTGATTGCGAATATATCATCCATTTAGCGATCCGAGATGGCGGACACGAAATTTTCACCAAAATCGATATGGGAATCGGTTTCAGGGTTTTTGGGGTCGCTGATTGCGAATACATCATCCATTTGGCAATCTAAGATGGCGGACTCGAAATTTCCACTAAAATCGATATGGGTATCGTTTTCAGGGTTTTGGGGTCGCTAATTACGAATATATCATCTACTAGCATTTGCCCGCGGCTCCGCCCGCGTCGATGTCGGTTATCGCGACCAAACATAGCCTATGTCCTTTCTCATGTTCTAATCTACCTCCACACCAAATTTCATAAAAATCGGTTCATTGGTTTAGGCGTGAAAGCGTAACATACAGACAGACACAGGCGGGAGGCGGGAGGCGGGAGGCGGGAGGCGGGAGGCGGGAGGCGGGAGGCGGGAGGTGGGGAACCACTGAGTCTCATTTCTTAATAAAACTTACCCAATTTTATCTGAAAATATTAAATTTAAGTTACATGGCACCATTTACCTACATTTTCATATAAACAATTAGATGTCCTTTTTCCCGTGCTGAAATCCTCTTGGATACCTCTCCCGCTGGAGCCGGAGGGGGAGGTTATGTTGGACTCAAACCGACTAAAACCGCACGCTGTCTGTGGGTCGTCGTGCTAGGTGAAAGCTGAGGTTGTCTTCGACATATCTCTCTCACCCCTGCTGGCCCAGGGCCAACCCTATCGATCTGGCCCTCCTCGGGAATATAGATGTCCATAATAAAGATGGTCTCACCATCAAGGATGCCCAAAACTGTGCTAAGTGGAGAAGCAAAAGTCGGAAGCGGACCCTGGCTTCAAAGGTTCTTCGGATACGACCAGGACTTACGCAAGATTATGATAGTGAAACAGTATTATAAAGACTGAAAGTTTTTGTAGGTAAGTAAATTGTACTTATTTTGTACGAACATTTATTTCGGATAGTATGAACCTTGAGTTTTGATAAGTGATGTAATAAGCTGCCTAAAAGGGTGTACTTTGGCACAAAAATAATCAACCCTTAAATATCCGTATACTATGAAGTAAGTCGGGCGTTCACGAGCTCTTGGACTATTATACCAAAGTAATTAGGACTCCTTTCACTTAGGCTCATCTAGCAGACATAGTAAAAATATTAGTATGGATGAAATAGTAGTCAAGATAATGTGGCTTTTTATAAAAAAACATCTTAGTTTCTTAATAAAGTTGCTAATCTTTTTAACAGGATCATACACAAAGCCCCTCCCCACGAACCCGTTTGTTTCTCATCTTCATCTAATATATAAAATTCTCCTGTCACAGTTTTCATTGCCTCCGTGGCGTGGCGGTAGTGCACGCGACTGCCACGCGGGAGGCGCGGGTTCGATTCCCACTCAGTGCAAATGTTTGTATGCATGAATATGGCTATTTGCATTGGTCTGAGTGTTTCTATATATAATATGTATGTATTTACAAAAAAAAGTATATAAGTATGTTTATCCGCATTCTTGATTCCATAACACAAGCTATAAAAGCTTACCATGGGTCTAGATGGCGTTGTGTAGAATGTTGTGGAATATTTACTTATTTATTATTATATTATACTCCTCCGAAACGGCTTGACCGATTTTGATGAAATTTTGTGAGCATATTGAGTAGGTCTGAGAATCGGCCAACATCTATTTTTCATCCCCCTAAATAGTGCAGCGGGAACGGGATCTGACGCCACGAGGGCGGGAAAAAATGGCGGTACGAAGTTCGCCGGGACAGCTAGTTACTTATAATATAAAATAACTAGATTTTGCTCGCGGCTCCGCCCGCGTGGATGTCGGTTATCGCGACCAAACATAGCCTTTGTCCTTTCTCATGGTCTAATCTACCCCTATACCAAATTTCATCAAAATCGGTTCGGTGGTTCAGGCGTGAAAGCGTAACATACAGACTGACATACAGACAGAAAGACAGACAGACAGATTTACTTTCGCATTTATAATATTAGTATAGATGTAGTATAATGCTGGTAATATAATATTGTAAATTTTGGAAGGCCTTGGCCTACTGTTTTCACGCCAGCTGGATGGGTTGGTACTCTCGCAATTATATCGTATGTGTATTTTTTCGTTAGTCGCCTCTTATGACACCGTTTAGATGAGATGGAGTGGTTGTATTTCTTCTCCGTTACTATATGGATAAGTAGTAAAGACAGAGTAAGAGGTCCTATTAATATGTACGTGGTTAGATAAATCACCTGCAACTGGCATGTCAGCTGGCTGAACACCTGCTGTTTAACAGACGAGACTCTCTCCAAGGTGTTAGACGGCTGTCACTCCAGTAGAAGGATCTGCTTTCTGGATATCATCTCCAGTGGCCAACTTGGAAGTCTTTAAACCGCCTGCGGATCCAGGTTGGGCGCTGCAGGGAAACAGTGCGAAATGGGGTTTTATCGACCGGTCGCAAAACTCCTATGATGACGGGGCCCAATCCCAGTGCATGTCACATTTGCTCTCCTGCTCGCTGTGCCTCTTCACCTGTCCTATAGAAAACGCTGTTACTGGGGCAAATATCAGTCACTTATATGCCAGATCCAGCCGTTGACTCGAAGAATTAGAAGACTTGAATTTTAATTTCCTCTGTGACGGGTAAGCAACCAATATGGATGGGCCCGTTCTTATAATATAATCATGTACAGTCAGCATCTGAACATTTATACTGGAAACTGATGGCGCTTGGTGGAATCTGCTACACATATAACACACTTGTACTTTTCCACTGAGTTTATTTTGATTCTGAACCTGACCGATTTCGCCTTATGGCATTCTCAAAGGTTTACATTGATTTACTTTGAGAATGCCGTAAGGCAAAACCGGTCAGGTTCAGAATCAAAATAAACTCAGTGGAAAAGTACAAGTGTGTTATTCAATATCTGAACATTTAGTCAACTCTTCCTGTTGACCAAATGTTCAAATATTTAGTACTCATCTTTAGTTCGGATAATATTACAATTTAAATCAATGAAACAGTTTAGTTTTCTCTAAATTTAAGTTTCAAGAACATTTTGAGACAATGTAGTCAAGAAAATTTCTGACTCAGCGTCCTAGTTAGTAGGCAATTTACAGAACCTAAGTAGTACGTGTATCAAGTTGTTCAGAATATTCGCAAAGCGTACTTTATTATGTTTAATGCAAATATACAGAAATATGAAACCCACGGAGGAAACCAATAAAAATGTTACTTAAGTCAGTATGCGGACCTCTATGCTTTTAAAGGTGAAAAGATTTACTCAGGGGGTCGTAAGTTACAAGCGTACAATTTACAAAGGGACATGAATTATTAAATCAATAAATGAACGAAGCAAATTGCAAGACCAGTTTTTAAAGAATACTGCGATTTATTTGGTATGTAAACAATTTTCGATCTGACTAATTAGTCAGATTGTGTTGTGGAAAAATTCTTTCAGAATCTTTCAAAACCTGAAAGATCAGTAATGCAGATACGGTTTTGTGGGTTATTGATTAGATTGAGACATACTGACCATCTACAGGTATGAGGAGGTTTAAATTTACATTAGCTATTTACATTAGGACGAACTCTGTGGTGTTGCGAGAGAGCGTTCACTACTAAGACGGAGGTCGCTGGTTTGATTCACGCTTAGTGCCAAATATTTCTGTACACGAATTATGGTTATTTACTTTGTTGTGTTATGATATGTTATTTAATTTGGGCGTATCTATGTACAATGTGTATCTATATATATTATCAAATAATCAATACGATTATCTGCATTCTAAGATCCTTAGCACAAGCAAGTTAAGCTATGTTCACTATCGTCAGTCTAGATAACGTTGTGTAGAATAGTTTATATAATCGTTCGGGACTTATTGCGATTAAATTAAGGAACTTAATTTTGTTTGAATCATCGGAATAATTTTGTTTTGTAGAATGTTGCACAATATATTGTTTTTATTATTAAAGAACACGTAAATTTGACTTCACATCGCCTGATGGTAATAGGAGGGAAAGAGGGTCACCATCGTAAACATGTACCATGTTAATAATGGTGGCACTCAGCTTGACGGTCTCATCAAATGCCTTTTAAGGCCCCGCTTAAACGACCCGGGGCTGTAGGAAGAAGGAAACACGTGAGTTAGCATAGCAGGGAGTTTTATATGATCTACAATCTGGGTAGGGCACGCCGTAATAGCGGCGGTAAGACCCATCATGGAGGAGTGGCTAGAGAGGCCACACGGCAGCCTCTCGTACCGGCTGACGCAGGTGATTACCGGACACGGGTGTTTCGGGAGTTACCTGTGTCGGATCCGGATGGAGCCAACGTCCGAGTGCCATCACTGTGATGCGAGCGAGGACACAGAGCTGCACACGCTGACCGAGTGCCCTTCGTGGGACACGCTGAGGCGGGTCCTAGTGGCGGCTCTAGTGGTGGGAGTCCTCACACTCGTCACATTGCTCACAGCGATGGTACGATGCGCAAACCCTTGGGGTGCGGCCGCCTCCTTCTGCGAGCAAGTAATGCTCGAGAAGGAGGCGGCCGGTCGGGTCCGGACCAGACTCCGGGCCCGGGAAGCCCGTGCAGAGCGAAGGCGAACCGGACGTCGGAGGTCGCAGAACGACCTCCGTCCTCCATGAGCGCTGGCCTGGGGGTGACCGGTGGAGCCGCCTGTCACCCTAGCAGAAGCAGGCCGCGGCGGCGGCGCAAAGTGGCTAGATGGGGACATTTTGGTCCCCACAACCCGAAGGGGGCCATCTCAAAAGAGATGGTCCTGGGTCTGCCGGGGTGCAAGAGATATGCTTTTGGCAATCTCACCTTCGGCAGCTAAGGAACCAAGACGGCGTGCGTTTTAGTCGGTTCGAGTCCGACATAACCGCCTCCACCAGCTCCGTAGAGGTGGTATCCGTGGGGATTTTTCGCACGATAAAAAAAAAAATACTACAATCTGGGTATGGATAAAGCTTTAGCCCCAGTACAAGGTGAAGTATGGCCAAAGTTTCAGTCAGTGAATTTTGCCTAAAACCTGTAGGTGTCTCAATTTATTTTATAAATCGCTGCAAGCTTTACCTTGCACCACACTCACACGTCACGGTAGGTAACAATGAAATCCAACAAATGCGTCCCGCTATACCAATTTCCGTTTCTCTCAGTACTGAAGCCATTGCATGGCAACTGCTGATATGCGGCACTTCATTCTTTTGTACAGTATATTTTTCCATTGCATTGTACTTATTCTGATGTAGAGAAATGTTTATTTGATTTTGTTTTATCCATACTATCCATACTAATATTATAAATGCGAAAGTAACTCTGTCTGTCTGTCTGTATGTTACGCTTTCACGCCCAAACTACTGAACCGATTTTGATGAAATTTGGCATAGGGGTAGATTAGACCTTGAGAATGGACATAGGCTATATTTGGTCGCGATAACCAACATCCACGTGGGCGCAAAAGTTAGTGTATTATATTTATCTTTGTATCAAAGTAAACTGAGCTACTAAGTGAAGAAAATATTGAATGTGTTCTAATTTTTTTTGGTTTAAAAGAATATTAGAACCGAAGTTACTAATATTCCCTCTAACCCCTCCAACTAAGCTAAATTGCTTGTGCTAGGAGTGGGTTCACGTCGGTAGTGTAATGGCTAGGATTCGAACCCGGGACCTCTCGATCGTAAGGCCGACTCCTTAACCACTAAGCTGCCGACGCTTTGTATTAGGTAGGGTTGAAGGTAGATGTTTATATTATATAGAGAACGTATTATAAAGCCAACTTTAGTAGGGCTCTCACTCTTCTTGTCAACGTGCCTAATCTAATTCCGATACTGTAAACGGATGTAAACTCATGTTAAACACAAAAAATGTATAATTTAATATTAGTTTTAACAAGGGCTGTTCTCCATTCGACAGTAATTATTACCCATGACTGAGTAACTTGACGGCTCGCCCTCTCTTACGTGGATCGAAAATCATAGTTAGCGAAACGTCGGTGTTACGGTGTTACCCCTGGTGCCTACCCCTTAGGGAATTTAAAGGCATGAGTATATGTATGTAGCTAGTTTTACCTACATACTCTAAAAAGAGGTACCTAATATTGGTCACTGAAATCAGATCGTACTGATTCTTTGGAAATCAAAAAACATAAATCTTAATATCATCCCAGCACACTAAAGCAACATAACAATTTACTGGACACGCACCATGTGTTTCCTCTAAAAGAAAACGCCCATTAGACGTATGTGAATAAGTGAATTAAGAATTATGGTCGCCATTATGTTTCTTATGGGAAAAGGCTCGCGGTAGCACTTATGGTACTTAAAGTAAGTGAGAGTTAGGTAATAGGCAATAGAAAAAATTGGGTAATATAGGACCTGCGTTCTCTCTATTCTTACATAAAGATTTCATTAATAGTCCTAGGTTTACCCAGTATCAATCTCAATTACTTGAAGAGAGTAATTTATTAGTTCACTATTTTACCTATATATTGAAAATGTTGGGCGGTCTTTGTTGCACCATACTACCTGCTAAAGTAAGAGGTTTACGTCAAATTTAACATTACCACACGCCGGAGCAGCGGTGTCTTATAAACAAGACCCAAATTCGTTTCTGCGTGGAATACTGCTCACATCTCTGGGATGGCTCCGCAAAGTACTTACTAGATGCTCTCGACAGGTTGCAACGACGTGCGGTCCGCATTATTGGGAATCCTGAGGTCACGAACACCCTCGAGCCTTTGCAAATGCGTAGAGATGTTGTCTTTGGCAGTATTCTACCGTCTCTATCATGGTGAGTGTTCTGACGAGCTCTTCCAATTAGTCCCACCCTCTCCTTTCCTTAACAGGACGACACGATAGGGCTAAGAATCCATCCGCATACGGTGCAGAGTATACCTGCCAGAACCAAGCGTATCAGTGACTCATTCCTATGCCGCATCACTAAGACCTGGAGCTCCCTGCCAGCTCACGCGTTTCCTTCTCCCTACAGTCCTGGGTCCTTTAAGCGGGGCGTGAAAAGGCATGTAATGAGGCCGTCAAGCTGAGTGCCACCACTGTTAACATGGTACATGTTTACGATGGTGACCCTCTTTCCAAGACTTTACCTTTAGCTTAACATCAGGCGAGTTGAAGTCAAATTGAGGTTTCCTTTAAAAAAAATAAAAAAAATTGCTTTACTAGCAAAAGTAGGACGGACGTAAGGTTTTTTTTATTCATACAATTTTCTGCAGATATTTTTTAAATACAGAAAAAATTACAACATTCTGTTTTAGCATTTTCTCTCGTTCACCCTCGTGTTTAAAGTGTGTTCATTATAATAAGAAAATAATTGTTTCCTCCCTCAATAGCCTTCAACGCAATCAGTCACGGTATCCTTGTCTATGTCCGTGGAGGATATTCTAATTTTGTGGACCAACAAACGAGATTACCTTTAATTTTGTTTGGCGATTTTTCACAATTTTGTTGCCTGATTTTGGCTAGCGACTTGAAGCGTGTCAAGAATATTTTATGTAAGTAATATACTCGTAGTATGTCGCGAAGATTGAATGGTTGTAAGGAAGAATGTTTATGAGCAAAAGTTTATTTTTCTATAGGTTCCAACTTATTACCCGTAATGTTTCACTGTGTCAACGGTCACCCTTGTTAAGACTAGCCAAATTAAATAACCCTGCAATTTAATAACTCATTCGGTTATCAACTCCTTTAAGGTTTCTTCAGGGTAGGCAGTACGTGTAACGCCTGGTTCTGCATACGTCCATAGTCTGCATAGTCTCTGCATAATCCGTCCATAACCACTTTCCATGTGCTTATCTGCCATATAAGTGGTTGGGGACACCGTTGTCCCCCCTCCTGAGGAGGGCCAGACCGTAAGGGATGGCCCTGGGTCAGCCGGGGTGCGAGGGATATGTCTATAACAACCTCACCTCCGGCCTAGCACCAAGATAAGATAAGGTTCGAGTCCGACATAACCTCCCCTTCCGGCTCCGGCAGGGGGGGTATCCGAGGGGATTTCCGCACGAAAAAAAAAAAAAAAAAAGCTATATAAGTGGTAAAGTTATAATTTAGCCACTTAATTACCACCAAGTGGCTCGAGTAGCATTTCTCCTATGGTCACTATGATTACGTATTTATAAGACAAGCTAAAAATCGCAGGTATTACATGCAAACTTTCACTACTATTTTCTGCTCCCTTTTCGGGGTTCATAGGGTTCAATAAACTTTTGCCTTTGGAGATAACTTCATATAAATTCCTCACCTCTCATAAAATAGTTGCATAATACCAATGGCGGACGTTAAACTAACTTTAGGTATAATAACGACGTCGTAAGAAATGTAAAGTGGCAATTTGTTTCTACATAGAAAATTACTTCGCACATAGTAACTGACAGGAGCGTACTTTAACACTGAGAGAATAGCTTTATTATGTAGTAAAATTTTACCAGAGCATCTAAGTTTGAAACAGATTACCATTAGAGTTCAGAAAAGGTCTGTTTAACAAAAGGTCTGTGTTGGAGGTCATCAGCTTAAGAAAATAACTCAAATCAGCGAGAGTTGAGAATTTATGCAAAAATATCTGAAAGAATAATTAACCTTAGTAATAATTAACTTTGAAAAGATTTAAGCATAATTTTGAACTCAACTTTAAAGGTTAAATTACGTGAACCATTACATGTAAAATGGTTTTACAACTAATGCAATAAGCGCACAAATATCGAGGAGAATTTAAAATGGTATTCGAAATACATCGGGGAAAAGTAGCACTCAAGTGGGACTTGAACCCACGACCTTTCCCTTACAGGGGGAATGCTCTCCCAACTCACCTATTGAGCCATACCTGAATCACTTCACGCCCTTATAGACGGATATAAAGAGAAGGGAAATTGGAGCGCTTCTTTTTCCCGATATATTTCGAATTTAAAAGTTAGCATGCAATAAAAATTTCACTCTCATATTTGGGCGGGGTCATAAAAAATCAATGTTTAAAAATGGTTAAAAACCATTCCTAGGTTCCAACAATTCGTAAGAAAGTTGGTAGATGGCTCCACCGTCGCCCTTAAAGACGGATATAAAGAGAAGAGAAATTTGAAGTGATTCAGGTGTGGCTCAATAGCTCAGTTGGAAGAGCATTCCTCCTGTAAGGGAAAGGTCGTGGGTTCAAGGTTCCAATGTATTTCGAATTTAAAAGTTAGCATAATAAATGCTATAAATATTTCATTGAAATTAAAATGATATTCTCGGAAGTACAGATAGTATCAGATTAATCTTGACGAACAAAGTGCTCAAAATGATCTTAATTACTTGGTTTTCCTCCCTTCGTATTTAACGGATTGTTCTGACATTTGGTACACACCTTTAATATGACAACAATACAATTTAAATCAATAGTTTGGTTTGCTCTTACTACGTTAGTTTGAGATCATTTTCGATAGTTCGTAAGAATATCGGTAGATGACTCCACCGTCACCTTAAAGGCGGATAAAAATATAAGGGTAATTTGAATCATATCGGGCGTGTCTCGGTAGCCGAGTTGGTCAAGGTCAAGGCATTGCCCCTGTAAAGATCGCGGGTTCTAGTCCCGCCCGAGAAGTTTCATTTTTTTTAAAGAATATTAGAACCGAAGTTACTAATATTCCCTCTAACCCCTCCAACTAAGCTAAATTGCTTGTGCTAGGAGTGGGTTCACGTCGGTAGTGTAATGGCCAGGATCGAACCCGGGACCTTATTAGTTATTATTAGTTAAAAGAAAGAATGTAAATGGGTACCGATACAAACCCTTTCGGTTTACTGGTACTTGAAAAAAATATAATGCAAACTAGCTGTCCTGGCGAACTTCGTACCGCCAATTTTTTAGATACCGTTCCCGCTGCAGCATTTGGGGGATGAAAAATAGATGTTGGCCGATTCTCAGATCTACTCAATATGCTCACAAAATTTCATGAGAATCGGTCAAGCCGTTTCGGAGGAGTATGGCAACGAAAACTGTGACACGAGAATTTTATATATTAGATGTATACCATATATATTGAATAAATAAAACATAAAAAAACCTCTCGATCGTAAGGCCGACTCCTTAACCACTACCGACGCTTCTTCCCTATGTATTCGATTTGCATAGTTAGCACTTCATGCTGTAAAATTCATTCAAATTTTGTGACTTTGCAGTCAAGAAATATTTTGACTACCTGACGCAGACTGTACATGTTTCACGTTTATTATTTTTGTTATTGAAACTGAACGTTTAATTCATTATTTTTAAATAAGATAGCAGCAAATGAAGGAATATTTCTCCCTGTTCTCACTCTATCATTCAGCAAGAGATCTTCTCTCTAGTAAAGGCTATTGACGACGCGATGACGCTTATATTTTCGACGGCCTCCAGTTAGGTAATATTATCGCAAACATATTCACGATACAAAGGACATGGTTATAAAAGTTGAACAATTGTCGTAATCGAGGCAACTGAAATTCTTAGGGGAATCGTTGAACATTTTTTTACATGTACTAAGGCCAAAATATAAACGAAATACTTATGAAACTTATCTTCTAGGAAACTACTTCAGGTACACATGAAATACTTTTTTTGTTTGTAAATACATACATACTCGTTTCATAAATAAAAAGCGGATTGAACCTAGATCAATACAAATATACATATTCAAGCAAATAAATATTTGCACTAAGTTGGAATCGAATATTATAGCATATTTATAATGATAGTTTATTAAAGATAATTAATAGTTTAGAATTGAAAAAAAAGTAAGGTAGGTTTGCAATATAACTACCTACACACAGGCTATACCATCACCTCTCATTAAGTTTGGAAAATTCAGAGTTGCTGGCAATTCACAATTTGGACTATATTAGCGAAGGGCGAGAGGGATGCTAATATCCTCGAACGAAAGCTCTTTGAGAAATTATGATTAAACTTCACGTATAGGTAGGTCATTAGATCATCAATTGCCTTTGGGCTCTGTTCTGTATAGTTACATATATACAAAATACTATGTAGATAGTGAAATTTCAGAATACCTCGGGACTTCACGCGATACAAATTTTTGACTTACTTTTGCCGACGTTTCGTGTGCGGTCCTGCACCCGAAACGTAAAAGTAAGTCAAATTTTTGTATCGCGTGAAGTCCCGATCTGTCATTAAAACCATAAGTTTACACCGCGATAGTTTAAAAATACCAATAGAGAACCTAGAATAATACATTCTTGTAACTATTATATTACAATTTAGAGGTTACATACCCGGTAATAAGTAAGGTAAATTATAATACGTCACGTCTTTTACTCCATATTTAAATTGTTTACAAAATTATCAATATAAACCAAATCATTGCAGATAATTTTATGAGAACTACTTTACCTAGGAAATACTGTAGAATTTGAGCACTAAGACATACAAGTGATATAATGTAGGTACCCCGTGACATTGTAAACGCATAATTTCCCTGGTTTTGTTTGGTTTCTGACGAGAGATTTATGTGCGGAAAACCCCCACGCATATCCCCCCTCCCCCCAGGCACCGGTGCTAGTCGTGGTTTGTCGTACTCGAACCGACTAAAGACACAAATTTGGTTTTCTCTGTATCTGTATGCGATATTCTTGAACACAATATCTGCAACACACTTTATTGCATGTTGTCTGCCTGAATTTCTAGATATATTTGTTCGGGTGTGTAATGTTTGATATAATAACAAATACTCTATTTTCAATTGAAATAAGTTTCACATGTTATAATTTTCATATGATATAATATCAAATGACCTAATTTCATATAATCTAATGTTTTATTGATGTAATCTTCATTTGATATAATAACATTTAGTATAAAGTTAATATTATATAATTTTCAAAATGCATAATACTTTTAATATAACGTACATTTAACCTAATATTCTTTGACCTAATTGGTCGAGCCTTTAGACACAGACTGGCAGTAGTCAGGTTAATGAATGAACTACTGCAACTATACAGTACTCCATTGTTATCTGTTAAATGGGGAAACTGAATGTCACTATTAATGTATTATTAAAAAAAAGAATTTTAAACAGTACTATATAGGCATAAGAAGCAACAAGCAATTGAAAATAATATGTAATCTTTATTTTAAGGAGTGCTTATATGGACACTCTCTCGCTCGTGGACACTCTCTCGCTCGAGACCATGGTGGGAGCCATGGTCTCCAGCGGGAGTAAGTGGGACTGCGCCGCCTCTTTCTGCGAGCAGGTCATGCTCGTGAAGGAGGCGGCGGGGCGGGAGCGGGAGAGAACTCTCCCACCCGAGTTCCGCAGTCGGCGGCTTGGGCGCCACCGACGTGTCTTCGCCGAAGACCATCGGCCTCCATGACCGGGGGCCTGAGGACGGTGAGTTGGCTGCTCATCGTCCTTACAGAAGCAGGCCCATGACGGCAGCGTGACGTGACGGACTCACGCACGCCTCCCCCCTCCTATGAAGCGGGATGATACCCGAAAACCCCCCATAGACGCGGGATAGCACCCGAACCACCCCCTAGACGAGGCCGCATTAAAGCCGTAGGTCTGTTGGGAGCCCTGGGACATCCTTCCGAGGGCTTACCCGGGGCTCCCAACTATAGGCTGCTGGGCGATACCGTGGGGGTTTTAGTCGGTAGGAGTCCGGCATAACATCCATGAAGGATTTCCCCCACGGTCAAAAAAAAAATATACTGGACTAACGACAACTGTCGCTATTTATCCCCCTCCCCGTCATAATAATTATCTTCTTAGCATAGTTCTCCGTTGCATTTGAAGGTTACACTTCCAAGGCTCGCTCACCCCTACTGCTCCTCTTCGTTCTGTGAATATTACTGGTGAACATTACACAGAAACCTCAACCAGATAACTCATTCATTCTAAGGATTCCCCTTGATAATAAAAGCAGTGGTGTTTACTGATAAAAGTGCTCACGCGCAAATATAGTGCTTTCAATGTACACAGTGAATAAGGTGGCGTGATATAATGACGGGTATAAATTACTTTATGAGACGTTTTATGATATTAGTTGTCTGTGTTTGTTTTGTGTTAATAGACACATCTTTTTTCAGCTGGTTTTATTTTTTTTAGATTACTTACTTAGTACAAATTTCATGACGTTTTGGCACCAAATACAAAATAAAGTTATCAGCAATGATACAGTTTTATTCATCAATAAATCAATTAGCCTATCGCACTGTACTGCTGGTTATATGCCTCTCCCAATGTTGGGAAGCTTTAATCTAATGTTTCTACGCTGGCTAGACGGGTTGGAACAGTGTTTTATTTCGGGATGTCGTTTTTCGCAGTGATATCGTCTGCGTATTTTTTTAAATTTTGTTCAAAGGCAGTGCAAACAAATAGGAGGTTTTATATTATTGCCACTGGAAGCGCAGCCTTTAATAATGATTATGTTATCAATGATTATGTTATGAAACATCATGACTATATTATTATTCTATGATTACTGTAGTAAACTACACGTGTCTTGCTATAATAAGTTTGATAATCCATACTAATATTATAAATGCGAAAGTAACTCTGTCTGTCTGTCTGTCTGTATGTTACGCTTTCACGCCTAAATCACTCAACCAATTTTGATGAAATCTGGTATAGGGGTAGATTAGACCATGAGGAAGGACATAGGCTATGTTTGGTCGCGATAACCGACATCCACGCGGGCGGAGCCGCGGGCAAAAGCTAGTTCATTTATAATTTTATGAATGGAAGTGCAGTCACCATATATGTCAGCTTAATATATTCCATCTGGCAGATTCCCATGCATTAATTAAAAATTATAAACTTACGGGCATAATTATGGCTTAAAGGGTTGATAGGGGTTTCGAAGTATGCCATCCGGGATGTATTGGCTAGTTAGTCATTTGTTTTGTGTAGCAATAATTAAAAAATCAAACAACCCGCCTGTTGCAGTACCGCAGGGCCGAAAGTTACGCAGTCGGATTTTTGATTTATTCAATTATTATTTTTATTTTATACTTTTTAGTTAAATGTATAGTCAACGTTCAAAAGTGTGTTAGCACCGTAATGTTTATAATGACTTGTCCGGTTAAACGCGTATCTATGTGTATGTCATGTTTCAACGCATACATTTATACGTCATACAGTATCAATATGAGAAAATATATATGTGTGTGATGCGAAACAAAGATAACATTATGCTCGCCTTTTCATACTATTATGTTCGAAGCATGCACTGCGCTGAATCTATTTAGAGTGATGCAAAAATTTGTGATTCTACGTAAGGCAGTGCGTAGCAAGGTCGGTAACGAGGCTACTACGGATAGCGTTGAAATTGGATGTCGTGGGTTGTGGGTTCGGATCTTAGTATTATCCACTTTTTGTTTTGTTTTCATTAAATTTTAGGAACAAGTTAACGGAATTAGAAATAATTATTTACAAATAGAAAAATGTTATACTTAATTTACAATAGATTATAAATAAAACAAAAGTTTTCAAAAAATGTTTATTTATATTTAGAAATTAAAAGAATCATCCAATGTTAATTTGTGGTTATAATATTTTCATTCAAAAAATATACTTTTATAATTAATAATTATAATATTCTAATAAATAATATTATAATTATTATAAATAATAAATAATATTATAATAAATAATATTATAATAAATAATATATAAATAGTATTATAATATATAATAATATTCTAATAAATAATATTTTTTTATATTCGTATCAACATTTGTAAATCATAACTTTTAAATATAAAACACAAAAAGTTATAAAGTTTAGGATGTCAGGTTTGAACCATCACCCGACCGCCAGCCCGCACCTTAAACTACTAAGCCATGGAGCGGCTTACATAAAATATTGAAATTAACAATATCAATCAACGAGTGAACAATGTTTATGTGTGTGCGTGTGTGTGTGTGTGTGTGTGAATTGTCTTCAAAGAATAAGGTCATAAGTACGACTAGTGTTGACGCGCTTTAGTTTCGTCAGATTGCTACTGGACTTATGAACGCTACTGTACCTAGATATACTGTCCTAATTTCTATATGTGAGAATGGTTGTTACGTAACTTTAAATCGATATACTTAGATACCAAAAGGTCAGTCGAATTAAAAAAACTAAAATATATCTCGGCAATAAATCTTTATATCACTTATGCTCCTAAATCATTTATTTGCAAACGCTACCAGCATTTCATCATTGGTTACAAAAACTTTTTCTTTGTTATTCTTAATTTCGATACGTAACACACCGATTTCTTGACTCACGGTTATGTAGTCTTGTATGAAATCATCAGTCACTTCGTCTGCCATATTAAACGGCTCCACAGACAGTACAAAATCTGAAATAGATAGAAAATATTTAAAACTAACAGAATGAAACTCGTACACTGTACAAGAACCTACCAAAATCTTTGGGTCCAAACCAACCTCACATGCTAATTGGTGCTCTTGCTAAGCAATGAGTAAAATTACAATAACTAGTCTGCTAACTAGAAGGATGTTTTCCTAGCTGAACTAGGCATTTCGTATAACTAAGCGCCGCGCACATGTCCAAGACACGGTCCAGCGGTTGCGGTAAATATTTGGTTTCGATCCATTTTTTTGACTGTACTTTATTATTCACGCGAGTTGACGACAGCAAAATAAAATGAAATTGAAAAATGCCAACCCGCGGACGTCCGCGAGTTTGACGCTCGCGAGTTGATGAATTACCCGTTTATAGTAAGAACAATAAATATCGTGCACTCACCTTTTAAAGCCTGTACTGAGTCGTAAACATTTGTAATTCTTCTACATGTTGTATCAATATTTGTAAAACCACATTTTCTCATTATTTCTGCTACTTTATTCTCTGGGTTCTAAAAATATAATGGGAAATATTAACTCTTTTAATTAGATAAGTATTCTAAATTGAAACAATAAGATGCCACGAGATCGTAGTCGTTAACTTCAACATACCTTCATCTCGTGGTACGGGCCAATGAATAAATCAACGTTTTTTAGTAACGACTCCCATTTTGGATAGCGTGCAAGAACTGCATACGCGCTGTATATAGCAGTAGTTGCCAGTAGCGTGACAAAACAGTCGCCTTCCTCTGACAACAGACTGTAGATGTTCCTGAAAGCTTTCCTGTAAATGTGGAAGTTATACTTTGTTATTTTTTATGCGGCCAGGCTGGATTCGCTCAAATATTTACTCCCTAATGTGACTACAAAACTTTAACGAAAATTATGGCCCATTAAATACCTAATCAAATACAAGATGATTTTATATTTGTTTCGGATAAAAAGAATTCGGGCTCTGTTTCGATAGCAAAATCATCTGGAAGTATTAATTTTGCGAAAGATTTTTTTTTTTCGATAACGTATGGGAATAATGTTCAGGTGAAAGGAAAAATGTATGGGGGTTGTAAAAATGATTGTTTTCTTTCACCAAAATAATACTTCTCGATGATTTTGCTGTCGAAGCTGTGCCCAAATTCTTTTTTTCCGATACGACTATAAAATCACCTTGTATATAATATAGGCGAATAATTACAATATTAACTTACTCCTGATCTTTCACCCAATGCAGAGTGTAAAACGAAAACACATGATTGAATGCTCCTTTCATGCCCTCAGGCATTTCTCCACTTATATCCATGACTTTGAAGGTAATATCCTCGCCTGCATATCGCTTCTTGGCAAAAAGAATCATGGCCTCGCTAACGTCACAAGCGACAAACGTCTTGTAGCTAAAAGGTGCAAAGTTTTTCAGGAGAACAGTGAGACTTCCATCACCACATCCTAGATCGATGGCTGTATCTTCAAACTTGTTCCATTTGATTTTATTGGCATATTCTTTTAATGTGGACATAGAGATAGTTTTTTGCGACTTGTTGGAAGCATTATATAATTCAGGATTGTTCATTGCAATTCTGAAACAGTATAAGCAGTAAGTGTTAATACTACTATTATAATGCCAAAACTTTGTTTGGTTGAACGCGCTAATCTCAAACCTACTGGTTTGAGAACAATTCTTGATAAATAGTTCGTTTATCGAGAAAGGTTTAAAGGCTAATCTTGCTACTGTTTAATATGCGTGCTGATGACGTCATTCTGAATACCGGCCAGGTGAACGCCCGCCGTTTGCTCGCTTTGCACGCCGCAGCTTTCGCAATTTGCATTTTGACGATCGTCCTGTCGACACGTGGTTTTTAGCATCATGCATACACATTTCGGAAGTATACTCACTAAGCAAATCAGACTGCAGTGGCGTTGGCAATTCGATTTCTGGTAGTTGCACCGGAAAATGCGATCGGTGCCGCTAGTACGTATTGTAAAAAATAATAGTCTAAAAAACTAAAAAACACGCTTTTAGCACGCACTAAATATTACAAAATTATTCGGACATTTTGATGACTCAAGTTTCTCGTTGCCAATTCTTTATTAGATCGCAGGTAAACATAAACAATTTTAGTTCGTGTGATGAACGATAAATAACTATGCGAAATGGTTATAACTTATAAGTAAGTAATCATCTTTATTAAATATTTACTATGATTTATTATTCGATGTATCGTATTTTTACGGGACCGCGTACACCTTGTTTAGGTAAGTGTCTATTCGTATAAATAATTAATTTTAGAACAATATTTAATTTTTATGACAATGTGCTATGTACAGTCAACGTTCAAAAGTGCGTTAGCACCGTAATGTTTATAATGACTTGTCCGGTTAAACGTGTATCTATGTGTATGTCATGTTTCAACGCATACATTTATACGTCATACAGTATCAATATGAGAAAATATATATGTGTGTGATGCGAAACAAAGATAACATTATGCTCGCCTTTTCATACTATTATGTTCGAAGCATGCACTGCGCTGAATCTATTTAGAGTGATGCAAAAATTTGTAATCCTACGTAAGGCAGTGCGTAGCAAGGTCGGTAACGACGCTACTACGGATAGCGTTGAAATTGAATGTTGTGGGTTCGGATCTTAGTATTATCTACTTTTTGTTTTGTTTTCATTAAATTTTAGGAACAAGTTAACGGAATTAGAAATAATTATTTACAAATAGAAAAATGTTATACTTAATTTACAATAGATTATAAATAAAACAAAAGTTTTCAAAAATTTTTTATTTATATTTGGAAATTAAAAGAATCATCCAATGTTAATTTGTGTTTATAATATTTTCATTCAAAAAATATACTTTTATAATTAACAATTATAATATTCTAATAAATAATATTATAATTATTATAAATAATATTATAATAAATAATATATAAATAATATTATAATATATAATAATATTCTAATAAATAATACATTTTTATATTCGTATCAACATTTGTAAATCATAACTTTTAAATATAAAACACAAAAAGTTATAAAAGTTTAGGATATCAGGTTCGAACCATCACCCGACCATTATCTTTCGCCAGCCCGCACCTTAAACCACTAAGCCACGGAGCGGCTTACGTATGATATCGAAATTAACAATATCAATCAACGAGTGAACAATGTTAATGTGTGTGCGTGTGTGTGTGTGTGTGTGTGTGTGTGTGAATTGTCTTCAAAGAATAAGGTCATAAGTACGACTAGTGTTGATGCGCTATAGTTTCGTCAGATTGCTACTGGACTTATGAACGCTACTGTACCTGGAGTACTACTAGGGGTTTTCGGCTTCGGGAGCGTACCCCTTACACCCAGTATAGCTGCGCGGTGAAAAAAATAAAAAAATCCAAATCATTTATTCTGGATAGACCATTAAATCGGAACTTATAAAACGTCAATATAAAAAATAAATATTACAAACTAGTTTAAGCAAATGGACCACACCGGTTTCGAAAGTAAGAAACTTAGCGAGCATTTTTTTTGGTCTTGATACAGTTATTTGCTTGAGTAGCATAGCTGAGCTTAAACAGAACAGACTAAAATGAAGGTAAAGCTGACAAGACATAATATTCTAAAAACATTGGAAAAAATGAAATGCTCAAGTGAGACTCGAACTCATGACCTTTCCCTTACAGGGGTATTGCTCTACCAACTGAGCTATTGAGCACCTAGAGCAATACCCCTGTAAGGGAAAGGTCGTGAGTTCGAGTCTCACTTGAGCATTTCATTTTTTCCAATGTTTTTAGAACTTAAAAGTTAGCATAATAAATGCTATAAAAAATTCATTCACAGACATAATATTATGATATTTTCTAAAGTTTACGCGAATGTCACTCATTGAAATAAAACCACTTTTTACGGATTCTATCGCGATATATTTGTTGTTATTACTTTTTAACCCGACGTTTCGGCTGCTGTGCAGCAGCGATGTTCGCGGTGTGACTCACGGTGGTAGTTGTCACATAGTTTGAAGTATAAGTTATCTCAAAATACCCGAATCATGGTGAATTATTGGTGTTCATATTTACGCAGAATGAGCTCAGTGTTGTTAAATCTTGCTGGATTTTGCTGCTTACATAAGGGTTTGATTAAGTGGATGACTGGGTCCCAAGCTGGTGGTACGGTCCATCCATCCTCTCTATTTGGGTGTTTTTTAATTTAAATAGCCTCGCGAATCATTCTAGGAATATATCGATGTTCTTTGGCGAGTATTTATCAAACCTTAGGTAATGGTTGGTGCTTTTTTGCGTGTGTTCACATTTCAAAGACATAATATTATAAGTTGTTTTATTTTAACTTATATGGTGTCATACTAAGGTTAGAAAGGTTGTAAAGGACCTTGAAATTAATAATCTATCTTATACATCAACAAAATTTTTATGTTCCACCCACGTGAGCCCTCTTTTTGCTCATATATCCGGTTCTACTGAATTAATTGCGATTAAAAAGACATAAGATTTTACATAACATAACATAACATAAACTCACGCCCGTATTCCCCGAAGGGGTAGGCAGAGGTGCTAGCACTCACATTTCGCCAGTTTATGTTTAGGTGAGCCTATTGCCATTAACCGGGCACTTATAAACCTGCGATAAATACACACATAACTTCGAAAAGCATCGAAAAGTCATTGGTGTGTGCTATGGTAAACCTGGGATCGAACCCGAGACCTCGTCTCAGCAGTCCATTACCCATACCACTAGGCTACCGATAAGATTTTAGGTTTGAAAATGACCTTCATCGCGGAGAAACAGGCTAGAATTCCACAAAAATATATTTTTTTGTGTTCAAAATCGATAATAGTCAAGTTTTTTATAGTAACTACTACAGTACTGCTAATATTATAAACGCGAAAGTTTGTGAGTATGAATGGATGTATGTATGGATGGATGTTTGTTACTCTTTCACGTAAAAACTACTGAATGGTTTTTCATGAAACTTTACAATAATATTGCTTAAACATCAGAATAACATATGGGCTAATATATCTCTCTCACGGGAAAGGAGTAGTGATCATCAATGTTAACGAATTCGGCCGGCATCGGCATATACGTAGAAGTGACAGTGTGGTTATTTCTGTTGCTGTTTAGATAACTATATCATTGTATAAGAGGGTGCAGCGGGTACGGGATCGGACGCCACGCGGGTGGAAAATAATTGGCGGTACGAAGTTCGGCGGGTCAGCTAGTTTCCTATATTATAGGCACGACTATTACGAATACTAGCTTTTGCCTGCAGCTCCGCCCGCGTGGATGTCGGTTATCGCGACCAAACATAGCATATGTCCTTTCTCATGGTCTAATTTACCCCTATTCCAAATTTCATCAAATCGAAGTCTAACATACAGGCAGACAGACAGACAGACAGAGTTAGTTTCGCATTAATAATATTAGCATGGATAGTATGGACATATGGATTATATATATAATACCAAGTCAAGTAGGTTGATATGGCTTACACACCCTTCTAGTCTTTCTACACACCTTTTTTTGATAAGGCATGAAAATGTTCCTCATCTGCATGACAGGTATCTGTCACCCCAGGAGAAAGCAAGCCGTTGCGGTGGTACTTCGCGTGCCGTTTTCTGGGGTACTATATTGACACCTTGTTTTTACACCCGGGTAGGAAATAAAAAAAAAGCCGTATATGACCCACGGTCAGCCGAGGTGCGACGACAATGCTTTACTAGGTTTATCGCTATCAAGACCTTAGGTTCTGGACTGACATAATCGCCCCCGCTGACCAGAATATATGCGCGCCATAACTTGATAAAAAACGCAGACGCCTTAAAATGAAGGTAATTAAAATCGAGTCATACCGTTCTATTTTGCCATTTTATTAAAATAAAATAATAATATGTTTATGACCGTATTCTTACTGATCAATTTAATCATACACACATCCATGTTTCCATCCATGTGCGTAAATTCTAAGCAGTAGGGATTTTGATAATCTCTGTCTCTCACACATACTTTCACTTCTCATTCCAACCCCTTCATACCATCATCAAAAACAAAACGTAGCTTCTCCTAAGTACCAAATTTCACCAGGATATCTTCAAAAATGACGAAGTATGCCCAAAAGTTAGCCTATATACTATCAGTTCCCAAACTCTAATCCACCACTTAACCAAATTCTATCTTCAATAATGACAAACTTTCATAAATTGTTAAACACCTATTTACCCTCTATTCCAAATTTCATATTCTATTTCTCTTTCTATCTTCAAAAATGACAAACTTTCAACCCCTATTTCCCCCCTTTAACCCTCTTTTCCGCGACTAAACATAGCTTATATATCCTTTCTCAAGGTCTAATCTACCCCTATACCAAATTTCATCAAAATCGGTTCAGTGGTTTAAGCGTGAAAGCGTAACATACAGACAGACAGACAGAGAGCTACTTTCGCATTTATAATATTCACATTACCACCCCCCCCCCCTTTACCCTTTTTTCGCGATAAAAGGTAGCCCATATCCGTACTCAAGCTCCAATTCACCTCTATTCAAAATTTCATCACGCTATCTTCATAAATGACAAACTTTCATACAAACTTTCAACCCCTATTTCCCCCCTTTAACCCCCCTTTTTCGTAACCAAACATAGCCTATGTCCTTTCTCAAGGTCTAATCTACCCCTATACCGAATCAAATCAAAATCGGTTCAGTGGTTTATGCGTGAAAGCGTAACATACAGACAGACAGAGTTAATCTCGCATTTATAATATTAAAGTATGGATTTTAAATGTACTATAATGTAATATTCTACAACATTCCACACAACGATATCTAAACCCATGGTAAGATTAAGTAGCTTGTGTTATGGAATCTATAATGCGGATAAACATACTTATATACTTTTTTTGTAAACACATACATATTATACATAGAAACACCCAGAACAATGCAAATAGCCATATTCATGCATACAAATATTTGCACTGAACGGGGATCGAACCCGCGCCTCCTGCATAGCAGTCGCGTTCACTACCGCCACGCCACAGAGGCGGTCATGTAAAGTCCCATTAATGTACTATATACATTGCAGTTTAGTCTTAGGGAAAGAAAAATTGGAATATTAGAGAAAACTTAACAAATTTTCATTTTAGTTTTTGACGCGGGTCAAAGCTAGCATAATAAAAAAAAATACTCACGTTTGAATCCTTGTACGCACACAAACAAAATTAAGGTGCTTCTCTGCCGATAGTTTAAACTCGATTGATTGAATATTTTTTGCCAGTGAACACCTAAGTTCACTTGGATAAAGCTGCGCGCACAGGTAGTAATATTAAATCTGTTACAGTACTTAAATTGAAAATTATCATTATTTTTTTTAACATCAGGTGAATTAAACAACCCAGACTCAGCCTCAGATATAGGCTCGAGTCAACAATAGTGGCCGGAAGATCATGGCAATAGGCTCATCCCCTATTACATGGGACCGACTACAATGTTATTGGTGAAATGTGGATGTTCATTTACCTCTGCCTAACCCTCCGGGGATAAAGGCGTGAAAATTTATGTATGCATGTATGAAAATTCTTAATAACTAGCTTTTGCCCACGGCTCCGCCCGCGTGGATGTCGGTTATCGCGACCAAACATAGCCTATGTCCTTTCTCATGGTCTAATCTACCCCTATACCAAATTTCATTAAAATCGGTTCAGTGGTTTAGGCGTGAAAGCGTAACATACAGACAGACAGACAGAGTTACTTTCACATTCATAATGTTAGTATGGAGTATGGATTACTAGTGTAGGTACAATGAAGTGTTTAAAAAATCGAATTATCACAAGCAACCTAGCACGAATATTAATATATGGAGATCTAAGTTTCGGGGCCCTATTAATACATAATTTTTGAATTAATAAATAATTTACTGTTATTAACTGGCGAATTATTTCTTAATGATTAGTTAAATATAATGAGTTCCAGTGTTACATTCAAATTTATCACATCGCTTGATAAATGTATTGTAAACGTGATATTTTGTAAGTATGGATGGATGGATGAATTTGTATAGAGGTCATCCAACATGGAACTATTGATACCGACATGGCTCGCAGAATAAGCAAGCCAAACTGGCAATGTGCTGGACAATTATTTCAAAGACCGAGTTAATGGAGCAAGCGAGGGTGAAGTCCACTTAGAGCACCCAGCTGAATAGCACCTGAGCGAATAATACCTAGTCATGTCCATGAAGAGCACCTGAGTCCTAGAGTGTAGGCCTTGAATCGGCAAACGGAAGCTGTAATAAACTGGATGTCCAAGGTCGAGGATGGGAGAGGCCTACTTCTACCAGTGGACTGCAGTAGGTTATTTGTTTTTTTTTATTTCCTCTAGGTAGGACAGTGTCCCAATGCCCTTTATTTAAAAAATATTTTTACAAAATGCAGTAAAACATCGGTATTACAGTTACATTTTTTTCTTTACCTCACGTCTGTAAATCCCTGATGAGGTAGGCAGAGGTGTAGGTGAGGTAGGACGCACTGGTCGATGACCTCCGTTTTGGGGCATTGTGGTACTTTTAAACTCTCGCGTTCCATGATATACAATAACACTAACGGGAATTAACGCCATCATGGTATAGGTACATACATACCTTTGATTTGCCTGACGTTTCGACCAGGTTACACCGGCCGTGGTCACAGGCTGACTGGCTCCGTAGTATGTATGTACCTATACCATGATCGCGTTAATTCCCGTTAGTATTATTGTATATTGTGGTACTTACCTGAAGGTGAGGATTACTAAAAGCAAAATAAACTAAAAGATTGTTCATCCAATACGATTGCAAACCTCGATAAAAATTACTCATTGTGCGCAAAAACACGTTACGTTTTGTCAACTCTCACAACATGATGGTACCTGGTATGTCTATCCACACTGGCAAAGACGTATTTATACGCTAGTTTTAAAAGCTTACTGTACGTATGTGCCCCACGTACGAAGGGTGACCAATTTCCCCTATGAACCTATACCATGATCGCGTTAAATCCCGTTATTATTATTGTATACAATATTTTACTTGATGGAATATTAATGTAAACATAAAATCATCTGAGTTCAATAATACAATTATACCTAATGTGCTTGAATTTACAAATATAATGAACGAAATAAGAGTAAACAAAGTAGATATTTATTTATTTACGCGTCATTACTGATCTCTGACATTTGATTCTTTTGTTTTTTTTTGATAAATATAAAATCGCTATTCGAATGAATTTATTTAAAGCACTTGTAGTCTTGATAGCTTGATAATAATGTTTATAATTAAGTACGTTATTTTAACTAGGTAATTATAGATTTCCTCCATATTAGTAGCGAGAGGTCCATATAACTAGAATCCTGCCGGGTTTCTCGGCAAAGAGATATCCAATGTAAGAAGTAGAGCGAAGGCGAATCGGGCGTCGGGGGTCGCAGAACGACCTCCGTCCTCTATGAGCGCGGGCCTGGGGGTGATCGGTGGAGCCGCCTGTCACCCTAGCAGAAGCAGGCCGCGGCGGCGGCGCAAAGTGAGTCTCCCCATACCCAGGGCTTGATGGGGACACTATGGTCCCCTCAGCCCGAAGGGGCCTATTTCGAAAGAGATGGTCCTGGGTCTGCCGGGGTGCGAGAGATATGTTTTCTGCATTCTCACCTCCAGCAACCAAAGACGGCGTGCGTTTTAGCCGGTTCGAGCACCCCCACCGGCTCCGGTGGGGGTGGTATCCGTGGGGATTTTTCGCACGATAAAAAAAGTTAACTAATTTAGTAATTGAATTCAGTACGCATATGGATATCAGTATCTGAAATTAGAACACCAATAATTCCCTACAACATTGTTTTGGTCATTCTAATTAGGATTTATAAGATATCTTTTTCACCGGCTTCCCTTTTAAAAATTGTCTTCGCCACTAAACCATATTATTATGTATATTTGCGTTGGTCAGAATGTTGCTATCTATTAATAGATAAGTATGTATTTATTTACAAAAGAGAAAAGTATGTAATTGTAATACTTATTACAAGTTCTAAAATGCGAACGAACATACGTTCATTCGCATTTTAGAACCCATACCCATGGAACTGAGCAATGGAACTAAGGCGAACGAAGGAAAGTTTTCCTCTAGATGGCATCGTGTGAATAAAAGGAAATCTGAAAAATCTAAGCGTGCCAATTCAATGGAATATGATGTTGTATATACTTTTACTCAAAGGTCCATCAGATACCTCATCTTTCATTTGTATAAGATCATATACCTAAGAGGCCATTCAATAATTAATTAAGATTATATACCTACCCACAGTACCTAGATCATTATTTTGTAATGGTTTTACTTTTTAACTAGCTGTTATCCGCAGCCCCGCCCGCATGACTGTAGGTTCTTGCGACCAAACATAGCCTACGACTATGTCCATTCTCAAAGTCTAATCTAACCCTATAACTACCAAATTTCATCAAAATCGCGTCAGTGGTTTAGGCGTGAAAGCGATCATACAGACAGACAAACACACTTTCGCATTTATAATATTAGTATGGATTTCATTTCTAAAAATCATCTAAAAGGCGTATCATACAACAATGTGTACATTTATCTAGGTTATATAAAACATTTTGCAGACGGCTTGGCGCGCTTGCCTCATATGTAACGAGGGAACATAATCTTTCCTAACATTGCCAAGGTAGGTAATATAACAATAAGGAAAACGCGGTTACATGTAGCGCTTATTATAATATTATTATCTTCCCCACTCGTAATAACCTTAGGGATCTTGAATAGATAAATTGAAAAGAGACGACTAAAATATATCTCCAATTTTTGTTGACGATTTTCTTGTAAGTACGCAAAAAGTTTGGTATATCTTTTGATCCATGTACCTAATATTTCATTGAGATAACAAAATAAGATAATGTTTCATTAACTTAATTGTTTTGTGATGTAATAGTACTACCAATACGACCTTCAAACCTTCAAGAAAAGACCATACTCTCTATTGTAAGGAAGGCTACGCACTTGTGACTCCTCTGGTGTTGCGGGTGTCCATGGGCGGCGGTGATCGCTTACATCCATCTGCTCATTTGCCTCCGTATTCCATAAAAAAAAACTATTTAAAGTGTCATCAAAACCTCCACCATTACAGGGAGCATATCGCTATTTTTATAGCTAATCCTAGTTTTCTATCAGCCTTTCCTTTCCGAACAAACACAAGTTTTCTTCTCTTCCGTTTACTGAGAACTGATGAAGGAGACAGTCCTAAAAGAAGAAAAAATACATCATTTTTACATCATGCGGTTCCTTCATGTCACAGGGATAATCACTTAGAGTGGTTGAAGCTCAAAAGTAGTAAAGGTCCTTTACGGTGCAGAAACGTGACACGTCATTTTCCATCCGCACTATAATTATATGCAGAGATACCTATAGCTTTAACAGCTTTGAACTCGGCGGAAATTGTTATTCGTGAGCAGCATTCCTGGCATTTTAAAATAAAAATGACACGCTCTTTGCTCACATCCAGTTTACAAGTTATTCGTATCTAATAATATTAGATTCCTAGTGAGTTCCACGAGCTACGAGTTATACATAACAAGAACCCTCTTGCATTTTTCTTAAATTCCAAGAAAGCAAAAAGTACTCATGAATTTTTCAATGAAATGCAATGAAACTAGAAATTCTAGCAACTTCAATGAGACTACATTTTTCTCTTGCGTTAACATTTTTTTAAACTAACTGAAATGTTATTGAAGTTTATTCATAACTCTTTTAAAAGCTTTTTAAAATGTCTATTAAAAAGCTTGTAAATAAGTAAAGATTGTAAAATTTAGCCATAATTTTGTTAATTTTACGAGCCTCAAACAGGTTTTTGTATTTTTGATTAAGTAGTTAGGTGGGTACTGAACAAGAATTTATTATAACATTTTGAGTTTTTTATATCACTTAGGTGGCAGACAAGCACATGGCACATCTGATGGAAAGGGGTTGCCGTGGCCTTTCGGCGTGTGCAATACCAGGGTCGTCACTGGTTGTCACACTCTGCCAGCCCTGCCGATACATCTGAGAGAAAGTAGGTGTGCTAGACCAGTAATTGGACGGATCGGTCCTATCGCCTTTCTGAGGCACAGTTTGCACAAATGCACTCCATCTCGGAGTATGAAAGCGTGAAAAGGCGTGTAAATTAATGAACGTATAGAATTCTACTTTACTTATTCATTATATAAGCCCAGGTCGAAATAATTCCATCATTATTTTCAAACAAAGAAAGCCTCATAAAGATATCTATCTTTTTACCCAGATACTGGCACTTCACTGTGCATTAATATCTACATACAACGACCATATTGTGGTGCGTGCTATTTGCCTTACTTACTTTATACAGCTACTAATATTCCACGTGATGTACACACGACGACATGTGTTTGGATGCAATTTATGTATTTGCGTACGTTTATTGCTCATGGCGAGGGTTAAGTAAAACTAATTTAAAATTTACGTACACGTGAATACAATTGTAACTGTCGTTGCTATATGACTAAACTACAAAATAAATATGGGTCACACTCAGGTCATAAATTTTCGTCAACAAAAATTATGTCATTTTCCCTTTTTACGGTTTAAGTGGCAGATAGTTGAAATAAGTATAATAATAAGAAACTTACTCTTGAAACAACTGCTTATAATGGATCAGAATAAACTAATAATATTTTCTTTTTAGTATTACAATTTTTTTAATAAGAATAATAATTAACAATTATTCAATATTTTTTAATATTGAATAATTGTTTAATAAATTCTTCCATAAACCCCTCCAACTAAGCTAAATTGCTTGTGCTACGAGTGGGTTCACATCGGTATTTTAATGGCCAGGATTCGAACCCGGGACCTCTCGATCATAAGGCCGACTCCTTAACCACTAAGCTACCGACATTACTGTCACCGACTGACAATGGTATCACCTTGTGGCTTCTGTATTTACCTATATGTGTTTATTCGCATTCTAAAATCCGTGCGCTGCTTAGTTTGGTCTATTTATCATTGACAAAATGCATATTTTATTGTGTAGTTTTTTACTACAAAAACAAAACATTAATATTTGCAAACGTTCAATGTGACCCAGGCAATTCTCAAACTTGTATGAGATCATCGATTTGTCTAGTTATAAATATAGTGCCATCTGTTAAAAAGAAACGCCAATTGAGAAGTTATATAATGTATCTGCATTTATAGATCGATCTTGATGAACAAAGTGCTCAAGATTATTTTAATACCTTGGTTTTCTCCCTTGCTGTTGCCGGACTGAGAGATCCGGTTCTCAGCATTCCATGGATTCACCGGGTCCATGGCGTGGTACAGAGAGGAACACTGTAACCGCGTCTGGGACTTGCGACCCAGGTGTAGGTTTAGGGTGGCCACCTTCTGATGCCTCAGCGCTCACCTCCACCGTCAATCGTGTTCCCCCTCTACCTATCCAAATTTACTAACGACTATAATAACATTTATATAACAGTTTGATTTGCTCTTAATACCTCAGTTCTAAGAACATTTTTAGTCTTTGTAGTTAATATGTTTTTGAGGCTGACTGTACTTAGAATACATGTGAACAATAACGAGGTCGAACACGTTTGCCAGCATGCGGTGTAAGACATGTGATCATTGTGCAATGTGCATATCACTAGACACAAGCATGGAAAAAAACTTCAATTGAATGGTGTCTTGTATGATTTTTTTATTCCTGACTAATTGTTGGATGGAAATTTGATATCGTTCCTACAACTTATGGTAAACTACTTCCAGAATCTACGCCTGTACCAAATTTCTGTCAGACGTGCAGCCGTTAGAGCGTGATTGAATAACAAACATCCACCTCTGGCAACCAAAGACCCAAAGATGGCGTGCCAATAAGGTGTATGTATACCAATTAAGGTGGCAGACAAGCACCTGATGGATAAAGTTATTTATTCTTTCAATTGAATAAAACTTATAAGCATAATTATATTTTGTTACCGAAGTTAGAATTAATTTGAAGTTTATTGAAATTATTTCTTACAGACTATTACTGACTGGACGCAAAAGGCGAAAGATAGGGAGCTATGTGTTCATTGGAATATTGGGAGAGGCCTGAAAACTGCTATAGGCTGATTGATTGATGACTATAACAGCTGACAAGCCTACGTTATTACATTGGTAGCAAACATGTTTACGGTCTGCTTGATGACAAAGGCTCGCTGATGCCTATAAATACAATAGCTGCGTTGTCACTACTGTTTACACTACGCAAGAGTAGCACTCTTGCGTAGTGTAAACAGTTTACGCATGTAAACTATCTGCAATCATTGAACGCGATCAAAGAAACTTTTGCGTATGTAAATGATTTAGTCCTAGTCCAAAGTCCAAATATTTACATAATTATTATAACTGGTTACAAAATAAACATTTTTTTTTTAAAAGATGAAATTAATATTTCATACTCTCAATTTAGATTGAGAAAAGTGAATGACCAAGATTGTTATATTTTGTTATAATATATGTAAAAAGGAATAAAAAAAGAAGAATGTAAATAAAAATGGAAAGTGCTCTTCACCTGCTGGGCTGAGTATCTTCACTCCAAAATCAAGGTTTGACTTCGAATACATAGGAAAAAAGAATCTTCTCGGGCGGGACTCGAACCCGCAGTCTTTCCCTTACAGAGGGAATGCCTTGACCAATTCGGCTACCGAGACACGCCCGATACGATTCAAATTTCCTATCTTATAAGTTATACATCTTTAAGGCAACGGTGGAGTCATCTACCGAAAGACTCCCGCCCGAGAAGATTCTTTTTCCCTATGTATTCGATTTGTATAGTTAGCATACTTAATGCTGGAAAAAAATCATTCAAAGGTTTGACTTCTTTGTGATATAAATCAAATGTCAATGAGAGGACAATGGACAGCCTCTGTGACTTAGCGGTAGTGAACGCTGCCGCTACGCCGGAGATGCGGGTTCGATCCCCGCTCAAATTTGTATGCATGAATATGAGTATTTGCATTGGTCTGGTCGTGCCTCGGAGAGTACGTTAAGCCGTTAGTCTCAGTTGCCATACGAATATATATGGCGGTCGTTACGGTTAGTTGGAGCCCTAAAAAGTCTAATAACTGGTCTAACTGCAATGTTTCGATATGGCCTTTGAGTTGTGGAGGTCACATGGCAGTCGCTTCATAGAAAATATCGAAGTTTAGTCAGATTCAATAGTGGTATACACTCTTGCAGAATCGATTTGGGTTTCCAGTCAGCCCTTATATGCTCTCTGCTGTTAGAATATTCTCTGATTATTGTTCAACTTATTCAACTGATATTATACCACTTGTCACTTTCTTTCACAGGTAGAAACTCTTCTTGATTACAAATTGATGAAGGATCTTGTCCAATTTTCTTGACGTATGCGTGCAGTGCAAAAATATGGTAACGTTATTTCATCATTAAGCTGTTATTTTGAAATCACTTTCGCAATTCCTAGCACCTGGCACAACTTTATTACCCTTTCTAGGATACATTTTTTTTAATATAAATCAAAATATACTGCGAAGTTATTTAAATAGCTGATGGTGTGACGATTAACCCTTAACAGACCTAGTTTTGTAACGTTATTGACCACAGTGTCCAATAGACGCCTTTTAGAAATATATGTTACAAATATTTTCATTGCACATTTAGATTCGTAAAATATTGACGATAAAATTTAATAAAACCAATTCAAAAAATAAATAACAACTTTAGTTTTTATGACAACATAAACTCAAAATTGTGTTCGTGAGACATTTGTAGGATGTTAAGGGTTAAGTGATGATCTTACGTTGCATTATGCTAATTGCGTACGACGTCGGTCGGGAAAGCCGCAGGGTTAAATGGGGCTTTGACTCCACTAAAGCCTTGAGACTGTGCTACTAAAATAAGACGACTTTTCGAGTCACTTCGTCGTGAGGAGTATAGAGTGGCAATAGTAAACTAAAAAAAACATTTTTTGCTGAAATCCGGTTAAGTACCTACATAGGTATAGGACTTAAATATTAAAAATAATTTACACAAGTTAACTATCTAACCATGTCTATGGGGGTCTACTAGTGGGGTCCTGTATCGAATTATAAAAATAATTTAAAGTGAAGTGAGGTGTTCTTAAATTAAAGTGTTATGATTTTTTTAGACATTTTAGGTCGCACACAAGCACACGATTGGAAGTGATTATGTACAGCAAGTCAACTAGGAATAATAATGATGAATAAAATATTTATACGCTATACGTAAGAATAATCGTACGTATAGCCACTTCCTTTACTGTAAGACCAGACATGTTAATAAATTACGACGGCTCTAGAGCAGCCAAGTTATATTGTTCTATTATTTAACCACTAGCTATCCACACAAGTTATGTTTCACTTTGTAAGTTTCATAGTGCTATGTTTTATTAATACCGGTATAGTAGTTTCTGAATTACAAGCGTTGCTACTGTCTCCAGAGATTTCCGGGCGTGTAGGTTTGTTTGAAATATTTTTTAACCTACTCGTGTATGTTTGAATAAATATGGATGTATAAATATACGTACAATCATTATATGGATGCTAATACAGCACAGCAAAATCGCAATATCTTCGGAAATCATAAAATATTTTGGAACTGCTATGTGCAGGCTTCAGTTATTTAATCCAACTGCCGCCAACAGAACCATAGATGAAAATAATTTGGCAGCCATTCTAATGTTAATATTGTGAAATACAAAAAGTATCTATCTTTTATGCCAATACGTTTTTGACTGGTTTAGCCCTAACAAGTGTAAAGATTTTGAAATACAAAGGCAAACTCAAAATAACATGTGTTGTGTATATTACGTATTGTAGGGTACTTCTAGATTGCCCTGCTAAGCGTCGCCACTGGAGGGGGATAGTGGAATGTTACAAAAATGTATACCCAGTTATCCCCACAAAATTCAATCTAGTGGGGAAAATTATACCCGTTTAAATTCCTTGTGCAATCGGTTGCACAAGCGTTGATAAATTTAAATGGGAGAGGTGTTTTAACATTCCACTTTGCCCCACCAAATTGCAAAGTCGCTTTCCGCGTCTGTCCGTCCTTATGTATGCTTATATCTTCAAAACTATGCTACAGCTTTTGTTGCAGTATGTTTTAATAAATAGAGTAATTCAAGAAGAACGTTTATATATGTGTAATACATGCTTGATATAGTAGAGAGTGAAGCGGGAACGGAATCAGACACCACGCGGGCGGAAAAAATTGGCGTATGAAGTTCGCCGGGTCAGCTAGTACTTATAAAATTTGGCGAATCGAAAATTTAACTATCAAGATTGAGTAGTTTATTTATATCTTTGAAGCTGACTGTACAAATATTTTCATATTTTAGATACGTAAAACAATGACGATAAATTAAATAACAGGCCGATTTATAAAAAATAAATACTTTAGTTTTTATGATAGCACAAACTCAAAATTGTTTTAGCGAGACATTTGTAGGATGTTAAGGGTTAAGTGATGATCTTACGTTGCATTATGATAATTTGCGTACGGCGGCGCGACCGTGACGTTAGTCGGGAAAGCCGCAGGGTTAAATGGGGCTTTGACTCCACTAAAAGCTTGACGTGCACTGTGCTACGAAAACTGAACGATCAAGATAAGGTTTGACATGAGAATGATATAATTCTCGATATAGGTATATTTCCTGGACAAATATTTGCGTATTTTCGTATGTATACGAACGCAAATAGTGAATAGGTAATAATATTGTTTGACATACTTAGTTTACTGTAAAACAAAATAAAACATGTATTATGACGCATTGTTTACCATAATGTTTATGAAGTAGATAACGATTGGCGATAAAGCGATACTTGAAAATATATTTGTTTTCAATTGACCAACATATGCGTTGTGTGCCCCAATTACATTATTTGTAACAAAATAAGATTTAAAGATTCAAGTAAATAAGATGCAATGGCAGCTGATATAAAAAGTATGTACCTATTAATTAAATATAATTTTTATCATTTGTACATTCCGCGTCAAAACATCTTGATGACAGTCTTAAAATGATCTTTATGAAATGTAGGGCGTTGGCTGTCCGAAGCAATATGTTGATCCGTAGATTTGCTCGGTGTACGAAGGACGTAAAAAAATCCCTATTTAGGGCCTATTGTCAAAAGTTTTATACGTGCAGTCTGTGCGTTGCATATACGCGGAGGATATACAACGCCCTGCGGGTACAGTACAACAATGCATTCAGGTTGTTGGTTGGGCTGCAGCGCTTTTGTAGCGCGTCTGGGATGTTTGCGGAAGCAAGGGTTGATGGCTTTCATGCCATCATTCGCAAACGAAGTGCATCCCTCTTACGGAGAGTACGCGGGAGTTCACACAGCATCCTGAGCGTATTGTGCGATAGGTGGGACTGTCCGATGCTGGGGCACTGGGTACTATTGCGCGTGATGTAGGCAGTGTCCTAGTAGTTTATTGGTCTCAACTTTACCTATTTTATTTTTATTGTTACTAATATTAAGACTATTGTTACTAACACGTTATGGAACCTGGTCTGAAATAAATGATTCTAAGGTATTAAGAGCATATCTACCTATTTTATTGTTTTAAATTGTATTATTGTCTGAACTATAGATGTGTACCAAATATCAGAACAATCAGTCAACGGGAAGGGGACAAACACAAGGCAAAATGATCGTAACGAACATTTTGAGTAAGTACTTCGTTTATCAAAATTGTTCTGATGCTGATTGTACCTATGTAAAATCCTAATAGGTACTTTACATGTCGTGTGTATGATGTAAGGCTCAGTATTTACATTTACATTAAGGTTGAAATAGCTGTAAATCATTTGTATAAATAAAAGTAGGTTGAACTTGTAAAGCCTACTTTACAATGATAGTTTTCATTTCAAATTCGCCATATCTATTATTACTTACCTACTTATCTATGATTTTTTTCATATTTTACAATACACCAGGTTCAATCTTATAGGTAAATTTAGTTTCATATAATAGCGAGCGAATTTGACGTGTCTGTGTGTGTCTGTCTGTCTGTGGTATCATAGCACCCAAACGGGAGAACCGGGAGAATATTTTGATTTAAGCGTTGTCATGATCCGATAACATGGTGGATTGCTTTACCAGTTAGGGTCCCCGACATTACAGCGCTTGAATCAAAATATTACGATATTAAAAAATATGTTAAAGTGCTAACCAACACATTGTATTTTCAAAATTTTTTGGAGATATTTTTGTGAAGGGGTGTTATTTAAATTTCTTGTTTAATTTTCTGCATACTCAGTGCATGATCAATGAATAGAAATTTCGCAAGTTATACCAAAAAATAACCTCTTTTCTGATTTATCTTTATTGGTTCTATAAATAAATGAAATTTACATTGGGAAGTTCCCAATTAAATGTAAAGTTACTGTTTATTATTTTCACAAATACTTTTACGTATTACAGTAAATATTATTGTGACGCGTCATAACATGCACATATTTATTTAATGTTTAGCGAACACTTGTTAATTCTGTTATAAACAATAACATCTACATTATATTTTGAAACAACGGCCTCGAAGCCAGCCAGGGGGCGCGGTTGCTCAGTGCAAATATTTGTATGCATAAATTTGACTACTTATATTTATTTATTCATACCACAGAAAGCACGTTAAGCTGTCGGCCCCGGCAACCGTTACGGGTACTGGAACCCACAAAAGTCCGAGTCCAGTCAAACTCCAGAACATCTCTATCGCCTATTATAGTTGTGGACTTGTGGAGGTTAGATGGCAGTCGCTTCATGGAACATATCGAAATGGCTGAACTTCACATCTTAGTTAGATTGGGAATCCGACCCCTACTGAGCTGGGAAATGGTTCAGAGAACGACAATGACAATGATTTAATTTCTCTGTGACTTACTGTCGTGTTCTGATCCAAGTCCACAGCAGCCACAGGAGTAGGAGGGTGAAAAATATTCTCACTTACCACTAAAAACTCAGGAAACACATGCGAGAGTTGCCTTTCTCATCAAGTGTCACCAAATTTCAGAAATTACAGTAGTGGATATTTGGGTGGAATCAAAATAATTTGATTAAAAAAAGAGATACAATGTGAACAATTGCAAATTTTAAAGATGAAGAAAGAAGGAAAAATCTACACATAGGTACGTATATTATGGTCTGGAATAGTACAATACAATACCTACAATACAATATTCTTTATTTTACACCATATCAGAATAATACAAAAAAGAACAGCATAACAAAAAGTAGCGCGATTTCATTCAGACAACCTCAATGGAGTATTGTGCAATGGATTGGTACACGGGCAGTTAATTGAATTTGTAATGAAATATAAATACAACCATAAATCTAGAGATCCGGTTCTTAGCATTCCATGGATTCACCGTGCGGTCGCCGGGTCCATGGCGTGGTACAGAGAGGAACACTGTGACGGCGCCTGGGACTTGCGACCCAGGTCTAGGTTTAGGGTGGCCAACTTGTGATGCATCAGCGTTCACCTCCACCGTAAGTCGTGTTCCCACCTCTACCTATCCAAATTTGGTAAGATCCTATCAACGCCGTTTTAGATATTCGTTTGAGTAAAGAGCTTACTGAAGCTCTTGGCAATCCGAGATCTTTAAATAAGTTATACAGGGATTTAGCTGGAACTCCCCTTGCTCCTACTTCTACGGCGTAGAGTTTTACAACATAGCCATTTTTGGTTAACTCGTTGGTCAAGTCAAAGTATTTGTTTATATTATACGGACACGGAAATGCAGAGGAACATTATTAGTATTTCACGAAGGCGAGATTGCAACTTATATTTCAATGAACAAGAAATACTTCACTTTTAGCTCTTCACCCGATAGTTTTGCTCAGGAGGAACTAAAACTGCATGCTGTCGGCGTGTAAAACAGAACTTATATTAGCCGGGATAGTAATTTAAACTTCACGTACGCAGTCTGACTTAATGCAATAGCTAAAGAAAGGAAGGTAGAAGTTTAAAGTCGAAGTGAAGTCTAAACCACTATGGAGATACACTCTTTGCTGCATAAAATACGAGTAGTTTTTTTTTATCGTGCGATAAATCCCCACGGATACCACCCCCACAGAGCCGGTGGAGGTGGTTATGTCGGAAAATATGAGTAATTTGGTAATTGTGTTCCAATTTTGTTCTTTTAACGACTTATAACTACATAATCTATATAATCTTTCATTGTGGGGATACTAAGGCGCCATATGCAATGCCAGTGCATTGTCTAAATAACAGATGAGGCTCTGGTGCAGGTATCCCTCTCGGAGTTGTTTGCTGCGTTTCAGTCATTCATTCCTATGCCGCACCATTTAGACCTGGAACCCCCTGCCAGCTCACGTGTTTCCTTCTACCTACAGTCCCGGGTCCTTTAAGCGGGGCGTGAAAAGGCATCTGATGAGGCCGTCAAGCTGAGTGCTTGTTAACATGGCACATGTTTACGATGTCTTTCCGAAATTTTGTCTTTAGCTTACCATCAGGCGAAGTGAAGTCAAATTGAGGTGCCCTTTAAAAAAAATGTTGGGTGATTAGTAGGTAATCACTTCCAAAAAAAGGTCTGTATATCAATAGAAACTAGAAGTGTACTCCAGAATTCAAAGGGCACATTTTGATCGCAACTTTGAAATCACTATAAGGATGATCATGATTCGTATAGACTAGATATTGAATCCCTGTTTTCTTTCCTTACTTTGACCTAACTTAGAGTACGACTTCACAGACTACAATATTCTTTTTAACTTTGCTAACACTTTGTAGAAGTTTCTTACAGAAAGAAAAAAGAAAAACAAAAAATGTGCAGCAAAAGTATTGCCTGGGGGAAAATCGCGGACACTTTGCGGATGTTGAACAAAATTTTGTCACAAAAAATAGGTATTCATTAGCCTCACGAAGATGGTCTGACGCAATCTTCTATCTCTCATACTGCAGTATCTACTAAGATATTCACAAAAATTATTACCATTTGCTTTCAAATTAAAAGATATTGTGCGCAGGGATAAAATGAAAATAAGCCGCTTATTCTGATCCCTCGCTTCCCGATCCAGAGGATAAATCATCGTTTTCGAAAGCCCCAATTTCAAAGTCAGTAGAGATCTACTGCCAGTTAGAAATTCTAAATTCAACTTGGCATAGGTATGCGACGTTGAATTTAGAATTTCTCATTGGCGATTGACGACTCTTCGATAAACGGCGAACGGTTTTAGTTTGACTTTGATGACAAAGGATATTCCACAACATTCTACACAACGCTGTCTAGACCCATGGTAAGCTTAACTAGCTTGTGTTATGGAATCTAGAATGCGGGTAAACATAATTAGATACTTTTATTTGTAAATACATACATGTTACATATAGAAGCACCTAGACCAATGCAAATAGCTATATTCATGCCTACAAATTTGCAGCGAGCGGGGATCGAACCCGCGCCTCCTGCGTAACAACCGCGTTCACTACCACCCGTGTATTATCCTTCTAGAAGTATCTACTCTCGTATTCTAAATAGGTACAGTTAGTTGCAAAAAGGAAACAATGGGCGTGTCTCAGGTGAGGGCGAGTAGGTTCTAGTTTGGCCAGGAGCATACCGAAAAGGGTCCCTTATGGCTGGATTGGGAAATTAACAAAATTATAAACTTAGCTGACTATCATTAAGATTCTTATAGAACATACAAACAGATCACAATTTGAGTAGTCGTGAGTTAAGAATGTGATATTTTAATACCTACCTATTTTTAAACAATTAAAAATAGAAAATGTGTAAAGGGCAACATTCATGAATGGTTAATTTCACATAGACTAATACAATGATATACAATAATTATAACGTGAATTAACGCGATCATGGTATTGGTACATACCTTTGATTTGCCTGACGTTTCGACCAGGTTACACCGAACATGATCACGTTTATGCCCATTATAATTATTGTATATCATGGAACGCGAGGGTATAAAAGTAATACAATCATATCAAAATAATATTCGCTCCCCAATTCCCACAAAATTAACGCTAATTTACTTGTACCATTTTCATCAATTCAATTGTATTCGAAAATGCAAAGTGGTGAAAACAAATAAATACATTTGAACTGATGAAAATGTATTTGATTTTCAGAATAATTACATATATTATTCCAACCTGTATTCGTTATATTTCATTAGGAGAAAGAATTATTGTGATTAATATATTTTTTAAACAGGTTACACCGGCCGTGGTTATAGGCTGACTGGTCAGCCTGTAACCACGGCCGGTGTAACCTGATCGAATCGTCAGGCAAATCAAAGGACATACCATGATCGCGTTAATTCCGGTTAACTTTATTGTATATCAATATAATTGTTCATAACATACTTAGGAAACTATATATAACATAATTACCTATTTTACCATAATATTTAGGTTATCGTTAACGACGGAATTCTAATGTCTCTCCGTGAAGTGAAAAGTATACAAAAATTATGTAATTTACAATAACTGGAACACGTATTTTAACATTTATGGCATAACTAGCTTTTGCCCGCGGTTCCGCCCGCGGTTCCGCCCGCGTGGATGTCGGCTATCGCCACCAAACATAGCCTAGGCTAGCTAGCCTACTTCTTCCTTTCTCATGGTATAATCTACCCCTATACCAAATTTCATCATAATCGGTTCAGTGGTTTAGGCGTGAAAGTGTAACATACAGACAGACAGACAGAGTTACTTTTGCATTATAGTATTAGTATGGAAGTATGGATATGTTGACGGCGTTCATAAACTTCATAAACATCAGAATACATGTCAAATTGCCACTTGTCTAGCGTGGCAGATTACATTAAAAATATACCTTTTTCCACAGTTCATTATGGTACCCTAATTGTAAAGAAGCTGCTAAATATGCTTAATTTGAACACTAAACGAAATGCATCCCGCATTTCGTTTTAAGAATTGTGATAAGTGTTTAACACGTGACGTCAATTTGGGACCAGGCAGTGCAACACAAGCACGTGGAATGACATTTGATCGGCAATTGATGACTTTCATAAGGATCAATTGCTCTTAGTTGGGGTACAGTCAGCATCAAATCGATCTTGTCTACAAACAAAGTCTCACAACTATCTTAATACCAAGGTGTATTAACAGCAAGTCAAACTGTTTTATTGATTTAAATTGTATTATCGTTCAAACTATATGTTTGTAGCAGTCAGCATCAGAAAGATGTTGATGAACGAAGTACTGAAAATGATCTAGATTTCGTTTTTTTCCCCCTTCCAGTTGACTGATTGTTCTGATATTTGGTACACGCCTTTAGTTTGCACAATAATAATATCATATAAATCAATAAAAAAGTTTGGAGTGCTCTTAATATACGAATACGAGAGTATTAAGATCATTTTGAGACTTCGTGGTCAAGACGTTTATGCCTGACAGACTGTACCAAATATTAGAAAATCATTCAACGAGAAGGAGGAATGCTAAGGTATTAAGATCATTTTGGGCACATTGTTAGTCAAGATGGATCTGATGCTGGCTGTACTGATTGTCTCCGACATTGATTCACAGTCATCGTCATCAACATTTATTTAGATTATCTACACAGGTATATCATCATTCTTTGATCCTATTCCTTATTTAATTGGGATCGAAGATTGAAAAGGAAATGATCATATTCTGTCCTCTGGGGTCGACTTCCTAGTCTAATTAAAATGCGCTTTCAGGGCTCCAACTACCCGTGACAACTGCCATAGATGTTCGTATGGCAACCGGGACCGACGGCTTAACGTGTTCTCCAAGGCACGACCACCGGCAAATAGCCATATTAATGCATACCAATATTTGCACTAATCGGGGATCGAACCCTCGCTTCTTGCGTAGCGGCCGCGTTCATTACCACTACGCCAAAGTTTAGTTAACTAAGATTTAATTATCTACGTATAATTGTTGCTGTTATTCTAAAGCTTGTGAAAAAAAGATTTTGTTACCTATTATGGATATAATCACCTAATATTATGATTATGATTGTTACTTTTTTGATAATCTGGTAATGTCATGACGGGCTTATCAAATTATCGATTTTCGTTATTAGGTAAATACCTATATAATGATTTTAGATTACTATGGTTATTGCATGTTCATGGCACTTGTTTCTTTTTCACTTAGGTGTTCGACAAGCACACGGCCCACCAGATGGAAAGTGGTTACCACGGCCTATGGACGTATGCAACACCAGGGGCGTTACACTCGTGCTGCCTACCCTGAAGAAACCTTCTTCTTGTCTTGTCTTCTTCTTGTATCTAATAATGCCAAAATATTGGAAGCTAAACAAAACATTGTAAACATGGTAATATCTTAATTAACACTCAACGGGATATTTACCATGTTTATAGTTTGTATTTGGTAACCGATATTTCGGCGTCAGTACACCGTGATCATGGCGCTTGAAACAGCGCCGAAATATCGGTTACCAAATACAAACTATAAACATGGTAAATATCCCGGTGAGTGTTATACTATTAATGTTAATGACCATGTCAATCTCAAATCATATGGTAATATCTCAGTAATACTTCGTTAATATTTTATAAAATTCTCGCTTGTTTCTTGCGATGTCAACTGTATCATAAACTTCAGTGTACTAACCGCATTTAACACAGATTGCCTAGTTTTAATATTTTCGCCCACGTTCCGTTTACCTGTTACCTAAATACCATGAATTAAAATCTTATCTCTATTTAGTTATGGTTTATAAATGTTCATTTCAGTTCACGTTTACAGGAAATAATAAATATTTTGACTTATCTACTATCTTGAATAAATCTCGCTTTACAGCGGTTACGTAAAGCAAAGGAAATTATTGCTTTTATCTTTATTTATGAAAGCTTATGCTGCAAGCAAATAATCCTTTAAGCTAACAGGCTATTATTTTATTGTTTTCATATAGAAGTCAGTTTTTAAATTAAAAAATACTTAGATGTAAGATTTTACATTAACATTGTCACGAACAATTATTGTTGGGTTATACTTGTAACATTATACAAATTATTATATCACTCACCGAGATATTTACCGTATTTGTAATTTTTTCTACATAATTATACAGTTTAAACCATTGTAACAAGTTATTTGCAATAAGATTAAAGAAAACGAGGGAATTGTGTTGAAGCTACAACTATATTTATGCTTTATAAGTATTACAACAATTTTATTTGTATTCGATTATTTGTATTACTATGTATTCGATTTATAGATTGATAGCCGCTCACTGATTAGACGATGCAACTTTTTTCTCTCCTTTCGAGAATCGTAGGTATATTCGAGGAGATCAACTCGCCCCGTCTAAATGAAGCTTAAAATTGTGAACCTTAGGTAACGTTGAATTGCTATTAAGAATCGGCTCATATTGTTTCTATAACTAACATTTTCCATAAGTGAGATTATGTTTTATATTGGGTGAATATTATAACGACACGTGTCCAAACACGTCTTATTTGCTGCAATTACTCTTTATTACGGTATGAGTACAGCATTCATTTATATAAATACAAATAGTATTTGCAGAGTGTAAAGTTCATGATGTTTAGTTAATCGCTCAGACACTTTGCTGAACATGTTTGTAAACCAAAACACCAAACATGGCATATGTCCGTTCTCTCCCTATACCAAATTTCATCAAAATCGGTTCAGTGGTTTAGTCGTGAAAGCGTAACATACTGAAAGGCAAACAGACAGAGTTACTTTCGCATTTATAATATTAGTATGGATGAATAGTATGTAGGTACCTATATACACATTATACACTTATAAAGTGCGGAGTCCAATGATAACAAGTTATTGATCCAGCATTATTTATTTATATCCAATATATTATTATATTTAAACTTGTACGCAACCAATTGCCGCTTGAAAGTGGAGTCTCTTTAGTAGAATATTATTTTTGTATAAAAAACACCCTAACAGATTTTTACTTTGACTTTAAATAAAAAAAAAAAAATTTAAATTTAAGCGGGGCGTGAAATGGCATCTAATGAGGCCGTCAAGCTGAGTGCCACCACTGGTAACATGGTACATGTTTCCGATGGTGACCCTCTTTCCGAGACTTCGCCTTTAGCTTAACATCAGGCGAGGTGAAGTCAAATTGACGTGTCCTATATAAAAAAAAAAAAACAAAAATATTGCTCTGATTGTAAGCCCCAATTATCCGGACATAACAAAAATTTACACTATTTTGAGCTGAATACACCTGTATCCTGTATGGGACTAATCAGCACGAAGCTTCTTCTTCTTCTTAGCGTTAATCCCAGTGTCATCCGAAGCTTTCAGCTTTGAGTCTGGGGTCCGCTTTACCACTCTAACTGCGGATTTGGCTAAACTTCGATATTTTCTGTGAAGCGATTGCTATCTGACCACGACAACCCAAAGGCAATATCGAAGCATTGCAGCTAGACCAGTTGTTGGACTTTTGAGGGCTCCAACTACCCGTAACGACTGCCATAGATGTTCGTATGGCAACCGGGACTGACGGCTTAACGTGCTCTCCGAGGCAACCAACCAATGCATGCATATAAATATTTGCATTGAGCGGGGATTGAGGAAGTACGAAGCTTATCATAACTTAATGTTTTAGTCCTTTAATAATGGCTTATAAATACAAAAAATGTACCAAAAATATATTAGTTTGTTCCTCTAACACAAACAAACAAAAAGTTACGACCATACTATCTGTCTTTCATAATCCGCCATAAAAATATGCTCAAAACAATCCACGACTAACAACCTATTTTTTTCATAAACATAATAAAATACATTGCTGGCAACATAACAATGTCTTAAAAAATATTCCACGTACATACGCAATGTAGATAATACATAACAATGTTTTTATCGCAGGAATAATATATGGCTCCACTGTTTCCTCGTATCATAACAAGTACAATACTAATATGGATGACGTATCACGCCTTCGCGAAGTGCAAAGTTTGCACACAGACAAATGTGTCACCGATACTGTAACACTTCATCACAATGAGTGTGTTGTGGTACTGTTATCTATCAGACGCGCCGCACGTGGCCACTACTATATAACGAGAATGATTCTACTCCACAGCACCAAACATCTACCAGCATTCGACCCGTACACAAGTCGGTACTCGTTCCGCGAAATAAACTCAGCGTAAAGCTGTGTTGCCTACTTTGTCTACTGCAAAATTTTCTTTATTGAAAATGGACAAACGCCAAATCATCGGCAGCGCCACTCGGTACATCGCAGGCAGGAACGCAGTCCAGACTGTGTATTGGAGGAAGTCAGCAGAGGACAGCAAGGGGCTCGTCAAGACCACCAGAATGACGTTCTTCGGGAAAAATGAAGGGTCCAACCAAATAGAAAATGCAGAAATGTTCGCCAGAGTACGTGAAAGGTACTCTTAGATGGCTGTCTGCACCTTCATTCCATCTGTGATAGTTATGTAGACTAGTTTTTTATTAAGTTATAACTTTGACCTCCAGTGATTGCTGTGTGAAAAGAGTTGTGATAAAAAAGACACTGTAATGTACAATTTATAATAACTTATTATACATTGTATTAGTGTATATTCTGTTTCATTTTTATGTATAGCCTGTGCCACCCTGAATATAAAACAATATACAGATGAGCATGAAATATTAACTTGCAATCTGTAGACCGCGGCTTCTCCCGCATGGAATTCTGATCCTGTTCTCATAACCCTATGTGTATGTCTATTTTTCTATACCTACTATAAATTCAGAATCAAATTTCAATCAGATTTATTCCGCGTGACGGAGTAACAAATATCCATAAATGTTCAAAAACTTTCATATTTATGAAATTTGTAGTATTTGAAGCTGAGAATTTTACAATTTCTATTATAGGGTACAACTTGTGAATTATGAGAAATAAAATAGCTTTAATACTTGACGTTATGAGCTGACAGGATTATTTTCGAGTCTCTCTTTACTTTTTAAATTTAGAATTAACTTTAGCATTAAAGAAGCTTACAACTAGCTTCTTGCTCACTGTATAAATTAATGTTAAGACAACATTAAGCCTAGTTATTAGTTTTAGATAAGGGTTTACTTTTAAATTACATAATGTTACGGCAATATTGAAATAAATTTAGTAAAATGGGATAAAAAGTTGTTTAATTACTTCTTTAATTCATTACTACTTTACGAACATTGAAAAAGTATAGTTTGTCAATTCACAGTTTCAAATCTGCTTCATGAATACTGAAATGATGATTGCAGTATTTTACTTTTTTTCTTATATAATAATATAAAAAGTACTAGTAATCGAAATTATTAGTATTTTATTAAACCCTCCAGTTAACTCTAGGAAACCTGACGGTTATCATTATATGCGAATGAGGTACCTAACTAACTTACAATAGTCATTGCTTTATCTTGCTATATCTTGGACCTAAAATATGCCCAAAATGCGCATTACACATTTTTTAAGTCTTTTGAGGATAGTATGGTGTGTTACTACGGTAAACGAGCTCAAATTCACCAAACACAGATTATTACAAAGCAATCGGAGCGCGCCAGGGTCTCGTTTGTCTCGTGATTTAGGTCCAAGTTACGTGTGTGGTATACTTATCAATAATAGTTATAAGTCCAGGTGCAAAATTTTAAAAAGATCTGATTTTATAACAGCCTCATTTCGTCGTGGGAGTGCGGGAGTGCGCAAAAATGCAAAAGGGAGCTCGAAAACGCCACCTGCTTCGTCACGGATAGATTAGGTTACTTACAATATCTCACGTCAATGCCTATAACGATGCCCATGTAGACTAACAATCATATACCTATTTTGTTGAGTGATTTATACAGTAGTTTATATCGACTAAGACAATATTTGAATGAAATAAAGCATTTAGTATGCTAACTATTCAAATCGATTAGGAAAGGAAAAAAGTCGCGTCAAGACGGTAATTATAGGAAAATTTGGACAGCTTCAAGCGTGGCTCGGTGGCTCAGTAGTCAGAGCCTTCAAAGAATCAAAGAATCAATTTCATTTATTCAGTTTAGGCACATAAAGAGCACATATGAACGTCAGAATCTTTACAAGTAATTGAACGAATTTTTATAGCATTAAGTATGCTAACTATACAAATCGAATACATAGGGAAAAAGAATCTTCTCGGGCGGGACTCGAACCCGCAGTCTTTCCCTTACAGGGGGAATGCCTGACCAATTCGGCTACCGAGACACGCCCGATATGATTCAAATTTCCCACCTTATACGTCTTTGAGGCGACGTAGCGTCATCTACCGATTTTCTTACGAACTATCGGAATCAATGAATGATATTACAATCATTTTTAAACATTGATTTTTTGATAACTGCGCCCAAACAATTGAACGAATTTTTATAGCATTAAGTATGCTAACTATACAAATCGAATACATAGGGAAAAAGAATCTTCTCGGGCGGGACTCGAACCCGCAGTCTTTCCCTTACAGGGGGAATGCCTGACCAATTCGGCTACCGAGACACGCCCGATATGATTCAAATTTCCCACCTTATACGTCTTTGAGGCGACGTAGCGTCATCTACCGATTTTCTTACGAACTATCGGAATCAATGAATGATATTACAATCATTTTTAAACATTGATTTTTTGATAACTGCGCCCAAACAATTGAACGAATTTTTATAGCATTAAGTATGCTAACTATACAAATCGAATACATAGGGAAAAAGAATCTTCTCGGGCGGGACTCGAACCCGCAGTCTTTCCCTTACAGGGGGAATGCCTGACCAATTCGGCTACCGAGACACGCCCGATATGATTCAAATTTCCCACCTTATACGTCTTTGAGGCGACGTAGCGTCATCTACCGATTTTCTTACGAACTATCGGAATCAATGAATGATATTACAATCATTTTTAAACATTGATTTTTTGATAACTGCGCCCAAACAATTGAACGAATTTTTATAGCATTAAGTATGCTAACTATACAAATCGAATACATAGGGAAAAAGAATCTTCTCGGGCGGGACTCGAACCCGCAGTCTTTCCCTTACAGGGGGAATGCCTGACCAATTCGGCTACCGAGACACGCCCGATATGATTCAAATTTCCCACCTTATACGTCTTTGAGGCGACGTAGCGTCATCTACCGCTTTTCTTACGAACTATCGGAATCAATGAATGATATTACAATCATTTTTAAACATTGATTTTTTGATAACTGCGCCCAAACAATTGAACGAATTTTTATAGCATTAAGTATGCTAACTATACAAATCGACTGCGACTGCGGGTTCGAGTCCCGCCCGAGAAGATTCTTTTTCCCTATGTATTCGATTTGTATAGTTAGCATACTTAATGCTATAAAAATTCGTTCAATTGTTTGGGCGCAGTTATCAAAAAATCAATGTTTAAAAATGATTGTAATATCATTCATTGATTCCGATAGTTCGTAAGAAAATCGGTAGATGACGCTACGTCGCCTCAAAGACGTATAAGGTGGGAAATTTGAATCATATCGGGCGTGTCTCGGTAGCCGAATTGGTCAGGCATTCCCCCTGTAAGGGAAAGACTGCGGGTTCGAGTCCCGCCCGAGAAGATTCTTTTTCCCTATGTATTCGATTTGTATAGTTAGCATACTTAATGCTATAAAAAATTCGTTCAATTGTTTGGGCGCAGTTATCAAAAAATCAATGTTTAAAAATGATTGTAATATCATTCATTGATTCCGATAGTTCGTAAGAAAATCGGTAGATGACGCTACGTCGCCTCAAAGACGTATAAGGTGGGAAATTTGAATCATATCGGGCGTGTCTCGGTAGCCGAATTGGTCAGGCATTCCCCCTGTAAGGGAAAGACTGCGGGTTCGAGTCCCGCCCGAGAAGATTCTTTTTCCCTATGTATTCGATTTACAAGTAATGTCAATCACAGAAAAAAAAATAAAAAAAATAATTGGAAAATGATTCTTTCGCTGGTTCGGTAGGTGGTTCTACTGAGAAGAGACCAGCAAGAAACTCAGTGAACTCGATTATCCTTCTTTTTTTAATATGGTTTTATTTATAGCAATTTTTTACAGTGCGAGCAAGAGATGAGATTAGGATGACCATGCATCTTTATCATTTAAGTAATCGTCTAATTTATAATAGCCTTTTTTTATTAAGCAATTTTTCACTTGAATTTTAAATTTATTAAGTGGTATGTCTATCAGATCCTTTTCACTGCGGAAAGATCGCGGGTTCGACTTCCGCCTGAGCTGATTCACTTTTTCCTATCGCCGTAGTTTGGGCGAGTGACGGACGCCTGACTGTGCCGGCACTCTTTTATCCGAAACGACTATAAAATGACCCAATATATCTATGACATAATAATATGTGACATTCCCAAGTAATTTGTAATCTTGACAACATTATTTAGATTTTAAATCTGCTTTTTCACGACGCATTACTTTCTATTTCTATTACGTCTCTATTTTATATTATATTATAGATTTTCTATTACGTTGATTCTTGACAGCATAATTTGTAATTTATTGTTCAATATTTAATATAATTAAAATTTTCATTTTTATTGTTTTTATTTTTAGTTTAACTATTTCAATACGATGCAATATTGTTTATGAAATAAATAAATTAACGATACTAAAAATAAATATTTATTTTAGTATTCTCGTTCTTCATCTTAGCGTTAATCCCAGTCACATCCGAAGCATTCAGCTTGGAGTCTGGGGTCCGCTTTACCACTCTGACTGCGGATTTGGCTAAACTTTGATATTTTCTGTGAAGCAATTGCCATATGACCTCCACAACCCAAAGGTGATATCGAAACATTGCAGCTAGACCAGTTGTAGGACTTTTGAGGGCTTTAACTACCCGTAACGACTGCCATAGATGTTCGTATGGCAACCGGGACCGAAGGCTTAACGTGCTCTCCAAGGCACGACCAGACTAATGTAAATACCCATATTTGTACCGCACCTCCTTCATGGCTGCATTGGCTGCTCCGTTTACTACCGCTACGCCATGGAGGCTGTTGAATAATTTTTGTATTATTTATGTTTACGTATAGTGATACGTCACTATACGTAAACATAAATAATAAAAAAATTATTCAACAGCCTTTGACAGACTTTGGTACGCCAAAGCCTAAGTGCTACGTTACTAAATGAAGTTTAATATAATATAATAAAGTATGACTAAAGTCCATTTATTGACACATTTTACACACATTCATATGAATAAGTGGATACTATAAATATTCCGAAGTACTGATAAGCTGGACACAATGCAGATACTTATGATTATTATAACTGTGTGGAAAATTAATTGATAATATCAATTAATTACACTATACTCTGTCCATATAACCTCATATTTAGATAGGTATATACCCCCTGCTGTCTATACTCGATAACCTATGACATTATTTTAAGAAGATCCTTGTAGTTACTTGCGATTACAAGTATAGCAGTTTCGTTTGCTTATTTCTATCAACTATACCTAGTAAAGTGATTACGAACTATAATTTATCGTTTGTTGAACTAAACAAAACGTACAGAGTACTTCTTATATCCGATAACTATTTACTTATTATATTTTAATATACTAGCTGATATCTATGGCTTCGCCAAAAGGATGTCGGTGCGTTCAGGATAGTTGAATTATCATTATCAGTTTATAGTATACAATAATTATAACAGGAATTAACGCGATCATGGTATAGCTTACCTTTGATTTGCCTGACGTTTCGACCAGGTTACACCGGCCGTGGTCACAGGCTGACTCATTCATTATTGTATATCATGGAACGCCAGAGTTTAAAAGTTAATTATCCATTTTTTTAATGTTAATGTACCGACACAGCATTTATAATTTTATAGTATTACTAGCTTTTGACCGCGGCTCCACCCGCGTGCATGTCCGTAATCACGATTAAACATAGCCTTTGTCTTTTCTCATGGTCTAATCTACCCTTATACCAAATTTTATCAAAATCGGTTCGGTGGTTTAGGTGTAAAAGCGTAACATGCAGACAGACAGATAGACAAAGTTACTTTCGCATTTATAATATATTAATATGGATATGGATTGGCATATATGGGTTTTGTATAAGCAGCAAATTAACAGCCTAAGCAACAAAATAAAAATATTATTCAGATGCAAAAATATTGATGCCACTAAATTATGCCAGGCTGATACGAGTCCCTGGTGACTTAAAGTAAATATTTTGATATTGTTATAACAGTTATTTGACCTCTTATCAACATGCATAACGTAATTAGGTTACTGACAAATCCTTAACATTGACACAGAAACCTGACAACTTTGTCGCTAACCTAGTTTTATATATCTGCTTCGAATACATAAATGTTTATCATTTCCGAATTTTGTTTACTTGTTCAATGTAAGGCTTGAATTATATAGAAAAGAAAGAAGGATGCCAAGGTGGCCTTTCATATCCGGGGCAAAATGAGGATCCTTTGGTTCCCAGATCCGTAGGGAGTATCTCAAAACCGGATATAACCCATTGCCAGCCGAGATGCAAGGGAAATGCCTTAACCGCAGCATTTAAGAGCAGAGATGGCGTGCGGTTAACTACCTCAATATTGCATGTTAAATGAGGAACAGTAGTGACGACCATAGTATGTATGTAATGTATATTATGTTACCGTCAATGTGTATGATGCAGGTATTCTATACAATGCCTAGGTATGCTTATATATAGAATGCTTGCTGCTGTAACGGCAATGTGTGAAATATATAGGTTATGGTCTACATTTGCAGATGATTTTGCGGAAATTATATTTCTCAATAGTTATAGAAAAAAATAAACCACGAACCCTTACCTAACCTTACATAATCTATCCAAGTCAAATTGCGCGGTGTAGACACTGGCGCCCCGACCTGGATATAGAAGGTTAGAAGACTAAGGTGGAAGTGGAGCTTGTTATGTGGTGCAGACAAAACTAGTCTTTTCAAAACTATTTATTTAAAATAAGGAAATAGTACAATTACAACTAGACTTATATTGATTATAACTAGACTTAAATTGATTATAATTAGATTTAGTAATTAGAAGATGTAGATACAGCGAATGTAGGAAATAGAATGTGTCGGGAGAGCCGGGATTTGGATATTTATGGGACCCGAATCAGAGTGGGGATGTATACATGTCTGTGTTAGTGGGGTACAAGTTAAAGGTCTATGCAAAGTGAACAAAAAGGAGTATCAAGATAAGGTACGTTAAGTTTTAACACTTATCATATGGATAAGGAACGACTAAGATATAGAACCGATAAATTATGTCAAGTTATTATGATTATGGTTGAGTAACAATTGAGATAAAGAACTAATAAAGTATGCTAAGTTATGCTTATAGTTAAGTGAGAAATAAAACAAAGTGTGTTAAGATAATTTATGCTTATAGATACGAGTATGTAACAGTTAAGATAATAAACTATAGATATGCAACAATGAAGTATATTTAGGTATGCATATATAACAATGAAGTATATTTAGGTATGCATATATAACAATGAAGTATATTTAGGTATGCATATATAACACCTCCCCCCTTAGAACAAAGATTGGGCCGTGTTGCCCGATTTTTGAGTGCTGGTAGTTGGGCGGGCGATGTCGATGTCCCCTTCTTCTTCATCTTTCGGTGACACAGGATGTAGTCGTGTGAGTATTCAACGGCACCATAGGTATTTGAATATGTTGACGTCGTTGCGATCGGTCAAAGCAATTATTGAATATTTGGATGCATCCGTCGCTGTGATGTGCGGCCGGTGTTTTTCGGAAATAGTTTTTAAAAGGACTTATGTTGCAGCATCTTGGGCAAATGTGGGTCAGCATTACCAATCCAGTTAAGAAGGATATTATGGAAAAACTGGAAATCTTCTTTTCTATAGGGTTCTTGTTATCTTGTAGCCTTTCATGGTGGATCTTGATTTCTTCTTTTATTGTTCAATATAGTCGAATATCATTGATTTTGATTTCGGGAGGGTTATTGGCTGAAAATGTAGCTATTTCACGGCTTTTTGAGGCATTTGAAGTCGTCGTCAGCATTGAGGTCTCGCACGTCGGCCTTAAGTTAACGTTGTACACGATGAATTTGCAGACTGCAATGTAGGTGCAAACGTCTTGCAGCTGTCCAGTGAGCTCGTCGCAATGTATTGTTGTTTGATGGAACCAGTGGCAATATATGTTTGCTCCGAAAGGATGGTTAAGTATAGGATAGAGTCAGGATGGGACATTGGGAACGAATATAAATGATATAATGTGAAAATGTCGTGTCTGACTGAAGGAAATTCTAGTAATAGATAAACTTCTTCATAGATAAATAGGTAATAGATGCGCATTTAAAAATTTTACTTGATATAAGCGAATATACGAGATTATAGAAGGGTGAATTACACCAGATTTTATGAAGAGTATACTGCTGATTAAGTCATCAATATCTCTTTCTAAAGAGATGGCTTTGAGAATTTGGATTTGTAATGTTGAGTTTTCTTCAATTATTGTGAGTTTAAACAAAATTATATTAGTGGAGTTGAAGTAGTTATACATTTTTACGATATTCTCGTTTATTTGATGTTCATTGTATGAGATTTTAAAGATAGTTTCGTTACAATTTGTAATAGTTGATGAAATTATTTGAATTTGTTGTTTCAGATTTTTTTTTATTAGAGATTTCTAAAGTAGATGTGTGGCTTTGTATAAAATTAAGTATGTAAAATAGTAATATAGTGATAGAGCAAATAATGAAACTGACACAGGGGTTGTTTATGAAGATTTTAAAGTAATTTTTCGAAATAGTAATATTATTGATTTAGGGTATTAATTTAATTGATATAAGGCATTAATTAATTTGTATTAATATTATAGGATGTGACATAGATTTGGTCATCCGGAAAATGGATTAAAACTAGAGTTTATTCTAAGATAAAAAGATACTTATTTTAAACTAACCTAAATGAGAATTTAAGAGGGAGATTCGTGTACCGGTCGTAGGCGATTGGCATGCACTAATTGGTTTTTTCCCGATCTTTGAATAATATAATTCTCATTAAATCCTATTCTAACTATGCTATAGGGACCTTCCCATTTACTGTCTAAGTTGTTGGGATTAGGCACTTTGAGCATCACTTTATCACTTACATTAAATCTGGCCACGTTCCTAATGTTATTATCATAACGTTCTTTAGCTTTCTCCTTCATAACGTCTAAATTGCGGCGAGCTATGTCACGTGAGACTTTCAGTTTTTCATTTATGTCTCGTAGGTAATCTTGCGTAGTGTAATCGCTTAGTTCCTTAAGGGAATATAATGATCGAGGTTTATAACCGAAGAGTAACTCGTGAGGTGTGAATCCTGTAGATTGATTGACGGATGTATTATGACACATCACGGCAAATGGTATGATTTGATCCCAATTAGAATGGTTTCGTTTGTGATACATCCTTATATGGTCACGAAGGGTTGCATGAAAACGTTCTAAAGACCCGTTTGTTTGAGGATGGTAGGCAGTACTAACAGTATGATTAGAACCTAGAAGTTTCATTAGTTGTTTCATGACATTATTTACGAATTCGGTGCCTTGGTCGGAGTGAAATCTTTTTGGTACACCATAATGTTGGCAGTAGGTGAGGAGACATTTGGCTATCGTATTAGCCTGTTTATCCGGAATAGGGTATGCTTGTACGAAACTAGTGAGATCATCTTGTGCAGTTAGGATATATTTGTTTGATTCAGTGGTAACGTCAGAGTATGAAACTAAATCAATTGTTACGCGTTCAAAGGGTTCTGTGGAAGAGGATGTTATGACCATTGGTGCTTTGTACGTTTTTCACTGGATTTTGTGCCTTTCCAAAAATATTCATTTCTGATTTTGCGAGTGGTTTCTACAATACCGCGATGGCCTGATAATGGATCATCGTGGTATGTTTTTAGAATTTGGGGAATTTCGTCTGGATGCGGTGTCTTAACTCTATTTTCACAAATTATTATTTTGCAGTTAAATGTGTCAGCTAGGTAGGCTGTGATGTGAAGTTGTTCGTTACCATTAAGTTTGCAAGTGTTGTCGTTTTTAAGGTCTGGAATGTAGAGTGTTTCGAGAATATTATTTTGTAAACAACTTAGCAGGGCTTTAAAATAGCTTTCGGAATCCCAGGGATCGAAGTGAGTAGGTCTTGAGTACCCGAATATATTCTTTTGGTTTTTGGTAGAGATAAGTATATCAGTATCGTAAAGTGCATGTTGCTTATCAAGATACGAGCCTACTTGGGGACATTTGACGATTGCTTCGTTGTAAAGATCGTTCTTATCAGTGGGTTCGCACGAGATAGGGATGAAAATGTTTTTATGAAGATCGTCTAAGAGGCAATCAGGAGAGATTTGTAAGTTTGGAGTGTCGAAGCTATATTGGGAATTTTCTGAGAAGTGTTGGTAATTAAGTTGTAGATAGTTATCGGGTAAATGAGAGTTTGAGTTAGTGGATTCGTTATCGCCCGTGAGATTAACAATATTCGTGTTACAGATTGGAGTTCGCGAGAGTGCATCGGCATTAGTGTTATTTTTACCAGCTTTGTAGATGATTTCGTATTCGAATTCCTCGAGTTTTAAACGCCATCGGACTAAGCGACTACCTGGATCTTTTATAGAGAATAACCATGTGAGGGGTTTGTGGTCTGTAACTATTTTGAACTTTCTTCCGAATAAGTAAGGTCGGAAGTGTTTTACAGCCCAGACTATGGCGAGTAATTCGCGTTCTATAGTTGAATAGTTTGATTCGGCTTTATTTAATGTTGTAGATGCGTAGGCGATGGGTAGATCTTTACCTATTTCTCCTTGAGATAAAACAGCACCTATAGCGTGTATTGAGGCGTCGGTTGTTAGAATGAATTCTTTAGTGAAATCGGGGTATTGTAGAATAGGAGGATTAGTAAGTAGGTGTTTGCATTCGTCAAACGCTTTTTGTTGGGATTGGCCCCATATGAAGGGAACATCCTTTTTAAGTAAACTAGTAAGAGGTTTAGTGATTCTACTAAAATTTGATATGAAGCGACGATAGTAACCGGTTAAACCAAGGAATGATTTTATGTCTTTGCATGATTTAGGGATTGGAAATTCTTTTACAGCTCTTACTTTATCGGGGTTTGGTTTGACGCCTTCGTTTGATATTATATGACCTAAGTAAGCTACTTCGCGCCTGAGGAATTCACATTTGTCGGGTTGGACTTTAAGATTATACTGTCGGAGTCGTGAGAAAACTTCACAAAGTTTCTGATGGTGTTCTTGAAGACTGGAAGCGAAAATGACTATGTCATCTAGGTATGCGAAACATGTTTCGCCTTGAAGTCCACACAGAATAGAATCCATGGCACGTTGAAATGTACTGGGCCCTGACTTGAGCCCGAAACTCATCCTTTTATCCTCCAAATCCCCATATCTTGTGCTGAAAGCAGTTTTAGGTATATCCTTAGGGTCAACTTCGATTTGATGAAATCCAGATGCAAGATCGAGTGTTGTGAAGTATTGTGAATGACCTAATTTATCTAGGATATCGGTGATATTCGGAAGAGGATAGCTATCGCCTATAGTGATTTCGTTCAGTTTACGATAGTCAACCACCAGACGCCATTTGCGTTGGCCTGAGGCATCAAGCTTTTTTGGTACAACCCAGATTGGGCTATTCCATGGGGAAGAGCTTGGTCTAATTATATCTTGATCTAGCATTTTCTGAACCTGAGTATTGACTTCGTTTTCATGAATTTGTGGTAATCGATATGTCTTTGTATGAATAGGAATATCGGTTGTGGTATTTATTTTATGTTTTGTATGACTACTGAACGTTAACGCGTCACCTTCGAGGAAAAATATATCGGAATATTCGGATATGATTTTATCTAATGATATTGACTCTTCCTGGTTCAAATGTTCTCGCCTTATTGAAGAAAGGACTCTGTTTTGCCTATCAGTTACGGATATGCTGTTAAGGTTATTTAGCAAATGCTCATTGGTGTTATCTATATGTTCATTAGGATCAAAGGGGCTAAGATCAAAGCTTGGAATATTGATGATTTTGTCTGATTTATTTGTGTTCATACAAGTAATTAAAAATGAATTATTTTCGACGTCTACTAATGCGTGGGGGACAACAATACCATCGGCTAGTGATTGTTTTTCAATTAATGCTGTTCCAGAAATAATATTATTGGCATGGCATCGTATTACTGTTTCAGAGCGACTACTAAGTATTTGTTTGCTTAGATTTTGATCTTGTTTAGGACTTTCGTTAAGAAAATGTAGATTGTAGGTTTTGTTACGTAGTCTCATTGTTTTTGACTGAACATAAAGTTGGTAATTAAATTTGGACATAAAGTCGTTACCTAATATGCCATCTGCTTTAATGTTTAGGTCAGCAACGTGGAATTCGTACTTAGGCATATCGTCTAAGGATACTTCGGTAGTACCTGAAGTCAAAGTGGATGATTGCGTACTTGATATTCCTACAATGGACACGGTTTTAGATTTGTTCAGAGGAGAAGATCCTATCTTGTCCCTTTTTATAACGGAAATTCCTGCACCAGTATCAATTAACAGAGTCACAGGGTTTCCATCAATGTGGAAAATGCAATGTAAAAGATTTTCAGATGGAACATCGTTTAAAGATGAGATTGTAAATGATTCTATTTCGGATTTAATAGGTTTAGGTTTCGATTTAGAGTATGATGATGATTTTATTTCGGTTTTCGATTTAATAGGTTTAGGTTTCGATTTGGAGTACTTAATGCTTGATTTAGTAGATTTAGAAATTGATTTATTCTTCGACTTGGTAGACTTAGATTTTGATATAGTAGATTTATTAGAGTTTGAATTATAAGACTTAGTAACATTTGATGGGGCAGAACCAAGAGTTTGGGGCTGGCTACCCTGTTCGTATGATTCGCTTACCATCGATTCAGTGGAGATAGAAAGGGTTTGTACAGATGCGTCTTTAAACTGTTTCTTATGATCAATTAGATTTGATTTAGGCGTTCTGTAAGCGTTATTACATGTATGGGGTGATTGGTTTACAGTTGAAGGTTGCCGAGGTCTTCGGTCAACGTTTGTGAAGGCGAGCAACGAATGGAGGCGATCTCCAACGAGCTGCTCATGTCGTTGGTCGCCTTGGAGTTTAAATTATTTATGTTTGTACCTGCTGGAGGTGCTGGAAGAGCTAATTGAGGATTTCTCGAATTGTTATACGCCCGTTTTCGGCATTCCGTTATCAAATGACCCGGGTTTTTACAATAATTACATATTTTAGAAGTGTTATTAGGTAGAATTTGACGAGGTTGGCTAGGTTGAGAACTAGATGGGCGAATTGATTTGGTTGTTGTAAACGATTATTTGTATTAAACGTATTACTCCGCGGTTGAGCGATTCTTATAGGAATCTTATAGGGATTGGTATTGAAAGGCTGTGGGGCTGTAAGTCTAAACATGGACTGCCGCGCATTATTCATAGCACGTATCTTTTCCTCCTGGGAAGCGAATCGCCCAGTCTCGTTTAAGGTGGCGAATCCCTTCGTTCGGAGCATTGCTCCTATGTCAGAACTGAGTCCGTTTACAAAAACGTTCAACGCCGTTTCTTCGGTCGTTGCGATACGACCTGCTAAAGTGTTGTCTGAGATGTCCGCATTTAATTTTTCTATAATTTTGCTTCGACACAAGTCGGCACGATGGAGATATTCGGTGATTCCTTCGTTTGGCTTTTGGAATAACTATTGCAACTCTAAGTTGAGATGAGAAATTGTTTTTGTGTTGGAAAACCTATCAATAAGAAACCTCCGTAGGTTTTCCCACGAAGAATATTGTTTACAATGAACATCAGATGCACCAGAACCCGTTATGTTTTTAATGCGAATATAAGGAGCACTGATTTTTGATCCGCGGTGGCTAATTGAAAGGCTGAATCACAGGATCGGACAAATCTATATATTTGGCCATTATTGTCTGTGTCGAATGATGGTACAAGTTTTAAAAGGGTTGCGATATCTAGAGTCATATTAAACTTGGAATAATACGAAGTTGCGAAAAACGAGGATAGATTAGTGTAAAGTTGGGATGTCTCGTTTTTTATTTCTTTTTGCATTTAGGAAGGCAGAAAAAATAGATATAAAATAGATATATAAGATATAAAATAGATATATAAACAGGTAATTACCCAGGAAATCAGAGCAGACAAGTTGTGCCACTTACCACACAAACAGCAAAAACTGGACTCGCATTCTGGTTCGGCGAAGTTCTTTAAAAGCCTGCAGCTACCACGTCGTAGTTCTTCGTTCTCTGGGCTATGCTTGTCCCGACGATGAGTTTTCGACACGTTTCACTTCGTCTTTATTAGCACTGTTATTGCGAGATCCTACCGACTGCGCCAATTTGTTATGTGGTGCAGACAAAACTAGTCTTTTCAAAACTATTTATTTAAAATAAGGAAATAGTACAATTACAACTAGACTTATATTGATTATAACTAGACTTAAATTGATTATAATTAGATTTAGTAATTAGAAGATGTAGATACAGCGAATGTAGGAAATAGAATGTGTCGGGAGAGCCGGGATTTGGATATTTATGGGACCCGAATCAGAGTGGGGATGTATACATGTCTGTGTTAGTGGGGTACAAGTTAAAGGTCTATGCAAAGTGAACAAAAAGGAGTATCAAGATAAGGTACGTTAAGTTTTAACACTTATCATATGGATAAGGAACGACTAAGATATAGAACCGATAAATTATGTCAAGTTATTATGATTATGGTTGAGTAACAATTGAGATAAAGAACTAATAAAGTATGCTAAGTTATGCTTATAGTTAAGTGAGAAATAAAACAAAGTGTGTTAAGATAATTTATGCTTATAGATACGAGTATGTAACAGTTAAGATAATAAACTATAGATATGCAACAATGAAGTATATTTAGGTATGCATATATAACAATGAAGTATATTTAGGTATGCATATATAACAATGAAGTATATTTAGGTATGCATATATAACAAGCTCCCGCATTAACCTTCGTGGTGGTTTTTTTTATAACCGCCATTAATGTTTTTTGATACTATTTCATACATTGCCTGCTGCGCACTCGGCATTGTATACTCGGAATTGTATAGAATACCGAATTATACACTTTACGTAACATATGCATTCATAGACTTTCACGATTTGGACCCTCGTATTGTTAGATCGATAAATACGCAGCAGGTACCTACCTATAGTCAACATTTCAGCCTTACTCAACACTGTTGCCTCAGTTAAGCAAAATGTTCACTCTCAAAATAATTGGGCAAAAAATAAAATGATAGATAAAAAAATTAAAAGGTTCCATACAAAAAGGATTACGACAAGGCGAAAATAAGAATTTATTATTTCTATCAGGTGAGACAAACATTCATAAAGTTTATATATAATATAATACTATTAGAAGTTTATATATTACTAGCTTATGCCGGCGGTTCCACCCACGTGGATGTCCGTTATCGCGACCAAAAATACCTTATGTATGTAATCCAGGGTGTCAACTATCTCCATACCAATTTTAATTAAAACCGCTCCAGCCGTTTACACATGAAGAAGTAACAAACATAATATGTTAAAGGCGAAAGTTAGTGAGTGTATTATACACTCACTAACTTTCGCCTTTATAATATTAGTGTGCAGTGATTAGTGCGATAATTGGCTTTCATTTATAAATATTTCACATTTCACAACATTCTACACAACGCTAACTAGACCAATGGTAAGCTTTTATAGCTTGTGTTGTGGAATCTAGAATGCGGATAAACATACTTAAATATGATATTTTCTGAAGTTTACGCGAATGTCACTCATTGAAATAAAACCACTTTTTACGGATTCTATCGCGATATATTTGAAGAAAGAAAGAAAGAAGGAAAGAAAGAAAGAAAGAAAGAAAGAAAGAAAGAAAGAAAGAAAGAAAGAAAGAAAAAATATTTTATTCAAGCTCCTCACAATGTGCATCTTACTAAAATATTATTACAATTTTATAAATATATAATTTGTTATTATTACTTTTTTTTTGTAAATACATACATATTATACATAGAAACACACAGACCAATGCAAATAGCCGTATTCATGCATACCAATATTTGCACTGAGCGGGGATCGAACCCGCGCCTCCTGCGTGGCAGTCGCGTGCACTACCACCACACCACAGAGGCAAAACAAAGGAAGTGTTTTTTTAAACTAATGTGACAGATATTTGTTCATTAATATAGTCATTATAGCCGCTTGAATTATGAAGAATTTGTTCTATTTTTAATGTCCTCTGAATATTTAGCGCAGGAAAGCACCTTCAGTTTTGTAACGAGAATTTTGTGAAGTATTTTGGTGTACCGTATTTCCTTAATATCTCCGTAATATTTTAGCGTTTTATATTTTTGCAATAAAATTTTATTGTGTCGAATCGTGTCAGGAGGTCAAAGGATTGGCGGAGGGGAGAGAAGAGTGGAGATTACTCCAACGGCAAGAGCTCTTAAGTTTAGAGCGAGAAGAATCTTTTAGTTGACATTCATCTGATGGGCATTTCAATTCCTAAAACTGTCCAAATAAGAAAAATCTCCAACTTAAATGTAAGTTAAGTACTTACCTAGTATTAGTAAGTGTTTTTGGCGTAGTTAGGTCTGTGATAGTTCAATTAACATTGATAGATCTATTTGAGAAATATTTTAACAAAGATTTCACGAAAAGTCATCATAATATTAACATTTGCAGACAAAACAATGTTTCTATTGTATCTACTTAGATTATCCATACTTTCATACTAATATTGTAAATGCGAAAGTAACACTGTCTGTCTGTATGTTACGCTTTCACGCCTAAACCACTGAACCGATTTTGATGAAAGTTGGTATAGGGGTAGATTAGACCATGAGAAAGGACATAGGCTATGTTTCGTCGCGATAAAAGAAATGCACGCGGGCGGAGCCGCGGGCAAAAGCTAGTAATATAATAAAGGCAATTCAAAGAGCTTGATAGTATTATATATTTATCATAGAATTACAAATTGAAGCTCTTTTGGAAAAGTACTGTGTATTTTATGAATAAATTACTATAGTAACCTCATAATATTGTACCTACCTAACATACAGTACCTACTTAACTTATGGTAACCCGTCTCGGCCAATTACTTTTAATCTAAAACGGGAATTCTAACTAATTGGAAAACATATTTTGCGATAACAATCATTGTTATTGCCGTTCAAGAAAGCCCCGAAAATTGAAGTCCAAAAAATAACATTTGATATTGTATTAGACGATAAATTCCGCCTAAAGTATCTGTAGCAATACAAATATTGTATCAACGTACGTACGTAACCGAATATTATCAAGCCCAAGGGGTGCATCAGGGATCTATTTTCGGTCAGCGCTTCCGCGAAAACATTATACTGTTTGATAACTTTTCTAATGAGAATTCTATCAATAAACGGTTTTATTTAGCTTGCCCTTTTTGTTGTTTGAGTTAAATTTAGTAATTGAAATTCGCCCTTTTTAATCTAATATTTAGTACAGACCTTATTAGCTTAAAGTTCAATATTAAATGACTTTTTGCAGAGTGTTTGAAAAAGTGTAAAAAAGTATGATAGATAGGGTACAAAAGCTGGCAATTTATTAGAAAACTACTTCATAGAAGAGTTTTTGTACAGACCTTTATTTCAGAAGAAAACAAAGTTAAATGTTTTAGTTTTCGTCATTCTAGCGTTGATGTTATTACTAACGTAGACCTCAGGCGTTCAGATGAAAGCCTCGAATGTAGCCTTCTCCAATTCAATTGACTACTCCTCCTTTTGGTATCTGGGTATATGGCTGCTGTGAGATCTCCCAACCGAACAGAGGAAAATCTCGTGTGGTGATTTTTAATAGGCTCGCAGGTGAGGACCCAATAAATTTCGTGAAGCGTAGGGTTTCCCTTTATAAACTGATATTCTCAGAAATACAATTTGAACTGTATAAGAGCAAAGTTACAGAAAACAGTCCAACAATAGACTGGAATAACGATGAACAGTTTCCTTCCTGGAAGACCACCCTGCATATTTATCATTTATCGATATCCTGTGTCCATATTCTCTGAATAAAAAGTTTCATTAGTAAAGTTTTAAGACAACATCCTGTACTTAACTGTGCAGAGAATGGCAGATAATTAATAACAAAACTAAGCGTGACCGTCAAAACAATAAATTTGAAACGAACGCAAGTTTTGCGCGGAAGTCAGATAGAAGGTATCATTATTTATAAGGAGGGAGCGCTGCGGAGTCTTCGTTGAAAGAATTGAATAAAGTAAACTCCACTCGCCCATGCGTGCAAGGTAAAACAAGAAAAGAGCAGTGTGAAATTGTCCAGACTTTGCCTTAATTGAAATATGGCAGGTTGTAGATTTTTAGTGCCTCTGATATTACTGTCTAACCAGTGAATGTACTCTTAATTGCTCATCATCACGAATAATAAAAAAGTTTATTATATACCGATTCCCAAACTTCGAACGCTTCTGCGTGGAAAAATATTCTGAAGTTCAACAATATGAACTTCTTACTTATACGTGAAGTTTTATAGCTTCAAAACTCCATCAAAAACTGTTTTATGAGACCCTAGATACGTCCGGAACATACAGTGTTGTGAAATATCTTGCTCACATTCTATTTTTACTAGACTACGGATGTTGATTTACTTCATTCACTTTACTTTAGAAAAATATTCTGTTAGCTTAAAACTATCCTTTTTGAGATACCCTGAAAATATTTTTGAATTTTTACTTTAAATAACATCATATTATATAAATATATATAAACGGTTTACTATTCTCAAATTCTTAAAATGTCAATTCACTGCGACATCCGTTTTTGATCGTCATAGTTTATTTATAGGTAAATCACATCAGTTGTATAAATTGTGATGTAAATTTTTCCCTGATTGCATTAATTTCGGACGATTGCAAATAATACAGATGACAATTTAAAATTATACAAGAGAGGATAATTCAAGTGAAAAATATAATCATCAGCAACATGAAGTGATTTATGATTTCATTTCGAAATGAAAAATTAGTTTGACAGAGTGAAAATTCATCAAGTTAGGAGCCTTTAGAAACACTTCCTTCGATTTTGCCAACGAAATTTTTGTTACGTCTTGGCTTTGTGGATAAAGACGAATTTGGTGAAGGATTTAGAATAATCCGTCAATTGAAATCTTGAAGAAATATATTCAGCTGATGTTGCCTTATGTTCCAATGAACGTAGAAAATTTGTGGAGAAAGGGATGAGTGAAAATAGATATTGACACTTTGAATAAATAGGAAACATTCCACAAAATCACTGTATTTTGTTATATCTATACGACACGTTTTTCACTTCTGTTTTTTATTGAGACTGGGAAAAATTCATATGATTTCGGCGAAGCGAGAAAAACGTGACTACGTATATAAATGTATGTTACGTATATTGAATTTGTGCCCACATATCGATTGCTTTTCAGTCTACAAATCGGGACCTACAATCAGCTTCATACATACACTCACGCCTATTTAACCTCGGGGTAAGTAGAGACAACAGCCCGCCATTTGACTCTTTCCTTCCATACTTCACTAGCTTCCTCTACTATCTCGCCCCATTCCAGGGGCGAGTCGGGGACACCGCTGTCCTCCCTCCCGAAGTGGGCCAGACCGTAAGGGATGGCCTTGGATCAGCCGGGGTGCGAGGGATATGTCGAAGACAATCTCACCTCCGGCCTAGCACTACAACCCACAGTCGGCGTGCGGTTTTAGTCGGTTTGAGTTTGACATAACCTCTCCGGCTCGGGCGGAGGAGGTATAAAAGCTTCCTCTACTATTATTAATCCTTTCATGCAAGCCTGTTGGTGCCGATCACGTTTAATCACCCTTTTTAAAAATTTTATTAATTTAGCCAATGTGTGTACGGTGAGCTCGACTCGGTCTGGTCTGTCGTCGTCTAGTGATGTGAATATTGTCTAGACAGCTAATTTGATTTCTGGCAACGTGCTGTGTCTATGAGTGACAATATCCAAGTAATTTATATTAATACACGTCTGTGATGACTGACGGGAATGTATTATTATCAAAATTAGTCCATCCATCAAAAAATACCTACAAACCTCATTCAACGTAAAAAGCAACAACAAAAACAGCATAGATTGGATCCTTGGAAATAATATACACTTCATACTATAAGTGCTCTTATCATCCTTGGTAATTTTAGTTCTGTTCCCGGCGATGAGTAGTTTTTGTGCTGTCTGTGGAAAGGCCAAAGACTTGTTCTTCTTTGTCTTCTATAATGACGACCCAGAAATTCTCTGTACTTATAAAATCGGCAGCACGAGTGTAACTCCCCTGGTGTTGCATACGTCCATAGGCCACGGTGACCACTTTACTAGATGGGCCGTGGGCTTGTCTGCCACCTAAGTGGAATAAAAAATACTATAGTCATACCTTCGCTCAAGGCCGGCAGCGCCACAGATCCTTCGAATTTCCGACCCGTTTCTGTGTTGCCGACCTTGAGTAAAGTATTAGAGAAACTGTGCCAGAAAGGCTATTATAAAATCCAAGAATATTTAAATGATAAACAAGCTTGGAAATGAGCTGTTCGCTCAGCTATACTACTCAAGCAAAACATTGTATCTAGACCATAAGTTTTAGGCAAAGTAAATGTTTTGTAAATAGACAAAAGAAAATGCCCGCTGAGTTTCTCGGTCTGGCCCGCGTTTCGAACCGGTGCACAGTGGTTCGAAATTTGAGCTCCATTGACATAGAAACTTAAGGTGAGGAAATTAAAAAAAAAAATTGTAATGGCTCTGGCATACCTCGTTTTATACCATATTAACATATGGATGGTATAAGTAGCTCCACGCGTGAGAAAAAAAAGTTTTGTGTTTTTTTTGTATGGGAGAAAACACTTAAAGTGCTTTTTCTTTCAACTGAATGGAACTGAAGGGCTGGTGCTCACACCAGCTATTGTACCACACACGGCGATCATGATGACATCTAACTCACGCACCTTTACGCGCCGCTCCACAAGTAGCAAATTTTTAAAATTTTGAAATTTCGATATGTGATCTTTCTAAACTTTGACGTAGTTAAATGAAATTGCCGGTCCTTTTACTTATATTATCACTAGCTGACCCGGCAAACGTTGTATTGCCATATACAAAAAAAAAAATTGAAGTTAGCTAATTCTCAGACCTACCCGATATGCAGACAAAATTTCATAAAAATCGGTCCAGCCCTTTCGGAGGAGTATGGTAACTAATATTGTGATACGAGAATTCTATATATAAGATTACTTTATAGCCTTTCATGATGACAATAATGAAAAAAATTAAAGTTAAAAAAATAATGTTAAAAAATATAATGATATTATGATTTGTTCATGACTATGTAATGTACCATATTTAATTACAACTATTTATAATTTTTCCATTACTCTCTAAGTAAGTTACAAAAAAAATTACTACTGTTAGCACATAGTATCTTCACCCTCACCAGAGTCCTCCAAATCCGAGTCCATCATTGACGCACTAACATGGACAAATTCAATGTTCTCTTTGTCTATACCTGAGTCGTCACTAATGAGAAGAGGTCTCATATCATCAGTGACCGCTGTTTTTGTAGACTTTCTCAGTACAGGTCTTATACTGGACTAGTAAGGATCTGATGATATAAGGAGACCATTGAAAATATCTTAGTTTGTCGCTTTACGACAAAATTTGCTTATACAATCTTTGGCCTGATGCACCATCAAAACCCCACTTACATATAAGAATCAACTCTTTGCCATCCAGCGAAGAGTCCACACGTAAGAAATTTCCAAAACTAGCAACAGTTTTGTCCAAAATTGCTTGGAGCTTCACTTTTACCTCTCTTTCCGTGATGTATATGGTATCTTTTGAGGGGTAGCAGTCCTTCTTCGCCTCAAGGATGGAAGCATAAGAAAGATACAGTGGTATTCCTTCTTCTTTTGCACAAGATCTTAATGTTGTTCACTGCCACTTTGAAAGCTTTAATGAGGTTACAATGCCTAAAGCTTTATCAGCGGAATATAAAGGCATATTTTTCTTTGGCTTTAACATTTTTTTTTATTTTTGTAGCCTCTTCGGGATGTTCCGTGACAAGTTTAATTATATCTGCTAAATTCTGGTTTTGTGGTTTTAAAACAGTAGCATGAACAAGGCTTTCAGTGCTATGCGTTAGGAGCTCTTCCACTCTCCTTCTCTTTTGTCGTGCACTTAGCACCCTCATTTAAACTAGAGTCAAAACTGGTACATGGTTGCTCCTCTACTGACACTGAAGAGGAGTTCATCTTTTCCTTCACGACCTCAGGCCATTTTATATCCTCTTGCAGCCATGTCTCATACTTTTTCATGAATGTACGTCTAGTGCGTTTACACGAGACCCATTCATTCCTCAACGAGCACACATAGGTCTGGATGAATTGTTTGAATAACTTTTTTTCATTTTCTGACAAATCAACAATATTTTCAAAACTTCAAATAACACACTAGGTTGTGAAAAAAAACTATTGTTTGCCACGAATCAAATTCATACCATCCAAATTGGTAGTAAAACCTTCCATCATAACACAGTAACAAAATATAATACGTAGATAATAAGTTAGCAGGCACAAGTGCTGAGAGCTACTGATAAAATTAGGCTCAGCGTCCTATTTTTATGCAACTACCCTCATTAACGTTCGCTATTATTTAATTAAGTACCTATATTACAGATAATGGAGTTGCATTGTAAGTAGGACCCATTTGGCTCCGCTAGAGCCTAATCGGTTATTCTCATGTCAATAATATTTAATCGTAAACAACCATAATCACGGTGATTAACAAATGAGCTACTTAGCTCTGGGAATGCCATTTTGTAAAAAACTTATGCGTATAATGAAAATTATTTTTAATTATTGTCATCATAAAAGTCACTAATAGGATAAAAACTAATGACATTATAAGTAAATGGATCGGCAACTACATTTAACTACGTCAAAGATTGGAAAAATCACATATCGAAAATTCATCGAAAACTATATCGAGAGTATCATCAAATCAGCCTCGCGTAAACTCGGAGTCCTGAACAGAGTGAGACGTTTTTTCACGCCGGAGCAGCGGTGTCTTCTATATAAGACCCAAATTCGTTCCTGCGTGGAATACTGCTCACATCTCTGGGACGGCTCCGCAAAGTACTTATTAGATGCTCTCGACAGGTTGCAGCGACGTGCGGTCCGCATTATTGGGGATCCTGAGGTCACGAACACCCTCGAGCCTTTGCAGATGCGTAGAGATGTTGCGTCTTTGGCAGTTTTCTACCGTCTCTACCATGGTGAATGTTCTGACGAGCTCTTCCAATTAGTCCCACCCTCCCCTTTCCTTCACAGGACGACACGTGCAGGGCTAAGATGTCATCCATTTACGGTGCAGAGTATACCTGCTAGAACCAAGCGTTTCAGTGATTCATTCCTATGCCGCACCACTAAGGCCTGGAATTCCCTGCCAGTTCACGTGTTTCCTTCTTCCTACAGTCCTGGGTCCTTTAAGCGGGGCGTGAAAAGGCATCTAATGAGGCCGTCAAGCTGAGTGCCACCACTGTTAACATGGTAAATGTTTACGATGGTGACCCTCTTTCCGAGACTTTGCCTTTAGCTTAACATCAGGCGAGGTGAAGTCAAATTGACGTGTCCTGTATAAAAAAAAAAAAAAAAAAAATTCAATATTTTTAAAATTTGCTACGTGCGGAGCGGCGCGTAAAGGTGCGTGAGTTAGATGTCATCATGATCGCCGTGTGTGGTACAATAGCTGGTGTGAGCACCAGCCTTTCAGTTCCATTCAGTTGAAAGAAAAAACACTTTAAGTGTTTTCACCCATAAAAAAAAACACAAATCTTTTTTTTCTAACGCGTGGAGCTACTTATACCATCCATATGTTAATATGGCATAAAACGAGGTAAGCCAGAGCCATTACAATTTTTTTTTTAATTTCCTCACCTTAAGTTTCTATGTCAATGGAGCTCAAATTTCGAACCACTGTGCGGTGGTATTAGTTATTATTTAATATTTACTTTATATTGACGTTTTGTAAGTTCCGATTTAATGGTCTATGCAGAATAAACTATTTTTGATTTGATTTGATTTGATACAGTCTCCTTTGGAGCATAGCTCCTGCAACGGCGGGTTCGGTATGAATAATAAAATAACGCCAAATAGATGCCGTAAAAATAGTTTTATTCCTATGTGTGATATTCGAGTGAACTCTCGACAATATCATTCACTGTATAGATTTACGATTGTTGGCCTAACGTGGTTCACTGGCTGTTTCGTTCAATTAATTTTATTGACAATTGTTGAAAACCAGTGAAACGGAAATTTAATGAAAGCACACTGTTGATTCAATTATAATTGGTAGATAACATTGAATGAACTCATTGGGGGATGCACGGGATGCATCATATTATTAACCTATTTCTTTCTTGATTAGTTGCCCTGTATGAACTAAGTTATTTATGGCGACGTACCTAAATAGTGGCTACTGTATTTTGACGATAAACATTTTAAATAAGAAACCATTATTAACTACTACATTATTATGTAATCCATATACAAATAAAAAATATACCGAAATTATTATCACTTCACCAGCAAAAGAAATATGAATGTGGTGCCCTGGGAATGCCAATTATAGGAGTGAAAAAAATCTATATAAAAATTAAAAGTATTTACTTCACAAAAAAGTGTTTACTCCTAATTAAAGTCTTTAACTCCGCGATGGAGTTCTACTCCGTGAAGGGGTAGGCAGACGTGTACCAAATTTCGTCAACTATGATTTTCGGTCCCATGTATTAGGGGCGAGACTATTGCCGTCAAGTGGCAGATGGATGTTTAATTAGTATCGAATTTCGTAAAAAAAATATTTTATATATTCATATCTCTATCGTACCTCAACTAGAATACTTAGTTCCAAGATGAGTTACAAAATGATGCATAAAGAGAAAACGCATATTTTTTACGCTATAATGCAAGTAGTAAAAAAAAAATCCGAAAGTCCAGCTGTCGGAATAATCTAAAAATATATTTTGTTTCGTTTGTCACTGGCACGTGCACGGTATCACGTATACGTGAAAGAATTTGTAATAACTAGAATTAAAGTTGAAGTTTTAAGCTAAAAAATAACAAACAAAAAATTTAATTTAATATGGGGACGAGATTACTATTCGACGTAGATATTATGTCCTCTCCACATGTTGGCATACTATACGACTACAAAGCACTTTTTTTTTAATAACAAATATCCCTCAATATTCTACACAACGCTATCTAGACCCATGGTAAGCTTAACTCAGGATTACTTATAGCTAACAATTGAGTTCAGGGTCTGCTTTTTCAGTCTAACTACGGGTTTGACTGATTTTCGATACTTTCCTTTCGATATTGACTTTTAGAACCCAATGGCGATATAAAATCATTGCAGTTAGACCAGTTGTTGAACTTTTTAGGGCATCAACTACCCGTAACAACTTCTATAGATGTTTGTATGGCAACCGTTCCTGACGACTTACCGAAATATTTCACCTTTCAACCCCATCCGAACTAAAATTTATAGTTCTTTTATTTCAGTAATGCTGGAGCATAGTTCTTAGCATGTTATGCCAAAAATATTGCCATTACTTCAACAACGCCTAGGTGTAAACATGATTTGTGGGCATAATTTTATAATGACAAAAATTGTCGGTTAACATAAATAGTCAAATCGCCTAATTTAATGGCATATTGATTGTTATGACATTGTCACTTCACAATACCAGAATTATTGCGGTAACAGTCAGGTAGACGGTAAGGTAGTATGACCCATGGCTATTTGACTAACCGACAAATCCTAGATGCACTTCTCTTCAGAACCGACAAATCGGTCCAGGCGCGATTTGAACCGATTCTTCTCTTACAGAGAGAATGCTTTTGACCACTAAGCTACCAGAACGACTCCTCCAACTGGGTCTATGGTTGCCGGAGGTGAGATTGCCGAAAGTATATCTCTCGCACTCTGGCAGACCCAGGACCATCTCTTTCGAGATGGCCCCCTTCGGGTTATGGGGACCATAGTGTCCCCATCTAGCCCCGGGTACGGGGAGGCGCACTTTGCACCGCGGCCGCGGCCTGCTTCTGCTAATGTGACAGGCGGCTCCACCGATCACCCCCAGGCCAGCGCTCATGTAGGACGGAGGTGACTCTGCAACCTCCGACGTCGGGTTCGCCTTCGCTCTTCGCGGGCTTCCCGGGCCCGGAGTCTAGTCCGGACCCGACCGGCCGCCTCCTTCTCGAGCATTACTTGCTCGCAGAAGGAGGCGGCGGCCGTACCTTCTGCGGCATCGTACCATCGTGCATCGCTAGCATACTAAATGCTTAAAGATTCATTCAAATAACCTAGATGCACTTGTTATTTGTATTATCGTAATATCGACAGTAACATTACACATTATCGCTTTGTGTATGTATTATGAATATAACACTCATAGTCTAAAGTGCAAAGCGCAACCAACTTTATAGAAATGGGTCAGTAGGTATATTTACTACTAACATTGTTGATAACAGGGCCTCAATTCCTCTAAGACTGAATCTAAAATTTAATGTCATTTTTTGCAGTGGCTGTGCTATGACAAGGGTTGAAATTTAGTACATCGTCATTGGTTTGGAGCTTTTATGGGAGCAATTACCATCTGGGCCTCGATTGTGCCACTGCCACTACAAAAAACGGTATTAAATAATAGACTATAAAGCAATGCGTTTAAAGTTCAAAATTAAATGAATTTTGCAGAGTAATTGAAAAAGTGTAATGTAACTGTTTACATTTCATTTTGAACTTTAGACGTATAGAAATAAAGTCTAAAATTTAATGTAATTGTTTGCAGTGACTGCGGCACCACACTGGTTTAGCTTTAGTAAAATTGAGGGCCTGATTTCCTAATCCGAAGAGAAAGGCATCGTCAGTCAATCAGCAAGTATACTGAGTTTCAGGTGAGGTTGGCTTGGATCCGAGGGTTTTCGTGGAGTCGATCAGTCCAGGGTCCTTTCAGCGGGGCGTAAAAAATATCTGATGAAGCCGTCAAGCTAAGTTAACATAGTACGTGTTTGTAACAGTGACCCTGGAGGGAGGGGATCTTATTACCGGATTTCTGTCGATTTGCATTGCAAAGGCAAGCCGAGGTCAAGATGTTTAAATTTCTACTTTAATAAAATAATAATCATAATGCATCTAAAACAGGATGTAGTTGAAATTCTGTATCTGAAATCAGAGCACTCAGAATTTCATACAACATTCCTTTTTTTTGTATGAAATTTTTGTAGCATTAAAGATTTATAAAGAGAAGGTAAATTTGAAATGATTCAGGTGTGGCTCAACAGCTCAGCTAGAAGAGCATTCCCAATGTAAGGGAAAGGTTGTAGGTTCAAGTCCCACTTGAGCGCTTCTTTTTCCCGATGTATTTCGAATTTCTATTTTCGTTCTATTTCTATTCTTCTTGAAAATGTTCACCCTTCAGCACTGCTTGGGCCTCATGAGCGTTGGTAGAATGCTTTACACCTTGTAAAGAGTAACTTTATTAAAAATTCAGGCAGCAAAATGAATAGGTACCAAATGTATTCTAAATTATTTTCAAATGAATTCGTACGTCATAAAAGCACGCTCGTGTTTTCAATATTACGAATAATATATGATGTGTTTTCATGTAGATAACGACTCGGATAACGAGGCTGACGTAAAATAATATGTTTCGCAAAATACATTTATGAAAACCTGCAACTTTTTTCTATATTCACATTATAATGATCGTTTTTCTTTTATAATAATTTGACTTCATTTTCGATACTGTACTGCACTTGGAGATATTAAATAAAACAATACGTTATATTAACAATACTGATGAATTTTTAAAATTTTTGTCTCTGATATTTTTTCTCTGAGATTTTTGTCTATTTGTCCGCGAAAAAGTACTTACTGAAGGGATATTGATAAATTTATTTTTGCTTGATAGGTCTTGGTTAGACGTAAAATCTTATTGTACGTAAGTTTGATCGCAATCGGTTGAGCAGGACAGTAGAAACTTGTTAAGGTTGTTAATATATACCAACTAGCCTATGCCTACTTTAATTATCTTGACACTCTCGTGTCTATTTGGCACATTTGTACATTCGTCCCTTAGGAAATCACTTTTTGTGAATTGACATCTATAAAAATGCTACAGTGGAGATTGTTGCTCGCCGTTTTATCTCCACTGAGGCCTAGAAAGCGTTAGTAAGTAGTAGTAATGCTACACAATTTTGAATAAATAACTACATACTTTGAGTTTGAGTATGTCCGCGGCCCCACACACATGAACGTTATCTGTCGCGAATTTTGGTCATATCTCTGGTTCTATTCAACGAGAGATATCAAATCATGTCAGAGTGTGTAGAGGTTTACACAATTGTTGCAGACCGATATTCCATAATATCGTTGCCATTAATTAGGCTTTACTCCAATTGCAACGATTATCATAACGTTATTGTACCTCTTGTTACTAAGCGCAGGCGTTTGTTACACAGATAAACATCTAAATTACTGGTGTACAAACAGTCACTCATTTTATCCTCATGGAGACGATTTTTCCACAATTTATATCTGGCCCTCGATTCTACTAAATCTAAACCATCATGGTGCCGCAGTCTCCCCAAAAAATGAGATTAAATTTTAGACTTTATTCCTATACTCTTAAAGTCCAAAATAAAATGAAAACAGATTCATTATACTTTCTGCTCTGCAAAAAGTCATTTGATTTTGAACTTTAAAGACATAACATATCAAAAAAAAAACCAAAAAAAACATAACATAAACTCACGTCTGTATTCCCCGAAGGCGTAAGCAGAGGTGCTAGCACCCACATTTCGCCAGTCTATTTTTAGGTCTCAATATTAATAGGTGGTAAGCCTATTGCCACTAACTGGGCACTTATAAACCTGCGATAAATACACACATAACTTCGAAAGGCAACGAAAAGTCATTGGTGTGTGCCATGGTAAGCCTGGCATCGAACCCGAGACCTCGTCTCAGCAGTCCATTACCCATACCACTAGGCTACCGCTTTATATATATAGGCATAGCTTTAAAGTCTATTATTTAATGCTGTTTTTTGCAGTGGCGGTGGTTTGGTTGTGGTAGCACCACAATTGTTTGACTTTACCAGAATAGAGGCCCTCTTTTTTTACTGCCACCCTTTTTATGGCTGATAGTTGATAGACTCGCGTTTGACCACTATTTCACCTATTGGTCTGATTCCCAAAGCACACTGCCGATACCGAATTCCTGTATTTAGACCATTTGCATTGTAACTTGCTCTCCGGAACACGGCCTTTCTCGGTGTCCTAAGAATGGTCACACATCCTAAGTCCGACCTGGCTAGTGTCATGTCACGACTGCTCAGCTTTAATTCAAGCGCCTGTAATACAAGACCCCGCAAATACTCACGTCTAAACCACTGAATTGAAATTTTGTTTAAGGGTAGATTACTAGGCTGCTATTTATATATCCGGAACTGGCCTGTTACAGAACAATACAACTCTTTGGCTGAAGAATACGATTTGTTTCATGTTGTTGTCATGTTTGTTTAGCCTACGTGACGTTATTTGAAAATAGCAAGTCTTTAACACCACGAATTTAAGTCGAGATAATTTTCGTGCAATGATTTATTACGATTTTCAACAAGGGCTAACAGTGCGTTAATCAACTCGTTGCGACTTTTGGGGATGAAGCACCATCGAAAACTACAGTTTATTACTGGTTTAGTGTGTTCAATCGTGGGCGGTCTGTGCTCACGGACGAAATTAAAGAAGGTCGCCCTAAATCGGTTGCTGTGCCTCAAAATATTGATGCTGTGCGGAAACTAATAATTCAAGATCGCCATGTTACATATCGTGAGATCATATCGCGTCTTTGGGCGTTAGTATGACGATTATATTTAAAATATTACACAAACATTTAGCTGTAAAAAAAATTATATACGTTGGATTCCGCATAACTTAACAATTGATCAAAAAACGGGCTCGCGTCGACCAGGATGCATCAAAAACTGTCTATAATATCTACACAGGTGATGAATCTTGGATTTATGCGTATGATCCAGAAACTAAACAACAGTCAACGGTTTGGGTGATCCAAGATGAGCCGAACCCAACAAAATTCATTCGTTCTAAAAGCACTTTGAAGCAATTGGTTGCTTGTTTTTTTTGGAATAAATGGACAGGCTACTGTGGCACTAGACGATCGTAAAATGGTTAATTCTGAATGGTACACGACCATTTGTCTGCCAGAAGTATTTCAAGAAATAAGAAAGAACAACCAACAACGCAGAATCCTTCTTCATCATGACAATGCTAGCTGCGACACAGAGCGGCCTTAACAACTCGGTATTTGGAAGATCAAAAGATCGAATTAACAGGTCATCCTCCGTACAGCTCCGACTTAGCCCCCAACGACTTCTCTTTATTCAGAGGCTGTTGATGCGTTCCAAATGCACGTTTTGGAGATACCTCAATCCGAATGGAAAAAAATGTTACGTTTGGTTCCAACGTATACAAAAGTGCATCGATCATCAGGGTGAATATTTTGAAAAGCAATAAAACCAAAATAAATGCTTTAAGTATGTTTCACTTTGTTATTCCGGATACATAAGTAGCAGCCCTCGTTGACCTTGAGAAAGACATAGGCTATGTTTGGTCGCGATAATCGTCATCCACGCGAGCGGAGCCGCGGTTGTTCAAAACCGCTGTACCTCTTTAGAAACGATAGAACGTATTGCTCATGATTTAAAGATAAACGTGAGTTCATATACCTAAGTAAAGATAATTCTAATCTTCTTCTTCATCTTAGCGTTAATAACAGACGCATCCAAAGGCTTCAGCTCGGAGTCTGGGGCTCCGCTTTACTAGACTACCTGCTGATTCGGCTAAACTTCGATATTTTCTGTGAAGCGATTGCAATCTGACCTGTACAACCCAAAGGCGATGGGACTACTGTAGATGTAAGATGACTAACGTGGTCTCCGAGGCATGACCAGACCAATGCAAATACTCATATTCATGCTACAAATATTTGCATTGAGCGGGGATCGAACCCGCGACTCCTGCGTAGCGGCCGCGTTCACTATCGCTACGCCACGGAGGCTGTCAAGAGAATGTAAAGAGAATCGCGACAAGTAAAAATTAAAAAAATTTAAAAAACCCACGACGCTACGGTTAAAAAGTAATTTAATTAAAGAGCTGGTGAATAGTCACCCTAACACCTATCTAAGAACCTATCTAAGAACACCAATCAAACCCGAACCCATAATTACTGACAACATGGATTTGCATTAAACATGCTTACTTTAGCGCCCCCTGTTGAGTTGTTATTGTAACACCTATCTAAGAACATGCACCAATCAAACCCAAACCAATAATTGAAAACTATATCAAATTCAGATAAGTAGTTTTGGAGGAAATTGGCAACATTGATTTGCATTAAAAAATGCTTACTGTAGCGCCCCCTGTTGAGTTGTCATTGTAACACCAATCTAAGAACATGCTCCAATTAAAGTCGAACCCACAACTGAAAAGTGCATCAAAATTGGATTGGTAGTTTCGGAGAAAATGGCAACATTTGCACAAACAAACACACAAACATCCTCCCACCCCAAACGCATATATCGTCTCTGTTCCGTCGTGGGTAAAAATATAAATAGATCGGCTTTATAGAATATTCCACGAATCAATTCCCACAGGATCCTCGTCGCAAATATACAGATACGAAGAAAATGGATTTCAATCGAAGACGGCCTTCATTTTATTAATAGATACAAAATTGAATATTATTTTTATAATGTTCATGTTGTATTTTCAATGCATGTTGAAGAATATCAGATCAGGCAGTAGTAGAAAGACGGATTTAGGGATCATTACCGGACGCAATTTATTAAAAAAAAACCATGAAAAACAACTAGGGTGCGTGGTAACGTCATAATAAGCTTTTGGTAAATGTAGGCGGCGTCATAATAAACGGATTCTACGTTATCACCATTTTTTATATAGGATATATTAGTGTTAAGTACCCAGTAATAACTATACCTTACCTTCAGAAACTAAAATTATAAAAACTAGATATATTCGCAAACTCACGCTTTAGAGCAGAAGCAATTAAAACATTAAAGCCCTCACAGTAAACAACTAATTGTATACATAATAATCAAACTACCTTTTTCTCATAGAAACTCGCGTACTTGTATGCACACTTTTATAATATTACTTTGCGGACATTGGTGTGGGTTATGCGTTTACCTAACATATATTTACCGTCAATTTGTAATACCAATGTATAACGCATAACTGTTAAATGTTCCAACAAATAAATAAATAAATAAACACTTTAAAACATTAACAAAGTTTTTAAAAACATTTACAAATTTCATTAATCTATAAACGGTAAATTAGTCTATAAACCGTAAATATTCAAATCACGACTTTATTACAAAACTGCCGGAACTATACCATAAATATTAATTCCTGCATTTGGCATACAGACAAAAACAATTGGAATTAGTACATATCTCACACAGCGACATTGTATTTTCCCAGATGATTAAGCCGAATTTACATTGAGTTCGAACTATTATGTAAATGTTCAGACGAAGTATTCGGTTACATCGAACATTTAGAGGATCGAAGCAATCTCGTTGGAATTTGAATAAGGAATAATGTGTTGAAGGATCATCTCATCTGGGCCCTTACTTAAGTCGTTTTAAGTCCAAGTATTTAAAGAATTTGAAAGGTCAAGGACACCTAAAATTAGAGGGCTCGTATTTAAATACAAATGGCTCGGTTTAATTAAAAAATGGACCTGAAAGTCCATTATACTCTCTGGTTGTTGAGGATTTTAGCAGTCGAGCAGGTGTACGCCCGTCTTACCTAGTATTTGGGTAACTTTTACTTTATTGTAAACGAACGTGGAATATATTCTTTAAGTGTATAATGTAGGATTACTAACAGTAATTTAAATGACTAAAAAATCATGCATTTTACTAACTATAAAAAAGTTGTCACAAAAATCTTATGGAAGAAAACGTAAATTTATTGATACATAGTTATATACATACATATAATCACGCTTTTATCTGGGATAAACAGAGCAATACAATCCAAAGTTCATTCATAAAAGTTAAATAAAAACTTACAGCCCTGACCTAATTTCATCCTTTAAACCGAAATGAAGTCATGTTAGCCTATAAATCTTTCATTTTCATTTGTAATACACGTAAAAAAAGATTCCATCTTTTATCATGTTTAAGAAAATGTGTTTCTCTACAAAATAATGTAGGTGCTTAAATAGGTATAATGAAGATATATACGGGATCAAAATGTTAGTTAATTCCACCGTTTTATTGAATAGACATCCAGATTAATGCAAATGTGAGCAGTCCCATGCCGAAGCCGTTCAGAGGTTTGGTATTTTGGTCCAGTGCCAATTACTATGTAAATTGTTTAGCAACTTGTTCGTATATTATGGTTAAGCCTCAAGATATAAATGGGTTCGAGGGCTGACCAATAGAATTGCTATTGAATAGCGTGGATTATCCCAAGAAAGGGTAACTCTTCATTTTGAATAAACTCATAAAAGATTTGAATGAATTTTTTATAGCATTTATTATGCTAACTTTTAACTTCGAAAAACATTGGCAAAAATTAAATGCTCAAGTGAGACTCGAACTCACGACCTTTCCCTTACAGGAAAGGACTGCTCTTCCAAAGATGAGCTATTGAGTCACACTTGAAAAAATGGTTGAAAAATCATTCATTGTTTCCAACAGTTCGTAAAAATGTCGGTAGATGGCTGCACCGTCGCCCTTATAGACGGGTATAAAGAGAAGGAAAATTTGGAATGATTCAAGTGTGGCTCAATAGCTCAGTTGGAAGAGCAGTCCCCCTGTAAGGGAAAGGTCCTGAGTTCGAGTTTCACTTGAGCATTTCATTTTTTCCAATGTTTTTCGAACACATAAAAGATGTTATAAACTTGATTCATATATCTTGGACCGAAATCGCAAGATATAAAAGGCCCTGAGTGTTTTTTTAATAACCTATGCTTGGTGAATTTGAGCTCGTCCATGGCAATAGCACACCGTGCTATTTTCAAAATATATCCAAGAAACGTGTACTGCGCGTATAGAGCACATTTTGAACACATTTTAGGTCCAAAATCTAGTCATAGGTACAACTACTTTTCCTTTTTTTAATAGCATTGTTTAAAATTAAACAGCTTTAAATCTATTATATATAATTCTTGAATCACAATTCGTTCATAACAAGTTTTTAAAAGCGTCCTCTAAATTCAAATGTAAGTATGTATAGCAAAGTTGGTAAGGGAAATTGTACGCGTTCCAGTTTATATAATTTAATGGGTCACCCAAGTATTCGGCGGTTAAGGTGGTGAGATTATTTGAATTGTCGGGAATAAGGATAGTCGCTTACAAACATACTATAATTTTTGGACGGGGTTTTGGCCTACTATTGCCACGCTGCCTGTAACGTTACAATTTGAAATAGTGATATTTAGGGAACAATAAACTACAACATTATTTCTATTTAGCTAAGACGGTTATAGAGATTTTTTTTGCCTGAACCATAATTATATCTGTTAATTATTTTGCAAATAATCGTAGAAAACGGATTTACGGTTTATAATGCTCTTCTTTGAGACGGGCGAAATAATGAAAAATCTACATCTGGTACGGGTATTCTGAATGGAGCTTTAACTTTGAATAGAGTCGACAAAATGGCTCTGTCGCAAAATGACCACTTCTCAAAATGACTACAGATGAAACACTTCGAATGAGCTAGTTGGTGTACGGTGACCCTTACAAAGCCGCGTAGTAAAGGTCACTACGGGTGGATTCATTCATATTCCTCAGTCCATTCGCTTATTCATTCGGTTTTCAGTTGCTGCGTAGTAATTGCTTTTTTGCAACAATTGAAGGTGTCTTTCAATATCTTAAGAGAGGTCCGAGTTTTATTGTAAAAGTTACGTAAGGTTTTGAAGACTTGTTTTAAAAACATCGTACCTACATCGATATAATATTGTTTTTATGTATTCTTTTTTTTTTGGTACACGTCAATATGGTTCACCTCGCCTGATGGTAAACTTAAAGTAAAGTGTCAGGAAAGATTGTCTCTATTCCAGGCAACAACAATGTTACAATGGTGAGTCTAAGCTGTCTTTGCAAGAAAGTTAAAACAAATCAAGTCAAATCACAAATACTTGTTAACTGTTTTGTTTAATTTGATTCCCATAGAGAACACAATCCACCACCAACCATATCCACCAATACAAAGTAGCTAGTAATATAAGTGCATAAGTGTAAAAGTGGCATAAGTGGCTGGTCGTAACAAATAAGTAATTAGATCTATCTTGCCTCTGCAGTAGCTGGCTTTTTTATGCAAATAAGTCCTAGTACGTATTGGTCGTTATGCGAAAATATATGTATCCTTAATCTAATAAGTCTTTGTGCCGATTGGTCATTATGCGTATTGGTCTTCAAATATTTTTTGCTTTAAAGCGATAATGTCTTTTTACGTATTGGTCGACATGCGTTGTGGTCATAAGTAATGCGTTTTTGGTCATATGCGTCAGAAAGATCCCTCAACCTAACAACACGGACAGTACCTAATGGACCCGTTCAAATAGTATGAAATGAGTGATATTTCAATGTATCGAAAGAATATTATATTCGAAAGTTGAATTGATATGAAGTCACAAATATTGTGTTAAAGCAATTCTAAGAACTTACTAATTTATACTTCCATTGTAAAAACTCATTGATTTACTCCGTATATTCTCAAGAGGAAGTACACATTTGACAGCAGATACGAGTATATTACTGTCTATATTATATTTACTGCCGGCAAATAATCGTATCCCTTATCTGGCTTCTATCAAACTTATGGGGAAAATGTAATAGGCTGGAACCACTGCGCTTTTTACGACCAAATAAAAATAATATTTCAGCCCCCCTAAGATAAATGGCAATCTGTTGATAGTGATGAATATATGAGATTGACATGTGTAGGATCTCTAGATTTCTCATTAAATGACACTATTTTCCTACACGGGCAACACGTTAGATCTCAACTTAAAATAGTGCGTAAGTTGGAAGCGACAATAAAGCGTAGTTTGGTTTTGCAAGTGTAGGAAAAAGTGTCACTAAATGAGAAATCTAGAAGTAAATCAATAAACAAATATTTCACAACATTCTACACAACGCTATCTAGACCCATGGTAAGCTTAACTAGCTTGTGTTATGGAATCTAGAATGCGGATAAACATACTTAGATACTTTTTTTTGTAAATACATACATATTATTGATAGAAATACCCAGACCAATACAAATAGCCATATTCATACATACAAATATTAGCAATGAGCGGGTATCGAAACCGCGCCTCCTGCGTGGCAGTCGCGTGCACTACCGCCACGCTACAGATGCTGTCGAAAAAGTGAAGAAGAAGTGGTACGATTTAACAGGCGGTACAATTATACTCGACTCCCATGTGTCTATCCTCTGCTACATAGATCAATCTGTTCTATGCTATTCTACTAACGTATTGCCACTTCTCAAGAGTGCCAGGACATCGGTTTGTTGTGGAATGTTGTGGAATATTATCGGTTTTCAATGCCAGTTGTATTGAAAATTCGGCATCAAAAACATTACTTAATAGAATAGCAACAACACTGTATTGTGATGTGAGGTACAAACTTTTGATTACGTACGCGTCCTACGGGAAGTAAAACTCCAGTTTTCGAGTCACGTCTTCGATTCACGACCCGATAGCGACTCGTCTAAGCTCTTGGCATTTATCTCATAGCAAAGATACACAGTTCCGATGTTATGAAGTAATAAGGTGTAGGCGTAGATGGACTTAATAATAATAAATAAATGTTCCACAACATTCCGCACAACGCTATCTAGACCCATAGTAAGCATAGTTTAACTAGCTTGTGTCATGGAATCTAGAATGCGGATAAACATACTTAGTTTTTTTTTTGTAAATACATACCTACATATTATACATAGAAACACCCAAACCAATGCAAATAGCCATATTCAAGCATACAAATATTTGCACTGAGCGGGGATCAAACCCGCAAGGGCCAAGCAGGCAGCCCACTTGATGAAAAATGAGATTTGTGCAACACCAGAGGCGTCACACTCATCATTCCGCCTTCCGACTCTTCCTTCTCCACTTCGCACGATATTGTAGTCGCTTGGAAAAACTACAGCAAGGAGGCCATTCGATAGAATGTCACAGATTGAACGAGCGTGTGATGAAAAAATTAGTTTATGTACATGTTTGCCAATATCATCATGTATATCAATGATGGTAGGCATTCGTCATGTAACTATTCAAATAAGTGGAGCAGTATTCATAGATTTCAAGAAATTTCAATTATGTATTTGAAAAGTATAAATTGTTTGCATATAAAATGGTTTGTAGGGGTCATTCATCAACTCACGGCCATCAAACCCGCGGAAGTCTGCGAGTTGGCAACTTTCAATTTTTGTTTATTTTCTAGTGATATTCTAGTAGTCTAGTCTAGTGGTCTACCCGCGCCATTGTGAAAATTTACGTAATTGTGTACAGTTACAAAAATTTTAGGGATGCAACCGCAACGGCCGAAGCCGGGGTGGGTCGACTATCTAACATAAAATGTTCATTCGTCTTCTGTAAACAATATAAGTTAGCAATTATAATTGATTCGTATACTGAAATAAGAGCGCGGCTGCTATATTTCGATATTTCACGATGGTAACAATTAAAAAGATTTCATTTCTCCAATTCACAATAATTTCCCTTAGGTAAGTATTCTTTGATCCAGCAGCCGCGTGACCTCACAGATTTTGATATTCCTTTGTTTATAAGCGTCATTTGTATTAATTAATTTCAATTATTTCAAATGGTTTCACTTGAATGAAGTTATTGTTTCCTATCTTTGCCACCGCATTGTGCTGATTGATACAAATACTGAAAATAAATATTATAATTGGTAAAATCGTCCGTAGTTATTTATGTATTGTCTGGGTGTGGCAGGATATCGAAATAAAAACACTTTTATGCAGTAGGTTGTGTTCACCTATTATATAGTTGGAAGAACATAGTTTATATTTAATTTTCGAAGAGTCCATCAGAGCTCTCGCTATGATATAAAGACAATAAAATCCTACAAAAGAGGTTATATCTCTACGCAACTGCAAAGGCCTGAAGGTGTACTCGATATGATAGCCGTCGAATTTTTATTTACATACGAATAAACATAGATATACATAAGTGGAAATAAAAGTACTAATGACTACTAAGACCCTGCTTATTTTTACCCAACTACGGCGAAGCCAAAAGGAGGGTTATGATTTTGACAGGCTATGTATGTATGTATGTATGTATGTATATATGTATGTATGTATGTATGTATGTTCATTTGTTCCCTCATAGCTCCTCAACTACTTATTAGAACTGGACATATGAGGTATCGTTACAAGCGGCTTGATCGTCCGATGGTTATTGGCTATATGACGTGTCACTCAATCTTGTGTGGCGCCCTCTAGCGCTCTTAAGGTACACTGTTAAAAAAAATTTGAAATTAATATGCCATGTTTGGTATCAAATGAAAGGGCTTGATAAGCACATTTCAAATATGTATTAATTATTAGCTTTACCTTGCCCCAAAATAATATAAATAAACAATAAAGTTTAAAACTAAAACCCGACTACCGAAAAATCACGCTTTAAAAGTAACAAACAAGAAAATATCAAGGATAGCCGTGGTCGTATGCCACATACTCTAACAAAAGAATAGGTATATTCTAGGGAAAAGTATTTCGGTAGTCGGGTTTTAGTTTTAAACTTTATTGTTTATTTTTATTAGAAATCTCTTACAGCATACTTGCGAGAGGAGAGAGTAAGAACTCTATTGGAGCAGTAGAGCTCTTAAGGTTCTCAGTAAATGTTTCGTTAATTTTAATTGTACATAATGTAAAAATATTGTTACACAAAACAAGATTCCTTCTTAAAACTCATTGTTATATTAGGGGAATTTCAAACAACCCCACATCGGTGGTTAAAGGTTAAGCCTGTGTGGGCTGAGGAAGTGTTTTCAAATCGAATTATACTTAATAAGTATTATAACATTCTACACCCTGGAACCTTTTGGTCCATCCTGTCAACTGTTTGTTGATCATAAGGACAGCTCGTTTGAAAAATAAACAAACAAGAGGACCAATTTTCATTACATAGTAAAATTTTAATATTAAATTAGTTTGTAAATTAATTAAAAAGTTTTCCGTTTATTGTTTAACTTGTCGTCTAAAATTGGGAAAGGGGCAGTACTTTTTATGTGTGTGAAAAATGTGGATACATTCGAAAAAGGAGATACGGTTGCACCTTTACATACAACTAGGTATATTATGAAAAAGTGCGACAGTATTTTTTTTATGACACGTCAATTTGACTTCACCTCGCCTGATGGTAAGCTAAAGGTAAAGTCTCAGGAAAGAGGGTCACCATCGTAAACATGTGCCATGTTAACAGTGGTGGCACTCAGCTTGACGGCCTCATCAGATGCCTTTTCACGCCCCGCATACGGGACCCCGGACTGTAGGTAGAAGGAAACACGTGAGCTGGCAGGGAGTTCCAGGTCTAAATGGTGCGGCACAGGAATGAATCACTGAAACGCTTGGTTCTAGAATGTATATTCTGCACCGTATACGAATCTTAGCCCTAAGTATCTACTATGTCGACTGTATGTACATTAAGTAATCCTTCTTAGTTGTACATTTATTTTATAATATTCAATCAATTAGCCTATTACAGTTCACTGCTGGACATAGGGCTCTTCCAATATGCGCCTTCCAATCTTCCGCCTTCCGCATCCAGTCTCTCCCAGTCACCTTTTTCAGGTCGTCAGTCCACCTGGCTAGGGGGCGCCATACCCTCCGTTTATCTTCTCGCGGTCTCCACTCTAGGACTCGTTTGCTCTAACGGCTGTCGGTCATTCGGTAGATGTGGCCAGCCCACTGCCATTTCAGCTTACTTATTCTGCGAGCTATTTCGGTAACTTTAGTATTTTTTCCGATAACCTCGTTTCTAATTTTATCCATCAAAGAAACTCCAAGCATAGCTCGCTTTATTACCCACTGTGTGACTTTTAGGTCATGGACTAATCTTATTGTCAGTGTCCACGATTCGGCACCGTAAGTCATAACACGCAAGACGCGCTGGTCGAAGACCTCTTTTTTCAGGCTTTGCGGTAGGAATGAGGAGAAGTGACCTGGCGTAGTTTGCAAAATATTGAGCTAGTTGAAACACATAAAGAGAAGAAAAAATTTGACATGAATCAGGTGTGGCTCAATGGCTCAGTTGGAAGAGCATTCCCCCAGTAAGGGAAAGGTCGTGAGTTCGAGTCTCACTTGAGCATTTCATTTTTTCCGATGTTTTTCGAACTTAAAAGTTAGCATAATAAATGCTATAAAAAAATTCATTCAAATAGTTGAAACACGTAAACATTACATTACGTACCTGCCCATAATGCTGTGTAAAAACAGAAATAAATAGAAAAACCAATCAGCTTAGTCGCAGTTGATATTTCCACATCATTTGTTGTTTCCGACTACTTACGAATCAGGATTACCACCATTTTAAATAGATCTCTAACAAAACATTATGTCACGTTTACGTATATCGAGGGTGTTAGATCATTTTATAATGGTTTGTTCACAAACTTGCTCAGTGATGGATACTGTAGTTTTCGATATAAGAATTTTATTATTATTATTACCTGTAGAAATGTGAATTGTTACCATTTTATGATTACGATCATAATTCTGTTAACCCTTATGACTATTGTTCTTTTGTTTCAGCTCACAGGAATTTAGTGAGTTTGTACAAAAAACGCGGGTAGGTTAAAATATTCTAACGCGCTTATAGAAAGAAAAAAAACTCATTTATTGAGAATCAGCACAAACTAGCCACACAAAATATACGAAAAAACTATTTACGACAGAGAAATAAAAGACTAAAAGGAGAAGAAAAGAAAGAAGAAAACTGGTTTTGTGTATGGTGCAATATTGTTATCTCTTGATATTGTTGCCAAATTAGCCAAATACCTTTGAAATAAAGCCATTATTTTAATATATTGTTTAGTATTCTTTGCGTCATAGAAATTAAGAATTTTTTGTGCAACCATTATCCAATAAGTATTTCTCCGAGCATCGTTTACATTTATTATTTTCTTATGTAGGCCACATCAATTTGGTATGACTTTACCTCGCCTAATGGTAAGTAATTAAACATGAAGTCTCAGGACTTACAGTCACCATTATATTTGTCTTTGTGGTGTCTTTCGACTTGATAGTGTTACTTCTTGTTTAATGAAAACTGTTCAGCTACTCTTAAATTGTAAATTTGCCAAGGATTTTAGTGTAATTTTGATATAAAGTCACTTTTGTAAATGATCTTCTAAGATTTATTATCTAATATATAAAATTCTCGTGTCACAGTTTTTGTTGCCATACTCCTCCGAAACGGCTTGACCGATTTTGATGAAATTTTGTGAGCATATTGAGTAGGTCTGAGAATCGGCCAACATCTATTTTTCATCCCCCTAAATATTAGGGGTAGTCCCACCCCTAAATTTTTTATTTTATTTTTTAGACAAAATTTTTAATTTCTATTTTTTTATGATACAACATACAAAAATACATACAATCCTCAATTTTCACCCTTCTACGGTCAACCCTTATTTTTTAATAGCCATTTTAGTAATTTAATCATATTTTTTTTTCGGTAGAAAAATGATCAATCGTCATTTAATTATTATCTATTTTTCATCCCCCTAAATGGTGCAGCGGGAACGGGATCTGACGCCACGAGGGTAGGATAAAATTGGCGGTACGAAGTTCGCCGGGACAGCTAGTTACATATAAACATACATAAAATACTCCTGTTCCCCATTTCCCATAGGGGTAGGCAGAGATCACAGATCTCCATTTGCTATGATCCTGACATACCTACTACTTTCGCTTCATTCACTCTCATTACATTCTTCATGCATGCTTTATTATTATTTACATAATATACCTACATAACGTTATTAAAATTTAAATAAATATATAAACATTGAACGATATAGGCATTAGGATAAATAATCTGACCGAAATAAAAATTTTGCTACTGCTAACTATATATAAACTAAATAGCTGTCTTTGGCGTGATGTACAAATATTAAGCTATTTTCAGAACAACTCTACTCATCTCCACCATAAGTTTCTCCCAGTGTAATTTCTCTTAATGGTAATAGTTTTGTATTTATAGCTTATATTTTTATTGTTCCCCTGAGTTTGAATTGCGAAGAAAAGATGATCACCGAGAGATATATTACTTGTACGCGATTGAAACGTTAATTTGTCGATAGGGGTTACTTTTGTTAGACTTTCGTCCAGTTTTCGGCGATAAGGACGCATTTTTAAAATATTTTGTGGATTATATACTTAAAGTAAAGTAAGTCATACTTAATTGGATAAAATCTATGTAGGTACAGTCAGCTTCAGAACCATCACATCATTAACTGCAAAGTCTAAAAAGGATCTACGTACATAGTATATGTAGTATCAAGTGCAAATCAAACTGTTTTATTGATTTAATAGCTTTATTTTATTAACCAAATTTAAGGTATACCAAATATCGGCACAATCAGTCATTAGAAAGGGGGGAAAAACAAAGCATTGAGATAATTTTGAGTCCTTTGTTCATCAAGATCGTTCTGATGCTAACTGTACTTAGCCAAGTCGACTAAACGTCAAAAGCAACGTGGGATTACAGTAAAAAATAATATATTACATATTACAGTAAGTAATAAAAAATAAATAAAGAAAAGACAGCCATCTCATGATCCAAAAATAAACTATATACACACGAAAATTACCAACCATTGGACCAAAATTCATTAGGCGACCCTTGTTTTTCATAAAAACTCCCATTGCGTACGAAACTTTGAGAATAGGTCCCTTGGCGATAATATGTAGGTAGCCCGAGCTTTGAGATTTTATGTAAAGTACCGAAGATACGTCATACTCAAGCCATGTTCCACCAAATTCCCTGAAGTGTAGGTAACTAGATTCGTGTGATGTACCTGACTACTAATGAATAAGACGGAAAATTAAGTATGTTTATATAACAAGTATATAAATTAGATTCCTGGAATTTCTTTTTTTTTATAAAGGACACGTGAATTTGAGTGATGTTAAGGATCGCCTGATGTTAAGCGAAAGGCAAAGTCTCAGAAAGAGGGTCACCATCATAAACATGTACCTACCATGTTAACAGTGGTGGCTCTCAGCTTTACGGCCTCATCAGATGCCTTTTCACGCCCCGCTTAAAGGACCCGGGACTGTAGGAAGAAGAAAACACGTGAGCTGGCAGGGAGTTCTAGGTATGCATAGGAATGAGTCACCGAAACGCTTGGTTGAAACTCTGCATCGTATACGGATGGCACCTTATTATAATAATAGGCTGTATTTATTTTGATCCTCTGAGTTGTAATAATATTACTGTTACCATCAAAGAAAATAAATTATTGAACGGTATTTTTTATTATTTATAATAGTCTATCCTTTGTAAGTACGGCAAGTGAATTATGATGATCGTCGATTTAATTAATACATCCCTAAAAATCAATTCTATCTATATAAATTATCGGATCACAGTGTTTGTAATCATATGTAACTATTTTGAAACGGTTATACTAAATTTATGTTTTTTGTAGATATTTCAGATATTTGGTAAGACTGAAAATAAGTTTGGTCGCGATTCGTGATAACGGACATCTAAGCAGGTGGAGCCGCTGGCAACAGTTAGTAGGTATTAGGTATATAATAATAATGTCTAAAAAGGCATTTGCATCATTACAACTATGTAAGTCCATTATATTATTCAGATTTACCTGGTAAGTTTTATGAATACTTACATGTACCCAAAACATCCCTTAATATTTTGTTATTCCTCACTACGCTCTTGGGACTTGCTTACAATTTGAGGCCATATCCCATCCACAATATATAAATATTCCACAACATTCTACTTTACGCTATCTAGACCCATGGTAAGCTTAACTAACTTGTGAGGAATCTGGAATACGGATAAACATACTTAGATACTTTTTTTTTTGTACATACATACATAATATACACAGAAACACCCAGACCAATGCAAATAGCCATATTCATGCATACAAATATTTGCACTGAGCGGGGATCGAACCCGCACCCCCTGCGTAGCAGTCGCGTTCACTACCGCCACGCCGAGGCTGACTAATCCTTTCGAACGATTACCATTAAATAAATATATCAGGTAAAATTTCTTGTGTGTGTATTGACATACAAACCCGTAAACAAATCGATGTACAAGTAGGTTTATTCAACAAACTAATGAGTTTTCTCACGTACTGCAAGCATATGTCAACTGACGAGAAAACAGACGTTACAACATATTCAAACAGGGGAAATTGGTTTCTGTTATGAGGCTAATTCGTCTCCACGAGTAGGTACAGTTAGCAACAGATCGATCTCGATCAACAAAGTGCTCAAAATGAACTTAATTCTTTTGTTTTTCCACCTTTCAAGGTGCGGTACAGCGATAACGGTCAAACGATAGTTTTATTTCAGTGACTGTAAAATGTGTGCCAATAGCCTAGTACATATTGTTGGATGGCCCTGGGTCAGCCGGGGTGTAAGGGATATGTCGATGACAACCTCAACTCCGGCCTAGCACCACGACCCACAGTCGGCGTGCGGTTTTAGTCGGTTCGACTCCGACATAACCTCCCCTTCCGGCTCCGGAAGGGGGGGGTATCCGAGGGGATTTCCGCACGAAGAAAAAAAAAAGTACATATTGTTGGAGGTGGCAATTCACACACCAATACATTAACTTCGTGCGAATCACCTACAGGAAAAAATGTATTTAAAGGAGTCGAATCGCACGTTTTGTGCGATTTCATTTCGAGCGAATTGTCCAATAAGCCTTCTATTGACAGGTTGTTGTGATATTTGGTACAAACCTTTAGTTTGAACAATAATACAATTTAAATCATATGTTTTTAACAACCTAGTTTTAAGATCATTTTGAGACTTTGTTGACAAGATATTTCTAATACTGACTGTACATATTTAATAGCGTAAAAATAAGAGATCTTGCAATAATATTTTGCTGTAACTGTTCCGTAAAATAAAGTTTACAGTAGCTTTCTTTTTTTTTTTTCGTCATTTATTTAAGTATAAAAGTATACATTGAGTCAAAACAAAATAAGATAACACAGTTAACCTGTGCTAATCAAACAACCCGCCCCTGATCGTTCCCGGTGCAAAAGTGCCCATCAGACTTGCTGCGTTGCCACGCTGGATAGCGATGGCCAGCCTTTGCACCAGGAACGATCCGGAACGAGAGTCACCAGTCGCCTCGGTGAGCCTCTGTCCAATCTCCTTAATAAAGCCTTTAGCTTCCTTGCCCCAACTCCCCAGGGTCTCCACCGCCACCGGTACGAAGTGGTACAGCGGCTCCATGCTGGCGTACTTAAGCCTCTTCCTTGAGCTGGCATCTTCCGCGGCGGCAGACGGGGAGTGGACAGTACGACTAAGGTGGCTGGCGGCTACAGTGCTGACGCAAGTTGCGTCCCAAAGTAAGCACTTGCCGTTCTTCCATGGCACCAAAGTCAGCCCGTCCGGTCTCTTACCATCAGACCTACTCAGACCCGGCGGCTCAAGTACGCAGGGGACGTTCGCTGATACAAGGGCTCTGCGGATGATATCGTTCAGAGCGTGGTGTCGCGGAAACCTCCCAGTGCACCGCCGACAACTCAGAGCGTGATGGCCATCTGCTTCCACCATGGAACCGCAGGTGCATATGTGGGGTTCACACACCTTACAGCCCAGGCGGAAAGCTACCGCCACCCGCAGAGAGTCGTCGTCAAGCAGGGTACCCAGGTGAGGCGAAGGTAACGCCTGTAACCACGCTCCTGATTCAGGCTGTGACACAGCCTGCAGTCTAGCCTTATCAGCCCCTGTAGTCCCCTCTAATAATTGAACTTGGAGCCGCTTCACCCCCACATCATCCCACGCTCGCTGAAGATGCATTGGTTCAGGGATTGACGCGCCCGCATTGAGGGCCGACCAAGCTAACACAGCATCCGACACAAAAGGTATGATCCCCCCGTCACCACTAGGATTCAGAATATTAGTGACGAGGTTAGCAACCCCATGCGCCGACGCCAAAAAAGCTGGCAGGCCCACATCCCGCGTGCAACGCACCCCGAGACCACCACATCGGATTGGTTGAGTCGCCTGACTCCACTGAGTCCCATCCAGGGAAACGTTCAGGACAGACTCCACCACCGATTTCAATGCATCGTCGAAGGAAGAAACTTCCTCGGGACAGAGCCAAGTAGGTGTGGTCCGCAACAAATAAGTGATCTTCGGGAGAGCGAAGCACATCCGCAGCAAGATAATCGCAACGTGCGCGGAAAGGCCTTTCAAACGTTCTTGAGCGGTAAGGAGAAGTTGCTTTTGAGTGGTGATAGCCTCAGGAACAGCTAATAGAAAAATTGGAGAACCTAAAAGGTTGAAGTCAGAGGAAGAAAGTTCCTTGAGGCCGGGAAGAAATGAATTTAATTGAGCATAGTGTGATGGAGCCTCAGTACCACAGGGGAAAAATTCGCATTTCAAGGGGTTCACCTCCAGACCCAGGTCTTTTAAACTTGGAATTAAGGCCTCCAGATCCTGTAGAATGTCTTCCGGTTTGCCCCCGTTTGTGCCATCGTCCAGGTACCACACGTTAAAGGCAGATTTGAGACCTCGGATCGCCTTATGAATAGCTAGGCTAAACACAAGGGGCCCAAGTGGATCTCCCTGTTGGGCTCCCACTTTAGACAGAATGAGATTATTTTCGAAGAACAGGTTGGAAGGGAGCTTGTACGCTTGATGAAGAAAAGGATATAGAGAAGGGATTTTTTCCTTGACCTCGCTCAACAAAACGTCTCTCTCCAAGGTGTTGAACGCGTTGCGAATATCGAGCTTCAGCAATATGGAACCCTCGTTCTTCGGGTCCATTACGAACGTCCGCGTAGCGTGGACAGCGGCCTCGCATCCCAAGCGTGTCCCAAAACCCAATTGGTGCGGTTGCAGGTATTTGGCCATTTCCTCTTTGACGGCGCGGCAAGCTAATTTGGCAGTTAACCGGCGAAAAACACTGCCGACCGCGATTGGTCTTAAGCCGCCATCTTTTTTGGCCAATGCAAAGAGGGAGGCCCCGTACAAATACGGGCACACAATAGGGTTCACCCGACCACTAAGCAAAAAATTTACTAACTTGGTCAAACATCCCAGGAGACGCTTACCATTCTCCCCCGCAGAAACAGACGTCAACTCTTTAAGGTGCCCCGGCCGGATCCCGTCCAAGCCCGCCGCCGAACCCGCATAAAAAGACCCAAGAGCCGAAATCACGTCCTCTACGGTGACAGTCTCCGCAGTGAACTCTAAACCTGGATCCGGAGGAAAATTGAGTGGACGTGAAGGACTTGGGTGCTTGAGTTCTAAAGCAACCATTGTACCGGGATTCCGCTGTGCGAAGGAGTCGTCTGACATCAAAAGTCTGACCGCGCCCTTCAAGTCACCCTCAAAGACTTTTGACTCAATATTTTTTTTTATAGAGCGAGAACCGGTGCCTGCCGACGACTCAGATAATTCAATATTATCGAAATGGTCCGATGACAAAATATTAGCCTTAACTTTAGACGTCATGTTTCCGGACGACTCCCTCGCAGGCACCCTCAAGGCTGTATAAGCGAAAGCAAGAAGCGCGCTCCACTCCTCCACACCATTGCATGTGACACATGCATCCGCAATGTCACACAGCTTACCGGCCGCCTGATTTCTGGCCCCCTTAGGTATATGCCGGAGAACCGGTATACCTCTCCTAAATGTAGCGAGCCTGTCCAGGGAACACTGATTGAGTACCGAGGCTGGGCGCCCCAGTCCCGCGGGTGCAGCCGTATCCACAACGGTTGGAGAAACCAGCATGCGTTTGTGCATGCGCCCAATATGCACCTTCAGCCCGTGTGAGGAGAAAACGCGGGAAGACCCTAGGCAGTGTGGACAAGTTAATTGTGTAGTGCTTACACTCATGTTGTAATAACAATTAAGGTTATTAGCTCGAACAATACAAATTTAAAATTTCAATTAAACAGCAATATATAACAATATAGGTAATTAAAATTATCAAAAAATCTAATTGTCAATTAAAAGAACTTCAAATAATGCTAAATTAAAATACAAATTGCAAATTTATAAAATATCAAAAAATCTAACGTCAATTAAAAATTATTTCAATTGAAAAATTGAATTGAATACAAATCAAATACATACATTCATTAAAAAATCAACAATAATTAATCATAAAATTGATTAAGCATTAAAATTAGTAATCCATCAATAAATAATATTACATAATAAATTAAATTAAAAAGTCAATGTCAAGAAAAATTAATATTTGAATATTAGAAATGAAAAGTCAAAATTCAATTAATATATTGTATAACATACCTACTATTTCAATTGCCTATTAGAACTCATAATAAATATAACGTAGGTACCAAACACTTAAAGTAGACCAAGAACTAAACAATTAAAATATTCGATTTAATAATATGTAGATGGTAATACATAAAATCAATACATCTAGCCGGGATCGTTTTGAAGTTGCATGTGCCGAAGTTGTTTCTTCTATAGATCGAAGTAGCAAAAATAACAAATGCCAAAAAGTGATTGTTGAAACTCGGGATCGAACTCAGTCCTCGCAACGTCGCCGCCGTCTCGTGCTGAACATTAGCGCCTCGAGGCTGAATAGACAGCTGGCTCAAAGTGTGAATTTATCAGCTACTCTTTAGGAAGATTAGAGGTGTTTTATTATTTACATATAGATGTAGCTGATGTATACGGAGTGATTTGCACTTTGCAATAAAATTGTATCCACCGTCAAAAGCTTTCTTGTTCTATCGCAACACCAACATAGTTTTCTTTTTGTATTAAGTATATTTTTTGTTTCTTTTCTCTCTCTCCCTTGAACAAGAAGCTCTCTAAGTACGATATATAACGTAATTTGGTAATTACTGCCATGCCATTACTAAAGGGTATACATAACTACTGATTGACCCAGACCAGCACCATAGTACCCTATCCTCGGCCTCCAATATCTACCATAGCTACCTTTTTCAAATGATCAGTTCATTTGACTTGAGGTATCTCACCATTCGTTTTCTATGCGCAGTCTCCACTGCGGCACTCGATGATGGACATCGGTCCTTCTGTGACTAGTCCTTTACCATTTCAATTTTTTGTTCATCTTACGAGTTATATTTATAGATAAATCCAACTAACAACAACGTTGAGTATGTCCATCCACGAAACCCTCGGTATGCAAGTCCGACTCGCACTTGGTAGGATTTTAATAAAGGTAGCTGACGGGATCTTCTGTATTATTTCGCAAGCATAAAACACATATTGTTGACCCTTGTCTTAGAACAGGACAACCTCACCCAAATATGCTGAAGGCTTTCATAGTAGGTACATGTTGTGTGTTATTTCGTTGAGAAGGGAGAATAGTTCACGTTCCAATGTAATGACGTCATTGGTTGCTCTCGCTTTTTCAATTTCATGCAAAAAAAATAATTAATCAATCTGTTATATGTATTACTTTCATTGTGTGTTTTCAATTGCACATAAAGGCGAGATTGTATATTTTTGATAAGTACGTACTGGATTTTAAATCGTAGACAATAATATAACGCTTATTTTAGTCAAAACTAAGAATAGTGCAATGCATTTTTTGGTGGCAGTTATAATGATTCTATCTGTAAAGAAAAGAGGTGGACACAAGATGGAGGAAACGCAGGGCAAAAAGTCTCCTGATACCCTGGTTACAGCCAATAGAGGCGATACTAAGTAAAAAAGTGGTGCTTTTCAGATGAAGCTCAACGATTTGCTCTTTTCTGTACACGTAGGAGCCCCAAAATGGGTAACACCTAATAAGGGCTAGAGAAAACTAAGTATTTAAGGAATGAACCACCGAAAAGTAACTCTTTTAGCTTGTGTGTACGGAATGTACAGAACTCACAAAAATAAATTAAAACCTACTATTTATACTGTTGACTGATGGCACTTGGTGGAATTTATTGTATTAGTTTTTAAGAATTAGAACATCAAAAACCTTTGAGAATGCTGTAAGGCGAAACCGGTCAGGTGTAATAAAATAATTACTGTGGAAAAAGTACAAATGTTCTCAATACGTGTAACCTATACATATTTATCTAAAGTTATTAAAATTGTTATGCATCCGTATAATATATCTAAGTACCTACATCTACAGCGCTAAAGAGATTAAGGATGATCTAACGACACCGCACATTAAAATTCACGAGACACCTGGGAATCCACGGGTAAGCGGGGCATTCCAAATGACTATGTATACTATAATGTACTACATACAAGCATAAAATTTAATAGGCACTTGCCTACGTAACCTCTCAAACAATGTTCCAAATTATGTCAATGTTTTTAAAGATCTTCAACATTTGCTCAAGTTTATGGACAGTCTTTTCGTAATTGAGTTAATTTTACAGCATTAAGTATGCTAACTATACAAATCGAATTCATAGGGAAAAATCTTCTCGGGCGGGACTCTCTTATCCGTCTAAGAAGGGAAATTTGAATCACATCTGGCGTGTCTCAGTAGCCGAATTGGTCAAGGCATTCCCCCTGTAAGGGAAAGATCGCGGGTTCGAGTGCCACCCGAGAAGATTCTTTTTCCCTATGTATTCGAGTCTTTTCCCTATGTATTCGAGTCTTTTCGTAGTCTAATCTAAATGTGCACTAGGTATTTATGTAGGTTCTGTCCATGGTTTAGAATAATTTACTTATTTACATTAGTAATAAATGATTTTAAAAAAATTGAACCGACTTCAAAACCAAATAGGAAAAAAATTTTTAAAATAACAGAATTTAGAGAGAGAATTTAGAGATTTTCGCTCTGTTAGAAGTCGGTGCATTTTCCCTTTTTAGTGGGTCAAGGTCTGCGTTCGTAATCCAAGTTTAATTCAGTCCAACATGCCATTATAACCACAGTTTTCATCTTTTGGGAGCATTATACTCCCAATAAGTTAATACTGGAACTTTTATAATATGAAAGACGGCGAGTTGAACAGGTTCGTTATTTCGCAGATGGGGCTGCAGTTAGAATTTTACCAACGATCAAATTGTTGAATGATAACAACTCTAAGATGACAGCTCAACTATTTTACTGAGGGTCTTGTCAACGGTGCAATGCGGATTGTGTGTACGTTTAGGTGGTCTGCTCTGCGTTGCGATCGGTCAGAATCCGACGAGTTACCTGATGCAGTTTTTATTAAATTCGACGATGATACTATTGGAACTAGATTGAAAGGCAGTGACAGCTTAGTTGCAATTGTAACAAAAGGCTATGGGGATGTGGAAAGAAGAATCCGTTAATCTTGAGCTGTGCTGTAACGGTTCATAAGCTTCAGGGCACCACATTAAATAAATCGGTAATTGAATTAGAAAATATTTTTTTAGCTAAAGGTCAAGTGTATGTTGCTTTAAGTGGACAAGACAAGTGGAGCCACCTGTCACGCCAGTAGAAGCAGGCCACGGCAGCAGCGCGCGTAGGCACGCCTCCCCATTCCGGGGGCGAGCCCCCTGCCGGGGAGTGCCAGACCGTAAGGGATGGCCCTGGGCCAGCCGGGGTGCAAGGGATATGTCGAAGACAACCTCACCTCCGGCTTAGCACTACGACCCTCAGTCGGCGTACGGTTTTAGTCGGTTCGAGTCCGACATAAACCGTTCCCTTTCGGCTCCGGCGGGGGAATCCGAGGGGATTTCCGCACAATAAAAAAGACCACCTCAGGAGTAGATATACCCTTATATAAACATCTCATTATTATTATTAATTGAGGAGTTGTCTCAGTTTCACTCTGAAATTTCATGATTATCTCAGGAGTAGCACCAACCCTTACGAGTATCACGTTAGCCCTACATACTACTACCTAGTTTCCATCGATCAATTGCAGTACTGTCCCCTAACTCCTAACTGTTAAGGAGTTCTATAGCTTCACTATCAACACAGGAGCATCAGAAGTTGATTCAAGCATATCTCACAAGCAACACGTTAGCCCTATTTAGTAGTATACTAAACATTTATCATCCACCAATGGCAGTACTGTCTCCCAACTCCTAACCGTTAAGGAGTTCAGTAGCTTCATCATCAGCACAGCAGCATCAGATGTTGACACCCTGAAGCATATACCTAAGTATGCCATTATTACGTAACAAAAGCACCATACGCAAACGTTAAGGAGTTCTGTAGCTTCACTATCAACACAGCAGTTGATACGGGGCCCTACGGGGTCAAGGATGAAGAAAACGATTGGTACGAGATCCACAACTTTATTCCGTAGGTCCTGCTTTACAATAAAAAACTACTCTAAGTTAAAGTCGAGTGTCGGTTCGGGTATAGGTACACGTCACTATAAACGGAAGGCTGAGTAATGTACTCAACTTGGGGTTCCGGGCTGGCCCCGTGCGAGTGTGACGTTGTCTTCCCCTCAAGGTCACCAGGCTTCGCAGCTGCTAGCTCGGTCCGCCGGAGTCGTCGCCAAAGCCGTCTTCAAGACGGTACGGAGAGGGCAGGCAACCGCAGTTACCAAGTTCTGGGGAGACAACCACACGATTAGGCACTGGTGCGTGAACCCAATGCAACAGCGCCGGGCCCCAACGTATAATTTTCTACATGGGCCCTAAGGTCGTCGGCGCTGTACAATGGTAGGTACCTACACATAACACATAAATTACACAATAAAACAAAGAAACAAAACTGGATTGTTCTGGAATTAATAATCGTAAGTATTTATCGTAAGTACGTCTGTAATCCCGTTAACCACGGTTCAATCAACCATAAACAAATGATTCAGTAATAATTAAGTTCTAATACTAATATATGCTGAACCGTGGATTTAAAACGAGATTAAAATTCGACAATTTAACATATTCTCAAAATGTGGGTATCCGTAGAAAATTATGGCGAGATATCCACCGTGTTGATTTTTCTCTTAGAATACGAACAATCAACCATTACAACTAATTGAATAGTTCTTAAGCAATTACTATATTCGGCTGTCTGTCGACATGTATACTCGCGACATATATTATGGACACACTTCATACAATAACTTTCTTACAACATTTTAACGATTTCGATGTTAATCACAATTTACTTTAAATTTAATTTAATTACATTTACACAAAGGATAAACTACAACTAGGTAACTACCGAACTCACGACCGCATGTAGGCAGGTACTAACAAATGAGCTAGCATCACGCTTAGCTCCTAGGGGCTAAGCAGGAATGTCACACGCGAATGACGATGTTATTTTACTTTATTATTTACGTGACTATCGTTTAATACTCGCGCACTGTTTATTAAGGACACTAGACTTACCCCATATATTGGGAACAGCTTATACTTAACACTACACTTCGTATATTAGACTAGTTCGTATAGACACTTAGAATAGTAACTAGTAGAATCTAGATAACTATTTATCTAGGCTTTAGGATTACGACTGCACGTTCCGCTGCGAAGTCTCGCGATCGAATGAGGTCTGCTGTCTACCTTGGCGCGAGCGCGGGGCGCGTTTTTTTTTTGTTGTGTGTTAGTGTTGAGCCCTCAGCTGTTTCTCCGATTGACGGAATGCGCTGATTGGTTATCAATTCGTGTGACTCATTTTATATGTGCGTTAGAACGATGCATTACCTTAAAAGGTAATGCCCGCGTTCATTTCCCAGTGAGGGGACACGCGCCGCAATCGCGAGATACCGGTATTTACCGTTTATTACCGCTATGTTCAAATGTTTTCATTTTTTAGTACCGGAACCAGTGTTCACGTAACACAGTATCAGAAGTTGATTCAAGCATATCTCACAAGCAACACGTTAGCCCTACATACTACTAAATGGCAGTACTGTCTCCCAACTCCTAACCGTTAAGGAGTTCAGTAGCTTCATCATCAGCACAGCAGCATCAGATGTTGACACCCTGAAGCACATACCTGAGTAAGACATGATTACGTAACAAAAGTACCATACGACCATACAATGTTCGATTGTTGCCTTCGATTTCCCCTGGATCCCATCATCAGATGCTGACCTGGTGAAAATGGGACCACCTCAGAAGTGAATCCTATCCAACAAAAAAATATGAAATCCGTATATAATTGGCGGAGATATCGGTGAACATACATAAAAAAAAAATAAAAAATATTATGTATACAGACGAATTGAGAACCTCCTCCTTTTTCGAAGTCGGTTAAAAAGACATAATCGCTAAGCTTGACTTAATCACATTATTTGACGAAAAAATACTGAATTCTCTCTTATTTGGTAGTCATATAATATAAATCCTGAAAATTTAAAGTGTTCAGGGCCAGTTTGACAAAACGCGAGTAAAGTAAATTCCTAGAATAAAACAGCCAATATGTCGGTAATATATTGCCTGTTTACTCTAGGAATAAACTTTACCTACTCGTATTTGGTCGAATGTAACTATAGTTATTATTATTCCTAGATTTAATCTACATAATATATGGCGCCGTTTATATTGGTAAATTTCCCTTAGTGATAGCGTCAATAAAACATTAATGACGTCGGTGCGCTAAGGGATGCAGCGTTTATCTTATAGCCTGAGCAACGGCAGCTGGCGTGGTCTCAAGTGTGCAGTAATGTGCGGATTCAATTGTAGTTTTGTGCATCGCGCACAGGCATAACATTATATTCAAGCTGTGAACATTACCACTGTGTATATACTCCGTTTGGGTGTAGAAAACCAAGGTGTTAATTTTCATTTTGTTAATAATTCTGGTACTTAAAGTGCCCTGGCCCTTTTAATAATTCAACACTCTTATAAAATGACAGAAATATAATAGTGGAACCAAAGATTTAAAAAAAACAAAGATACTTCCCTATTAATATTATAAATGCGAAAGTAACTCTGTCTGTCTGTATGTTAAGCTTTCACGCCTAAACCACTGAACGGATTTTGATGAAATTTGGTATAGTGGGAGTTAGACTTGACATAGCCGGACTATGTTTGGTCGCGATAACCGACCATCATGCGGGTGGAGCCGCGGGCAAAAGCTAGTGCTGATATAACACGTTTCAGAATTTACGTACAGACATACATATACTTATGCTTGTTAATCCTCGAGGGGGTAGGCAGATGTGTAATAACACTCATATTTCACCAACTATGATTTTTGGTCCCTATTAATAGGAAGTGAGCCAATTGCCGTAGAGTGTGCACTTAGTCATTGGTTGTATGCTCACTGTCGGATGGAGGACAGCCCTACCCCTTGGTCAACTTCAACGACAGCCATAGGAAGGTATGGCGTGGCCCTATACTACTCCACCGAGTACCAACAGGGAGCCAACGTTTTAAAGTGTATTGCTTTCAGTACAATACATAGATATATAGCATGTTTTGAATAAGCCATTTGTACATTTTCACATTATTTAATTAATTGACCTTAACGGTTTCACCGCTCGGCATTCTTTACCGTTTTAATTGATATTTTTATACAACAATCACACCTTTTTCCCCGGAGGGTTAGGATGAGATGACTTAATACCCTCATTTCACTTGTCATTTTATTCGGTACAAATTAGGGGTGAGCCTATTGCCATATTCCGGGTACTATTGTTAACTCGAGTCATGCATTTGAGGTTAAGTCTGAGCTGTATATATCTATCTGATGTTAAACAGCCCCATCCCTTAATCACCTTCTACGACACCACTTGGAAAGAGATTCAGGCCCAAATTCAATTCTTTCAGGAACAACGCGGCTGCATTTTTATATAGCACGAGAAATAAAACGGATCAGCCATATTAAAATCATAACAATTCAATTATCTGGCAACCCTTAGATTTCAAAACTTGCAGATACGAAGTTTACTGTACTTAAAAATGCTCAAACCGCTATTACCGCTGCCGTCAAGGTATCTTCGTAAGAAAATATGAATAACAATTTATTTGTCCAAAACAATTCTGAAAGATATTTCCTTTATGATCTTACCTTGATATTAATTTGGCGTATATTGTTAAACTTCGAGTATTCCCTTGTGAACTTTGTATTCAAAATTAAAAAATATATGAGGCCTTGCCACATTTTACCACAAAACATGACATCGAGGAAGTTTAAGATGAATTATTATGGTGAGGAGATATCGAAGTTGAGGAAAATTTGAGAACAATGTTCGGGGCGAGGAATTCAATTTGCATAGAATTATTGATGATATTTTAATGTCAATCACATTGCGTGAATAACATGTTTTGAAGCGGTTAATAGAATGTTAGTGACAATGGATTATATGAAGTATATAAAGTACTAGTTTTTGCCCGTGGCTCTGCCCGCGTGGATGTCGGTTATCGTGACCAAACATAACCTAAGTCCTTTCTCAAAGTCTAATCTATGTACATCTATACCAAATTTCGGCCAAATCGGTTCAGTGGTTGAGACGTGAAAGCGTAACAGACAGAGTTACTTTCGCATTTATAATATTAAGTATGGATTTAGTTACAACATGATATCAGCAGGCTTTCGTTAGTTACTAGCTACATAATTTCCTTCTGAGGAGATAAATACTAATCATTTGTAAATTTTCTTCGCAACAAAGCCGAAAGGCCTTGTAGCTTTTTCTCAGTAATAAAATATTACTAAGTATTAGAATTCTTATTAAAACAGTAACTTTCACGAAAACGTTGCCAATTTCGTGAAACTTATTTTTTGACAAGAAAGACAATTTAATCTCCTTAAAACATATTAATCAAATGTTAAATAGTTCATTTAACAAGGCGCTTAAATATAACTTTTATAAAACTCAACGAAGCAATCCAATCATATCAGTCATTTAAGTAAATTTATTTTTCAAATTAAGAAACAAATATTTAAATTAGTTTAATTAACAAACTTTTAGAAATTTTAAAGTTTCTCTCATTTTGAGTTTTTATTACGACTGAGTTATATAGCTAGGTACATATGTATTATAAGCTTTTAGCTCTTGATGAATTAAGATGATGGTAATTAGACTTTCTGAACTCAAATGAAATGTTTGGTGACGAATTTTAAAATTTAAATGTGCTTTTAAAGTGGTCGTTAATTTCTTTTAACTTAATAAAATGTCAAGTATTGGACAAGGCTCTGATAGGTACAAGCCCAACCCCACTTTAACCTCCTTAACTTTTAAACGCCTCAACCGATTTTCATCAATCATGTCTAAGAACACTCGCACATAAGTCACCTTTGATACAAAAAAAGCAATAAATTGAAATCGCTTCATACGTTCGGGAGCTATGGTGCCACAGATAGACAGACAGACACGTCAAACTTATAACATCCCTCTCTTTGCACCGGGGGTTAAAAACATCAAACAGTACAAAATAATATTATGCAAATAGATTAACTTCTCCTCATAAAATCTGTAGCATAGTACCTTTTTTATACCTTTTTTTATTTCGTGCAGAAATCCCCTTGGATACCTCCCCTGCCGGAGCCGAAAGGGGACTCGAACCGACTAAAACTGCACGCCGACTGTGGGTCGTGGTGCTAAGCCGGAGGTGAGGTTGTCTTCGACATATCCCTCGCACCCCGGCTGACCCAGTCCCATCCCTTACGGTCTGGTCTTCCTCGAGAGGTGTCCGTGTCCCTGACTCGCCATCGCCGTGGCACCTTTTTATACCACTTAGGTGGCAGACAAGCACACGGTGCACCTGCTGGAAAGTGGTTAACATAGGCTACAGACGTCACACTCGCGCTGCTGACCCTGTAAGAACCTACCTAATCTTGTCCTCTCAAGGTGTCTGAACCATCGAAGCATTTTCTATTCCTATCTTGATCACTACGCCTTAAAACATGTAATAAATAATATTCTACATAGTAAAAATAAGAAGTAATCATATCTGAGTCGATAAATGCGGTTTTTCATTTTCATTTTTAACTCAAGCGTGGCTTGGGATCGTGGTAGGTGCCGCGTCATCGAACTTCGTATTCTTAGCTTCCATCAAGCGAAATCTTTCGGTTTAGTGAGATTGAAGCACAATCTATGGGGTTTTATGTGATATTTACAAGATATGCTAGTAATATTTTCTTTATATCATTATTTAGTCGAGTCCATAAACAAGCGTATTACATCAATGGTAGTATTGTAAGCAACAAATATATTGTATTGCATACCCCAAATTGAAATTATATATACGTTCACTGTAACTTATTACTTCAAGGAACCGGTTCTGTAGACCCACGTCTTCCAAATGCATGATTTTATATCCATTACAAATAAAAACAGTTGTTAGGTAGGTTCTTCCTCTACAAGAGCGAAGAAAAGCTGCAGATCTTTCTCGTTTATTTAATATCGCAAACGGATCGACTGACGTGGCCGAGTTGGTGGGCCAGATAGGCCTTCGAGCCCCATCCGCATTCCTGAGAAGGTATAGCCCGCTGCACGTCCCTATCTGTCATAACAACTATAGGCAGAATACGTATATGATCAGAGCATGTCATATGTACAACGCGGTGTGCCGGAGTATCGATATTGATTTATTTAATATGAGTGTTACTAAGTTAAAGAGGACCTTATGTCACGATTACTTTAGTCTCTAACAGTGTATTTATTGTAATGTGAATAATGTAACTAATGATTTATTTTCTCTTTTCATCAACAATGTCGTGTACCTACCATAGATTATTTTAACCTTGCTATGTGTGAAAACTTGTAATTGGCCATTACATGAGCTATCACTTATATCTATTCACATAATAGCTGTATGTTTTCTGAACTGTAAAATAAAATAAAATAAAATAAGTAAGTTTTCTTCATCTTAGTGTTAATCTCAGTCGAAGCTTTCAATTCGGATTCTGGGGTCCGCTTTACCAGTCTAACTGGTACTGGATTTAGGTAAACATCCATATTAGGTAGGTAAATATTCTGTATAATCTGTCAAAATAAAAACTACTTATATTTATAGTTTGATTCGTTTTCAATTACATTATTTTATTTAGCCTTTTAAAAACCTAATTTAACTTAATCGCACTCCAGATTAGACTTAATACCGTGAGGTGATATTGAACCGTGTTAAACGTTGTATTATGTAAATTTGTATAACAGGTATTGTCCATTTGTGAATTGAGGCAAATTACTAACAACGTTCGGGATGTACGCAAGCAACCGAAGGACGGGGAGAAAGCAGTCCACCAGAAGTAATAATATCTATTTGATAGAACCCATCCGTTATGTGAACCCAAACCTTATCTGTGTTTTGTTCCCCTCGTATATCATCACACTGTCACGGAAAGGAGCTGACTAGTGGAGTAAAAACTATGAGAGAAATAATTTATGCACGTTTTGAAGTTCATGTGGTTGGTGTGCACTTTACGCTTGGATTGAGAGACGATTTATTATTAACACTTTGCCTGATTTTCAGTGATTCAGTCAGATAATGCGTATAAAAGAGTAACTGCACTGAAATATCGGATACTCAAATAAAATAAAATAAAAACATGGTAAATATCCCGGCGAGTGTTTTACTATTGACTGAAAATAATGTAAATAATATAAATAACAAATAATAAACCGCCACAGAATCCGTTCAAAATAGTTTTATTTTAACGTGTAGGAGGAGCTCACTGACAAAACGCACTTCCAAAAGGTTTTATATGTGAAGTCAACCAATAAAATACCAAATACTTCTTATAAATAAAAACAGCATCACGATAGGTAACAGTGTTGAGGCGATATTCTGTTTCGAGACGAGTTACAATCACAGTCGTAACGTGAGAAGTCGGCAGATTTCAATTGGTTTACAAAGAGGATAGGAGTGGCGTAAAACTAAACCAACTTAAACGTGTCGGCTAATATAAACGCGTGTTCACGTCACGGTTGGTAAATTCGAATAAGGGGGTTGTCCTTTTCGCGAAGTGTAAAATAACTCAGTCGGGTATGTTGCTGAGGAAAACGCAGGAAAGTTTATAACCTTGTTTTTGTTGTAGTGTTGAACAAATATACCACGACAAGCTATGAATATAAAAAAGAAAATAGAGAACAGAATTAGGTGTGTATTGGTAAGTGTATTTTTTGTAAAAACTACTTTAGTAACTAAATTTAAATCGTTCAATAATTTGGATTTTTATTTCCAGGTTTTTTTTCTTACAGGCTGATCCTTATTGCCATGCAGGTTTTGGCTGTAAACGTAGAAGCAATAATCTTGAGTCGTTTATCTAGAGACGTTCAGAAGTATTACTTTTTGAGCTACATGAAATAATTTATTTGATAACTCCATCTAACAATCTATAATTATATACCTACTGTTATAAATGCTAGGTATATCTACTTTTTGTAAAAAGATCAACATTTCAATTCTGCCCTTTGAATGTATAGATAATTATTGTGATCACACACATCAGAAATATACATCTAATTCGTATCCATTTATATACATACAATTATTCAGTAATGCCTTAATGGAACAACGTTATAACCGTAACGAAAGAAAGACGTACTAAAAAGCAATTATACGATGCCCTTAAAACCTGACTGTCACGAAAATAAAAAACTGGTGAGGTGTGAGTTGGACTGGTGCACTGAGGGTTCCGTCTAAATGTGACTGTTAGAAGAAAGTTGAAAGGGTAGGTATATAAAATATTGCAAGAGTGTTCTGAAACGGAAATTACAATGAGCTGTCAGATGATTAAAGATCGCAGGTAAGACCTAGAGGGGAGACCACAATTTGGTAAAAGAATACTGAGTCGCATCTAGTTAGATATACTGATGTCTTCAGTTGGGATTTGTTCCACATTGGCCCCATTAGTTCGTCCTACATTCCAAAGAATTCTTCTTTCGCCCCATATTAAATTTGATTTGGATGCTAAAGGCAAAAATAGGGTGAGGCAGCCTACTATTATTATTAATTGAAATACATAATATAACTTTTTGGGGTAACACTATAAACAAACACCATAAACCAGCTCTCCTAAGAGAGATGGTTTATGGTGTTCGGAAATTTATCTTTTCTTGTGAATTGAGTTTTTTTTTATGTAAAGGACACGTCAATTTGAGTTCAGTTTCTTACCAATTATTACGACTCTAGCTTAACGGGGAATGCCCTTTGCGATTATTATTAATAATTGAAAGTATTATTAATTGAAATTATTATTAATTGAAATTACCTATTATTAATTGAAATACATATAAAACTTTTTGGGGTAACACCATAAACGAACACCATAAACCAGCTCTCCTAAGAGAGCTGGTTTATGGTGTTCGGAAATTTCTCTTTTCTTGTGAATTGAGATTTTTTTTTTATATAAAGGACACGTCAATTTGACTTCAGTTTCTTACCAATTTTTACGACTCTAGCTTAACGGGGAATGCCCTATAGGTTTTTTCTTTGCGATTGTGCAAAATGCTGCTGCCTATAACGCTGTAATCTGTTGATGCAGCTACGCTAATTTAATAACTTTATCTTTTACAGCTTTGAGACTCAATACTTAAGTATTTTATATTTATACCTCTATAAGTATGTTTCCGACTAAAAAGTCTTGAAAGACAGACGGGTAACGAAGTGATTCTTTAAGAGTTGGGTTTAACTTTTGATTTAAAGAACCCTAATAACGAATTAAGTTGCCGAAATATAAATAACTGTCGATGCCTATCAGTTTTATGGCTAGTAATGTCATTGATATTATACTAATGAGATTGAATTCTAAAATGTCTGCGGCAGGTGACATTGTCATTATCGATAAAGAATAGTAAGAAACATAATCTGACATCTTGAAATGCAATTTGCTTGTAGCTTGACATTTAACAATCGAATTTTGAATTTCGAAAGAAACTAAAAAAGTCTGGTATTTGGCCCCACTTTCTACAATGAACATTTATAATAGGTATAATTAATTCAATTTAAACCGAAAATCACCTACCAAATAGTGCGTTAATACCTTTGCCTTCCATTTAAGGCGTAGGTATAATATAAACACTACCAAAAGCAAAAGGTAATCAGTTTGCTAAGATTTTTTCATTTAATATTTTACAAACCCTCTACCCGAGGCTGCCCAGCGTCCGGTAATGTGACGGAGACTCCCTAGTTGACAATAACAATAAGCCGTAACGCCTATAGGGTCGGGCCTTTAATGACAATGGACTGACCCCGTATTTACTAAGAACTGCTGACCTCTGCTATCCAACTAATGAGAATACCGGTAATATTAACTTGTATTGCGTTATAGTTTTTGGGTATATGAGAATAGTATACGTATAATTATAATATAAGAAGCGGCCGGCAAATTTTCAAGTCTAATAATATTAATAAAAAAGGCAGTGAAGGAATAAGTGTGCAACAAATTTGTGTTAATCAAAAACTAAGCTTTAAATAACCGAAATAATTGGTCAAAATCCCAGAGGTTCACAATTAAAATAAAAAAGTGTCGTCGTCGTAATGATGGCTTAAGAACTCTCCATATATCTTTAAGCGTTTCTCGTCCCAATTCAGCTTCCTGAAGACAAACTCGTTAAGCTAGACTATTTCAGATTGCACTAAGTGCCATCAATCTCCAGTTGATTGATGGCACTTGGTGGAATCTACTACACATATTGAATAATACGTGATCAGGTTCAGAAATAAAATTAAACTCTGTGGAAGAGTACAAGTGTATTATTCAATATCATATAGCTAGTTTCATATATCTTGGACCTACATCGAAATAATTAAAAGGCGCTGGTGCGCGGACTGTTTTATAATAATCTATCCTTGGTGAATTTGAGCTCGCCTACCGCAGTAGCACCCGTTTTATCATATGACATGAAGTAGTCCACTTAGAACACCCAGCTGAATAGCACCTAGCCATGTCCACGAAGAGCACCTATCAAGATTTTTGGCAGATGCTATTCGTGGATACTAATTAAGCTAGAGCAAGGTATTAAAACATTCCGTCATCTACCCAAGTGCGACCGGCGTCGGTAGGCGTGATTATGTCGTGCGGTGTCCCACAGGGATCGGTCCTGGGGCCGCTCCTGTGGAACATCGGATACGACTGGGTGCTTCGCGGTGAGCTCGCGTTCGGTGCCACCGTCACGTGCTACGCGGACGATACGCTAGTGACGGTGAGTGGCGCTACACACCGCGAGGCGACCCAGAGGGCCACGACCGCTGTTGCTCAAGTCGTGGATCGGATCCGGCGGCTGGGTCTCGAGGTGGCTCTGCACAAATCCGAGGCCTTGTTCTTTCATGGTCCTCGGCGCAGGCCACCCCCGGGATCCAGCTTGACAGTAGGAGGTACTCCCATCGACATCAAGCCCCGGTTGAAATACCTGGGGCTCGTACTCGACGGTCGGTGGGACTTCGGAGAGCACTTCCGAAGTCTGCGCCCCAAACTGTTGGTGTCAGCTAACGCGCTGATGCGGCTGCTGCCCAACTTGAGGGGCCCAGAGGACTCCTGCAGGAGACTCTACGCGGGTGTCGTGCGGTCCATGGCCCTGTACGGGTGCCCCGTGTGGGCGGACGCCCTGCAGGCCAGGTTCGTGCAACTGCTGCATGCACCGCAGCAGACGATGGCCTGCAGGGCCATTAGGGGGTACCGCACGATATCCTTTGAAGCGGCGAGTCTCCTAGCCGGATCGCCACCGTGGATCCTGGAAGCGAGATCCCTTGCGGCACTGTATCGGTTCCGTAAGGAGGCGCGGGAGCGGGGATACGATCCCGAGCCCGAAGACATTCGGGCCGAGAGGTCCCGGCTCCACGGGATCGTGGTGGCGGAGTGGGAGCGACGACTTGAGCAACGACGCGCAGGGCATGCCGTCATAGAGGCGGTAAGGCCCATCATGGGGGAATGGCTCGAGAGGCCACATGGCAGCCTCTCGTATCGACTGACGCAGATTATCACCGGGCACGGGTGCTTCGGGAGATATCTGTGTCGGATCGAAAAGGAGCCAACGTCCGAGTGCCATCACTGCGACGCGAGCGAGGACACGGGGCTGCACACGCTCACCGAGTGTCCGGCATGGGCCGGACCGAGGCGGGAGCTAGTGTTGGCCCTGGGTGTGAGAGTTCTCACCCTCGCCACCCTGCTCACAGCAATGGTCCGCTGCGCGGACGCGTGGGCGGCCGGGGTCTCCTTCACCGAGCAGGTAATGGTCGTGAAGGAGACGGCGGAGCGGGAGAGGCGGCGCGAGCGAGAAAGACTCGCGGATCGCGCCGCCCGCGCGCGCAGGCAACTCGGGCGTCGGAGGGCACTGACTGACCTCCGTCCCCCATGAGCGCGGGCCTGGGGGTGACGGGTGGAGCCGCCTGTCACCCCAGCAGAAGCAGGCCACGGCGGCGGCGCGCTGAATAGTGCGCCTCCCCATTCCGGGGGCGAGTTGGGGACACCGTTGTCCCCCCTCCTGAGGAGGGCCAGACCGTAAGGGATGGCCCTGGGTCAGCCGGGGTGCGAGGGATATGTCTTTGACAACCTCACCTCCGGCCTAGCACCAAGACCCACAGTCGGCGTGCGGTTTTAGTCGGTTCGATTCCGACATAACCTCCCCTTCCGGTACCGGCAGGGGGGGTATCCGAGGGGATTTCCGCACGAAAAAAAAAAAAAAAAAAGGTATTAAAACATTTTCTCTGCCTACCCCAATGGGAAATGCTTTATGTGAATAATACTGTATCTATGTATGTTAAAATCTGTCATAATCAAGCCGTAAGTTCAGTAATTTATGGATAGGTGGGGGAGGGGGTGAAATGTGTCTGAAACCGGTGACCATGTAAAAAAATAGTAATGCTTCTGGCCTTAGAATAGAAGCAAGTGGTTGTGTTTACTTAATGAAAAAATTTAATACAAAAGCCCGTGATCTCTAGAACACATTGTTTGCTGGAACATTGTTCACTGTTTTTATCCTATTATAACATTCCTAGCGTCGTTGTTTATACTATTATTATTAAAGAACAATGCAAGACAAAGGCATAAAATATTTAATGACAACTATTATTACAATATTTAGTTTCTGAAAATATTAATTTGTTATACAAAACTCATTTTAGGTAAATGAATTTAAAGTGATATTGATGTAGCATATACATTTATATATCCTATTATTGTGATAGTTTTATGAACGAAAAATAATTAAATGATAAATTAAATTAAACATTCAAGTGAATGAAATAAAAAAATAAAAAATAAAATTTCCAATAAATAATTTAACGTTTTAAGACAGCTTCCCGTTGGCCCCACACTAGGCTAGCCTGTCCTGTGGGTACCGTGACGTTTGAATAGAATAGAATAGAATAGAAATCAAACTGTTTTATTGATTTAAATGGTATTATTACCGAAATATCAGAACAATCAGTCAACTGGAAGAGGGTAAAAAAACTAAATTAAAATTATTTTGAGTACTTTGTACGTCAACATTTTTCTGAAGCTGACTGTACGTACAATATATGAATATAATAATCAAGTGGCGAAACTACGTCTTTGTCACAAAATATATAAAATAGTTTTTTATTGTCTATCAAGACTTCGACAGTATCCATAAAATATGACGGACAGTTTTATTTATCCTTAAGGACATTGGGACCAAGTGGTCATAAAACTTTTAGTGTCTACTCTACAAACATCTGTGCAATCTAGATAAGCTATATATTTTAGTTTTATATTTTATCTAAAGACATTTCAGGGTTGACTTCGTACTGCGTAAAAAAGGTTAACTTTTGTTGGTCCATTATACCGAAGACTGAAAATGCTACATTTTGTGACCTAAACACATCAAATACTGATATTTATGATAGTTCGGTATTTTTTTTCGAATGGTTCGACGTTAACTTCTACGTGATATACCACGGATCCGCCGGAGCCAGAAGGGGAGGTTCAAATCAACTAAAACCGCACGCTGACTGAAGGTCGCGGTGCTAGGCCGGAGGCGAGGTTATTTTCGACATATCCCTCGCACCCTGGCTGACCCAGGGCCATCCCTTACAGTACATCCCTCCTCGTCTACGTGATATACTTGAGGCTGGAATGAAAAACTCTGCCTGTTATTCCATTGTGTAGATCGTTTTAAGCTGTTTTGTGCGACACTGGCACAGTAGTATCATGAATTTCGGCACCCGGCTGACGTTAGTTATGGTAACGTACAGGAACTTGCCATAAATAATAAACAAACGAGCCACCTCTGGTACCAGAGGTTAAAAGACACGAAACTAGTGAACTCAGAAATGTCCAGGTTTCTTAAATCGTAGGCACTAATCTAGATAGCAAAATTGAGAATAAATGAAATACTAAGCAAACAAAAACTGTTAATCTGCAAATGTGTTTCAGGAATCGCAATGTATATAGAGAGCATTTTATCCGCACAGCTTCAGCTACTACGTAGAGACTATTTGCAACTTTATAGTACCCTAAAGCGAATGTGAGTAATAGCAAGTGTATAAATTAGTTATTCGTCACCTATAAAACTGCGAAGTAAAGGTTCATTCGACGTATCGCGAAAATGTTAGTTCATTGTTGTTTATTACCATGTCTTGTTTGTTACATACTAAAAAGTGTATTACTTTCATCATAACAAATGTTAGAAATGCGGAGGCGAAGTGGTAACACAATAAAGTATTTGTAAATGTACTGGTACTTTGATATTAAGTCTGTAAGACTCTTCGTCTTGTATAATAATTTTTGTATGTACGAGTACTTCTACTATTTATAACTCAATCACGTTCAAACGGTTTATCTACTACAACAAAAACAACTATAGGTCATGCCAGATCGAATCAAAGTAAAGTTTACAGAAAATATCATAATTAAAGTAGTGAGTTTTGTGTAACAAAAATAATTGGTTCATGCGGGCGACACGTGACGCTGCAATCAGTTTTGCTACAGTGTGAAAAATGTTTACAACCCCTAATTACCCGGACCAATTTGGTGAACTCGGTCAACAACCTTTATTCCCAATCCATTTGGCATCATGCATGAGGTACAGGTAAGCAATAGCTAGTAGTCATTATTATAATAATCATGGTCACGTAGATCGTTTCCATCTCTGCACTTAAGATTTGGTTTGACTCATGTCTGAATTCATTTAAGTTTATAAATGCAGCAGCAGCAGCATCCAGGTGAAAAAATATCCATGAACATTTATCTATTTCAAAATACATTTTTTTAATCCCCGAGGACAAAACGTTTTGTTTACACTTATTTAACGTAGGTACATACTATTCACTAGCAGTACAATAAACTTGGTCTGTTCGCAATCAGCCAGTAACAATTACACGTGGAACAAAAGGTCCCACCAAAGCCCACTGCTGCATGCATCGTGTATATACGTAACTACAGCTAAGTTTTGGCTACAAAACATGATACAGCGCTTCATATTCAATAAAATGTATGAGCTTGCTTCAGTTGTAAGTATTCAGTCGACAAAGAAGATACGGTTGTAAAGTTCAATCAGTCAATCGATTAGCCTATTATTGCAGTCCACAATTGGACATAGAGTAAAGTTATATGTACTTATAGGTGCAACCGTATCTCTTCTTTTTTCTTTTTTTCCTTTAGACTTATCTGTGAAGGAACTGTTAATACTTCTATCAAGAAATCCCTTCCGTTCTTCAAAAAGAACTGGTTGACACTTGACTTAAGGTCCTTTGGCTCCTAGCTGGGGCAGAGGGCGTCCACAGTGAGTTTCCATCCCGTACGGTCTTGAGCTTCGCGTTTGACTTCACTCCAGGTTTTTCTGCTTGAACAATAACAACGGGAATTGTGTCCAAGGCCGGTGTAACCCGAAACGTCAGGCAAATCAAAGGCATGATCGCGTTAATTCCTGTCATTATTATTGTATATCTTGGAACGCGAGAGTTTATAAGTTAGAAAAATAAAAAGCATTTATCTAAGAGATATCTGCTGCGTGCGTCTACAGTTGTAGTATGCGGTCACCTTCGGAATCATACCTTCAGTCATAAGGATACCTACACTGGTAGATGATACAAAACATTTGCAGTTGTCATATCTACTAACCGCGAGTTATATCGATTGGTAGTGCGGTGTGTCGCCATATCTACAACTACCAACGACACTGCCTTATATGTAAATTTTTATACATATATATGACACTACTGAGCGGAGCAGCCCTTCTAGACAAGTGGCAACTCGCTGGCCGGCGTATTGTAGACGATGTATGGGATTTAATGTATATGACATTTGTTGACGACTGTCATTTACGTCAAGTCCCATACATTTGTCATTCCATCCTGCGATACGCCATCCTGCGATACGCCAGCCAGCGTATTACCACTAGTCCAGAGGGACAGGAGTAAAAGAAATCCTGACGGTATCTACTATTAGTAGAGCAGCCTGATAGTGCGGTGGGGCAGAAGCTATTTTTGAGTATAAATATAAGCATAATGATGGAATTACCCCAAAATATTTTACCACAAGGCAAGATGGATGCTATTAATCCGTAGCAGTCGGTAGGTATCTTTGTTTACGATTGGGGAGAGCTTGTCCAATTTTAAATTATTAATTTGTATAATGGCAACCTTGGCGAATATCGGGCAGTTGTTTCTGGCAGTTAATTTGGGGAGGGAGTTTGAGTCGAGGAGTAAAAGTGAGTATTAATCGCAATTAACGGACGTAATTTATTATCCGTCAAATATCTATTATAGAATGGAAATGTGAAGTGTCCAGACGCTGAAATAAACCTTCAACATTTCTAAAAAAAACATTAAAAATAAAAAACCCGACTGATAACTGAAAACATTGAAACAAGTTTGATGGCAGGCGGTACCTATTAATTTTCATCCGGTTTACTATTTGCAAATGGGTACCACCTGTTATCAAACTTGTTTCAATAAGTTATCAGTCGTGTTTTTTTATTTTTAATGATTTATTTTTTCTATACTTTTTAGTTATGAAATGTTTATATATTTTTGTAATGTCTTTTAATTTGATACCCAACTCGATAAGTTTGAATACAAATATTTTTTGACAACCTACAGTTCACCAAATAGCTATCACATTTTATGTACCCAGGAACACTTGGGCGACAAAAACCTTTAATTTGAGTCAGTAATAATTGAAATCCGTGAGAAGATATTATGAGATGATCAAAAATATTACAAACACACGTACAAGATAACATAACCCTTCTTGACAGTCGGGTAAAAAGTGGTTTCATTTCAATAAGTGACATTCGCGTAAACTTTAGAATATTATCATGTGTGTCCAGAAGAACTGTAAGGGAGAGGAGTCTTAGTTGTGACAAAAACAAGTTTGCTTTTTACACGACTACGGCGCAGCCAAAAGGAGGTATGTATGTATGTATGAATGTATGTTCATTTGTTCCCTCATAGGTCCTCAACTACTTATTAGAACTGGACAAATGAGGTATCATTACAAGCGGCTTTATCGTCCGATGGTTATAGTTATATGACGTTATATGGCGTCTCACTCAATCTTGTGTGGCGCCCTCTAGCGCCCTCATAAAATACTGTGTTAAGAAATAAATTTGTGATAAATATTCCGTGTTTGGTATGAAAGGGCATAATAAGCATATTTCAAATATGTATAAATTATTAGTTTTATCTTGCCCCAAAATAATAATAAATAAAAAAAAAGTTTTAAACTAAAACCCGACTACCGAAAATCACGCTCTAACACAGGACAGATTGTATAGACAATATGTCAAATTATCACTCTGTCTATATAGATACTGTCCTCAGATAAATCGCGATTCAGGCTTAGTGTCATTCTAGAATACGGGCCTAAAAGTAACAAACAAGAAAATATCAAGGATAGCCGTGGTCGTATGCCACTTTTCCCTAGAATATATTGTTTTGTTAGAGTAAGTGGCATACGACCACGGCTATCCTTGATATTTTCTTGTTTTTTACTTTTAGAGCGTGATATTTTTTAATATTAAAAGGTTAAATAAAACAACCATAATCAAAAACTTGACCATAACTTACTAAAATCCGGAAACATATAATATTGAAAAGGTAGTAAAATTTACTCACTGTTTTCTTTTTGATTTCTCACAATAAACTCCGAGACTGAAGACCGACGGTCATGACACTTTCTGAGGTTGGGAGCACTGAAATGTGAACTCTCGCGTTCCAATGATATACATGTATTAATTATAACGGGAATTAACGCGATCATGGTATAGGTATATGCCTTTGATTTGTTTGACTTTTCGACCAGGTTACACCGGCCGTGGTCACAGGCTGACGGGCTCCGTAGTGCATGCCCGCCGTCTTCGAGTCCTATTACCTCACTAGTAGGTTCTTCATCTACCCGCACATTCTCGATATTTTGTTTTCGCCATGTACCGTCACATACCACACTCACAGTGTCCCTATGCTGTACGCTAACTGTCCGTTTTCTATCCGACTGCGCAGAAAAGCGAGGCTGTATGTTTTTTATCACTGGAGTCCATGTTGCAGATAACTTAAATCCATCTTCCCGATTGAAATTTTTATGCTTCTTGATTTCAATCGCTTCACGTACAGCTCTTGAGTAGAAGTGACGTTCGGTGGCGAGGACTTGCGTATGGTGGAATTCAATCCAGTGATTAGTACCTGCTTCTAGCAGGTGTTCTGCGATCGCGGATTTAGTAGTCTGGCGATTCTTTACAGCTGCGACGTGTTCCTTGACTCGTTCAGCAATAGTCCGCTTCGTTTTGCCTATATACGAACTACCGCAGCTGCTATCTATCTTTATAATCTATATTTACAATCATCAATTATAATGTATATCACTGAAATGTGTTGCGAATTCTGACTAGTTGCATTCTGATAATCTTAGTAAATGAAAATATATTGACGTTGTAACAACTAGTAGCTACTTGTGACAACGAGGACACCTCTTCCCCATTTGGAAAATTGCAGACATGAATTTTGACTGACCTGGGGTACCTTTTTATACGAAACCAGGGAAAAACTCTTTAGTGACTTTGTTAATCTAGTCACTATTTGGATCAATAATGTCTATTCGTTTGTATTACAATAAGTATGTCACCGTCTACGGCACAAAATTTGCAATCGGATTGAGTCGTGCAATACTTACCGACTCCCTTACTGCTTAGGGTCGTTTATCGTTTATCTATGAGTCGTTTAAGGAAATGGGATCACGATGCTGTAGCACGATAAGCTTACTTCAATCTACTCAACACATTTCCTACCTGTAATGTGGTACCTGCTTGTAAATATGTCCTTGTCAATTAATTACATCTATATGATGAAGATCATAACGGGTATCTTAAAAATGGAAAACTTGATCTACTTAATAAATTATCTTTCTTTATTATTTTACTCGCTTTTGCCCGCGGCTCCGCCCGCGTGGATGTCGGTTCGCGGCAATGTTTCGAATTTTACTCGCACCATCCTTGAACTTCAACTTTAAAAAAAGAATTGGCCAAATTGGCCCAGGCGTTGTTGAGTTATGTGCTTACCAACACATTTAGCGATTCATTTTTATATTATAGATTACTGCATTGAAACTTACAGTATCAGATCGATCTTGATGAACGAAGTGCTCAAAATGATCCTAATTCTTTAGCTTTCCTCCCTTCCTGTTGAAGGATTCTTCTGATATTTGGTACACACCTTTATTTCTTAGAATAATAGAATTGAAATCAATTAAACCATTAGATTTGCCCTTAATACCTTAGTTTTAAGATCATTTTGAGACTTTGTAATCAAAATATTTCTGTCTCTGAGTGTACAAGTTAATTCAACAAACCAGGTATTGCCTTTACATTGACTAGATACCTACTTCAGAAAACGCTACACCTTAGTAATCCATTGAAAACGGAACCAAACAATCTAATACTAAAAAACTATAACTGTAATAAAATTAACCGTATCGTATTCCTATAGCACACTCATAAATATTAAAAATACGTATCAATTACAAACTACCATAGCATCGTAATAAGCAGAAAAGTGCCGCTTAATTAGTTAATTGCGAAATTTCCTATAATAACTATTACTAAGCATGCGCATTTGGAGAATACATATACGTTATACAACTCAATTTGCTATAAGGAAAGCCTGAATACCGTACAAGTTGGAAATTTTATGACGCAAAATGAATTATTCCATTTTTTCCTCACCAAGCCTTATAAACATGGACAATGACCTTAGTAGCCGTTGGGTAATGGCGAATCCATAATTGTTGGTAATCAGTATCGGAAATTCCATGTGATTAAATACGAGACCTATTATTACTAGGTGCAAAACATAGCTGTTCTAGACTAAGCTTGCTTTTGTAGTTGAAACACTTAGGCCCGTCTTCTGGAACGAGATTTTAGTTCTGAATGTCGATTTATGCTAGGAGTGGGTTCACGTCTGTAGTGCAATGGCCAGGATTCGAACCTTACTTTTATCATTCATTGATTCCAATTTTCATTCTGTTTATTTTTTTCAATGCAAATAGAGTATGTATACGCATTTGGTTCAATTGTCAAAAACAGGAGAAAGTCGCTGACTTTCTATCCGGTTTCTGGGTGATTATATAAAAAAAAATAACTCTCTCCGCTCCGCTCCCGCATTAGCTTTCTAACCTAACCTATCCAAGTCGTTTTTTGACAATTGGAACAAATGCGTATTTGACCAAACGCGACGAAACAAACGGAGTTGCCAGAAGATTTTTTTTTCTAAACAAAAAATACTTAAGCATAAAATTGGCCCAGTGAAGTCCAAGCCTAAAAACATTTTATCTTCAACCTTCCAAACTCCCAAAAATGACGGAAATAAATTACTTAAAACCGGATTTAAACGAAAATCAAGTAGTAGAGTGGTCGTTAAGCCTTTGGCCTACTTTAACGACCCGTTTAAGTTATAGATATCTAGAGTGTCGGCCCCAGTTGTCATGATAATGTCGGAAACAGGAACATTAATTTAATAACCGACCTAATCATACCATTGCGAGCATGTCCATGTTCCATTAGCCGAACCCAAAAAATTACAATAGACCACCATCGCTCGCTGTAATGCCGTTGTAATGATATATTGCTTAAAGTACGAACTTAATTAAATCCTTTTCGAGAAATGTTTTAAGTTCGTGTGCTTTAACAAACTTACAAATAAATAAATCAATATTCCACAACATTCTACACAACGCTATCTAGACCCAAGTAGATTGTGTTATGGAATCTAGAATGCGAATAAACATACCTACTTAGATACTTTTTTTTGTAAAACACCCTGACCTATGTAAATAGACATATTCATAAATACAAATATTTGCACTGAGCGGCAAATACGTGGCAGTCACGTTCATTACCGCCAAGTCCCAGAGGCTGTCAAAGGAACTTTAGTATGTTCATTTTTACTATAAATTTGTATACATCACACTGGAGAAACAAGCATCGCCAAAGCTAAGTAAACTTATGCGGACCGTGTATCCTACGTCCACCTTTAGCTAATAAACGTATAAATCTTTTCTTGATGGTAAATAGTTTCTGATATACTAAAATTTCATAAATGAAATGCAAAGGATGCTGCTTAAACTGTAAAATCTCATACTTATTAATAGTTTCGTTTAGATAACAAATACTCATACTCACTCACAACTTTGCTCGTACTTCAATCTTGGTGTAATACCCGTCTGCACTAAGAAACGTGATGTCTTGACAAGGTATTATAAATTTGATCATAGTTAAGGAACGTCTGGTTTTGAAACTTCCCGGGTGAGGTATTGGCGTTGTAATTTGAGGTAAGAACTTTCTTGATATCCTGAAGAGAAATAAATTATATTTTGTTGCCCATACATCTATCAAAACAGCTTGTGATTAAGGCAATTGTTAGAATGATAGTTAAAAGGTAATTCTTGACTTTAGGAGTGTTGTTGTCTACCGAACATTTAATATACTTAATTAAACTACTGCAGTCTATACATCCTTTAAATAGTTGAATTATCATTCTGAAACTCAGCGAACATAGATCTGATGTGAAAGGAAGACTCAAAGAATCAAAGAATCTATTTCATTTATTGAGTTTAGGCACTTAAAGAGCACATATGAATGTCAAAATTGTACAATTAGTGTCAGAAATATCAAGATTATTTAAAATAAATCATTTGAAAATGATTCTTTTGCTGGTTTGAGAAGATGAGAGAATACCAGCAAGAAATTCAGTGAAAGAAAAAGATACTTCAATTACATCTGCGTACATTAATTAATATATCCGTCCGAACAAATGATCCTAATTAGTAAGAAGATTCAACAGAGGAACGTTGAAATGTATAGCGATAAAAATCGCAACTAAATAAATATTATTTTGTTTTGTTAAGTAAGAAAGTCTGTGTCAGTGATCTCGTAGAAGTAGCGGTTAATTTGGTAATTGAATATAAGACAGTAAAGTTGATCAAAAGAGCCTTCCTTTGTTTGGAAAGAACAATAAACCGACCCAATTAGAATTTAAGTATTCTTAACAAAAGTAACTTCGCAGCTTCAGTCAGCTTAAACCAGAATGACTTTTAAATTATTTAGTCGCCGTTTGGTACGCATACATGCCTATCCTGCCCGCCTCAAAGAAGATTAACTATTCATTACATAGGTTATGTATGTGAGGAAGTATTTCGCTTTAGGAATTTTATATAGATAGCTGAACTTTACAATGCACATACTTAGTTAATAATTTCAGAACGTATCATTTATTTAAATATTCTTTCGAAGTTAATGAGCCATAAGACTGGTAATTGTCCATTAGGGTCTGAACATATAGGTCAATACAAATGTCAGGAGATATAATCAATTTCATATTGCCTGTCACTTTTAATGTTGCGGCGGGAAATGAGGTGTAACGTTACGAAGTAACAGGAAGAGCCGGAAATCTATTAAAAGAAAATGTTGCGACATTTTGCTCGTTCAATAATTATTGTAAACATACTCGTACATATAGAACCTACCTGTTCATTTATAGTATAGTACATATATATGAACGAAATGAGATACAGTGTTACTGTTTATCTTCATTTATTCAGTAAAATAGCAGGATCGGTCTTAAAAGGAATGGAAATATTACTTAACTAGATTTTGCCTCCGATTTCATCCGTGTTAAGTTCCGAATAGAAAGGTTTAGACACACTGCTCCCGCGACGCAGATAAAGTTCCTTAAAATTTCTGTGAACCTGGTACTTCATGCAAATGTATCAGTCGCAGAAATACTGATTCCGTGACCGCGACCCACAGCAACCTATACGGTTTACGGTTCTACTCAACCTATTACAATCAAACAAACGTAAGATTTTAAGTCTGATCAAGGCCTTTCTAATAAAAATAACCGCATCAAAATCCGTTCAGTAGTTTAAGCCAATTTACAATTATATAATCATCATCATCATCATCTACATTTAGACGTTATCCTGACAGCATCCGAGGTCTAGATACCCTCAGAGCTCAGGGTCCGCCTTCCTATAATATAATACTGCTAGAGATAGTAGTAGCCTCCAGGCCCCAGGTAAGTACATGCATTTTTTTAATATTGATGTTAACATTGCTCAAATGATTACATTTGAATTTCGATGGACACACAGTCGCGTGTTAAGAACCGTTTATGCTTAATTTTTGCTAATATCATGTTTTACTGACTTGGGTGTGTGGGTCCCACGCTATACCACAACCTATGCAACCCCTAAATTAATTAATAAATACTCTATGACATTCCAAACCTATCTAGCCCCAAAAGTAAGCATAGGTTAACTGGTTTATCATATGTATTGTATGATATGTAACATATTCGTACTTCAATATTCCAATAACTATGCACATACATAAAACACCCATACCAGTGTATACAATCAAAAATAAAAAAAATACAAAACAAATTCATGTATACAAGTTACTTCTTACCTATGCCATTGCATACAAATATTTGGATTGAACGGGAATCGAACCCGAGGTCTCGGATTTAGCGGTGCGCCACAGGGGTCGTCAGTGACAATTCCACAGAATTATTAAACTAAACTTCCATTTTGTTGACACACATAACTTCATAAACTCTGTGACGTCATTAAACAGTCGTGAAGCAAAAGACAAACAGTGTTTTCACGTGAACAAGTGAGGGTAGAACAAAAGATCCATAGAATTGTCGCGTCAGAGGAAGAAGCTTTTATACAATATACGAGTACATAGACATACAATACAAAAGAGCTATGAAACTGACTGCTTTAGGCTCTGAATATTATGGAAATTTCTTACCGAATTCAATCCATACTAATATTATAAATGCGAAAGTAGCTTTGTCTGTCTGTCTGTATGTTACACTTTCACGCCTAAACCACTGAACCGATTTGGATGAAATTTGGTATAAGGGTAAATTAGACCTTGAGAAAGGACATAGGCTTTGTTTCATCGCGATAACCGACATCCACGCGGGCGGAGCCGCGGGCAAAAGCTAGTTAAAAATAAACCAATGGTAGTTTTATTACATTAGTTTTTTTATTTTTTTATTTTCTTCCGCATCCTAGCGTTAATCCCAGTCGCATCCGAAAACTTCAACTTGGAGTCTGAGTCCACTTTACCATTCTAGCTGCAGATTTGGCTTATCTTAAATATTTTTCCTAAACCGACCATGCCATCTGACCTCCATAACTCTATGACAAGAACAAATCATTGTAGTTAGATAAGTTGTTGGACTTTTTAGGGCTCCAACTACACGTAACGATATCGTATAGCAATCGAGACCAATGGCTTAACGTGCACTCCGAGACATAAACAGACTGTCGGTCTAAGTTATATTGCCAAATTTATCGTTAACCCGACATTAATTCATCGAGCTTATAAACTATGCTACACCAATCAGAAGAGGTTATTTATTTACATAAGAAATCCTTAAAGCTAGGCTAGCTACAATATAGTTACAAATTCTGCCGTGTGGCGCTTGAGTCGCGGGTATATAAATGACACACGTAAAAGGCGGCGCCTTCTGCGGGTGTGTCGCATTGATGGAAATTGTTCGCCACGTGCAGACGTGTTTGCAGGGTCCCGCGCGCTGCTGTTGTACGTATTATGTCCCTACAAGACCAATACAAATACCCATATTCATGCATACAAATATTTGCATTGAGCGGGGATTGAACCCACGCCTCCTGCGTAGATTGTGTTCACTACTGCTACGCCGCTGTTCTTAGAAATTTAATTAGCGAATTATTGTTAAACTTTGATAGTTAAATATCCTTGGCGAGTGTTTAACTATCAATGTGAATGACCATGTCAATCTCAAATCATGCATATTGCTATACTTTACTATAACTAGTTTTTTGACATAAGTTTATAAGTATACTTGAAATTGAAATTGGAATACTGGGATTTGAGTCTTTGGCAGTCCATTTCTAGAAAGAATACTTTGGAATACTCCAACTAAACCAGTAATTTTATTACTACATCCCTTTTCAAGAATAAACACTTTAAAGTTATATTAATCTGGTATCCAATATATCTTCACAATAATTATATCAGCAATCGTCCTATTATAGACTAGTCTTCCACAGACGCGTAGTGCCGTTGACAGTTTGCAGCTGTCAGGATATTAATTGTCAATATTATCTATCTATAATTAATTTGTTAGTGCTTTGATCATAACTTGAAACTATGAAACAAAGATTCATGAATTAATTTAAGTATTTTATGTTCATTCTATACTGTAAACAAAATCAAGGTGTCAATAGAAAACATTTGTCATTTTTGTTGATCATTAACACCCGAATTGTTTAATGAGAGAAGATGAAGAATTATAAACATTATAAGTCTTCTTCTTCTTCGTGTCAGTGGCAACAATTTAAATATTTAGATGCACCCAGCCCAAAACTCGGCGACTTTGACCGCATCTTCCGTAGCTTCATTTAGGTCGGCAATCGTGCAGGTGTAGGGGCACAGTCGGCACGACAAGAGGTGGTCCATCGACTGTAGAAGTGCACAACAGTCACGGCCACCACCCCCTGCACCCAGGTAACCCCATTTTACCTGGTTCGCCCTACAGCAGCGTACCTGAGACATCAACCTATTTAAGGAGTTTCAGGTGGCCCATTTTGTTTCATGCCCGGGTAGTAAGCTCTCTATGTTTATAAGCGAATCGTTGACACGAAAAGAAGAAGAAGTTGTTGCTAACTACGATCGGCCATTTTCTTAAACTCCGATATTTTTCAAATTTAGGTTATTAAAAAAATTAATTACAATTTTTATACTTCTTAGGTGACAGACAAACTCACGGTTAACCTAATGGGATGCAATCACTCTATACGTAGGTACTATGTGAACGTATGAATATATTTCGCTAACTATGATATAGAGGATGAGCGTATTGCCGTCATATGGGGCACTTATCATTGGCTGTACGTTTACTGTCGTCTGGAGAACAGTCCTATCCCTTAGACGCCTTCTACAAGACTTCAGGGAAGAAATCAAGTGGGACTTTGCACCACCGGGAAATAACACACAAGTTAGAATTAGAGCGTATTCTCTTTTAAAAGGAAGGCAACGCTCTTGTAACTCCTCTGGTGTTACGGGTGTCCATGGGCAGTGGTGATAGCTCACCATCAGGTGATCCGCCTGCTCGTTTGCCTCACTATTCCATAAAAAAATTGACAACAATAGATCACTGAGTTCATAAATATAATCATAGATGTAAATAGAATAGGCAATTAAAACCGTAACCAGATTGTACATAATTCAACATGTTGACCTAATTGTGTTACATCTACCTAGCAATACATGCAATTGGTATGTGTTTACATGACTATTGAAACCATAATCAGCTGTGGTTAACGCAACGACGAGTGAGGTATTCATATTACGACCAAGTGATTAGGGATATTTGGGAATATACCTATTACTTGTTTTCGGATGAAGACTTTATCCGTCAGTTTGTATCAATTAAATGTTACTAATCCAATCCTGTCTTATTTTACTTCCTACTAATACTATAAATCCTACTAATACTATAAGTCCTACTAATACTATAAGTCCTATTAATACTATGAGTGATACTAATACTATAGGTCCTATTAATACTATAAGTGATACTAATACTATAAGTCCTACTAATACTATAAATCCTACAAATATTATAAGTCCCACTAATATCATAAGTCCAACTAATAGTATAAATTCTTTTAATACTATGAGTCCTACTAATACTATAAATCCTAATAGTACTATAAGTCCTACAATACTATGAGTCCTACTAATACTATGAGTCCTGCTAATACTATAAATCCTACTAATACTATAAGTCCTACTAATACTATTAGTCCTATTAATATTATAAGTCTTACTAATACTATAAGCCCTACTAATACTGTAAGTCTTACTAATACTATAAGCCCTACTAATATCATAATTATAAATATGAAAGTTTGTGCAGATGTTTGATTGTTTGTTATTCAATCTCGTTCTAAGGGCTGTACAAGTCTGGCTGGAATTTGCAACAGGGTTATAATACAATCTGGAATAAAACATAAGCTACGTTTTATCCCGGGAATAGAAAGAATATGCCATGAGTTACGGGTACGGGGTCAAAAATTTCGTGTAAATGTTGGGCGAATCGGGTAACAGCTAGTTAGGATATTTGAGAAGTGTTTATTATCAAATGTTGTTGGTTCTGTATGATTGTGAATAAAAAACCTTGAGCCATATAAATAATGTTTCCAGACTGACTTATTACTGCAAACGGTACTGCTATAATCATTGTAAGTTTCTAATTTTATGTTTAAAACATTTTAAGCAGAATTTTTCTAAATAATGAATTTATTTCTGATCTATCTAAAATTTGTCATCATTAACAACGCAATTATATATACGAAGCATTATAGTTAAATCAATTTTGGTTATATTTTTAGGATTTAGATACTACCAACCTCACCAGCTAGTGCAGTGCAGTTCACCTGCTAAACAAAGAACAAGGGCCTGGTGCAGGCTATCCTCTAGAGTTGGTAGGTCAGATGGCAGTCACTCCCCTAAAACATTAATTGGACAAACTGCAAACTTGGATGTAACTGGCCAATCGTTTTAAGGATAATGATGATTTCTGATTCTTAAATCTGTGACATATGGGTGTACTCGTAAGTAGAAAATATTGAAGCCGTTTTGGCCGTCACTCTAAATGGTAGACGAGATAAATAAAAATAAAAAAAGAATTTTACATTATCAAAACTGATGGCTGATAGATAACTTATTTGAACTTTTTACACTGTAAGCACATATACCTCTCTTGCAATGGCTAGCAGCTAATGCCGACCTTTACAGCATTTACCCTATTCCAACTAGTTTACTGGAGGATCGATCATTTTAGAGACCCGATGGTCTACGTTAAAAATCTATTTACATAGTTGATAAAATGAACATAACAAAACAAATCGAAATTTTATTTCACCTTTGAATAAAATTATCAAAATATGATTAGATTTATTTAGTCGACAGTAGGTACTTTGATTACTTTGAATGTGGGTGCTAGCACCTCTGCCTACCCCATTGGGGAATACAGGCGTGAGTTTATGTTATGTTTTTGTTATGTTATGATTACCAAAAAAGTATATTTTGAAGAGTTGATGGTTTGTTAAATTAAACGCAACATATGTATGTATCCATGTAATAATTAAACGCTCTTATATACTCTTTGGTCTATGAGTCTATGTCTGTCTATGATTTTCTCTCTGTCATATCGTCCAATAACGTACTACGCAGTGATCGCTATTTTCATTTATTACAAGTATAATCTCAAATCCTAAGGATAATCAACAAAGATTTCCATTTCGGTTCAATATTATAAAGACGTTAATTAGCAACTACTACCAATAAAAAATAAAGAAATGTTCTTCGTGTACCAAAACGGACAGAAAAAAGCTTTATTAGCAGATAGTACAAACTGCGATGTAATTATATTGTCAGCCTTCCTTTGACTAATTAGGAGAAGAAAAATCTCAAAAGTATCTGTCTCACTACCTGATTGTGGAATGTAACTTTTCTTTCTTTGAGAACTTGTTGCAAAGAAACTGCACCTTACTACAATGGAACGAAAAATTAAAAATATAGGCGAACATTTCTCAAACTTCAAAGTTATCTGTACCTTGATACATACTTATTCTGTCAATTACGGGCTCGCAAAAGTTACGTCTCATTTATAAAAAGTTCTTTGGATTAAAAAGCCACGAATAGTACCTGGAAGGTCATTATTTTACTTGAACTCAAAGATGTTCTGTTTTGTAAAGGCAATTATAACGAAATTCTCTAAACGTGTTACCTAATATTTTAGTAATAAACCACTAGATTGCAATGCGACCCAATCCAGAGAAAAGTTCGGCTAGAAACTCAATGGTCTTTTAAGGTCTATTTACAAACATATTTACACTTTCTAATTCCAACATCGCAGAGTTCATCGTTGATTTCGATTTTTTTTTTGTCTTTTTGTCCTTTCTGTTTTATCTTTAGTGATCTTATCTCTTTTTTTACATTTATTAGATTCCCAATTTTAAATTCTGGAATATAACCAAAACTTCAGAAAAATAGAAACAATTGCGATAAAAGCCTAAAAGTGATTTTATTTCAAGAAATACAAATTTTTAAAACTCACTAACAAAGGTTCGCACCATTTGTACTATCGAATTGCACAATCATTTGAAAACCTAGTCGCTTGTTATGCGTCCCTGAGATCGAGAACTGGAACAAAACTTTAGCTAACTCTATCTATGACAGAGAAAGATCGGGTCTCACTTTGGACTAGTATTACAAAATCATTTGTGCGTTAGTAATAAGACTCCTAAAATACATTTGTTATATCTTATGACTAAAGGCTACTTAGGTTTAAAAATCATATTAGTGAGATTGGTTTGGGACCGCCAAGTGGTCTTCCCAGAACGGCTGAGACGCTGCCGCTTGCGACAAATTCGATGAAAAAGAAAAATTATGGCAATTGATCTGGATTAAAGCTGTCATAGAAAGATAACTTCGCAATTTCAAAAAGTTCAATTATTTATCTGTATTGAAAAACGTTGATACTTTTTCGAGCCTACATACTTGAATATATACAAACATATTAGATGTAGCTACACATATTGAAGGAAAATTACGTAATTCAGGAGGTGATCATAAGAAATGTGTTTCCCAATTAGGTGGCGACTAGCGCCTTACACAGTTCATTCGGGTAATGCTCCTATTAAGATGAACTCGAGCAACTAACAGCACTATATAGGTGTAATGAGATTGTTTTTGGTAATTATACTGATTGGTTTTGGGCAAATGTGATGTAACTTCTTTTTGGAAGGTTCACACGTAACTTTTCGTTTTTTTTTCATCACACATCAGTTTAAACCTTAATAAAACATAGTAGCTTGAGCTAGACGAATTAAAATAGCTTAGTGGTAGCAAGACTAGCGAAAATTTATTATAAGAAATCCTGCAAAATTGAATAGGTAAATTACAAGAACTTCCTCATATTTTACCGTGGTATTGTAGGTGAAAAGAAAGAAAGGAAGAGCCGAAAGGCAAACCCTGATCAATCAGGATATTACGTCTTAACAAAGAGGATGATTTGGGTCCGAGTATGCTCCGAGGTATTATGCCTTTCTGGTATGGTGTGGTCATTGCACAGTTGTAAGCGAGAGTCTCCCGCGCACCACTGAATGTACTGCTGCAGGTTATATCAGTATTCGGGAATCTTGCTCTCTTTTATTAGTTTTCTACCTTTGTAAAGTTTCAGTGAAGTTCTAAGGCTGCAAGTGAATGTGCGCAACGCCCGCTTGAGCGTTAAAGCGCGTAGATATGCAGACAGCCTCTGTGGCGTGGCGGTAGTGAACACGACTGCTACGCAGGAGGCGTGGGTTCGATCCCCGCTCAGTGCAAATATTTGTATGCATGAATATGGGTATTTGCATTGGTCTGGGTGTTTCTATGTATAGTAGGGATGTATTTACAAAAAAAAAATTAAGTATGTTTATCCACATTCTAGATTCCATAACACAAGCTAGTTAAGCTATGCTTACCATGGGTCTAGATAGCGTTGTGTGGAATGTTGTGGAATATGATTAGTAGTTTCGTCATCTTCCGAATATTTTCTCAATTCAATTGGCGTTGAATTTCAGTCTAACTACGTGCCAGCCCAACGTCGACATTATCCGTAAAGCGACTGCCCTTTAAGCGCTTTAAACTACTGGCAAAATCGAAGTTCTACACATACACCAGACTGTCGAACTTTGAGCTCCGATGAGCCGTAATGAAAGCCACACATATTTGTATTGGAACTGGTAATTTATACACAGGTATAGTAGGTAGCTATTGCAGCTTATTGTAGGTTCAATCAAATCAATTGTTACCTGCAATAATAATATCTATGTACTAAAAATGTATTTGATTATTGAAGAACACATAATATTACCTACAAAATGATGCAGCCATAGGTATTTACTTAGGGTCTACATGGCCTTTTGAAGTACGACGTCCATACTCCATACTAATATTATAAATGCGAAAGTACCTCTGTCTGTCTGTATGCTACGCTTTCACGCATAAACCACGGATCGGATTTTGATGAAATTTGGTATAGGGGTAGATTAGACCATGAGAAAGGACATAGGCTATGTTTGGTCGCGATAACCGACATCCACGCGGGCGAAGCCGCGAGCAAAAGCTAGTAATAGAATATTTACTAATCAAAAGAATTTCAATAAAATCTCAAACAAGATACCATTCAGAACCTCCTTGTGCTTCACAATTATTTTCAAATAACAATCCAAACTAATAGTTCGAACTTCTGTAATCTCTATCTAAAGGCCTTAACAAAATCAGTTCCAACTGTAATGAAATTCGCATTTCGACACCGAGAACTGCGTAGAAGTGGCAAAACTTTTAGCACTGATATAAACAAACTTTTCGGGAGATCCGGCGACAACAATTATGGCTTTATTTGCCTGTTTCCTTGTTACCCGCTCATGTTACTACTAACCCAGTTCCAACGGCTATTTTTCATGGTAATGTACATAATAATTGTTGTACACACGACACTGTTTGTCATTGCAAATTATTGAGCAGCGGCTGTGTAGCGAATTAATAAATATAGTAGACTAGCTGCTGCCCGCAGCTCCGGCAGTGTGAATATCGTGTGTGATCAAACATAATCTATGTTCTTTTCTTTTTGATCAATTTGTGTACCAAATTTGACCAGGTTATCACTAGATGTAAAAAGAACGCTATTCAATTCGATCGTCAAGTCAATGTACACATGCAGCCTGTGGGTTGGTTACACGCAGAAGGCCTATAACACTCTTCGCATACAGTATAATAATGCTTTCAGGGTGCTGTTGGGGTATCCTCGTTTCTGTAGCGCGTCAGGAATGTTTGCCGAAGAAAACATAGATAGTTTCCAAACTATATTAAGAAAGCGCGTCACATCGCTGTTACAGAGATTGAGGGCGAGCTCCAACAGCATCATGAGAGTAATCATTGACCGACCTGAATGTCCCTTTGCTCGATACTGGGAGCGTTTGCATACGAATCGACCAGGCGAACCAGGCTACCTGAATTAAATACAATGATGAAAGTGTAAATTAAAAAAATTCAATTAATATAATGCATTGCAATAAATTTCACTTAATATACATAGTTAATACAATACCTAAAATTCAATTCAATTTAATTTTAATTAATTTAATACAATTTAATTAATTTCGACATTCAGTTTAATTTATTCACTAATTTATTGTTATTTCTTTATTATTGTATTTAACCTATTGTTTTTAATTGTTTTTGATGGTAAATCTACTACTAACATAGTCCGTAAGTTCGTGTAAACTAACTTATATGGAATACTAGTTTTAAGAAATAGCTTTTGCCCGCGGCTCCGCCCGCGTGGATGTCGGTTATCGCGACCAAACATAGCCTATGTCCTTTCTCATGGTCTAATCTACCCCTATACCAAATTTCATCAAAATCGGTTCAGTGGTTTAGACGTGAAAGCGTAACATACAGACAGACAGACAGACAGACAGACAGACAGAGTTACTTTCGCATTTATAATATTAAGTATGGATTGCTCCGAAATAAACTATTATTATTATTATTTAAAAATGACATTCATACAAACTTTCGGTTTAGTCCACTTAGAGCAACCAGCTGCATAGCACCTGTGCGAATAGCACCTAGCCATGTCCACGAAGAGCACCTATCAAGATTTTTAGCAGGTGCTATTCGTGGATACTAATTTATTTTTATAGTATTGTCCACTATGAGACTACACCAAACTTTCATGCCCTATTTGAGACCTTTTAAACCCTTGTTTGCGATAAAAGGGAGTCAATGTACTTTCCCAAAGTCTAGTACATCTCTGCACCAAATAACGTCAAGATCAGTGCAGCGATTTACGCGTGACAATCGAAACAGATAGACACAGTACTTTCGCATTTATAATATTAGTATGAATAATATACCTACCGCATTTTTTTGAGTAGCTTTTTTTTTCTGGAATACTTTAATGTAATGGTAAACGAGCTGACGAATCGCCTAGTGGTAAGCGATTACTGCCACTCATGGACACCCGAAACACCAGAGGAGTCACAAGTGCGTTGCCTTCCTTTCAAAAGAGAGTACGCTTTTTTCTTGCATGTTTTAGGGCCGTATTGATTGGAAAATACCGCTGGCAACAGTTCATTCCACAGCTTTAAGATTACTATCGTAAAAAAAAAATTATAAAAGAAGCCAATTTTTTTCTTCTTTATCTTTTCAAAACAAATAAATGTGTTGCTAATGCCTGTCAATTTCAGAGTAGGTAGAGGTGTATGAATACCCAAATTTCATCAACTATGATTTTCGGTCCCTCGTAATAGGGAGAAGCGAGCCTATTGAATAGGTATGTTTACTGGCGAATGGAGAAAAACCCTATCCCTTAGTCGCACTCTGTGTCTTGTCGGGAGACATGCGTTATTGTAGAGTTACGTGGTAGCGTAGTTCTGAGAAAGTTGTTTAATTGGAAACACTGTTACCCAAAAATTATACATAATCACGGTATATTTTTTTTACAATTATTTTTCCGACGTTCTCGAAATTCGTAGTTCGAATTCGGTATCAAAATGCAACGATATTTATTCTGATCAGATCCAATCCACTTTTATATACTTACGCTTGTAATCTGTAATCCCCAAAGAGGTAGGGCATTAACCCAACTATGAGTTTCAGTCCTACGTAATAGGGGGCGAGCCTATTGCCGTCAAGCGGGCAGTAAGGCCCGTATTCTAGAATGACACTCAGCCTGAATCTCGATTTATCTGAGGACAGATTGTATTGACAAAATGTCAAACTATCAACCTGTCTATACAATCTGTCCTCAGATAAATCGCGATTCAGACTGAGTGTCATTCTAGAAAGCTTTAGTCTTGGGCTATATGTTTATATTCTGTCGGATGGAGAAATTTTATAAAAGTACTCAGAATTGAATAGATTCTAATTCTTGTAATAAAGTCATTAGGGCAATAGCTTGCCCTGTTCTGCAAAACGGTAAATCGCCAATTATGAACAAATTGCTACAAGCTAATTGGGTACCGTAATTAGTAATTAATATTTACAATTAATTGCAGTAATTAGCCAGGATAATATTAACACATTAATATTTTAGTAATCCTCTGGGTAATTACTTATTGGAATTAGAATGTGTATTGCTATTTTTAATTAAGAATTTCTATATATTAATTACAACAAAGATTTACTAAAGTTATGTTTATTATGCACTAGTTTTTTCCCGCGACTCCGCCAACGTGGATGTCGGTTATCACGACCAAAGAAAGCCTATGTCCTTTCTCGAGATCTAATCTACCCCTATACCAAATTTCATCAAAATCGGTTAAGTGATTTAGGCTTGAAAGCGTAACGTACAGAGAGACAGAGTTACTTTCGCGTGTATAATATTAGTATGGATATAAAAAAATAACCAAATTTGTCCGCAGACTCAAATGCATTCCATAAAATAAAGAGGAAAACGTTCAGATTTCACAAATGTAGACTATCAGCAAACAATTGCAAACGGTCTCACTACCTTGGACGCCCAAGATCGTGCGAAGTGGAGGAGGAAGAGCAGAAAGGCGGACCCTGAGCTCCGAGGGCACCGTGGTCTCGGATGCAATCAGGACTAACGTCTTTATGTGGATGATGGTGAAACAGCAAACATTGACCCGTTTTTAATTTTACCGCTAATCATATTATTTTTATTTTTATGTGGTAGCTATGTTTGGCATTTTTCATGGTATACAAATATCCATTCAAATTAATAAATTTCAAAACAGAACTCAATACGTAAAATAGTTATCTGCAAAATCTCTTTACTTATTTTGTTGGTCTTGTATTTTCAAGATTTATGTTAAGCTTATTTTGTTTTAAGATAACTCTTGCTCTATAAAAATGTATTTGTCTCAGAAATACAATGGAGAATACAAAGGGTTTCTGAGCTAGAACAATAATCTGTGAATAACATAAATATGTTACAATCCTACAAAGGTTTGAATCCAAGGCAGTCAATATGCTCACAGCTGCTGGCGATGTGGATACTACGAATAAGAAAATAGCTTCATACTTTTAGGGTTCAATAGCGAACATGAATTCCTTACAGTTTCGGTAAGTATGTCCGTCCAATATATCCATGATATGTCTTTTTTTTATACCACTTAGGTGGCAGACAAGCACACGGCCCACCTGATGGAAAGTGGTTACCGTGGCCTATGGACGTATGCAACACCAGGGGCTTTACACTTGTGCTTCCTTCCCTTACCCTCCCCTACCTTCTAATGCCCCTTTTGAAGAACCCCATTGTAGTCGCTTGGAAAAACCATGGCAGGGAGTTCATTCCACAGCTTGAGCGTACGTGGGATGAAGTTCCTTTCATACCGCACGGTGCGCACCGTATTCGGATGCAATGTGTGGGGATGAATTCCCTGCCTATGGCGGGCGGTGCGATGATAGAATGTAGCTGTGGGCTTAGTTTTAGAAAACTGTGCTTCGCTTTTAACATATAAATTACCCCGATAAAGTAGAAGTATAAGACTAACTTTTCTCTCGCATGTATGTATGTGTATGTACTATATTTGTATATATGTATTTATGTATGTTGTATGTATGTATATTTATGCCTATTACCTGGGGTATACGTCGCGTATACCTCTTACATGAAAATCGCTACTTTCTTGTACACTATAATTTGCCACTCATTTTGCAATTCCTCTGTGCACTCCCGGTTTTAAGCTCACCTTTGTACATTTCATCTCACTGTTTTATATAAATGTAATTAGTGTGTACTTATAGAATAAAATAAATAAAAAAAAAACTTTACAATTTTTCGTTCCGTAATATTTTTTTAATAGAAGCGTCATTTCTTTGGTTAAGGGCAATAGGCTAATTATATATTTTAGATTGTTAATTTTACTGTTTAGTAAATATCAGTATTTTATGGTTAGAACAGTTCTCCAATTCTTCTTGTTTTGTAGTCTAGTAGCACATAATAGATAATAGTACTAGTAGCTACAAATATAAACAAGTAGGTAATGGAAATGCAAATTCTCAGTTCGTAAATCTTATTGTAAGAATTCAAGCATCCAACCCGCTATGCATAAGGATATATTTCACTCACACAAGACTTATACAGATTATTAGAATGCGAGTGCCATGATATAAGAATACACTCGCTTGTGTTTGGAAATTCGAGCATTTCTTTCAAATACTGCTAAAATATAAATGCAACACTGGTGAATCAGATCTGATGCATTCTTATTCATGAGTATGTGTAGAGTAGTATGTACTAAGCTATTTGAAACATTTATATTATGTAGGTACCCTATTCCTTGGGTGAACTTGGACTTCAAATGTTAGTTACATTTTCTAACTAAATCTCAGTTTAAATTTTATGTATTGCTCTCGGATATATTATACTCTAACAATAAATAGGAATATGATTTTAAATTTTAAAATAATAACTTAAGTCATATTAAAGTAGTCATTAAAACATTTACTAGGATTCTCACTGATTTTTTATTGAAATGCCTAAATATTAAAATTTTATTGAAACTAAAATCATTTCTTTAAGATATGAATTTTAATTAAGTAACATACATAAATAATTTCAATAATTTCAAAGAAAACTAATGAAATGTAATTCAAAAATTCATAGGTGCTCATGAGTTTGTCAATACTTACTTGATTCAACAAATGTTTTGATGGCTTTACAATCCAATTTTGGATGCAATATCATAAATATAGGATTTGTGTGGTAATATGGGTGTTTATTTTATGACGCTATAAAACTATAGCTGTCGTAAAATTTAGGATATGTTACGTCCTCTATCCCCAAACTGCCCCCGTGGCGTGGCGGTAGTGAACGCGGCCGCTACGCAGGAGGTTCGATCCCGCTCAGTGCAAATATTTGTATGCTTATATGAGTATTTGCGTTGGTCTGGCCGTGCCTAGAAGAGCACGTTAAGCTGGCGGTCCCGGTTGCCATACGAACATGTATGACAGTCGTTACAGGGGAATTGGGTGAAATGCCCCACATAGAAGGGCTATTCACCCGTCCGGTCAAAATGGTGTCCCCACTGGTAGTAGTAGTAGTTGAATCCCCAAACTTAATCACAGAGTATGACAACAGTCCATTGGTAACATAACTATATGATACTAGCCTTTGCCCGCGGCTCTGCCCGCGTAGATGTCGGTTATCGCGACCAAACATAGCGTATGTCCATTCTCATGGTCTACTCTACCCCTATACCAAATTTTATCTAAATCGGTTCAGTGGTTCAGCCGTGAAAGCGTAACATACAGACAGAAAGACAGATAGACAGACAGACAGACAGAGTTACTTTCGCATTTATAATATTAGTATGGATATGGATGACACGTAACATTTCGCACACGTGTCATGACATCCCGGATGAACGTGATCTCCTGAAGATGTAGGGGTGTATCTTTTTAATCAGATATTATAGACTGGATTATTACCCTTTTGTTATAATTATCACGATGTATATTCATAGATTTTATAATAGTTCGGGACTTCACGCGATAAAACTTGAGAAAACTTACTTTTACTGATGTGTCGGGAGACAAGTCGCGACCACGAGTGCTGCAACACACCCAAAACGTCGGCAAAAGTAAGTTTTCTAAAGTTATATCGCGTGAAGTCCCGAACTATTATAAAAACTATGTTTTATTTTTTTTAAACCAACCCAATAACTGACTATGACAAGCTCCAAAACGATTTAAACCTAATAGCCAACTGGTCCAAGGAGTGGCTCATAAACCTCAACACCTCAAAAAGTACAGTACTGCACATAGGTAATCGAAATCCTTGCCTAAACTATAAATTGAATGACATGCCTCTAACAGAAGTCAAGGTACAAACGGACCTGGGAGTCAAAATTACAGAAAACTTAAAGTGGGAAGAACATATTACATCAATCGTCACGAAAGCAAGAAGTTTAATTTATTTGATTAGAAAAGCCTTTAATGTTCTGACGCCAGATATGATGCTAAAGATCCACAAAACTTTTATCAGACCAATTTTAGAATACGCATTTCAAATCTGGAATCCTTACTTTAATAAAGATATTGAACTCCTGGAGAAGGTACAACGTAGCTTCACCAAAATACCCCGTTCATTGAAACAGAGACCACATGAGGAGCGCTTGGGAGTTTGAAAAATTACAACTCTAAAAGAACGCAGACATAGAGGTGACATGATAGAGACTTTCAAGATCTTAAGTGGACATTACGACATTGAAGACTTTGACCAGTTGTTCACGCGCAACAATAATAACCACCTCAGAGGCCACCACCTGAGACTATCCACCAGCTTCTCGAATAACAATCCACACAGAAACTTTATAAGTAATATGGTAGTGAGAGAGTGGAATAAGCTACCACATGACGTTGTGACAGCCCAGAACATAAATCAATTTAAGAAGACCAACACCTTAACCAAAAAAAATAAATACTGGTGGGCATAAGCAGGATACGGGCATTATCAGTTGTTTCGACTGCCTGTCTAGCCGCCTGCCTGAAATAATAATAATAAAAATATTTTTGATTTCTATACACTGAGATAACCTGTCATGGTTATGTCGAAATTAAGATAAACATCATGTGTATATTCTTATGTAGCAGAGTGTTTATCAGTTTCCAGTTGCTTAAGTTTCTGGCATTGTTCATATTTCTAAGCGCAATACCAAAATATAATTAAAGTCATTATGCTCGGAGCCTTTTCCCTACTCAGTTTGGGTTGGTTTTCTTGTTTAACCATAGAATAGATAATAGTACTATTAAAGTGTACAATTTCAAATAATGCGAACTTTCTCATTTTGAATTTTCTCACACATCAACACTAACGATCTATGTGTTTTTTTTCTTCTTTTTTATCGTGCGCAAAATCCCCACGGATACCACCCCCACGGAGCCGGTGGAGGCGGTTATTTCGAACTCGAACCGACTAAAACGCACGCCGTCTTGGGTCCTTGGTTGCCAGAGGTGAGATTGCCGAAAGCATATCTCTCGCATCCCGGCAGACCCAGGACCATCTTTTTCGAGATGGTCCCCTTCGGTTTGTGGGGACCTCGGTGTCCTCAACTAGCCCCGGGGGTACGGGGAGGCGCACTTTGCGCCGCCGCCGCGGCCTGCTTCTGCTAGGGTGACAGGCGGCTCCACCGGTCACCCCCAGGCCAGCGCTCATGGAGGACGGAGGTCGTTCTGCGACCTCCAACGTCCGGTTCGCCTTCGCTCTTCGCGGGCTTCCCGGGCCCGGAGTCTAGTCCGGACCCGACCGGCCGCCTCCTTCTCGAGAATTACTTGCTCGCAGAAGGAGGCGACCGCACCATAAGCTTTCGCGCATCGTATCATCGCTGTGAGCAATGTGACGAGTGTGAGGACTCCCACCCCCAGAGCCGCCACTAGGACCGCCTCGGCGTGTCCCACGCCGGGCACTCGGTCAGCGTGTGCAGCTCTGTGTCCTCGCTCGCATCACAGTGATGGCATTCGGACGTTGGCTCCTTCCGGATCCGACACAGGTAACTCCCGAAACACCCGTGTCCGGTAATCACCTGCGTCAGCCGCTATTACGGCGTGCCCTGCGCTTGGTCGCCCAAGTCGTAGCTCCCACTCAGCTACCATGTCCTGGTGGAGCTGGGACCTCTGGGCCCGAATTACTTCAGGCTCGGATTCCCGTCCCTGCTTCCGCGCCTCCTTTCGATACCTATAGCGATCTATGTATGTTGTAATTACAATCCGATTGTTTCCTAAATGTTGTCGAGAGCTTCCGAGGTGTGGTTTAATTATGATGCGGCTAAACTTTAATATTTTCTGTGAAGCGACTACCACGACTAATTAGCGATATCGAAGTTAAGTAGTTAGACTAGTTGGAATGTTTAAGGCTCCAACTACCCGTAGCAGAGTACCCTAATAGGCACGGAAATGTCCAGATGAAATTTTTGAACAAATTAAATTAATATTTATTAATTGAGACTCAATCTCACGCACGCACCATTAAAATAAAGCAAATACCCTAAAAACAATATTTTGAGACTTGGACGTAATCTGCTGGGTCTGGCGGTATCGTTTACTCTTTAACCCTTTTAAATTAAACCCATTTGGCAGAGATAAAAGGTTTATATTACATTATCTTTTATAGGTTATTTAGGAATAATGATCACACCCAGTTCGAATGGGTAAATTTTTACACACGCAGTAACTGCTTCATAGACTTAGTTGCCATCAGGTGGAATGCAGTCAAGATAGTAGGTAGTTACATTAGCATACTGGCTACTTTAAAACAACTTTACCACACAGAATATTTTGCCAATTACCGCACGGGTATTTTGTCAAAGGCTTACAAGTACTTTTCATTTTAAATTCGATTAAGTATGTTTAATTTCATTAGCATTTTGGTTAAATTCCTCTGTTGGTAGTAGGTTCTTATCGATATTATACCGATCCATAGTAAGATTTTATCAATCAATGAATTAGCTTAGCGCAGTCCACTACTGAACATAGGCATCTCCCATAAGACTTTAATAATGTTCGAAAAACATCGGAAAAAATGAAACGCTCAAGTGAGACTTGAACGACACGATCTTTCCCTTACAGCGTTTCATTTTTTCCGATGTTTTCGAACTTTAAAATGCTATAAAAAATTCAGTCAAACTTTAATAATGTTCAAAAGATATACTTTAAAGAAATTCTTAATTGCCTAAAATACTTTCACAATTTTAATGATTCATCTTCATTTATTTTAGATATTTCTTGGCAACACAAACAAAACTGTTAGGTGTTAAATAAGCTTCACGGAATAGAGGATTAGTTAGACTGGAAATTTTTCGTGTATTTTATTGTATTATTCGACTCTTGAGATACTCCCAATCAATTTACTTGAAGGAAAAGGACATTGTTTCCCCGGGCTAGCTTCAGCTCGTACGACTTTTCTAAGAAAATAAATTTTATTTGGTCCTCAATAATAATACGTGATATTCTTTATGAATAAACTCTGAATGTAATAAAATATTCATAACTGTTAATATTGTTTACGCAGAAGAACTAGACTAGAAAACCTTCGAGTACATAGTGTGAAATTAATCAGCCTACCGAAATTATAAATAATATGTAAAATTTTATAAAGTTATTTTAGTTAGCTGCGTGGTTCCCGGCAGAGACGAATTTGGGCTTCCTATCTCTTCCTATGCGGTGTCGTACAAGGCGACTAAGGGATAGGGCTGTTTAACACCAGACAGATAAATACAGCCCATACTCAGCCTCAGATATAGACTCGAGCCAACAATAATACCCGGAATATTATCCGACTACAATTATTGCTGAAATGTGGGTATTAATTCATCTCTGCCTAACCCTCCGGGGAAAAAGGTGTGATTATATGCATGTATGTATTTTAGTTGGGTGGGAATTTTCAATGTAAAATTTTATTGAAAAAAATTATTTGGTGAAACTAGTGGCCTTTATTGTGTTACATTATACTGTCAAGTGTACTAAATTTAAATATCATTACTTGCTTCACCTTTGTATGCACTACTCTGGAGTGCCAAGCATCCCCGAGGCGAAGTGAAACTTACGTACCTACTATTATCTGTTCTCTGCTTACGTGCTCCGTATGTACGTCATGAATGTCTGCAGCGTACAAAGGAAGTGTATTAAATTGCTTTATAAGAGGAATATAGATAGTCCCTTAACATAATTATAAGAAAATTATTTAATATTTATATTATACCTATATAGGAGTTTTCAAACACTACATCTAGGTAAGGAAAAGAACTTGACCAGACATAATGTATGAAATGCGTGGCAGTGGCAACAGTATGCTCAACGTACTGGTGGCCAGAAACTATGAGTGCCACATATTAAGGCACGTCTATAAAATGCACAAATCTTTTGTAAAATATAAATACTAACATAGATTTAAGTCTACGAATACTACTAACAAATAATGGATTTTAATTATCTGATAAATAAATGAATTATTATTATTATATAAGTCAAAGAACATACCTTTCAAACATGAATTACTTAACTGAGTTTTATATTTTTGTTTTCTGTGCGTATTAGTCACATGACTAATACGTACATTGTTAAAAATTTGAGGATTATATAATATCAAGACTAATAGATATGATTCTTAGGACCTACATTATCTACTATGGGATCCTATATGATCCGTGATTATCACATTTATTTAGCCATTCATAGGTGTTACCTATGTATTTATCATCTGCGTAACTTCTTCAAACTATCTCTTTCCTAGTCTATATCCTATCCACTCTGTTGTATACTCGGCTTTCAGTCTAAGGTTTACTGGAAGAAAACTCAACATTCCGTTAAGCTCGCCTTTGTACAAAAATATCCTTTAATTTTTTAATGTAAAATGACTGTGTGTACAATAAAAAATATGAGAATAAGTAACATAAAAATATAACATAAACTCACGCCTGTATTCCCCGAAGGGGTAGGCAGAGGTGCTAGTACCCACATTTCGCCAGTTTATGTTTAGGTCCCAATGTAATAGGTGGTGAGCCTATTGCCATTAACCGGGCACTTATAAACCTGCGATAAATACACACATAATTTCGAAAAGCATCGAAAAGTCATTGGTGTGTGCCATGGTAAACCTGGGATCGAACCCGAGACCTCGTCTCAGCAGTCCATTACCCATACCACTAGGCTACCGTACTCTTACTCTATTAATGTCATACATTAGTAAACTAATTTATGTCAATTTTAATTGTTACAGTATATTTTTCAGCATTAGCGTGGATGACCAGCGTATTATTAGTAGTATTTTAACATTTTATGAGTAATCTTTATTACTCAAACTTTATTTTCTCAACGGAAACTCCTTAACGGTGCTCATGATCGTAAATTCTTCTTAAAGTGTAACAGTGACCCTTAAAATAAACCCTTTTACCTGCTACTTTCAGTATAAAGACATACTTTATGTTAGGAAAATAAACTTATTTAAATGATAAATGAAACGGGAAATCTGTTTGTTTAAAAACTTACCGACTACGGCCACGGGATTCTAACATTCTTATATAAAAAAAACATAACTAATAGGGCCAACAAGTATGCAAAAACGAGCAAAGGGAAGACTGTTCTATCTGCCTACCTTGTAGGGAAATAGGCGTGAATGTATGTATCTTAGACTAGATATAAGTATGTGTATGATGTAGTACCATCTAAACTTCTTAAATGAAAGGTTTAAAACACATTTTGTATGAAAGTTCAACTAAATAAAATAAAGTGTTAAGCATTTTCAAACAAAGTATCATAAATCAAAGTCTAAAATGGTAACACTCTAGTCTTGATTGCGGACAAAAAGTCCCATTGTCCACGTAAGTCTACCTTCAGTCAAAGCATTGAAGTGGAATGAAAAACTCAATAGAATGCTCTCCCATTACATTTCTAGTAGTTAAGACTCTTTGTGAGATGTGAAACATCCCAGTGTGCTGCGATAAAATAGTGCAGAACAAAAGTATATTGTTGTCGTTTGCGTTTTTATACCTTGTTGTAAAAATATAACACCACTTTCAAATGAATACCGTATACCTTGGAGCTTGGCGATCTGCCCTTCTACGCTTTTCCCTCGATGACTTGATGTATCTTAACTAATACGAGAGCGACGAGAGTGACATTTGCGGTAGCCTAGTGGTATGGGTAATGGACTGCTGAGACGAGGTCTCGGGTTCGATCCCAGATTTACCATGGCACACATCAATGACTTTTCGATGGTTTTCGAAGTTATAAGTTATGTGTGTATTTATCGCATGTTTATAAGTACCCGGTTAATGGCAATAGGCTCGCCACCTATTACATTGGGACCTAAACATAAATTGGCAAAATGTTGGTGCTAGCACCTCTGCCTACCCCTTCGGGGATTATAGCGTGCGTATATATATAGCGTGAGTTTATGTTATTTTGTATGTTACGAGAGCGACTGTCATCAGCACCAGTGTGCCATCCATTGATCAGCAGGCCCCGAAGATCTTGGTCGAGCCCAATGCGCCCCTGCCATTTCAAAATAGGATTTTTCTATGAAGCGACTGACATTTGACCTACACAACCAATAGTCGATATAGAAGTTTTGTAGTTACTACTACTATTACTACTGCCAGTGGGGACGCCCTTTGATCGGATGGGTGATCAACCCTTCTATGTGGGGCCATTTTACCCAATTCCCCTGTGACGACTGCCATACATGTTCGTATGGCAACCGGGACCGACAGCTTATCGTGCTCTCCGAGGCACGACCAGACCAATGCAAATACTCATATTGTAAGCGTACAAATATTATTTGCACTGAACCCGCACCTCCTGCGTAACGGCCGCGTTCACTACCGCCACGCCACAGAGGCTATCAAGTTTTGTAGTTAGACTAGTCGTACTTTCAAGGCTATAACTGTGAGTCCAAACGAGATCAACGACTTTGTACCCAGACCAATGCAAATTCATTCATGCATACAAATAAATTATTTAAAAAAATTGAACCTACTTCAAAACCAAATAGGATAAAAATGTTTAAAATAACAGAATTTAGAGAGAGAATTTAGAGATTTTCGATCTGTTAGAAGTCGGTGCCAACTTTGTTTGTTGTGCCTGACCAGCTATAATGCCATTAATGTAGTTATAATGACTTGTTGAGATAGGGGTGGCCTATCATACTTAGCAAAATTATTTTACCTGTTTGACTTGATACCGACTTTTGTACTGAAATGATAGATATTTCATTTAAATGAATCATGGCAGGTAATTCAGGTACAGCAAAGCACTAGCAAACAAAGTTGGCACCGACTTCTAACAGATCGAAAATCTCTAAATTCTCTCTCTAAATTCTGTTATTTTAAACATTTTTATCCTATTTGGTTTTGAAGTCGGTTCAATTTTTTTAAATAATTTATTTTTCCCTTTTTAGTGGGCCAAGGTTTGCGTTCGTAATCCAAGTTAAATCCAGTCCAGCATGTCATTAACCACAGTTTTCGTCTTTTGGGAGCATTATACTCCCAATAAGTTAAGGCAATTGGAACTTTTATATGAAAGACGGTGAGTTGAACAGGTTGATGCTTTCGCAGATGGGGCTGCAGTGAAAATTTTACCAACGATCAAATTGTTGAATGACTACAACTCTAAGATGACAGCTCAACTGTTTTACTGAGGGTCTTGTCAACGGTGCAATGCGGATTGTGTGTACGTTTAGGTGGTCTGCTCTGCGTTGCGATCGGTCAGAATTCGACGAGTTACCTGATGCAGTTATTATTAAATTCGACGATGATACTATTGGCACTAGATTGAAAGGTAGTGACAGCTTAGTTGCAATTGCAACAAAAGGCTATGGGGATGTGGAAAGAAAAATCCGTTAATCTTGAGCTGGGCTGTAACGGTTCATAAGCTTCAGGGCACCACATTAAATAAAGCGGTAATTGACTTAGAAAATATTTATTTTGCTAAAAGTCAAGTGTATGTTGCTTTAAATGGACAAGACAAGTGAAGCCACCTGTCACCCCAGCAGAAGCAGGCCACGGCTGCAGCGCGCATAGGCACGCCTACTCATTCCGGGAGCAAGCCCCTGCCGAGGAGTGCCAGACCGTAAGGGATGGCCCTGGGCCAGCCGGGGTGGAAGGGATATGTCAAAGACAACCTCACCTCCGGCTTAGCACTACGACCCTCAGTCGGCGTACGGTTTTAGTCGGTTCGAGTCCGACATAAACCGTTCCCTTCCGGCTTAAGCGGGGGAATTCGAGGGGATTTCCGCACGATAAAAAAGACCACCTCAGGAGTAGATATACCCTTTTATAAACATACTTATTATTATTATTAATTGAGGAATTGTCTCGGTTTCACTCTGAAATTTCGTGATTATCTCAGGAGTAGCACCAACCCTTACGAGTATCACGTTAGCCCTACATACTACTACCTAGTTTCCATCGATCAATTGCAGTACTGTCCCCTAACTTCTAACCGTTAAGGAGTTCTGTAGCTTCACTATCAACACAGCAGCATCAGAAGTTGATTCAAGCATATCTCACAAGCAACACGTTAGCCCTACATACTACTAAATATTTATCATCCACCAATGGCAGTACTGTCTCCCAACTCCTAACCGTTAAGAAGTTCAGTAGCTTCATCATCAGCACAGCAGCATCAGATGTTGACACCCTGAAGCATATACCTGAGTAAGACATGATTACGTAATAAAAGTACCATACGACCATACAATTTTCGATGGTTGCCCTCGATTTCTCCTGGATTCCATCATCAGATCCTGACCTGGTGAATATGGGACCACCTCAGAAGTACACCCTATCCAACAAAAAAATAAAACTTGAAATCCGTCTATAATTGGCGGACATATCGATGAACATACATAAAAAAAAATATTTTGTATATAGGCGAATTGAGAACCTCCTCCTTTTTCGAAGTCGGTCAAAAACACACGCGTCTCCTGCGTCGCAGTCAAGTTTACCGCCGCTAAGCTTTAGATATCCGTGGCCACACCGCAGAGGTCGTTATCTGATATCGATACAAAATTGGATTAGTCCATTATCTTTGAGCAAGCTATCCCGTATCCAGTACTGTTAAATCTCGCCAACGAACGTATCGTAAAATCTACAAGGCTTGAAACAATAGCAGCATGTATTGCAAGTATTTATTAACGATTCGAGTTGTACGTTAACAAGATATAATGTATTTTCGGAAATCGTTATCGCTTTTTGGTAACTAATAATGATTATTATCGCAAATAAACATATTAGGAAAACGACAAAAACAGGAAAAGCCGACAGCAAACAACGAACAATTAGATTTATTAATTAATTAGTGCTAGCTGTGCTCTTCCGGGTTTTGCCAAATAAACGCATATCTTTTTCCGAAGCATTTGGTATTTCTGGCATGTATATTGTTACTATTATCGAGTTGGGGTTCTCTGGTTAGAAATGTGTTTTCTTTTTGGAATAAAATATCTGCTCATAATCATATATTCCTAGTAGGATTCAAATTTTGAACTTGGGTGCCCCATGTCCTCTTTTTATTTTATTAGCATGTGGCGATACCACATGTACCCAGTGCCATCTAGCGACAGCAAGCTAAACTACTACGTCACTACGGATTCTGCATCGCGAAAGCGAAGTTCTCGCGCTGGTAGGAAACATTTACAACATCCCAAGGACAATTGTGGGCCGCGGCCCGCCCAGCGTGATCACCTTGCCTGGTCGAAGGATCCTCCCTTTGTGTTGGAGGAACATCACACCTCGTTCCTCCACAAGCATATCGGCTTTTACGACTTCCGTCTGACTTCCCAATCCAGAGAGGAAAACCTGCGCCAGACCTTTGTCTATTGTTTAGCAGATTCATCAACTTGCAGCCTTGCAAGTGGATGGCTGTGACACCCTGTACAGAGCCCTAGAAGAAGCAAAAGGTGTATGCAAATAGGAACAGATTAACGAACGGCGAAAGTAACTCAATATGTCTATATGTAATGCCTTCACACCTAAACCAATGAACCAATTATGATGAAATTTGGTGTAGATGCTCGATGCTGTATGGTTAGAGAATTACACAGCTGGATTGCCGAGGAGCGGTTTCCTTATTTTAAACATTAGGTTTTGAATTACTAGGTAAGTATTGATTTCAATTTGGAATTATATGAATCTTTGCCCGAGTTAACAATCGTTACATGGTACTCAGCGAACCATGAAAAATAAACCGTTACAAATGCTACTGGGATAAACGCTAGGATGAAGAAAACTCGTGCTAATAATTGTTTGTATTAGTTTGTATAATTAAATATACAATCAGTTTTACAAAAAAAAAGAGTATCTAAGTCACGGACGACAGAATAGGATATTTCCTTCGTCATGGTCTAAGTACACAACCCATATTCTAAAACGCAATAATACGAGCTAGTTACGCCGTGCTTACTTTGGGCGCGGCGCTGAGTGTCGTAGATCATCTTAAAACAAACACCACCTACTCAGACAAAGCCATTATATGACAAAGGACAACTTTATTCTGCTACGTTACACGTCACGTATTTGCACTACGTATGTGAGCGATTGCCGCCTCGAGCGTGACCTGGTTTTGGTTCTTTTCGCGAGATGACGTCACAATACATGTAGGTCGTCCCTAGAGGAAAAAACACGATGCTAATGTCATAAAAAAGGTAAAAATAATCCTAAGAAAGCAAATGAACGTCAATGGAAGAATTAAAAAACTGAAATTCTTCTGAAATACATGAGAAGTAAAACCATAATAAAATGCAGAAAATCGACTTCATTTGCTTATATTTTGATGCTATTATCGATTAATTAATAACATCTCTCATAAATTGATCCACAATAGCATCACAAAATATTAATGACATAACCGTCCAATAATACGTGCGCTATTGTGGATTTTACTCAAACATACTACAATACTTAGTATTCTTGTCTTTCTTGGTATGATTACAGTAAGATATTATTTTCGTGATTGACGCTCTTTAATGAAAGATTCACCTAAATTTGGCTTTTCCTTTCCTGAAGAATAATTTATTTTTCGTGCAGAAATGAATTAACAAGCAGTGGTATTAATTTCCTGCAACGCATTCATACATCACTATCTAGACCCAAAGTAAGTTTAGTATTCAAGCTTAAACACGTATGTTGCTCAAATGCCAATATTTACTCCTATACAAAAACCTTTTATCTTTGTGTGCCTAAGTTGACTCGAAGTTCTAATGATGAGACAGTTCTTTAAAAAGCTTTCCGCAAGTGACACAAAAGTCAGTGCTACAAGTCAAACTCATTAACACACAAAGCAAAAGCAACTTAAAACTTCACCAGTTCACCTTACTCTTTCTCTGGTAATAATAATAAAGTTAATAATTGATTAATCCTTCTTGTGTCAACTGTACAGTCAGCATCAGAAAGGATGAACAAAACGCTCAAAATGATCTTATCTTTGGTTTCCCCCCCTTCCTTTTGATGGATTATTGTGATATTTATTTAGTACACACATTAGTTTGGACAATAATATCATTAAAATCAAGAAATAATATTCTACAACATTCCACATAAAACAGTTTAAATTGCTTATAATGCCTTTTAAGATCATTTTCACTCAGCCTGAATCACGTTTTGTCTGAGGATATATTGTATAGACAGATTGATAGTTTGACAAATGGCCTATATAATCTGTCTTCAGATAAATCGAGATTCAGGCTGAGTATCATTCGAGAATACAGGCCTTAGACTTTGTAATTGATTTCTGACAAGAAGAGTAAAAGAAAATTTCTGACCCTGACTGTACCTAAAATGTAACCGAATTTCTGCTCCAGATATTGTCAATGAAAATTTAACGTCCAAACTTTTTGTTACCTATAGTTGGTCTCTCGGCCTGTCACTCTCAGAAAAGTTATGCCTTAGTCACTCTTTTATAATATCTAAAACGAGACCCTTAAATATTCTTGTAATACATTAAGAAATTTTTTGACAGTTTCATTATTTATTTCTTTACTTTAAGCTCAATATTACAAGGATAATATTTACCACAATTTACTTTTTATTTCATGAAATACACAAATTACTGAAGAAATTGAATATTCCAAGCTATTTGTGATACGCAGTATTCTGTCTATTTTTAGAACTTTGTAACGTGGGTCACAATTTACAGGTGATCTCTGAGCTTTTTCCCGATTCTGTTGGGGTATTTTTTAGTCTAATTATGAAAAGGTCGAAGAGTTCGCATTTCCAGAACCGGTAGTATCAAAAATATTAAAATTCTGCAGTTAGAGCATGTTTTTCATATTAAAGGGCTTTAACCACCTGTAACAATGGTGGCAATTAGTCACCGACGACTTAACGTGCTCTCCGAGGCACACCATTCCATGCCTCGTTCAATGTGTTTTCTTAAAATTGACTTGGTTAGTGTGGCTTAACTTAATAATGGGTTACTATACAATAATGTTAGCGGGAATTAAAGCGATCATGATGTAGGCACATGCATAACATTCGCGTTAACATTATTGTGTATGGAACGCGATAGTTTAAAAGTTATTAATGGGTTACTACTCTCATACGTTACTACTATGTTTAATAACATTTTCAATAAATATAAATAAATAAATTCCTTATTTAACAACATACATTACAGCTATGTTCAGATAATTTCCTTTTCAAGTTTACATTGGAGTAAATATATTGTAAAGCCATTTCGGTTTAATATTTCTAATAATTTCCACACTAGACTCATGGTCTGTAAAGTGGTAATCATACGTAATTAAACTACGTTACTTAAATCAATTCGGGACAGCGTCCGGCTAAGGTTAGTTCTTGCTTATATTTTCTTCGGGTTCTTTTATTTGCGTTATCTCAAAGTTATAAGAGTTAAAGTAAGCAGAAAGTGAAACGTTATCAACGGAAGAGTCACATAAAAAAAATTGCTTTTGTTTGACATAAAACATCACTCAAACGACTTCATAAAAAGTTTTATCATTAAAATATCAAACTCACTTGCGACTCGTCGGTCATTTGTGTCTGCGTCAAAATTTTAGGGTTTTCAAAGACAACCAACTTTATGTAGGTTTGGCTCTTTATCTTCGGGGATATTATATGAATTTGTGCATAGTATAAAGTGAAGTCACTTCCGCTGTCTGTTCGCTTAGATCTTTTAACTATTCAACTAATTTTAATGCAGTTTTCAGCAAGACATGATTCAAGACGAAGGTTTAATTATATAAAATATATCCAAATATGATATGTGAGACACTGCGGGTCATCCAAAGATTGTAGTAAAACTTGCTTTTAGTGAAAATGAAATGAAATGAAAACCATGTATAAATTAGTTACTTAAAGTTAAGGATAACCTAAATTATTTACAGCAATATACAATATATAGTGATAACAGGAATTAACACGATCATATTATAGGTAAATTAAGATTATCAGTATTGTATAGCGTCAACTGATTTTAAATAGATACACGCGCCATTTGCGCATTGAAACGCACCAAAGCTCATTCCAGCGAGGGTCATTACAAAGAACTATTGGAACGTATGAGTATAAAAGTGACTTACAGCAATAATAGTAAACTCAAACTTGGTGCCATTTATATACAATATGTATCGGTTAGGATCAGAAGAGAAAAAAAAATCTGATTGGAAATAACGCGTTCTTGTATTTCATTCCATGTCATAGCATGAGTGACCTTTAATACAAAAATGTACCGTTATGATGGTATATTGTAAATTTGTGATAAGTACCAACCCTATATTGTATAGGTAAGTGCTTAGATGCCGACGATTAGTGCCCGTCACGTAGTCATCGCTAACAGAAAGTTATAATGAAGCTGTAAATTCTCCGCTGAAGATTTAATCCAATCAAACTTTAGAGGGCGAGGTACGTTTGCAAGCAAGATATACCGCATAATTTGTACGTCATGATTGTGCTTATCTCTCTCATCAGTTGACTTGACAGACTGATGAGGTGATTTTTAAAGTGGGAACTTCTTTAGGTGCATTGGATAGTTTACTCACCCGTCAATTACAACCTATGGGCCCAATAATGTGTGAGATATCAAGACGCCTAAGCATATATTTTTTAGGTGAACTGATATCTTGGGACTGCATTCAAATTATGTACGGCCAGTAGTATTTAGTTGTCAAACTGTGACAATTCACTATGCGGCACCGCTTTGAAGTGAATACTTTTTAGACATGTTGAGTACTTTTTTTACTTTTTATACAGACTGTTTTCACTTCTATCGGCATTCAAGGAGTGCTTAAATTTTTTATACAGATTTCTCTTTGAATTTTCTTTTTTTGCCTCTTTCCATTTTTTGGGGCTGGCGTTACTAGGCAGCAGGATGCTCTGTTCTGGATTGTCTCGATATATCAATATGGAGGGTTTTGGCGTAACGGGTCACGTAGAGAGTCATATTATGGTCCCGTTTCTGCTAGCCATGGGAACTTTTTCCAGGAATAAAAAGCCTTTGGATTATTCCAGAAAATAATCTATTTCAGTGCCAAATTTCAGTTAGGTCCATTTAGCCTTTCGAATGTGATTGAGGAACAAACATTGAAACATCTTCACAAAGTTTTACATTTACGATATTAGTTACATTATCTCTTTGAAATATATCTTAAATCTATACAGTATTAAAATATATTGTACAATTATATATAATATATATAACTCAAAACCCCATAATACTGGTTCTAAAATAGATTGGGATGAAATACGAAAGTTCTGAAATTCAATTCTATGCAAATTCAATTCCAAAGTTTATGAAACTTTGATTCTGATCAGGTTAACATAAAATTGGATTATATAAAATTCAGATCAACATCAGGTGCAACTTACTTATTTTCTAATAACAATAATATTACCGGAAGATTACGCAAAAAATACACAGGGAAATAAAGCTCTTTTGTCCAATTTTATCACAATTAATGTCATGTTTAATATAATATATATGACGGCACGTAGTTTTTTTAAAGTTTTATATTTTTATTCTTAATTTTATATACACCAATTAAATAAAACAATAGTATACTTAAACATAAAACAGTGTATAGTAAATGTCATAAGGATATTACGCGTAGTAAACGTTTACGAAAAAGGATAGATCGATATATTTACTCTTATTAAACAATTCTGTTAACCAGCCAGTGCTTCAATTCTAAATATTGGACACTCAAAACAACACATGATAAATGTCCTAATATCTATAATAGTAATCATTATTTATTTTCAGACCCAATTCATTACCAACACAGACTAGGTGACATCAAAAATTGATAAATGTACCAGTAGACTAATAAATAATATATTATTGTGATCGATTGGACTGCTGATAAAGTGCTTATAGATGTATTTTAAAGCAAGCTCTTCACAATGGAGCTAAATGACAGCTTGTCTATATTGATTTTTTCATGTAAATAGCAGTTTTATTTGAAACAAATGTTGTATTCCAGACCAAAAATGTGCTCTCTGTTGGTCTAGAACTTTCGGAACTCCAATAAAATGTTGCAATGCTATATTCTATATGCTATACAGGGTGTATTTTTGAAACGGGGCAGTAAGGGCAAGTACCTTAACCGTTGCAGTTACAGCAGAACGTTCTTAAAAGACCTTCCCTAACTTTTTGGGACATTTTGAACTGCATTCACAGATTTTGTACAAAACTTACAGTTAGCAAAAAAATGCAAAAAGTTCCAATTTTTTTTATGCCAATCGATTATATTTCATGTGGGGATCAAAAAACTCTATGGGACCATTTTAGCTTTCAGTACTAGAAAAGACAGAAATCGCCAAAAACGTTTCCCATACATTTCGTACGGAAATATGATAAATCAACTCGAAACTCATAGGTCAGGTAAAATTTTGAACTTTTTTAAATAAAAAAAATCATTTAAACATTTAAGAAATTGGTTTATGAAATAAATTGCTCAAAATGATTTCCATTTTCACGAATACATAAGTCTATCCTTTTTTTCACTGAACGAATGGCGGCTAATAATGTTCTGGGATGAATATTACGTAAAATGGTCATGCATCCTTGAGCTCTTGAACACTGGCGTACGTCGTCTTATACACCTCGTTTATCACGAAGCCCCATAAAAAAAATCAAGTGGTGTTAGATCGGGGCTACGAGGTGGCCACTGTGTTGGACCATGTGTACCTATCCACTGTGTACCGAATAGGCGGCTCAAATTGGAACGTGAAAGGTGACTGTTATGTGGCGGAGCACCATCTTGTTGAAAATGAACTTTTCGCAATTCCGACAGGGGCCATTCGTCCATCTCGTTTTCAAGATGGTGTAAAATGACTTCATTATACATGGCAGAATTCAGTTTCCCTTCATAAAATTCCACCATTATGACTCGATTGGACATTATACCACACCAACAGTTGAATGAGAAGCGAACCTGATTATGACTTGCCGTAACTCTTAGTGGATTTTCTTTGGACCAATAGTGGTGATTTTTTCTGTTGTACATATCGTTATTGGAAAAATTCGTTTCGTCTGACCACAGTATGTAATTTAAAAATTCATGATCTCTGCTTATTTTTCCTCTTAGCCATCTGCAAAAAGTAAGCCTTCGAACATCATCACCCGGATGTAACACTTGAACTATGCGCCCATATCGATAGCACTTGTAGCCGTATTTCTTCCATATCTTTATCACAAGGGAGAGGGATACACCTACTTCAAGGGCGACTTGCCTGGACGATACCTCTGGATATGCTTCGACATAAGTCAGAACCGCAATCTCCGTGTCCATGTCCACACGAGGCTGTCGCTTTCTTTTGAAAGAACCCTGCAATTCCAGGTTTTTCAAAAGATTTGTAATAACCTTTCTTGTTGGCACATGCCGTAACGGATGCTTATTGCGGTATCACACTAATGCAGCTCCCGCATTTCGATTATTGACAAAATACGCATCTAATAAGTCAATTTTTTCACGATTAGAAGACATTCTAGCGAAAATCCTTAATTAATAACTCATACGAAGTTTTTCAGCTGAAACTAAGTATAACACACAGATTTTCGAATCAAATTCGAAATTTGAGGGTAAAAATTCTTTTTATTTACTTTACAGTCAATTCTACCCACTTCCTGGCCATAACAAAAAGTTAGACCATCGTAGAAATTTGTTTCTGTTGCCAAAATGTATGGGAAACGTTTTTGGCGATTTCTGTCTTTCCTAGTACTGAAAGCTAAAATGGTCTCATAGAGTTTTTTGATCCCCACATGAAATAGAATCGATTGGCATAAAAAAAAATTTTTGGACTTTTTGCATTTTTTTTGCCAACTGTAAGTTTTTTACAAAATCTGTGAATGCAGTTCAAAATATGTCAAAAAGTTAGGGAAGGTCTTCTAAGAACGTTTTGCTGTAACTGCAACGGTTAAGGTACTTGCCCTTACTGCCCCGTTTCAAAAATACACCCTGTATATCCTATATCAAATTATTGTATTCCTTTTCTAGATATTTTAGTACAGAATACAACGTTAAGCAGGAGTACAGTCAGCATCAGTATAAACTAACATGTTGCCATTTATTGAATACTCTCCTATTGTTAAATAATGTAACTGATCTAATTAAATTAAGAATAAAAAAGAACGGTAGAAGTTGCTTCTGTTCTTATTTTCGACCCTTATTATCATACACTTAGTTTCTACCCTTACTATATCTAGTAAATTATTTGACAATTAAAATTATGTTTATTTGAAATAAATTTCTAACAACTAGCTTGGCGGTCTTCAGTAAACGGTAATCATGGCGATTGTTACTTATGTTACTTGAAACAGATAGAAATTCTGTTAAATAAAAATAACGTTGTCGGGAGGCAGTTCCTAATTAATCTGCCTCCGGTTTCGACGTTAGATAATAACAAAAGCTAACTTTATTTGCTTTATTTAATACATTTAAGAAATGACGACACTTTTGACATCTCTCAAGTAAATCTGATGGCGTCAGTATCACTACCGGAAAAAAACAACAAACAATTAAAAACAAAAACAGATCTTGGGCTACAAGGTGCAGACTTTTTGTGACGTGTGGTTACCCGGTGCGAGTGAGTGAGGGTAGCCAGAGCTCACTGTTAACTTTTTATGCTGTCAGTTGGAAGACAAAAGGCTTGTTCTGCTTTGTCTTATGCACTAACGGTATAGAAACTCTCTGTGCTTACACCCTGTAAGCACAGAGAGTTTCTATACCGTCAGTGCAGCACGGCAGCACGAGTGTAACTCGCTGTGTTACAGGTTGACTGGCTCAGTGGTGTACGCCCCCATAGCGTCGCGAGACCGTGAGGTAGAAGATTCTTCATTCAGCTACCCATTCGTGATATTTTTAATTCCATTAATATTATTGTACACTTATCATAGAACGTGAAATGTAAACGAATAACTACTCTAATTCTCACTCACTTTTAACTTATAAAAGATTGCAATAAAATAATATTCTTGGAAAAAGTTATGTTTATTATACTTATAACAACAAATAATATTTGAATGAATTTTTATAGCATTTATTATGCTAACTTTAAAGTTCGAAACCTCGGAAAAAATGAAATGCTCAAGTGAGACTCGAACTCACGACCTTTCCCTTACAGGGGGAATGCTCTTCCAACTGAGCTATTGAGCCACACCTGAATCATTTCAAATTTCAAATTTCCTTCTCTTTAAGGGCGACGGTGGAGCCATCTACCAACATTCTTACGAACTTACGAACTTGAGCATTTCGTTTTTCCGATGTTTTCGAACAAATAATATAATATAATCCACGAAAATTACTTTTTATCATCACTATACCCCATTATTACGCTCCAAGAAGCACGACACCTGGGAAAGTCACCCGTCACACAATAGGAAGTAGGTACGCGAGATAAAGTCAGGTCCCACGAAAACAACACTTAAAAAACCTCATTAGATATCACTGATGTTTTACTGTTGTATTTATAACTTGTTTGACTACATGTTCCACTCATTTCTTTTTCAGTATTTACAAACAGAAACAATATATCTACTATAAGTATACTCATAGCTTTAACAGTCTTCCAAATAATTTTGGATGCGACAATATTGCTTACTGAATCCGCCTTCAATTAATTTATAATAGGAACGCCCAAGAACAACAGACCAGCTTACTTAATTCAAGAATGTGACACAATTCAAACATGATGATTGAAGGATATTTTTCTGCTCGACGTGTTCCAACAAATGTGGTGACGCCTTTAACTCAAAAACACTGTCATGGGATAAGTACGCTACGGCGTAGAGGACTCGTAGCGGCAGTAGATAGCCGGCCGCTACGGTGAGCGCTCGCTACGACTGTGCCCTATTTTCGTTACGAGTACGAAAGTAATATTTAACTTTGAACTAACTGTCGTATAAGTGGTTGTGACTGTTTTATTATTATTAGATCTCTAATGTTTTATTAATAGAGTAATATTCATAAGTTTAATAGTTCAGTTGAAGTTACTAAGAACATATACTGTGAAGATACAATTAAATTGAACTTTTATAACTTATAAATGTATGGTGTGGAATATGTGAATGTTAGCTATTAGTAACTAATAGAGAACTATGAGGACATTTATAAAAGAAGAAAGTAATACTTAGGTAAGTTATAGTGTTGTTTATTTGTTATCAATTTAAAATAGCTTTTTGATTAGGTGATTATTTTAAATATGCAATTAATTTATTTAAAAAATTATTACTATTTTTATGAACATGAAATTAAGTATAAGGTAATGGAAAATATAATGAAACGATAAAAGACCTAACTGCCTACTACAACTCGGTAGAAGTTTCTTTAAAATAAATATTACTTTGTACAATATAGGTTGCTATCTCTGAGGATAAAAGTAATTAAAATAATTAGGTAATTTGATTAAAAATCACTATTTTATATCCTAAAAAAATATAATTAAAAAAAAAACACTACAAAAAAATATCATATGACTGGTTGTCTATCCAAACAGCTTTTTTATAGTTTTTTCTTTTTATTCATCGATCAGCATCTATTGATTTCACGTTAGTAACATGGCACTTACAATATTTTCCCAATGCTGAATATCTGGTGGTTAATTTACCTTAATTATGAAAACATTTGTCAATGTACATACAATAATTATACCGGCCGTGGCCAGAGGCTGGCAGAATTCCCGTAATAATTATTGTATGTCGACGAGAGTTTAAGTTTTTATACTTATGTCAATTTAAATAAATACATATATATATATATTTAGCGTTTCTCCTAAATATGAGATAAAAAGTACAATATATTTACAAAACACAAGACAAAATGGAGACTTTTCCTGGTTTCTCGAGAGGCGAATTACCTGAAACCGCGACAAGTTGGGTGACATTTTAGTCTGAGAGAATTATTTCGGAGAATTTCGGAGACAGTTCATGGTTCAAGTCTCTAATGATTTTGTGTTCGTGCGTTATTTTAAGACCACGTATGTGTAATTTACTTTCTTGAAGGTAATGGGTTAATTTAACTTTGTAAGAGAAATAACGCGCTTAAATCTTATTATTTTGTTTGTTTTTGAAGTGACTCTTGTGCCTAAAGGACAGTTGGACATTTTTCATCGATTTTCAAGAAGAAATATAATTCTTTTTTATGGTTTCGAAACGTGGTTTCGTACGTGGCCGATGCGGAAAACTCACTGGGTCCATCCATATACTACTGCAAATCCTCGAAGGGGTAGGCAGAGGTGTATTGACATCCACGTGTCGCCAACTATGATTTTCGAGCCTATAGCCGAGGAGGCGAGCCTATAGCCATCAATCGGGTACTTTGTCTTAGGCTGTATGTTGACTGTCAGATGGAGAACAAATATAATTAATTACAAATTAATTAATAAAAAATGCCTGTTGTTTGTATTTCTGCCGACAATCCCGATGTACCAATGTTTTTTATTAAGTTTTTGTACCAAAAAACTGAAAAGGCATCTAATGAGGCCGTCAAGCTGAGTGCCAAAACTGTTAACATGCCGGTGCCGGTGGAGGTGGTTATGTCGGACTCGAACCGACTGAAACGCACGCCGTCTTGGGTCCTTGGTTGCCGGAGATGAGATTGCAAAAAGCATATCTCCCGCACCCCCGCAGACCCAGGACCATCTCTTTCGAGATGGCCCCCTTCGGGTTGTGGGGACCGCAGGGTCCCCATGTTACATGTGTACGATGGTGACCCTCTTTCCGAGACTTTGCCTTTAGCTTACCATCAGGCGAGGTGAAGTCAAATTAACGTGTCCTTTAATAAAAAATAATTGTTATTGAGTTACCGAAGTTTATACCTATATTTGGAATACAGCTGTAACTTCATTAATATAGTCTCTAACAAGGTAATGGCACAGAACAGTACAATTTAATTCAAAGGCATAAAGATATGCGTGTTTGGCCGCATTCCCTTTCACGACACCCAAGGGAGAGGAAGGTGAAACACATTTGAAACCAAGGCCGATGAATGCCTGCCGTTAATAGAATATTCAATTCATCACCGGCTTTCAGTATGATTATTAAAAATGAATCAGTAATACTTTGAAAACTTTTTTATGTGTGTTAGATATTTTTCCAATCAATGTTTATTATTTACCTTATGACGTAGAGGTGAGCCTATTGCCGTATTCCGGGCAATATTGTTGACTCAAGCCATGCATCAGACGCTGAGTCTGGGCTGTATATATTTGTCGGATGTTAAAGAGCCCTATCCCTTAGTCACTTTGTACGATACCGCACGGGAAGAGATGGGGTGGTCCAAATTCTACTCTACCGGGAACCACGCTGCAATTGGTGAAATGTGGGTGTTAATTCACCTCTGCCTAACCCTCCGGGGATAAAGGCGTGATTATATGTATGTAAATATTTTTTATATTAACCTGATATTAACCTAAGTGCTATGAATATAGGATACATTATTCCTTGCCGAAGTGTCGCAAATAACATTGACTCATATTTTAGTGACTAGTGCCACAACCAGAAGTGTCATCGCGTAGTCCCAATGACACTAATGGTAGTGTCAGGGGTAATATTCTATTGTCATGACACCACCTGTTAAGAATTGAATTCGCGACACCATTACCGTTACCGATACTTCTATGTATAAGTATTTGGTTTGTAAGTGAGAAGTATTGGAGTTGAGGTTTTCACTTTTTTCACCACTTCTGGTTCCAGAGCGCTACTTTTTGTTTAAAGTCAAGAGAAATATATCTATTTTTGTAATTGATAAATAACATCGCATTCGAAATGCAATTAAAAATTCAATCTTCTCCGTCTAAGCGCCATCACCGGTCGTATTTAAAGATTGCACTTTGAACTCTCTTGATTCTAATACGGTTGTAAAGCCTCTGTGGTGTGGCAGTAGTGAACACGACTACCACGCAGGAGGTGCGGGTTTGATCCCCGCTCAGTGCATGTATTTGTATACTTAAATATGACTTTTTTATTGGTCTGTGTGTTTCTATGTATAATATTTATGTATTTACAAAAAAAAGTATCTAAGTATATTTATCCGCTTTCTAGAATCCATAACACAAGCTAGTTAAGCTTACCAGGGGTCTAGATAGCGTTGTATGGAATGTTGTAGGATATTTATTTATCTTGGCTTTCATAGAAGTGGCCGTTTCACCCCCAAACTCGTATGTGAGTTAGCCTTGAACCCGGAAGATATTGATATGGTCCAATAGATTTTTGGAAATTGGATCATTGGAAATTCAATATGAAACTTCATTACTCCGTGAACTGGTGATTTTGATTTTGGAACAAACTGCTTCAAATGAATTCGACGTTCTTAATTATTATTCAATTTTGTCTTCTCGTAACTAAATCTTCTTCCGTTTTTAAAATCTATTTGGTACTTTTAGCAAAAATTTACAAAATTAGACGAATCACTTCATATATTCGAAACGACCTAACATTTCTATAATTCAATAATTTGCATCGAAAACTGATGAAAACATTCGAACTCAACACTGTTGAGTGTTGGGATTGAGTGTATTTCTCGCAATTAATCGTATTACATATAATCGTTCACGCTTATTTGTATTTACGTCGACTAATATAGCGTTGCTTTTATAGTTAAGCATGGTTTTACCTAATTTTAATGTATAACTTCAAAATGTGAATGTTGTGTTGTGTATTAGTTCTCATTATGTTATTTTTTTTAGTATTAATTAACTGATTTAACGGATTCTATTGCATTTAAACAACTGAAACGTTAGAATCAATTTACTCATAAATAATACGATAATAATACGATACGATACGATGTGGGTGCTAGCACCTCTGCCTACCCCTTCGGGGAATACAGGCGTGAGTTTATGTTATGTTTTATGTTTATGTTTAATACGATAACCCAATAAATTCAATTACCAATTCTAATTGCTGTGTAAAACAGCCAGGTAAACTATATTGCGTGATTTTCTTGTTATATAAGTTTTAGAGCGTGATTTTTCAGTAGTCAGGTTTCAGTTTTTAAACATAATTTTTTTGTAGGTGTGAATCTCAATGACCTGGATATATGGTGCATGCATGGCTTTGCATTAGTTTGTTTTGGTGAGAAACCAGAAACGTCCTAGATATTGTAACTAGGTACTGTTATATCTAGCATTGAAATAATAATAAACAAAGTTATACCATATATTTTAGTTCCCTTCAAATAGGAGGAGAGCAGAGGCATTAAAAGTCTCAGTTCAGTTGCATTTGTTCCTCAAATCGTTTTCCAAATCGACGTAGGGCCCTTCTCTGCTTATCGAAGGTACGTCGATTTCCCCGAGGATCAATTTGCGTTTCATAGGAAGTTTACTTTGGAAGTATTAATTAACAGCTATATTGTGTAAACTTCGTTAAATTTATATTATATTAACTATTGAAGGAATTTTTATAGCATTAAGTATGCTAACTATATAAATCGAATACATAGGGAAAAATAATCTTTTTCCCTATGTATTTGATTTATATAGTTAGCATACTTAATGCTATAAAAATTCTTTCAATTGTTGGGGCGCAGTTATCAACAATCAATGTTTAAAAATGATTGTAAAATCATTCATTGATTTTGATAGTTCGTAAGAAAATCGGTAGATGACGCCACGTCGCCTCAAAGACGTATGAGATGGGAAATTTGAATCATATCGGGCGTGTCTCGGTAGCCGAATTGGTCAGGCATTCCCCCTGTAAGGGAAAGACTGCGGGTTCGAGTCCCGCCCGAGAAGATTCTTTTTCCCTATGTATTCGATTTATATTAACTATCTATTGTTTTAATTAAGTAATAAAAACTGAGAGGAATCGACTTAAAATAAGATAAATTCTAAGTTGTTTTACTATACTGGGTGATTTTATAGTAGTTTCGGAAAAAAGAATTTGGGCACAGTTTCGATAGCAAAATTATCTGGGAGTATTACTTTGGTGAAAGGATTTTTTTTTGATAATGTATGGCAATAATGTTCAGGTGGAACGAAAGTCTAGTGGTATGGGTAATGGACTGCTGAGACGAGGTCTCGGGTTCGATCCCAGGTTTACCATGGCACACACCAATGACTTTTCGATGCTTTTCGAAGTTATGTGTGTATTTATCGCAGGTTTATAAGTGCCCGGTTAATGGCAATAGGCTCGCCACCTATTACATTGGGACCTAAACATAAACTGGCGAAATGTGGGTGCTAGCACCTCTGCCTACCCCTTCGGGGAATACAGGCGCGAGTTTATGTTATGTATGTTATGTTATGAAACGAAAAATGATTGAGTATTGTAATTTTTTTTATTTCTTTCTCCAAATTAATACTTCCAGATTATTTTGCTATCGATACTCTGCCCAAATTCTTTTTTTCCGAAACTACTATAAAATCACCTTGTATAGTAAGAAAACCAATTAAACTTATCTATCGATTTAGATAGAAGAAAACATAATTGCTCAGATCAGAAAAAAAGAAGTAAGAAGAGAAAGGAGGTTTGAACCCACGACCAGTCCACTGAGATACCAAGGCACACATGGAGTATTCTTATTTCATCTTCTTTCATAACTGGTTATGATAAAATTAGTTACAAAAACGAAAATGTACTTATCTCTTTATTCGTAACTGGTTTTGTAAGCAAGGAAAAAATTCCATTGAAGGAATTTTTTTTTTAGTTAGCATACTTAATGCTGTAAAAATTCCTTCAATTGTTTGGGCGCAGTTATCAACAATCAATGTTTAAAAATGATTGTAACATCATTCATTGATTCCGATAGTTCGTAAGAAAATCGGTAGATGACGCCACGTCGCCTTAAAGACGTATAAGATGGGAAATTTGAATCATATCGGGCGTGCTCGGTAGCCGAATTGGTCAGGCATTCCCCTGTAAGGGAAAGACTGCGGGTTCGAGTCCCGCCCCAGAAGATTCTTTTTCCCTATGTATTCGAAAAAATTCCATGTTATGAACATGGAATTTTTTGGTTACGAACAATCAGTCAGAAAATGGACGACACCCCTCTTATGGTGATTGTGGGAGCCATCTACCGATATTGAACCGAACTACCGAAAAAAATGAATGATATTAGGTATCTTCTTCATCTTAGCGTTAATCCCAGTTGCATCTGAAACTTTCAGCTTGGGGTCTGGGGTCCACTTTACCAGTCTAACTGCGGCTTTGGCTAAACTTCGATATTTTCTGTGAAGTGATTGCCATCTGACCTCCACAACCCAAAGGCGATATCGAAGCATTGGGGCCAGACCAAGTTATAATCTAATATATAAAATTCTCGTGTCACAGTTTTCGTTGCCATACTCCTCCGAAACGGCTTGACCGATTCTCATGAAATTTTGTGAGCATATAAAAATAGATGTTGGCCGATTCTTAGACCTACTCAAGGTCTAAGAATCGGCCAACATCTATTTTTCATCCCCCTAAATGGTGCAGCGGGAACGGGATCTGATGCGGATCGCGGGGCGGGAAAAAATTGGCGGTACGAAGTTCGCCGGGACAGCTAGTCATTTATAAAAATTGTTTTTAATTACTGTACCAATAAAATTGAATGTTTTTCATAGAAATTGGTACTTATCTTAACTATTGAAATCGATTAGTATTAGAAAAATTAAATTGGTCAGGTGGGACTTGAAGCCACTCCTTATAGGGGGAATGCTCTGACCACTAAGCTACTGAGCCACGCTTGGAGCATTCCAATTGCTCCTATACAACCGTCTTGGGGCAACAGTGGGCGGTGTAATCAAAAACAATGTTTTTTGTCTTGTGCTAAATTAAATCAAAATCCCTTGAGCTGTTTTTGCGTGAAGAAGCAAAATAGATTCATCCTTCAAAACTTTCTCATTTACTCGTATAATAATTATATTTTGATAAGTCGCATTAGCACGATTTCTGCCAACATTATGAGTACATCTATTCTAGAGTAATCCATACTAATATTATAAATGCGAAAGTAACTCTGTCTGTCTGTCTGTCTGTATGTTGTTATTTCACGCCTAAACCACTGAACCGATTTTGATGAAATTCGGTATAGGGGTAGATTAGACCATGAAAAATAACATAGGCTATGTTTGGTCGCGATAACCGACATCCAAGCAGGCGGAGCCGCGGGCAAAAGCTAGTGTATAATAATAACCTTCTACAATACTTATCTAGTAATCAATATTAATATGTGAATCATGTATGCTTACAACTTCGGTTAGTAAGTACTACCCCGTCACATGGGACTGTACTATTAGTATAAAATTAATACTGTGCTTAATACTGATGTGTCCCTTAGGATGGGCACTTTACGAGCACAGATACAAAACATCCCTGCAATGGGAATAGTCTGTTCTGTCTATAAATTAAACATACCTTGCAGTAGTCTCCTCTTGTAACAACCATTTAATTTTGTTTAGTTTAGTTCGAGTTTTGTTTATAATAGCGCATTTACCATACAGTTTAATATACAGATCGGCGGTAGCCTAGTGGTATGGCTTATGAACTGCTGAGACGAGTTCTCGGGTTCGATCCTAGGTTTACCATGGCACAGACCAATGACTTTTCGATGCTTTTTGAAGTTATGTGTGTATTTATCGCAGGTTTATAAGTGCCCTGTAAATGGCAATAGGCTCGCCACGATGGCGGATGGAGGACGGAGGTCGTTCTGGGACCTCCGACGTCTGGTTCGCCTTCGCTCTGCGCGGGCTTCCCGTGCCCGGAGTCTTGTCCGGACCCGACCGGCCGCCTCCTTCTCGAGCATTACTTGCTCGTAGAAGGAGGCGGCCGCACCCCAAGCGTTCGCGCATCGTACCATCGCTGTGAGCAATGTAGCGAGTGTGAGGACTCCCACCCCCAGAGCCTAGATGGGGACCCTGTGGTCCCCACAACCCGAAGGGGACCATCTCAAAAGAGAGGAAAGAGGAAAGAGAGGTCTGCCGGGGTGCGAGAGATATGCTTTTGGCAATCTCACCTCCGGCAACCAAGGACCCAAGATGGCGTGCGTTTTAGTCGGTTTGAGTCCGACATAACCACCTCCACCGGCTCCGTGGGGGTGGTATCCGTGGGGATTTATCGCACGAAAAAAAAAAAAGGCTCGCCACCTATTACATTGGTTACATTGGGACCTAAACATAAACTGGTCAAATGTGGGTGCTAGCACCTCTGCCTACCCTTTCGGGGAATACAGGCATGAGTTTATATTATGTCATGTTATGTTATGTTATTTAACATACATTTTACCGTCAGATTAATTCCCAAAATATATGTTAGCATTAATTACGTTTAATAATAATAACGTATGTTAAACAAAGTCTGGCTGTCGTGAAATTGTAAACTCCAAACAAAGTTATTTAATACCAGTCCTACTCAGATAGATTAGATAAACGATTTTCGTAAATTTCCAACAACATATTACACCCCAAGGCGAGTGGAAAAGCTTTATAAGTGCTTATATTATAGTCGTACTTCAGCAGCAATTTTTTTTGATCTATTTTAACCTATTAAACACCAACCAGTGCCCGGGCACCGCGAGTCTATTGTTCTATTTGTTGCGTGGCTTGACAGGTTAAAAGGGAGATAGATTTGCAATATCTACCACATATGTTTCCAGACCTAATGATTTTATTTAAAATTTCTCAACAGTTTTACCACCCCATAATCCCATGTAAACATTTGCCACAGTACATGCTTCTGTTTCTTATAGTCCCTTAGGTCACATTTAGAGCACCCCACTTCTCACATCTGCGAGCAAGCGTAGTCACAGCCTGAAGTTTATTGGGACAGGGTCACGTTTTTGAAATGCAAAAATTCCATCAGAAATTTTCTTTTTAGAAGACTTTTCAAGGGGGGATCATGTAACCTGTGACCCTCCCCCTCGAACCGCACGCGTCTACAATTTCATTTCTCATATCAAGAGCAGGTGGCGTCAGAGTTTCATCTGACAGTCAGCAGGTTGACAGGACTTACAGAGTAAGCAGGTTGGATTGGAACTTGTTTTTTTTTATCAGACGATAAATCCCCACGCATACCACCCCCACGGAGCCGGTGGAGGTTGTTATGTTGGACACGAACCGACTAAAACGCACGCCGTCTTGGGTCCTTGGTTGCTGGAAGTGAGATTGCCAAAAGCATATCTCTCGCACCGCGGCAGACCCAGGACCATCTCTTTCGAGATGGCCCCCTTCGGGTTGTGGGGACCACAGTGTATTTTTTCTGAATATTCGTAACCGAAATTACTATTCTCGCCTGAAATTACTATACAGTTTTGTATAGATATCTGAAGTAATTAATACTGTAATAATTATTTAGAAATATTTACCCCAAGACTACAACAGAATTGATAATACACTAAAGTATAAACGTATTCTCCTCCAAACTAATCCATACTAACTGCATTCCTTACATGATTGTAAGCGAACTGATATTATTAACAGTTTACTCCAACAAATAATTGACTACCTAATTAAACCCCGATACACTACATATTCACTGTACTGCCATATATCAGTATTATAATGAGATAGTTTAGAATTTAGATGGATGTATAGAATATATTTTGTTGCTATTTCTCTCTAGAATGGCTGAACGGGTACGAATGAAATTTGTTACGTTTGGAATAACACATAGATTACTCCTTATCCCGGGATTAGTTCGTGAGGGTTGTGGGAACAGGATTAGTATTTTAGGTGAATGAAGTCGAGGGCAACATGGTACTGAATACAGACGATAAATTACTCACACTGTTGATCTCTTATATTAATAGCTATAATCATTATTGTTTTCATTCTGAAACGTTACATCATTGTATTTTGAACATCTAAGTTAAAATACGTGTGGTGACGGAAAAAGAATACAAGTATCACCCCATTTCATCCAAGGGGTGTCGTACGAGGCGACTAACGGAAAAATACGCAGGCGATATCACTGCGAGAGTAGGAAAATTCGAAATAAAACCCTGTTCCAACTCGTCTGGCCAGCGTGGAAACAGCAGGCCAAAGCCTCCCGTCATTTGAACAGGCAGTGGACTGCGAAAGGCTTATTGATTGATTGATTGCAGTTAAAATTCAAACGTAATTGTAAAACATTGAGAAGGCCGCGAGGCAAAACCGGTCAGTTGCAAAATAAAATACTGTGAAACAGTACAAAATGTTTGTTCGCGATGGACGCAAAAACTACTGAACGGATTTTGATGCAGTTTTTTTACTAGAAAGGTCTTGATCAGACTTAAAATCTTACTTTTGTTTGATTGACAAACTAACGTAAGTATTGGTTGCTATGGGTTTTTACGACCCTGTTTTTTTTTTTCGTGCGGAAATCCCCTCGGATACCCCCCCTGCCGGAGCCGGAAGGGGAGGTTATATCGGACTCGAACCGACTAAAACCGCACGCCGTCTGTGGGTCTTGGTGCTAGGCCGGAGGTGAGGTTGTCATCGACATATCCCTCGCACCCCGGCTGACCCAGGGCCATCCCTTACGGTCTGGCCCTCGGGTTTTTACGACCCTGGTACATTGGCTTGAAGGCACACGGAAATTGTAAATAACTTTATCTGGGTCGCTGGAACAGGAGCAGTGTGTCCTAAACCATTATATTTCGAACTTAACGCTGACAAAGTCGCGGGTAAAAGCTGATATTCAATACTAGCTTTTGCTCGCGGCTCCACCCGCGTGGATGTTGGTTATCGCAACCAAACATAGCCTATGTCCTTTTTCAAGGTCTAGTCTACCGTTATAACAAATTTCATCAAAATCGGTGTCTGTATGTAAGACCGAGTTACTTTCGCATTTATAATATTAGTATATATACCTAAAATGTAAATGTTTCCTAACCAAATCAAGGATGTATTTTGCAAACATAAATTGTTCTTTTATAACAATAGCTACGCCCAAGATTGACCCCTGATATTGTTTATCTGCTTTCTAACGGTTTTGTAAGCCGCGGGCAATTACCACTCAATCTTCATTCTTCATAACGAAGGCGATGAAAAATAAAATAACAAAGCTATAAGAGCTCGTTGGCAGAATATTTATCGATGAGAAAGCTATTGTGTATGATTACCTTCTTTATTTTTTATCGCAGTAGTGGTTTATAACGAAATAACACTACCGACTCTATTCGAAAACGGTTGAGAATTTTCTTGTGGTAAAGATGGAAGATGGAATGCGGAAGCATGAATTTCTCATTCATTGGTAACAAAAACGTTTTGAAAGCGAATCATATTTCAGACCTTCCCATCTGTACCCCAAGCACGAAAAACAATCGAAATCGTAAATGTATCGAGAAAACGAAGCATTGTGATTGGCAGGCTTCAGATACACAGGTGCACAGTAAGCAGGCGGCCAATCGCAAAACTCCGTTCTCTCGATACGTTTACGTTACGAATACGATAGTTTTCGTGCTAAGGGTACAGTTTTGTAATCTATCTGGTTTCGAACACGACATTTATATTTGCACTGAGATGTTATAAGTACCACCCAGGAACAATATTGAACCTAAAAGGTTAGTAAATATGATATGGTTACAAGTTAGTTAGTTAATGGCATTAAATAACCAGGCAAGTTCTTGGTTTTTCATAATCAGTTCGTAAATTGATTACTACCGACTCGATGGTTAGAAAATAGGGCGAAGTTAAAAAGATACAGGTTGCTATTTCAAATACTCTCACATTAATGGTTCCTACTGCGAACTGTGCGTATCTAAACGGTCTCGAGTTCTCGACAGATGCTTGTTCATGCCCGCTTAAAGCCCCAACAAGCCCCACATCATTGCAATGTAGATCATTGCACTTCGATATTTTCCGTAAAGCGACTGCTATCTGACCTCCACAACCAATTTTCACTTGAATAGGGGACCAATAATCGCCAATTGGTTGTGGAGGTCAGATAGCAGTCGCTTAACGGAAAATATCGAAGTTCAGCTGCATCACAGTTAGACTGGATATCCGACCCCAACTGAACCGGGAAAAGGCTAAGAGAATGATGATCAGAGTACCATTAAATACTCATAATACGAGTTAATTTGTATCTCTCAATCGTCAAAAAAACCATGATATCAATATGCCATCGTTATCGCATCGTAAAATATCGTTTGAGTGATTTTTAAACTAGGTTGCGACTGAATTTTGAACAGATTTCACGAGAAGATACACAACATGCAATGTACATAGTATACATATACAAGTCTCTTAGCGTTATTAACTTGTTGTATAAACTTCAGGAATGTTGTCAAAGTAATGTAAACGCCGGAAGAGTATATACTCGTAATATTAGTAGGAAATAACTTGGCTGGGATATAACTTAGACTAAACCGATACAAAGCGTTAGCTGAATAGTAAACGATGTGCGGTGTAATTGTTTTTAGGGGCGTTGATGACGTAGCTAGATCGAGAAGAGGATGAGATTCATCTCGTCATCTTCTCGATCTAGTTACGCCAATTGTCATCGGGGTTCCTGGATCAACCAGAGGGACCCCGTGACCTTTAATAAAAGCCAACTTACAATACTCAGATTTATTGCAATGAATGGCGACGACCTATTATAAACAAATTTAAGCGACACATTGGCCTGATTTGGCAGACCAATCCGGCTATTTCGGCAACTATGGCACACGCCGGCAGTCGCAGTATTGCGACTCTGCACTCAGGACTCTTGCCGCGGCTGATGTGGAGCGTAGACCACGTCAGCTCTGACGCAAACCAACCAACGTTTAACGTCAACGTCGTAGTGTGTACAAAAACAGATGACATTCAGATGAGAGTGACCTTGGCTTGCCATACTACCGCGTGGCTAGATGGAAAAAATAAAGAATTATTTTTCTGCAGTTCTATGCTACAGAAAAATTATTTAACTACAAGAAAGTTCTACGTTTTTTTTATTTATTTAGAATCGAAAAATTGAATGCTCACGCGAGAATTGGACCCGGGGCCGTTTAAAACTCGAAACAAAACTCTGTACCAACCCATCTGGCCAGCGTGGAAACAGTAGGCCAAAGATTCCCAACATTGGGAGAGGCCTGTGTCTAGCAGTGGACTAAGATAGGCTAGTTGATTGATTGATTGGAATAAAATATAAAAATTGTATCTAGCCGTAAGTTATATTTTTTACATATTTATCATAGATTTATAGATACCATCGCGTCTCTGACAAATCACCGTTCACTGAGTATGTACTCGTATAAAGCAAGAGTCATCGCTTACTAAACGACAAATAAATTGCTCGTGGGAACATAACGCCTAGCTATTTTTCTCTCGCACATTTTATGACGTAATACTATGAATGACGGAGTTTTCTCAGCAAGGAACATAAAACCTCTGCCGGGGCACTTTAGAATAGCACTTTGATGAAACTTATTTGCGCTGTCAGTATAGAATTATTATGTCAAATATCTTGAGCTTTTTTCTTACTTTAAGCATTTTGGTAATATTTTATAAAATATAATTTTTATGTTCGACAATTTTTACGAAAAAAAATTCTGTTTTTATTTGACTAGCTAAAACTTTGATATTTCAATCAAATTTGAAAATAAAATTTTAATAAATATTATTTCTTTATATTAACATGTGGTTATAAAATCATTTTAATTTAAATTTAAACTTATACTAATTAATTATTGACGAGTTTTGGTGTTGAAAAATGTAAAAAAAAAATTATGATGATTATTGCCGAATTTCAACCAATGAACAATAGATAACGGTACAAATTAATCTATAAAATATATGTTTTTATAAACGTACCTTCTAATAGATAATAAAAAACTAAATACCAACCTATACTTACCTAGTTTTTTATTATCAAGTAAATAAAAGGTATTTGCTATGAAATGGAGTGAATAATCTGTTTTCATGAAGAAATTGAGTTAGCGGGTAAGCCACTTGCAGGACCAAGGCAATATTACGAGAAAAGGCGGTTGGAGTTCATTAAAAATAGATGGTGTTTCTCGGTTCAATCCACGTTAAACAAATGGTGGAAAATTGTGTTGTAAATACTTTTCACTGAAGGGTCAGGTTTAGGATTCGGGGTGATAAATGGGATATTTTTTCGTTTTAATTTATTTATAATTATTATTCCTACAGAAAAAAAAAACGTTTTGTTATTTAAAAACTGATGCGTGTGTATATGCAAGATAAAGTACATATAGTTCATTCGATTAGGCACTTAACTAAAGGGAAACAATCTTGTAGCGACTTTTTATTAAAACATATATTAAACTAGGCTAACTAACGGACTAATAAGTGGGCCAATATCGTATAAAATTAAAAAAATTGAAAATACCCACGTCGTATAAAAAATTATTCAAAAAGGTTTACTGCAGCGCCCCCTAGTGGGTTGTCATCGTAACACCTATCCCAGAACATGCACCAATCAAACCCAAACCAATTGTTGAAAACTGCATCAATATCGGACTAGTATTTTCGGAGAAAATGGCAGTCCGATTTTTACCGTCTCCGTTCCGTCGCGGTAAAAATGAGTTTCTAAACAGCAAAATATTAATTAACGTGATAAATAAAATATTGAAAAGATACAGCAAGATTGTTTATGTTAAGCTAATTACCTAACCGAATGGTGTTTAGTCTGTTTAACTTCTTTTGGTTCATTAGTGGTTACTCTATTACTCTTACCGAACACGATTTCTGGCTACGTGCAACCAATCAATATTGACTAACAGCAAACCCAATATCAGTCGGAGTCGAGCCTGACACCCCAACCGCATTTACTACCCCTTCACTGTCAAAGCATCACGATAGCATTGGAAACGAAAATGTACCAATGTTTGAAATTAAAATGTCCAAATTTGCAGGCTGTTAAAAACCTAAACAAAAGTCGGATTCAAAGATTACTCAGTTTAATAAATTGCGTGAATACAACTTATACAAATCATGGATAGATAATATTATGTAACTAAAATTAATGTCATAAATATCTTATGAACTATTTGAAGTATCATAGTATATAAATGAATATGAATATAGAGGGAAAGGTAGAAGGAAAGAGAAGAAGAGGTAGGCCAAGAGGAACATTTATAGCACAGATAAAGGAAAAGATACAAGTCACGTCGTATCAGGAGGTGAAAGGATTGGCGGACCAGAGAGAAGAGTCGCGATTACTCCACCGACAAGAGCGTAGCTCTTAAGTTACAGAGAGAGAATATAAAATAATAGTTCATCCGTAAATATAGGACATTCATCAACTCGCGAGTGTCGAGCAAGCGAGCGCGCGCGAGTTTGCATTTTTTGACTTCATTTTATTTAGCTGTTGTCAATTCGGGCGCATATTAAAGTACAGTCAGGTACATACCTACATTTATTTTATAACTAAATAGTCCCATAATCATTTTGAACTAGTAAATTAATCTAAATCTCAAACAGCCTCAACCCATGTTTTAATCATTACTTTCATAGCTAAGAATGAGTTTAATATCCCTAACCGATTATGTTCATAAAATATTGAATATTCTACCTTATTATGCTTTAGGAATGTATATCATGATCTAAAAACTAGAACCCGACTACCAAAAAATCAAGCTTCAAAAAGTATGTCTACTGTATGTATGCCACTTACTCTAACAAAATAATATATTCTAGGCAACAGTGGCATACGACCACGGCTATCCTTGATATTTTCTTGTTTGTTAGTTTGTGATTTTTCGGTAGTCGGGTTTTAGTTTTAAACTTAATTTTTTATTTATATTATTTCGGGACAATGTAAAGCTAATAATTTATACATACTTGAAATGTACTTCTTAAGGCCTGTCATTTGATACCAAACACGACATATTTATCTCAAATTTATTTTATTTTTTAACACAGTACCTTATGAGCGCTAGAGGGCGCCACACAATATTGAGAGACACGTCATATAGCCTATAACCATCGGACGATAAAGCCGCTTGTAACGATACCTCATTTGTCCAGTTCTAATAAGTAGTTGAGAAGCTATGAGGGGGGAACAAATGAACATACATACATACATACATACATAGCCTGTCAAAATCATAACCCTCCTTTTGGCTTCGCCGTAGTCGGGTAAAATACAACTGTACTAGATTACTTAAACAAAAACCTTGAGCATTTCATTTTTTCCAATGTTTTTCGAACTTTAAAGTTAGCATAATAAATACTATAAAAAATTCATTCAAAAAAAAAAACAAAAAAACCCTTATGTTACTCTGGCGCTTCGTCTATAATACGTCACAATAGGGTAGAACGGTAAATTATTGGCGTTCAAAATTGGTAGCCTGAAACCATGGCAGTGACAAATGGCCGAGGCGTTCGGTAATATACTTGTGCATGTACATATCTAATGATAGGTGAAGCTTCAAGCAATTCGTCTGCTTCTCACGTAGAATTTGTAAACTCCAGTGCAGTTTTTTTTGCTACATACTTAAAACTGCTCAGAAGTAACAGCGATCGGTGATGAATAATTAAACAATACGTGAATATAATTTCCTTTTCTATTAGAAACTTTAGTCAGTTTTTGTTCTGTACAATAAAAATACAATTGGGTATTATCTCCTATAGTTAAAATAAATTATCTAATCGAGCTTATTAAATTAAGAATGGTAAAAGAGCGGTAAAAATTGCGTCGGTTCTTATTTTATAGTTTTTATTTATGTTTAATCATGTACCCAACCTATAATAGTAGGTAACTGATTTGATGTTTAAATTTTATGACGTCACTAAATCTTTTTTAATACAAACTTATTGTTTTGACGTTTATTAAAAAGTAACTAATTTGACAATAGAATACCTAATTCAGTTGATGAGCTCCCTTCCTAGCTTGAGTATCTCCATTTAGTAACAATTCGGTTTGAGAGTATTCATGAACCGTTTAAACCATACAACGTTAGACAAAATTAACACAATTAGTCAATAATGCCATTTCATTCATTCATTCAAACACAACACTTCCATATTATAAACCATATTATTTTTTATTGGTATACCATAACATAACATAAACTCACGCCTGTATTCCCCGAAGGGATAGGCAGAGGTGCTAGCACCCACATTTCGCCAGTTTATGTTTAGGTCCCAATGTAATAGGTGGCGAGCCTATTGCCATTAACCGGGCACTTATAAACCTGCGATAAATACACACATAACTTCGAAAAGCGTCGATAAGTCATTGGTGTGTGCCATGGTAAACCTGGGATCGAACCCGAGACCTCGTCTCAGCAGTCCATTACCCATACCACTAGGCTACCGTAGATTATTGGTATACCCTATGGCGTATTATCATAATATAGATAGGTATCTACGTCATTCAGGAACATTGCGGCTGTCAAAAATGGCGCAAAAACTAAGGATTAAACAATATTGCTACTAACTAATAATACGTCAATATTATTAATTTATATTATTATTTCTATTAATAATAATATTCTTTTTACTAATTTATTATCATAGACGTAGGTATTTTATTTTATTTTTTCTGTCGCGTCTCGCATCTCATAAAGGAAAAAAAAAACATTTTTTGTGGACATTTTAGAGTGTGAACAACCTATCTATGGTTTATAGTAAATCATTGGATATACCTATAAATACAACCAGTTAAGGCGACCAAACCGATATTAGTAATCAATCTCTTGAATAGTTATATTAATTGCTAGTAATACTAGCTAAACCATCACACTAAAATAAAACAAGTTACGCAAATTTCATACCAAAATCATGATAACTTTTCAAAAAAATAAATTGACAGAATATCAAATTTTGTAAAATATTTGTACATCAAAACACGTCACAAAATTGATAAAAATGCGGGTAGAATTTTAAGATGGAAATTGCGAGCGGAATTTTAAATTTTGCCCGCATTCTAAGGGTACTCTAGGTATCGAGGAATATCTTTGCATTCTATTACACCTAGCGTCGCACCCTGGAGATTGTAGCATGACCGTTGGATCTGTTTCATCCAGATAAATCAAAATGTCCTTAAAGTCATTGTTCGTAACTATTCATATAGACTGGTGCGGAGACGATTGTTTAGGAAAATTTCGCATGTCCAAAAATAAATAATTATCCTAACTAATATTTTAAATGCGAAAGTGAGTTTGTCACTTTGGCATTTAAATATTATTGTAAATACAACACGTAAAATACTAGCTTTATTATTATTATTAAAATAAATATTGTAAACTGACGTCTAAAAATGCCGCAGTGGAGTTTGTTGCGCCGTTTCTTCTCCACCAGAAGCGGTAGTAAACTTGATTAAGTAGAATTAAAATTGACGTCAATAAGAAACAATTTTATTGTTCAGTATTGAAAAATAAATGACTATGACTATGACTAGAAGACATTGATATATGTTACTAAAGCTAGTAGTATGATTTTTTCTATTATATTTGATAGAATAATATACAGTTTTAAATGTAATTCTTCGAAATTAATCCTGGTTACGGGTTGAGTCTGTTATTATCTGAAGTATTGACCTAGAAAAGTTCCTTTTGGTGTATCCTGGGCAAGGAAAGTGGCAACGCCTCACTTTCTTCTGAGGAGCTGCTCTTTTTCTACGTATACGGTGGGACTGATCCATGCTTTGGGTTACTCAATTTTACCGTGAAGTCTGTTAAAAAGCACAAACCTTCATTCAAAACCCAATTTCCTTCTGCAAAAAAACTTATTTCTATAACTTCAATGAATTTACTGCATTAAGTATGGTACTTTCCTTACTTTTACTTTATTTTTCCCTATATATTCGATTCTTTCTATAAGAAAAACATTTCGTAAAATAATGTAGAAATTCTGTTACACTACTGTATTAATTACTTAATGGATGAATATTATCTTTGGCTAGTTAATACTCATTTAGATTACATCTTGGTATTTCCTTTTAACTTCTTTTTGTTTATCCAAAAAGATTAAATAAACCTATTAGATCGGGAAACTGGAGCCTATATAGTAATTATGGAGATTTAATTTGTTCCTTTCCGGTGGGCAGCTGTATCGCCAAGCATAATCTTATTTAAATATTCTTATCCATACTAATATTATAAATGTGGAAGTACCGCCTAAACCACTGAACCGATTTTGATGGGTATAAGGGTAAATTAGACCTTGAGAAAGGACATAGGCTATGTTTGGTCGCGATAACCGACATCCACGCGGGCGGAGCCGCGGACAAAAGATAGTTTTTGATTAAAAAGAATGGTCTTGCAGCATTAGGTACAAGATTTTTTACCTAACGCGATGGAAGGTTTTCGAATATTGAATCGAAGCCACCCTCTAGGTGTAGCTCATTCAATAAGAAAATATAAATTGGTTTCCTATTGGCAACGATATTACGTGAGAAAAAAAATATCTCAAGAGTCGTTTTTCATAGCCGTTTCACAGTCATTTAAGTATCATCCTTGGTTAAACACCTTTGACTTATAAAAAGTGCATAATATAATATAATATAGTCCTATTTTAATAATTAAAGAAAATTAAACCGATCATTTTATGCACATTATTTATCATTTTTATCTATAAAGTACTAAGCGTGTGAAAGAGATAGACAACTAATTTTTTTTTTTATTACCATTAAAACAAAACAATACAAGAACAATTAGTGATAGCACAAAAAGCCACTAAGGTTTAGACCTTTGCTATTGAAAGTTGTCACAAACATTATCAAAATACCTACTCAACATTCGCCAATATGTGACTATTACAATTTTGATAGCAAATAATAATATAGAACGATACATATGAATCTCTTTCTACCTACAGTAACTCTAAAAAATATTGTTCACTTTTCTAATTCACTTTTTCTAGTTCACTCTTCTAATTCAGTTAAAAGCTCAATTTTTGAGAAAGATAAAAACAGTGCATGAACAGTTAAAATAAATTTCTTGTTCACCTAGAAAAGAATAACTTTTTTTACAAATAGTTTTAACAAAATATCTTTAGTAATAGTTATAAAATATAGAGACGACGAACATTGAACATATGTCACAGCAGTGACCTTTCACGAATGAGATTAGTAACAATTCTATATCAATACCTACCTTAATAAATAAATATAAATACCTTAAAAAATTGGTTTTCTGTCAATAATGTTACTGTTTTTAGGGATCCGTATCTCAAAAGGAAGAGTTCATTTATTACGTGAAATTTTAGTTTTTCAAATTCCTTAATCCAATTTTGTATGAAAACCTCAGCGCGAGAATATAATTCGCATTTGATCGATTTTTTAAACAATATTTAGCTTTTTACTTGAAGCAGATATTTCATAAAACATCCGTAAAGCCCGTCTAATAAGGGGTATGATACAGGAAAACGCCGAATTTAATAGTCTGCTAAAATATCCTGTTAAGTCTGAACTTTTTGCTCAGAATATTTAAAACAACATAATAATTGATATAATGAGTTCTTTTATTTTATATTTAACGTGAAGTGAACAATCATGATAAATTAAATGAATAATATCTTCGTCACATCGTTAGTCCTCGAACCTCGAGAGACATCGTAAGAGTTACAATTTATTAGAATTTATACAATTAAAGTGTAGTGTCTGTTTGTAATGTTAAAATAACAGCTTTTTAATGAATACATATTAGTAAAAGTAGGTAGGTATACCTACACGATAACTGTAATAAAACTGCACGATAGTCCTTTCGCGCGTAGCGTATCATAAAGTCCATGGTAGCAGTTCATGGGGGTAATCGGTGGAGTCGCCTGTCACACTAGCAGAAGCAGACAGGTAGTAACGGGGGCTAGATGGGGACACTACTAGATGGGGTACCCGAAGGGGGCCATCTCTCGAGATGTGTTTTCGGCAATCTCACCTCCGGCAACCAAGGACCCAAAACGCGTTTTAGTCGGTTCGAGTCCGACATAACCACCTCCACCGGCTGGTGGTATACGTGGGGACTTTTCGCACGATAAAAAAAATGGTAACTGTTCAGCCTTAGGACGTAACATAGATCCAAGTAATCCGTAACACAGCTTATAAGCGAATGTTTCATTCACCAAAACTGCAGCACATAATAAAAATACCAACAAAAGTATTTCATTGTTAAAGGATTATCCCTAACAATACATAACATTACGAGGAAGGCGCGAAATCCAACAATTAATAATTGACTTGGTGAGTTGTGGGCCCCAATTCTAAAGGACCCAAGCCGTTAAAAAACAGTGCAAAATGAAGATAAATCCTTAGCCGGCCCTATCCTTTTCTTTCGAATAAATATTGGAATGAAGGCGCGTTTTATTTTATTGACTTCGTGGAGCTCAATAAAAGGTAATAAGTTACTGTTACAAGATAAATTCGTTGATAAAATGTTAGTGTTAACTATAGTAATCTATGGACGTATTAGTGACTATGGTTTGATAAAATATAGTGTTTAAAGGAAATTGCTATTAGTAAAATGATAACATAACATAAACTCACGCCTGTATTCCCCGAAGGGGTAGGCAGAGGTGCTAGCACCCACATTTCGCCAGTTTATGTTTAGGTCCCGATGTAATAGGTGGCGAGCCTATTTAGAGCTGGCGGTGCGACGGCTTAGAGCCAAGAAGAACACCGCCCCGGGACCCGACGGCATTCCAGGCCGTGCGTGGGTCCTAGCTCTAGGAGAAGACGGTCTCGAACCCCGACTGCGAGGGTTCCTCAGCGCATGCTTGGAGCGGGGCCAGTTTCCGAAGATGTGGAAGACGGGGAAACTGGTCCTCATCCGCAAGGACGGACGCCCGGCGGACGAGCCGTCCGGGTACCGGCCCATAGTGTTGCTCGACGAGGTGGGCAAGCTCTTCGAAAGAGTGATTGCCAAGCGCCTCGTCGAGCACCTCTCTAGAGTGGGGCCGGACCTAGCGGACACGCAGTACGGCTTCCGCCGGTGGCGTTCCACTGTGGATGCCATCATGCGCGTGAGGACTCTGGCGGAGGATGCGGTTGCCCGGGGCGAGGTGATGTTGGCGGTGTCCTTGGACATCTCCAACGCGTTCAACACCTTGCCCTGGAGTTGCATCAGGGAGGCGCTCGTGTACCACGATGTGCCTCTCTACCTCCGCCGCATGGTCGGGGCGTACCTGACGGAGAGGGCCGTCATCTACCCAAGTGCGACCGGCGTCGGTAGGCGTGAGATGTCGTGCGGTGTCCCACAGGGATCGGTCCTGGGGCCGCTCCTGTGGAACATCGGATACGACTGGGTGCTTCGCGGTGAGCTCGCGTTCGGTGCCACCGTCACGTGCTACGCGGACGACACGCTAGTGACGGTGAGTGGCGCTACACACCGCGAGGCGACCCAGAGGGCCACGACCGCTGTTGCTCAAGTCGTGGATCGGATCCGGCGGCTGGGTCTCGAGGTGGCTCTGCACAAATCCGAGGCCTTGTTCTTTCATGGTCCTCGGCGCGGGCCACCCCCGGGATCCAGCTTGACAGTAGGAGGTACTCCCATCGACATCAAGCCCCGGTTGAAATACCTGGGGCTCGTACTCGATGGTCGGTGGGACTTCGGAGAGCATTTCCGAAGTCTGCGCCCCAAACTGTTGGTGTCAGCTAACGCGCTGATGCGGCTGCTGCCCAACCTGAGGGGCCCAGAGGACTCCTGCAGGAGACTCTACGCGGGTGTCGTGCGGTCCATGGCCCTGTACGGGTGCCCCGTGTGGGCGGACGCCCTGCGGGCCAGGTTCGTGCAACTGCTGCATGCGCCGCAGCAGACGATAGCCTGCAGGGCCATTAGGGGGTACCGCACGATATCCTTTGAAGCGGCGAGTCTCCTAGCCGGATCGCCACCGTGGATCCTGGAAGCGAGATCCCTTGCGGCACTGTATCGGTTCCGTAAGGAGGCGCGGGAGCGGGGATACGATCCCGAGCCCGAAGACATTCGGGCCGAGAGGTCCCGGCTCCACGGGATCATGGTGGCGGAGTGGGAGCGACGACTTGAGCAACGACGCGCAGGGCATGCCGTCATAGAGGCGGTAAGGCCCATCATGGGGGAATGGCTCGAGAGGCCACATGGCAGCCTCTCGTATCGACTGACGCAGATTATCACCGGGCACGGGTGCTTCGGGAGGTATCTGTGTCGGATCGAAAAGGAGCCAACGTCTGAGTGCCATCACTGCGACGCGAGCGAGGACACGGGGCTGCACACGCTCACCGAGTGCCCGGCATGGGCTGAACCGAGGCGGGAGCTAGTGGCGGCCCTGGGAGTGAGAGTTCTCACCCTCGCCACCCTGCTCACAGCAATGGTCCGCTGCGCGGACGCGTGGGCGGCCGGCGTCTCCTTCAGCGAGCAGGTAATGGTCGTGAAGGAGACGGCGGAGCGGGAGAGGCGGCGCGAGCGAGAAAGACTCGCGGATCGCGCCGCCCGCGCGCGCAGGCAACTCGGGCGTCGGAGGGCACTGACTGACCTCCGTCCCCCATGAGCGCGGGCCTGGGGGTGACGGGTGGAGCCGCCTGTCACCCCAGCAGAAGCAGGCCACGGCGGCGGCGCGCTGAACAGCGCGCCTCCCCATTCCGGGGGCGAGTTGGGGACACCGTTGTCCCCCCTCCTGAGGAGGGCCAGACCGTAAGGGATGGCCCTGGGTCAGCCGGGGTGCGAGGGATATGTCTTTGACAACCTCACCTCCGGCCTAGCACCAAGACCCACAGTCGGCGTGCGGTTTTAGTCGGTTCGAGTCCGACATAACCTCCCCTTCCGGCTCCGGCAGGGGGGGTATCCGAGGGGATTTCCGCACGGAAAAAAAAAAAAAAAAAAAAAAAAAGGTGGCGAGCCTATTGCCATTAACCGGGCACTTATAATTATAAACCTGCGATAAAAACACACATAACTTCGAAAAGCATCGAAAAGTCATTGGTGTGTGCCATGGTAAACCTGGGATCGAACCCGAGAGCTCGTCTCAGCAGTCCATTACCCATACCACTAGGCTACCTAAGCTAGTAAAATGATATATCACTTAAAATGTGAAACTTGTAATACCCTGACTACCTACCTTGTAATTGAAGCGTCGATCGGTAGCTTAGTGGTTAAGGAGTCGGCCTTACGATCGAGAGGGCCCGGGTTCGGTCCTGGCCATTACACTACCGACGTAAACCCACTCCTAGCACAATCAATTAAGCTTAGTAGGAGGGGTTAGAAGGAATATTAGTAACTTCGGTTCTAATATTCTAAAAAAAAAATATAAACCTAAATTTATACTGGTTTGATTTGTGGACACAGTGTATTCGATAGCTAACTATTATCCGATATTTTAAAAAAAATGAAATGTGGTATAATGAGAAAAAAGGGAAGTATGTAAGGAAAGAGTCAAATGGTGGGCTGTTGTTTTTGCCTACCCCGGAGGGAAATTGGCGTAAGCATATGGAGATAAAAAGAGAATAATTTATTTCAGACAACATTCTTGTTAGTAAAAATATGATAATAAAGATTTTCATTAAATCTTTGTTTCTAATTAAATTTTTATTTCAAACTGTTTGTGGCACAAATTTACTAGAAGGTTCTTGAATGAATTTTACAGCATACTTAATGCTAAGTATGTAGTTAGCATGCTAACTATACAGTAAGAACGAATAAATAGAAGGGAAATTTGAATTACATCGGGCGTCTCAGTCTCGGTAGCCGAATTGGTCAAGGCATTCCCCCTGTAAGGGAAAGACTGCGGGTTCAAATACCGCCCGCAAAGATTAATCATCCCTATGTATTCGATTCGTAGATTCTTGTTGAAATAAAACTGTTCACTTTTATTTATCTTTATTATAATTGATAATGACGCTTCTAATTATGATCATAAACAAATATCTGCGGTAGCCTAGTGGTATGGGTAATGGAATGCGTAGACGAGGTCTCGGGGTCGATCCCAGGTTTACCATGGCACACACCAATGACTTTTTGATGCTTTTCGAAGTTATGTGTGTATTTATCGCAGGTTTATAAGTGCCCGGTTAATGGCAATAAGCTCGCCACCTATTACATTGGGACCTAAACATAAATTGGCAAAATATGGGTGCTAGCACCTCTGCCTACCCCTTCGGGGAATACAGGCGTGAGTTTATGTTACCTATGTTATGTTATGTTACAAATACTTAGACTTAGACTTTTTCGAACAAAACAATGTTTTAACAATGCACTGGCTTAGAATTCAATATTACGTTTGTAATGTCATTACAAACGTAATATTGAATTCTAAGCCAGCGCTCATTCGCATAAACGTAAAATGAAACAACATTAGAATTCATCTACAAACAGTTCCAATCCAATTACATGCGGTCAAAGGATTCTCTAGAGCTAAAAGAAAATTGGTTCGCTTCTGAACTGCGAAAAAGTTTAGAAATTTCTCAATTATAATAGTTAAAATTTTAATAGTATTTCAATTTAAAAATCGAGAGCAGTGAATCCGGGTCACTAAAAGAATCAAAATATCTGGCAAACTCTAATAAGAATGCTAGCTTAAGTTTATAATTATGTTATAAAGACAATTAAATACTTCTTAAACTGGTTTTATATAGTTAATTTGCGATTTCAAAAATTGTTTTACTATTATAGTACTAAAATATCCTTCTTCTTCTCATGACAATAATTTTCTGTTGGGAGTGAATGGTTCCTGAATAAAAATAGTATTACAAAAATACTATAAAAATAGTATCTAAACAAATACCACTGTAAGTCATAAACTTATTTTCGTTAGTTAATTAAATTAATAGTTAGTTAATAAAATTATAATAAAATAGTAGTCAAGTCTTCTTAAATAGATGTTTATAAGTCACTAACTTACATTTACAAAAAAAAACATACAGAAAGAAAAGTATTTTGACTTACCAATTTTTCTACGGACCAATAGGTACAAACACATTTTTTACGGGACTCATCCCTTGTACATATCTACTAGGTACTAAAACTTCTGTACGCGAAGATCAACAACATGCCAGTGACCCACAGACACACCGAGTAATTACGCTATAAGTAATTCACGAAGTAAATAGGAATTTAAAAGGTAGGTAGGTACACTTGTAAGAATAATAAAATTGTTTCCATTTTATAGTAAAATCTAGTTTACCTACCTATTCAAATTTCAAAATTAAAAAAAAAGGAATATTAAAACCGAAGTAAACTAATATTCCCTCTAACACCTTCAACTAAGCTAAATTGCTTGTGCTAGGAGTGGGTTCACGTCGGTAGTGTAATATGAAATGAATGATTGTAAATTATAAAAAATCTAATTAAATCTTAATTTACGGAGCTTAGCTACAATATGGCTATGTTGTATCGTATTACTAAAATCAAATTATTAAAAAAAAATCTGAATCAAAACACTCTATCAAGAAAAGTGTATGAAACGTTCAATTATGTGGAGACTGGCACAATTTCCACTCGAATGCCCATCAAAGATTGATCAAATACGGGTCAAGTTCGTACATGTAGTGCAAAAACCGCATGATAGTGATGAATGTGGGTACGAAATAGCGGGTTGTCTAGTAGATAGGCGCATAGTTAACATATTCACTTCTCATATGTGTCGTTTCAGACACTTTGTATTCAGTGTAATGTAGGTTCTAAATTAATTCCATAGCTCTGTGCGTGCATATCCAATGTGAGCATATATAATGAACCAGAGTCGAGTTCACTGAGGTACACAACGATGTGATGATGAGGATGAACAACGTGCACAAAATGATCTTAATTCCTTGGTTTTTCTCCCCATCCGGTTAATGGACACGAAAACCTTCCCCATCACCTTCGGGGTTCCGGGATCCGTACTTAGTCCCTACCTGTTCAGCTTGGTATTAGACGTTTTGTCGGACAGCATCAGAAACTCACATGAGCAGCCTCCATGGTTGCTTATGTATGCTCATGGCATTGCGATGATGGACGCAGACACGAACAGATTGGTGCGATGTGCGAAAGTATGGAAGGAGGCGCTTGAGAACGGCGGTCTGAAGCTAAATGTGGCGAAGACAGAATATTTGGCGAGACCCTGAGCTCCTAGGGCACCGTGGCCTCGGATGCAATCAGGACCAACGTCTTTATGTAGATGATGATGATGGTTAATGGATTGTTTACACACACTTAGTTCTGACAATAATGTATATAATTTAAATCAATAAAACAGTTTGATTTGCTCTTAATACCTTGGTTTTAAGATCATTTTCCGATTTTATACTCAAGGTATTTTTGACGCCGACTGTACACTAGTGGAACTTGATGTATTCCACCCTATTCCACCACAGCTCTTTATACCAATCTCAGTTGATAGAGTTTTAACATATTACCATTTTTTTCATGTGGTAATCACCTATGGGAAGCACATCACATGGTCTAGCGATGACATGGCTATGGCTATATGGGAATCGGACTGACTGCAACTAAACGGTGCTACGGCACAGGTACCTATTACGGGGACTCTAGATCGGGGATTCTAGATAATATATCCGAGGGAGGTATTCCCCAAGTATTGACTGCTTCTCCGTGGTGCAAAGGGGGCCTTGAGATTGAAATTCATAGACAAAGTTGCTATTCAAATTACTTCTAAATTTCATTACTAGCTATACTATACTATCAAACTGTATCAAACAGATAAAAATAACTGTCATCACTAATCAATTTTGAAAAGACATGAATTATAAAACCTTGGAGATCGCTTTCAATAAAATAAATATGAAACATTAAGTATTAGTACTGAGGACTCGAAAATGTAATAAAAGTGAACGTGCTGCTAGTATGTATCGTAACATTCTGACTGTTACGATGTATATGTTACCGGCAATGTGTATAATCCGGTTTTGCCCAAAACGTGCCTAGACAATGTATAGAATGTCTAAAACGTGCAGGCAATGTATTAAATATAGTTTATTTTATACTTTGCCTAGGCATTCTATGCCATACCGGAAATGTATGAAATATTATCTAAAACATACTTGGTGGTTATAAAAAAATAAATGTAAGGCTTCAAAGATAACATACAACAAGTAGGTACAATATTTATAGATGATTTTCGAAAAAAGAAGAGAAACACATTTTCTTATTTTTATCAAAAGTCTAAATAATATTAATATTGATACACAGATAAATATATTCTATACAGAACAAATTAATCCATTCGTCAATAATAATAATAATTAGTACAAGTAAAAGCAATATCACTATTTCATCTCCACAATTATATACGTACAAGTTATTAGCAACATTTTTTCTTACTGGCTTCCGAAGAGCCGCAGAAAATTATTTACGTCATTAACTTGCAAATAAATCCCCCCATAAAATATGGTAAGGAGTAAGTGGACGCATCGATCTTAGTGCCTTGGACAAAGGAAATTAGTCCTTAGACGGACGCTGGTAATAATAAAATGTTTGTTGTGCAAGTTACTAGATCGAGCAGATTAGAAGCGACATGGATGAATTAGATCTAGATAGTTGGGTGGGAGCGTGGGGCTCTTGGCTAAGTGGTGACTGAGAAGGTTAGTACATTCGAGGACGGCCAGACCGATAGAGCCTGGCCCTGGGTCGGCCGAGGTGCAACGGATACGCCTGACAGCGTATCCTTCGGCCTTGCAATACGACCCACAGACGGCATGCATTTTAATCGCTTCGAGTACACTCCCCCGCTGGAGCCGAGGGGGAGGGGAGGTATACGCGGTGTGTAAAAAAAAGTTAAGCAACGATAACCAAGTCCACCTTAGGATGGGAGATCAGTCGGTCTGGTTACCATGGTAATCATTTATCTATGGCAGTAATTTTAACTACACTTGATTGAGTCTAGCTAAAATGACTCTCATTTAAGTTTTGTTAGAATAAATAATTGCAATGTAAACGCTACTTACTTTTGACTTGAGCCTTCACTAAAAATGTGTATTACGTTAACAAAGTTACGTAAATACTACTTGTTTTATTTAACTTATATTTACACTACAGAACAAGCTAGTATTTCTGAACAATAGATGTTGTTCTTATGTTTAAAGTTTCTTTGAGGATCTGAGATATTTATATAAAATTACAAAGTAAAGACAATGGACAAAACCAGAGGTAGCTTAAATATTAGGTGGATAGGTTTTTTATCTTGCAAAAATCCCCACGGAGCCGGTGGAGGTGGTTATGTCGGACTCGAACCGACTAAAACCCACGCCGTCTTGGTTCTTTGGCTGCCGGAGGTGAGATATGCGAAAGTATATCTCGCACCCCGGCAGACCCAGGACCATCTCTTCCGAGATGGCCCCCTTCGGGAGGTAGATAGGCTTGGCTACACATTACATTAGCCGGCTAAAGATGGCTGAAACTAGCATTAGCCGTAGATACCGATTATTAATTTCAATATTATCCACGCACCTAACTTTAGCCGTAACTAATATATTAGGTTATTTAGTGTTGTTAGTATTCCAAATCTATAAATTATATGATCGCGTATCATAGTTTATTTGAACTGATGATATGAAATATCAACACAAAGACGAAATAAAATATCGACAACGACAACTGATAAGCAGGTGAAAATAAACCAACGCTATGTTTGAAAAATAGCAATATAAAATAGCAAATTAATGAAAAAAACCTTAGAAAGGTTGCTGGTTTAACGTTTGAAAAGTAAACAGGAGCGGAAAGTAATTTATATGTAAACGAAACTTTCAATGCAGCACCTCACTTGATTACAGGGGGACAGAACATTCGTTCCATACAAATTCTATTCAATTAGCTAATGTGAGTATTCACTAAGAATATTCTCGAAGCTGTTTGGTGGCAATTTGCTTGAAATGTGTCAATATTCAATAAATAGATAAACATTAGTTAGACTTCGGAATGTGAATATAAAAAAAAGTTCCTGATAATTTGAAACGAAAAATTTTAAGTAACTTGTATAAAGAATAGAAACCCTGATATGTAATAAATTATTTATCTGTGTTTGGTGTTATCAATGTCAGATTGATTAAAAACGTAACAAGACGCAGGCAAGACGATCAAATATTTACGCAAGAAATAAAGGTCAATACGGAAACGTAACTAAGTAAAAGGAAATCTAAGTTAAATTTAAATTAGATTATCTTAATGAGAGATATTTAATATAATATAAAGTTAAATCTCTCATTTCCTAACACTAATAAAGGCTAAAGAATTTCATCTAAGCATGCTTAATCTTCTCTTATTAATCGTAAGCCTTAGAGTACGATCAACTCTTTCATAATACGGTGGATATTATATCCTTGCGAATCAAGAAATATATTAAATACACATAATCTCTAATGGGCTCATTAGGTTGAATTGGCGCTGAGAAAAGTCTCTATATATTTTCTTCTGGGTAAGTTAATTACATTAAATTAATATTTAATAGAATTTAATACTCAGAAGTGTTAATTAAGCCATCATTATATAATGCAAAAGTGCCTCATTTATGAGTTTCATTTACTTGTCGAAGGATAAGCTTAATCGGTGAGTGAAATGTTGGCAGAATTGCGGTTGTTTGGTTATTTATGAAAGAGATGACTTTACAGAAAGCTATGGGCGAAAGCTATGGGTGATTAGTAATCACCATTTTTGAGTTATACTTAATTCATAATATTACATGACATAAATAAACATACTTTCAAGAAACTTATTGCACAATGTAGTAAATATAGATAAATTTTTGAATAAATTTTTATAGCATTTAATAAGCTAATTTTAAAATTCGAATACATCGGGGAAAAATGAAATAACGGATAAAAGGAGAAGGGAAATTCAGATGTTTCTCTTGATACCTCCGGTTCAATAGCTCAGTTGGAAGAGCATTTCCCCTGTAAGGGAAGGTCGTGTGTTCAAGTCCCACTTGAGCATTTCATTTTTCCCGATGTATTCGAATCGATAAAAATGAAAAAAACTTTACGTAATATAAGAAATAGTATTATTCAACATTAACTACATAAGATTAGTTCAACCTTTAGGTTTTTTATTATTTACATACAGAGTAGATTCCGGACATCTCATTTTCTATTCAGAACAACACGTGCAGGGCTAAAGACGCGTCACCCTCTTAACAACGACGATACCTTATGCGAAAATATTAAGATAAAATCTTGGAATTTTATATCAACACACATGTTTCCATATTTTTTTAGTCCTTTAAACGAGGCGTGAAAAGAATTTATCAAGGTCATCAAATTGAGGACTTTGTTCCTTGTTGGTGTCCATAATAGTGGCCTTTAATCTGTGGACTTCATTTACAGCCTGTTGTAAGCATCGAGTGAGGTGAAGTCATATTAACGTATCCACATAATGTATACAAAAAATGAATGAATTTTTACAGCATTAAGTATGCTAACTATACAAATCGAATACATAGGGAAAAAGAATCTTCTCGGGCGGGACTCGAACCCGCAGTCTTTCCCTTTCAGGGGGAATGCCTAGACCAATTCGGGTACCGAGACACGCCCGATGTAATTCAAATTTTCCTTCTTATACGTCTTTAAGGCGACGGTGGAAGGTAAGGAAGGTAAGAAAATCGGTAGATGACTCCAAATTTATTTTTGCTATAATTAGCCGTAAAGACGTATTAAATAGGTAGAATATAGATATTTATTAGGTACATTACATTCATTCGCAACCGTATAGCTTAAGCCTAAAGCCTATGTAAGTGAATTTCTTACCATAGAATCGTCGCCTGAATCAATGCGGGCATCACTTTTATTCTTCACATTTCTTTACAGCCCTTAAACCGTGGTCTTGAATTACTTTGCAACTCAGTTCGGTACTCAATAAATGTATTCAAAAGATTTGAGTGGCTTTATTATGTCGAAAGTTGTTCTCATTCAAATCTGTAAGCAATTCTGCAACTGAGATTTTAGTATATATCTACTCGTATCATGTATGTTACTGCAGTCATGCCGGTTGATCTTAGATCAATCAGAAATGTCTTAAAGTTATGTAATCATTTCTTGGGTTACATGGTCGACAACCTGTATACTCTTAGCCTTAGGTAACTGTAATTTGACACGTATATACATAATTTAGTCACACTGATGAAGTTGCAGAATAAAGTCTTGAGAAAAATCTTTTTTAGAGCAGGTCCTATATGTAAAGTGAGAATATTTTCCTTCATCTAACCCATGGTTAGGTTCTTATGAAAATTGCGGCTTTCAAATATATTTTTTATGTAAGGGATCTTTTTGAGAAGTGTGAAACTTGTTAGCGCTCATTTTTGTTAAAGCAACTTTGAAATCCATATCCATACTAATATTATAAATGCGAAAGTAACTCTGTCTGTCTGTCTGTATGTTACGCTTTCACGCCTAAACCACAGAACCGATTTTGATGAAATTTGGTATAGGTGTAGATTAGAACATGAGAAAGGACATAGGTTATGTTTGGTCGCGATAACCGACATCCACGCGGGCGGAGCCGCGGGCAAAAGCTAGTGTAAAATAAATTGTAATACAGTCAGTATCAGAAATATATAGACACAGTCTCAAATTGATCATAAAACTAAGGTATCAAGAGCAAATCAAACTGTTGAATTGATTTAATTATTATAAAATTTATTGATGTCCGAACTAAACGTGTATAACAAATATCACAACAATTCGTTAACAGGAAGAGGGGAAAAACAAGGAATTAATAGTTATTACCCGACTGCCGAAGGAAGGAGGATAATGTTTTTCGAGACTATGTATGTATGTCCATTTTTTAACTTTGTATGTATGTGGATTTTTGGCGCCAAAATCATTAATTTTCTTTCGGTTTATGATTGGCAAATGGGTACCGCCTGCTATCAAACTTATTTTGTAACATGTACCCGCTTAAAGGACCCGCGACTGTAGGAAGAAGGAAACACGTGAGCTGGCAGAGGTCATAATTGTGCGGCATAGGAATGAGTCACCGAAACGCTTGGTTCTAGCTGGTATACTCTGCACCGTATATGGATGGCATCTTAGCCTTGCACGTGTCGTCCTGTGTAGGAAAGGAGAGGGTGGACTAATTGGAAGAGCTCGTCAGAACATTCACCATGGTAGAAACTATGGGAATAATATGACTAATTTAAAAAAGAACACAACCAGCAGACTTCCTAAAATAAAACTTCCCTTTTGCAAGAGGTAGCGTCAATATGAAACAATCTAAACTACAGCCTAAATATATAAATATCCTTTATCGAGCATTCCAGAACCCTTACCTTTTTGTTTCAATGTAATCGGGTCAAAACATATTGTTACACGCATGGGTTCAATCTCACCACAATACAGATCCTATCAACAATCCAGATTAAAATAACGACCTCGTAAATACGTTCATAATAAATCACCGAGATAAAGGTTTTAAACATATTGGTTGTATCTGAAAATGAAGTAAATACTGTTAATACTCAAAGTAATGAGGATGATAAACGAGGATATAAGGGTAAGGGATTATTGTATACTAGCTTTGGCCCGCGGCTCCGCCCGCGTGGATGTCGGTTATTGCGACCAAACACAGCCTTTGTGTTAATCCAGGGTGTTAGCTAACTCCAAACTAAATATTATTAAAATCGCTCCAGCCGTTGAAATGTGAAAGAGTAACAAACATTCATTTGACAGCCTCTGTGGCTTGGCGGTAGTGAACGCGACTGCCACGCAGGAGGAGCGGGTTCGATTCCCGCTCAATACAAATATTTGTATGCATGAATATGCTATGTTTCTATGTATAATATGGATTTAAAAAAAGTATCTAAGTATGTTTATCTGTACTCTAGATTCCATAACACAAGCTAGTTAAGCTTACCATGGGTCTAGATAGCGTTGTGTAGAATTTTGTGGAATATTTATTTTATTTATTTATCTATCCATACTTACAAACTTTCGCGTTTATAATATTAGTAGGACACGCCTATTTCCTTCCATGGTTCGCAGAAACAACAGCCCGCCATATTTCTCTATCCTTTACATACTTCACGACCTTTCTCTACTATCATTAAAGTTTTCGTGTAAGCCCGCCGCTTTCAGATAAGTTATTATTACTATATAATTTTTTTCCGTCCGATCCCGCTCCCGCTGTACTCTCTACTATATTAAGCATATACTATACATGGTAACCTTCTCCTTCAATTACTCTATCTATTAAAAGAAACCACATCAAAATCTGTAGCGTAATTTTGAAGATATAAGCATACATAGGGACGGACAGACGATAAAAGTGACTTTGCTTTATACTATGTACTTCATGTTAATAAAGCCAGCGTGGAAATAGTAGGCCAAACCCTCCCAACATTGGGAGAAGTCTATGTTCAGCAGTGGACTGTGATATGCTAATTGATATTTATCAAGAATATTTAAGTAACGCATAAGTATGAGTACAATTCGATTACATCAGGAAAAATTAATTTCTCAGGTGGGGCTAGAGCCCACGTACTTTCCCTTACAGAGGGAATGCTTTTACCAACTGAGCTATTGAGCCACACCAGAACCAATGTAATCGAATCGAAGCGCGCGTCGGTAGATTAGTGGTTAAGGAGTCAGCCTCACGATCAAGAGGTGCCGGGTTCGAATCCTGGCCATTACACTACTGGCGTGAACCCACTTCTAACATAAGCAATTTAGCTTAGCTGGAGGGGTTAGAGGGAATTCTTAAAAAAAAAGTATTCAATTTTTTTTAAATAAATATTTTATCAATTGAGATTTCATGTTCTATCGAAGTTTATTATATGTTTTGAATGCCTACTGTTACCTCTCTTTTTTCAGTAACTGAAAACGTTCTACCTAATCCATTAGCGTAACACCTTTGTGAGTAGACGCGACGCTGACAACACTTTTGTTTTTACACTGGAACACTTACCTACGCCGCATGTTTAAAAAAACTTCACTTGTACTGAAAAATCAATAATAAGAGCCTTCATTTAGACCGTGAAGATTATAATGTTTTGTTTTTAAAAAGACAACTCCCGCACTAGGGAACAAGCCCTGTATCGCGGGGGACTTTACAAACATACAACTAACGGACACAAAGTACACCCAGACCCAGAACAACTATTTGTGGATCACACAATTTTTAGTCCTGTGTGGGGATCGAACCCATAACTTGATATTATACTACGATATATAATACGATATATACTACGCCCACTGAGCCACGGAGGCAGTCGATGGAGCCTCATATACCCGTCTTAATTTTAGTTTGAAAAAGCCGGCCCTGTGCGTACAAAATTGAGTTCAGGGACGAAGTTATGCTACATAAACTGCAATATACTCGTATTTTGTTTGAGTTGACTTAGAACTTTGATGTTTGCACAGTTTCAAGACGTTACATACCTTTTTTTTTTCCCGTGCGGAAATCCCCTCGGATACCCCCCCTTCCGGAGCCGGAAGGGGAGGTTATGTCGGACTCGAACCGACTAAAACCGCACGCCGACTGTGGGTCGTGGTGCTAGGCCGGAGGTGAGGTTGTCATCGACATATCCCTCGCACCCCAGCTGACCCAGGGCCATCCCTTACGGTCTGGCCCTCCTCAGGAGGGGGGACAACGGTGTCCCCAACTCGCCCCCGGAATGGGTAGGCGCGCTATTCAGCGCACCACCGCCGTGGCCTGCTCCTGCTGGGGTGACAGGCGGCTCCACCCGTCACCCCCAGGCCCGCGCTCATGGGGGACGGAGGTCAGTCAGTGCCCTCCGACGCCCGAGTTGCATGCACGCGCGGGCGGCGCGATCCACGAGTCTTTCTCGCTCGCGCCGCCTCTCCCGTTCCGCCGTCTCCTTCACGACCATTACCTGCTCGCTGAAGGAGACGCCGGCCGCCCACGCGTCCGCGCAGCGGACCATTGTTGTGAGCAGGGTGGCGAGGGTGAGAACTCTCACTCCCAGGGCTGCCACTAGCTCCCGCCTCGGACCGGCCCATGCCGGACACTCGGTGAGCGTGTGCAGCCCTGTGTCCTCGCTCGAAGACGTTACAGACCTGAGCATGTGGTATGAATTTCAACTTGAACCTTCTACGCATTCCTGAGGAAAATGTCTTGACATTTGACAGACAGAGAGACAGACAGACGGACAATGAAGTGAAGTATAAGGGTTCCGTTTTCTCCTTTTGCTGCGTGGTTCCCGGCAAAGTACAATTTGGTCCACCCCATTTCTTCCTATACGGTGTCACACTGGCTGTTTAAAATCAGACAGATATATACAGTCCAGACTCAGCCTCAGATGCATGGCTTGAGTCAACAATAGTGCCCGGAATGCGGCAATAGCCTCTATTACGTGGGACCGAATCCAATGATTGGTGAAATGAAGGTGTTCATTTACCTCTGCCTAACCCTCCGGGGATAAATATAAATAATGAGTATGAATGAGATAACGGATATTCCCATTTGAATATACATATCCTGCCCTTTATAATAGTAACGAAAAGCAAAATGAAAATGAGGCAGCATACGAACAACGCACACCCTGATTTTAAACTGTTACCGTACCCTATGAACGTTTTTAAAGTCATGGGTATAACTGTTACCTTTTAATTATTTATAACTAGGTTTTATTATCTGGTATAGTATTATACTACTATTATAAACTATTATGCCAGTCGCGGTCGAGACCATGGGCAGTTGGGGCATAGAATCGAAGACACTAGTGGCTGACATAGGTCAACGATCAAGAGAAAATAATGGTGATTCCCGCTCCGGATCGTACCTGGTGCAAAGGCTATTGCGATTCAGCGCGGAAATGCGGCCAGTGTTCTGGGCTCCTTTGCACCGGACACGACCCGGGGCGGGTTATTTACGTGACAAAAGCTTGGCTGGCTACTTGACTTTTATTATAATTTTGTATAATGAAGTAATAGACTATTATTTTTAAATAACTTTATTCAATTTTTTTCTGATACTGTCTGGTAAAGTAATGAACGAAGAAATAGCCCTAGTTCCATCATAAAATCATCATTAATCAGGATTGCTGTCATCGGCGATTTCCCACGATCGGGCCATAAACCTTCAAATCTGCCGATTAAAAGATGTCATAAACGATTAAGCAAGAACTTAACCGGCATAACTGCGGTTTTATGGCTCATGGGCTAATAAAAACTTGTGGTCCAAAAGGGATAGTCCACTGCATCAACGAGAATTTCGAGACTGCCGTACCTTGTGTAAAAGACTTATACACTTCAAATTGTTAACTGCAGACAAAACGCTATTTATAGATATCTAAACAACCTACTACCTTCTTGAACTATTTTTTACTGACATAAATTGTAAATGAACAAGTTTAGGAGGAAAAAAAACTGAGACCAAAATGATTCTCCTTCTCGAATAAAAGAAAAAGAAAGAAAGAAAATATTTTTTATTTCGCTTGGCAATAATTAGACATATCAAACAACAACAATATAGATTTTAGATACCTACTTTAATTGTAAACATTAGGTATACCTAGTAATTTTATTGTGAGTAGGGTAATGCCACACACAGCTAAGTAGAAATAAACGGCCGCCTCTCAGCTTAATGCTGTCAGCGTTGTAGTGTAGGCGGATAGTGCTGGTTTTCAGCGACGTATATAGATATACGTTACGTACGTTAGGTTACAATGTGTTGTTGATTCAGCGTAGGAAATATCTAAATTTAGTATTTTTAGGGTTCCGTAAAGAGGAAAAAAACAGAAGCCCTAAAGGATCACTTCGTTGTCCCTGTCTGTAAATACCTATTTCTCAAGAATGCGTTGACGTATCAAGTTGAAATTCATATCACATCTACTCAGGTCTGTCCCGTCTTGAAACTGTGCAAAAATCTAACTTCTAATCAACGCTATGAAAATATATTGCGGTTCTTGTAGCTTAAGTTCGAATCTGAATACAATTTTGTATGAAACCCTTGGAGTGCGCGTTCAACTCGCACTTGACCGGCTTTTTTAGTAAGTTAAACTGAAAATTAGAAAACCCCGTCACAAAAACATATCCATATTCTGATTCAACCGTTGCCATATCATATCGGGGGGACCATGTATCGTTCCGATAATATGATAGAGTGCTTTGCTAGTTAGGGCCCCCCGAAATGGCAACGGTGAACCCAAAATATTAATAGGTATATCAAAGATAAAAGGCAAACACGGAGTGACATAGTTCCTTACCCTTTGTGGGATATCAAATAAAAATTGGCGAAAATGTATTTAATCATCATGAAGAACTGCATTAATCATATAGGTGCCTACGTTTACTACTTATTTATCTTTATGTGCAACTGCAAACACTATTTGCTGAAATGTCTCAGCACTATCCTTGTAAACTAATCCCCTGCAGACACACGTGACCTTTCCTTTAAAGACGTGATTTATTTTGGAGGACACGCCAATTACTAAGTCTAAGCCAAGCTGTCTCAGCCAAGATTATAGATCTAACCAGGTCTTAAAAGCGACTCCAATTATAACTAGACCATTGACATTATATCGTGATGAGATTTCTGCAGAATATAACCAATAGGTATTAACTGTGTGTACAAAAATAACACTGACAAAGATAACTGAAAAAGTAAACTATTATTTTACTGATTTCAATCATCTTTTTAAAGTTCTCTAATATTTTTATTTTTTCTGATTGTCTGGAAGAGATCGCAGACCGAGATAAGGCCGCCATTGTTCAACTCTCTATCATGTACGTATCCTGTGTATGTATCTTGTTTGGTGAGCAATTTTTGTTACGTGCGCAAAATCCCCATGGTAACCATCCCCCCCCCCCCCCCCAAGAGCCGGTGGAGGTTATGCCGGACTCGAACCGACTAAAACGCACGCCGTCTTTGGTTGCCGAAGGTGAGATGCAGAAAACATATCTTGTGGCAGACCCAGGATTTGGTGTGCAATTATGAGTATTCTTCTTATCTTATCTTATTTCTAGAAGGTTCTATAGTTCTAAGTATCAGAAAGAATATTGTGTAACTATTTGAAACTTTCAAAGATATAAAGACTACTAGCTTATGCCCGCGGCTGTCGGATAATACAAACAAAAATAGCCTATCTCCTTTCTCAAGGTCTAATACCAAATTTCATCTAAATCGGTTCAGTGGTTTAAGCGTGAAAGCGTAACATACAGAGAGACAGGCAGACAGACAGAGTTACTTTCACATTTATAATATTAGTATGAATATCTGTATTCCCCGCAAGCGGCGTCACACAAAATCAAATAAAATTATTAAAAAATACGCGATACGTGTGAGTAAACTAAATAGGTACATATATTTTGTACAGTACGTAACATAACATTCTAAATTGATTTGGACTTAGGTCTGTAACTTTTATTCTTTTCAGAAAACGTGAGGTTAGTACCTACTCGTGAATAAACTGTTTGCTTGTACCCCCGTCACGTAGACACTGAACTAATTTGAGTGGGGCAGTGCACGCTTGGTATAAAGAACATGTTTGTTGAGACTCTGTATTGTAAAAATGCTTACTGTTGCTGAGATAGGGATAATAGTGTCAAGAATTTTGTAATAAAAAGCTAGCGTATTGAAGTTTCTCGGGCAGTGAAAAATTTCATATTTCATAAAGGATAGTTTACACTGCTTGATATAATGTAAATAATGTATAAAAAGTAACATAACATAACAATTGTCTTTATTGTACACCAAGGATAAAACAATACAATACTTAATATCAATTCGGTACATACCTTATCGCTTTGCGGCAATCTCTTCCAGGCAACCATAGGATGGAGAGAAACAAATAGGAGAAAATTATTTAGGGCAGTTTGGTACAAACACATCGGGAAAAATGAAATGCTCAAGTGGGACTTTTACCCGCGAACATTCCAAACAAACATTACATACATTACAATCATTTATTGGTTCCAACAGTTCGTAAGAAAGTTGGTAGATGGTAGTCGCCCTTAAAGACGGATTTAAAGAGAAGGGACATTTGAAGCGATTCAGGTGTGGCTCAATAGCTCAGTTGGAAAAGCATTCCTAATGTAAGGGAAAGGTCATGGGATCAAGTCCCACTTGAGCATTTCATTTTTCCCGATGTATTAGAATTTCAAAGTTAGAATAATAAGTAAATGCTATAAAAAAATCATTCAAGTATAAAAAGTAATCTAAAATGTTAAGTGCTATGTTCATCCAGTTCTTTTTTCTGTAAAAATCTACCACAACATGAAACTTTTGTTATATATGTTGGTACTAGCTTAAGAACGCGGCTCCGCCCACGTGGATGTCGGATAACGCGACCAAACATAGCCTGTGTTAGCTTGTCTTAACCCAGGGTGCCCAGGGTGTCAGCTCACTCCATACCAAATTTTATTAACATCGCTCCAGCGGTTTAGATGTGAAAGAGTCAAATACATCCATCGATCGATACATATAAGAAGCTGATTAGACTTTACTCGCAGATTCGTATGAGAAACACTATAAAATACCGGAGGATGTTTGTGCCTCGTTATCCAGACTCTATATAATTATTCCTGTTTTCGAAACTGCAAAAGCGTGCAGTACTAGTAGAACTCACATCCTCTCTGTATCACGCCATGGACCCGTCCGGGGTGCGAGTGATATGCTTTTGGCAATCTCACCTCCGGCAACCAAGGACCCAAGACGGCGTGCGTTTTAGTCGGTTCGAGTCCGACATAACCACCTCCACCGGCTCCATGGGGATGGTATCCATGGGGATTTATCGCACGATAAAAAAAGCGCCATGGACCCGGCGACCGCACGGTGAATCCATGGAATGCTGTGAACCGGATCTCTATGTTCTTGGATGAAGTTGGGGTTCCATCAAGATCTTCGGCAACCTTACGTGCTAGTTAACACATTAGAATTCAGACTGACTTATAGACAAAGGCTGTACTTACATTCATCATCATCCTCATGGAGACGTGTATCCCTGATTCCATTCGAGGTCAAGGTGAACTCGGAGCTCAGGGTCCGGCAGACTCTTCCTCCTCGCACGATCTTGGGTGTCCATGGTAGTGAGAGTGAGACCATTTGCACACAAATCACCCTCCAAATAAATATATGCCTACCAACTTACATTATTTAAATACAAAGAAAAATAACCTTCAACTCCATCCCCAATAACTCACACAATTTAGCCAAAATTCACGCTCATGTTACCATATGCTAATATATAATATTGACATCTTGCCTCCAGTTTCATTCTTAAGAACTCGGTTCACTTGTAGTACAGTCGTTAAGGCAGAGATGAATTTTGTGTTACACATTTCGCATGTTCAAAGTGCCACTCCTATGTAGAACACTGGAATGTGAGGCTTAACCGACATGCTGACACTGTTTATCGTCACAAGATAATGTTACTCTCAAATGTACTCGTATGTAAATTGAATTACATACTTTTTCATTCGCTTTCGATTACTAACTTTGGCTGTATTTAACGCATTATTTTGTTTCATAATATGCGATGCTTTTTTGCTATCAATATTTGTATTATACACTAGCTTTTGCCCGCGGCTCCGCCCGCGTGGATGTCGGTTCCCGGCAATTATTCGAATTTTTCCCGCCGAAAAAACCATCCTTGAACTTCAACGAACATTTAAAAAAAGAATTGGCCAAATTAGTCCAGGTGTTGTTGATTTATGCGCGTACCAACACATTTAGCGAATCATTTTTATATTGTAGATTATACTCACACCTGTAAATCCTCGAAGGGGTAGGCAGAGGTGTATTAACACCCACATTTCGCCAAATGTAATTTTCGGTCCCACGTAATACGGGAAAGCCTATTGCCGTCAAACAGGCATTTAGTCATGGACTTTATATTTACTGTTGGATGGAATATTTGCATAGGGCTCATTTTTAGAGTGTTTCCGTTCCTTACCCACGAATAATTGAATAGTGATCTTTTACTACCTTATTAGTACACCAGGCCAATAGTTGCTCTAGACAAGTGACAATATCGAATACATAGGGAAAAAGAAGAATCATCTCGGGCGGGACTCGAACCCGCAGTCTTTCCTTACAGCGGTAATGCCTTGACCAATTTGGCTACCGAGACACGCCTGATGTAATTCAAATTTCACATCTTATACGTCTTTAAGGCGACGGTAAGGGAAAGACTGCGGGTTCGAGTCCCGCCCGAGATGAATCTTCTTTTTCCCTATGTATTCGATTTGTATAGTTAGCATACATAATGCTGTAAAAATTCATTCAAGTGACAATTTATGTTTGTATTATAAACTGGAATAGATTGATCAATCTATGGACATACATTATTGACTTCCATAAACGTTATAAGACGCGTCAATCTCATTCTCATCTTAATCATTCTATTATTCGAGTTGCCAACGAATTGCCACTTGTGTACGAGCGTAGACTCGACTCAGTTTGAAGGTTTCTAATTAACTTCTGATGCAGCAAATTGTACTAGAAGATAATTAGATGAGATTGGTATGGTATTTAGGATTCGGTACTTTTGATGAGTATAAGATAACCCGAACAGGAACACCCTGTTTGACTGTTAAAGTTAATTTTCGACAAAGCCGAAACAAGGTTAAATTTGAATTGGCACGTTGCACAGAATTAGGTGACCCAGATAAATATATTCGGTCCTAATCAACAAATTTTAATGTGATGAGATTCATTTATTTTTGTTCACAATATAAGTATTGTTTATAGTAAACTCTAAATAAAAGTCTTTTAAATCCTCTTTGAAACTCTTTGCTCCGCATGAAAGTGAAATTTAAGCCCTGCACGTGTTGTTCTGTGTCATTGATTATTTATATATTTTTACTAAATTCCTGTTCCTTAAGCCCCAATATATCGTGGTACCGGTCGCGTTCGAGACCATGGGCAGTTGGGGCATAGAAGCGAAAAAACTGGTGGCTGAAATAGGTCAGCGGTTAAGAGAAAAGACTGGTGACTCCCGCTCCGGATCGTACCTGGTGCAAAGGCTAGCTATTGCGATCCAACGCTGAAATGCGGCCAGTGTTCTGGGTTCCTTTGCACCAGACACGACCCGTGGCAGGTTATTTACGTGACAAAAGCTTGGCTGGCTACTTGACTACTATTATTATAATTTATTATTTTGTATTTCCATTTCATTATTATAATTCCTGTATAGAGAAGGAGAGAGAGTTCTTAAATGTGTGAAAGCTTTACCCACCTCTAGTAAGTAAAAAGTACTATGACTTGAACAATTTGTAATACCCGTTATTATCCAAACTTCCATACTTACTAATATTATAAATGCGAAAGTAACTCTGTCTGTCTGTCTCTCTGTCTGTATGTTATACCACTGAACCAATTTTGATGAAATTTGGTATAGGGATTAGACCATGGGAAAGGACATTGGCTATGTTTGGTCGCGATAACCGACATTCACGCGGGCGGAGCCGCGGGCATAAGCTAGTTATTGTATAATTTGTACTGCTTTTTTAACACGTTTTTTAATTAGTTTTCTTCGCGTTAGCTTCAGGGTGGGAAAACCGCAGTGGCCTCCGGCTGGACCACAAGATTAAACATGAATCATTTTGTAAAAAGTATACTAAAAATGGTAGAATGAAACACTTACCTCGACGAACGTAGTAGAATCTAGAATAACTAAGCATTCTGCCTGTTTAAACTCAGTATTGATTCCGTTCCATTTTCCCAAAAAAGTGGATATTCTGTTTCAATATTGCCACCAACGTTTATCGGTGATCCTGCTCGTAAATTATTGCAATACTGCCAATACTTTCTAATTTAGGACAATCTATGAAGGCATATTTATTTTCATGGTAGGTATTGGAAAAAGAATTTGGATAAACGAGAATGGGAACAGAGTACAACAACGGCTTCACAAAATGGTTTCTGCGAAATTTATCGGCACACGAAGCAATGTTTATTGTATCAAAATAGCTTTTTTTATAGAGATATCAGCGCTTAGTTTTCTGGTATAATACCGCCTTCGCCTTCGTGTATGATATTCTGGTAAAATATTATTAGTTATTTATAAGAAAAGTGTCAATCGCAAAACGACGTCTATATAAATGCGCGATGAAACAATCGCTACCCGGATCGCTAAATATTCAAATCGATTTAGATTGGAAAAGTTAACGCTCTGACGGGATTTAAGCCCGTGACCAGTCCATTACAGCTGGAATGCTCTGCCCGCTGAGTTACTGAGCCAAGTCTTGGCGTCTCGCGTGGGCGGCCGGCGTCTCGCGTGGGCGGCCAGCGTCTCCTTCAGCGAGCAGGTAAAGGTCGTGAAGGAGACGGCGGAACGGGAGAGGCGGCGCGAGCGAGAGAGACACGCGGATCGCGCCGCCCGCGCGCGCAGGCAACTCGGGCGTCGGAGGGCACTGACTGACCTCCGTCCCCCATGAGCGCGGGCCTGGGGGTGACGGGTGGAGCCACCTGTCACCCCAGCAGAAGCAGGCCACGGCGGCGGCGCGCTGAAAAGCGCGCCTCCCCATTCCGGGGGCGAGTTGGGGACACCGTTGTCCCCCTCCTGAGGAGGACCAGACCGTAAGGGATGGCCCTGGGTCAGCCGGGCTGCGAGGGATATGTCGTTGACAACCTCACCTCCGGCCTTGCACCACGACCCACAGTCGGCGTGCGGTTTTAGTCAGTTCGAGTCCGACATAACCTCCCCTTCCGGCTCCGGAACGGGGGTATCCGAGGGGATTTCCGCACGGAAAAAATAATGGGTTTTCGAAATCCAATCCAAATCTAAATTGACTCTATACAATTGGGGATTCTACTGACTAGTCAAATAAGTTACTTTTTACTAAACGTGAAACCGTTTTATTAGGACAAGTTTCCTAATAAGTTAACGGTTTGACGTAACTTGACGGAAACTTGTATGAAAAAAGATTAAGTGACGTCATGAAATTTAAACATCAAATCAGTAACTATTATAGCTTGGGTGGATAATTAAAAATAAATAAAAACTATAACATAAGAGCCGACACAATTTTTACCGCTCTTTTACCATTCTTGATCTAAAAAGCCCTGTTAGATAATTTATTTTAACTATAGGATAATACCCTATTACTTGCCTTGTACATAAATAGTCAACTTTTATCAAAATGTCATGTACAGGGCTAAGATGCCATCCATATACGGTGCAGAGTATACCTGCTAGAATCAAGCGTTTCAGGGACTCATTCCTATGCCGCACTACTAAGACCTGGAACGCCCTGCCAGCTCACGTGTTTCCTTCTTCCTACAGTGCCTGGTCCTTTAATCGGGGCGTGAAAAGGCATCTAATGAGGCCGTCCAGCTGTGTGCCACCACTGTTAACACGGTACATGGTTACAATGGTGACCCTCTTTCCGAGACTTTGCCTTTAGCTTAACATCAGGTTGTAAATTGACGTGTCCTGTATGAAAAAGAAAAAAAAAGTATAGCCGACAAAGGAGATAGTAGGTACAGATATATACAATATTGTATGATTCTTTTGCACACAGTGTAAATAATAAACTAAAGGACATTTCGACCCTTTATATTGGCTTTACAATACCCTAGTTATAACAATCGCTGAAGTAAACAGTCTGGCAATGACGACGTCGTGGACTCATTCCATACAGCCGCGCAAGATTGAGAATCCATTCTTTCATTTTGTTGGTACGCCTGAAAGGAATCGTAATTATTGGCTGTAGTGTACGTAAGTCTTTATAGAACCACCCTTTATTGTGTCCTAAAAAGAAAATTTAGGTTTCAAGCTTTACCGCTGTGTACAATAACTATGTTGATAATGAAATTAGTATGCGAACTATTCAAATCGATTTAAATTGGAAAAAGTGACTGCTCAGGCGGGACTGGAACCCAGGACCAGTTCCTTATAGAGAGAACTCTGACGACTGAGCTACCGAGCAAAGCCTTGAGCATTTGCAATTCTCATAATCAACCATCTTGGGGCGACGACCTTTTAATTGGCTGAAATATCAACCAGGCAGACAGCCTGTGAATACGTCCAGTGTTTCTTGTACATGCCCTGCGTCACTTGGTCTCCAATATTTTAATTAATTTTCCATTGCTACTCTCAAAAAAACTTATTCATATAAAAATTACGAACATATTAAATTTAATACATGGAACTTTAAAAGTAGAAAAAAAGAACAAGTTAGCTACGTTATTGAGACGTAGCAACCGTAACTCTACTCGAAAAAATTAAAAGAATCTCACTTTGCCTTCAAATTAGACGCTTGAACTGGCGTGTTGTCGCACCACCGCTGAGTGGCGCTCCTAAAATTTGTATGAAAATTTAGGGGTGACCGTCAGTACAGAAGAAAAAGCATGACAAGCCTTATTGTTCTTCTCACTGACAGCACAGAAAGTCTCCAGTGAGGCCTGGCTACGCTACTCACCGCTGGGATCACAACACGAGGTTATTATGGCCGCACTATTTTACTTCCCCAGTTGGAATGCTCCAATGCGACGGGAATACCATCGTGTCCTACCACCACACTTCATAGGTATATTTTTGTCTTTAACTATGATGTAATATTTCAAGCCAAATGTCTTTGTCTTCTACTTCTTAATATGTGAAATGTAGGTGTGTGTAATAAATCAATTTAAACGAGAAGTCAGTTATTACAGCATAATGTAAACGAAGCAAAATTTAATTACTCGCTCCCAATACGTTTCATATCTGTTTAATTAATTATACGAAGGCAGTTGATACGGTACTTTTTGAAATTACAATTAAGGGAATAAATTAATTACTTTTTGTGGTTAGTAACTTGAGAATTTTTCAAATGGGACTTGTGTATGTCGACTGGGCTATGTCGGACTTAAACCAACTAAAACAAACGCACGCCGTCTATGGGTTGTAGTTTGCCGGAGGCATATCTATTCTGTGCCAGAGGTTAGATTGTCTGAGACATATCTCTCGCACCCCGGCCGATCCACGGTCATCTCTTTCGAGCTGGCCCTTAACGAGGGAGGGAGGCGCACGTCGCGGCCGCGGCCTGCTTCTATTAGAGTGACAGGCAGCTCGTAGGCCAATAAAGATAGGATTTGGCAAAAAAATAATTCCTAGTAGCAATTTTCTTTCGGAATTCGTTGAGGGAGGTCACTAGCGATCTAAATTTGAATTTGCATAGTATTGGTTCGTTGCGTTCTCCGCCATCTTGTATCAAATAGTAATATTTTTCTACGAACTGTATACCACGCAATTCAAAATTAGGACTGCCAGTGCCCATAAAGAATTCGGAAAGAAAATTGCTATTAGGATTTTTTCTTAATTTGAGCTAGTTCTCTTGTACTGGCCAAGTCGTAATCGAGTCAATAAATATCCAAGCCAGGAATGCCCTCCGAGCAGAGATCAAGCGGTCCAAGGCAGCTTCCCACAGGGAGCTGCTGGAGACACTGGAGCGGGACCCATGGAGGCGGCCTTACCGCTTGGTAAGAGGAAAGCTGCAACCCCGGGCCCCTCCCCTGACCCAGGTTCTCGAGCCGGCTCTGCTTGGAGTCTCTGTTCCCGGCGCGGGCGGAACACGTTCCGCCGCAGATGACTCCGCCACCTCGGTCGCCTGATGCGCCCGGCGTGGTTATTGACGACGACGTGCCCGAGGTCACTTGGGTAGAACTAGAGCTGGCGGTGCGACGGCTTAGAGCCAAGAAGAACACCGCCCCGGGACCCGACGGCATTCCAGGCCATGCGTGGGTCCTAGCTCTAGGAGAAGACGGTCTCGAACCCCGACTGCGAGGGTTCCTCAGCGCATGCTTGGAGCGGGGCCAGTTTCCGAAGAGGTGGAAGACGGGGAAACCGGTCCTCATCCGCAAGGACGGACGCCCGGCAGTAGTGAGTTATTGGGCATTCTACCCCACCTTAGTTCCTTCGGTTATCTTCGATAACCTCAGTCACGGTGGGATAGAATGCCCAATAACTCTTTGTAAAATCATTTACCTAAGCCAACGTTTCACATTTTAATGCCGTTCAATACACTACGTGCCTCGTAATTGCGTTGAAAGATGCTCTGTTAGTTAGCGATAGAGTTATTTCATAAACAGTACAGTCTTACGTTTACCTATTGCGTTGTCTGTAAGGTAAGCTGTTTAAGGTAAGGTAAGCACCTTAGTTCCTTCGGTTATCTTCGATAACCTCAGTCACGGTGGGATAGAATGCCCAATAACTCTTTGTAAAATCATTTACCTAAGCCAACGTTTCACATTTTAATGTCGTTCAATACACTACCGTTCCGTAGGCTCTCTGCGATCCCCTGCGTCGTAATTGCGTTGAAAGATGCTCTGTTAGTTAGCGATAGAGTTATTTCATAAACAGTACAGTCTTACGTTTACCTATTGCGTTGTCTGTAAGCAGTTTGGTTTAACTATTTACGGTTATAAATACATAATGTCATAATTACATCTGTTCATAACCAGTCCGTCAGCATTGCATCAAACATGAAATTCATTAAACAAGCAAAGTCGTTACAGATTAGTTTCATCTGTAATGATTTACCAAAAATCAAGTTCCATCTTAGTTCCATCGGTTATCTTCGATAACCTCAGTCACGGTGGGATAGAATGCCCAATAACTCTTTGTAAAATCAATTACCTAAGTCAACGTTCCACATTTTAATGCCGTTCAATACACTACGTGCCTCGTAATTGTGTTGAAAGATGCTCTGTTAGTTAGCGATAGAGTTATTTCATAAACAGTACAGTCTTACGTTTACCTATTGCGTTGTCTGTAAGGTAAGCAGTTTGGTTTAACTATTTACGGTTATAAATACATAATGTCATAATTACATCTGTTCATAACCAGTCCGTCAGCATTGCATCAAACATGAAATTCATTAAACAAGCAAAGTCGTTACAGATTAGTTTAATCTGTAATGATTTACCAAAAATCAAGTTACGCCATAGAGAATTATTGCCGAATACAGTACGTTGCATAATTGCGGACCATCAAATTGTGGAAAAACCAATTTGTTAATTGGTTTCCTTTGCACGAAAATGGATTGATATTTCAAAATGTTTATGTATATTTTAAAACTCTATATCAACCAAAGTACATGTTTTTAGAAAAGGTTTTACGAGGAGTACCAGGAATCAGTTTTCAGAAATATCAGGCAAATGATGACGTTATGAAAGTGTCAGATGCAAAACCTAATTCAGTGATTATTTTTGACGTTGTAGCATGCGAAAATCAAAGTAATATGCGTGATTATTTTGCCATGGGGAGACATAAATTGATTGACAGTTTTTATTTAAATCAAACATATAGCAAAATACCATACATACACATATACCATTTCCATTTAAAAAACTAACGAAAACAGAGAAAAAGCAAGTTAGTTGGATTGAACGTAACTGAAAGATACATTGGGATGAAGGATTTGTGCCATATTCCGAATACCAAACTTTGGTTTCAGATATATTAAGAGACAAATAAATTTACGTTAAAGGTTCAGAAAAAGTTGTATGGTTGAAGCACATTTTAGAAAATAGTAATATATTTAATTTAGAAGATAAAGGTTGTCCTAGTTTGATAAGTCTATGTGATTATTATAAATATTCTCAAGATTTTTATCATTGTATTTATCATAGCTCTGCATGTGCTTTAAAAATGTATTATGTTTAAATAATTGGTGTCTTGATAATAAAATTATTCTGACATAAAAATTAAAAAAAAAAAAACCTATTTTATTTTACTATCCCAACCCTAATGTATGAAAAGTGCCGTTCTTTATATTTGCTAGAGAACTTGAAGCTGTAGCACTATTTAAGTTATCATGGTGTTGAATATTGGAGACCGAGTGCAGATAATGATAGTAGAGAACCGATTATGTGGACTACATATTGCGAAAGTATTAAACTATGAACAGTATAATGCTATATTAATACCTTTCCAGAGAGAGAAAGGTAGATGGCCTAAAATCTATTTCAAAGATCTAAAGTTATGGGCTCGAATAATTAGAATACATAATAATCTTGTTGACCTCATCGAAGAAAATGATTAGGTATTACTGAGTAAATGCAAAACTGTATATTAATGAATGATATAATAAATTGAATGAATAGTGAAAATTGGGGTTGCCTCTTAATAAATGCAATACCACAACGAAATGTGCTATAATTTTAGGTCATTCCTGTCCCATTACTATTCGGACCACCTCACCCTTTTAAATTAAGAACATCAGATACAAAGTGTCATTATTATTTTACACAATCACATATCGACACCTGCTTAAGAATGATTCAAAATTATTTAAGCCCCCGATATGAAATATATAATGACCATAAAATTCGATTATGTTCATTTCGACATTATTGGGCTACAGCAGATTCAAAACGAAGATTGGTGATGAAAATGGCTGATGCAGGTTTTTTTTACTGTGGAAGTGGTTTTACCGACAAAGTTATGTGCTTTTCATGCGGAGGTGGCATCGAAGATTGGGAGGATTACGATGATCCTTGGATGCAGCATGCTATATTTTTTCCTGATTGCTTTTATTTAAATGCTGTAAAAGGAACAGACTATGTTGATAAATCAAAACGTCTGTTTTTAAAAGAAACACAAGTATAAGTGGATGAGTCAAATCTACCATTTGCATCGAGCTACCAACCACGCAGTGCACTACGTCCTTCAGAGGATTAAAAGGAAGACCCAAAATAAAAGTCATGTAAGTAATTACTTATATGTTAATTATTTGATATATAATTCTTTGTTAGTTTACCCCTACTAAATATCTAATTTATTAGGCGACGTAGTTTTCTATGGAAGTCCTTTAAATTTAATTTTATACGATTATCCTTAATTTTCGTATAAAATTTAAGTTCTGTACAAAATTCAAAAAGTTGTAAACAATATAATGAACGCTGAAATACTTAATCTCTTGCTAGCACTTAATTGTACATAAAGTAGAATATTTTACCAAATTTGAATAGGCTCTGGTGTCTCAATTAGAGTAGCTCCCGAAGAAGTTGTAGGTTCAACATATTCGAACTACATTTACCAATTTTCAATAATTAGACTTAAACCTATATTTAATTTTATTTTCAGATAAGTATTATTTTATCATCACGGAAGAAATTGACGGGGAATCCTCATGGGCTGAGCGGTGAACCACGTAATCAATTTGTAAGTAGATACCTATATATTTTGGTCATTCCTTAGTGTAAAATTAAAGTAGCACGTAATTGTACATAACGTAAAATATTTTACCAAATTTGAATAGGGTTTAGTGACTCAATTAGAGTAGCTCCCAAAGAAGTTGTAGAATATAATATCATCAGTAAGGAATAATGTAGGTATTCTATAGAATAGCTGGAGAGTTTAGTTAGACAATACAAAATATGAAATATTAGGAATAGCTATTGTAGTTCATTTCGTATGATACTAACTGTTAAGGTGCCTATAGGTATTTAACTGGTTACCCGATTCTGTATTAGTATGTCGAATAAATTGAAATAAGCAATTACATAATTATTGTGTTTTTATTATATTCGTTACCTGATATTGATAAAGAAATACGTCATCATTCACGTTACAACACGTTTGAAATTCATAAGAATTTCACAACTATTAAGTAGGTACATAACAATAACATTATGCACCATACGAATTATTGAATGGTTGAATTTCAAGTTCTAACTTGATCATCATACCAATAAATACTTTATGTTAGCATTATTTGATATATCAACTGCGTTAGAAAAAATATTATTACCTAGTTCATTCTTTATTAAGCAGTCAAGACGAGCATATCTAACAACATGGTAGATATTTTATAACTTTCAATCTATTGGAAATTTCAATCTACAAAATTCTTAGTATAATTTATTACTAATGTTTTAAATAATTTTCAGAATACCAACTTAAACAAATTTTCAAACGGAACAGAAGAGAGCTCTCCTGAATATCTTCCAAACCTGCAAGATCAGTTCGACTTGGACAACGCAATGAATAGACCTTGGATAATAACACCCAATGAAGAAGTAAAAACAAACAAAAAGAAAACTAGTCGAAGAAGACCAATTACAAACAAACGCAGTGCATTAAATTCCTATATTATCAACAGTGAAAGAAGAAAAGGACGACGTTTAATAAAAATTACGATCAAGGAACTCAGTGAGTCAAGAGACGACGAAGATGAAGTTAAGGAGATAATCACTGCACAGTATATTGTACAAGATACGGTAGATGAGATATCGGATCAAGCTGAAAATTTAGTTCACAATATTTCCAAAAAATTGTGTGGCTACTCATATCATATTTTTTAATTAGGTAATAATTCATTAGTGTAACTAGTAGATAAAGTGAGGACATAATAATTAGATTTTAGTAAAATTTTATTTACTGTGAAAATATGTGTTAAAAATTATAAATATTAAAAAAGTGTATTAAACAATAAAAAACCATAGGTAATAATTGTGGGGCTACTCATATCATGTTTTTTAATTAGATAATAATTCATTAATGTAACTAGTAGATAAAGTGATGACATATTTAGATTTTATTTACTGTGAAAATGTGTTAAAATATTATAAATATTAAAAAGGTGTGTTAAAAAATAAAAAACCATTTACTTTAAAAAAATGTTTTATTTATTAAAACTGCGTATAGGTTGACTTTCTTGCTCTATTAAATAATTCTTTATACATAAAACATTTTTAAGTGCACATTGTTTAATATGATTAATACAATTAAAACTGGTTTCATTATTTGAATATATTTTGTTATGCAACAGTGATAAATTTGGACATTTGTCTTCACCAAGATCTATACAAATACAATTCACACATAGATCTTGAATCCACTTAACTTTGTCTAAGCCCTTCACAATAATTTCTTTATTTTCTAGATAAGGAACAATTATACGTCGAAATTCTCTATAGTCGATATAACCTTCATTCCAGTAAATCCCCCTGTTTCTCTCCAACCACGTAACTTGTTTTTTTTCATTCGTAGTTAAGTATTTAAATAAGTATGGGGGCTTTATTAAGAACGTTTGGGTATAAACACGGGTGGCCAGAGCTAATTCCTTGACTATAAAGTTATTACAAGTGTCTTTAAACCCCTGGACATCCACTATAATTGTATTCGGGTTCATGATAATTTTCTCACAGTGCTGCTTAATGGTTTATACTCAATTATACAGTCGTTCAATATAAGACAATATGCCGAAGTTTGATCTGGGATATCAATATCACTTTCAATTTCCACTCTTACGTCCACAACAGGACCTGACTTAAGATTATCTGGCTGTCTAGAACAGTCTATGACGAATAACGGAGCAACGTTTTTAAATTGTTCCTCACTTAATAAAGGCTCAGCGCGACGCCCATAATAAGACTGTTGAAATTTAGCATATTGTTCATATATTAAAGCAATTCGATTATTCGAGAAACTTGTATTTATATTTTCATATGGGAAGTAGGTGGAGTTAAGGTATACCTTAACATCACGAATCTCACAATGATCAAACTGAGACATATCAAGTCTAGCATTATTTTTTCTATTTGTCTGTAAACCAATAACGACAAATCTTGGTTTCTCTATTTGTGAAGATGTTTTTATTGACCAAGTATGTTTGGTGGTTTTAGGCAACATTGGATATTCATACAAATCCCAATTCCTGAATATCATCTGAAGCGGTCGATCTTTTTCTAACAATTTTAGAATGTTTATTTTTTCTTTATCAGATACTTTAACATGCGGTACACGCCATATTATTTTGTTTATGATAATATCTTCTACAATTTCACCAGAGTTGAGTTTTAATGCGTTCAGATTGGTATTACTTCGTAATAAGATTAGTTCATGTTTACTGTTTATTACTACTTTCTTAAAATCTTCTGCGAAACCAAGAATGTTGCGAAGTGGTATAGAAGCAGAAAAGCTACCTCCATTAGTACTTTTTATTCCGCCGATATTCCAACCCCAAGCATTTGATGTTTTAGCTTCGCTCTCATTCATTGATATAAATGATTTCATCGTGCTAGTTATACCAGCATTTTTTATTTTATCTATCTCTACTCCATTTATCTCATACCTTATATCTTGAAACAAGTAAAGTAAACTATTGTTTGTGAAATGAACGCTACTGACTCTCTCTTTCGAATTGTCAGCCTTGTTTACAATAACAGTTCCTTCCAAAAATAAACTGCTTTCTGATGGTAATATATACAAGTCTTGCTGATTAATAGGTATCCTGATTTCATCGCTTCTATTAAAACTTGTTACGTAAGGCTTGTAAGAGTGAATTTCAATTCCTTCCACAGAGTTGTCGTAGGCTGGAGCGGATAAAACATCTAGGATATTCATTTTAACAAACCAATCGCCTTAAGAAATGCTTTATTGTTTTTATTCAACTTTATTCTCCTTTTACGTCGAGCTCTTACTTGATTGAGAGTTTGAGCAGAACTGCTATTTTGAATTGGAAGAAACATATTATATTTATTATAGTCAATCATTTTTTCTTTTGAGGTGTAGATACAACTGTACTTCTTCACCTCGCAAATTTATTAAGTTATTATTTATATCCAAAAGTCTGATCTGTATGCAGCTGATGTTGGTTTGGTTGATTGGAAAGTAAATTGCGTTTTTTGGTATTTCTATAATTCTGTATCCAGGTGGGACATTAAGTGCGAATTCATGTAGAATGTGACTGGATTGTCCGTTTATATAGGAACCGCTAACTATATCACATTCAACTCTTATCACGGTTGTAGGCAAAATGTTGACTGGAAACTCTGATACATGATATTTATTGGCTTCCAAGACTTGTTTTTTAAACCCCAACAAACCTCCGAACGAACAATCTTTAGTAAAATCTATGGTTGATGTACAAAATAACATAGTTTTTAAGGTGTTGTTATTGCAATGGAGTTTTATGGATGCATCCTTTACTTCAGATTTTAAATAATCACTGATATCTTGCAACTCATAAGTACCTTCAGGTATTTCAATAACATTATTTGAACCATAGTATAACTTATTATTTGTTTTATCAATATTTGGAATAGAATTATATGTGGATAAATGTAATAATGCACATTCATACTCTCCGATTAATTGTAACGTATTTGGATAGAAGGTAGTTAATACCGATGAGTTTCCAGTTATAGATAAGGTGAGTGTCATCTTGCAAATGACTAAAATTAAAGAACAGAATAAAATTTATAGTATTTATTCCAAAAAGATTGCAGATATTCTAAACACAAATGTCCACAAATTAGTGTGTCAAATTTTTGATATCTTGTATAGTTATAATTAATATTGCAGTTCTTAAAATATCGCATCAATTCGATTGGTGGTCTTAAATCACCAAAACTATCAAAATATTCACAATAATTATTTACCTTAACATAAGCTACCCAATGCGTTCCATCGTTTTCTGAATTATCTAGGTTAACTATACCACATTCAATTCGTTTAGGGATTTTTGGTAACTGATCCTTCATGTAAACTCCTCGAAAATAAGGAATACCATATGCATAATTTTGAATATCAATATTAGTTAAGGCACGATTAGGTAGCTTATTACTTAGTTTTTTGACGATTTTATAAACAATCCTTTGCCTTTTTTGTGTGGTTTAATGTATAAACCGTTACCTAATGCTATAGCTTCCATAGTCTTATTATGACGTTCAGATTCTTGTAATTTTTTTTGACCTTCTCTATAATCATTCACTGTTTTTGCAATACCCGCTGCACCACCAGCCAAAGCTCCTAAAGCTGATAAACCAGCAAAAATCGGGATTAAAGGTAGAATGCCTCCTGTTTTGGGTAAAGGTATGACTCGTGGTACTCGAAGTTTTGGAGCGCACGGAACAATTTTTTTAGCAGCCATATAAGCTGCATGTATTAAAGATTTACCATCTTTGGGTAAGCGTTTCTTGATTTTTCTTTTAATTTTTGTAACGAAATTATGAAATGTCTTAACACCAGCACCAGATTTGAGTTTAGTTTTCATAACTTTACTCACTACCCACGAACTAAGCTTTTCTCCTTTACTAGCATCTTTTGCTTTCATTCTTTGTTTGGCCATATTTAAAAGTTGTAAATCGGCTTTGTGACGATTAGACAAGTCTGTATAGTTTTCGTATGCAATGTCGTGATACATACAAGCTTCGTCTAGCTTATTTACACCTTTGTCACCACGCAGTAAACGTTTTGAAAGTTTTGTTCCAGGTCCGCAATAATTATAGCCAGGTAAGTGCAGTTCAAATGGCAAATGATTAATAACACTATTGAGTAGTCCACCACCTTGCATAGCTCAAAGTATAATGAACAAAATGTTGTAATTAATAACTATTATGTATATTTATTCTACTATTGCAGTCTTATCAATCCAACTATTCTCTTTATTACTTAAGCCCAACCATTTTACGAACAGTTTATTTCCTTTCCTTCGTACAACTTTTTCTATCAAATAGACACCTGGACAAGATGACTTTTGAAGTTCGTGTTTGTAAAAGGTTCCTAATATAACTTGTTTGTGTTGATCTTCGATGTGATATGTTTCTGGTACAGTGTTATTGATATTTTTTATAGTAAATAGTTCCGTTGACCAATTAGGTGTATAACCTTTCTCAAATAGTTGTTTGTATTTACTAATTCTAACTCTATCACCAATCATAAACTTGGGCTTATGTTTATAGGATACCGTTTTCATTGAGTTCTTAATATTATTTTTAACATCTGCTTCATTCAATTTATTGACATCAACGGGTGCTAATTTAATAGTGCTATGTTTTGTGTTGTTATATGTCTTTACAACACTCTCCAAACCAAAATCTATCCATTTATAGTGCCCGCTGAGACTAAAGTACTTATACAATTTATTTTTAATAGTTTTGATAACGCGTTCTACAATTGAAGCCTTTTTCGTTGAAAACGTTGAGTAGTGATTAATGTTATAGTTCTTTATAAGTTTTTGAAATGATGAATTATAGAACTCAGTACCCAAATCAGTTTGGAGATGAGCTGGTATCCGATGGTTAGTCGACATCAATTTCTCGAATGCGTTAGAAACATCATGCTTATTTTTAGTTTTTAGTGGTTCTACCCACACGTACTTTGAGAAGCAATCAATAACTATTAAAATATAGTTATAACCTTTATTAAATCTTTTCAAGTTTTGCATGTCGATTAAATCAGCTTGCCACAAATCATCAATGCCTTTTAATATTACAGATCGACGAGGATAATTTTTTCGTGCAGCTTTATGTATTTCATTAACAACTTGTTGTTTTGTCATTTTGAGGAACTTTCAAGCTTATACTTTTGATCTAATACAAATTTAACTGCGTTTTCAACTATCTCATCAACTGCTTTTCGACTATAAAATTTGCTTTCCAAGTGAACCACTGCCTCAGATACTATTGTTTTTAAAGCTTTCTCCAGCTCGTTCTGAACATCGTACACCAAAGTATTTTGCAATTTTTGTAAGTCGGTTATTAGTTTGGTTCTCAATTCATCTACATATGCTTTGTTTACTGCATCATCCGCATCTTGAGGAGGTTTGACCCCTGTTAGCTTCGATATCTTCAAATCGTAATCACCATTTTCAGATTTTAGCAATGCATTATCATAAAATTCAAGCAATTCTGATATACGTAATCGCTTATGAATATAATGACCAAATTTGTCCACATTCATATTTAAGATGTATTGTGTTGAACGGCGTACAATAAAATGATACACATTTCTTATTAGTAAATCTATTTAATGATTTTGCTTTCACGTAGTTCTTCAACGATAGATATTATTTCATTATCTAGTCCTGTGTTGCCAGCATCTCGAGAAGCAATTAATAACTTTAATCTATCAACCAATTCATTTGGATCATCCCAATATACAAAATCTGTGTTTTTTTTCCACATTTTTGTTAAAGGTAATCCTTTTCCTACTTTCGGTTCACAGCTTGGACTTTTACTTTGTTGATCGAAAAGAGGTTTAATAACTTGCATATATTTTTGTCCTTTATTACTTTTAATTGGTTTTCTTGAATCAAAATCTCGACGATGTGCATTTGTTACAAGTAAAATCGACTTATAATTTTGCATGTCATAGTCTGTAACAAAGCTCAGATCAACGTCTTTTTTTAAAAGCAACTGTCGCAAGCCAGGTGTGCATTTGTATTTGTGTCCGGCTACAGTAATAACATCATCACCAATCGTTATACTAGAGGAACCTAACATTAACTTTCCACGTTCATTTCTTACACCAAATGGCACATCCGCTAATATTTCTGAAGATAATGACCAAGATGATACATCATGAACTGGATTAGTATCAACTAATGACTGAAATGAAGAGTCGGCTTCTGATTCATCACTGGTATCATTTGTTTCTTCTATATCTTGATCTTTCTGTAAGTCGTGGTTGGAAATTTGATCATGAAATTCTCCTTTTTCTTCATTTTTTGTTAGAGCTAGTTGGTTATTGGTGTTGGCTATTAAATTAAGAGATTCTGTAACAGGCTTAAAAACTGTATCAAGCACTTGTCTGTTATTATCTTCAAAATCCTTTATGTTACGTATTTTTTTCCTTACAGCTTGTGTTGCATCTACAATTTGTTTTTTCAATGATTTTTCCATTATTTAAAATAGATGGTAATCCAATAAGAGCTCATTAAAGAATAACAAGAAACTGAAAGCAGTCTATTTAAATATTCAAATTTTATCTAATTCTACAAAAGTGTCAAACTTTTTTCTATAGCACCCATTGTTTTTAGGACAGTCTTTATTAATCACAACATAGTCATAAGGCTCTTTCCATATTTGAGAACACATGTTACGAAATTCCAACCACGTCATGTCAGTGTTAACATGTTCTTCATAAACATGTTTCAAATTAATTTCGTCTTGCTTAAAAAGCACAATTAAGTTAGCGTTATCTCTTATTAGTTGTTTAGGTATTTTGCTATATGTTTGATTTAAATAAAAACTGTCAATCAATTTATGTCTTCCCATGGCAAAATAATCACGCATATTACTTTGATTTTCACATGCTACATCGTCAAAAATAATCACTGAATTAGGTTTTGCATCTGAAACTTTCATAACGTCATCATTTGCCTGATATTTCTGAAAACTGATTCCTGGTACTCCTCGTAAAACCTTTTCTAAAAAAATGTACTTTGGTTGATATAGAGTTTTAGAATATACATAAACATTTTGAAATGTCAATCCATTTTCGTGCAAAAGGAGACCAATTAACAAATTGGTTTTTCCACAATTTGATGGTCCGCAAATGATGCAACGTACTGTATTCGGTAATAATTCTCCATGGCGTAACTTGATTTTTGGTAAATCATTACAGATTAAACTAATCTGTAACGACTTTGCTTGTTTAATGAATTTCATGTTTGATGCAATGCTGACGGACTGGTTATGAACAGATGTAATTGTGACATTATGTATTTATAACCGTAAATAGTTAAACCAAACTGCTTACATACAATGCAATAGGCAAACGTAAGACTGTACTGTTTATGAAATAACTCTATCGCTAACTAACAGAGCATCTTTCAACGCAATTACGACGCAGGGGATCGCAGAGAGCCGACGGAACGGTAGTGTATTGAACGACATTAAAATGTGAAACGTTGGCTTAGGTAAATGATTTTACAAAGAGTTATTGGGCATTCTATCCCACCGTGACTGAGGTTATCGAAGATAACCGAAGGAACTAAGGTGGGGTAGAATGCCCAATAACTCACTACTCCCGGCGGACGCGCCGTCCGGGTACGGCCCATAGTGTTGCTCGACGAGGTGGGCAAGCTCTTCGAAGGAGTGATTGCCAAGGGCCTCGTCGAGCACCTCTCTAGAGTGGGGCCGGACCTAGCGGACACTCAGTACGGCTTCCGCCGGTGGCGTTCCACTGTGGATGCCATCATGCGCGTGAGGACTCTGGCGGAGGATGCGGTTGCCCGGGGCGAGGTGATGTTGGCGGTGTCCTTGGACATCTCCAACGCGTTCAACACCTTGCCCTGGAGTTGCATCAGGGAGGCGCTCGTGTACCACGATGTGCCTCTCTACCTCCGCCGCATAGTCGGGGCGTACCTGACGGAGCGGGCCGTCATCTACCCAAGTGCGACCGGCGTCGGTAGGCGTGAGATGTCGTGCGGTGTCCCACAGGGATCGGTCCTGGGGCCGCTCCTGTGGAACATCGGATACGACTGGGTGCTTCGCGGTGAGCTCGCGTTCGGTGCCACCGTCACGTGCTACGCGGACGACACGCTAGTGACGGTGAGTGGCGCTACACACCGCGAGGCGACCCAGAGGGCCACGACCGCTGTTGCTCAAGTCGTGGATCGGATCCGGCGGCTGGGTCTCGAGGTGGCTCTGCACAAATCCGAGGCCTTGTTCTTTCATGGTCCTCGGCGCAGGCCACCCCCGGGATCCAGCTTGACAGTAGGAGGTACTCCCATCGACATCAAGCCCCGGTTGAAATACCTGGGGCTCGTACTCGACGGTCGGTGGGACTTCGGAGAGCATTTCCGAAGTCTGCGCCCCAAACTGTTGGTGTCAGCTAACGCGCTGATACGGCTGCTGCCCAACTTGAGGGGCCCAGAGGATTCCTGCAGGAGACTCTACGCGGGCGTCGTGCGGTCCATGGCCCTGTACGGGTGCCCCGTGTGGGCGGACGCCCTGCGGGCCAGGTTCGTGCAACTGCTGCATGCGCCGCAGCAGACGATGGCCTGCAGGGCCATTAGGGGGTACCGCACGATATCCTTTGAAGCGGCGAGTCTCCTAGCCGGATCGCCACCGTGGATCCTGGAAGCGAGATCCCTTGCGGCACTGTATCGGTTCCGTAAGGAGGCGCGCGAGCGGGGATACGATCCCGAGCCCGAAGACATTCGGGCCGAGAGGTCCCGGCTCCACGGGATCATGGTGGCGGAGTGGGAGCGACGACTTGAGCAACGACGCGCAGGGCATGCCGTCATAGAGGCGGTAAGGCCCATCATGGGGGAATGGCTCGAGAGGCCACATGGCAGCCTCTCGTATCGACTGACGCAGATTATCACCGGGCACGGGTGCTTCGGGAGATATCTGTGTCGGATCGAAAAGGAGCCAACGTCCGAGTGCCATCACTGCGACGCGAGCGAGGACACGGGGCTGCACACGCTCACCGAGTGCCCGGCATGGGCTGAACCGAGGCGGGAGCTAGTGGCGGCCCTGGGAGTGAGAGTTCTCACCCTCGCCACCCTGCTCACAGCAATGGTCCGCTGCGCCGACGCGTGGGCGGCCGGCGTCTCCTTCAGCGAGCAGGTAATGGTCGTGAAGGAGACGGCGGAGCGGGAGAGGCGGCGCGAGCGAGAAAGACTCGCGGATCGCGCCGCCCGCGCGCGCAGGCAACTCGGGCGTCGGAGGGCACTGACTGACCTCCGTCCCCCATGAGCGCGGGCCTGGGGGTGACGGGTGGAGCCGCCTGTCACCCCAGCAGAAGCAGGCCACGGCGGCGGCGCGCTGAACAGGGGGCGAGTTGGGGACACCGTTGTCCCCCCTCCTGAGGAGGGCCAGACCGTAAGGGATGGCCCTGGTTCAGCCGGGGTGCGAGGGATATGTCTTTGACAACCTCACCTCCGGCCTAGCACCAAGACCCACAGTCGGCGTGCGGTTTTAGTCGGTTCGAGTCCGACATAACCTCCCCTTCCGGCTCCGGCAGGGGGGGTATCCGAGGGGATTTCCGCACGAAAAAAAAAAAAAGTCAATAAATATCCACGAAATAATGTACGTAATAAAAGTCATACATAATAAATAATTACTTGTAATATTTTTCTTTTTGTATACCACTTTATATAGGCCTAGAGCTGGTGCATTAGTATTTAGAGATACAATAAGGTGACTGATATTCCTCACACTGTTTTTCAATATCATCTTCTTGCACATTGCTATTTACTTCTCTCTCATATAAGCATGTTTTCAGTGGGGCCCACGTGTCTCATCAAAAGAGAAAGAATAAAGAAGTAGTACCTCAGTAATTTTAAGAAAGAAATACGAAATTACAAAATACACAATCATCCCAAAGGGACGACTACGTCTGCACAAAAATTAATTAATACCAAAAGGCGCTGTTTTGAGCTCGAAAGTTTCCATAAGAAGAGATAAATAAAAAGGTTTGGAGTGTTATTGTACCGTGCCTATATAAATGTTAAGTTAAACCTTAATTGGAATTCATAACATTGTTTAAAAATATAATATTGGTAGAAAAAATATGCCTATTCTAGGTTAACGTACATAAACATAGGTTTATTGGTTCAGAAAAGGGTGTTTGATCTGGAACGTCCCCTCCCAAGTGAGACCTGTCACCTATGACAAAATATCAGCCTCCACGGGAGTGACCCTGAAGAAGGCTACTTGGAGGCTGTCCAAGTGTCCCTCTGTCTAACAGCGAGTACAGTGAAAAGCAGGCAAAGAGGGAATTGGTCACCGAGCGCAGAATTACCGGTTAGAGGTGCGATCGCCTGACACACCATGACCTCGCCTCCACCTCTCCCGCACAACGGCGTGATGGCGGTTTTAGTCGGTCGAAATCCGACATAGCCACTACCATTGGCCACAGGATCAGGTAAGGGGATTTTCGTAGGAAAAATGACACGTAAAGATATGGATTGCAGTGGGCTAATTGATTGATTGAAACATATAGATTACGAGGTTATAGAACTTTTTAATAATAAGACAAATTATATGAATACGGTCTGTAAGAAGTACTATACCTTAACACAGCCCAAATCGTCCATCGTTCTCTAAACCTTTTCCTAACTGGGATAGGCTACGCTTTCCATTCTAACTCCAACTAACTGTCATCTGGCTACCACAACCCGTTGACAATATGGAAGTTCTGGAATTAGATTAGTAGACGGACTACCATCGATGTTCGTATGGCAACTGGGAGTGACGGTTAACATGCTCTGATGATGCTGATGATGACATAAACTACTATCTAATAACCTTTTTTTATAAAGGACACTTCAATTTGGCTTCACCTCGCCTAGTGGTAAGCTAAAGGCAAAGTATTCCATCAACAGTAACCATCAATCTACAGTATAAACAGTCTAAAGGCAAAGTCTCGAAAAGAGGGTCACCATCGTAAACATGTACCATGTTAACAGTGGTGGCACTCAGCTTGACGGCCTCATAAGATACCTTTTCACGCCCGCTTAAAGGACCTGGGACCGTAGGAAGAAGGAAACACGTGAGCTGGCAGGGAGTTCCAGGTCTTAATGGTGCGGCATAGAAATGCGTCACTGAAATGGTTCTAGACGAACAAAATACAAATCCTCAGTGGGCTAAAGAGTGAAAAAAAAACAAAATTAAAGGAAATACAATATAAATAAAAAAGGAACAAAATAAAATATGTAACTGTGCCTCTAAAGAAAACGGTAATTTCTTTAGCGAAATTAAATTAAGGCAGACTCAGAGAGTAATCAAGAAAGGCACAAAGAACCATGAATGATGAAAATTTTGGGTCAAACTTAATATTCAATATCAGGGCCAGGGTATACCGCTGTAGGTTCGCTGCGGATGGCAAAACTCGCTGAAATAATTAAAACACAGCTCCTATGTAGACCTTCCTAAATCATTTTCAAGGTTTTTGTGAAAGGCTAAATTATGGGTGTGCTTCGTAATAGGTAATATCTTAATTACAGTGCTAAATGTAGCTGATAAATCCTAAGAAAAACATATGTAGATGAGCAAAATAGTTTCTTATACTATTCCTAACGATGATAAAAAATGAAATAAAGAAATTTTGGAAGCATAAAGGCTAAATTATCATAATAATAATGGCTGTAAAAGTATGGCTAATGGCTATACAAATGATTATAAGGGCTGATTCGATACCAGTGTGGTATCTAAGTTTTATGTACTACCTATGTATCATAGTCTCGGCTATTAGTCTCTTTAACTGATATACCAGATGATACAATATCAATGTAGCGTATTAGTGACTGTGCAAGTATTGTCATACTAATAATTATGAAAAGTGGTTCGACTCCAATGTGGTTCCTATGTGATAAGTATCTGTGTTATAGTTTTAGCTATTATACTGTTGTAACTGGTCTGAAACCAGGGTTGTCTTATATTGTAATATTTGGCTACGAGCCTGGTGTAACATGAAGTAAAATAATAATTATGTAGTGGTTAGAAGGCGGACAGGTTTTCTTGTCAGTTCTTTCCTGTCTACAACAGCTTTTGGAACTGACATAGTATAACAGAATAAAAGGAGTGATAAAACATAATTGTATTTATTGTTTAATTTCCTTGGTTCAAATACATAATTACAAATGGCATCCAGTTTATAGGTATATATAGTAATTTATAGGTTATATATATGGTCACATTAAATTTTACCCCCCTAAATCTAACACACTCATGTTATATTGCAGTAAAAATACACGTCTATTACAAATAATACTCTTATTTATTTAATCGAGGTATTGATGTCTTACAGCTAAAACTATTAAAGTAGTAATATTTAAAAAATAGAGAGCCAACATTATACCGGACCTATAAAAAATACGGACGGTGCCTAACAATAATTATATCTTCGAAATACATCGGGAAAAAGAAACGCTCAAGTGGGACTCGAACCCACGACCTCTCCGTTACAGGGGGAATACTCAAATAAAATGAAATAATTTATACAAAGCATAAAATCACTACCGTCACAATAAGAGTGCAGCGTCTGCTACAACGCATTTCTGCAGTGGTACGAATGACATGCATACTTCTTTAAAAAGTCTTCCACAGTGTAAAAGGTTTCGTCCACCAACCATTAAATTTATGTAATGCAACACAAAATTTCTTATAATTATATTAAATGAAATATATTAAATAAATAAATAATCACTATCACTACATATTATAAAACAAAGTCACTGTCGCTGTCAGTCTGTCCCTATTTTAATATTACAAACAGACACTCCAATTTTATTTATTTGTATAGATGTATAGATATATGCATAATATTGTAGAGCAACACTGCTAAATTTAGAGGTTTCTAATGTCAATCGGGATTTCTGCTTGAATTTATTTTGCCGTGCGTTAATTGTATATTGCGATAGCTTCCAAAGTATGCATTATAATTATATAGTGTGAATGGCAATTTTGATCTACATTAAATGTACAACGTATCTAAAGTATTTAATTGGATAAGGAATAACAATATATTGTTAAAAATAGCTTCCAAAATGACACATAAAAAAATTATAATTTGTAAAAGATATAAATGGTTACTGTGGGCTACCCATAATAGATAGACATATGCTATCGCGGACTTTTATGTAGGCCTTTTTGAGGTGTACTATACTATAGTACATCATTTTGATTTATCTCTTGGGGTTCAGCCAGTGTTTGCAATGTAAGCGCAAAAAAATGTGCTTTTTTACGACATGACATTAGAAACCTCTAAATTTAGCAGTGTTGCTCTACAATATTATGCATGTATTATACATATAAATCTTCCTCTTGAATCACTCTATCTATTAAAAAAAACCGCTTCAAAATCCGTTGCGTGCTTTTGAAGATTTAAGCATACATAGGGACAGACAGACAGCGACAGTGACTTTGTTTTATAATAATATGTAGTGATAGTGATTATTTATTTATTTAATATATTTCATTTAATATAATTACAAGAAATTTTGTGTTGCATTACATAAATTTAATGGTTGGTGGACGAAACCTTTTACACTGTGGAAGACTTTTTAAAGAAGTATGCATGTCATTCGTACCACTGCAGAAATGCGTTGTAGCAGACGCTGCACTCTTATTGTGACGGTAGTGATTTTATGCTTTGTATAAATTATTTCATTTTATTTGAGTATTCCCCCTGTAACGGAGAGGTCGTGGGTTCGAGTCCCACTTGAGCGTTTCTTTTTCCCGATGTATTTCGAAGATATAATTATTGTTAGGCACCGTCCGTATTTTTTATAGGTCCGGTATAATGTTGGCTCTCTATTTTTTAAATATTACTACTTTAATAGTTTTAGCTGTAAGACATCAATACCTCGATTAAATAAATAAGAGTATTATTTGTAATAGACGTGTATTTTTACTACAATATAACATGAGTGTGTTAGATTTAGGGGGGTAAAATTTAATGTGACCATATATATAACCTATAAATTACTATATATACCTATAAACTGGATGCCATTTGTAATTATGTATTTGAACCAAGGAAATTAAACAATAAATACAATTATGTTTTATCACTCCTTTTATTCTGTTATACTATGTCAGTTCCAAAAGCTGTTGTAGACAGGAAAGAACTGACAAGAAAACCTGTCCGCCTTCTAACCACTACATAATTATTATTTTACTTCATGTTACACCAGGCTCGTAGCCAAATATTACAATATAAGACAACCCTGGTTTCAGACCAGTTACAACAGTATAATAGCTAAAACTATAACACAGATACTTATCACATAGGAACCACATTGGAGTCGAACCACTTTTCATAATTATTAGTATGACAATACTTGCACAGTCACTAATACGCTACATTGATATTGTATCATCTGGTATATCAGTTAAAGAGACTAATAGCCGAGACTATGATACATAGGTAGTACATAAAACTTAGATACCACACTGGTATCGAATCAGCCCTTATAATCATTTGTATAGCCATTAGCCATACTTTTACAGCCATTATTATTATGATAATTTAGCCTTTATGCTTCCAAAATTTCTTTATTTCATTTTTTATCATCGTTAGGAATAGTATAAGAAATCTGAAGAACTTCGAGAGGCCAGAGTTCTACATCTCAGCCAAGTCAGGTCAGGTTACTGCAGAATCTTCGGCACAGCAGGTGTCTCGATAGAATTCACATTATTCTCGAACGATTCTCGAATCCAACAAATTAGTTAGCCGCTGGTTCGGTAAAAAGACTCCTGGCTTTCATAACTAATATCATCACGCTATTATAATAAGGAATGGGACAGAATGTTTTTATGACATAATATGTAAACGTCTATTTCACACTATGATTTCATGGTAACTGTGGCTCAGTACGTCTGCGGTGGATTTATAACTTAGCTGAGTCGCGTTCGAATCCATCTAAGATAAAAAAAAATATGGTTTTTTATTCACTTTTGTTTAACTTTTTTATTTTATTGTGTATTTGTTGTATTTTATTGTATTTATAGTTTTATTTGAAGTGAAATATAAATTCGATGCTTAGTATTCTATAGGTAGTACGTAAAACTAGGCTGTGTGACAGTAATAGTAGAACTTATTATATAATATTCTTAGATCTACCTATACAAAATTTTTCATTTCGGAGAATGAAAAAGTGGTCCCACCCGCCTGAGAAGACATAAAACTGAAACTGGTATCCCCCATTGATACCGATTCCATCACATCGGGGCAAGCGCAATATTGGAATCAAACCGATTAAAATTTGACAGAGGAATGGGGCATTGGGGGTATTCTGGGGTTAGGTACCCAAGTATACCTGCCTTGGTTACCTATCATAAATAGGCGGTCTCAACGTGAAGAGCAGAGATTGCTTCGGCTAGGGTGATGGGTAGCCTAAGCTATCACCATCAAAGCCGCGCTCATGGAGGAAGTAAATCGTTGCACCTTCTCTGAAGCACATTAAGTATTCTGGGAGATACGATAGGAACAACGGTAATACGATAGGAACAACTGTTCCTATCGTATTACCGTCTCTACCATGGTGAATGTTCTGATGAGCTATTCCAATTGGTTCCACCCTCTCCTTTCCTACACAGGACAACGCATGCAAGGCTCAGATGTCATCCACATACGGATTAGAATATTCCATCAAGAACCAAGCGGTTTGGTGACCCATTCCTATGTCGCCCCATTAAGACCTGAAATCCCTGTCAGCTCACGGTTTACTTCTTCCTACAGTCCCGGGTCCTTAAAGGGGGGCGTGAAAAGGCTTCTGATGATCCCATAAAGATGAGTGCCACCATTGTTAAGATGGTACACGTTTATAATGGTGACCCTATTTCCGAGTCTTTGCCTTTAGCTTAACATCATTCGAGGTGAAGTTAAATTGACGTGTCCTATATAAAAAAACTCCGGATCTTAAAAAGAAGAAAACACATGTGTGGGCAGAGCAATACAGTTCTTAACCGCCTGATAAAGAAATGAAGTTCCGAACAGCTTTGTTCGAGGTGGCATTATTTCTACCGTATGTGACTGACGGAAGGAAGGATAGATTAGTTGAAAGACTCCTAATAGGCTCTTTCACTCGCCGTGATGCGGTAGAAATGGTATAATACAGCCAGAGAGACAACGTCTTTATGCAACTGCAGACATTATACAATGTTAGTGACCTGATGACTACCAACGCACGCCGCTGCGATATTATCGATTCCGTCTAATAAGAAGGTATGTAATAGTAAATACGTAGATAAATCTATCCCAGAAATGATAACAGTACGCCAGGAGAAGCCAACCTATGTATTAGGTATATAAAAGATACCGCTGCTCCTATTATATAAAAGAGACTGAATGTGGACAGAGAAACACTCAGTTCCGTTAAATTTCATCAGACCAAAAAAATCCGCCACGTGGACATCAACTCCAGTATCAATTTGGAAGTATCTACATCATCTGCTGGAAACAAGCTTACCAATACAAGGAATATATAGCAAAATGAGGCTATATGACCCCATCCCAGTCAATGCTGTATTTGCTCTCTTGCCCACAGCGCCCCTCTTATCTACCGTAAAGCGTGTAAAGCAATGAACAACGATGTGACTGTGGTCGATGGAATTTATCATTAAACTGGAACTACCCACCATTGGCTCGGCAAAGAAGAGAACCACTGCTCACTGCTCAGGGCGTGCAAGGCACCGGGTTTTCTTGAAACTATTTTGTGTGATACTTGATGTACTTAATTTAATTTGTTCAGTTCGTAAGTGGTGGCAGCATGTTTTGAGAATTTGGGAGGAAGGAAGAATATTTAAACCATTAAAACTGGTGAACATTACCAAGTCCACATATAACAATGTTCATCACATACTTGATAATGATTTCGGCAGCAAAATGTTGAATTTTTCAAAATACTTCCGCAATATTTGCCAAGCCCATAGAAGAAGTCTGTCAATTTTCGTAGTTTTCAGTAGTTTAGCCCTGTATTTATAAGTCAGTCACTCAAAAGACTGTCTTCATAATATTTAATTTAAAAATACAAGGTGGAAGATGTCAAGCGAGTTTTCGAAATGATTTGAATACAGTTTGTTTCTTTTTTTAAATAAATAAATGTTTCCTTTGCGTAAATTCACTTCACTATTTCCAGTACTTCCGTTCCAGTTGGGATGAAAATCTTCCACCATGTTTAATAATGAGTTTGAGCTATTCCGAACTAAACGCGGACGAAGTCGCGGGTAACAGCTAGTGCTTAATATAGTAGAGGGTGTAGCGGGTACAGGATCTGATGCCACGCGGGTGGATAAAAATTGGCGGTACGAAATTCGCCGGGTCAGCTAGTATTAAATAAATTATATAATACTAAATGGTTAAAAAATCATTCCTTACTTCCAACAGTTCGTAAGAAAGTTAGTAAATGGCTCCACCGTCGCCCTTAAAGACGCAGATATAGAGAAGGGAAATTTGCAGTGATTCAGGTGTGGCTCTATAGCTCAGTTGGAAAAGCATTCCCCCTGAAAGGGAAAGGTCGTGAGTTCAAGTCCCACTTGAGCGCTTCTTTTTCCCGGTGTATAACTGTAAGCTAGTAATCCAAAGAAAGTATTTCCCCGATGTATTCCATTACTTCCAATACTGAGCGTGTCGGTAGACTGTTTACGGTACACTCAAAGATTATTGATGTATGAGACAAACTACGGTAATAAAGTGCCAACTGGCTCTAAAAGGAGATCCTCGGAAGTTAGTATGAAAACACTTTACTCTCAGGACAATATATAAACCTATACGATGTCACATTACGTGTTAGAGTAGTTGCACTTATAATACGAAGGTAAAGAGGAATCAGGTATTTATATAATAGAAAATATTATAAATGTCAAAGTAACTCTGTTTGTCTGCCACGCTTTCACGCCTAAACCACTGAACGGATTTTGATGAAATTTGGTATTGGGGTAGATTAGACCTTGAGAAATGAAAAATATTTGTTTTTCAAGATTTAGATTTAAGAAAAATTAAAATAATCGAATAGAAGGTTGCGGTATTGGGATCTGTATTTCACATGGGTGAAGTCGCGGGCATCAGCTAGTTTCCAATAGAGAGAAGTAGGTACTGCAGACACCTACACTCAATTTGAAATCAAACTTTAAAATTGCATGACATAAAAGGGGATAAATCCTTAAGTAAAGTCGACAAAGGAGATACAGTTACATCTTCACACACAACTTTATAAGTAAAAGTGCAACCATATCTCCTTTGTTGACTGTAAATCACTTTACCCCACCGTTAGGAAACTTGGTGGGGCAAACTGGAAGTACCCCAAAATCTCAATTATATACTCATTGTTTCTTTCCTGATCATATTATTACCTAAAATGCAAATTGCCACCAAGAAAAAGTGACAAATTTTTAATTAGCCTATGAAGCAAAATGCCTAGGTTGGTAACAGTTATCATAGAATAATTTGAATACTTTTTCGTTTGAAGTTTGGTATGTACTACACACGCGATAGAAACATTATTTAGTTATAAAGTCTTGTACAGAGATTCATAATAATGATTTTAGTAATAAAAAAATATTTTTTAACAATTTTATTAAATTTGTAACCCACATACTTTTTATGCTACATTCACGAACTTTAGAAAACTAAACACGCAAGAGCAAACAAAAAATAGCAGATTAACATTACTTATTTCAACATGCTTACAGATTCTACAATTAATTTAACCAAATTATTTTGCTTCGTAAAAAGGCTAAATATAAAACGTAGTCGACTTTATATTACATTTTATAACCAATAGATCCCATTGGATTTAAAACCGAGATAAACATTCCATTTTCAAAGAAATGTGAATCAACCACAAAAAATAAATAAATCCTTATCGCTGTTCACATCAATAGTGACGATTGACATCTGACATTTGATTTCCGAACGATTTCACACGGAATGGAGGCAGCCTGGCCAGAGCCAATAATTCACGACAGAGCTGGAGCTTACAACGTCATCAAATGTAAAATAAATTGAAGTGTGAGCGTTTGATTAAATGTGTTACTAAACGAAAATGCTTGCGTTCAAAATACTTTATCCATTAATTTTTGTACAAAGTATATAAATCTTAGTGTTCCGTGATTACTTATTTAAAGCAGCACAGTTATAATTGGGTGACTGATTCCATAACACAAGCTATAAAAGCTTACCATGGGTCTAGATAGCGTTGTGTAGAATGTTGTGGAATATTTATTTATTTATTTATTTTACTGTAGTGTGAAAAGTAGGTGTGCGTTGTTTTATCTTAGCCTTCTAACCTAACCTATCCGAGTCGGGATATTATCTAATTAAATTACTACAAGCAATCGGGAAAAAAAATGTATCTAAATTTTACTGTTTGAAATAGATGGTGGTTAGTGGTTGTTTTTAAGATTCCTTAAATAATAATTCTACAGTTTGATAAGTATGTTAAACAAAAATATGTGAAAAAAAATTCATTAAATTGTGTTTCTGTGAAAAGTGATTCATTGTGGTAAATTGTCTTTGAAACAATAATATTCGAAATAAAAATATAAGAACCAAATATTATATGAAACATTTTCTGTAAAATGAAATTCTATGAAATTTCTTTCTACGAAATAAGGCGCTCCCGTGAAAAGTATTTAATTATTTCAACAACCTTAAAAATAATTAGCTATCTTTCTGATTTTTCATTTTATTTTTCGATTGCTTTAGTATAGCATAAACTCTGTGGTTTTATGGAGACCCATAGGAGTAAGGAGCCCCGTGGACAGCAACTAGTATAGTTATAATTATCATAGAGGTCGATAGCCTCAATATAGTGAGTTATAAACTAACTTTTAAACTCTCGCGTTCCATGATATACAATAATAATAACGGGTAATAACGCGATCATAGTACTGGTACATACGTACCAATACCATGATCCGTGCAGTGGTCATAGCCTGTGACCACGGCCGATGTAACCTGGTTGAAACGTCAGCCAAAGTCCAAGGTACCTATACCATGATCACGTTAATACCCGTTATTATTATAGTATATAGTGAGATATACTTGCAGAACTAGTGCTATTTCATGTCACGATTTATGAAATAAATAGTTTGAATGATTTATTCATAGTATTTTTTGTGCTAACTTTAAAATTCGAATACGGGGTGTAAAGATGGATATAAAGAGAAGGGAAATTTGAAGTAACTCAGGTGTGGCTCAATAGCTCAGTTGGAAAAGTGTTCCCCCTTGTAAGGGAAAGTTCGTGGGTTCAAGTCCCACTTGAGCATTTCATTTTTCCCGATGTGTTCGAAATAAATAGTAACCTACCTAATCACAGTAGAAAGACATGACGCCCTTTCACAAAAAATATTTATGTTCATGTTATTTGATATTATATTATGACAGGTACCTACCTACTACGACCTATATTTAATATCCAAAAACATGAACTAAAATTACTTACTCGTCTTTAAAAATATTATAAATGCGAAAGTAACTCTGTCTGTCTTCTACGTCTAAACTACTGATTACTTTTAATGAAATTTGGTAGGTACAGACACTATGTCGTATTGTATTGTATGTATTAGACCTCGAGAAAGGACATAGGCTATGTTCAGTCGCAATAACTCTCATCCACGCAGGCGGTGCCGCGGACAAAAGCTAGTAAGTAGATAATAAAAGTATTAAAGTTAACCCCTCACACTAGTTTACACTCACACATAAAACAAAATTATGCGTGTTCATCAACCGCTGACAACGTCTCATAAATAAACTTTTATGACATCATTCTGCCATTACGTATACAATGTTTACCTCCTAACCTGCCCTTAAAGGTAATACAGTTAAAACGCTATTGAATAACTTATGGCGGTTGTAGTCATTTGCTGGGTATCAATGGACCCTAGGACTTATGTAGATAACGGATACTGACCATAATTTCGAAGCAACACAATAGCCCTTCCTATATATTATATTGTCCTTTTAATACCAACAGCTAGTTCAGATAAAATTATTTATGTAAGCAGTATTCGGTAATATTTGTAAACAAATATCAACCTTAACTAAAGTAAATGAAGTTGGTTTTTGAGTAACATTTGTCAGCAGAGTAATTTAATTATTTAACACCATCGCTGACCGCGTCTGACACCTTATTGGAGTTCTGCTGAATTTTAAAGCAGAATATCTGTCAGTATGCTTTGTATTATTCTATTTTCGAAAACATTATATGCCTAAGTGCGGCATGATATCATAAATTCATAACACTTACTATGTTTATTGCGTTAAGTAGCCTCGTCGTAAAAATCAAAGCTCTAAAGTGTAAAAAAAACAATAATAAAGATGTATATATTTGTGATATATGTATATATGTGTGTATGTGTTTATGACTACACTAATAACTACCCATAGTTATAATTGTTAATTTTTAAAACATGTCCATCCAAAGGTTGCCTGTAAGAGATCGCTCTTAGCGATAAGGCCGCCATTTGTACATAATGTCATGCATTGTCCATACATTTACTGTAATACTTGTGTACAATAAAGATTTATCTATCTAGATAGATAACTCTTTATTGTACACCAACGTCTAACAACTAATATTACAAGAGATTATAGTAAGGATTACAACTTTAATTCTAATCTATCAATTTGAAAAGGTTTCCGCAACGCTCAAGTTATTACACATTTATAATATTACTAGATTTTCCCGCGGCTCCGCCCGCGTCGATGTCAGTTATCGCGACTAAACATAGCCTATGTCCTTTCTCATGGTCTAAACCATCCCTATACCAAATTTTATCAAAATCGATTGAGTGGATTGGACGTGAAAACGTAATATACAGACAGACAGAGTAACTTTCGCATTTATAATATTAGTATGGATAGGCCATTCCAGCTTGGAGATACAGCAGAATATGCTAATAAATAATAAGTAATCGTTAAAATTAGAGGACTAATTTTAACGATTACTTATTATTTATTAGCATATAGATAAGGATATCACCTGTATTGAATGTCATGTCATTAACTTGTTTTAGTAATTGAAGTAAATGTGGTCTAAAATCAACGTGTTTGTATCAATACATTCAACAAAAATAATAATCTTAACTGTTTTTTTTTATAGTGCGGGATATCCCCACGGATACCGGAGCCGGTGGGGGAGGTTATGTCGGACTCGAACCGACTAACGGCCGTTCCCAATAACATACAGTTAAAGATAGATCGCAACAGTTAAATTTGACGTATCGGCTGTTTAAATAATTCAAAACATGGTAACTGATTTTTTTGCGGGAAAGCGCATCGCGGTATAATTTTATTTTCCGAAATTGGTGCGAAATAGGAGTTTTGAATTTAAACAGCCGAGCACTTTATTCGTAGATGTGATCTATCTTTAACTGTCAGTATGTTATTGGGAACGGCGGTTAACCACACGCCGTCTACTGTGGGTCGTAGGGCTAGGCCGAAGGTGAGCTTGTCTTCAACATATCGCACACCCAGTTCAACAAAGGCGTAAGTGTAGATACGTCAATTTTTTTTTATTAGAGTTTTGAATAGTACTAGTCAAAATATATATGGTCAATTTTTTCCGTTAAATTTTTGGCGTTAAATAGAATTTTATACCAAAATACCAATTTTAGACGTTTTAAATTATTAATATTTTTACAATTAAAGAAGTCATTAAATCAGCATACGCACGTAAAATTGAATCAAAATATACTTAATCGCACTCAAACTTTTGTTTCATTTCATAATTTAAACATTTAATAGATGTATTGCCTAATATGCTATTTCTTGATTAATAAAAAAATCAATTTCCAAAAATAATACTGATTACATCTCATCATATTTAAAAATAATCAAACATAAAATGCCGTATTCCTTGTTTACGTGTACACCTGTATCATAATTTTTGAAATAATCATGCTTACGCCTTTTTTCCGTACATAAAATTATTTAGTTCGCGGACGTACTCACGAACACGCCACACAAACAAATCGTAACGTGCAGCTATTCATCCTTACAGCGCATGCGCGCGTGCGGACTGTTTGTTTACCTTTTTACCTTAGTTTGCTATCAAATCCGATTTGTATACGCGATAAAGCTGTTTCTATGTTAGATCAAACAATAACACCATTACAACCAGTTCCAATTAACAATGATTTAGTAGAATTTAACAATATTAGTCATAATGATGAGCATAGGGTATATTTAGACCTAATTGCAGCTAACCGAATTGACAACGTAGAATATAATAATATTAACTCGCAAAATATGTTGCTACCTAGTACTAGTTATGCTTCCGAAAACACCTGTTCTCATAATGATAATTCTAATACTAATATTATTTATACAACGGACTGTCGTACAAATGGTGATCAAAGGGATGTAACAGATATCGCTGGTTCTTCTCGGGCTTTGCTAAAGTCTGAAAGTAATATTAAATGCAGAAAGAGGACAAAAAATACAGAGGAGTGGTCTAAGTGTAAGCAAAAAAAATTAAAAAATAATGGGATGGAATATCATAGCAATAATACAAAGAAATTACGGCCATGTAAGGAACTAGATAGTCCTTGCGAATGCAAGATGAAATGTTATGATACATTTACTCAAGCACTTCGTTCTGAGCTATTTCGATATTATTGGGCTATAGGAGACCATGAAAAACAATGGCTTTATATTCTGAATAATATAGAAGTTGAAGAGCCTAAAGTTATGAAAGTTCAAAGAAAGCGGGTTAGATCTCGTACACTAATTTATTATCTACCATTTAGTAAAGATGCTAATCTTACAAGAGTTAGAGTATGTAAAGTAATGTTTTTAAATACTTTCGGTATTAAAGAAAAAAACTGTTTACTCAGCTATGAATAAATACACAAATAACCTACAAATAAAGGATTTACGCGGAAAGCATGCCAACCGTCCCCATAAAACAAGTGATGAAACTGAACAAAGTGTAATACAGCACATAAAATCATTTCCATGTATCGAATCACACTATTTAAGAAAACAAACAAGCCGTCAATATCTCGCTTCTGATTTAAACCTGGCCAAAATGCATCGATTATATGCACTTTGGATGTCCGAAAGTTTGAACACAGTAAAAGTAGCAAGTTTATACCAATATAGTAATATTTTTAATTCGCAATTTAACTTATCATTTTTTAAGCCAAAGAAGGATATGTGTCAGATATGTAGTATTTATGAAAATGCTGACCCTGACCGTAAGATTGAACTAAAGGACAATTACGAAAATCATTTAAAAAATAAATCTATTGTACGGAAAATAAAAGATGACGAAAAATCTTCATCAAATCCTGAGACTAAAACTGTTGCTGTGTTTGATTTGGAAAAGGTGCTAAATTTGCCACAATCTAACGTAGGTATTTTTCATTACAAAAGGAAATATCCAGTATATAACTTTACAATATACAATTTGTTATCTTTACAAGGTTACTGTTTTTTATGGCATGCACAGATAGCCAAAAGAGGCGCTATTGAAATCTCAAGCTGTCTCTTTGACTTTTTCAAAAAAGAAGCTCAGAATGGTATCAAATCAGTGTCATTATATTTTGATAATTGTTCAGGCCAGAATAGAAATCGCTTTATATTTGCGATGTATATGCATGCTTCTTATACATTAAATTTGGATATAGTACATAGATTTTTACAAACAGGTCATACGCAAAACGAAGGGGACTGTATGCATGCTTGCGTAGAAAAGAATTTAAAAAATAAAGTCGTTTATACACCTGACCAAATATACGAAATTATCATTAACGCTAAGGTCAATAAGAGATTTGTTGTGACTGAAATGTCCCAGAATTTATTTTATGATTTTAAATCACTAATATCTTCGAATAAAAATTGGCCTAAAGATACTAGAGGTGAGAAAGTGTATTTTTCGAAGTTAAAAGAGGTCAAAGTTACTCCTGACGCTCCTGGTAAATTATTTTACAAATATGATTTCGAGCAAAGTGATTATTTTGAATTAGATACTAAAAAATATTGTTCATCGAGAACACGGAAAACCCAATCCACTCAATCGGATGTTGTACTCAAAACTGCTTTTAATGAATTATTACCAGTGTCAACTGCGTTGTACAATGATTTAAAAACTCTATGTGACTCAAATGCTATTCCGGCACATTATCAAGGATTTTATAGGAGTCTGACATCTGAAAACGATACCCGTAATCTATTGCCAAGCGATAATTCAGATGAAGACTAAAACATGTTTTAATCTAGCCACAAATACATGTTTTAGTCTTCATTTGTGATGTTGATGATTTTGTGTATTTTCGATGTAAACAAATTATTATTTTATATAATGAAACACTTACCTACTTCTTTATTATTTAAATTTTTATTTACTTACGTTAATTGAGTATTGTGTTCTATTTTTGCCATTTTGTGAGGCCTGTATTTCTTGCCAACGCTTCTTGAGGCTCACCCTTGTTACACTGGCCTTAGGGAAATTTGCTGACACCTTTTTTATTTTATGTCATGGTCATAATCAAGAATCTTCTATTTTGTAATTGAATTTAAAATTCAAGAACAAAAATAGTCATTTTATAACTTTAGCACCTTATGTAGGTACGTATGATTAATTAATTAATAATATAAGTGAGAATCCCATTTTATGTTTCAATACAAATGATTGATTACTCTTTTGTATGATTACCAATTGAGATGATAAATAATTTCAAAAGTTTTATTATTGCTGGATTTGTGAGATTTTTTCGAAAAATTTAAGATGTTATCTTTTTAAGTTGTATTTTTCAGAATGATTATAACTCAATGTTGTTAGTTTTCTATTATATAACAGGATCTGTTGTCTAATACTACAAATAAAGTGCAATTTTCTAAATACTTGTTTTATTACACCACTGAAATATATTTTATGTAGGGGCTTAACATTCCTTACAGTTATGGATAATCAGAAAAATACTATTAAAAAAGTCTATATTCGGACTTAACATTATATTTAATCTTTATTTTTTAACAAATAAAGCTGTAAATATGTCATACACTTCGATAATGTAAACCATAATTAAGCAAAAAATGGCGTAAGTAGTACTTACCCTCTGTATTTCATCATAGTATGGAATTTTGTAAAAGGCGTAACCGTGAATAGTTACAGTATAATGATTATTTAGAAAACGATGAGGGGAGTAAGAATCTTTACGTTCGTGGATTAGTCGGAAATAAATAGGAAAAATGTCCGTAAAACTTTAAAGATTCATTTATTTATTAACTAGATCATTGAGATATTTCATATATAAACAAAAAAAAGGTTGATTTATTTCCTATTTTTTGGTATATAACAAAAGAACATAGCAACAAAACTGTAGTAGATATATCTGATTAAACAGTTTTTTTGCTCTCCTGTAAAGTTAGTGATTTCGTTTTACGCCTTTGTTTCCCTGGGGGTGCGAATATCCTCGCACCCCGGTTATCGAATATTCATCGCTTTTGAAGCAGTATCTATTCGGTGACTGAAATATTCATGGAATATCACATCGTCGTCACTGCCCCATGAGTCACTAGGGGTGTGACGTGTTCTATTCTATGTACTAACTTTCACCCAAATAAAATTAATATACCTGCCTAAAAGGTTGGCATGCCAACAATGGTTTTTATTTATTTATTGGTCTAGTTTTGTAGCCGAACAAGGTTTATCGTAGGATTGTTATTTTAGACTTCACCAGGACAATGATTGAAATAGATTGACGTTTATTTTATTACAATAACATACACATTTCAAAAAGAAGAATATATCTCACAGAATGTGATTTTATCAAGAGTTAGTAGGATTAGAGTTAGTTATCGTACTAATATATCTATTATAGTAGATCTTATCTTAGGCAGTCTGGACTAGCCTTTTAGACTGGTCTTTTACCATCCAGTTCCTTTCTCTAAAGTGTTATAGCAGCGTAGCATATTCATGGGCAGCTATTTATCGTTGGCTTTCAGAATTTCGACGGGTCGTATGAAACTTGCGAACGATGTACGTGAAGGTCGTACGAAATCTGCAGTTACCCGAGCAAATGTTGATACGGTGCGTGCCCTGATTGACGAATGAGTCAGGTACAAACAATCCTTCAAGTGACATTGGCCATGAAAGGCCCTTTTCTATGAATATGACACTTGATAATCGAGGAACGAAGCTGTGGTCGGGTTATATAGCGCCATGAAAGTTTGAATCGAAAATACATAAAATAAATTATGAGTTTTTATTGAATTACACTTATATGCTTATTCAATCAAGCCTAAAAAGTCTTGGCTGGACGTCGTGGAGGGTGGCACGCATATCAATAGCTACACTTCCATGGAGCCCAATACCGAGCGCAGTAGAGGTGGAAAAGCCGGAAGGCGGACTCCGAGTACACCATGGCCTCTGATGACATCAGGAAAATATATATCGATTACATAGGAAAAAAGAATCTTCTCGGGCGGTACTCGAACCCGTGATCTTTCCCTTACAGGAGGAATGCCTTGACCAACTCGGCTACCGAGACACGTCCGATGTGATTCAAATTTCCCATCTTAATCGTCTTTAAGGCGACGGTATAGTTAGCATACTTAATGCTGTAAAATTCATTCAAAGAAAATACATCTCCAAGATGATGATAATGATTCCTATTCTAAATGATTATTTTGAAAACTTATTCTCAATCACTAATCTGTTGCATGAGCTATTTAAACCAAAAAGTTATTACAACTATAAATTTCTGACAAAGGTTTTTGATCATCAATATGATTATATGCATTCAGTTAAAAAAAAGACAATAATTTGTTTATTGAATATTTTGCAAGAACCGTAACACCAAGAGGTCATTTTAAAATTATTTATTTTCTACAAAGTATCGCCGCCGTTTCTAACAGTTTATACGTCTGTGTTGCTACGTAAATACCTAATGATGCGATTTTAATAGTCGCTAATGGTAGAATCGATTACAATGTACAAGTATTTATGTGTGTTGGTTATAATAGGTCGACCGTGTGATTGTCTGCCCCCAAAGTGACATGAAAATAACTAATAGATAACTGAATTCCTTTTTTTTTTTTTTTGACCGTGGGGGAAATCCTTCATGGATGTTATGCCGGACTCCTACCGACTAAAACTCCCACGGTATCGCCCAGCAGCCTATAGTTGGGAGCCCCGGGTAAGCCCTCGGAAGGATGTCCCAGGGCTCCCAACAGACCCACGGCTTTAATGCGGCCTCGTCTAGGGGGTGGTTCGGGTGCTATCCCGCGTCTATGGGGGGTTTTCGGGTATCATCCCGCTTCATAGGAGGGGGGAGGCGTGCGTGAGTCCGTCACGTCACGCTGCCGTCATGGGCCTGCTTCTGTAAGGACGATGAGCAGCCAACTCACCGTCCTCAGGCCGAAGACACGCCGGCGGCGCCCAAGCCGCCGACTGCGGAACTCGGGTGGGAGAGTTCTCTCCCGCTCCCGCCCCGCCGCCTCCTTCACGAGCATGACCTGCTCGCAGAAAGAGGCGGCGCAGTCCCACTTACTCCCGCTGGAGACCATGGCTCCCACCATGGTCTCGAGCGAGAGAGTGTCCACGCCCAAACCCACTACGAGGACCTGGCGCTGTTGCGCCCACGCCGTGCACTCCACCAGCGTGTGGAGCGCTGTGTCATCGCTGCGGTCCCCGCAGTGCTGACAACCGGCCGTGGTTTCCCGGTGTCTTCGCCACAGGTACCTACCGAAGTTACCGTGCCCGGTAAGCATCTGTGACAACCGGTAGGAGAGAGCACCATGTCTCCTCTCCAGCCACTCGTCCATGACCGGTCTGACGGCCGCGATTGTGGCGAATCCCCCCTTTGGTTGCTCAAGTCGCACCTTCCATGTCTCCACGGTTTCCTGGTGGAGCTGGGACCGCTGGGCCTCGATTTCTCGAGACGCAGGCTATTGGCCCCGCTCCAACGCCTCCTTGCGCCATTTAAATAGAGACGCAAGGGCTCTCGCTTCCAGGTCCCATGGAGGGGTCCCGGCTAGGAGACATGCCGCCTCACCTGAGATCGTGCGGTATCCCCTTATCACCCTGACGGCCATCGCCCTCTGTGGGCTCAGCAATCTAGCCACATTACTGGCCGTCAGGGTCTCCGCCCATACGGGGGCCCCGTATAGGGCCATACTTCGCACGATCCCCAGGTACAGTCTCCTGCAGGGAGCGTTGGGTCCCCTGATGTTGGGCATCAGCCGTGCGAGTGCAGCTGACACCCCCCTCAGTTTTGGGACCAAACTTCGGAAGTGATGTCCGAAGTTCCACCGGCCATCGAGTACGAGCCCCAGATACTTCATCGAGGGCTCGATGCCGATGCTGACGCCCCCTACCTGTAGGCTGGATCCCGCAATTAACTGAATTAATTGTTTTAAACCATGGTTATGTTAGTTTTCTGCCTCTGATCTGATGATTATGGTGTACCTGCCCCCTTTTTTTTATCGTGGGGGAAAATCCTTCATGGATGTTATGCCGGACTCCTACCGACTAAAAACCCCCACGGTAACGCCCAGCAGCTTATGGTTGGGAGCCCCGGGTAAGTCCTCGGAAGGATGTCCCAGGACTCTCATCAGACCTACGGCTACAATTGCGGCCTCGGCTAGGGGGTGGTTCGGGTGCTATCCCGCGTCTACGGGGGAAGGTTCGGTTGCGATAACCGACACTTTCGTGTAGGTAAAATGGGGTTACATGGACGCAGGGGGTGGTGGCTGTGACTGTAGTGCACCTCTACAGTCGATGGACCACCTCTTGTCGTGCCCCCTGTGCCTTTACACCTATACGATTGCCGACCTAAATGGAAGGTGCGGTCAAAGTCATCGACTTTTGGGCTGGGCGCATCTAAATGTCTAAATTTTTGCCAGTGTTGCCACTGACACGAAGAAGAAGAACCTGTGTAGGTGTGAACAATTATATTGTCTACTACCTACACAGGTTCTCGCGACCAAACATAGTATTTATGTCCTTTCCAAGGTCATATCGATCTCTTTGCTAAATTTCATTAAAATAGGTTTTGTTGTGATAGCATTACAGATTGACAGAGTTCCTTACGCATTTATAATATTATCGACATTATCTTTTTAGTATAGCAGGAGATGAATAAAGCAAAGTACTGAATTCTACTAATGATCAATTGATCATACATCAACAAACATCTAGAAAAAAAAACGAAACACAGCACTCTGTTTTAGTAATTTCGTATTGAAAATACGAGATCCGCCTAGAATTCCACTTCCAAAGTCACTTATGAATTATTCAACGTAGTGTTACAGTCATTTGACCAAATAATACACTCCCAGATTATATGACGAGCGGCTGGGTCTTACTCAGAATTGAACATTGAATCAAACAGTGCTTTGAGCAGCTTAAACGAAAACAATGTACTCTTCAAGAGACCATTTTGTATGAATACAATAATCATAATCAAATTTAAAGCTCCTTATCTTCGGTTGCTTGCTAAATTCTGAAAAGTTGATATGGGTAACCCTTTAATTGATAGATCTCGTCATTATAAAATTGATTACCTATATACAAATTTATGTTTTATGGTTAGTTCAGCGGGACGACATACTCTCTCCGGTAGAGCGCTCTAATTGGGCCACGCCTATCGTACCGGTGGTTATGAAAGACTGTTACATCAGAATTTGTGCTGACTACAATCCAACCTTAAACAAAGTCGTAAAGATTGACCGCTATCCCTTGCCTAGGATGGAGGAAACTGCTGCTTAGGTTGAAGAGTGGGGTGCGTTAAGCAAAGTAGAAAACAATATAAACAGTAAAACAGCAATGAACATCCTAATAATAGTATAAAGTACCTAGGAGACAGTTTGATGATGTGTGGATTTTTGGATACTTGTTATTCAATCACGCTCTAAAGCTGAAAGGATCTGGCTGATATTTCTCACAAGCAAAGATTATAAATACGATTATCTTTTTTATGCTATATTTAACTTTAATCCATAAGCCAATTCGCGACAGATAAATGTTACTTAGGTACTCTAAAACCTTGACTTTTGATAAATTGATACGAGACACGATCGTGGGTAAAGATAATCCCTTCAATTTATTGCACGGAAATAGCTCAGGTTTACAGTCGAAGCTTGTATTAAATTACGGTGACTAACGTATCCCATTAATGTTATAAATAAGGTATGGTTTAAGTTCTCCTTTTCGTCTTTGGAAAATATCTGTAATTTTTGTTATGCACGAAGATTCTGTCAGGATCAGTAAAATCAAATTTGTTACCAAGATGGTGAAGGGAGGGAGCGGTTGCCAAGTTAATATACGATACTATAGCTACCGTGTGCGCATCTGTCCACGTGGACACTGGACCCGTTTTATTAACTAAAAAGATCAGTTAGAATTTCATACCTTTTCTTGACATATGTACCTACACAAAAAATATCCGATTTGGTGCAGCAGTCGTTCGGAATTTATAAACATTTCAGCGGGTCAATTTTATTTAATTAGTATAGGTAGATGACATAGATTATGACACTCGCCGGCCAGTCAAGTCGTGACCACGGGTGCTGTAACGCACCCGAAACGTCGTTAGATTTTTGGAACACTTACGTTTGTAAGTGTTAAAAAATCTTCTCGCGAAACAGTATAAAAAACTAATTTTCTTAGTTTTTTATACTGTTTCGGGGTCTATCGTGATATTTTTTTTTCAGTCGTTATTGGTCAGGATATCGCAATTCCTGGGAGAGGCTCATGTTTAAGTCTAACAGAATAGGTTAAGCAAAGTTTAATCAACACCAGCCCAATCAATTTTTGAATGTATGACTATTTAAAAAAAATTGAGATTGAGAGCACAGTAAGCCGTCTGTCGATACCGATAATTCGACAGGCCCTAACGAATTTCGATAACTGGTTTACAGACCGATATAAGGAGAAGGGAAATTTGGAGTGATTCAGGTGTGGCTCATTAGCTCAGTTGAAAGTGCGTTCCCCCTGTAAGGGAAAGGTCGTGGGTTCAAGTCCCACTTGAGCGCTTCATTTTCTCCCGATGTATTTCAAAATTAAACATTCTACTTTGGAAAAGTTGGTTAGCGCAGAAATTAGTATGCACTTGCACGTTCTTTAATATAATGGCGATGAGTCAGCTCCAGCTTGCATTCGTTCATAACTGCTAAACGGACGAAAATGCATTGTTTAAGCCATGGAGCTATTTTCATTTAGATTTCAACTATATTTGAAAGAAAGAAGTAGTAAGTACCTACTTCTTTCTTTCAAATATAGTTGAAATCATATTACATCCAAAATTTCATAATCTCGTAGTAATACCTAGGGTGTTCATTACTTCTTCATTATTTATTTATTTATTCTTTATGCACAAATATAAAATTAAGTGTACAAAGGCGGACTTAATGCCGTGGGCATTTTCTACCAATCAACCTTAGGGTGATGCAGAGATTAGTCCAGGTAGGTGCTCGAAATATTGAACTAGTACGGGGTTAATAAGAAACAAAATGATATACTTATATATATATACATACATACACAAATACTTCATACTATATACAATTACTTATAATAAACATACTAACATATATATAAATATACTAATATATATAAACCTACAATATATCAAATATATAGGTACATACGGAAAAATTGTATACTTAAATATTATTCTGCCTAACGTTCGCTATAAATGAGTCGTACTCTGTTTTTGAATGTTTGAACGATTTGGGGACATTCTGACCTCTAAAGGAAGCGCATTCCAAAGTAGAATGGATTGCACAGAGAAAGAAGAGTGGACAAGGCTTGAGGTGTGAGTGAGACAGTGAAGAAGAAGATTGTTAGAAGATTGCAAATTTTTATCGTGGTTGGAACCGAGCAGGTGCAGATTTGATTTTAAGTAGGCGGGGGCGTTGGGCGAATTTAATAATGTGTAGACCAGAGTGACAGCACGTAGACTACGTCACCGTCGTATCGGTAGCCAGCCCAGCTCTGTGCGATGAGCCGAAACGTGGTCATACTTCCTAAGATTGTAGACGAATCGAATGCAATTGTTGAGAAGTCGGTCAAGTTTATTGAGTAGATCTGCATTCAGGTCGAAATAGCATACATCACCATAGTCGAAGAGAGGAAAGATTTAAGTCTGCATAAGCATTGTCTTGGTTTTAGGTGGAAGAAAGTTTTTTGAGAGGGTAGAGAGCTCTTAGTGTCCCAGTCACCCTCTGACAAACATTGGTGACTTGAACCCGCCAACTCAGGGTTGAATCAAGGTGTAAACCCAGGTTTTTAACATTAAGTGTGACAGGAATGGTTTTCCCATCGAATATAATCACTGGCATGCTCACGTCCTTCAGTTTTCCTAGCATATGACTGCTGCCTATTATAATACTCTGGCATTTGTCAGGGTTGACGGCCAGTCCAAACCTGTCACACCAGCCACGTATGAATCCCAAGTCTGTGTTTACTCTATCAATTGCCGCTGAGATATCATCAACAGGGGCCTGACTATACAACTGCAGGTCATCGGCATACAGGTGATACGAACATTGAAGATCGGAGGTTATGAAATTAATAAATATAGAGAAAAGAAGAGGAGAAAGTATACCGCCTTGAGGGACCCCAGAGTCAGGATTGCACCAGCTCGATGCCCTCTCCTCGGCACAAACCGCCTGCTGGCGCCCCTGAAGATATGAAGAGAACCAATCCAGATCATCGGATGAGATATTGATATGGGCAAGAATTGACAAAAGTATGTCATGGTTCACACAGTTAAAAGCATTGGAAAAGTCTACTAAGACCATCACAGTAGCCATAGTTTTCTCCATACCCTCCCTGATGTCACCGGTTACCTTAAGAAGTGCAGAGGTAGTGCTGTGTCCTGGCCAGAATCCCGATTGCAGAGGACTCAGTATCTCATTGTGATGTACAAAATTAGACAGCTGTTTATGCACGCATACCTCCAACACTTTGGATAGGAAGGGTAGGATAGAGATCGGACGGAAGTGGTTTGGAAGAGAGGGATTTGAAATTTTGGGAAGAGGGCGGACGTATGCTTACCGCCACGACTGAGGAAATTGTCCAGAATCTAATGAAACGTTAATGATGTGGGAGATAGCCGGAAGTAGGTTGTCCAGGATAGACGTGATCATACGACGACTAATATTGTCACAGCCCACTGCCTTAGATTTAATGGACAGGATAATTTTTTGATCTCATCCGACGTGACTGGAGAAAACTGAAAGGGTGTATAACTGGGACTGGTCAATCCGGCTATGAAGTCTACCGTTTGACGCTTGGCTAGACCATCAATTGCAGGAGAGGTGGAGAAATGACGATTAATGGCGTCTAGCTCAATTGTCTTGGGTAGCTCCAGCTGCCTTGATTTACCGATTCCCAATGTCCCTAGAAATTTCCAAACATCAGCTGGTGATGAATGCGTTATGTTATCGATTATTATAAATATATATCGATTATTGCTTCTTTTATAATTATGACAGACTCCAGTGCAAATATTTGTATTCATGAATATGGCTATTTGCATTGGTCTGGGTGTTTATATGTATAATTATATGTATATTATCATTATATGTATATTATTTACATAAAAAATGTATATAAGTATGTTTATCCGCATTCTAGATTCCATAACACAAGCTAGTTAAGCTTACCATGGGTCTAGATAGCGTTGTGTAGAATGTTGAGGAATATTTTCTATACATTACCAATCGTAATTATTCTTTATAAATAATAAATATAATAAACTAGCTGACCTACCCCAGCGTCGCCCGTGGCATATTTTGAAACTTTATACCACCCCTTTGGACCAGTAATTATTAGTAGGTACTCAAATAATGTATGGGAATCTGCCAGATTCGTTGACACTTATGATCACTGCTCCGCTCCCTTAAGTAGTAGCGTGATGATATATAGCCTAAAACCTTTGTCGATAAACGGACTATGCAATGCAAAAAGAATTTTCAAATTGGAACCAGTAGTTCTTGAGTTATGCGCTTACCAACACATTTAGCGATTCATTTTTATATTATAGATAAATATTCCACAACATTCCACACAACGCTATCCATGGTAACTCTAACCCTTTGGAAAATCCAATAAAGTTTATGTTACTCACGAAGAATGTAGCTTTCTAATGGTAGAACAATATTTAAAATCAGCCCAGTAATTTCTGAGCCTATTCATCACAAACAAAGTTACAAATCTACCCTCGTTATATTATTACATTAGTATAGATTAATAAATGGTTAGATTTTTAATGTAGTAAGTCATTTTATGAAATCTTGTATCCACCCTTGGTATGGCACTCGTAATGTTTCCGATCATTTATCACCGCCTTATTGTTAGTGTATATGGCATCAAGGAGCGCTTAGGCATCGTATGCGGACACCACTTGACCCTAAGTAATATAAATGTATCTTGTAGGGATCATGAAATTCGTTCACATCTGTCCTTTGTATGCTCCTTAGAACCCTAAGCCCCCAAGTAAAAGAATTTCTTATTATATATAAGGTACAGTCAGCGTCAGAAATATCTTGACGACGAGGTCTCAAAATGATCTTAGCACTCTCGTATTAATAGCAAATCAAAATGTTTTATTGATTTAAATGGTATTATTGTTCAAATTAAAGGTGTGTACCAAATATTAGAACAATCAGTTAACTGGAAGGGGGTAAAAAAGAGAAATTAATATCACTTTGAGTACTTTGTTCATGATTGTTTTCTGATGCTGACTGTACAATGATAGTCATACTTTATGTTTGTATTTAATGCCTAGTTCACAATTCAATGGAGATAGATAAGACCTGTGAGAAAAAACTCACGTCACCGCGTCATACATCTGTAGTTAAACTATTCTGAGTGAGATGAATCTGTATTACAAAATTTCGTTCTGTTTCCGTTAGCCTCACTTTTTCAAGCTTCGAAGATAAACCTTTTCTTGCAATTGCTCGTCTGTTTCTTGCGCTCAACGCGGCAACGTAACGACCGGTAGTTTAGCGACAAAGAAAGTTCATTAGCTCGAGACACGGTACCTGCTACGATTTCCACGGAGTATTTTATGTTCGGTTCGATGTAAATGGACTATTACGTAAATAACATCTTAAAAAATCCTTTTAAACATTATCTGCCTAGTAAGCGCTCATTTGAAAGTAATGTACTTTGTTTTATAAATAACTAGCTGACCCGGCGAACTTTGTACCGCCATTTTATTCCGCCCGCGTAGCTTCCGATCCCGTTCCCGCTGCACCCTCTACTATATTAAGTATGTATTATACATATAACCTTTTTCTTGAATTACTCTATCTACTAAAATACACTACATCAAAATCAGTTGCGTAGTTTTGAAGATATAAGCATACATACGGATGGACAGACTCGGAAAGCGACTTTGCTTTCTACTATGTAGTGATAGTGATGAATTGCACTCAATTAACACCACTGTTTAGTTACAATGTCCAGTCCTAATTTTACTAAAAAATGCAAAAAGCTAATTTAAGGTAATTTTCACATGTTTTTTCTTTTTTTAATATAAATTAACAGACAAGTACACGGCTCACCCGATGGAAAGTGGTTATCATGGCTTATTGGACGTACGCCACACCAGGGGCGTTACACCTGTGCTACCGACTATGAAGAAACCTTTTAATGCCTTTCTTATAGAACATAAGGTTCTTCATTATAGTCGTAACTATACTGTACTATATTGTACGCAGCAAGACCACAATGATCATTGTTGATCGTGCCAGGAATAATTCGCCTGGAGTGACTCAAATTGAAAATTGAAATTGCGAATTGCAACGTAGTCCAATTTGCATTTATCTTGGGGCTCTAATTTCGAACTCTGGCGGATGCATCGATGAGTTCAAACGACGTATGAACATAACAAGAACAGCGATGGACAAATTGCGAAAAATATGGAAGAATAGGCTTTAGTTTGAGTATCTTCTTCTTCTCATGACTCTTCTCGTGGGTATAGGTATATTATATATGTATGTATTTATTATTCATGGAATGGAACACAAAATTAATTAAGTGAATCTCTGCCTTGTAAAACAAATGAAGTTAGCATCGTGGTGAAAATCCTGCACTATAAAGTTTAGTCATGTAAAGTGCTTTGAAACAAGAATGTAAGTAATCTTTGAACCCAGAACTTCGTACATTATGTCGACGCAACTACCCATCAGGCTCTTCACACAAAATTAAATCTGAAATAACAATGTTTAACAAACTATGAAGTGCAAACTTGATGTTTTTTTAAGTGAAAACTCTAGGCGGGTTGAACATTTTTGGGTGGATAAAAAAATCGCCCCTTCTTCACCTCCGTCACGCTGACGATAAGACAATACTGGTATTTCACAGGTTAATCAAATAATTTCACAATAAATTTTGCATTTTGGGTCGAATGGTCGAAGTTATTAGTTGGCTGTGGTCCCTGCCTGCCTCAGAAGAAAATTCATGCAATTTAATGCCACTTAGGTGGCAGACAAGCACACAGCCCACCTGATAGAAAGTGGTTACCGTGAGATATGGACGTGTGCAACAGAGAGTCACACTCATGCTGCCCATCCTGTAGGAACAGAGACTTTCTGTGTGGCAGGACAAGCCTTTGGCTTTCCCACTGACAGCACAACAACTCTCCTGTGAGCTCTGGCTACCCTACTCACCGCCGGAAACACAACACGAGGTTATTATGGCCACGGTAATCTGTAGTGTGAAAGTACTACCCTAGTCGGACTGCTCAATCGGGACAGAAATAACGTCGTGTATTAGATAAGTATAAAATGTAAAATGTATCGACCATATCCAGAAGTGGATCATTGATATTCTAATAATAAACGCTCTATCAATGAAGAGGATAGAAAACCCTAGGCAATAACCCTAGCAATCTTAAGTTCGAAAAACATCGGATAAAATGAAATGGGAAAAAAATGAAAAATGAATCTTAATAATGATATAGCTCAATTCATATATCTTAGACCTAAAATTCGCTCAAAATATGCGTGTGCATGAGGGCCCAACTTGTCAAACGAAATAAGACTCAGATATAGGGCATTTAGTAAAAAAATTGTAAAACTTAATGCAAGCAATCATAAATTTCTAAAACGTAAGGTAAAACTGTTATGATCAAATAACTTGGGCCCTCAGTCCAGACGTTTGCATAAAATGAAATAGCCCATAGCTCAACAAGTATTAACTCTAGGTTGATCATTTTTATTTTAGAAAATAGGTCTGAATTTCTAAAATATTTTACTAATTGCTCATATTTCTCAGAACACGTTTCTTGGTTGTGTAGGTATATATTGAAGACTAGCCATTGCCCGCGGCTCCGCCCGCGTGCATGTCGGTTCCCGGCAATTATTCTAATTTTTCTCACCTTTTAAACCTACCCTAGACCTCCACGAACATTTCAAGATCAAGATAAGATAAATCCGTTCAGCCGTTCTCGAGTTTTAGCGAGACTAACGTACAGCAATTTTATTGATTTTTATATATATAGATAGCACGAGGGCACCAGATTTACCAAGTAGCACCCTAATAGATTATTACAAAAAAATCTGCGCGCGCCAGGGTCTAATCTCAGGATTTAGATCCAAGATATATGAATCGAGCTATAATGGTGGTAAAGTCATTGTAATCAACGTATTATATGCTAGAATCCGTTCACTATTAAACCTATTAATTGTGTCCAATCCATAATTCCTGTTTATTGTCACTACAGCGAAGTAATTAAATAGATGCTGGTGAATCTGATGATACTATTAACCGCATGCTGTGACTGTTTCATTGATACATTAACTTATCTAAAACTTTACATCCATGCGTACATTAATTCCTGTTTATAAACTTTAATACTTGCCGTGTTGGTTCCCGATGGAGTAGAATAGGGCCACTCCATCCATTCCTGTGGGTGTCGTAGAAGGCGACGAAGGGATAGAGCTGTTCTCCATCCGACAGTAAACATACAGCCTATGACAAAGGGTTCCTAAGTAGTCATCCTTCATAGACGTAGGCACTATTCTCATATTATGCACAAATAAGTAGGTGAAGTGTTTATCCAATTACATACAATATGTTTTTCAAGTGTTTATGGTCAAGAGTGAATTGGAGGTACCACGAGCGAATGCGATTTGCTCGTGGTCCCCCTAGGGGAACATCACAGGGGGACCACGAGTCCGGGGGGATACAGCCCACTAAGTCCCCGCTTGACGGTTTGCCCCCTATTACGTGGGATCATAGTTGATGAAATGGGGGTGTAATTACGCCTCTGTCTACTTGTTCTGGGCTTTACAGGCGTGAGTATATATATGTATATGTTACCGGAAATGTATGAAATCTAGGAACTGTACACAAATCTTAGGAAATGTGTGTTAATACATAGAATGCCTGCAGTTCCACCGGCAATGTGTGAAATAAATGGGTTATTGTCTATATTTGCGGATGATTTTGTTGAAAATTTATATTTTTGAATGAATAAAAAAAATACCCACGAAGATTAATGCGGGAGTGGAGCGGAGCGAAGCTCCCGCATTAATCTTCGTGGGTATTTTCTTGGTATTTTCGTGGGTATCTTCTAACCTAATCTATCCAAGTTAAATTGCGTGGTGTGAACACTGTGCCCCGACCTGGATATATTATAGGTTAGAAGACTGAAGCAAAAGCGAAGCTCCAGCATTAGCCTAAGTGGTTGCATTTTTATAACCACCATCAATATTCTTTGATACCATTTCATACATTACCTGCTGCGCACTCGGCATTGTATAGAATGCCTGGGCATTGTATAGAATACCGGATTATACACATTTCCGGTAACATATACACTTTATTACAAGGTTAATACCGTTTGATTCAGTCTGAAGCGAGCGGGTCGGTCTTCTCGTGCCACTGGTGGAACAAGTTGGTGGAACGACGAGGAAGAAGGTGGTCTGAATAATACCTTAATCTACATCCACAAAACGCGCCATTACTCCCGATCGAGCAAAGTAAATACATTCATTCTCGTTCAATATCGGTGACGTCACGATCTAAGCCCGTCTTTGCAAATACGTTTCTATTATGTTGGTGCAGAGAGGTAATTATACGTGTCAGTGCGTCTAGTTGGCTTCTATTGTGCGGTAAAGTCTTATTTTGAGAGAGGATCTATGTGAACATTGGAAAAAATATGTAATTGCGTGTATGTAGTTTAATGAAAGTAGATTGAATGCGAATGTCCCATTTTCTTCTGTTGATGTGATCCATACTAATATTATAAATGCGAAAGTAACTCTGTCTGTCTGTCTGTCCATCTGTATGTTACGCTTTCACGCCTAAACCACTGAACCGATTTTGATGAAATTTGGTATAGGGGTAGATTAGACCATGAGAAAGGACATAGGCTATGTTTGGTCACGATAACCGAAATCCACGCGGGCGGAGCTGCGGGCAAAAGCTAGTAATGATATAAACGACCAGAGAGAGATGACTCAGAGGGATCCTACTGCAAAACTAATAACACAATTTCTTGAGAAAAGATACATACATACATCTACATGTAAATTCTAGAAGGGGTAGGCAGAGGTGTATTGAGCCCTCATTTCGCTAACTATGATTTTTGTCCCACGTAATAGGGGACGAACCTACTGTCGTTAGCAAAGCTCTTAGTCATGAGCTGTATGGTCACTGTCGGATCAGGGATAGCCCTTAGTCGCCTTCTACGATACCATAATGGGCGTAGCCCAATTCTACTCCACTGGCACAGAATAGATAATAGATAGTGGCATCATAAAAAAGACTTTTTTCTAACAAACATGGTAAATTAAATTAAAGAAAACCCCTGAAATATAAACTTATAAATAAAATTTGACAAAATAAAGTAGTAACCACCGGGAAACAACTTGTTGTGCGTTTTTATTTGGGGATTCTAAATAATATTCTTTGTAGGAATAACAATTTAAATATATATTGTCAATACACCATAATTTTACAGAAGGAAATAATACAGAGATCTCTATGTAGTAAATAATACGAGTTTTTTTGTCTAGAGACGTACGTATATATGTTTTTTTTTATTGTGTGAAAAATCCGCACGGATAGATAGATAGATAAATCTTTATTGTACACCAGTAATACAGTAAATGTATGGACAATGCACGACATGTACAAATGGCGGCCTTATCGCTAAGACCTCCCCGAGGAGCCGGTGGAGGTGGTTATGTCGTACTCGAACCGATTTTTTTTTTTCGTGCGGAAATCCCCTCGGATACCCCCCCTTCCGGCGCCATCGCCGTGGCCTGCTTCTGCTGGGGTGACAGGCGGCTCCACCCGTCACCCCCAGTACTCAAACCGACTAAAATGCACGCCGTCTTTGAGTCTTTGATTGACGGATGTAAGAATGCAGGAAACATATGTCTCGCACCCCAGCAGACGAAAATACGTATATATAGGATAATCTATCGTTAACTAAATTCATTTTTCAACCACAGTGACGTTAAGAATCTTCTCGATCGCAACTTTGTTTATTAGTTTAGAAGTTAAAGGACGCTTGGCTTAACTTAACGTACAATGTCAGTCTGCTGTTCGTTTTGTAATTAATCCCTCCAACAAACTTAAGTTTCGTTAAAACCTCATTGGTCTTAAATATCGTACAACTCACTCTTACCACCTTACGTGTTTCCTTCTTCCTACAGACTCAGGTCATTTTAGCGAGGCGTAAAAAGCATCTAATGAGGCTGTCAAGGTAGCTAAGGGGTCCACTATGAAAACATTGTCTTGAGTAAAATCACCAGTATACAGCGTGGAAGATTTTTATTCCCCCTGTAGGGAAAATACTTGAAGCACTGGAGATAGAGCAATTCATTCAAACAAAATATTCCTTAATTTTTTTAAATAAACAGAAAAAACCTTTCGAAAACTCGTCTGACACACCCCGTAATCGAAACGACAAAACCCGAAAAAAATACATCTTGTATTTTTATGGCTACAATCAATAATGGCAACCATGAGGATCAAATATTTCTAACATTGTAAATTAAGTTCGAAAAATTTTCGAACTTAAAAGTTAGCATAATAAATGCTATAAAAAATTCATTCAAATTGTAAATTAAATTAAAGGAAATCCCAGAAAAATAAACTTATAAATTCAATTAGACAAAATGAATAATTCAAAGGTCCATCTGATATCGTATTAACAATAAAATTCCATATGATATTCTATATGCATGAAAATCTCCCAACCTGTACCTATACAGTGAATGTCGTCATCGCGACTTTTGCTTATATTTCTCGGTTATAAAAAGAAACCAGAGCAAAACTACTAAAATGTTTGCACAGTCAACATCAGAAAGATGTTGATGAAAAAGTGCTCAAAATGATCCTAATTTCTTGGATTTCCCTCCTTCCTGTTGACGGATCGTTCTGATACTTGGTACACATTAATAATACGAGTACAATTTACATCAATACAAGAGTTTGATTTACCTTAGTTTTTTAAGATCATTTTGAGACAAGAGTATACTCCAGATATCTGACGCTGACTATACTCTTTTTTTTTTTATTTATTTAACATTTATGCACACACAAAGCGAATACAAAATATACAATGGATGTTGAAAAGTTAGTACATTGGTACTGCTTATTTCTATAAGAAATTTCTCCCAGCAGACCGGCGAGAGGAGATCGTGACACATAAGAAAATATGTGTAATTGTGTGTACAGTAATTGGAGAGGAAAAGTATAAGTACACACACACGCTTAACATTATACGTGTAGGTACGTGTGTTTATTTTGTCTATCTTGTGCAAGTGCGTGTCCTAAAATACACGAAATGTTATACATATACTACCTACGAACCCACTGGTGGTGGATCAGAGATTCTCACATGTTGTATCGTATTAGGCACCAGATTGGCACCAAGCCAATAGGACAGTAACTCAATGATAGCACAAACTACTTGTGCTCCATTTCTAAATAGTGACAATATGATGGGTCCATAGTTGCTTAGATCATTCGTATTTACAAATATCACAAGGTTATTGACCTTCTGATGGATATGATACAAAAGAACATTAATTTGATTTTGATTATTTCTAATTAAGAACGGAAAGTTATTCCTATCTGCCCAAAACTGTGTTTGAAACATCTTAACTACTTGAATGAATTTCACAGCATAAAGTATGCTAACTATACAAATCGAATACTTAGGGAAAAATGAAACTTCTTGGGCGGGACTCAAACCCGCGATCTATCCCTTACAGGGGGTTACACTGACGAACTAGGCTATCGAGAAACGCCCGATGTGATTCAAATTTCTCTTCTATGTTTATCCGTGTTTAAGGCGACGATGGAGTCATCTACCGATATTCTAACAAACTATCGGTACCGATGAATGATGTTACAGTTATTATTCAAAAATTGATTTTAATAACTCCGCCCAAAAACTTGAATGAATTTTACAGCATTAGGTATGCTACCTAACAACTTTCTAACATCTTAATTAGAGTAGAAACAGAAAGCCAACCCCCAACTGAGTTGGGAAAAAGGCTCCAAGAAGGATGATGGTTTTAGGCCACAGGATGTCGTGGTCCGCTTACAGCTCGACTTTAGATCAAGAAGAGTTTCATCGATTCATATTGTAAAAAAAAGAAATCATGGGACATGAACCCGCGAAGAGTCTTTTACAGGAAGAATGCTCTGACAGATTAACTACACGGATGGCCTCTTGGATATCCAAAATGCTATGCTCTTATGTAATTCACTTATTAACCGACTTGAACAAAGAGGAAGTTCTCAACTCGAATGTTTATATTTTTTGCTAATCTAAATCGATAGGAATATATATAATTTTAGTATAGCATACTAATTGACGTAAATTTTGATTAAAAAGAAGAACAAAATTGTTTTGCAATTTTCAAACGTTTTTATCTCGCTACGTTACGCCAATGTTAGAAGGAAACATTTGTTTTCTGATAATTTTCACTTATATTTAGCTTAATTTGAGTACAAAAAGTTTACTGAGGACATTGCATGTTAGATAATTACGCCTTTCGCTGCGGGTGGAGTATTTCATGTCTATCAAACGTCCGGCATTACCATTATGACCGCTCTCGTGCCGCCCAACTATAAGAGTATCTGTATTTAGGTCACGTACTAATAGTAACTACCGCGTTTTGGGAACACCAAATCTCTACACTGATTCTAAGGGTAGTACGGATAGTACTTCAGTGGACTGCAATAGGCTAATTGATTGTCGTAATTAACATACATACATACAATCACGCCTTTATCCTCGGAAGGTTAGGTTGAGGTGAATTAACACCCTCATTTCACCAACACATCTGCGGTAGCCTAGTGGTATGGGTAATAGACTGCTGAGACGAGGTCTTGGGTTCGATTCCAGGTTGATCATGGCACACACCAATGACTTTTCGATGCTTTTCGAAGTAATGTGTGTATTCTTCGCAGGTTTATAAGTGCTCGGTTAATGGCAATAGGCTCGCCACCTATTACATTGGGACCTAAACATAAACTGGGTGCTAGCACCTCTGCCTATCCCTTCGGGGAATACAGGCGTGAGTTTGTGTGTGTGTTATTTTACCAATCAATGGAACCGGTCTCACGTAATAGGGGGCGTGCCTATTAACGCCTTCCGGGCACTATTGTTGACTCAAGCCGTTGTTGCCGAGGTTGAGTCTGGGCTGTATATATTTGTCTGATGTTAAACAGCATCATCCATTAGTCGCCTTGTACGACACCGCATGGGAAGAGATAGGGTAGATCAAATTCTATTCTACCAGGAGCAACGCGATCATGATTTAGGTAATTACCGTCAGCCTGTGACCACGGCCGCGGCCGGTGTAACCTGTTTGAAACGAACATAACATACTTATCTAGTACAGTCAACGTCATAAATATCTTGACGACGAAGTCTCAAAATGATACATGAACAATGAACTTGTTTTATTGATTCAAATGGTATTATTGTCCAAACTAAAGGTGTGTACCGAATGTCAGAGCAATAGATCAACTTGAAGACGGTCAAAAAACGAATTTTATATCATTTTGATCACTTTGTTCGTCATCATCCTTCTGATGCCGACTTTACATACCTATTACTATGATCACATTCCGGATTCAGAAGATCTCTTTGAAGCAGTTTGAAACATAGTACTACACAGTTTGAATAAACTATAGAAGATCCTAAAACAACGTTCAGACCTGTATTCTAGAACGATACACAGTTCTGAATCTCGATTTATCTGAGGACAGATTGTATAGACAGACTGTAATATTCATCGACCAACTATTCAATCACCTACTTCAAGAAATTGTAGCACTAGCTATAGTAACCACATAAATAACGTTCAGATGTTTTGACATTTTCAGTCAATACAATACAGTACACTACATTGTACAGTCAGCGGCATAAATATCGTATATATCGACGTAGTCTCAAAATGATCTTAAAACTTTCGGGGGTAAAAAAATGAAATTAAGATCATTTCGAGTACTTTCGTCAACATATTTCTGATGCTGACTGTCACCATATGACGAAGTACTGAATATAACAATGCAAAAGTGGCAATAGGTTCACATGGCGGTCTTTTGCCACTGACAATATCTACCTTTACTGCCCGTTTCAAAAAACACCCTGTATAATAATAGTCTACACCTCTGCACAATATATTATATTTTCATATAAGATCAAAGCTTTGCAAGATAGAATCAGAAACTATTACACCAAATTTGCTGTGCTAGCGAAATTTGGGCTTCCGAAAAGGATGAATTTAACGTTTTTATCTTACCTGAAGAGAAAGGGTGGGTGAACATAATATTATGTGCGCCCTATCAGGCGGAAATAATTTATTGGATACTTGAAAAATGCTGTTATTATTTTGTTATAAATATTGATACGGTCAGATAATATTATGATTCATTTTGTATTTAAGGTTTTAGTGTGTGTTATGATGACTAAGATGTTAAAAATTTAATATTAAAAAATATAGACAAATTAATATATACTCAAGGACATTCTATTCAATGATATCTGAAGTCAAAGTATCTTATATCTTGATTATCTTGTGCGATGGGTTCTGTAATGCGGATAACAGACATACTTAAATAAATTTTTCAATTATATAGGTACATAATTATATATAGAAGCATACAGAAAATCATACGCATATTTGCACTGAGCGAGAATTGAACCTGCACCCGTGAATGTAACACTCGAATTTACTACCGCTACGTCAAAAATGCTGTTAAAATATACGTATGTAAGTGAACTGATGAAAAATATCCGGTCACATCAAAGACCGACTTTTGAACCTGATACCTTAGTAAAGAGAAAAAGTCATGGGACGGAATAGATCCCTCTTATTACCATGGTAAAGTCATAACAATAAAATTTTCTAAAAATTTAGTATAGAGGTACATGAGAAAGGACATAAGATAAGATAAGATAAGATAAGATAAGATAAGATAAGATAAGATAAGAAAAATCTTTATTGTACACTCATAATTTTTTTACATATACGGACAACATCATGAAAAATGTACAAATGGCGGCCTTATCGCTACAAGCGATCTCTTACAGGCAACCTTTAGATGGACATTTTTTAATCATCTCAAAACAATAATAACGTATGGGTTATTAATGTAGTCATAAACTTAAATTATATACATATTTATATATTTACACATATATCCCTACATACATACATAAACATATTATTTACATACTTATACATATCATTTACATACCTAAATATAGTATTTAACATAAATCTAAGCACATCCTTACATAAGATTTCTATAATATTTACTTAGATAAGCATACATACAAATAACATTAGATATACCTACACATATTATATATTACACACAGCGAGTACTTACGCAAGACCTTAGGATGAAGTTACAATGAACTCAAATAATGTTCCTTTACCTTTTTTTTGAAACTTGCCAGGGATTGTGCACGTCTAATAGTTACAGGCAGCGCATTCCACAACCGTACAGCCTGAACGGTGAAAGACTTGTCATAAAATTTGGTAGAATGAGATGGCGTGGATAATTGTAATGTTACTGACGACCGCAAGGATTTTGAATGTGTGTCATTTAGGAACACGAAGCGTTCTTTTAAGTAAGTCGGAGCACGAGGATTGAAAAGAATACTGTAAAGCATGGAAAGAATATGAGCATTCCGTCGAAGTCGAATTGGGAGCCACTTGAGCAAGTTGCGAAACTGTGATACGTGATCATATTTGCGAAGACCAAATATGAATCTAATACAGAAATTTTGTAGGCGCTCAAGCTTATCAAGTTGCTCCTCAGTTAGATCAAGATAGCTGACATCGGCATAGTCGAAGAAGAAGTGATTCTGCAAATGCAATTTTAGTGGCTGTTGGTAAAAAGTTTCGAAGCCTACGCATGGAACCCGCCGACGCAAACATCTTGCGGCTGAGCTCTCGTATTTGCGGGCCCCAGGATAGTGTCCTATCTATCCGTATGCCTAGATTTTTTACCTCGTTACTTATTTTGAGGGCTACACCGTTAAAAACTACGTCTGGCAATTTTGACCAGTCCACTCGGTTTATCATACTAGAGCTGCCCACTATAATAACCTGAGTTTTAGAAGGGTTCACTTCAAGTCCATATTGCTTACTCCACTTACATACTTGCGTCAGGCTATATTTGGTCGCGATAACCGACATCCACGTGTGTGGAGACGTGGGCAAAAGCTAGTCAGCCTTATATTTTTCAGCACAATTTACTACACAACTGCTAGAAGCTCGCTACTGCCAAGACATTCATGATGAAATCTCTCCTGAGGTTAAAACAATTTCGGCTCCGTTGGTGACTCCAGAATCGTTAACAAGTTCGATTGACTCTAAAATACAACCAGTGATACAACTACTAAACTTATTCATTGCGCAAAGGATTGGCATTGTCATTCAACGTGGCAATCCCGCCAGCCTACTGGCCACCCTCCCGGTTGACGTCGATGGGGAGTAATTCTTTGACGCCTGAACGTACAGTTTTGCACATACTTTGCTTTATATTTTTACTACTAAATACAACAATATTCAGAAGCTTAGACTTCTTCAAAATTAAGAGGACAATGACATCAAAACAATTTCAGTTCCATTGGTGACTCCAGAATCGTTAAAAAGTTCGATTGACTCTAAAATTAACCAGTGATATAACTACTAGATACTACAACTTCAGAAGTCTAGGCTTCTTCAAAATTAAGAAGACCATAAAATTTTCTCCCCTGATTTTTTTTTCCATTTTCGAGCTAGTAACTCAAACTTTGTAACAAATATTCTAAGTAAATATCATTTCAAAATGAGGGCAGACCCAACTACCCGTGAACAGTGGGCTGGTTTATTCCATGCGCAAAGGATTGGCATTGCCATTCAACAGCCTTCTGGCCACCCTCCCGATGGGGAGGAATTATTTGATGCTTGAATCTGTAGGTTTGCATATATTGTGTTTCATTTTATATTTTTATTTAAATAACCATTATGTATATTATGTAAATTGGTTGCAAATAGCAAAAAAAAAAACGTAAAAAAATACAGATTTGTGGTATATGAACTTTTTAAATATTTTACACTAAATTACATTTTATTATATTGTATATAAAGTAATTAATTTTATGTTTCCTCATCACTTGTCGTAATAAAATATTTGATAAATGCCAGCTAAGACGTAACACGATTACGTCTCCTAATATTAGGTACAAAACGAATTGTAAAAGATGTTTTTCTTATACATGTTTTCTTTTGTTACAGATTCGTTTACGTATCAAAACATGAACAAGTCACACAAATGGAACTTTCTAGTAAAGATTTCTAGTAGGAGGTAAATTTTATATTACTTACTTATAATTATAAGATGAAAGTAACAATACGTTTATATTACAAACTAAAGGGCTTATTACTTGTTACAGAAAAGTGAAATATGAAACAATGAATAAAAGAATCGTACCTGGCTCAATACAAAAAGAAATATCTGCCGCTTCTGCCATACTTCAGATGGTTTTCACTACTCTTACATAATACGTATACGATTCACATACTACGACGTGAAATGTAGACAAGTATAACAACAAGATGGGACAGACCGTAACACACATAAGTGCTAACAATACATCCATACTTAATAATACTGAAGAAATAATCCAGGATGATAGCGAAGCCTGTCCTATCACTGATGATCCAAAATACCCAAGTAGTTTCGGTATTACGCTGGCAGTGCCGGAGTGGGAAGCAATATGTACAGCCATAGCACTCACATTGATTATAATCTCAACAATTGTTGGCAACATTCTAGTAATTCTGAGCGTATTTACATATAAACCTTTGAGAATTGTTCAAAATTTTTTCATAGTTTCACTCGCAGTAGCGGATTTGACAGTGGCAATTTTGGTTCTACCGCTAAATGTGGCATATTCTATTCTAGGACAATGGGTGTTTGGTATATATTTATGCAAAATGTGGCTTACATGCGACATAATGTGTTGTACTTCGTCCATATTGAATTTATGTGCAATCGCCTTGGATAGATACTGGGCCATCACAGATCCTATAAATTATGCACAGAAAAGAACTTTAGAAAGAGTACTTATTATGATTGGAGCTGTTTGGGTACTATCATTAATTATAAGCTCACCACCATTGCTGGGATGGAATGATTGGCCAGATATATTTGAACCTGATACACCGTGTCGTTTAACATCGCAACCCGGGTTTGTAATTTTTTCATCATCTGGATCCTTTTACATTCCGTTGATTATAATGACGGTAGTTTACGTTGAAATATTTTTGGCCACAAAAAAACGACTACGAGATCGTGCTAAGGCCACTAAAATAAGCACTATTTCGAGTGGTCAGAACCGATATGCAAATAAAGACAATGACCAGCATGATCAGGACTCTGTTAGTTCTGAGGCAAATATAAATGAACATCAGGGTGTAACTCGTTTAGTTTCCGATCCAGAAAAGAAAAAAAGAACCAGAAAATTGACACCGAAGAAAAAACCAAAGAAACGTTACTGGAGTAAGGATGATAAATGCCAAAATAAACTAATAATACCTATTCTATCGAACGAAAATTCAGTGACGGATGGAATAGAAAACTTAGAAAATCGTCATACATCATCAGAAAGTAATTCTAAAGAAACTCACGAAGAAGACTTGATTGAAGTCAATGAAACTGAGAAAGTAGTAAAAAGTCATAAGAAACCCAAGCCAAACCCACAAAATGCTATTTACCAGTTTATTGAAGAAAAACAACGTATTTCTTTAACACGAGAGCGTCGTGCTGCTAGGACTCTCGGTATTATTATGGGAGTGTTTGTATTTTGCTGGCTACCGTTCTTTATAATTTATCTTGTAATACCATTCTGTGTAAGTTGTTGTTTATCAAATAAGTTCATTAATTTCATTACCTGGCTTGGGTACATTAATTCAGCACTCAATCCATTAATATATACAATATTCAACATGGACTTTAGGAGAGCGTTTAAAAAATTACTTTGTATCAAAGCGTAAACGTGCCAAAGACTGTAAGAATACGATGTTTTTATGCATCCATTAAAATTAAATAATGACATTGATTTGCTCAAAAGAAATTAAATCATTCTTTATTAAATTAGAAAGGTAAGTAGACAACGATACGTTCATGTACAGCATTTCTGTAATTATGTATAAAAATACTAATCTTCATGTCTGTACTTACTCGTGTGTTTGTTGTACACAAGATTCATGACACTTATAACAACTTATTTATCTTCCAAGTACCGCGGATTAGTCAAGTGTAAAAATTTAATGGTTGAATAGTGCATAGCACGTTTAGAATTCTTGAATTCTTGAATACGGATAGAATTAATGAATATGGAATAAACAAACTAGGCAAATCATAACCTACGGATACATTAAAAAAATATGGTATCCTATTATGTACATACATATCTTGGTCCGTTGTATATAAGAAATTAAAATATATGTAAATTATGGTAATAGCATAAATAGTTCGTAATTTAAATTTCATTTGGTAGAACTTGTAATTGAAATGTTATAAATACTTCAATTGTTAGAAAAATGTAATAGTATTGATATTGTATTATCCCTTTGAAATAATTTGAGCCCATATTTAAAAGGGATATTAGACTAACGGTTCGTTTTGTTACTTCCTTGACTGTAATAAAAAAATGAGTTTATCTTTTGTTTTATTGTTGAACCAAAAATTATAACATTTAAGGAAATGAGGGAATGGTAAAGAAAAGAAGAAAGTCTTGCAAATAGGGTTTTCTGACAATGAGTAAAACTTCAGAAATTTAATTTGAAAATTTCTTCATTAAGCTGAATAAGATAGTTCACTTTCATGAACTATTCAACTGCCTTTTCTTGTTGCCCGTGTTTTTGTTTCCCGTTTCCAGTTGCCTTGGGTCAAACAGGACATGGGCAATATCGGTAAAACTAAAATTTAAAGAAAATCTGATAACAGAACAGGCGCCAAGAGAAAATCTGTTTGCAAAATTTGCAGCCAACATCAGAGACTTAGGAACACGTTTTTTCCGCTGACATGGAGTAAAAAGGGAACCGGAGGTACGTATCGGTACCTTTCAGGGTACGAGTACCCTGTAAGGAACCAGTTGCGAGTTCATGTCGAATCTTGTGTATTACTGTCAAAAAGCGTAGAGTGTCCGATGAAATTGTTGTAAATACTCCACGTTGTTGTTTCTTAAACTATTGTTTATTCTATGTAAAGTAAACAGAATGGATCACATCACATCATCTATATAAAGATGGCGAGATGCCTTCGAAGCCAGAGTCCGCCTAAAGTAAACAAAATGGATTTGCAACCAATTTTTTTTTAATTTGCAATCTGAAAAGGGTTAAGTGATAAAATTAACAGGGCTATTATATAATGATTACGGCATCAGAATTTTATGGATCGTATAACAGTTCTGTCTTCTGGCGACAGTTAAAATTAATGGCTTTAATTAGTAATAGCTGCTTCAGGATGTCAATTTTGAAATTATACTAAAGTTTAATAGACTTGGGTGTTACCATTTTACCCCGAAAAGAGATGAGGTGTCACAACGCACCTGTAAACTCCAGGCCTGCATTCAGAGAACCAGCACTACCCTTTCCCCCTACTTACTCTCCACTGTGCTCTCTGCTAGTCACAGGTGCATGTGGCAACCCTACCCTGGGCTCTAGAATTGTCCGTTGGCAGCGCAGTGATGTCCCCTGCGAGAGATTGCGACTCCGTCCTCAAGGTGAACTGCGTAGAGGTCCAGGATCCAAGTACCTATGTGCGGAGGTTTCTGACCAAACACACCGCTCAGGATGTATATAACTGGGAAATTGCTATGAGAATTAAAATAGGTGGCGTCGCCTGTCACTCTAGCAAAAGCAAGCCAAGCAATACACTACCCCCCACCCCCTTCCTTTTCAGGGAAAATGGGGACCCATTATGTCCACACCTGAGGGGGCCATATAGAAACCAGGGATGGCCCTGGATCCGCCTTGGCGCGAAAGGTATGTCTTCGGCATGAAGTTGCCTGATATCCTGGCATTTTAAGTTCCAAGACGGCGTGCAGTTTTAGTCGGTTCGAGCCCGACATAAGCCCTCCGGTATACGAGGGGAGTTCCAAACAAAAAAGGCAACGCGTAGGTGTACATCCCATAAAAGCAACTTTTTTACTCTGAAACATCTATCAAAATTGTTTACGATCTGCAACCGTAGTTGTAGCGTTTATAGCATTTTTATTAAATGTTCCCCTTTTGTTCATGATATTGTGTCATGCTTGTTTATGTTCATAATATAACTTCTCAGGCAATCTGCACATAACTTCCTATTGTTTGTCATTGTTGTGCATGTACGCATGAAATAATAAAAAGTAACATACCTTACGTATGTGATATCTCATTTCACGACTTTGCTTTTCATAGGAATTGTACGTTATCTGAAATTCTGATACTGACGTGTTGCTATTTAACCCATAAAATGAAAGTAAAATAAACTTGTTTATTTTTTAGACGCATAAGAAGCCCGCGACCAGTCTCTTACAGGGGGAATACGCTGACCAAGTGAGTTACCTGGATACATCCTCGATTAGAATTTGTTGCCTATCGGAAAGTTTATTGCTTGTTTTTCATTCATTGACAAACGAGATAGCCCAGAGTCACAGTATTTGAACTCCATTTGCGGTGAAAATTTGGATGGAGCAAAGATTGCTATCTCCACATTATTTACCTAAAAACAGCTACAGTTAATTCGTAGGTACTAAAATACGTGAAAACTTGGTACTAAATAGCGGAATCGCTATCACAAAAGGGAAACAAAGTACAAGCGACAGATCCTATAAAGTTGAGCAACACAAAACCTCAACAGCAGTAATGGCGGAATGGCGGCCATCAATAAAGGCTGGTAAGATAAAAAAAAGAAAAGAAAGTATTGCATAAAAATGTTTGAGGAAAATTCAAGTCATTCATCGTTTAGAGATACTGCGAATGATGAAAACGGAGTTTATCCATCCTGTTTTTGTATTAAATTTGGGTTAGCCATGTTTCCCGCGCTCACGATATCGAAAAAAAAATTGATTCTAGCGTTTTCGGGGGTAATATAGAGCAAGGGGATGAAGATTAACCCTGCTGTGACAAATGTATGAGATTTCACGTTTATGACATTCGATGACGACTGTCATATACGTCAAATCAAATATATTTGTCATTCTATGCCACGACACGCCGGCAAGTGAATTGCCACTTGTCTAGAGGGGCTGTAGTTTTATCTTAAGCCATTTTCGATAACTCCTGTGCGTTATTCTTTCCTACTAAGTAATATTATACCTGCTAATAAAATTTGTGTATATGTACCATCTCAAGAGCACCTAGTAAGTATGAAAATCACAAAAAATACCTCGAAAAAGTTGAAAATAAATGAACAAATTTTGATTCAACGGTTGCCATGTCGGGGGACCTTGAATTGTTACGATAATATAACGGAATGCTTGACCAGTTAGGGTTTTATATTTTTAATTTAATTTTTATTTTATACTTTTTAAATTGATCTACTAGTCAAGCTCTTTCATTTGATACCCATATTGAGGGAGTTATAAAGGAATATGTATTCCGACATGTTGTGGCGGCGCGGCGGCCATCTTGGACCGATTTTTTTCAAACATAGCTTAGAACACTCCCGACTAATATACCTTTCAAACAAAAAAAAACTAAATCCAAATCGGTTCATCCGTTTGGGCGCTACGATGTCACAGACAGACACACACACAGTCACGTCAAACTTATAACACCCCGTCGTTTTTGCGTCGGGGGTTAATAACACCCCGTCGTTTTTGCGTCGGGGGTTAATAATACCCTGTCGTTTTTGCGTCGGGGGTTAAAAAAGAGTAAAAATATTATAATGTGATTATTATCACCGATTTATAATCGATAATGTTAGAAAATGCTAGCTAGACTGTTTAGATTAGACATGTTCTTGTGCGTGAACTGAGATTATTTATCGAATTTAGATTATACAAAAACTAAATGGGAATAGGATTTTATTTTTTAGACCAGTAAGGTATATTTATTTTCAGTCAATTCACAATTCAATCATTATTATTCATTCTGTGATGGCCTATGATCACGAAAATTGGTTTGGGAACTCTCGTAAGAAAGGAAAGGATTAATTTAAAACTGTAGGACAAGAAAGAACCCATGCCCCTACTAACCTAAAATGGACATTATAGGAATAAATTTCTCTTTCCAGGGTATCTCATTTGTAATGTCAACAAAAGCAAGCCCAATAATCAATAATATAAACCAAATATGTAAAGAAAAGTAAGAAAGAAAAAGATTGATTTCACTAATCCATAAAATTATAAAACAAGTAGAATCAAATTTAAATAAATAAACACAATTTAGGGTAAACTCAATTAATTTACCATTTTAATTAATACACAAACTCTGAACTGGAATATTTTAACCCCGCAAAGCCGTCGTCGTGTTACCATATTACCCTGTACGGCTCAGTTGATACCAAGAAATGTTGAAATTTGAGATTCAGCTCAAGTTTGAGTTGTGTTGTCTTCATTTAAGATAATGAAAGCTGAAATGGTTTCGTGAAACTTTTCAATCCGATCTCTTATTTCGTTTTCTATAAGGCTTTGCTTTTTAATTTACTAAAAGTATTTTTTATTGAGTAAAGTAAAAAGAAGTGAATAAAACATATTTTGTCCTATGAATAGGAATTCCTAAGTTGAGTGTAGGCGTTCAGGTATTTTTATGCTTTTACTTATTGGCTTTAGAGTCTTAACGTTTACATAAATTATGTTTTATTGAAATTAGAGACCCAAACCATAATTTATTTATTATAGTATACAAAATAAAATAGTACACCTACCTGACGGATGACCTGAAAAAGGTGGCTGGGATAACGTGGATGCGGAAGGATGATGATCAGACGAAATGGCGCACATTGGGAGAGGCTTACGTCCAGCAGTGGACTGTGGTGGGTTAATTGATTGATTGTACACATCAATGACACTTATAAGTACTTACCTACAGTATAATGAGATGTAATGCACAAGACGAGCTTAACTCAAAGTTTAATGGCCTCAAATGTAGAATTTATGACACATCCTCTATTCAACTTGGAACTCATACTTTGGATTTATATTTAGTCCTAAAATTAAAGAAAAGCTAAAAGGTTTGCGATTTACATTTCCGGAAACGGCGGTAAGCGCTTTTACAGGAGGCAGGTTATTGTAACCGTTTAAAACACAATCCGACATTACTAAATTCTATTACTTTCATTTAAATTCGAGGGTAGGATTTCAAAAATAATATTATTATGTTAATTGAGTTTATGTCAATGAATGTGAAAGAGAGTCCGTAGTTGATTTATTTATCTGGAACTCTCGAAGCTTAAACCCTTTATACTTTCTATCTACCTTAGTTTCGATAAAAAAAATTGAATTAGGTACTCTGTGAGAGTACCTAATTCAATTTTTTTTAACATGACTATTAAACTAAATGTTTCAGAACAAAACATATGATTTATAAGGCACTCTTTGTTCTCATTATGCAAGTTCTAAATTTAAAAAAACTACTTTTTTAATAAATAATAAATAAGGGTCCATATTGACTTCAATAAATTATTTATAACACTATTTCTTGTTTTAGATACTACTGATTTTTGTTCATAATGATCACTTTTCATAAAAAATAATCTCATTGTTATTCTTCATAATTTTTTACGAACGGAACTCATAACAGACAGTGGTTGTATTTTTTTTTATTTCTACCATTAGTTTCTTCTATCGCTGCTAAGAACATGTTCGAGCATGTTTTTCTTAAATTTAGTTCTAGGTATCTACATGTGGAACAGCTTTAAATGAATAACGGGCACGGGAAAGTTCCAGTTAGCACTTAGGTGATCCACCATGTCTGGACGAAGGATTCTCCCGTTGTATTGGAGGAACATCTCACCTTGCTCCTTCATCCCAGTTTAAGACAAAAATGCAAAAAACTACTTTTAACACACATTGTGACTTGTGGTATTTTATGTGTCATGTATGGTGTACCATAATATCCCAGAAGATTTGAATTTAAATAATATACCTATGTAATGAGTCTCTGCTACTTAATAACTGAATTTCGATGTTTTTTAGCTATCTTCACCGGACTATAAATCACAGGTCAGTCGTATTTTGCTATAATTATTTTGTAAGTAAATACCGTAAGTAAAGCCGTTACAGCGCCCGTGGTCACACCGCGCGACGCTTGCAGGCCAGTCAAGTCGTGACCACGGGTGCTGTAACGCATCCAAAACGTCGGCAAAAGTAAGTTTTCCAAAATATATCGCATGAAGTCCCGAACTAATATAAATTATAAACATGGTAAATTTAAATGAAAGGAAACCTACAAAAATGCCTATTAACAATAAAATTATCTTTGCAGCTATGCTATCGACAATATTTCGATAACTTGCCCTGCAGAAGGCATGAAAATCTTCCTCCCTGTATAGTGGAAGGAATTGAGCATATGTAATATATAATAAACTAGCTGTCCCGGCAAACTTCGTTTCGCCTTAGAAATTAGAATCAATTAGCTGTATCAAATTCTCCTAAAAAGCATTTCGATTCGGGCCCTATACGCCCACGGAGCTCCCGACACTAATAGGTCACCGGGGCCCATACTTACACCTACGGAGCCTATATACCTATGGGACCCATACAACCATATACCTCTACGCTCAAGGGCGTTCATAAATAAAAAAATAGCCACCATAAATATTTTCGCGGCCCAAGCAACGGGCATTTTGTTAATTCAGAAGAATGTCTACTAATCACCCTCTGACGATATTTGCACGCATTATGTCAATTCTATATCAAACGTCAGATAACATAGAAGAATATCATACAGCAGTATTAGAATAATAAACACATTTTTTTCCAATTCGTATTCCAAATTCAAACTTTAGACATGGCGTATGTCGGATCAGCTATTTTATATGGTGGTTATGTATTCTTAAATTTTCTAATTTTCCGCGCAATTTTCTTCATTTTTTCTTTCATAAGAACCTTCTCCTAACAATAACGAACACAACAAAAAAAGAATTAGCGAAATCGGTTCAGCCGTTCAGGCGTGATGTCGTGACCAAGGGAAATAGGGGTTCATTTTTATATATATAGATAGATGAAGGAACGGGAAAAATTGCCTTTGGTCTTGTGTTTTCGTTTTTAGCTAAGTTTTCGTTTTGTTGCATTATAATTTCATTTTTTTTTTGGTAGTTTATACCTGAAGTGAAACTGTAATTTTTTTTATATAAATATTATTGACCTCCGTTCTTTCACAAACCTCTTCTAAACTTAGCCTAAAACATTTTCTCTCACATATACTTAAAACGGTACTTACGAAACTTAAATGAATTTTTTGAAACCTCTTCTAAAATTAGCCTAAAATATTTTCTTTCACATATACTTAAAACGGTACTTACGAAATTTGAATGAATTTTTGAAACCTCTTCTAAAATTAGCCTAAAATATTTTCTTTCGCATATACTTAAAACGGTACTTACGAAATTTGAATGAATTTTTTATAGCATTTAGTATGCTAACTTTAAAGTTCGAAAAACATCGGAAAAATGAAGTACTTACGAAACGTATAAAAAAAAGATAGAAATAAGAAGAACCAAAGTAGAATTTGCAATACCTATCATTATTTTAGGGGCCCAAGGCAAGCTCACTTGCAAATTACCGGGCGATGAGTTAATGCCAAATTTAGTTCAGCAACCCAGAAAATGCAGGTAACATTAAGGTCCTTACTAGAGACGATGCCTTAGAGCGAATGGGTGGAGTCTACGAACGTAATAATCGCAGCGCCGCACCACCCCGCACACATGTCACTAAAGTGATTATAATATAAAAATATGGGAAAAGATGTCGGTAAAAAGGGTACAGAGTGGACACATCATATTCTGCCTAACTTCACGTACCTAACTGATTTGGTATTTTTTTGACATCGATGTTGATTGATTCTTGATTCTTTATTATAGCTAAGGTCGGCGGCTCCGCCCGTATGGATGTCTATTATCGCGACTTTGGTTTTATCTCTGGTACCTTTCTACCAAAACCTTTAAAATAAAAATACCGTATCAAAATCCGTGTACTAAGTAGCGTTTGTGTCCATTGTGAACAAACAGACAAATTCAATTTCAAAAGGTTCAAATTCTATGGCGTAGCGGTGAAGCATTGAGAGAGTGTGGGTTTGATGCCCACTCAGCACTTATATTTATAATTACATGAATCTTAGATTTATTAATAATCTAAATATAATATAAATCTAATATATATTTCCATTGATTTGGGTGTTTATTGCATAGATACATTGAGGTAGGTGAATATGAAAGCTGTAGGTATGCTATAGGCATAACAATTCACACACATTACACATTCTCATAGTGCCATCGTTTGCAGTGTAAGCCCAAAAAATGTGTTTATCTAAATGACATCACATGCAAACCTCTTATATTACCTATGCACTAACTGACCCGGCAAACTTCTTTTCGTCTTAAGGGTCCGTACTACTCCAGCTCGAATTCAAATTTTACCCCCGCGCGCCTCAACAACGCTCTCGCGCCGGTACTACTCGCGCGCAGATGCATCTATCTCACTCCCGCGATGACCCCGGGCCGGCCGACGCGAGGCTCGGCCGCCAAGTTCACGCGTGTATCAATCGATAGGGTAAAGTAGCTAGTAATTAGACATCAAGAAAGTTATGGCAATAAACAAACTTTTGAGAAAAGTGTGCATATTGTAATGATAATTTACATAAAACTTATAATATATTTATACTTATCCTATTAATATTATAAATGCGAAAGTTTGTGAGTATGTATCGCTGTATGTATGGATGTTTGTTACTCTTTCACGCAAAAACTACTAAATGGATCTGGCTGAAATTTTATACAGGGGTAGATTAGAACCTGGAATAACACATAGGTTGCTTTTTATTCCGGGTTAAGGTTCCCATGGGTTGCGGGAACGGGAACAAAACTTCACGCGGGCGAAGCTACGGGCAGCAGCTAGTATAATATAATAATAGCAGCCCTTTCAATGTCTCACTGCTGGGCACTGCTCTCTCACCTGAAGGTACCTTGGTGGCCAATACTTCCGCCTTATTGTAAAAAGGCATAACTAACAAAAACAAAAATGTAAGATAATCGAGTTTGAAATTTTTCAAGGTTTTTTTAGCAAAAATAATCCTTTGTGTATTATTGGGAGAAACAAGTTATTAATTGAGGTACACAATCGAAATACCTATCCAACCATGTATAGGAATATATTTATTTATTATTTTTTTATACAGATAATCCCAATTTTCCCTTTCATCTTAACAAAATAATTTCAAATAAAATATCTTTTTATCGTTTTAAAGGCACAACTAACCAGATAAGTCTTTTCTTTTTAAAAACAATTCAATATTAAAATGAAAGGACACATAATTTATGTAATTATGTCTTTGTAACGTAATCATATAGGTTCATTTCGAGTTTAAAAGAGTGCAAATTTTACATAAAATTGTTACTTTTAAAATGATTGACTTTTTCACTTACTTTTTAATTATGAACATTGAACAAATAACAAAAAGTTGGTAATCAAAACTCTTTATTTCAAATAAAGTGATAAATTTGACGTTACACTTTTTAAACCACCGTATTATCTCTGATTTTGGAACAAAATCTAATTCTACGGGGCCGGACTCACGCACGAAGTGTTTCAGTTCAATTATCTAGCTATAACGGTTCATGTAATAATACCAAAACCTGGTGAAAGACAGATAGCGAATCTTAGTAATATAGTCCCATTTTTACCCATTAGGTACGGCACCTGAATAATTCAAAGCAAACATGAATTTAAAAATAAACTAATTAAAATGCTAAACAACTCCATTGTCAATAATTGTTTATTTCTTTGAGTTATAATTTTTTAATATAATAAGACTTTTCGTCCATTTCGTTCAAATAGATTTAGAAACACAACTTCAGATATCCGGCATAAAAACTAGAGTCTGTAGCTTTAGTGACTGTTTAATTATAATATACGTCGTAAGCGCGCGCGGGTAGGCACTTTACAAGGGTGTGCGTCGTGCGTAGAGGGTAGGTTGAAAATATTACTCCATTTTCCAAAAATTGGATGACATGATTTAAAATATTATCATTTTTTTGGCAAGTTAATTAGCCTACCCTCTGTTCATACTACTGTTATATGTTTACCTATTTGAGTTATCAGAACGAATTTGAAAAGTTATGATTATCTAAGCAAAAACATCTGATTACATAATCATAACTTAATTTAAGATTTTACAATGAAAGAAACAACATTGCTTACGAATAAATCAGCTTGCGTTTACCTTGAATTGAAAACATTGGCGCAATGATGAGCGCAAGGACACCCCCACATTCCTTAGCTTCCTTAGTGGCGTCTTAAAGAAAAGGCACAACTGGTCACTTGTGACTTCTCTTTATAACACTTTCAAGACATAAGTACGTATTTATGTTGTTTCTTCTTAATCGGTGTCAAATAAGCCTTTTCAATTTATTCAATAACAATTTAGCCGTTAGATGTGCCTTTCGGGCTTAATGTATTTCCGTAGATTCTAGAGATAAAATTACACAAAAAATTGGGTAGATGCACCTTTTTCTCCTGATTCCGAATATGTATATAACTCAATTTTGAAAAAAATGTTGGTTAAGCCTTTTCTCCGTAATACGGCAGAATAGTCCACCAAGGAGGGGGGCCTTTATGGTCGGTTTCGAGTTCTCCGCACGCGCTCTGCTAAGCCTAGCGGAGAACTTTAAGGGCGACGAGTACTTTGCCACTGAGCGATCAGTGGTGAAATACACGGTCCCATGGGGACCATCGATCGGCCGAGCCGTACCGCCCCGTCTGGCAACAGAGGGGCATGGTAGCTCTTAGGAGTTGCGAGGAAGAAAACCTCTATAAAAAATCACCCCGAACCCCACGCCTGGCAATGGGATGCATCACTGGGGGGAACTCAGTGCCTAGGGCGTCACTCACTCACTCCCACCTTTCCTATCCTCACATACAACCTCTCTACTTCCACCTCAATGTCGGTGGACATTAACCGTAAAATAAAATATGGTTATGGAAACGATAACGGATATATCTACCCATGAGGGTACCCGGACTCTGTCTGGGGAATCCCTAGCTGTGACTGGTGATCGAATGGACACCCATTCGGTGACTAGCCATGGCGACACCCGCCCATGTTCATCGTGGGTCTGAATCATCGAACAGCGAGTAGGACCTTCCTAGTAAGGCTACGCTAGACGGCTAGGCGCGGGTAGAGGACGAAAGCCGACCTCTACAGAGCGAAAGAGAGAGTAGCAGAGCCGCCAGCGATTGTGTCCCCGCTACCAAGGGAGGTCACGGAGGTGCCGGCGGTGCAGAACATCCTGGCGGCTCTTTCCCGCATTTCTGCCGCCAAAAGGCCAGAAAAATATTACGGGAAAGAAGAGGGTCGTGGCGGACGCGATAAAAGGTGCGGCCAAAGCGCTGGAGGAGCTCCTGGAAAGGAGCGTCTCCAGTGAGGAGGAGAAACTCCGGGCTCGGGTTGCGAGCCTGGAGACGGAGATTGCTGACTCCCACAAGCAGCAACGGCTGATGCGGGAGGAGATCGGTCAGCTGACGCAGCTGGTCCAGGGGGCCGGGGAGGCTCGGGGTGTGAAAACCCCCGCTCTCCGTGCTCCATCTAAGGTGACACCAATGGTGGTCCAGCTGCTGGAGGTCATCGAGCGACGCCTTGGCGTCCTCGAGGACCGGGCATACCGCCCACCGCTGGCGGCACCCATCGTCGCGTCTTGAGCGACGACGGCTGCACCCAGTGGTGCTACTGGTCCCAAGCCAAGGCCTCCGCCCCTAAGAAGACGGCACCTAGGGGAGGTGGTGAAGAACGACGTGCCCGTAGTTACGGAGGGTGAGGAACATCGGCTACGATTGGGTGCTGCGTGGTACGTTGCTCAGAGGGGTCAGCGTAACGTGTTCCGCCGATGACATCCTCGTTTTTTTTATCGTGCGATAAATCCCCACGGAGCCGGTGGAGGTGGTTATGTCGAACTCGAACTAAAACGCACGCCGTCCCAAGTCCTTGGTTGCCGGAGGTGAGATTGCCAAAAGCATATCTCTCGCACCCCGGCAGACCCAGGACGACCATCCCTTTCGAGATGGCCTCCTTCGGGTTGGGGGGACCACAATGTCCCCATCTAGCCCCGGTTACGGGGAGGCGCACCTTGCGCCGCCGCCGCGGCCTGCTTCTGCTAGGGTGACAGGCGGCTCCACCGGTCACCCTCAGGCCAGCGCTCATAGAGGACGGATGTCGTTCTGCGACCTCCGACGTCCGGTTCGCATGACACCATAATCACGGCGCGGGGAGCAGCGCACCGAGACGCAGCACTAAAGGCCACGGCAGGGGTTGCTCAAGTCGTGGGTCAGACACGGCGGCTGGGTCTCGAGGTCGCTCTTCACAAGTCCGAGGCTCGGTGCTTCCACGGACCTCGGATGGAGCCACCTGCGGGATCCAGCCTACAGATAGGGGGTGTCAGCATCGGCATCGAGCCCTCGATGAAGTATCTGGGGCTCGATGGCCGGTGGAACTTCGGACATCACTTCCGAAGTTTGGTCCCAAAACTGAGGGGGGCATCAGCCACACTCGCGCGGCTGATGCCCAACATCAGGAGACCCAACGCTCCCTGCAGGAGACTGTACCTGGGGATCGTGCGAAGTATGGCCCTATACGGGGCCCCCGTATGGGCAGAGAATCTGACGGCCAGTAATGTGGCTAGATTGCTGAGCCCACAGAGGGCGATGACCCTTCAATAGAAACAGATGAATGGAAATTCATAATTACGTACTGTCTATAATAAATATAGGAATACGTATGGTAGTAGTACCTAACTACTGCTATATTTATATTATGATCATTCGGGTTGGTAGGTACTCATGTATTTACAGAAATATTCCGTTTATTCCGAAACTGACCCGAAAACTTGACCCGGTCGCGGGTTAGGTAGAAACTTCAAAAATTTGTTCCGAACGTAACCCTCTTCCTAACCTGACCCGACGGTCTCGTTCCTATCATAACCCGATCTGGCACTTCGCCGTCCGCTGCTGCGGCACGCTCGCTACGCTCGCTCGGCTCATGCGTTGGGGTCACAGTTCTAACCTAACCTACAGAAGTTGGAGTTACAACACTTCGACTTTCGGCTCTGAGTCGCCCAACCGCGTCGTCCGTCGCGTCGTCGCAGTGAGCGACATGTAGTAGGCAGGACCTGCCTGAAAGACTTGGGCTGCTACTGCAAGATTATTTTTGTCGATACATAGGCAGGTATGCCTATTTCAATCCAAATTTTTGAAATAGGTAGGTTTTTACTGACCTATTTATTACTTTCTACTAATATAGTACCTATTGCAAATTGTTATGTACAGTATAAGCTACTTAGGTAGGTAGATTAGATACTTACTATAATAATAAATAAATAAATATTCCACAACATTCTACACAGCGCTATCTAGACCCATGGTAAGCTTAATTAGCTTGTGTTTTGGAATCTAGAATGCGGATAAACATACTTAGATACTTTTTTGTATGTACATAAATATTATACATAGAAACACTCAGACCAATGCAAATAGACATATTCATGCATACAAATATTTGCACTGAGCGGGTATCGAAACCGCGCCTCCTGCGTAGCAGTCGCGTTCACTGACGCCATTTTTTTTTATCGTGCGAAAAATCCCCACGGATACCACCATCACGGAATCATCATCAATACATACATATTATACATAGAAACACCCAGATCAATGCAAATAGCCATATTCATGCATACAAATATTTGCACTGAGCGGGAATCGAACCCGCGCCTCTTGCGTGGCAGTCGCGTGCACTACCACCACGCCACAGAGGCTGCCTACATAATACATATGTTTTAATGTTTTTTTACGCCAACATACACTTTTCCTCTTTCAGTTTACTTTATTACCCATTTCGCCTGCCAAAAGATAGGTACTTGAATACTTTCGTATCGTCTATCGTAATCGTCTGCGCAGAGCGCGTGCGACACAAGCTCCCCGTATGATAGCCGAAGCAACACTGAGGAGGAGGCCGGGCGGCAGGGCGGTTCTAAGTTTAATGGTATCGCTTGAGTAAAAATTTAGATATTTGCTAGTTACGCAGAAACCAATGTATATTTGTAAAATTTGAAACACATAATGTCTCTTAACCACTAAACTGCAATTATTGTGTAAGTTTAGTGATCCTATTTTGCGTAATTAATCCATAATATCGTTTTATTTGTACGGTTTAGAGGTAACTTTGCAATGGTTTTCTATCAAGAAAATTTTACGTAATCATGTTTTTGCCACACATAAACATTAGTATATATCCTCAACTTTACCACAAATGAATTAAAAAGTCCATGCTTTAGAACTTTTGATATTATACACGTTTATTCTATGTCATTTGAGGTAGTACGGACTCTTAAAAGTTAGAATTTACCTCAATTGGCTGTATTAAGTTGTCCTAATTATTTTGAGAACAGAAAGCATTACGACAGGGATACGCCCACGGAGATCCTGACACCAATAAGACATAACAACGTCTTTCGGGTCAGATATTTTATATACTGGTTAAGTATTCTTATATGTTTGTATTTTCCGTGCATATTTTTTACTTTTTCTTTCATAAAAACCTTCTCCAGACAATAATAAACACAACAAAAAAAAAAAAGCGAAATTGGTCCAGGCTCAACCAGTCCAGCCAAAAATGAATCCCTATTGGGAAATAGGGATTCATTTTTATATTATATAGATTGTATTGTACATATAAACCTACTTCTTGAATGATACTATTTATTGAAGAAAACCGCTTCAAAATCCGTCGCGTAAATTTGAAGATCTAAGCATACATAGAGACAGACAGACAGCGGGAAGTGAATTATTTTATACTAGTGATGATAATGTAGTGATCATGTTTTTATAATATTACATATTTATATATGTAGCTATAGGTATGTATAGTATTCTAATATACATATATTATTATACAGTCGTAGTTTGTGACGTTATATAGGTTTAATCTCTGGATCTACAGAACCAATTTCAAGAATTATTTCACCAATGGAAACCCACACTACTTATCAGTGTCATAGGTTTTATTTATCATGACACTACGAGTGAGGATCACTATCCGGAACGGCATCCAAAATCTAAGTGGCTGGAGCCGTGGGCAACAGCTGGTAACAAATAAAGTGTGTGAATAAAATAATCAACACAACATTTTCATGTATTTCTTGAGAGTTTAAAGCGTTAGCTTTTTTACCGAAGTTACTTTCGGCGTCTCATAGAAGTGTCTTATCTGTCCACTTGTGCATTAGTCTCGAATTGTGTTGCTGTCGAAGCTGCGAAAACGTGAAGCACAACCTCCCCGTCCAACAGCCATCACGGCACTGCCGCCCGGCCCCCGCATAGGCACCCGCTAAGACAAACTCTCGAGAACGTAACAAAAACGTGGCCTGTGACTTCAAAAGTCAATGTATTGAACGGAAAAATGTACCACTTATACTCCAGATCTTTGTCTTTCTTTTAGTTAAAAAATTACGTAAAAATTACTTTCTGTTTAGAAGTAGTTGCCAGTTTTCTTTTGAGTGACCTTTTTGCTTTGGGAATGATTTTCATATAGTAATTATAAAGTGAGAATAACTAAAAATGTACCAAATGTAGATAAGATACCAATAAATAAAACAGTGTAAACAGTTTTCAAATACGTCCACAAATAAAAAAGGAGTTGGTCTCTAAACATACGCCTAAAAACCAGATTTATCATTTTTATTCCTCTTAAATACTACGTAAAAACTTTATTTACAACGCTCATTTCTATCTGATAACGAAAGTTCTACCCTCACAATTACTCCATGAAATACATTTATGTTCGCGCAAAACAATAAAATCGGTTAACCGTGAACCGTATACCAAGGACTGAGTTCCATTTGATCGACTTCCTAAGAAATTGGTTCGCTGTAGTGATAAGTTTAATGGGGTCGGTTCAACGAATAAACAACCGCAGGCAGATAACGTTTTTTACATACATACCTATATATAATCAAGCCTATATCCCCGGAGGTTTAGGCAGACGTGAATTAACACCCACATATCACCAATAATAATTGTAGTTGGTCCCATGTAACAGGGGGTGAGCCTATTGCTATAATATTCCGGCCACTATTGTTGATCCGACCCTATATCTGAGGCTTAGTCTGGGCTGTATATATCTGTCTGATGTTAAATAGCCCTATCCCTTAGTCGCCTTGTACGACACTGCATGGGAAGAGATGGGGTGGCCCAAATTCTTCTCTGCCGGGAAACACGCATCATGTTTTTCCTGATTAGTTATTGCTATCAAGAAGTAAATTGAACTTCGCCATAGTAGATATGATACAGAGACTAGCCTTCCACCCGCGTGGATATCGATTAACGTGACTTTTGCTCATAACTTTTTTTTATAAAGTACTCTTCACCTCGCCTGATGGTACGCTAAAGGCAAAGTCTAGGAAAGAGAGTCACCAATATAAACAGGTACTATGTTAACAATAGTGGCACTCAGCTTTACGGCCTCCTCAGATGCGTTTCCACGCCCCGCTTAGAACACCGGACTGTAGTAATGTCTGGCCATACTAAACTGATAGCGATAAAACAATCTTATGAATTTAAGTCATTGTGTGTAATGTGTGTAGTGATATCTGGTCCCTTATTCAGCTTGACCGGTCGTTATATAACTACCGGTATTCATACCACCCGACACATTATTATACATATTTAATGTAAGTTAATTGTTAATAATAAATTGAGTAAGTAATTGAATCGTATAATATTGAAGCCATTTGATGAACATGACAATTTCCAATAGAACTTTAACGTTTATCGATGTCGATATTATTAATGCTTTCCTAGGAAATGTGACCGTGTGGTTGTTCGAACCACACTCAGTATACCTAACCTACTGGTACTACTGACAGATAATCGATAAATAGGTAGTCTAGTACTGTAGGTACCTACCTACTTCGTAAGAATGTGACACCGACAATTTATCGACGTCCGCAATATAATAGTATTTAATATAAGTACTTAATCTCCACCTATAGTTATAATTTTTGCAAGTGCTAATTTTATTTTAATCCACCATGTTTTTGGCGAATTAGGCTCTGGGCGTCAGTCCAAGACGTTATAGTTCCAGTAAAAGACAAAATTAACTCGAAAAAAAATTAAGACACTGGACTCCGGCCTTCTTCGAGAACACCGCTGTCCCCCCTCCCGAGGAGGGCCAATCCATAAGGGATGGCCCTGGGTCAGCTGGGGTGCGAGGAATATGTCGAAGACAACCTCATCCCGAACTAGCACCACGACCCTCAGTCAGCGTGCGGTTTCAGTCGGTTCGAGTCCGACATAATCTGCCCTTCAGGCTCCGGCGGGGGACCTAACCGAGGGGTTTTCCGCACAAAAACGGCCTAAGTTTCGAGGGCAGCCGTTGCGCTCAGGTGAAGAGGCTGTGAGGGCACGGCCACAATGAGCACCTGCATGTCAGCGCATAGTCTCATCGACTGTATTAACGCAAGGAAGAAGTAAAAAGTTGTAAGTAGGTAACATGTCATCTCATTATAATTTGAGTTTTTCCCATTGAGTTCTTTTTTCCAGCCTAACTACGAAGCGGCTGAACTTCGATGTTAAATAGAATCCAGAGCTGTATACAAATAGACAGACAAAATTTTAAATATACGTAAGTGACTGACTTTATTCCATCCAATTCCAAAGACAAGATTTCCTTTTAAAGTTAAACTAAAAACTAACACAATAAATTTAAATATTTTCAAGAATATTGTTTTTTTTTTCGAAATACATCGGGAAAAAGAACTAAATAATAAATGCTATAAAAAATTCATTAAAAAATAATAATATTGATTAATAAAATATGAAATAGGTCAAGACGTTCAGGCGTCGCAAAAATGCCTCTCCATCGATGTCGACTGGTATCGTGCTCAAAGGCTGGTGGCATTGCCCTGTTGAATGGCAATGCCAACCCGTTGCGCAAAAAATAGGCCAGCCCTCGAAGTGTCGACAGACAAGAGCATTTAATTTGCGATATTGTAAAATATGCAAGTTTCTGTCACTTATTTTAAGTCGACTAAATAAAGAGAATATGAGATTTTAATTGGGAGAGGATCCCATCGAAATCTACAGCAGTAATCCACAAAATCAACGAGCATGATATGCGTACCAGTAATAAAGCTTATTCCCTCTTTAGGAAATGGGACATAAAAGACAATTAAATGTATTGAAACGCGCATTGAAATTAATCAGAGGTTACTGCCAATAAAAAAAACGTTCTTCTGCGATTGACCCTGTGATGTCAATAATTCGTGGTGTCAAACACCGAAGGACCCATAGGCAGTTAAAACCAAGCATGACAATATATTATGAATAATATAAAGATGGTTATATCACAAACTGCCATCATTGTAGTTAAATGACATGTACAGTTAGCATTAGATCGATCTTCATGAACAATGCTCAAAATAATATTAATGCCTTGACTTTCTCCCTTCTTTTAACTAACCCATAACACGAAAAACTATTGTAATCGTATCCTAACCCTATTGAGAGAACAAAACATTGCGATTGGCCGCCTGCCTATGTGTGTGAAGCCAACCAATCGCAATGCAGTGAAGAGATAGGGTAGCCCAAATGGTGGGGCCGGGAACCACTCTCTACTCTCCCTAAATATTATAATCCTGAATTAATTATTTTAGCCTTAAAATTACTCTAGCTACGGATCAAGCTTACATCTTTTTCAGCGTGGTACAGTTTTATCCTTTGTTTAGTCCATATAGAATAGAATCCATCTATTACTAACATTATCACTTGAGTTACGAAGGTATTTATAGGAGAGGTCTATACCTAGCAGGGAACTATAATAGGCTATTATATTATACTAATAACAACACGTATCACATGATAAATACGATCGAAGTTTAAGTGAAAATTCTTGCAATTACTATTATCCCCAACTTTGCAAGAATTTGGTGCGATTTTACAGTAGTACCTACGATACAAATAACTTTACTAGGGATACAGAATGATATACAAAACACATCACACCAATATGGTGTTGTACACTGCAATAAAATAATATTGATGAATAAAAAACGAATAATACCTAACCCGTTTGATGTTTAGATACTTAAAGAATTTAATTTCAATAAGTGGCTTATTGGATTTTTGCAGTAAACAACAGGTTTTTGTCGCATTTCGTATGCGGAAAAACACTTACTTTGTACTTATTGAAGCATTAGTATAATATCACCCAAATTATGATTATAATAATGTAGGTACCTAATCTAAATTATCGTAGTAAAGTAATAATGTTTAAGTATAGCGTCTGTGAAGTAAAGAAAAAAACATTTATTTCGCTATATGACATAACTGTATTGTGTATATAAATAAGTAGGTTTTGTACATAATATACACACACAGCAGATCTGCAGTAGCCTAGTGGTATGGGTAATGGACAGCTGAGACGAGGTCTCGGGTTCGATCGCAAATTTACCATGGTACACACCAATGACTTTTCGATGCTTTTCGAAGTTATGTGGGTATTTATCGCAGGTTTATAAGTGCCTGGTTAATGGCAATAGGCTCGCCACCTGTTACATTGGGACCTAAGCATAAACTGGCGAAATGTGGGTGCTAGCAGGTCTGCCTACCCCTTCGGGGAATACAGGCGTGAGTTTATGTTATGTTATGTATACACACTGTTAGTCTACAGTTAAAGAAAAAACTAATTCATAAATAAACAGTAAAAAATACTGGTTGTAAAGTATTCGAACAATTCCAACTATTAGGTAATCAGTGGCACTACATCAAATTTGTACGATAATCAAATAGTAAAATTTAAGTTAACTCAACAGTACTCGACTGTTACCAATTTTGTATCAGAAGACATCAAGATATTTGTGTCAAATTCTAAAATCATAAAAACGATATTATCCGGTTTTCTGACGCGAGTCTTTAAGTATCAAATTCAAAATACTGGTTCTTAAATCGAAAATTGTGGATTTTTAAAAACAGGAAAAAACTCCTACTTCTGACCATTATTAGTACGTAATTTATAGTTAGATCGATGCATAGCAGATAACGTAATTGCTGTAAGTAGCTTAGGTGTGTAAGTTCAAAGTAATATATTAGAATCAGAAAATAGTACAGCGTCAAAGATCCGGGTCACAATACAATACGATATAAAAATAACTTACGTCGTCACTGTTTTGAAAAGAATAATTTACTAAAAAATGGTGTGTATAAAAATCTATTTCCTTCTAACACAGAGAACTAACACATTTTAATAAATAGTATTTACATAAATGATCACTTACAAGCACTAAATTACATAAACATATCTAATTTAATATCGTTGAAATGATTACTGTCTTAAATTTACAATAAATAATGCGAATAAACATTTTCCAGTCTTCACTTTTTCACATGACACTTTATGAACTTTCATTGTAAGCACTTAATAATTCTCATTGGTAACTACTTAATTTGGTTGCAGAATCGAAAGTTATGAATCGGGAAAGACTAAACCAGCACTGACTGGTTCAAGCGCTTCAAGCGGTGTCGGATCCGTAATATCTTCGTCGCCTTCACTTCTAACGTTTGCTAGTTTCCAAATATCAACATCATCACTATCGACTTCATTAGCAGATTGTTTTCGAGTTTCATAATTAGTGGGTCCTTCGAAAGCAATCGCGGTTGGATCTTCCGGGTTAGGTCGATACAGCACTCTGAGTTCTACCAAACTCAACAAACACAAAAACACGATCACAAACTTTACTTCGCACATCGTACGACCTTGCGTAGCGACTGGTTGTAAACAAATGAACTAACAGGTTACGTTGACTTTGAGTTTTTATTCTCAGATGAATGAAACACGGTGCGTTATTCTTCAATATATATATTAGTGTAAACGTAGGTACTTTCATCATATTGCATTAGATTGATTCATCGCGGTTTTAGCTACTTAATACTCGTAATTTCCTTGGGTTTACGTAGTTATATTATTATGATGTTTTGGTAAGGAGTTTACTTGCTTTTTGTACTAATACTTTAAGTACTTTACATGTTTTACATAAATGATAAATAAATAATAAATAAATATTCCACAACATTCTACACAACGCTATCTAGACCCATGGTAAGCTTTTATAGCTTGTGTTATGGAATCTATAATGCGGATAAACATACTAATATACTTTTTTTTTGTAAATACATACTTACATATCTATACATAGAAACACCCAGGCCAATGCAAATAGCCATATTCATGCATACAAATATTTGCACTGAGCGGGGATCGAACCCGCGCCTCCTGCGTGGCAGTCGCATGCACTACCGCCACGCCACAGAGGCTGTCAGACATATACTAGCAATAGATTTTCAGAACATAATTTGTAATTGGTAAAATCTGTGGGTCAAAGTGTGTATTTAGTTCATAGTTTATGATTTGCCATCTTTTAATGTCAAATTATCAAAAAGCTTTTTATTTTTTTTTATTTTATTATTAAAACCCTTGAGTATTTGAAGTTATGTCAACATGTTAAATCAAAACTATATGTTCGACTTAACAAAATAAAAATGTTAGTCTAGTTGTGTTTAATATAAATTACTAGCTTTTGCCTGCGGCTCCGCCCGCGTGGACGTCGGTTATCGCGATCAAACATAGCCTATATCCTTTTTAAGGGTCTAATCTACCTCTACACCAAATGTTTTAGGCGTGAAAACGTAATATACATACAGACAGACAGATTAGTATGAATGTATGTATATGTACAGTAATATTTATATCTTACTCACCACCTGTTTTTGCTAATACTACAAGCCATTTCCGCTTCAAGTGTATTTTTTATTTCATATTTAATCATAATAGCAAATTAAGATTTGTAACAAAAACTATTAAAAACTGACAAACATGAAATTTTAAAGCAGACAACAAAGATTTATTTATGTCGGATGAATTAACATACATTTTGTAATAATAGAATGCGTCAGAATTTTATTATAATCAAGAAATATTCACTTGAAGTGAAACATTCTAGCAACAACGCTACAGATTTAAAGAAGTCAGTAATATAAAATACTACTGGGTGAATTTCAACAAGTCCATAAAAATCTTCATTTCCGTGGATATTTTTACCTTAAGTGTTATAATAAAAATACATCGCGTTAATTAAAGGTTTTGATACTATATGTATTCTTGCTTAATATCTAACAGATAACTCAAAAAACTAACGAGATATACAAGATTAAAAATTCCATGCCACGGCGATGAAACATGCGTGTACGGCAATGAAACAAGCGTCCATGGCAATGAAAGCCAAATGTTCCATCATTTTGTAAGATTAACACGGAAACATCTTTTTATAATTGATTGTACAGTAAATAACTAATCAAATCTATAATCGTATTGCAGAAAGTTTTCGAATCCTGTAATGTCAGTATTCGGTGCTACCTCTATAACAGGTAATGATGTTTATAATGCCTAATCATACTATGGCGATGAAGACATAAGTCACGGAAATGAATCATCAGGCCACAGCAATGAAACTAAATCGTTTTACAATGCATGGCAATGATTTTTTTTTCATTGCCGTGTTTTTTTTTTCATTGCCATAGCAAATTTTGACCATGGAAACTACGGCAATGAAAGCACAGCAATGAGAAACAAGACCAAAATATAAAATAACAAAAAATATAATTATTATTCGAAGTATTAATCACTTCACAAAAATAAACAAGAGAAATGGCGTTCTATTGAATGTTTAATCAAGAGGATAACTTATTAAAATTGAAAGTTATACCTATCCACGGCGATGAAAGAAAAAATGTCCAGTAACATAAAAATGGTAGACTTACATCTATGGCGCCAAAACGCAGTTACTTGTGTACGTTCTTCAGCGTCGAGCACTTAGGCGGCACCAATATGCAACGTTTAGCGCATATAAGGGAGGATGCAAGTCGTTAGATAAGACAATATTCTAAAATATGTTTAGAACACGGCGATGAAAGGTAGTTCTGGGACAAATGTATTTTTTTTAGCCATTCGTTGTATTTTTTAAATATTTGAATAAATGTATTTCGTAACAATACTTTAACTATTCACGTATCAAATAAAAATAGGTATTAATAAAAATAACCAATAGATTTTTATCAATGAGGTATCACGACACAATAGGTGACGTGTGGACAAACACGGCAATGAAAGATTTCGGTGTATTTTGTTTTTTTTTGGAGTACCTATAATCCTATATAATAGATTATTTAGTGCCACACATAGATCACTATTTCACCTAACTAGCAAAAAATATTAGAGCATTATAACTATGATTTTTAGTACCGATTTCATCGATGCCACGCAATTCTTGGTCCCGGGAAATTCACCCTACTATAATAATAATAACTAGGTACCGCTCTCGAGATAGCAGTTTCATCACTTCTAACATTAAAGATTCGTACACTCACTCTAATGAAATTTATAAACAAATATGCATAAATAGATTACCTTAATATAATGATAATAATAAATCGACAGCCTCCGTGGCGTGGCGGTAGTGAACGCAGGAGGCGCGGGTTCGATTCCCGCTCAGTGCAAATATTTGTATGCATGAATATGCCTATTTGCATTGTTCTGGGTGTTTCTATGTATAATATGTATGTATTTACAAAAAAAATGTATTTAAGTATGTCTATCCGCGTTCTAGATTCCATAACACAAGCTATTTAAGCTATGCTTACCATGGGTCTAGATAGCGTTGTTTAGAATGTTGGGAAATATTATATTTAAAAAAATATATTAATTCTTAAATATTTGCAGAATAATACCGCTCTACATGGTTAAGTCCCACAGACCGGTACTACGAAGTAGTGACAACAATACCTGCATATACCATGTGTGTACACGTGATAACTAAAGTACATTTAGTGTTTGGATATTAACAAATCAAAGGTACCTTCTTGAATTTTTTTAATAAAAATAAAAAAAAATTGCCACCTGTGAAGTATTATGACTAATACATGCAGTTTAAGTCAATAAACTTTACGTTTGAAAATGTGTTCCACTAAGTTCTCACGTTTTAATCAATCAATTAATTAGCCTATCGCAGTCCCCTGCAGTAGATAAGCCTCAACTAACGTTGGGAGGGTTCGGCTTGATGCTTGCACGCTAAACAGATGGGTTGGTACAGGGTTCTATTTCGAGATTACCTTCTCTTCTTCTTCTTATACGTGGACACTTTTACTCAAATAGGTACATTAATTTAAGGCTCCTTATTCATCCACAAATATATTTTTCCCTATGACTTTAGTAGAGTGAAATTCATTGAATGAACATACATTACAATAAACTCCATGGTTTTACCAAATTAATGATATACCTAGTCAAATATGGTCACACTGACAACAGTCCATCGTCAATAAAATTAATTCTAATTCATAATTGAACCAGATTAACATCGAATTGTTATACTACTCAATATCGTAGAGACAAGTTTAATACCTGCGATGTTGACATTTAATAATGTCAACAGAAATATAATTCTTTGTAAACAAGTGAAAAAATTTACTCATTTCTAGCTACTTTATCTCAATCCTTGAGTAGTGTTAAGTAAGGCATAAAATAGAAGGAATGCCAGAAGATTAAAGCTGAGTATTTTGTTAACAAAAATAATATTATGACTCAAATTTTTAATTGCTTGATGCTACTGTTACACATTAACAAAACCACAAACTGGCATCAAAAAATAAACTAACTCTTTAAAATTGGAATTGTTTTCGATGTCAAATAAGTTTCTAAAATCAACAATATTTGAGAGCTAGATAATACAATTTAGTTAGATGAATGCCAGATTCAGCGCCAATTGTCCTACCCATATGTGACAAAAGACATTCAGCTTCGAGGACTTTCAAATCTTAAATGGTTCTTTTTAGCCCCCGACACAAAGAGAGGGGTGTTATACTTTGACGTGTGTGTCTGTCTGTGGCATTATAAAGCCCGAACAGATGAAGCGATTTCAATTTTGTTTTTTCTTGTATTAAAGGTGACTTATGTGCGAGTGGTCTTAGATATGTTTGATGAAAATCGGTTGAGCCGTTTAAAAGTTATGGGGTTAAAGTGGGGATGGGGAGTGTCGATGTTATTTAAATTTTTTAATTTTATGTTATTGCAAAGGAGATCTTACGCTATTTGAAGTTAAATTGACAAAGTTCTTTATTAGTTAAAACGATAAGTAAGTACTGGTATGAAAGCGTCGGTAGCTTAGTGGTTAAGGAGTCGGCCTTACGATCGGGAGGACCCGGGTTCGAATCCTTGCCTTTACACTACCGACGTGAACCCACTCCTAGCACAAGCAATTTAGCTTAGTTGGAGGGGTTAGAGGGAATATTAGTAACTTCGGTTCTAATATTCTTTTAGTAAAAAAAATACAGTATTAGTATGCTAACTATACAATTATATTCGATTTGTATAGTTAGTATACTTAATACCTATTGCAAATTTTATTCAAGTATTTGGGCGGAGTTATCAAAAATCAATGTTTAAAAATGATAGTAACATCATTCATTGTTTCCGATAGTTTGTAAGAACATCATGGATGACTCCACAGTCGTCTTAAAGACGGATAAAAATAGAAGAGAAATTTGAATCACATGTGTGTCTCGGTAGCCGAGTTGGTCAAGGCATTCCCCCTGTAAGGGAAAGATCGCGGGTTCAAAATCCGCTCGAGAAGTTTTATTTTTCGCTATGGATTCAATAAGTAAGTAGGTACTATTGGTTCCATTCCTCAATCAATCTTTTGGCCGAATCAGAAATTTATGAATCGTTTATGTTCTTATTTTAGTCAAAATGTGTAATATGTATTTAACATTTCCTTATAAAATACAGTTATTTCACCGTATTTTACCTGGACGCATCGCACAATGCAAATGACGTTAGTTTTTTATAGGTACGTTTAAAACTTTCCGTGAGGATAAAAATCCAAAGGAATACATCAAAATTGACGTCAGACTTGTTATCTATTCGATATTATGGGGAAACCGACGCAACAAGATCCCACGTAATCGATGCAAGTGCTATATAGTAATCGTAAAATATGTTCGTAAAATATAATGGATATCCTTATTCATTTTCTATGACGCCTGTTTATGACGTGACGCTATTCTTGCATTGACTCATAGGACTATTAATAAATATATTATTATTTGCTTAAATCATAATCAGATCTATTTGATTCACAACAGATTTTATCATAAATGAGTCGACTTCCTTTTTTACCCGACGGCCGAAGGAAGGACGGTAATGGTTTTTTATGGATTATTTTAGTTATCCCATAACTATTTTCTAATCGTAATTGAACACAAGATCCCATCAATTTCTCACCTAAACGAAACACGTGGCTTACAGTGCCACAAACTTATCTGGCCCGGTGGCCAAAAGTAGAACTAACGTCGCCATTTTGAAATGTCAATCAGCCTGTTATTCCATGACATTCCCACTAGGCTTGCCAACTTCAAAATACGAATTTGCGGGAAATTTTGATTTCAATTGCGGGACAAGGATTTCAAAAGCGGGATCTTACGAATTTTGTTTAGAATACAGAAAACGTAATTTTTTTTTGGCATGTTTTAATGCTGCGGTCACAGCACTGTGAATATGCCAATCATGACCGCCATAATGTCAAAAACAATTGGTGTAGCCACGATTTACCGCCAATATTTTTTGACACATCGGGACAAATTGTCTCTATACAGGGTGATTTTATAGGCGTTTCGGATAAAAAGAATTTGGGCTCAGTTTCAATAGCAAAATCATCTGGGAGTATTAATTTGGCGAAAGAATTTTTTTAACCTCCATACATTTTCCTATCACCTGAACATTATTCCCAAATCCCAAATCACCGAGTATTTTCACTGCCATACATGACATGACGCGATGGCGGTAAACAGTCCGGTATACAGTACGGTAGTGTAACACCCTCCCTAACCTATACCATCCCCTACCTATTTTGACTTCCGATTTATTATAAAAACATACTTATACTCAAACGTTTCCGAATTCCTACCTACTTAGTAACTAGTTTGGCCAATGATCGTTCTAGTGGGAACTAGGACTCTTATTATGATCCAGTAGTCCCCCTCGTTCTATAGAGGTAGCTTGTGCTGTTGTCCTAAATTAAGTCCCTACTTATCCAATTCACCTTCCTAACATAATTCTGTACCTACTTAATTTACTTAATTATCGCAACATATAACCTATCGTGATTATTTGGAAAACAGAATGTAATGAACTGTTAATAAGATTACCTACCTAATTTCTAGGCTAACCTATTTTTAGGATACTAATTTAAATTTAGAAAATGATAATGAATAAACTTTCTATCGACGTAATGTAAGTGTAATAAGACTTATTTCGAGGATTTTAGCAACAGAGTATGTAAGTGAAGCGAACCGTAATAATACACAAATATTTTTATTTGCCCCCCCGAGGTCAGGGCTCCTCCAATACGCCATGACAGTGAGTTGCACCAACACAGATCAACTCCCCTCTGCCTTATAAATATAGCAGACGCCACTTGGCCTAGTCCACTTTGTTCAAGTTATACCGCGGCAGCCGGTATAACCCTTTACCCCAAATCCATAACTGGATTACACTTGTATTATATAAATACAAAATCGTGACATTCAATTACAAGAATGTTAATATTCGTTAAAGATAATTTCTCTCACTTATTACAACCGAATAAGCTCAATTGAATACAAAGGTTCAGGCATCACTGTGCATATAGTATAATATACTGATAGTTGCGATCAAGACCAACTCATTAGAAGCCGTAGATTTCAATATAGAATAGATAGGTATTTCATACAGTAGTCTACACTTGCTACACTTCTGATTGAAACTTATATAGAAATTACATCTTCTATTGAAGACATTCATATACAAGAACTTCCGTCTAGGTTACCGGACAATAGAACATAGGTCCATAATTGGACGGTTCTCAACTACCGTGAGAATGCTCCACTAATATCCATTCAACCCAATTCAATCAAATAAATGCACCAAGTATTATATTTGGTAATATAAATAATATATTGAATAATGACATTCATAATCAATCGGTCTATGGTATCCAATAGCCAAATGACTTAACTGAATCTTACTAGATTACATGTAGATAGGTGAGTATTTAACCACCTTCTGATATTCGTCACAATGATAACCATGCCTTTCACATTCAACTGGTATTATGTAAGATCTATTTCACATTTTATTATGAAGGTAGTCAACACTGAGGATACACTTTAGATAATCGTTGTTAAATGCCTGGATTCCAACCCGAAATCCCCCAGTATTCATTCACACCAAAATAATAGCCTAATAACTTCATTATAATGAGAACCGTTCACATAACTTAAACGCAATTAACTGACTATCAAAAACCTATACAAATTCGATTCTACCTACATAGCCGACGTCCTATATTACCGCGAGAAGAATGTGTACCTATTCCTTCTACCTATAAAGACTATATATGTGTTTTAACCCCAACAAACTCCTCCCTTTAGTTAATTCTAAACGTGTGGTGTGTAATGTACCTACTCCTATTCTGTAAGGGAACAAGCTAGTCAGACTTGATTTTGTATGACCTATGACTGTGTGCTTGCCTTAGTTAACGGCCGAAGCCAGGGATGTTAACTAAAGCCCTAACGAGATATATAATTGTGTGTATAAATAAATATATAAATAAAGACTGAGCTATCAGCTCCAACGACACCGATACTTCGGGCCACTGGTCACCGATACCCAGAAGGCTTTATTCGACCCTGAGACAGGTAAAATCGAATAGCTGCTCGCCTTAACTTGATCAGCTCCCTAGCTAGACAGAGGACAAGGGCTTCGTTGGCACCGTTAGATGTTCCACCCAAGACCGATCACTTCGATTGGCTTTCCTAAGGGACTCCTAGCTAAAAACCCCCCCATCACTGCTGCTTGTATGTTATCTACTGATTCTACCCACTTCAGAATCCCTAATCTCCATTCCCATCCTGCCTTGATTCATGAAGTCACGGGGAAGACTCTCCCAAGCGTGAGTAACTACTCCATATGAGCCCTTTAGCCCATACTTCGCAGTCACAGAATTGGTGTCCTATCTCAGCATAAATCGAGGCGGTTTATATAATATTCACTAATACCCCAATTCGATATTCAAAATCCTAACAATCCACTCGACAGGTAGATTTCCAAATCTCCGTTCCCATCCTGCATTGTTTCATGAAGTCACGGGGAAGACTCTCCCAGGCGTGAGTAACTACTCCATATGAGCCCTTGAGCCCATACTTCGCAATTACAGAAATGGTGTCCTATCTCAGCATGAAACGATGCGAGTTTTATATATTCTCAACACTTGAAGTTACGTTAAGATTCTCAAATAATTTCAAACGCGAATAAAATTAATGTACAACGGAATTTTAACATAGTAACCTCCCAGTACCCTCTTAACACAATTTATAAAACGCGAAATGACCCACCAGACTTTCTACTCCTGACCACCTCTCTCCAGCAGCTCCCAACAATTAATGAATAGTCTTTTTTCTGTCCTCAACTATCCTCACCCCAACCGCAATGATCCCTACTTCTCGAAACAAAATATCGTACGATTCCAACCAGCCAATCGTAGCGCTGTTTGAAATCATTGTCAAATCAATATATCCACAAATAATTCTAATTTGGATTTATCTTCCTAGAAATCGTTCAAACTATAACTTAAAATTATTGTATTTATTTTCAAATTAACTGCGATCAATTAATATCGACAAAATCTTATCCATTTAGTATTTTTGCTTAAATATGTAACGTATATCTCTGATATTCGACCAGAACTTCCTTCACATACGAATTTCGTTCAAAAACTTAAAGTTTAATAAAACACGGCATTTGAATATTCAAATAAATAACTGATTTATAAATGTCCTTATTTGTTTAATTAATCTTTAAAACCAAATTATCGTAATAATTTATCACGTAATTTTATATTCAAAAAGGTTTTTCTTCATATCTCATATAAATAAACATAATTTATATTAGCGCCATCTGTGTGATTAAGAATGTACTTCTACTACAACAGATGACAGATTTCGTTCCGTTACATCTCGACCCCCTGAATGTTGACGCAGGTACAAATCTTTCCCAATTTTGTCCGGAGTAAAGATTCACCCTAACCTATAACCAATATATTGTCATTGAATATTATCCCAATTTAAAATCTTCCCTATAATTAGAAAATGTTGAATCCTCACTTACATAATCGATTCCAGTTATAATCCAATTCCTGCACATTTTTGTTTTATGTAATTTAACCCAACATCAAAATAGTTACCACTCGAGCCCACCGCCAAGTTTGTTAGTGAACTTGATCTCAACACGACACAATATCCAAGTCAGAATTTGACTCAACACTGAAGGCAGTGGGTTGTGAGGCCACTGAACGATAAGCGAACCGGATAAGAGATGAGGCAAGAGACGCAATCTTATGCTCTCTATGCGATCTAATATCTCCACCCTCGCGTAAAAGCCAAATTCCTTAAAGACTATTAGACAATAACGTATGTTTACGACTTCACCCCACTTGAAATAGAATCGACAAGCAAGTACTCTGATATGGGCGTATGTATAGTGTGCTTAGATCTTGGCCTTGTGAACCGAATTGTATAGTTGATGAATTATGAAGGTACCTTAACGGTATGCCTAGACTTTTGATTTCTCAATATCAAAATATGTCTTTTAACCTAACTCCTGGCAATCCTTCATAATCCAACATGTGGTGCGTACAGGGAATCAAACCATAACACGACCTCTCAAACACTCCCCCCCTTTAAAATAATGCTGATTGGGATGACCCTCCATTCTGAATTTAATGACTACATCCAGCTCCACTTCAGCCTTCCACATCTATTTTAAATCCCAATCATACCTAGTCGACAACCCTTTTGCACTATCAGAGTCCGCTTTCGCGACTTTTCTCGCTGCCAACCGATCAGCATTATCATGTAACAACATAGAGGTGATTATGTTTTATTTCATTTTACATATCCTACTCTTTCTTGTACTCCCTTTTATCTAATTTATGTAGATGTTAATTCTTTTTCCTTATATATATAAATATGTGCACATATAGATATAAATACATATACATATATATTTTATGGTAAAGCCGCCCTACGCCCCACCATCTGAAGGGATGATTTGATTAAATTCAATTTGATAAAATAAAAATAAATCTTATTATAATAATGAAAGATTTCTTTCTTCACTAATTTCCACCTCATACCGTCAGATGGGCTTTACCCTATCCTCCAATTTTGTCTCTTTTTTTTTTATTTTTTTTATTTTTTATAATTAACCAATACATCTTACAAAACTACATTTAAATATAAAAACTACAACTAATCACTATAACTTAACTCTAAAGTCTATACCAAAACACTACAATACAACAATTAAATCAATGTAACTCATAAATCCTACAATCTTAAATAATGACTCCCCGATCCAGCCCCAGCTTCAAATTATCAAATGTAATATTTGGATAAATGTATAGCATTAAATTTTCCTCTTATTTCCTTGGTTTGAGGATCTACCAAAACATACACATTCCGATAAGGACTTTCTGCTATAAGGAATGGTCCTTCATATATCGCCTCGAACTTCTTGGTTAATTTTAAAGAAGCGTCAGACTTGTTTAATCTTTTAATTTTCACCAAATCTCCCACTTGATATTCAACTAATCGGTATCTTATATTGAATTTTAACTCACGATTATCCGCAGCTTGCCGTAAATTTACCCTCACCTGTTCTCTAACACACGCCAAGTCCAAATCTACCCCCTCCTTATCAATAATCTGATCGAAAGACAGACAAGTTGACTCTCCATACATTATTTCACAAGGAGTAAACCCAGTACTTTCATGGTAAGTATTATTATATAATTTTTCCAGTTTAGGTAGAGTGTCAACCCAACCTTTATGATTTTTGCTATTATACGTCCTAAACAATCTTCCTAATTCTCTATTCACTCTCTCCACTGTATTTGGACGAGGATTCCTAACTGTTGTGTAAACTACTCTAATCCCTAGCAACTCCATTCCCTCTTTCCACGCATGACTGGTAAACTGAGTTCCATTATCCGACATTATAGCTTTCGGTTTTATAATTTCAGTAAATTTTTTCACCTTGCTAAGTACCGCTCTCGTAGTAGCCCTTTTTAAATCAAAAAATTTCACGAATTTACTAAACGAATCCTGTAATACTAATATGTAATTCATCCCGAATTTCCCTGACGGTAAAGGCCCGTATATATCCACCATCACTAAATCTCCTATGTCTTTCGTAACAATTGAGCAACACGGTCCCACCTTATTGGAATTAGAATGTTTCGTCAATTGACAAATACCACAAATCCTAACCATTCGTTTAACGTCCTTGGTCAAACCCTTCCAATAAAACCTTTCCTTTAAATATTTCAGCATCTTATAACTACCCTGATGTCCCATTTCTAAATGCACCTGATTAATTATTTCCTCTCTAAGGCATTCCGGTAAATAAATCGAACACCCTTTACCCCCCCCCCCCCCTCTCTCTACAAATAAAACATCCCCCTTTAGTTTGCATTTACTAGCTATCCTTAATAGCGCCTTTCCCGACCTTTCTGATTCGCAAATTTGTTCGATTAGCTTATTTATTCCTGCATCCTCTCTCTGTAAAACTGCCATTTGCTTTAATTTCCGAAATAACACCTTATTTTGTTCATTTTCCATATATAAAATACTAGGCATTTTAATCTTTTCCTCCTGTAATCTTTCCCCCTCCGGTGGATATCGCGATAATATGTCCGCCACTACATTTTCACTCCCCTTTATATATTGAATTTCATATTGATAATTTTCTAAATAATTGATCCAACGAGTTATATTAGCATTATACAATTTCCAATTCTTAACAAATAACAACGCCCTATGGTCGGTCCGAATAATTACTTTTGCACCCCTCAAATATGTTTCAAATTTTTCTAGACAACAAATTACCGAATAAAACTCTTGCTCCGTCACCGTCCAATTTAACTGCGCCCCTCTCAACGCCTTACTATGAAAACCTAACACATTCTCTTGCCCATTATCATCTATTTGATATAATACCCCAGCTAACCCCACTTGCGAACAATCTGTCTGTAAATAATATGGTTTAGTAAAATCAGGATGATGCAATTGTATGGTTTTCATGAACGAAGCTTTGATACAATCAAAGGTTCGTTGCTCTAACTGTCCCCAGTGCCAAACTCTACCTTTCTTCAACATATCATATAATGGTTGAGCTAATTTATTGTAATTTTGAATAAACCTCCTATAAAAATTACATAACCCCAAAAAAGCCCTTACGTGTTTTACTTTCTTAGGAATTGGAAAATCTTGGATAGATTTGACTTTGTCTGGATCAAGTTTTAATCCACGAGTAGAAATTATATATCCTAACATTTTAACCTCCTCACAACAAAACTCACACTTCTTTATATTGCAAGTCATCCCAGCCGCGTGTAACTTCCCCAACACGACATCTAAATGCTCTAAATGTTGAACAAAGGTTCCCGTCGTTATTATGGCTAAATCATCCAGATAATTTACACAATATTCCCTAACTTCATGTCCTAATATTATATCCATAGCTCTACTAAAACTCCCCACTGAAGTCTTCAACCCCTGTGGTAACACATTATAAACGTAAGATTTCCCGTTAAAAGTAAACCCAGTATACTTCTTGCTATCTTCAGTTATCGGTATTTGGAAATAAGCATTATTCAAATCTATTATACTTATATAATTAGCCCCATGAAACGAATTCATAACATCAATTTGTATTGGGGGCTTCTCTGTTTCAGCCACCATAAATTTATTAATCTCTCTAGCGTCTAGTAATACTCTAATAGATTTATCCTTTTTAATGGTAAAGTTTAATGGACTACAATACGGAGTGGCTGACCTACTAATAATATTCAACTCTTCCATTTCTTTTAATTTTTCCTCAACTCTCCCTCTATAAGCATAAGGTATTGGATAACTCTTCTTAACAATAGGTACGTTAGAGCTCATAAGAATTCGATGTTGGTAGCAATTTGCCCTACCAATCCGTGAAGTAAATAATCCCTCGAACTTACACAGTAATTTCAACAATTCTTCCCTTTGCCTGAAAGTTAACACAACCCCCGTCTCTATTTCCAACCAATCCGCATTTCTTTGATTTGCTAATACTGACATAGATTCTTGAACCTCCTTAAAACTTCTCCCATTATTTCTTTCTAAAAATGGTATCACCACTCTTTGATCAGCTTGTTGCAATATCAATCCTCTCTCACACTTGCCCGCATTAATAATTACCTCATTTCCTTTCACCCAATCGAACCCCAATATGATAGAATTTACCAAGCCCGGTACTACTATGAATCCTGTCTGCTGTACAAATTCCCCTAACATTAACGGTAACAACACTACCTTTTTGATCTGTCCGCTTTTATGTCCTACAGCTGTTCTAATATTGAATGGTCTAATAGGCAACCAAGGTATTGCTCGCGTTTCGTCAGCCTTCAATTCATTATAAAAGTCCTCTGATATACTAGTTATGTCACACCCCGTGTCCACCAATGCTATTACCTCTACATCAAATAATCGTACTTTCACTTCCGAAGTGAAATTTGTACCTTCTGTTTGGTTTTCTGTTTCTTCAAACACAATCTCTGATATAAAAGACTCGGTCAACCCCTTCTGTCTTCTCTCTTCAACCGAACGAAACACTTCTACTAACTGATTATATATAAACAACTCCTTTGATTCTAACGGTCTGTATCCTAACCCCTCAACAATTTTGCGATTTGTTAACATGGGTTTCAATGGCGTCCTAATCCCATTTCCTAATTTTCCAAGAGACATACCCGGTCTCCACCCCATCTTACACATCAATCTTAAAGCTACACTCCCTATAACTGAGACTGGATCGGGAATCAAGCTTCCAGCCCCTTCTAGTTTAAATCTACAACCATTTCTTCCGATGGTACTGCACTTTGAACTGCTGCAGACGCCATTGTTGCTCCTCCCCGTTTTTGATTATCTATTGGCCTCGGCCATCTTCTATACGCCTGTCGAGGTTCTTTAATATTCTTGTCCGATTCTTTTCCTTTTCCTATCACGCTTCGTTTCGAGCTACTACCTTGATCAGCTATGTCATCCATCCCTCTTAAATATTCCGCAGCCTCAATTACGGTGCTCAATTTAGACGTAAACCAACCTTGCTGTACGAACTTGGGATATTGTCTAATGATATCACCTACTAATTGTCTCTCAGGAATTCTAAAAGTAAGCATCTGAGCTTGCCCAGCTAAACTTAAGAAATGTCCTAACATTGACGGATTCTTCTCTTGCTCCCAAACTCCATTAACTATTACTCTACGTAATTCGTTTTGTTTGCTTTCTCCCCAAAAGGTAGCCAAAAAGTCTGCCTTAAAGTCCTGTAAAGTACTCCACCGGGTGTTATATACTCTAGCCCATTCCCTGGCTTCGCCAACTAAACATTCTTGTAATAATTCTAATTGATTTTCACTATGACCAATTTTCTTCAAATAAGATTCTAAATCTTCCAAAAACGTCACTGGGTGTGAATTAGTTACGTCTCCGTATTTAGGTTTTTCTAACGTCACGTTTCTAATATGATAATTAATGCTCCTAACCTTATCTTGATTCGTTAATCTCCAACCCAACACCATCAATCATCTCCCTCAAATGTTCCCGAGCTACAACCGGAGTCCTTCGACTATCACTCGAATAATTCCCTTCCGTTGGTGAAATCACGTCATTTAGGTTCTGTTCATTATTTAAAACTCGTGCAGTCGACGTACTTCTTACTTCCGTTGATAAAATTTCTAATTTCGAAGACAAGACTCCTATGGCCCGATTCAATCTTCTATAAACAACATTAGTCAATGCAGACGCCGCACTTCTTTTTTTTCTTATCACTCTATTTCTCGTCCCCTCAACTATAGTTCTTCGTATGGGCGGTGGGACCACGGTTTCATTTGGTTCCAAATTCAAATTGACAGAACTAATTGCTTCATCTTCCACTGTCCTATTTTCCCGATAGCGAACTGATGTGCGCGTCAATCTTTTTGGTCTAACCATTTTCCCAGCCTCTATACTTAAGCTTTCGTCTTTTCTATTAAGCCTCTTGACTTTCACTAGACTTTTAGACTTTCTATGAATCTTCTATGAACCTCTTTAACTTGATCAAGTTTTTGAATTCAAAATACAAAAATGAAAAGTGTCATTGCATTGCAATGGCACTTCCCAACTTCTCCTAGCCGTGTATTTAAAGTTACTCTCTACCCCTAACACTTTTAAAACATCAAACCTAACAAAATGTAACCTTTCGTTTGTAAATAACTTACTCCGAACTACGACCCCCCATTTTTTATAACATTAACTATCCGAATAAGCCTAAATGACATTCTATAATAGATTATATAATCCTACGACCCCCCATCTCTTAATAATTCTAACTAAACTTCCAAATAACTGAAAGAATTCACAATTATAACAACAGCACAATGTTCTGACCCCTTACCTACTATATACGGCAACAAATTGTACGGTATAGATATACCGTACCTTCCTTATAATTCAAATAAAACATGTTTGCATTTATAATCTACCTATAATTCAATGCTACATTAATTTTCAAGGATGCTAATATCTTACTAATAGTTGTTGACGTAGGTAAATATATAAAACTTCATCATTATATAATTTTTTTATAAATCAACTAACACGGTTATTATATCCTTTCTAAATTATAAAATGTAATATAACTAACTAATATAGCTCATTGGAGCTATAACTACCAAAACTAATCTGTTAAACTATATTGTTAGTTTCAACATCATCATTGCAATCACATTTAGCAAAATACATAACCATAACTTATCATAGTTATGTATACGTGTAAAGAAACGAGCGCTATTTCCTACTGATATTTTGACTAAATGTAGGTGCATGCCAAACAATATAATTACATACACCCACACATTCGACAATATAATTCGTAGCTACTCACTTTTCAAAATATACTATTCCAGTTACACCTATTCTATTTTTAAATCGTAATCTCACGCCAGGAAATTGTACCAAACACGCACGAACAGTCATCCTAGTCTCACAATCACTAAATTGTACCGTGAAACCAGTCTACTCTTAAATCCTGGTCTCACGACCCCCATTTTGTTCTGTTTATACTGGAGATTGACGGCGCTTGGTGGAATCTACTACACATATTGAATAACACACTTGTACCTTTCCATACTACTTTGTACCAATCCTGGTCACACAACTACTATTTTGTACTGTTTATACTGGAGATTGATGGCACTTGGTGGAATCTGCTACACACATTGAATAACGCACTTGTACCTTTCCATACTATTTTATACCAATCCTGGTCACACAACTCCTATTTTGTACAGTTTATACTGGAGATTGATGGCACTTGGTGGAATCTACTACACACATTGAACAACGCACTTGTACCTTTCCATACTATTTTATACCAATCCTGGTCACGGCACCAAATTGTAACACCCTCCCTAACCTATACCATCCCCTACCTATTTTGACTTCCGATTTATTATAAAAACATACTTATACTCAAACGTTTCCGAATTCCTACCTACTTAGTAACTAGTTTGGCCAATGATCGTTCTAGTGGGAACTAGGACTCTTATTATGATCCAGTAGTCCCCCTCGTTCTATAGAGGTAGCTTGTGCTGTTGTCCTAAATTAAGTCCCTACTTATCCAATTCACCTTCCTAACATAATTCTGTACCTACTTAATTTACTTAATTATCGCAACATATAACCTATCGTGATTATTTGGAAAACAGAATGTAATGAACTGTTAATAAGATTACCTACCTAATTTCTAGGCTAACCTATTTTTAGGATACTAATTTAAATTTAGAAAATGAGATCCGGTTCTTAGCATTCCATGGATTCACCGTGCGGTCGCCGGGTCCATGGCGTGGTACAGAGAGGAACACTGCGACGGCGCCTGGGACTTGCGACCCAGGTGTAGGTTTAGGGTGGCCACCTTGTGATGCATCAGCGCTCACCTCCACCGTCAGTCGTGTTCCCCCCTCTACCTATCCAAATTTGGTAAGATCCTATCAACGCCGTTTTAGATATTCGTTTGAGTAAAGAGCTTACTGAAGCTCTTGGCAATCCGAGGTCTTTAAATAAGTTATACAGGGATTTAGCTGGAATTCCCCTTGCTCCCACTTCCACGGCGTAGAGTTTAACCACATAGCCATTTTTGGTTAACTCGTTGGTCAAGTCAAAGTATTTGTTTATTTTTATAGCGTGGTCTTTAGGTATGTTAGTTTCCCACGGTACTGTGAGTTCTACTAGTACTGCACGCTTTTGCTGTTTTGAAAATAGGAATATATCGGGTCTGGATGACGAGGCACAAACATCCTCCGGTATTTTATAGTGTTTCTCATACGAATCTGCGAGTAATGTCCAATCAGCGGCTGCTATCAAAATTGAGTACGGCTTTTGATTTGTCTTTTTTGAGCAGCCTTCCTTTACAAACGCGACGTCATTTCTTTGGTTTGTGGTTAAACCCTTTTTCGCTCTAGCTACCGCCAAACTTACCGCCTCACGTACGATTTCTAATACCTTATCATGTCGGCGCGAGTAATGACCCCGGTCTAATAGCGTCCTACAACCCACCAGTAGGTGCCTAGCAGTACCAATTGCTTCACCACATGAGTTACATGTTTTATCTGTGGCTTTTCCCCATCTGACAAGATTGCTTTGGTCGGGGAGGGTCAACTGGAATGCATTGAGATAGAATTTAAGGAGAGCCGGTGACCAGTCGTATATTAAGGTACGCCATTTTAAGGCTATGGGAATACAAAATTCACCTAGTGTTAACCATTCGTTTTGTATTTCTAGGTTCATTGCGTGCACTTTGTAGGTATTATTTTCATCTACTTGAAGAAAAGATTTTGTTATGTCTTTGTCTGACTGCCTCCTAGTATTACCCAAACCTACCCTACCAGTCTGCGAGCCTATCATGAATTTTTTATGGAATTGGAGGCGCGACTCGAGCTCTTTAGTACTTTGGTCTTTTGGAAGAGCTTGCACGATTTCGTCTTTTGATTTCGCTAGGACGTGCATTTTGGTTACTCTTAGATGTTTATATAGTTCCGATGGTTTCTTGAACGTCATTCCAAAGTTATTTGAGGCTCTATATAATGTCGATGGGTCTGCCGACTGAGCTAGCCCCAGCCACGACTTCAATGTCTTCGTAACATTCGCATCTAGTTTTTTGAGAAGGCTCTGGCTTATATCATAAACAAGAAACGGCCAGTTAAGACGCGAGGTTAAATAGTTGTCGTAAATCCACGCTTTTTTGACATTACTTAGTGGCTGCTGGTCTACCTTTTGTATATCGATAATAAACTTTCTATCGACGTAATGTAAGCGTAATAAGACTTATTTCGAGGATTTTAGCAACAGAGTATGAAAGTGAAGCGAACCGTAATAATACACAAATATTTTTATTTGCCCCCCCGAGGTCAGGGCTCCTCCAATACGCCATGACAGTGAGTTGCACCAACACAGATCAACTCCCCTCTGCCTTATAAATATAGCAGACGCCACTTGGCCTAGTCCACTTTGTTCAAGTTATACCGCGGCAGCCGGTATAACCCTTTACCCCAAATCCATAACTGGATTACACTTGTATTATATAAATACAAAATCGTGACATTCAATTACAAGAATGTTAATATTCGTTAAAGATAATTTCTCTCACTTATTACAACCGAATAAGCTCAATTGAATACAAAGGTTCAGGCATCACTGTGCATATAGTATAATATACTGATAGTTGCGATCAAGACCAACTCATTAGAAGCCGTAGATTTCAATATAGAATAGATAGGTATTTCATACAGTAGTCTACACTTGCTACACTTCTGATTGAAACTTATATAGAAATTACATCTTCTATTGAAGACATTCATATACAAGAACTTCCGTCTAGGTTACCGGACAATAGAACATAGGTCCATAATTGGACGGTTCTCAACTACCGTGAGAATGCTCCACTAATATCCATTCAACCCAATTCAATCAAATAAATGCACCAAGTATTATATTTGGTAATATAAATAATATATTGAATAATGACATTCATAATCAATCGGTCTATGGTATCCAATAGCCAAATGACTTAACTGAATCTTACTAGATTACATGTAGATAGGTGAGTATTTAACCACCTTCTGATATTCGTCACAATGATAACCATGCCTTTCACATTCAACTGGTATTATGTAAGATCTATTTCACATTTTATTATGAAGGTAGTCAACACTGAGGATACACTTTAGATAATCGTTGTTAAATGCCTGGATTCCAACCCGAAATCCCCCAGTATTCATTCACACCAAAATAATAGCCTAATAACTTCATTATAATGAGAACCGTTCACATAACTTAAACGCAATTAACTGACTATCAAAAACCTATACAAATTCGATTCTACCTACATAGCCGACGTCCTATATTACCGCGAGAAGAATGTGTACCTATTCCTTCTACCTATAAAGACTATATATGTGTTTTAACCCCAATAAACTCCTCCCTTTAGTTAATTCTAAACGTGTGGTGTGTAATGTACCTACTCCTATTCTGTAAGGGAACAAGCTAGTCAGACTTGATTTTGTATGACCTATGACTGTGTGCTTGCCTTAGTTAACGGCCGAAGCCAGGGATGTTAACTAAAGCCCTAACGAGATATATAATTGTGTGTATAAATAAATATATAAATAAAGACTGAGCTATCAGCTCCAACGACACCGATACTTCGGGCCACTGGTCACCGATACCCAGAAGGCTTTATTCGACCCTGAGACAGGTAAAATCGAATAGCTGCTCGCCTTAACTTGATCAGCTCCCTAGCTAGACAGAGGACAAGGGCTTCGTTGGCACCGTTAGATGTTCCACCCAAGACCGATCACTTCGATTGGCTTTCCTAAGGGACTCCTAGCTAAAAACCCCCCCATCACTGCTGCTTGTATGTTATCTACTGATTCTACCCACTTCAGAATCCCTAATCTCCATTCCCATCCTGCCTTGATTCATGAAGTCACGGGGAAGACTCTCCCAAGCGTGAGTAACTACTCCATATGAGCCCTTTAGCCCATACTTCGCAGTCACAGAATTGGTGTCCTATCTCAGCATAAATCGAGGCGGGTTTATATAATATTCACTAATACCCCAATTCGATATTCAAAATCCTAACAATCCACTCGACAGGTAGATTTCCAAATCTCCGTTCCCATCCTGCATTGTTTCATGAAGTCACGGGGAAGACTCTCCCAGGCGTGAGTAACTACTCCATATGAGCCCTTGAGCCCATACTTCGCAATTACAGAAATGGTGTCCTATCTCAGCATGAAACGATGCGAGTTTTATATATTCTCAACACTTGAAGTTACGTTAAGATTCTCAAATAATTTCAAACGCGAATAAAATTAATGTACAACGGAATTTTAACATAGTAACCTCCCAGTACCCTCTTAACACAATTTATAAAACGCGAAATGACCCACCAGACTTTCTACTCCTGACCACCTCTCTCCAGCAGCTCCCAACAATTAATGAATAGTCTTTTTTCTGTCCTCAACTATCCTCACCCCAACCGCAATGATCCCTACTTCTCGAAACAAAATATCGTACGATTCCAACCAGCCAATCGTAGCGCTGTTTGAAATCATTGTCAAATCAATATATCCACAAATAATTCTAATTTGGATTTATCTTCCTAGAAATCGTTCAAACTATAACTTAAAATTATTGTATTTATTTTCAAATTAACTGCGATCAATTAATATCGACAAAATCTTATCCATTTAGTATTTTTGCTTAAATATGTAACGTATATCTCTGATATTCGACCAGAACTTCCTTCACATACGAATTTCGTTCAAAAACTTAAAGTTTAATAAAACACGGCATTTGAATATTCAAATAAATAACTGATTTATAAATGTCCTTATTTGTTTAATTAATCTTTAAAACCAAATTATCGTAATAATTTATCACGTAATTTTATATTCAAAAAGGTTTTTCTTCATATCTCATATAAATAAACATAATTTATATTAGCGCCATCTGTGTGATTAAGAATGTACTTCTACTACAACAGATGACAGATTTCGTTCCGTTACAGTAGTGTACCCGCAGCATCAGAAAGAAGAATCATAACTTAATTAAGATCGTCTTCTGCAAGCTACGTGACATTTTATTCACAGTTTAATAAATGAAGAGGCATCTTTGAAATTAATATAGATAGACTTGATAAACCGTAATGATTGAGTGATTTGTGCGACCGGCACTCAATCACGGAACATTAAAGATTCCACCTTCAACACTTGAAGGCGAGTTTCACAAACTTAATAACAGACTTTTTATTTTATTAAGAGAGAACAAAACTTTTAACTGTTCAAAAGGTTAATTAACTTTTATGACTACCACGGAGTCCTTTTATAAATTTACTCTCGCGTCCAAAATTAAAAGTTGTCTTCAGAGAAGTTTTGTTGGGTTACTCATGCATAGTGGATTCTGCACAAATATTGGATATGAATCATTGTTACCGTTAGGCTTGAACGCAATCTATAGTATATTTTAGGTATCTCGTAAAATGAAATAAGTAAAATTTCAAGTTTTAAAATATCATACGTACCTATGTTCATTATACTTACTACTAAAACAATGGGGGCTCGTGGTTAAGTGATAGATAACTGAGTAAGTTAACACATTTCAAGGTTTAGAAAAGTACGTCAGTCCCTGTCGCCATACAAACATCTATGGCGCAGTCGTTACGGGTAATTGAAGATCTAAAAAGTTCGACATCTGGTCTAGGCTGTGGAGGTCAAATGACAGTGGAAACAGTCTAGAAGTGTATCGTATGTATAGTGTATGTATAGAATGTCTGGCAGCCATAATTTTTAGCAAATACGCAACGAAAGCTATTCGTTTTTTTAGGTGTTGTCTTTGACGTAAGCTTTACGTAGTCAGACTACACAGAAATTACTTACCTACAATACATCAGGGTAGTCTACCCTGACGTATTATACCTCCTGCAAAAGCTCATTCCAATCGGAATGAACTTTTGCAGGAGGTAGAAGATTGAATACAGAATGGAAGCACTCAATATCAGAATATTCTATTGTTTTTCTAACTCAATGTTCCCACAGATTCAATCGCTCGTTTCCGTAGGACAACAATATTCTATTTTATTTTATTATAAAAAGACCTTTTACTATCCGTTAGTTTTATCTCTGTAGGTCTAATATTTATTGTGTTTACTTTTCAACTTGTTTGGCTAAAGCAATAACTCCACAAATATTTCAGCAACAATAATTTATTTAATAAGAACATGACAATGTATGACTTTGACATGGGTTTGATTATGATCCCAAAATTATATTGTAAATAACTTCAAGTATAACAATATACGATCAATCGACAAATATTGAAATAACTTGTTTTCGAAAAAACCTTTTTTTTTATACGTGCGGAAATCCAATAGGATACCCGCCCGCCGGAGCCAGCAGGAGAGGTCATCCGCGGCGGGGGCGCGTGTAGGCGCGCCTCCTCATTCCGGGGACGAGTTGGGGACACCGTTGTCACACCTCACGAGGTCAGCCAGTGTGCAAGGGATACTCCACCTCTGGCCTAGCACGACGACCCACAGACGGCGTCGGTTTTAGTCGGTTTGAGTCCGACATAACCTGCCCCTCCGGCTCCGGCGTGGCAGGTACCCGAGGGTATTTCCGCACGTAAAAAGCGGTACTTATATCGGACTCGAACCGACCAAAACTGCGCACGGCCGTCTCGGGCCATTAGTTGTCGGGGTGAGGTAGACTCTGGCATATCCCTCACGGGGTTTATTGACCTCAGTAAATCTAATAACGTAAAAGTCTTCGTCCCAATACATTTAATATTTATTTTAAACAAACATCCAGTGTGGCAACGCAGCTAGTGTGATGGGCACTTTTGCACTTTTTGACAGGTTGTTTGATTGGCACAGATAACTGTGTTACATTAGTATGGACTTATGCATTGTTCGGTGCAAAAGTTTTTAATGTTGATATTATTGAACATAAATTATATTTTATCCTGTTTGTAAGCAAGAAATAGATAATCATTAAACATTAGCCGTAACACATATCCACCAAGACAACACTTTTAGCCGGCTGCCAGGAAGAGTTATTTTTTATGATCGGTTGATGTGATAAAATTTTACTACACACTATTAAGTAATGTGAAAGTTTTGGGGAATAAATGAGTTGATTACTCAACGTCGAGCCGATTTAAGTGAAGTTTGGCACAAAGATAGATTTTATAGGTATAGGATAGGTGTAGTCTAGAATAGTAGGCACAAAAGTCAAAAACAGTTTCGTAATCTAATAAGAATGTTACCAACCAACAAATATACCTTTTTTTTTTTTTTTTCCGTGCGGAAATCCCCTCGGATACCCCCCCTGCCGGAGCCGGAAGGGGAGGTTATGTCGGACTCGAACCGACTAAAATCGCACGCCGACTGTGGGTCTTGGTGCTAGGCCGGAGGTGAGGTTGTCAAAGACATATCCCTCGCACCCCGGCTGACCCAGGGCCATCCCTTACGGTCTGGCCCTCCTCAGGAGGGGGGACAACGGTGTCCCCAACTCGCCCCCGGAATGGGGAGGCGCGCTATTCAGCACGCCGCCGCCGTGGCCTGCTTCTGCTGGGGTGACAGGCGGCTCCACCCGTCACCCCCAGGCCCGCGCTCATGGGGGACGGAGGAATATACCAACCAACTGTGGTATTTTATTCACACCCGCAACAGGCGCATGAACGGAATATGACGACTTATCAGTGGTGAAAGGTGAACATTTTGAAAATGGAAGCCGGTGGCAAAAAATCTTCCCTCATAGCAATTTTGTGAGTAATTCTATCATGGTTCTGTTTTTAGAGTAAGCCGGCAGCAAGTAAGAATCTGGTTACAGGGATCCCTCGCCTCGTTTTAATGGTCTTATTCTTCTTTATCCTTTTTCATCCTTCTTTATCTTCATCATGTCTATATGATTACCTTAAAGATAAAAATGTCTGGCTTGAGCATGGTGCAGGCCCCTCCTAAATTGCTGTAATTGTTTAAGTAGGAACGCGAACTTCTTTATTCTTTATTTTTGTTTACTTATGTTAATTATTTTATTATAAGTTTTTTTATATACTTTAATTACCTTGACATGAGACATTATGCACAATCGTCCATAATTAGTCTTATGAACTTACTTTTTTGTAAATTGACGTCTGTAAACTGCTACAGTGGAATTTGTAGCGCCGTTTCTTCTCCACTGGTGCCTAGGAAGCGGTGGTAAACTTAGTTTTAAGCAGAATTTGGCGTCAAAAAGCTGTGTAGTAGTGCTACACAATTTTGAATAAATACTTTGAATTTGAATTTGAATGTATAACTATGATTTGACACATGACGAATGTTGACTTTGACACGTGGGCAATCAATAATACATACCAGTTGATTCTAAGTTAACTAATAATCTCATCATAACTTTTTTAGATGGTTTTATGACAGTAATAAAAGAAATCAAATATTTTGTAGCCTTTTTTTTGAAAAGTTAGGAGTCATTTAATAAGCACACAGCATGATGTCTCTAATTACCCTACTGTATACTTAAGGCACAGATTACCTAATAGTTGGAATAGTTGAACAACATGAATACTAAATGAGGCATATTTATTAATCTTTGACAATATTAAAAGCATCCTGTTCTCCATCTGTTTCATTACAAAGAATTTTATATCCTTGTGACGTGAGATAAACGGATTTTACGGCTGTAATTAAATATTGCCATAGAATACGCATTAGCTCATTATATTATAATAATATATCTACTAGTTAATGAATAAGGCTTTTGTGAAATTGTATGACCTAGAACGTGAGTGATGTCAGCAACTCAGACTAAAAGGATTTAAGTCTAAGGTCAGTAAATGTTTGATGTACTAAGTAGTAGTACATCAAACATTTACTGACCTTAGACTTTGTCCCTTCAAAATGTCCGTGCTAAGTTGTGTGATGATAGTACCTATTATTTTTTTATATTAATTTTTGAAATTTTATCTCAATTTTTTATCATGCACAAACTCCCTTCGGATACCCACCGCAGCCGGCGGGGGTGGTTCTAAATTAAATCTCACGCCATTTGTGGGTCGTAGGTTAGCGGAGGTAAGATTACCGGAGACATTTCTTGCACCCCGGCCGACCCAGGTCCATCTTTTACCGAGCCCCCTTCGGGTGTAGGGACCACGTCACGACGACACTGACCGACGTCAGGAGGACATCGTTGGTCTCTACACCCATGGGGTGAGGCGCGGGGAAGTTTAATCTCTATTAAATTTTAGAGCAGTTCTACTGAGAATGTAGACAATTAATACTATTATTGGGGTCATTAACATTTGATTGACGTAATGTTGACCAAACAACCGGTACTAAATTCCAAGTCTACAACGCATATAGTCTATCTCGCACCTAATTAATTACATCATAGTTAATCATAAGCTGAATGGAAACGAAATAGTATATTTACAACTGAGTAGGATTACAAGAACTAAAAAATACTCTATAATATGCGAGAATGAACATTTTAAAAAACTTTTACTTTTTAGCCACGGAACAGAAAAAAAGAGGCTCCGACCATAAAACTAAGATTTTTTCTTAAAAAATACATTGGTGTTTTTTATGACTCTTGTTCATTTAGGTATCCGGTTCTAGTCAACTAAATGCGATCACACATTCTTCAGATTTTGACTGAATCAGTCTGACCTTTCTTGCAAATAAAACTACCTCAAAATTCGGCCATCAAATTCCAGTTCTTTATTTTTTGAATATTATACAAAAGTACGGTGACGATGCGGAGGAATTCAACGACACATTATGTATGTAAATATTTTATTTTGATTTATTTTTAGTATCTACCTAATTATAGTTTTTAGTTTTAAATTTAATTTAATATTATTATGTATTGTACATATTTCAATAAATAAAAACTTATAATATATTTATTACAATGAAAAAGAAAATGTTTATGAATAAAATGTCGTTTCTCATATTCCGTCAATTCTAGCGAATAAATTTTATACAGACAAAAAACAGAGAAGAATTTAAGGATAAATATTTTTGGGATCAGAATCGTTAATTTAACATAACCTAGGGTTTTTTAAATATCTCTAATGAACAAACAAAAATTAGTGAGTACCCAAAATTATAATATACCTTTAGTCTCGTTATTTCTCTCGTCTGTATTGTGATATATAGTAATTACTGGAGAGTTTTAACTTCTGAGTAATGACCAATATTAGTGCATGTTTCAACGTTACATCACAGTGCAATACGCTAACATAGCTTTTATTATTCATAACCATGTGAACCTTTTTTTTTTTCGTGCGGAAATCCCCTCGGATACCTCCCCTGCTGGAGCCGGAAGGGGAGGTTATGTCGGACTCAAACCAACTAAAACCGCACGCCAACTGTGGGTCGTGGTGCTAGGCCGGAGGTGAGGTTGTCATCGACATATCCCTCGCACCCCGAGCTTATGTCAATAAATGAATTTGAATTTGAATTTAAACCCGAATACACAACAATACCATGCAATCCTTCACTGTTCCTTTGAACAATAGAACAGTAAGTACCGGAAAAATATGAACGAGTTGGTACCACGGAATATTTATTTCTGTTCCGTGGTACCAACTCGTTTATATATTTTAGGTACCGTTACCGGTACTAACTGGTGATGTGCCCCAGATTAGGTAATCTGTGCCCATAGTTTCACTTCATTCGGCTTCATTTTGCTTTTTTTCATCCATCTATCCATATGCACACGTCTGTAAATCCCCTAAGGGATGCGCAGAGGTGTAATAGCACCCACGTCTCACCAATTATGACTTTCAGTCCCACGACCTTATAGGGGGCAAACCTATTGCCGCCTAGCGGGCCCTTTGTTTTGGGCTGTATGTTTACTGTCGGATGAAGAACAGCACTATCCCTTAGGCGCCTTTGACGACACCCACAGGAAGAGCTGGGGTGGTCCTATTCTACTCCACTGGGAACAAACACTTTCATCTTTTTCTTATCGTTATTTAGTATCCTAGAGCCTAGCCTATAGATTAGATACAGCCTAAAACTTCTCCAAAGAATAGGCTATCAATTGTAAAAAAAAAAATTAGGACACGTCAATTTCACTTCACCTCACCTGATGGTAAGCTAAAGGCAAAGTCTCGGAAAGAGGGTCACTATCGTAAACATGTACCATGTTAACAGTGGTGGCACTCAGCTTGACGGCCTCATCAGATGCTTTTTCACGCCCCGCTTAAAGGACCCAGGACTGTAGGAAGAAGGAAACAGACAACAAGAAATGAGTCACTGAAACGCTTGGTTCTAGAAGTTATATTCTGCACCGTATACGGATGGCATCTTAGCCCTTCACGTGTCATACTGGTCCTCTTAGACATTAAGGCGTTCAACCAAACAAATTAACATTTCAGCTTTATTAACCTGTTATCACTTCTCACTCTTGCAATTATGTTGTTAATTTGCGCTTAGTACAGTCATAACGATGGGATAGTGATAACGGTGTACCTTAATAATACATACAAAACCAGTATTTTCTTGAAAGGCCATTGGTAAGCTTGCCTTTGAATAATTTATACGAGTTCATGGTCACTTGCTCGGATCACAAAATGAGTAACAATTAAATATTGTGGCATGTTATGGTCGACGTTAACTTGGTTAACATAATTTTAAGTTATTATTATTATTTCACAATTGGTAAGATAAGTTATGAATTGTGGGTTTTATTAAGGCACATTTTATTAAAATCTAGCCGACACGCCCCAGCTTTACCCGTGGCTTATCTTGAACCCCTTTGCCATTTTTTTATTTTTATCTGTGCAAAAACCATCCCCGTAGTACAAGGAAAATTCTAAAAAAAGAATTATTAAAATCGGTTCAGCTGTTCTTGAGATTTGCGATTAGCAACACAATCAACGATTCATTTTTATATTATAGACTAGCTGTCTCGGCGAACTTCGTACCGCCATATTTTCCACCCGCGTGCAATTCCGTTCCCAATCCTGTTCCCGTTCCCATTCCCATTACTATTCCCATTCCTATTCCTATTCCCATTCCCATTCCTACTACCACTTACTACTACTAAATACTAATCCCGTAACGTAAACATAAACTTCTCTCACATAATAGAAAAAGTTTGTATGAGAAAAAGAAAAGTTACTTTCTGAAATTTTCTGTACAACTGTTTTTTTTTTTCGTAAGAACCTTCTCCCGATAATAACAAACACAACAAAAAAAGAATTAGTGAAATCGGTCCAGCCGTTGGTGAGTTATGCGCTTACCAACACATTTTGCGATTCATTTTTATATTATAGAAGATAATTGAAAACGAGGTCTTCAATCAGCGAGTTATAATATTTCTTGTGTATCTTCAAGTCATATCTTTTTTTATACCACTGTATGGCACGGTGGCAAACAAGCACGTGGACTATGCGTCCACAAGTGTAAAGTGTTTACCGTGGCCTTGTAGACGTGTGTAACAACAGTGACGTCACACTTGTGCCGCAGACCATGGAAGAGAATTTTTCATTATTTTCATGAACTCCATAGTATAGGAACTCACTTGAGAAAAACAACGGGAGTGGAGCTCTTAAGAGAGAATGATTATTAGTAATCTACATATATATAACTCAAAGGTGACTGACTGACATAGTGATCTATCAACGCACAGCCCACTGGACCACTGGACGGATCAGGCAGAGAGGCAATAGATGTTATGACGCAGGCATCCGCTAAGAGAAGATTTTCGGAAATTCTGCTACTAAAGGGGTAAAATGAGGGATGGCAGTTTGTATGAAAGTCCGTCATTTTCAAAGCTAGATGCACTAAATTTCATAAACCTGTGTCTTTTAAGACAAAAATGAACACGTGTATCAACGTGTTTCAAAATTTTACTACTACGAGGGTAAAATAGGTGATAAACTTTTGTATGGAAAGTTTGTCATTTTCAAAGTTGCAAGCATGAAACTTCGTACACCTACGTCTTTTGAGAAATGTTTTGTTGCGATAACCGACATCCACGCGGGCGAAGCCACGAGCAAAAGCTAGTATTGTATATCGCAAGAGAGGTATCGGTGGAACATTACTAATCTTGCAGTCAAACCCGCATTGGAAACTCGCGATCTGCATGCCAGCAGGTAGTTTTATCGCGTCAAATTTTCAATAGATAGGTATTCAGCGTGGGAGTCGTTTTTCAACCCCTTTTATAAACCTTTTTCAATGTAGGTATTTGGTATTTTTATTAATTTTATCTTTGGGTAAATAATAGTGACTAACTTCGGTTAAACAAGATTAAAGTTTAAATTAATATCCATTACAATAATTAAAAAAACTAAGATACTTATTATGCGCATAATTAAAACCAAGATACTTAAATCATAAAATATGCGCGGAAGTTCCACAGAAAAAGCACCTTTTGATAGTTTAATTTATTAAAATTGCCTTTGAGCACTCATATTTGGAGAAGTGCCAGATATGGTAAGGGCCTTCCTGGTCTGAAATGTTAAAAGTTTGCCATTATGACACGACATTACATAAAGATGGCAAATTTGGACTATTTATTGTTTGAAATTAAATATCTTAGTTAGATCTTACATCCTCTAAGTAGCAAGAAATTTCTAAACATAAATTATGACATAAATCTTATTATTTTTTAACACAAATTACTATCAATCAATCAATCAATTAGCCCACTGCAGTCAACTAATTGAAAAGCGTCGGTAGCTTAGTGGTTAAGGAGTCGGCTTTACGGTCGAGAGGTCCCGGGTTCGATCCTGGCCATTACACTACCGACGTGAACCCACTCCTAGCACAAGAAATTTAGCTTAGTTGGAGGGGTTAGAGGGAATATTAGTTACTTCGGTTCTAATATTCTTTAAAAAAAACACTACTGGACATAGGCCACCTTTTTCAGGTCATCACAAATTACTAATGTTCCCTCTAACCCTCCCTTTTTTTTCTTTTTTTTTTTCGTGCGGAAATCCCACGGATACCCCCCCTGCCGGAGCCGGAAGGGGAGGTTATGTCGGACTCGAACCGACTAAAACCGCACGCCGACTGTGGGTCTTGGTACTAGGCCGGAGGTGAGGTTGTCAAAGACATATCCCTAGCACCCCGGCTGACCCAGGGCCATCCCTTACGGTCTGGCCCTCCTCAGGAGGGGGGGACAACGGTGTCCCCAACTCGCCCCCGGAATGAGGAGGCGCACTATTCAGCGCGCCGCCGCCGTGGCCTGCTTCTGCTGGGGTGACAGGCGGCTCCACCCGTCACCCCCAGGCCCGCGCTCATGGGGGACGGAGGTCAGTCAGTGCCCTCCGACGCCCCAGTTGCCTGCGCGCGCGGGTGGAGTTCGCGAGTCTTTCTCGCTCGCGCCGCCTCTCCCGCTCCGCCGTCTCCTTCACGACCATTACCTGCTCGCTGAAGGAGACGCCGGCCGCCCACGCGTCCGCGCCGCGGACCATTGCTGTGAGCAGGGTGGCGAGGGTGAGAACTCTCACTCCCAGGGCCGCCACTAGCTCCCGCCTCGGTCCGGCCCATGCCGGACACTCGGTGAGCCCTCTAACCCTCCCAACTATTAGGTACTTGTATGTAATGTAATGGATCGGGCATTGACCGACACCACTGCTGTCATCCTCTTAATAGTATACAAAACATATTCTATAGGACAGATGATTACTTGAAAGATAAAAATGTCTGGCTTGAGCATGGTGCAGGCCCCTCGTAAATTGCTATAATTACAGCATGGTACGGTATTAGTTACGTGACTTATTTGTTACATTATGTAACTTTGTTTTAATTCTTAATTATAAAGAGTTTTATATACTTGTTGACATTTAGCTTTAAGAAAATAAATATTGTAAATTGACGTCCAAAAATGCCGCAGTGGAGTTTGTTGCGCCGTTTCTTCTCCACCAGCGCCTTGGAAGCGGTGGTAAACTTAGATTAAGTAGAATTAAAATTGACGTCAATAAGAAACAATTTTATTGTTCTATATTGAAAAATAAATGACTATGACTATGACTATGACTATAGCCACATTAAGCAATCCTCCAGAATTTGTCTCCCAAACTCGTTGTGGTTTTATAAATTCCCAACAGATCCGCTCCCTCGCAGCACAAACCATTATCCCTTAATTCCCATAGGGCATTCTGACGCGAACTCGTAGCTTTATAGTAACACGTTCATAGTGAATGTTGTTTGGCTGTTTGACCCTTATAAACTAAAATTGTTTACGTCAATTATATTCCGAAACCGTTTTGTAGGTACAAATTATGTTATAGAAGTTTGTGGTATTCATAGATCTGCCTTTAGTAGCTTAATAGATTTATATAAATACATAAGTAAATAAATATTCCACAACATTCTACACAACGCTATCTAGACCCATGGTAAGCATAGCTTAACTAGCTTGTGTTATGGAATCTAGAAAACGGATAAACATACTTAGATACTTTTTTTTTTGTAAATACATACATACTATACATTGAAATACCCAGACCAATGCAAATAGCCATATTCATGAATACAAATATTTGCACTGAGCGGGAATCGAACCCGCGCCTCCTGCGTAGCAGTCGCGTTCACTACCACCACGCCACGGAGGCTGTCAAAGCAAAGTTACCGGTGGATTAGAATAGGACCACACCACTTTTTCTGGGTGTGGTAAAAAGCGACTACGGAAAAGGACTGGTCTCCATCCGAAAAGAAACATACAGCCGAAGGCAAAGGACCCGCTAGATGGCAATAGGCGCGCCCACTATAAAGTCGTGGAACCGAAAATCATAATTGGCGAATCGTGGGTGCTAATGCATCCCTGCCTAACCCTTCGGGGATTTTCAAACGTGAGTAGTAATGCAAAGACATTTTAGTAAATGATTTTATAGTAACGCTGATATAATAATATAAAAGGAGATTTCAGGATTGTAATCCATACTGAGATGTATTTGGGTAGTCTGGATGGAGCAATGAGACAACGGCTTATCATCAGGACGTATATTCGCAGACTGGTTCAACGTATTACATTGTCTTAACATAACTTATAAGTACCCACTTATTTGCATACATCACACCTCCACCACTGTTCTATAAATATATTTTAATTGTAATCTTAACAATTCAATATCCTTAACAGTACTAATTATTCTATTTTAAATCTATCAACAGGTTTCCTTATACGCCGAGGACATCGATGCACAGGTGACACAGGTGGAGTTGTAACCGTAGGTGAATGTTCTGAAGGAACAACACCTACACTATCTTGTACTTCCATTTCTTTATTGGTGTCTACTATCCCGTTTTCGGGCAGTGCCCCCTCTATCCCCTTACTTAGCGGCTCGACAACATTCTCCTCAATACTCTGTTGATTATCATTTCCCTCTGGACAGGTAACATCCGAAAAGCGCGGTCGATGACGCATTTGGTCAATGTGCCTTTTATAGAATTGACCGCTATCCGCCTTTACCGAATACCTACGCATACTGTCTACCCCCTGAACAGTACCCTTCACCCATTTGTCTCGCGCACCGTACTCACGTGCCCAAACTAAATCTCCCTCTCGAAAATTCCGCGGGGTACCGCCTGTATATTCGACCTGACGCCGCTGGGCGTCGTGAACCCTGTTTGCTACGACCCGATCAGTTCGTAACAAATCTAGTCTCGACCTTAGCGAACGTCTTTGCAGTAACATGGCCGGGGTCTCACCGGTTGTACTGTGAACAGTATTACGGTATGCTAGTAGAAATGTTTGTAATGCCGTGTCAATATCTACCTTATCCCTATCAGCTTTCTTAATCGCTCGTTTGCACAACTTAACGGCGTTCTCAGCAGCCCCGTTTGAGCATGGATGATAGGCTGGTGAGAAAAACTGTTGTATACCATTATTTTTTAAGAAATTTTTGAATTCTGAACTGGTGAACGGTGGCCCTTGATCGGAAACTACTTGTTCCGGCAACCCGTACCTAGCAAACGTCGATCTTAACTTTTTTATAACCTTTGACGCATTAGTGCCTGTCATTTCGAAAACTTCTATCCACTTCGAAGTAGAATCAACTATTACGAAAAATGTCAAGCCTTTGTATGGGCCTAGAAAATCAATGTGCAGCCGGCTCCAAGGGCGAGTGTGATAAGGCCAAGGTTGTATGGGAACCCGCCGGGGCGCGTCGGCCTCTGCCGCACACGTCTCGCACTGCTTGCACATCGCTTCTACCGACGCGTCAACATTAGGCCACCACACATAACTACGCGCTAAACTTTTGGTCTTCACTATTCCCATATGACTACTGTGAAGTTGCTTTAAAACTTTATTTTGCAAGCAAGAAGGTATAACCATGCGATATCCCCACATTACACACCCGTATTCCGTATATAATTCATTACGTCTAATGAAGAAGGGTTGGATTTCATCGTCTGTACAAGTTACAGGCCAACCGGATTGTATATATTTCAAAATTCTACTTAGAACCTTGTCACTGTTTGTTGCTTCCTTAACGTCTTTACTGGTAACGGGTAAAAAATTCTCGACGAAGTTAACGTACGTACTTTCCTTCTGTATTTCTACACTATTCCTGTCTTTGCATGGTAGCCGCGACAAGGCATCAGCACAGTTCTTACTTGATGAAACATACTCTATATCATAGGTATAGCCTGCTAACAGTACCGCCCAACGTTGTAGCCTAGACGCGGCCATTACTGGAATGCCTACTTTATTACCTAAGATGTAAGTCAAAGGTTTATGATCCGTTTTAAGAATAAATTTACGTCCATATAGGTACTGATGGAATTTACGAACTCCGAAAACGATAGCGAGTGCCTCCCGATCTATTTGCGAGTAAGCGCGCTCTGCCTGGGTCAACGAGCGTGACGCATATGCGACCGGCCGTTCGCCATTCGCGGTCGAATGCGATATCACTGCACCTATACCTACACTACTCGCATCCGTTGTCAAAATAATAGGCAACTCTGGGTCATAGTGTATTTGAACTTCGCTACTAGTCAGTAAATGTTTAACGTAACTGAAAGAGTCTTGACATTTTTGGTTCCAACTGTACCGAACACCTGCCTTAAGTAAGTGATATAAGGGAGCTAACACTGTACTAATATTCTTTATAAACTTGCCATAATACATGACCATTCCAATGAATGCTCGCAACTCAGAAACATTTCTAGGGACTGGTGTCTTAATTATAGCTTTAACCTTGTCGGGACACGTGTGAACGCCGTCTTTACTAATAGTGTAACCCAAATAATTAACTGATTTCGCAAAGAATACACATTTATCCTTCTTTAATCTAAGACCGTATTTTTTTAAGCGATCAAATACTTCGCATAGGTTACGCATATGGCTTTCCCTGCTGGACCCTGTAATAATTATATCGTCCAAAAATACTCCAACTTGAGGTAAATCCACAAATAATTGCTCGAGACGTTTTTGGAAAATACCTGGACTCGATGAAAGTCCATATACTAGCCTATTATACATAAACAAACCCTTATGGGTATTTATCACCGTGTACTTTTTGGTGTCGTCTAGTTCAAATTGCGCGTAGGCCTGAGACAAATCGATTTTACTAAAATGTTCGCCACCTCTCAACCGGAGCAGCAGTTCCTCCACCCTCGGCAGCGGATAACGGTCAACTTCTATAACTTTATTGAGAGTTAACTTGTAATCTGCACATATTCTAATGTTACCGTCCTTCTTGACGACCGGCACGATCGGTGTCGCCCAGTCCGACCGCTCGACTGGAGTGAGAATGCCGTCGAGCTGCAGCTGAGCAAGCGCGCGCTCCACGGGCTCGCGCAGCGCGTAGGCCAGAGGCCGCGCGCGCATGAACACGGGCTGCGCCCCTTCCCGCACGTGTACGCTCACCTTGCCACCCGTGAATCGACCCAGGCCGTCAGCGAATACCTCAGAGTATTTGGTGCTGAAAGAAGACATATCAAATAGAGAATCTTTGGACATAATCATGTTATTACATTCATACTTTACTATGGGTAACTGTATTTTTAATTCGGCCATCCATTGCCGACCTAAAAGAATAGTTTTGCCGTTTTCTATAACAAACAATTCCAGTGTTTTACATCGGTTTTTGTATTTTACTACTGGCAGTATCACTCCTAGGGGTTTAACGGACTCCCCCGTATAATATCTGAGCGTTAATTTACAAGGATTGAGACTTAAATCTTTAAACATTCTAACATAACATTCTCTGCTTATGCACGAAATAGCACTGCCGGTGTCACATTCCATTTGAATATCTTTTCCATTAACGTTCAAATTCACACACACCGGCTTACATTCTACAGCCGTTAATCTACCGACATCAACATAAATTACCTCGTCACTCTCCGTACCATCGCTGTCGTTATTTATTTGCTCGACGTTGACGTTGAAATGTCCTGCCAAGTTCGGACACATGCGTCGCAGGTGCCCCGGCCGGTTGCAGACTCGGCAAACATAGCGCATAAACTTGCAAGTGGCTGCGTCATGTCGGGCGCCGCACACCTGACACTGCTGCTGCGCACGCTCGCCCAGCTTAGCGGGTGCGAGCGCTGCCGATGCGCGCGGGCCGCGCCCCCGCGCCGCGTGCGGAGTGGCCTCCCGCGCCGCTCCACCGACGTCACGCGCAACGCCACGCACCGCCGCCCCCTTCCCCCGTGGTAACCTGGTCGCACCCATGGCTTGATACGACACCTGCACGGGCGTCGTCGAAGGTTCGCATGCCGATGCCCTGCGCCCAACAACCTCTGCCGCGTCTTTTTCCGCCGCCTCCATACTCACTGCCAACCTATATGCCTTGCCAAAGTCTAACTTACTTTCGGCAAATAACCGTTGTCGTATAATCTCATTACTTATCCCACATACTAACTGGTCTCTCAAACTTTCTTCCAACCAAGCCCCAAAGCCACAGGTTTTCGACATTTTTTTCAATATGGCGGTATATTCCGAAATAGTTTCGCCCTCACCTTGTTTGCGGTGCCGAAACTTGTACCGCTCGGCTAACTCACTGGGCTTCGGTTGTAAATGTTTCTCCATAATTACCGTGATCTGCTCGAAGGTTTTGTCTTTAGGCTTATCCGGCGTACACAGGTTGACTAAAAGTTCATAACACTCTGCTCCCATTACCGTTATCAACGTAGGCACTTGTAACTCACTCGTTATTTTATTCACTACGAAATACTGTTCTAAACGTTCCACATATAATCTCCAATCGTCCGTGTTTACTTTAAATTCCGCAATTTTGCCGACCGACATCTTTTACCAATTCGAATCTTATAACTTTTATTTTATTTCTTACGTAGGTAAGTTCGTATACTCGTCGCCACTGAGATGTATTTGGGTAGTCTGGATGGAGCAATGAGACAACGGCTTATCATCAGGACGTATATTCGCAGACTGGTTCAACGTATTACATTGTCTTAACATAACTTATAAGTACCCACTTATTTGCATACATCACACATACTAATATTATAAATGCGAAAGTAACTCTGTCTGTCTGTCTGTATGTTACGCTTTCACGCCTGAACCACTGAACCGATTTTAATGAAATTTCGTATAGGGGTAGATTAGACCATGAGAAAGGACATAGGCTATGTTTAGTCGCGATAACCGACATCCACGCGGGTGGAGCCGCGGGCAATAGCTAGTTGGTATATAATCCGCTAACTGTTGCCCACGATTCCGCCTGCGTGGACCGACATCCATCGCAAACAAACATAGCTTATCTCTAAACCAAAACTATCAAGTTCATTTGCATGATTTTTTATAGCATTTATTATGATAACTTTAAAATTCGAATACATGAAAATCAAATATTTGGGCGGAGTCATCAAAAATCAATGTTTCAAAATGGTTGAAAAATCATTAATTAGTTCCAACAATTCGTAAGAAAGTTGGTAGATGGCTCCACCGTCGCCCTTAAAGACGGATATAAAGAGCATGGAAATTTGAAGTAATTCAGGTGTGGTTCAATAGCTCAGTTGGAAGAGCATTCCCCCTGTAAGGGAAAGGTCGTGGAGTCAAGTCCCACTTGAGCATTTCATTTGCCCGATGTTTTCGAACTATCAAGTTCAGTTCAATTCAAGTTCAAAGTTTATCAAAATCGATATAGTTGTTTATGCGTGAAAGCATAATAAACATACAGACATACGAATAAAGTTACTTTTGCATTTATAATGTTAATTCCCGTTCCCGTTTTGAATTCTGTTTTTGTTCCCATGACCCTATTAAAACTTTTCATGTGTCATAAGGAACATAAGGAGATGGGTAGAGGCGTTCTCGAGTTTTGCATTCAGAAACATTCATTTTTTATTATTTATATGGATAATATAAATAACTGATACTTATTCCCTCTAACCCCTCTGACTTTTTTTTTTTTTTTTATATACAGGTCACGTCAATTTGACTTCACTTCGCCTGATGTTAAGCTAAAGGCAAAGTCTCGGAAAGAGGGTCACCATCGTAAACATTTACCATGTTAACAGTGGTGGCACTCAGCTTGACGGCCTCATTAGATGCCTTTTCACGCCCCGCTTAAAGGACCCAGGACTGTAGGAAGAAGGAAACACGTGAACTGGCAGGGAATTCCAGGCCTTAGTGGTGCGGCATAGGAATGAATCACTGAAACGCTTGGTTCTAGCAGGTATACTCTGCACCGTAAATGGATGACATCTTAGCCCTGCACGTGTCGTCCTGTGAAGGAAAGGGGAGGGTGGGACTAATTGGAAGAGCTCGTCAGAACATTCACCATGGTAGAGACGGTAGATTTCTTGTGCTTCTAGGTGTGGGTTAACATCGGAAGTGTTCGAACCCAGTACATCTCGATCGTAAGGTCGACTCCTTAACCACTAAGCTACCGACGCTTCTCAATTATTGCTGTTGCAAATTTGATGACAGATTGCAACTTGTTATATTATGATGTATGCACGAAGAACAGAATATGATTGTTGTATGTTATATTACTCAACGTGAACAAATGTTTTAGTCAATGTTATTCACAACTTGTGCAATAATTATTGCACAAGTTGTATTTAATTATGTATACAAGTAGTGAATAGCGCTTATATCGCGACTACCTATGGGTGTACGACTACCAGGGTGCGAGGGATATGTCGAAGACAACCTCACCTCCGACCTAGCACCATGACCCTCAGTCGGCGTGCGACATAACCTCCCTTTCCGGCTCCGACGGGGGAGGTATCCAAGGGGATTTTCGTACGAAAAAAAAAGTCAAAAGTAGTTAAGTACCTACTATAAAATCACCATGAAACTGAAAGAAAAAGTATCCTGTAAGTAAGTATTATGTATATTTAATTCTAAACTTCATACTCTTCGTCTTCAATTCATTTCATTTTCATCATCCGCTCTTTTATAGTTATTATATTTAACATTTATTCTTTTTTTTTATAGATTTCTTATTTAAAGCCGCGTGGTTCCCGGTAGAGTGGAATTCGGACCACTTCATCTCTTCCAATGTAGTGTCATACAAGGCGACTATAGAGCTGTTTAACATCAGACAGATTATACAGCCCAGACTCAGCCTAAGATGCATGGCTCGAGTCAATAATAGTACCCTTAATTACTTATGTCATAGCGGTAGCGGTGCGCGGGAGTAGTTTACCACAGACAATCCGTGTTGGCTTTTTGTTTTTTAAATTATATTATGACTTTTTCTTCTTGCTGTTAAATTTTACAAATTTGTTATATCTTTATTTTATTATTGTTTTTGTTGATCACTTTTTTTGATATGACATTATTTGTTTGTTTTTGGATTTTATTATTCTTGTCGACCGCTGTAACTCGATTCGCGTGACGGCAGGGCGACTAGTGGCGCCATCTGAAAACCAGCGCTTCGTATACTCTGGTGCGAGTGTACGAGGCATTCATGCTGAGATGGTGGCCCATTTAGGTTCGCACGATGAATATTTATATATATCATAGCTACCTAACTACCTATGTAATGTACATTGTGCGTATCCTAAATAAATGTTTTTTCTTTCTTCTTTCTTTCTTTCTACCCGGAATACGGCAATAGGCTCACACCCTATTACGTGGGACCGAATACAATGATTGGCGAAAAGTGCGTGTTCATTCACCTCTACGTAACCCTCCGAAGTTAAAGGCGTGATTATATGTATGTATTTTTAGGTTGCTTTAAAGGAATTCCAAACAACTTTTATATTTCACTAGCTTTTGACCGCGGCTCCGCCCGCGTGGATGTCGGTTATCGCGACCAACATAGCCTATGTCCTTGCTCAAGGTCTAATCTACCCCTATACCAAATTTTATCATAATCGGTTTAGTGGTTTAGGTGTGAAAGCGTAACATACAGACAGACAGACAGACAGACAGACAGACAGATGGACAGACAGACCGAGTTACTTTCGCATTTATAATATTAATAGCTTTTGTACGCGGCTCCGCCCGCGTGGATGTCGGTTATCGCGACCAAACATAGCCTATGTCCTTTCTCATGGTCTAATCTAGCCCTATACCAAATTTCATCAAAATAGGTTCAGTGGGTAAGGCGTGAAAGCGTAACATACAGACAGACAGACAGACAGACAGATAGTATGGAAGTATGGATTGACACAAATGATTTTTTACCGTTATGTTTACCTAACTGCAAACGTGAGTAACATTTATCAAGATGAATCGTGTGTCAAACAATTTAGCATGTCTAAGTGATTGAGACATTGAATAAGATTACGTAACTTGATAAAATTGTATAAGTCATTAAAGATAACTCGCAAAATATGTGATCATTATAAGACATAAATGCTATACAGGTACATATTGAATACGATATATCAGAAAAAAACCTTATTGTGTCTGGTATAAAAGAGATATCTCTGGCTATATCCGTTTCATAATTAAGTTTTCTATACACAATAGGAGTAAATAACAACGTATTCCAATACTTTCTAGATGATGAAGCATTCTAATGTTGTTCAATTATTCTCTGTGAGCAGTTTACCGTCTAAAAACCGTCAAAAATGTATGATTTTCGACCGATGTAAAAAGTTCACTGCGTGCTGAACTTGAGGTATAAGAGTAACTAAGTTCACGACCGACGACTGTAAGATTGATAACTGTATATCTATTGAGGTTCTGTCACTCTTAAAAGTCTGTTTAAATGTTTATGACATCCACTAAAGACTTGATAAATATAAAAAAAACCTTTATCTAATAGCCTAAAGCATTGTTTGTTTAAAAAAGATACTGAGAAAGTCATTTCCGCAGTACAAAGGACCCACAAGTTGGTGAGCCAACCACAAGATAACACTAATCAAGGATAAGCCAAATGATTCATTCGCTCGAGTAAACAGACTACAAAGAATAAGCTGTTAACAAACTCTGAGAACAATCGACCCTTCAAACAATCCAAGTGATTAGATCATTGACGCGAGTATCGACTTTTTCACAACGATAAACATGTATCACAAACCTAGAATTCTATAGATAATAAAATAGTTTGCCTCACTACATCCAATTTTGTACTGAATACGAGAAATATACCAAAGTCTGAATCGAATAAGATTTTCATAACCACAACCAGAACAATATCTTCACCGAATTGAAACAACAACTTACGTAAATTCGCAAACATTATTAAAATCGCCGAGGCGAGTTTTACTAGAATTTGGTTGGATAATTTCCTTAAAGGTGAATGGTAACAGTGCGGGTTGTGCCTACGGGCCTGCTCCCATTGTATGATTATCATATATTCTATTAACATGTTTGCAGAGGTAAAGAACCGGATATTCAGTAATGTGGGTGACATTAACATAATTATTTGAATATTTTGCTGGCCTATGTATCGTTTAAATATATCTCCTTGCTGACGCCAAAACGTTTTGATTATTATATTTAGCAGAATATTTTACACTTAAAGCACTCTTATCACTTTTGATCATTAGTTAAAGTAGTGCAAGCCTTTTATGCCCATAATTTTTTTTATTTCTTTTACCAATAATATTCTCAGTCTCAGATGAATGACTCGAGTCAATAATAGTGCCCGGAATTTGGCAATAGGCTCGCTCCCTATTACGTGGGAACCAATACAATGATTGGTGAAATGTGGGTGTTAATTTACCTCTGCCTATATAAATCAATGGATGAGGCAAACACTGCGAAAGGGTTTTGAAAAATTGAATCAAAACTTAATCTGATTTAGTAATGTTCAGCAGTTATCATGATTTAAATACCCTTCTTTCCTTCCAACTCCTTAGAACACGCTACTACCGCTTACAAATTAAATCAAGAGCGTCATCAACATCACTTTTCTTTTTTGCCGAGTCAATTCTTTTTTCTTCTCGGCTGTCCCCGCGGATATCTTCCACATAAGCTAACCATAGTCGGTGGGGGAGTTTATATCGGCGTGCAGCCTGGTATGATCATGAGTCCGGCCACTCATTATTTTATCAAATCTAAGTTTTTTCTACAATCATATGAGTGAGATAAATCTTATGAGTAATAGCAGCAGGCTCTCTGTCTTTCCGCATACCACGGCTTATAGATATTGTCAAGGCCTTTCCAGGAAATCCGCATGTTTTGCAATATCTATAACAATTCTGAATGACCAATACAATCCATGAGTTTTAGATGATTCAACATAATAATCTAACTGTTATTACCGAATATGGGTAGCATTGTAGTTGCCTAGCAATCTGAGACCGTTTCTATGAACTCTTCCAAGTTCATATTGATTTTTTTATTCAAAATCAAATTAATACTAAGTATTTAAATTAGTCTATATTACTTCAAATTAGATTAAAATTCTTCACGTACTTACCTACCTCTAAAATTTATTAGTTTCTTAATTGGGCTAAAACTGATTGTTAGTTAGCCAACGTAAGCGGAAGGCGCCTTCAGCATTGCTGTCAGTAATAAATACGAGACCGGGAACAAAGTTTGCGGTGTTTTCGTTTCAATTAAAGTTAACAAAGAAAATTTCTTAAAGTTCCCTGATATCCACGGTACCATTAATTATTCAAGTATAATGAATTTAATCTGCGGGCTTTTTATTTTTTATTTAATTATTGTAAGACAAATGGTCTGTTTGCAAAATGAACTGTATCCAACTATTGATTTATACATAAATACATACATATACGTCTGTAAATCCTCGAAGAGATAGGCAGAGGCGTATTAGCACCAACTATGATTTTAGGTCCCACGACGTAATAGGAGGCGAACCTATTGCCGTCTAGCGGGCTCTTTGTCTTGGGCTGTATATTTATTGTCAGATGGAGAACAGCCCTATCCCTTAGTTGCCTTTTACGACACCCACAGGAAGAACTGAGGTGGTCCTATCCTTCTTCACCGTGAACCAACACAGCAAGGCTGCTTTGAATACGCGGTATCTTTCAAAGCTCTGTTTTGTATAAATCGATTGGCATAAATATTTGATTACTAAAAATATATATTGAAAATACAGTGTAAGCAGAGACTCTAAAAAAATTAAAATTAAATATCACCTTATCGTGGATTGTTTAGGGAAAATTATTATAAATATCGATTACACTAACTGAAGAGAACAATATTTATGAAATTTAATTTGACGTCGAAAACCATTTTCTCAGCTCTGTTAAAAATACGGGCGGGATCATTTTACACTGAACGCAAATCTATAATATAAAAATGAATTGCTAAATGTGTTGGTAAGCGCATAACTCAACAATGCCTGGACCAATTTGGCCAATTTTTTTTTTAAATGTTCGTTGAACTTCAAGGATGGTTTTTACGGCGAGAAAAATTCAAATAATTGCCGGGATCCGACATCCACGCGGGCGGAGCTGCGGGCAAAAGCTAGTTAACAATATAAATTTCTTCGAAATGCTCAACCCCCTTAAACATATAGCAATTCGCTGGTCGGCCTAATGCAGATTAAAAATAATGAATGTATGGGATTTGACGTATGTATCACGTTATTCGATATTCGTTCACGACCGTCGTATGCATCAACTCCCATATATTCGTCATTGTAATCCACGATACGCCAGCGAATTGCCACTTGTCTAGAAGAGTAGTACTTTTTTTTTTGTATGTACAGTGGACTCCGGACGTCCGTGGACTCAATTATGAACGTGACTATACCTTACTGCTTCAATAAAATGATTTGGGAACTACAAATTCGGATTTATTCTTTGCAGCACAGTGCGTTTTTTTATATAGGACACATCAATTTGACTTCACCTCGCCTGATGTTTTACGTATTTATTTTACAATACAATATCTACAAATTTAATCAATAAACCATTTAACTTGAAAATTTGTATTATTTACGAGATCAAAATACTTAATAAAGCTCATTATTCAAAGGTTAGAAAGCATCTCAATTGATGGTCTCATCAAATATATATTCTTCAGCCTTAAATATTTAAACCTTGTTTTGTTTCACTTTGACACCGTAACGAGATGAAACTTAGGTCGAAAGGTTTTGAATTTATATTATGTAACGAAATTCCTAGAAGTCAGATAATATTGTACTATAAAAAACTTTATATTTTCAAAATAAAAGAAAAATTATACGATACTTATACTTAATATCGTGGCTGAGTGTACGTAGTACTATTACTAATGACTATTTGACATCCTATAAAAGCTAAAATGTCACAATTAGAGGTGAGTGTACAGAAAAAGTGCGTTAAACTCTTACATACACACATACATAATAATCACGCCTTTAGAGACGCCTGGAGGGTTAGGTAGAGGTGAATTAACAACCAAATTTCATCTCACCAATCATTGTATTCGGTATCCTAGCCTATTGCCGTATCCCGGGCACTATTATAGACTTGAGCCATGAATCTGAGACTGAGTCTGGGCTGTATATGTATGTCTGTCTGATGTTAAACCTATCCCTTAGTCGCAATGTATGACATACGAAGAAGGCTCAAATTCTCCACGGCGGCGGCGCGTTAAGGAGCGCGCTTCCCTATTTCGGGGGCGAATCGGGGACACCGTTGACCCCCTCCCGAGGTGGGCCAAACCGTAAGGGATGGCCGTGGGTCAGCCGGGGTGCGGGTTTCGAAGACAACCTCACCTCCGGCCTAGCACTACGACCCTCAGACAGCGTGCGGTTTTAGTCGATTCGAGTCCGACATAACCTCCGCCTCTCGACTCCGGCGGGTGCACGAAAAAATACATGGCCTAAATTCTACTCTGCGCGAGAACCACGCGGCCTTAAATTCTTATGATATAATTTTTAGGTTGAGCAACAAAACTCTCAGATGGGAGAGTTGTGATATGCAACTGGTTTGACTGAGCAATTCGCGTCCAAGGCGATAAAAATAAAATTGCCTTCATTTACATACAACAATGAAAACTCTAATCAAGGTTGAGAAAAATAACACAGAATTTTCTGTACGTTTACACGAGAAATTTATAAAACCATAACAAATATTTCTTCTATGTTGAACAAAAATTAAATGGAACAAAATTCATCGTTTTAATAAAATGAATACAATGTACACTTGATAAAATTTCCATAGGGCCAGTACCTTTTTTGTCGCAATAGATTTGAACAGTGAATTGAAAGTTTCCTTACCTTTTTTATTGTACACATTCAATCCTTGCTCTTTCTACTACATATTTCAGAAAGGGTGTAACATTATGACACACAATAATAGGTTGCCTTTTTATAGTATAGTATAGTACCCGACGGACTTTCGTGTATTGTGTAATATTTCTTTTCTTGCTGTCAACACATTTCTCATCGGAGCATTTTATTATACTTTTGCTGTTTCTTATATCGCCTTCAACCCTTTCGTATTCAATATAATAAAATGTTGATTGGGCTGACATGTGTAGTGTATGCACTATGTCAGAGATAACTACGGTAGCGGGGTTAATTGTGTCAATTCCAGCATTTGCAACTAAAAATATAATGAACGGTATACAGTAATTAATTAGGTAGATTTTCCAATTCAATTGCTGAAATGCTTGATACTGCTGTAGGTACACGAGATTGCCTGCATCTTAGTTTCACTAGGGTATTTAAGTAGCCTCACTAATCTCAACAAAAATTAGCTAGTATTATTAATTTTAAGAACTATACCTAACCATATGACAATAGTAATAGTATATGCAACTGTTGCATAATAAGAGTTATTATTAAAGTACGAGTGTTTTCATGAAATTGTTAATATACTTTGCGTAATATTACAGCGTTATGTTTGCATTTATATGTAAAAAATTAGAATAGAATATACCTAGATGGCTCCCTCGTCACCCGTAAACCGTTGATTTTCTAAGCATCATTTTCTGAACAACGAGTTTAAAGTGAACGACCAAAACTAAAACCCGACTACCGAAAAATCACGCTCTAAAAAGTGACAAACAAGAAAATATCAAGGATAGCCGTGGTCGTATGCCACTTTTCCCTAGACTATATAGTTTTGTTAGAATAAGTGGCATACGATCACGGCTATCCTTGATATTTTCTTGTTTGTCACTTTTTAGAGCGTGATTTTTCGGTAGTCGGGTTTTAGTTTTAAACTTTATTTTTTATTTAAATTATTTTGGGGCAAGGTAGAGCTAATAATTTATACATATTTGAAATGTGCTCATTAAGCACTTTCATTTGATATCAAACACGGCATATTTATCTCAAATTTATTTTTTAACATAGTGCCTTATGAGCGCTAGAGGGCGCCACGCAAGATTGAGAGACACGTCATATAGTCTATAACCATCGGACGATCAAGCCGCTTGTGACGATACCTCATTTTTGTCCAGTTCTAATAAGTAGTTGAGGAGCTATGAGGGAACAAATGAACATACATACATACATACATACATACATACATACATACATACATACATACATACATAGCTTGTCAAAATCATAACCCTCCCTTTGGCTTCGCCGTAGTCGGGTAATAAAAAATATTAGACAGCAACGAAAGTATAGATGAGCAGAATCTAATGTGCAAAAAGGCTTAATCAAGGTTACTTTTTTTTTAAATCACTGGACATCAACATTTCTTAAGGAACTAAAATACACCGTTTATGTAATTACCTACTCATTATTATAATACACACTTATGACCTTAGCCATCGTAATGTAAAGATTCAATATTGACTTTAAAGGTTTAACACATCATTAATTGCATTAAATGCTGCGTAATACACAGTGACGATACGCAGTGCGGACATGTTTTTTCCGTAACGAGGATTTTAGAGTTGTGTTTTTTTTTTATTATTTTAACCCGTTATGTATCTGGTATTTTAACCCTAAAAGCTCAATCATATTTTACTAGCTATGAAGCCCAATTATAGGTCAAATTGATCTACACATGTCAGCCCAGCCTCCGTGGCGTGGCGGTAGTGCACGCGACTGCCACGCAGGAGGCGCGGGTTCGATTCCCGCTCAGTGCAAATATTTGTATGCATGAATATGGCTATTTGCATTGGTCTGGGTGTTTCTATATATAATATGTATGTATTTACAAAAAAAAAGTATATAAGTATGTTTATCCGCATTCTAGATTCCATAACACAAGCTATAAAAGCTTACCATGGGTCTAGATAGCGTTGTGTAGAATGTTGTGGAATATTTATTTATTTATTTATTTATTTAATTCTGTTTATTTTGTTACGACTACAAATGTTTATAAATGTATTATTTTTGAACTAATTGTGAGTTAAAATAAAAGAAGTATTATTTAAATAAAACAATAGCAACTATAAGTAAGCATAGAAATTATTTGGTATAACAAGAGACTCTCTTGGTTTAATTTTTATTTATAAACAAAGAAACTAAAAATAAAACCAGTAATCTGTTTCATTGGCAAAACATAATTATTAGAAACTAAAGAAATTACAACGTTCAATCCAATTAAAATAAATTTTCCTTAGAAATTTACTACGGGGATAAAAAATATATTATATATAAAAAACAGCATTAGGATATCTACGAAATGGTGATAATTACCAGGCGGACATCTCCTATTGGTCCTTGGCGTACTTATCCTAAGTTGGTTTGATGAATCGCGACGATCGAAGAAAGGGTGTGAAAAATATAGCATAATTAAATGTGTTTGTGTGTAGGTCATAATGACCTAGACTGGGCTTCTAGGGTTGAAGGTCCTAACCAGATTTGCTTGAACTTTACGAAAAAATTACGATTTACAGATTTACTTATATTTAGAGCGCACAAAGCAAAATGGATTCAGACCACTTAAAGGTAAGCTATATGTAAAGCTTAGATTTGGTGAAGAAAATTCAAAATCATCAAATAGAGTAAGAGGCATCCTTAAAATGAATCAGCTTGAAATCTTTCAAAAAGATTTTGGTCAAGAGAGAATAAAATTAACCCCGGGAGAATGAAAAGGAACGCCAATAGAATCCAAAATCAGGACACACATTGTCACCGCAAACTGAGTAATACATTACGTGAGTGCGGATACCCTTACCTTATACTAAACCTTGTATTTTAAGTGAGATCCTCTATATTGTAGGCACACCTTAATTGAGTTTTCATATAAGTAGTTTATTTTGGGTAATGTAAATATTATGGTGTGAAAAAGGTGTGTGCTGTATAATTTGTGGAATATTTATTAGTCACTCGTTTTATTCTGTGCATTGTACTTCAAATTCACGGATGTAAGTACAGTCGTCAAGGTATACTTGGTAAATATGTATTATGTACTTTTACTTACCATAGTTAGATACATATGTAAAAGTACATAAACAGGGTGGGAGATTTACATGCCCCCTGGACGGGAAGTACTCGAAAAATTGGAGATAGGTAATTTCACTGAAAGGAAACATTCCTTTATTTTGAAAAAAGAAACAAAACTGCAAAAACTCGCTTGACACATCCGGTATCGAACCGACTTAAACCAAAAAATCACATCCTGTATTTTATAGCTTCAATCGATAGTGGCAATCATAAGGATCAAATCTGTCTAATATAGTAAATTGAATAAAAGGGAATACCTGAAATCTAAACTTATAAATTCAATGCCACCAGAGACAGCACTTTTACTCAAAGAGTCATCAGCTACCTTATCAACAATAAAGTCACCTTTGAAGCCAAATATTTCCTAAAATGAGTACCTACTAAATTACTGAACTTTGTTTCCAGTTTAGAGAGATCCGGTTCTTAGCATTCCATGGATTCACCGTGCGGTCGCCGGGTCCATGGCGTGGTACAGAGAGGAACACTGTGACGGCGCCTGGGACTTGCGACCCAGGTGTAGGTTTAGGGTGGCCACCTTGTGATGCATCAGCGCTCACCTCCACCGTCAGTCGTGTTCCCCCCTCTACCTATCCAAATTTGGTAAGATCCTATCAACGACGTTTTAGATATTCGTTTGAGTAAAGAGCTTACTGAAGCTCTTGGCAATCCGAGGTCTTTAAATAAGTTATACAGAGATTTAGCTGGAATTCCCCTTGCTCCTAATTCCACGGCGTAGAGTTTAACCACATAGCCATTTTTGGTTAACTCGTTGGTAGGTCAAAGTATTTGTTTATTTTTATAGCGTGGGCTTTAGGTATGTTAGTTTCCCACGGTACTGTGAGTTCTACTAGTACTGCACGCTTTTGCTGTTTTGAAAATAGGAATATATCGGGTCTGGATGACGAGGCACAAACATCCTCCGGTATTTTATAGTGTTTCTCATACGAATCTGCGAGTAGTGTCCAATCAGCGGCTGCTATCAAAATTGAGTACGGCTTTTGATTTGTCTTTTTTGAGCAGCCTTCCTTTACAAACGCGACGTCATTTCTTTGGTTTGTGGTTAAACCCTTTTTCGCTCTAGCTACCGCCAAACTTACCGCCTCACGTACGATTTCTAATACCTTATCATGTCGGCGCGAGTAATGACCCCGGTCTAATAGCGTCCTACAACCCACCAGAAGGTGCCTAGCAGTACCAATTGCTTCACCACATGAGTTACATGTTTTATCTGTGGCTTTTCCCCATCTGACAAGATTGCTTTGGTCGGGGAGGGTCAACTGGAATGCATTGAGATAGAATTTAAGGAGAGCCGGTGACCAGTCGTATATTAAGGTACGCCATTTTAAGGCTATGGGAATACAAAATTCACCTAGTGTTAACCATTCGTTTTGTATTTCTAGGTTCATTGCGTGCACTTTGTAGGTATTATTTTCATCTACTTGAAGAAAAGATTTTGTTATGTCTTTGTCTGACTGCCTCCTAGTATTACCCAAACCTACCCTACCAGTCTGCGAGCCTATCATGATTTTTGAATTCATCCACTTTACGCAACAGGTCTTGGCACTGCTTTGGGCTGCGAGTAAGTATTGCGAGATCATCTGCAAATGCGAGGATGGATTCCGTGTATTTACCGTTTAGTTTAAACCGATAGCCCCACTTTCTCTCATGTGTGGTAATACTATCTATTAAAATATTTATTACTATATTGAAAACTATAGGTGAAAGACAGCAACCTTGGAACAGACCTACATTATAATTTAAAGGTTGCGTGTGGCCATCCTTGGTGTTTATAACAAATTTTAATTTATCGTAATAAGAGGCTATTATTTCCCGGATGATCGACGGAAAGTTATACCATTTTAATGCAAACAACATAAGCTGGTGGTGTACTGAGCCAAAAGCGTTTTCTAAATCTATCCAACAAACTGTTATTTGCCTTTCATTTAATCTGGCATCTTTGAGGCTTTCCGCCAGTAGCGAATTGTGTTCCAGGCATCCAGAAATTCCGGGTAGGAACCCTTTCTGGTGATTTGGCCTGAAATAGTTGTTATTGATCATGAAATTAGTCATTTTGAATTGAAGCCTTGAGAAGAAGATTTTTGAGATTGTGTTAGTTAATGCTATCGGTCTAGCGTCTTTAGGACTAGTTACTATTTCTTTCTTTAGAATGAGCACAAAGTTAGCCCTGCCGAAGGCTGCTGGAATTTCTTTACTCGACCAGATCCTATTGAATATGCTTAGAAGATGTTTACGTACCGATGGGCATTTTTTATAAATAATGTACGGTATGCCATCAGGCCCTGGGGCGGTTTTTGTTGGTTTTTTCTTGATTTGATGTTCAATTTCTTCTAAGCTAGGTGGATTACAGTTAAATGTGAAATGAGGGTTTGATGGTTTTTGCGCTTTAGGTTCACCGTATGGTTTTTCATGTTTAGGCACCTCATAATTATTTTTGTAGTAGCTATAGATCTGGTCGTTATTTAGTAGCAGCCTATCTTGCTTTTTGTCACTGAAAATATTCCTTGAGTATTTGAAAGGGTCCTTATCAAATTCGACTTCATGTTTTGCTCTATTGAGGTTATTATTTTCATTCATTATTTGGGCTGAGATTCCTTGGATTAATTTTAGTATAGCCCGTAAAGCTCTGGCCAGTTGATGACTAAGTTGGTTGTCGCCCATAGCTTTAGCAATCCGTAGCCGTTTGATTTAAACATACAACAAAACTGCATTTAAAAATTTTCGATCCGGTAATCGAACCGACTAAACATAAAATTGAATAAAAGGAAATTCCTGAAATCTAAACTTATAAATTCAATGCCAACAGAGACAGCACTTTTACTCAAGGAGTCATCAGTTACCTTCAACAATAAAGTCATCTTTGAAGCCAAATATTTCCTAAAATGAGTACCTATTAAATTACTGAACTTTGTTTCCAGTTTAGAATGTAACATTATTGGGTAACTGTATTATATTGTAGTTCCGCTCACTCATCTCGGTATACCATAATATTGTTTTATATTTATACACTGTTAATATGAGTATGAGTTACAGTCCAGTTCAAAATGTTTGCCAGTTGTTTATGTTTTGCTAATGATTTGATTGTAACTTATTGTATATCAACAAATAAATAAAAATAAAATAAAAATATCTATATTTTGTGAATTTGAGCTCATCCACCGCAGTAGCACCCCACGATATTTTCAAAATATATCCAAAAAACGTGTACTGCGGTAGGTATAGTGCACATTTAGAGCACATTCTAGATCCAAGATGTGTGGTTCGAGCTATTTGTACGCTCGTTGTAAAGTTGTACGTTGTGTAAATGTGCAACCGTATTTCATTGATAACTGTACCATAGGAACATTAATTGGAAGCATGTATGCAGTGTGCCATAGCCAGGCTGTGCACCCCGAATCAATTACAAATCCATCATGCATTGTATGCGTGTTTCCAATTAGCGCCCAATAGTATGTCTACTTCGTAAATGTCCTTAATTTATACACTTTTTATATATGTATATGAAGTCGTATTGCAGATAAATCTCTTAGGATAAATTTTGTGGGTGACTTGTTTTCTTTGGGACCGAAGGACGACAACTTACTGACTGAATAAATCATTGACGGCGGAAGGGCTTCCGTCAGGAATGATTTATCAAACGATGACATATTTCGCCTAAGTGATCCGTATAACAGAAAGGTTTTCGTTTATTGAGACCGTATATGAACATGACCGCTATGAAAATGTTGTTGATAGAATTTCAACACTTTTATTCAACTATCAGGTTTATTTATAAGAATATATCTATTTCAACTTTTATATACATAATATACGTAATATAATATTATAAATAAAAATATAATGAATGATAATAATATAATTCTATTCCTGTGTATGATTCTGGAGGGGTTGGGAAAGGTACCAGACTCCAGACGAGTTTATGTTTTACTAGCTGATTGATGCCCTGGGTCAGCCGGGTTGCGAGGGATATGTCGAAGACAACCTCACCTCCGGCCTAGCACCACGACCCACAATCGGCGTGCGATTTGAGCCGGTTCGAGTCTGACATAACGAGGGGATTTTCGCACGAAAAAAAAAAGATGCCCATGGCTTCGATGGGGAGGTATTTTGGCGGGAGCGGCCCGCAGACTATACGAGAAATGGTTATGTGTTCTTCTTGAATATGATTATGAACGTAATTGAATAACAAAACAAGAGTTCCTTACTAGCTCACGTGGTTCCTTCTTCCTCCAGTCCCGGATCCTTTAAGCGGGGCGTGAAAAAATATATAGGTAATGGGGTATTCAAGCTGAGTGCTACCAATGTAACATGATACGTATCTGTAATGGTGATACTTTTTCCTGAGACTGCCTGTCGCATAACATCAAGCGAGGTGAAGTTAAATTGACAGTCCAAAAACACCCAAAAATACATCTCCACTAATTTGCACATTTATATAATTACTAGGATACCTCCAGACTCTGAAGTGACATTATCTAAATAGAGGCATGACGATGATACATTGCGTATGCTGCGGCCACAGTACCGTGAATACGGTGAATCTGCCAATCATTACCGCCATAATTTCAACAATACCTAGGTGTAGCCACGATTTACTGCCTATTATTTTTGACACATGCATCGGAGTAAATTTGTAGTGATATAATAAAATTATGAAGAGATAACATACCCACGAAAAAAAACATGTATGCCTAAACTTAGGTTGGAATACAAAATGACGGCTATAATAGAGAACACAGAAAAATAACCTATCTAAAAAGTGAGTATATCATCGCATCGCTTGCCATAGGCAGGGAGTTCATCCGCATACATTGCGACGGGAAACAGTGCGCACTGTACGGTATGAAAGTAACTTCATTCCACGCACGCTCAGGCTGTGGAATGAGTTCCCTGCTGTTGTTTTGCCAAGCGACTTCCATATGTCGTTCTTCAAGACACATCTTTACACACTTCATCATCTTTCACTTTCCATCAGGTGAGCTGTGTGCTTGTCTGCTACCTCAGTGGAGATGTTTCAAATCACAAAAAAGCAGCAAGCACACAATCAATGCCCTACATTGAAGCAAATGTTTCTGATTGCCCTTACAGATGTTGATCCTTTGAACTATTATGTAATGAAATGATACATGCAATATCAGTAAGTACTACGGTTTTTATTAGTAGGTTAAGTTATAGTAATCACTGACTTATAGGCTTTTTTTTATGATTTATTATAATGACTAATTTACTATATAAAATCGGTGACAGCATTGTCACAACTATGGGAATGTACCTGTCGGAAGTGTACTGTACAGTGCGCATTTGCTGTGCGTGAGGTCACTGTTTCGATTACCGAGTTGAGAAAAAGTGATAATGGGTTATTCTGTTGGTAATGTCTCGGTACAATTTGTGGTCAAGAAATAGGGATATAGTTTTTGTTTGTGCAGCCGGTTTTCGTATCCGTGGATATTCCATGTTTCATAGGGTATTTACTTATTTTACTTTTGGAATTATTATTTTTCCAGTTCTTTTAATTTACTTCTATAATTCACTTGCTAGCTTCAGGATAATTTAACTTTACTGGGACATTACGTCATTAGATACCGAGGAACCTAGTTTACAAGGGGTCTACCCAATAGTGGGTTAATCCAGGGCAGGATGCCGACATCATAATTACATATGTTGTAGGGTGTAATCTTTGAACCTACTGAACCGATTTTGAAAATTCTTTGAAAGAAGAAAGTTCAGTTATTTGTGAATATCATCACAATATCAAGGAGGGTCAGCAGGGAACTGAGATGTGAAGTCCACGCGAGTAGAGCCGCGGAAAATAGTTTTATAATAATATACGACTTTGTAAAGGAGAAACAAGTTGATTATAGTATAAGTGGGATAAAAAGTACCTAGTAATGCAATTAATAGAACTAAAAAATGGACTACTGGAAATTCGAAGATAAAAATAATGTCCTTGTTTACAATCATGCGAATAAAATTGTGACCACAAGCGTAATTGTGCTGAATGTTGGGAAATTGGACATTATTATTTTCGATAATTTTTATTATAAATTTAGTGGTCATGTTGACGTCACTCAGTAAAAACCTATAACAATGTCATTCGCGTGAATAAAATTAGAAGATCCTGTAACTTTTTGTGTAATTCTAATAAATCTTAGCCAAATTTATGTTGTCAGTATTGCGGTTTTGTGGTTCTCTAAATATTTAAGTAGCGAGTAAGTACCTACCTACTTCTATGTCATAACTTGCAAGACGACATAGGCAATGTATGAGTTATATGCTTTGTGTTCGAAGTTAAATGTGTTTTATACAACCAGTACCTATTATGTTAAACTACAATTAGATAAATATAAATTTATGGGGTTCCGTATTCAATACGGAACACTGTACCTTACAGAATACCCAAAAAACTTTTTGGGTGCTTGTGCACTCACAAAAACATCCAAACAACTTTACAAAAATGAATTTTACAGCATTAAGTATGCTAACTACACAAATTAAATGCATAGAGAGAGATGAATCTTCTCGGGCGGGAATCGAGCCCGCGATCTTTCCTTTATGTTTTCTTTCCGAGGTGGTTAAGGCATTCCCCCTGTAAGGGAAAGATTGCGGATTCGAGTCCCGTCCGAGAAGATTCATTTTTCCCTATGTATTCGCTCTTTAAAAACTTTAAGCCAGTAGGAAGTAGACTTGAGTAGGACTAGTAGAAGCAGTACATATTCATGAAGTAGTACATATTCAGGAGTGCCTATCACTCATTACCGACCTTTGTTCAGTAATGCATGACAAATAATTATTCACGGCTACATAACATAATCTTGTGCAATTCAAGTATCAAGGATAATGTATCATTTATACTGGAAGTGATAGAATTGTACATTGTACATAGTTGTACAGGTAATTTAATTCATCATATAAATGTAACACACTAGCTTTTACTTTTGCCCACGGCTGCGCCCGCGTAGATCTCGGTTATCGCGACTAAACATAATGACAGCCTATGTACTTTCTCAAGGTCTAATCTACCTCTGTTCCAAATGTCATCAAAATCGGTTCAGCGGTTTAGGCGTGAATGCGTAACAGACTGACAGACAGGCAGAGTTACTTTCGCACTAAGGTATAAACAGTAAGTTAAACTGTTTTATTGATTTCAATTCTATTAGGTTCAAATCAAAATTAATTCTTCATCCTTGAATTGAAAATATTACCCAAGTTTCTAAACTAAGAAGAGCACTTGAACCTTGAAAACCGAATACCTCGTTATACGTAACGCAAGCAAGACTCTTCTAGAACATTTTGTGTCTGTTATTCAAAACCCTTGATCTAGTTGGTGGTAATGGCGCAGAAATTCGACGTACTCGCAATTTGCTTAATACTAACACAAATCACGCAAGAGTGGATAGTGTTTTGGCCACATCAGCTATTATACAGAATATGGGTTCGCATCTGTTTTGAGTATCAGCAATATTGGAAAATTTGAGGATTAGCACGATAGCACGTATAAGCATTTTTAACATAAATATCATAATTATCCGAGCCTTCTGCCCAACTCATTGGGATACTCCCGTAACCTCACTTTCACTTATATAAAATGACAAAGCTTATAATTCAAACCATTTATACCTACTGTTGATTGATGACACTTGCTGGAATTCATTGTTACACATTGTAGTGTATCAACTAGTGTATCGATGTCACGAGCGCATACGTCACGCGGGCGAACCGATGACAGGTGTCAATTATCTGTGGTACGATATTGCCGCCCATTCGGGGTGTGTGTGAATTGTGTGATGGTGCGTTGGCGAGCCAAATAAATACTTATTCTAGCGTGGACACTACACACATATTCAGAACACTTATGCCTTGACTGCTTTCGCCTTACGGCATTCTCGAAGGCTTACATTTAGCATAGGTTCTAATTCTTAAAAACAACGATATTTAATATTTCTCACAGGTTTTAAAATTTAGCTTCCCTGTAACAATTTTTTCGCCAAAATATGAGGAATGAAAAAAAATATAAGCATGGCCTAAAAAATATTTTATAAATGATTAATATAATCTATACATATAATAAATCTGTAAACGATCGATGTCTGTATATGGAAAGGAAATGAAAAAAATTGTTATAGCGGGACTTTATAAACGTAATAGAAGCCAAATCAACGTTTTTTGGAATTTTTGTCTGTTTATCTGTTTATCTGTTTCTCTGTTTCTCTGTTTCTCTGTTTCTCTGTTTCTCTGTTTCTCTGTTTCTCTGTTTGTCTGTGAGTTTGTGCACGCTAATCTCAGAATCGGCTGAACGGATTTGGTTGCGGTTTTTAACTAATATATTGTGGTAGGCTTCACTTAACATTTAGTGTTTGTTTTATTGAAATCGGTTCATAAATAAAAAAGTTATGTCAATAATAGCATATCACGGCAAAAAATTTGTGATTGTGTGAATAGATCGAACCAATAAAGAAGCAACAATGCTTACAAGAAGATATTATTTCGGTCATAGGAATCTGAAGAAATTCGAGAGGCCAGAGTTCTACATCTCAGCCAAGTCAGGTCAGGTTACTGCAGAATCTTCGGCACAGCAGGCGTCTCGATAGAATTCACATTATTCTTGAACGATTTTCTCTCGATTCCAACAAATTAGTAAGCAGCTGGTTCGGTAAAAAGACTCCTGGCTTTCATAATTATTATCATCACGCTATTATAATAAGAAATGGGACAGAATGTTTTTATGACATAATATGTAAACGTCTATTTCACATTATGATTTCATGGTAACTGTGGCTCAGTGCGTCTGCGGTGGATTTATAACTTAGCTGAGTCGCGTTCGAATCCATCTAAGATAATTTTTCTTTTTTTATGATTTTTTATTTACTTTGTTTAGCTTTTTTATTTTATTGTGTATTTGTTGTATTTTATTGTATTTATAGTATTATTTGAAGTAAAATATAAATTCTATGGGTAGTACATAAAACTAGGCTGTGTGACAGTAATAGTAGAACTTATTATATAATATTCTTAGATCTACCTATACAAAATTCTTCATTTCGGAGAATGAAAAAGTGAAATGCTCAAGTGAGACTCGAACTCACGACCTTTCCCTTACAGGGGGATTGCTCTGCCAACTGAGCTATTGAGCACCACTTGAATCATTCCAAATTTTTCCTTCTCTTTATATCCGTCTATAAGGGCGACGGTGCAGCCATCTACCAACATTCTTACGAACTGTTGGAAACAATGAATGATTTTTCAACCATTTTTAAACATTGAATTTTGATGACTGCGCCCAAATATTTGAATGAATTTTTTTATATAGCATTTATTATGCTAACTTTTAAGTTTGAAAAACATTGGAAAAAATGAAATGCTCAAGTGAGACTCGAACTCACGACCTTTCCCTTACAGGGGGATTGCTCTGCCAACTGAGCTATTGAGCACCACTTGAATCATTCCAAATTTTTCCTTCTCTTTATATCCGTTTATAAGGGCGACGGTGCAGCCATCTACCAACATTCTTACGAACTGTTGGAAACAATGAATGATTTTTCAACCATTTTTAAACATTGAATTTTGATGACTGCGCCCAAATATTTGAATGATTTTTTTTTATAGCATTTATTATGCTAACTTTTAAGTTCGAAAAACATTGGAAAAAATGAAATGCTCAAGTGAGACTCGAACTCACGACCTTTCCCTTACAGGGGGATTGCTCTGCCAACTGAGCTATTGAGCACCACTTGAATCATTCCAAATTTTTCCTTCTGTTTTATATTGCCTAAGCTATGGCCGCGCTCATGGAGGAAGTAAATCGTTGCACCTTCTCTGAAGCACATTAAGTATTCTGGGAGATTGTTGATTACCGTCTCTACCATGGTGAATGTTCTGATGAGCTATTCCAATTAGTTCCATCCTCTCCTTTCTTACACAAGATAACGCATGCAAGGCTCAGATGTCATCCACATACGGATCAGAATATTCCATCAAGAACCAAGCGGTTTGGTGACCCATTCCTATGTCGCCCCATTAAGACCTGAAATCCCTGCCAGCTCACGGTTTACTTCTTCCTACAGTCCCGGGTCCTTAAAGGGGGGCGTGAAAAGGCTTCTGATGATCACATAAAGATGAGTGCCACCATTGTTAAGATGGTACACGTTTATAATGGTGACCCTATTTCCGAGTCTTTGCCTTTAGCTTAACATCAGTCGAGGTGAAGTTAAATTGACGTGTCCTATATAAAAAAACTCCGGATCTTAAAAAGAAGAAAACACATGTGTGGGCAGAGCAATACAGTTCTTAACCGCCTGATAAAGAAATGAAGTTCCGAACAGCTTGGTTCGAGGTGGCATTATTTCTACCGTATGTGACTGACGGAAGGAAGGAGAGATTATTTGAAAGACTCCTAATAGGCTCTTTCACTCGCCGTGGTGCGGTAGAAATGGTAAAATACAGCCAGAGAGACAACGTCTTTATGCAACTGCAGACATTATACAATGTTAACGACCTGATGACTACCAACGCACGCCGCTGCGATATTATCAATTCCGTCTAATAAGTAGGTATCTAATAGTAAATACGTAGATAAATCTATCCCAGAAATGATAACGCCAGGAGAAGCCAACCTATGTATTAGGTATATAAAAGATACCGGTGCTCCTATTATATAAAAGAGACTGAGTGTGGGCAGAGAAACACTCAGTTCCGCTAAATTTCATCAGACCAAAAAAATACGCCACGTGGACATCAACTCCAGTATCAATTTGAAAGTATCTACATCATCTGCTGGAAACAAGCTTACCAATATAAGAAATATATAGCAAAATGAGGCTATATGACCCCATCCCAGTCAATGCTGTATTTGCTCTCTTGCCCACTGCGCCCCTCTTCGCTACCTGTGTGTAAAGCAATGAACAACGATGTGACTGTGGTCGATGGAATTTATCATAAAACTGGAACTACCCACCATTGGCTCGGCAAAGAAGAGAACCACTGCTCACTGCTCAGGGCGTGCATGGCACCGGGTTTTCTTGAATCTATTTTGTGTGATACTTGATGTACTTATTTTAATTTGTTCAGTTCGTAAGTGGTGGCAGCATGTTTTAAGAATTTGGGAGGAAGGAAGAATATTTAAACCATTAAAATTGGTGAACATTACCAAGTCCACATATAACAATGTTCATCACATACTTGATAATGATTTCGTCAGCTAAATGTTGAATTTTTCAAAATCCTTCCGCAATATTTGCCAAGCCCATAGAAGAAGTCTGTCTGTTTCGTAGTTTTCAGTAGTTTAGCCCTGTATTTATAAGTCAGTCACTCAAAAGACTGTCTTCAAAATATTTAATTCAAAAATACAAGGTGTAAGATGTCAAGTGAGTTTTCGAAATGATTTGAATACAGTTTGTTTCTTTTTTTAAATAAACAAAAACTTTCCTTTGCGTAAATTCACTTCACTATTTCCATTACTTCCGTTCCAGTTGGGATGAAAATCTTCCAACATGTTTATTAATGAGTTTGAGCTATTCCGAACCAAACGCGGACGAAGTCGCGGGTAACAGCTAGTATCTTAATATATATAAATCTCGTGTCACAATGTTTGTCCTCAATGGACTCCTAAACCACTTAACCGATTATAATAAAATTCGCACACCATGTGCAGTTCGATCCAACTTGAGAGATAGGATGGTTTAAATCTTAATTTAGCGATAAGTGACATCCACGCGGGCGGAGCCGCGGGCAACAGCTAGTTATCTAGTATGTATATAAAATAAAATTGCATTTGAATTACATGTTATGAAATAATTATAAATGTCAAATAAAATAATAATGTCAGATTATTTTCATTTAATTTCATTAAGTATATTCAACTCAATTCAATTAATTTATTGCAGACGTTTGTCCATAGAGTTAGTAATATGAAAACTTAATTGCTAGTGTTGGTAACTTACAACGTTACACATTTAATGTTGTGTGGAGATTCACCCAGCAAACCAGCAAGGGCGATTCCCATCTTTAAATACGTTCTGGAGACCATTGGTACTATGGTGAAGTCTTGCCAGCATGGAAGTGGTGTGCTTTCTTTTTATGGTGTGAAAATCTTCTGTGTGCACCCACACAAGGATCTGGAATTTAGTGATAAGATTTTTTTGAAATGTATAAATTTTGTCGGTCCAATAAATTGGCCACAGCTACTACGTTTTCTGATACTCTAGGTCTGATTCAAAAGTCATCGGTAGTAAGTACCACAGAACAGTTAAAGGAGGAGAACCTCCTTTACCTGTTCTGTGGTAAGTACAGGGAGAAGGGCACAGCCAAGAACAAAATTTAAAAGTTAATTCAATCTCTATTTCTAAAGATATATCACTATTCAAAGTACTCCTATTATTTGTTTTACAATGTACAGACGCGTTTGTGCATAGGGACACAAGCGTCAAACACATTTCATAATGTCAACATAATCAAGCTTTGTCATAACTTACGTTAATGACATCGTCGGTGGTTGTTTGGGACAGTTTGCTTTATGAGTTACAGTAAACATAAACCCGTATAAATTGTTTATTAACAGTTGTGCCCCACGACTTCACCCGATCTGGGTTTTAACATTGCGCTGTACGTATAAACTATTGAAATGATTTTGATTTACACATATTGAGAACACTTACTACATACTTTTACCACTGTATTTATTTTATTGAACATTGCAGCTAACCAGTTTCACCTTACGGCATTCTCAAAGGTTTTCTAATATTCTGTTTCGAATGTTCGGCGAACATTCGTAACCTTATATTAGGTCCTTACATATGAAATTGGCGTTTTTCGTACTGGCCACTTTAATCACGATTTTCTCCTCTTTGGTAAGGAATTCCAAATTCAAATTTGTACAGCTATTTACTCATGTATTTGTGCTTCGATGACCGTCATTCATTTGTTTTTTTTTTCTTCTGTTTTTTTCTGTTTGCCTCACTCATTTTACAAAATGCAAAACTTAAAATATCGCATTATTTACGGATACAAGTTCCGCCGTGGCACTAGTGCTGCGGAAACGACTCGAAGGGTGAATGATGTTTATGGCGGTCATGTTGCAAAAGAAAACACAGTTCGTTTTTGGTTCCAACGTTTTCGTTCTGGAAATTTCGACCTGCAGAACAAGCCCCGTGGACGGCCTGAGACCCAAGTTGATAATGAAGTATTGAAGGCTATAGTGGAAGCGGATTCATCGCAAACCACATCCGATTTAGCTGCAGGCTGCGGTGTTAGTGATAAAACTGTTTTAATTCACTTGAAGCAAATTGGGAAGATTAAAAAGCTTGAAAGGTCACGAATTGACTGAAGCAAACCGGCAAACGCGCGTCGACTGCTGCGTTACATTACTGAACCGGCACAATAACGAAGGTATTTTAAACCGAATTATTACCTGTGATAAAAATGGATTCTTTACGATAATCGGAAGCGCTCAGCGCAATGGTTGGATCCTGGCCAGCCAGCCAAATCCTGCCCCAAGCGAAAATTAACCCCAAAAAAGTTACTTGTGAGCGTTTGGTGGACTAGTGCCGGTATTGTTCATTACAGTTTTCTCAAATCTGGCCAGACTATTACGGCTGATGTCTATTGTCAGCAATTGCAAACAATGATGGAAAAGCTAGCGGCTAAACAACCTAGGCTGGTCAATCGCTCCACGCCACTGCTGCTTCACGGCAACGCTAGACCACACACCGCATAACAGACGGATACCAAATTAGAAAAGCTTCAATTGGAATGTCTAAGACATCCTCCGTACTCCCCGGACCTTGCTCCAACAGATTACCATTTTTTTCGAAATTTGTACAACTTCTTGCAAGGGAAAAAATTCAACTCTGATGGGGCAGTACAAATCGCCTTCACATATTTTAATTGAGTCCCGTCCGACTGGTTTTTTTAGTAAAGGGATCAATGAACTATCTATGAGATGGCAAAAGTGCATAGAAAACAATGGTTCATACTTTGATTAATTAAATATATTATATTTAAAAATATTCGACTTTTTGTTCCTCCCATACAAAACGCCAATTTCATATGTACGGACCTAATATTATGTATAGTGCTTCAAACAATTTGCAACCAATCATGTTAATTTAGTATTTACCCGCTTTGTCCAGCTGCTTCGGCTGTTTATACAGGGAAAACAGGTAATTTCTATAATGTCGTGTTTACTGTTACTATTAAGTAAGAAGAAAATGTGTAAGTGAACGATTGAAGCTAGGTTTATTACGATTAATAAATTGTGAAAGCAAAAATTGAGGAGGAGTATGTGACAGCCTCTGTGGCGTGGCGGTAGTGCACGCGACTGCTACGTAGGAGGCAAATATTTTTTGTATGCATGAATGTGGCTATTTGCATTGGTCTGGGTGTTTCTATGTATAATATGTATGTATTTACAAAAAAAGAACATGAGTATGTTTATCCGCATTCTAGATTCCATAACACAAGCTATAAAAGCTTACCATGGGTCTAGATGGCGTTGTGTAGAATGTTGTGGAATATTTATTTATTTATTTATTATTATTATTTATGTTAATATTTCTCTTTTATTTCAAACTTTTTAACCAACCTGAGCTTAACCGTATTGCACACTTCCCTAAATAATATTTTCATTCAATCACATCAATTAATAATAATTAAATAAATATAGGTATGATATAACTGTTATAGTGAAGAGCGATGATGCATAGAGCGAATTGCATTTTCCTTATTTGTGAAAGTTTTCATAATTCATAATTAATTTATTACTGTACATTAACATTATCCTTAAGTTTCAAGTTGTATTACGTTTTGTGGTCATGGGTACTACACCGAGGTAAAAGAAATGTAAGTTCATTGAATTTTAAGTGAAATCATTTAATTTTAGTTACTGTCTCAATGAAGTCAATGTAATCTTATGGCTATATTTTTATAGTAAAGCTACTAGCGTAGCGTAATGTAGCTGCTGCTCGCAACTTAAAGAAACAAAACATAGCCCATGTCCATTTACGAGGTTTGATGTACCTTTATACTATATTAAATCAAAATCAAACTATGTATACTGTTGATTGATGGCACTTGGTGGAATTTATTGTTACACATATTGAGAACACTTGTACTTTTCCAAAGTATTAAATTTATTTTATTGAATCTTACCGCTTTCACCTTACAGCATTCTTAAAGGTTTACCTATCTATGTGGTGACGGAGAAAAATACAAGTATGTCCCTCCATCTCATCCAAAGGGTGTCGTAAGAGGCAACTAACGGAAGAATTGCAGACGATATCGCTACGAGACAAAGAAAACCCGAAATAAAACCCTGTATCCATCCATACAGCAGTGGACTACGATTAATTGATTGATTGAACCATTTGAAGAAGTCGAAAGTTACAAAATCTTCAGAACTTTAGATTTTCTCAATACGTGATGAAACTTACTATTGTACTAGGTATGACTATGTAATTCAATTTCTGACATAGCTAATTGAATCACGAACATATTTTGTTTTTCCTTCACTTCTTTGAAACATAACTAAAGTCCGCCAGTTCGAGTTCAAGCGATGAATAATAAGTAAAACCGTTCACTAAACAAAAACATGTTTTCACAGTTTTGCATAGAATCCCGTAAACAAAATTTACAAGATTGTGGAACACTTGAATGGGAATTTTAATGATGTGGCATACAATTACCTCTTAATTTACTAATGGGGTTGAAATTAATTATACATAACATAACATAACATAAACTCACACTGTATTCCCCGAAGGGGTAGGCAGAGGTGCTAGCACCCACATTTCACCAGTTTATGTTTAGGTCCCAATGTTATAGGTGGCGAGCCTAATTTTACGAAGATATTGATTAATTTGCTGCAATTGGGTTGGATGCCGGGTATCGCGACCAAACATAGCCTATGTCCTTTCTCATGGTCTAATCTACCCCTTTACCAAATTTCATCAAAATCAGTTCAGTGGTTGAGGCGCGAAAGCGTAACATACAGACAGACAGACAGACAGACAGAGTTACTTTCGCATTTATAATATGAGTATGGATTTCTTTTCTACGTTGTTCCAGGCCAAGCCGGGATCAAGTCTACGTCACGCTAATACCGAAGTCACGAAGACCATAGCCGCCTAGAATTTTAATAATTACAGTTCATTAGTTTAGAATTTTGTGAAATTACCAAGTTCAAGAATAATTTGTCAGGGTTGCCTTAACAACAGCACAGTACCTACCGAAAACAGTATTTTACACTCATTAAGATGTATATCTCGTTAGTTTTCAACTAATTTAGTAAAATTTCAAATTACTGGACGGTAGTAGGTATTTATGGGTAGTTATAGAATTGGTAATAATAACAACTGCCTGCCTAACGACAGCCTCTGTGGCGTGGTGGTAGTGAACGCGACTGCCACGCAGGCGGCGCGGGTTTGATACCCGCTCAATGCAAATATTTGGATGCATGAATATGGCTATTTGCATTGGTGTGGGTGTTTCTATGTTTAATATGTATGGAGGTATTAACAAAAAAAAGTATCAAAGTATGTTTATCGGCATTCTAGATTCCAAAACACAAGCTAGTTAAGCTTACCATGGGTAGAGTATATTTATAGCGTCCGTGTAGAATTTTGTAAAAAAAAAAAACAAGTTACCCAATATGTATTCATATTTAATTTTTACAAATATATTTTATTGGTACTATAGAAGCATCGGTAGTACAGTCAGCATCAGAATGTTCTCGATGAACAAAGTGCCTGCTTTTCTGTTCTAATTCTAAATCAATAAAACAGTTTGATTTGGTCTTAATACCTTAGTTTTAATGACATTTTGAGACCCTGTGACCTTGTTGTTAAGCTCAATTTTTAGTAATAAGTTATATCTAAAATTGAAATCTGGAATTTAAAATACTTAAAACTATTAATACATATTTACACAATAATAAAATTAAGTTTAACATTAAATAATAAAATTAAGTTTAGCCAATGTCTTTTATCTTCAGCTTTTAGCTCATTTAACTTAACTAAATTTCTAGTTAGTTGACTTAAAACTTAAATAAATAAATAAAATGTTTATTTCACAAAATAGGAGTACAGAGTAACATTACATAAAATATCAGATAGTGTGATGTAAGCATATTACAACATAGGTACTTAGTTACTATTATTAACCCTACCTCTTAAACTAGGGTTACCCCTGTATCTTAAGAGGTAGTGTTCGGCTGATCCTTGATACATAACAGAGAGTTTGGGGTGTTGGTCACATTACAACAGTTATACTATCGTCACAGTAATGTAAACGGGAACAAGGTACGTTAACATTAACAAGTGCATGAGACCTAATTAAAACATTAGAAACAATAAAATGTGTGTGTGAGTGTGTGAGTGTGTTTGTGGTGTGTGTGTGTGTGTGTGTGTGTGTGTGTGTGTGCGTGCGTGTGCGTGTGTGGGTGTGGGTGTGAGTGGGTCTAGTTAGTGTACGAATTTAAGTAAGGATTCAGTTTCAGAGTGATCTAACTGGAGAAGCCAGGAAGTGATGGTTGATTTGAGTAGATTCTTGTTGAGATCTATTATATTAAGTCTTTTGTGAACCTGTTTGTATAGGTAGGTACTCAGAATGAAATACTGCCGCTCCGCTAGTGTGGTCTTATGGTGGGTCATTAAAGGGTTATTTCTACGCTTGCTAGGGTCTGAGGGAGGGACACTTGCGTGTTTTCTGAGGATAGAGCGTAGTATGTATAGCTGTCGGACAGTTAGGACCTTGCAGTCCCGATATAGCTGAGTGGTCGGGTATCTACGAGGCTTCCGAGTCATTACTTTCAGGATAGCTCGGTGTGCTCTCTCAACTTTCATAAGGTGGGTGTCACAAGCGCCTCTCCAGACCGGAATGCAATATCCCATGATAGACTGGCACAGTGATTTGTAGACCAACTTAAGTGTTACTGGGTCCGCCGAATTTCGGAGTGTTTTGAAGACATGAATGAGTCTCATGGTTCGAATTTTGAGTAGCTCCAGGTGCTTTCCCCAATTCAGGGCAAAGTCAATTTGAATGCCCAGATATCTCGTGTCTTCAGTCCGAGTGAGAGTCATGCAGAGACAAGAAGATGGGGTAAGTGAGCATTTGTGCACTGTTATCGAAAAGTTATGGTGTGGCAAGTTTATTCGTCTAGGAGCAAAGGGAACGAAGCATGACTTCTTTACATTTAATGTGAGAAGGTTGTTATTTAGCCAAGAGGAGATGTGTCTTAGGGCAAATTCTGAGCTATTCTTGACCCTGTCCCAGGAAGCTCCATGAACCAGGATGGCGGTGTCGTCTGCATAAGCGTATATTTTCGCAATAGGGATTGACATATTGCACAGGTCATTGATATAAATTTGGAACAAGATTGGGCCAAGGATGCTTCCCTGTGGGACACCGTATGTTACGGATTCTTCGTCGCTAAGAACATCACCAATTTTAACTTGCTGGGTGCGGTTAGAGAGGTAGCTTTTGAAGATATCAAGAGCGATACCCCTGACACCCACGCGCTCCAATTTTGATGTAAGAATGGGAATAGAGACTGTATCGAATGCCTTAGAGAGGTCTAGGAAGATGGCAAGACATTTGATACGTTTGTCTAGAAACTCGGCTACAGATTGGGTAAGGTTCATTACCGCGTCCTCCGTGGATACTCCCGCTCGAAATCCGTATTGGTTGCTAGAGATGATCTTATAAGCATCCAGGAAATTTTTAAGGCGATTGCTTAGGACTCTCTCGAAGATCTTAGATAGTGAGCTGAGAACTGAAATAGGCCTGTAGTTGTCGATGCAGTCTCTATCGCCCCCCTTGTGGATCGGGTGGACTATCGCTCTCTTTAGTGCATCCGGGAAAATGCCCCTGCTCAGGCAGACATTAATTAAATGTGTAAGTGGTGGAGTAAGAGAATTTCGACAGTGTTTCAAGACCACGGGTGAGACTCCGTCCCAGCCCACAGCCGTGTTATCGCGCAGCTGGAGGATGAGGGATTCAACTTCCGCTGCATTAACATCCAATAGCACGAGAGAGTTGCATGGTGGAGTACGGCAAGTTTTGTTGTCGGTATTGGCCGGATTGTTTGTTCGTTTCAGGGGATGTTGGGGTTGGGATAGAATGCTACTAGCCAGATTTTTGCCCACATTGCTCAGCGTTTTACAGACTTAAATTACATGTAATTCGTGGAAACTGTGAAACTTGAAATATCAAAGCACTAATAAATTCATGTTATAGTATGAAGCAATTATTTCTCAAATGTATAAAGGTTACTTCAGACGAGGCCAAATTTTATTACTATTAGTATAAGTACGGTAGATAGGATGAATTATTAGACAAATGAATGTTAGAATGGCAGTATGAGGCACTGGCTTAGACATTTTTATCGGGGTTGGAAGATCAAACGGCACTCGCTCCCATATAAGAGATCTATACCGAAGGAGTAGGAATAAATAAACAGAATTTTCAGATGCAATGGTAACAACTGTAAGATGATAATGAGACATTTTTGTAGAATAATCTGATACTCAATTGATTGAATTTAACAAAATGTTCAGTTAAATGTGGTCGCTTTAATACGTCACTTACATACACGAGTGAACTCACTATTATTTACGTAAGGAAACAATATGTCACCGGCTGAATAAAGCACTATGCGCTGATCTGACTGATCTGAGGATCCCTTTATAACATAATATAGAACTAATTTCCTTCTTATCTTAATTGTATCCTTTTGATATTGAGCTCGACAGTAGATTAGATTGGGATAATGTTTCCCTATATGTACCGTTTGAAGTTATGTATCAAGTATAGTATATTTTACAGTATTAGTTAAATAGAGCACTAGATCAATTAATTATGTTCTAAATGAGTAAAAGTAGTGTGGAAGCTTTAACTGTGAAAGCAGATCTCGGTACTTCAGAACACAGTTTCGTCCGGGTGAAAGTACTCTCGAGCGGCCTGAAGTACCGCGGCCATCTCAATGGTGGCATGACTGGCACCACAGGTCGGCACACTGGGACTGCGGGAATTCTTCGCGTCGTACCCGTGGAGACAGCTTTACTTCACTTCAGAAGATCTACACTCCTGTATGACAGCAGTCGCTGACGCGATTGTAGCGGGTATGAAGTGCTATATCCCCAACCGCTGGATCGCGACAGGAGCGAGCAAACGTCCGTGGTTCAAAAGGTTCTGCAGAGACGTGAGAACTCGTAAACAATCTGCCTATAAGGATTGGACCACGGCTCTTGCCAACAAGGTCCCGAACATCGCTGAAGTGAAGCGAAAATGCTGTTTCGAGGTCCAGTAAGAAATTGAGGCTCGTCGACAGTCCCATATTCTGAGAACCCTATTATGCGAATGAAATATCAATATTTCATATAGGTGAATAACGAGCAACAACAAGTGCAAATGTGAAAGGGCATTACTTGAGAAATTTAACAAAATACTGTATATTACTTCCAAAAAAATCCACATCATCGGTAAAGCGAGCATTACAATTCGTGGCACGTACGGAATCACTTAATTCATCCAAAAGGGCCATCTTTTGGGAACCTCAGTAATCAGTACATTTGAGTAGGTACTCTAAAGGATATTTTCTAGTTTTGTACATTTTGGTGTATTGTGATAGTGAAATATTGGGGATAATGGGGATAGTTGTTCCATCAGGAAAAAAATGGCCGATACCATTATTGCCTTATCGACCACCCAAAAAGTTGAGCTTGTTAAGAAATAGAATAGTTATGGAGTTTTCGCAATGTAAACCTTTGAGAATGCCGTAAGGCGAAACCGGTCAGGTTTAGAATTAAAATAAACTCAGTGGAAAAGTACAAGTGTGTTATTCAATATATTGAGTTTTTAGTTGATTAGAGTAGAATCCGTACATACATATAATCACGCCTTTATCCCTGGAGGTTTAGGTAGAGGTGAATTAACACCCATATCTCACCAATCAATATATTCAGTCCCACGTAATAGGAGGTGAGCTTATTGCCTTATTCAGGACACTGAATAGTCTGGGCTGTACCTATACATATAACTGTCTGATGTTAAACAACCCTATCCCTTAGTCGCCTTCTACGACACCGTATGGCAAGAGATGGGGTGGCCCAAATTCTACTCCGCCGGGAACCACGCGGCAGGACAAATTAGCATAAGGCAAGTGCACCTAAATACATATTAGTTCAAAACGTATCCTTAGGGATCCTTTTGATGTAGATAATTTACTAAGTTAGCATGTACCCGCAATAGGCAAATTATTACCATACCTATTATTTTTGGCAGCTAATATAACAGTGAGTGAGATGGGTTGAAGGCTCATGTTAATTAAACTGGGTACCAAGTTGTCTCGATGTCGTTGAATCCTAAACTAGTTAAAAAGTTACGCAATATGTGTGGCTCTGAATTAACAATACATGGTTGACAAGTTAGTATTTGAGTTGAGTTTATCGTCATGTAAACAGGTAATTATAATATAGACATTAAAAAATTGCTCTCAAAAGACTTACTGATATAATAAAAGAATATCTTTCCTCATTACAGCGGTAAAAAAATGCAAAAAAGGTTGGTAGCTCAGTGGTTATGAAGTCGACCTTACGGACGAAAGGTTCAGGTTCAAATTCTGGTTTTTATATTACCAAAGTGGAGATACTCCTAACAGCTCCTTAAGTGGAGGGGTAAGGGAGAGTACTAGTGATTAAGGTTACTGATATTCTTTGAAACAAAAAGCAGGGACGTACAGTCAGCAGCAAAAGTAGCTGACAAAAAAAAACATCATAACTCCTAATTGATATTTTTGTTGCAACTTTCGTGCTACAATGTTCCCAAAAGTAGGTGATTGATTAATTGACCAGTATATTCGCTGATTCTATTTTTGCTGAATGAAGCCTAGTTACATATTAGGTATATGTACAGTGCTTTTATTTAAAACGTAAAATTTAGAAGTCAGCGTCCGACTGCTAAAGAGGGGGCGGGGTATTGATTTTTGCTCTGTGAAAATATTTGTATGCATGATGAATATATCTATTTGCATTGGTCTGCATGTTTCTATGTATAAGTAATATGTATTTATTGACAAATAAAAGTATCAAAGCTTATTCGAATTTATGATCCCAAAACACAAGCTTGTTAAGGTATACCTACTTACTTTGGGTCTAGATAGCGCTGTGTAGAATGTCGTAGAAATATTTACGCGTATTATATAATTAATGGAGGCAGAATAAAATCTATGCAATAATAAGAAACTTTCTAATTTATAATATCTATGACACGCCTTGGGCCTTTGACAATGGCTTACTACAATTTGATGACCTTTTAGTAACGTTTCTATTTGATACAACATCTATTGATGTGACTTGGAGCTTATGAATAAGCTTGGGGGCTATGTTATGTCATGTCAATAGTACCTACCCACCTACCTAACGTTATTGATAATGTATAAGACATTTGTACGTTTGAATCAGTTCTAATATTTGTGTATAATTAATAGCCATTCAACGATGACATAAGAAACTTTTTAATTTGAAATATCCTTTAGCCAACCTTTTTTATATACCACTAGGGTGTAGGACAAGCACACGGGCCACCTGATGGAAAGTGGTTACCGTGGCCTATGAACGTGTGCAACAGAGCCACACTCGTGTTGCCGACTCTATAAGAACAGAGAGTTTCTTTGCCGTTGCCGTTGGAAGTTATTTGAATAATGAAAAATGAATAAGGGCGTGGACAAAATCACTTACTTTTATTACATTATTTGATTTGACTTATACCGTTTTTATGGGAGCAATTGCTTTCGGAACACCTGATAGATATACACTCTGTAGGTAGGTATATAAATATTTTTTAAAGAAATAACGTTTCTATAGATTTTAAATGACTTAAGTATTCATAAAAGCTAGTTAGGTACTTAAATTCTTTTTAACATTTATGTTTCAGTAATCACGAGCTTTAATTTGAAACTTTAGCAAAACTTTTAATCTATCCTTTGAAAATAAATGGCAAGTATCTGGCCATTTTAACTAAAAAAATTGGTTTGAATTCAATTAAACTTTGATGAACGGTGGGGAATATTGATAGATTCTTATCTGTTATTATTATTTTGCTACGTATGAAAATACGTATGAAAGTACATTGTAGGACAAGGTACTGTCGAACACAAATATCACTCATTGAAATTTTCATATCAATGTTCTAAAAGTCAAAGATGTGCATAGATGGACTGTAAGTGGTGTTAAATTTTATTAATCCCAAAGCATAGACCACAACTTTGTGGACTGCACTTACCAACCTAACTACCTTACTGCACGTACCAACTAAGTTGTATACTTGACGCAATTGTTTATAAATGTGTTTATAAATGTAACATCAAGGCACATTGTTACCCTGAGGGCCACGTTAAGGAAGCTAGTGTCATGAGCGACGATAATGCCAGTTAAGTAGTACAAAAAGGGAGGTCTAAAAATCCACAGTTGGGTATTCTACTGACTACTCAAAGTTACTTTTTACTAAACGTCAAAACGATGACGTCACTAAATGTTTTTTCATACAAGTTAACTTATATAACTTGTATGAAAAAACATTTAGTGACGTCATAAAATGTAATAGTCAAATAAGTTACTATTATAGGTTTGGTGAATGGATATATTATATGTATGAATGGATATATGTATGTATAAAAATAAATAAACACTATAAAATAAGGACCGACGTAATTTATACCGCTCTTTAACCATCTTTAAAATAAGCTCGGTTAGATAATTTATTTTAACTATAGGATAATAACCAATTACATTGGTATTCTAAGTTATGTTATGTAAATCTATAATTTATGTAAGTTAAATAATAGTGTTTAATATCAAAGGTTCAAGTCTCAAATTCACAAAACCACAAATTTGCAAAACATCTACATATCAAAATAATATGCAAAATGCAAAGTAATCACATTTATAGATATTATTTTACTTTAATGATTTAAATTAACAACTTTATTTCCATACTAATCTATTAAAGCAAGTGTTGGATGTAAGACCGAAATAAGTTTGTGCAACAATGAAGTCATAGCCACTAATAAGTTATCTGTAGACAGTATTATAGGGGCCAAAATAAACCATTAATGTCCCTCCACAACAACTAGTTTAAACTACAATCGCTGTGGTTAGATCCCAACACTAATTGGACACTTTGAGCCTTATAAATGACTAGATTTATCTAAAGCTCAAGTAGCTTGTAATCTGAGTGGGTTTTAAAAATAAAACCATTTTAGAATTTAGAAGCTATAAGTCAAGTAATAGTTAAGCTATCCTTGTTTACAGTCTATGCACTGTTTAGAATGTTAAAAGATATTTCCTTTAACCATCGGTAATGTAGATTACTTATTTCTGAACGAAAATTGTAAACAAGAATTACATTTAAATGTAAAGAATATTATTAATCATAGGAGGCCGAGAACTACTTACGTCTTCTTTTGTTTTTAATTTGCCGCAAACAATATGATTTTGGAAAAAACTTTTGCAGGAGGTAGAAGATGGAATTATTTTTTTAGCTTGTGGGTACAGAATGGAAGCACTCGATTTTTATAGGTGCGAGTGTCTCTGACTCCATCTAACCTACCAACCTGGAAAAGAAAGCTGGTTAGTCATGCAGCCAGTATCACTATTACTACATAGTTTAAAGCAAAGACGCTTTCCGCGTCTGTCTGCCCCTATGTATGCTTATGTCTACAAAACTACGCTACAGATTTCGATGCGGTTTCTTTTAATAGATAGATTAATTCAAGAAAAAGGTTTATTGAATGAATTTTTACAGTATTAGGTATTTGAATGAATTTTTTATAGCATTTATTATGCTAACTGTTAAGTTCGAAAAACATTGGAAAAAATGAAATGCTCAAGTGAGACTCGAACTCACGACCTTTCGCTTACAGGGCGACTGCTCTGCCAACTGAGCCATTGAGCACCACTTGAATCATTCCAAATTTTCCTTCTCTTTATATCCGTCTATAAGGGCGACGGTGCAGCCATCTACCAACATTCTTACGAACTGTTGGAAACAATGAATGATTTTTCAACCATTTTTAAACATTGAATTTTGATGACTGCGCCCAAATATTTGAATGAATTTTTTATAGCATTTATTATGCTAACTGTTAAGTTCGAAAAACATTGGAAAAAATGAAATGCTCAAGTGAGACTCGAACTCACGACCTTTCGCTTACAGGGCGACTGCTCTGCCAACTGAGCCATTGAGCACCACTTGAATCATTCCAAATTTTCCTTCTCTTTATATCCGTCTATAAGGGCGACGGTGCAGCCATCTACCAACATTCTTACGAACTGTTGGAAACAATGAATGATTTTTCAACCATTTTTAAACATTGAATTTTGATGACTGCGCCCAAATATTTGAATGAATTTTTTATAGCATTTATTATGCTAACTGTTAAGTTCGAAAAACATTGGAAAAAATGAAATGCTCAAGTGAGACTCGAACTCACGACCTTTCGCTTACAGGGCGACTGCTCTGCCAACTGAGCCATTGAGCACCACTTGAATCATTCCAAATTTTCCTTCTCTTTATATCCGTCTATAAGGGCGACGGTGCAGCCATCTACCAACATTCTTACGAACTGTTGGAAACAATGAATGATTTTTCAACCATTTTTAAACATTGAATTTTGATGACTGCGCCCAAATATTTGAATGAATTTTTTATAGCATTTATTATGCTAACTGTTAAGTTCGAAAAACATTGGAAAAAATGAAATGCTCAAGTGCATTTCATTTTTTCCAATGTTTTTCGAACTGGCGGTAAAAAGTTCGCCGGATCAGCTAGTAAAAAATAAATGTGTACACCTACTGACCGCAGCAGCGTACAGATTTCTGATTTGCTGTATAGGATCTCTTAGTTTTAAAATATTCTAACCTTTAACATTTTCGAAGTAAGTACCACAAAAGTATTCTAAATTAAGAACAAAAAATTACACTTATTCTCTGTCTCTGTGTGCCTTAGGTAAGTTTGGAACTTGTACCCGACCAGATGGCGGTTCACAAGCTCTCAACAAACTTTACTCTCCACATTTAAGTTTAAGCGTACTAAGTTCCCTTACTAAATTTCATAAAACACATAATGTTCGAAGGAGTCTGTCGAACACAAATGAAAAACTTTTCGACTAACACGTCACGGTTAAGTGTTTTAAATTAAACTGATTCTTGAATATTTTTAGCTACATTTATGAATTGTTAGGTGACAAAATAAAAAAAAAATTCTTTTCATTACCTATAATCATTCTCTGAATTTTTTTTCGAATTAGTTAGAAAATAACTCAACGATTGGATAATATGGGATCAAAATTTCAGACGTAGCTACGGGGAACATCTAGAGAAAAGACGGCCAAGTGCGAGTCGGACTCGCGCAACGAGGGTTCCATAACATAAGCTACTTACACCTTTTTTTTTTCGTGCGGAAATCCCCTCGGATACCCCCCCTTCCGGAGCGGGAAGGGGAGGTTATGTCGGACTCGAACCGACTAAAACCGCACGCCGACTATGGGTCGTGGTGCTAGGCCGGAGGTGAGGTTGTCATCGACATATCCCTTGCACCCCGGCTGACCCAGGGCCATCCCTTACGGTCTGGCCCTCCTCAGAAGCTACTTATACCGCAATATATTTTGGTAGCGTTGTTTTGGAAGTTTATTTTTTGCACAATTTCAATACGTTATTAGACCTGAATAATGTGGTATGAATTTTAACTTAATACCTTCACCCATTCCTGAGAAAAGGTCTTATAGATAGACAGACGTGAACAGATGTGACATCGAAGTGATCCTATACGGGTTTCGTTTTTTTCCATTTGAAGTACGGAACACTAAAAGATACTAATTTTTAATTCTGTTGTTACATCTCTAAACTTAAATATCTAAATTTGTCTAATTGCATCTGTTTCTTTCATTATCAGATAGAAAAGGACAGATGATTTATTTTAGTGAACACCTGTCAAATTAAGTCGGCGCCTTGACAGTACCCTTCAATTTTAGTCGACATCTACGATCATGCGACTTAACTTACTACGCACCAACAAGGCGCTGTCTTAATTTGACAGGTCTTAACTTAAATAAAATCATCTGTCCTTTTTTATCTGATCATGAAAGAAACAGATGCAATTAGATTTTTTTTGAGAAATTTCAGTATAGAGATGTAACAACAGAATTGGGAGCATTATCTCTTATGCATTATTTTTTGACAACACGAATGGAGGAAAATATTTAAAATAAAATGTTAATGTAATTCGGAAGCGGAACATTTCTCCAAATAACCGTGGTGACCTAATCAATTCAAATGGAATTATCCCATCAATTTTTACTGTACGATATCGAAAACATATCCCGGCATTTATGGGCATCATGGCGTCATTGAATGCATCCACATTTCCAGCTATTCGACTGTTCAAACATTATGGCATTATGTAAATACCTACGTATTGAGAATTTTGACATAAACAAATAAAATTGATTCAAATTCCAATTATTGAACATTACAGCACTATGTACAGGTACTTACTATTATTATTAAAGGGAACACTGGAAGCTGGACGGATGATCCACCCATCGCGGGTGGTTCATCCGTACGAGCTACTTCATCCATTTCCCAAGTCCTCCTTTGGGGAGACCATATTTTATTCAGCTTTCACGGCACCCCTTCAAACTTTTTGTTTCCTTGTAGAAGCTGGTGATATGTTCCACCTTCACATTCTTTGTTTGTTTCACATATCCAATCACAGAAGATTTCATGTGTTCATTGTGGAAGCCAGATGATTGATATATTCATTATTTTTGCTGTTAATTAAACTTATTGAAATGAAACGTTAAATTTATAAGCACTTTTATTTCTATTTCTTTCTCTTTTTGGCCAAAAACATTCTAAAATATATTACCTATTATTTCTACAAATTGTTTGATCGTATATTTTATTTATGATGTGCTTTATATGCTCACTCAGTTGTTATACCAACGCACTTTATTTATTTGTTAAATAAACGATATCTATAAATTTATTTTTTACTTTTCTGATAAATCTTTCATAATCTGAGTCAATTTCTTAGCCAATCCGTGACTCTTCACAATATTTTCTGCAATGAAAACACATTCCTCTGAAGTATTTGTTCACTTTAAAACTTTTCTATTAAAATGTTACACAAATATTGAAGCTAACATATTTTTATCAACGTTTAATTTAAATTTGAAAAACTTTTGCCTCAGAGAGCGAATATCTTACTGCGATTTTAATTGTGGCTGAGTAATAGGTATGTCTCAAGTTTTTTGCACAAGCTCACGTGTTTCCTTCTTCCTACAATCTCGGGTCCTTTAAGCGGGGCGTGAAAAGGCATCTAATGAGGCCGTCAAGCTGAGAGCCACCACTGAAAACATGAAACATGTTTCCGATGGTGACCCTCTTTCCAAGACTTTACCTTTGCTTAACCACAGGTGAGGTGAAGTCAAATTACCGTGTCCTATATAAAAAAAAGGTGATGGATACCATCTAAGTGCTGACATCCATATCTCTTGTGTCAAATTTGTGTTGTCAGGACGTAGACGAAATATAATTTTAGCGATGTTATGACGTCACACGTGGTACACATGAATCTTTATTACTCGGATAATGTGACAGTCAGTTACATTGCTCGCGAATTACTTACCCAATTGTGAAATCCAAGCATGCTAGTACATTTTGTTGGCTCATGAAATATTGTGCCTCACCTTTCTATAGAATTCCAATAGTCATCATCATCAGTCATGATGTCACTACATATTATTACATATTATTAAAATGAAACATCACTACTGTGTATTAACTAAAAGCGTGAAGCCTCTGTTTGCTATCGGGCTAGCCCGAAAAGTTAATTTGTGGGTCATTCCTAAATCGATGACTGTAGCGGCTGTCTACACTTATTGCTCGGGGTATATTTGGATTTGGGTGTTTGTGTGTCTTTTGAAGCACGGTGTGCTACTGTGGTGAACGAGCCTAAATTCACCAAGCATAGATTATTGCAAAACAATTCGCGTCAGCCATTTAGTCTCGCGATAGGTATACCAGCCACAGCCCCTCAGTATCTGATCAGGCAAACTGACGTCTGTTCAGCCAAAGGCCCACCTGTGTTGACCACCTATGAATATTAAAATCAAAAATATCCAACCTCTTGTTCAGTAATATTTATATACTACATTATACTTATGCATATTTCCCTCCAGAGTAGAGAAAACAGCCCACCGCTTGCTTCTTTACTTACATACTTTGCGAGATGCCTTTACTTTTGCCTGTCGTTATATGCACGTCTGCCACGTTTCGACTTCCAAGTGCGTGTCCCTCTGCACTTTTTTCAATACTTACATACTACATTATACTTATGCATATTTCCCTCCAGAGTAGAGAAAACAGCCCACCGCTTGCTTCTTTACTTACATACTTTGCGAGATGCCTTTACTTTTGCCTGTCGTTATATGCACGTCTGCCACGTTTCGACTTCCAAGTGCGTGTCCCTCTGCACTTTTTTCAATACTTACATACTACATTATACTTATGCATATTTCCCTCCAGAGTAGAGAAAACAGCCCACCGCTTGCTTCTTTACTTACATACTTTGCGAGATGCCTTTACTTTTGCCTGTCGTTATATGCACGTCTGCCACGTTTCGACTTCCAAGTGCGTGTCCCTCTGCACTTTTTTCAATACTTACATACTACATTATACTTATGCATATTTCCCTCCAGAGTAGAGAAAACAGCCCACCGCTTGCTTCTTTACTTACATACTTTGCGAGATGCCTTTACTTTTGCCTGTCGTTATATGTACGTCTGCCACGTTTCGACTTCCAAGTGCGTGTACTCTGCACTTTTTTCAATACCTTTCTATTTTGGCTAGTGTATGTATCGTCGGGTCGACCCCTATTGGTCTGTGTCTTACATACTCCGTACTCATTCGTTCTACATGCCAAAACCACCTTAGCATACCCGTCCCAATCCTCGTTACAATATTTATATAAATAGTAATCTCACAGAGCCTCTACGCGCACCAAATTTTGTGGACTTTGCGGTCCGTAAGTAGCTATATTATATGAGGCTTAACTCTTGGCCTCTCATATTATATTTGCGAAATATTACACGTAAGGCCCTGTAATTTTTCTACCAAGATTAATTCTGGTGATTACTTCGTTGCACTACGATGTGACTTAGATCATAATAATAGTTGCTTCTATGCTTTTTTTTGTCATTAATCGTATGTCGTATTCTCTATATCTCCTGGTGATACAGTCAGCGTCAAAGTCTCAAAATGATCTTAAAACTCTCGTATTATGAGCAAATCAATATGTTTTATTGATTTATATGGTATTATTGTCCGAACTAATGGTGTGTACCAAATATCAGAACAATCTATCAACTGGATGGGGAGAAAAAATGAAATTAAGGTAATTTTGAGCATTTTATTCGTCAACATCTTTCTGATCCTGACTGTACCTAAATAATGCGGTCTACTATGAAATACCTACTTACCTAGAGGGAACGTGTTCATTCGAGACTTGGAGACACCCAGACTATCCGATCCTCCATCCATGAAAGTATTGCGTAAATTCAAAATTTCACCTCTAACAGGTGATAACACTGCAACAAGCTATTGTATAGTTCTTTATGTACGAAGTGGGACGAATGGAATTTCACATATCGAAGGTATTAAGTATTCCCGTAAACTCTTTCAGCTGAGCTTAATTGCTTGTATTCACATCAGTAGTGCGATGACGACTTTTGAAACTTCCCAACCAATATAAATATAATAAATAATCAATAGTAACTTGATTTTCCCACATTGTTCATCTACGCTTGCCCGAGACATCCTATGACTAAGTAATATGATATGAAATCATGTTACGATAACATGATCTTCGCGTAACGACCGTTGTAATAATATATTGCCTCAAGAAAAGGGACGTTTTGGATCTGAATAGAATATCAAAGTGATGAACGAAATTAAACCTGGCAGGCAATATCTCGTAATATGTATTTTGTGGTATAACGTCAACAAAGTGGTATCGAGATACAATGAATTAGCAAGCCGACTTTGACTTTCCTGTACATAATATCATATTTCGTAACTAATTGATATGATAAATTTTGACATCTTAATATATATATTCTATGTTTGGTGTGCAATAAAGAGTATTCTATTCTATCTACATAACATAACATTACATAAACTCAAGCCTGTATTCCCCGAAGGGGTAGGCAGAGGTGCTAGCACCCACATTTCGCCAGTTTATGTTTAGGTCCCAATGTAATAGGTGGCGAGCCTATTGCCATTAACCGGGCACTTATAAACCTGCGATAAGTACACACATAACTTCGAAAAGCATCGACAAGTCATTGGTGTGTGCCATGGTAAACCTGGGATCGAACCCGAGACCTCGTCTCAGCAGTCCATTACCCATACCACTAGGCTACCGCAGATTCTATTCTATATAAATTACGTGTCACGTTGTTTGTCCGCGATGGTCTTCTAAAGTACTTAACGAATTTTAATTAAATTTTTACACCGTGTGCAGTTTGATCCAACTTGAAAGATAGGATAGCTTACTTACATTTTAATTTTCATCCACAGGTCTCTGACTTTTACTCCAACTGATTTCCAAAAGAATTTAATATTCCATTTCAAGAAGTTTTCGGGTAATATTCTACTAAATCCAAATTATTCTTTTTCCTTCTTTTTACAACCTTTTATACCATACGTTCGTCAACCTCCGCCCGTAGTGGTTATCAAAAAAACTTAAGATTTTAAATAAAATAATTTAATCAAAATCCGTTCAGTAACTTTCGCTTCATATGCGAGCAGCTTCTTCAGTATCGTTAATATAACGTAACCCATTTTTTTAATATATCCAATGTAAGTAGGTACTTACAGACATAACCATTTTACAATTATTATAGTAGTACAGACAGATAGAAGTAGGGTCAGATAGTAGGAATGAAAATATGAAATAACAGCTGAACCTAAACAAATAAGCAGACATTTTTAACGCCACGAATATAGAGTGATATGCGACACACTCACGTTCACTATCTTCATATAAATGTACCCTTTCATCACAAGGGCAACCGCGCGGAACGTCGCGAAAAGGGCGCTTCATCTTCCCAGCGTTAATATAGACATCACGTCCTTCCAATATTGATCATGTCATTCATCTACTAAGCCTCGATAGGAATAAAACATACCTACTTGTCGTGAACTGTATATGATGTGACTTTTATCGCTGTTAACTAGGAATAAAACACGATACTTCAATGGCTCTTGTTTATTGATTATTTCGTTCTTAACTGCTAACTAGCTGAACTATTAGAGTGCTGGAACAGTACTCATGAACACACTGCCTGGACTATTCCAGGCAGTGTGTTCCTGAGTACTGTTCTGAGACTATTCTTGACAAATAGTCTGACTAACAGATGAGATAATAGTAATTTCGACAGGGATGCGTGGAGCTTAGGCACTCCTTTTTTCCATAGCCCGCAGGGGGACTTAATGAGCGGCCTATTCGTTAACTTTATTCATATCCTTAGCCTAACATAATGACGTGTATTTATTCATTATATAACCTTATCCTATTACATATTAGCATTTAAAAACTACACTATTTACATATAAATTCACTCTTAAGGCGGCGTGCCTCGGCGTACTGGACACTACTCATACAAAATATTTTCATTAACCTTGTTCTTGTTTCCATAGAATCTTTTCCTCTTCCGATTAGGCAGGGATTGGCTTAGCTTCCTTTTGCTTCTCTCTATTGGATTTTACACCTTTTAGTACATAATTAAGGAAATATAAATATACCTGTGTGAAAATAATAGAATCCGTTTTAGAGAACGTTTGTCTAGGTTGCTCATATTAACTGACAAATATCTTTTTTATTTCCACACTTCTTTGAACAATTCACGCAGTTAAACTTTTCCTTTCCCTCTTGTCCTTTTGTCTTGTTATTTTTTATTATACAACTATTACAATTTACAATAGCAAAATACACCAAAGCACTTTGTTAGTTTGTTTAATGACTAACAACTAACTTATATGGAAATATAATAATCATAACACTCAAAATATACCTGCATCATGGCGCATTCAGAAATGTAAGAATGTTTCTTGCATTACTTTATTTCTATGGTGTATATACATATAAGAAGCCAAATCACTTCTTATTCATCTTTCCTTCAAGCAGGAGACTCAGCTGGCAAACACTACCGCATGTAAAAGATATCTTAAAACATGTCTTTAACAAAACACTAAAGAAATAAATCGCAACATATCATAATCCACACAAAACTTAGAACGAATCTTAAAGATTTGTGAACAAGATGAACATAATCCTTTAAGACAAGGATAAATAAGAAGAACAGCCATAAAGCAAAGAATGTTGACTTTAAACAGCAATTTACGGATGAAATTACAGGCGTTCAGCATACATATGTCGTACTATTCTTAGAATGTACGAATGTATGAACGTAATGTATGTAAAAAGTTTTCGGAATGTATTGCTTTGTTTTTGTTTATTGTAAATTAAAATGGTGGAAAATATTCCTTTTACGAGTTAAATCAGCCTTTAGAATTAAATGTATATAAAGAGGTTATATAGGTATTAAAAATCTTGAACTTTATGGTTTCATTTATCATAAACATGTCCGAAAGGTACGTCTTATTTGTTATCTAATTACATATTATATTATTGACAACGAGCTTCTGCTATTCCATTCTTTTTTCTGATCATTTGAAATGATTATGATAAACATCAGCCATTTACATTATTTACACTTGACTAGAAACTCAAGTAGGCAGGCATTTAAAGAATGAGCGATATTTTTTAACAGCCGTCAAAAAATCTTGAAATCCGTCTATAATTGACAGAAATATCGTTGAACATACATAAAAAAAATATACATATGCATTGAGAATCTCCTCCTTTTTGAAGTCGGTTTAAAAAGGGCGTATAATTTGGACATAACAAACAATACATAACAACATCTTCAATAGATTTCATATTTATTTGCTGTAGGTCGTCGAAATTATTTGATCTCTTTTACAATAAAGGTTCTTGAGTTTCTAAGCTAAACTGAGCAGAAACTTTGAGAGCTTTTATTCCATTTTCCGAGTATACGATCGCCAGTGGTTAGCAATAATCCTGTCGGCCTTGACATACAATAATAGTTAGCTAACTCTTTCAGAGTTATTGAATCTCCAAAGACAAGGAAACTCACTTCACAGTAATTGGATGATTTTATTTATTACCATTATAGTAATACTAGCTTTTTCCCGCGGCTCCACCGGTGTGGATGTCTGTTATCGCGACCAAACATAGCCTATGTCCTTTCTCAAGGTCTAATCTACCCCTATACTAAATTTCATCAAACTTGGTTCAGAGGTTTACGCGTGAAAGCATATCATATGGACAGACAGACAGAGTTACCTTCGTATTTGGATATGGAAGTACGGATCAAAGTATCTCGTAAACTCATCATAAATTTATATAATTGTGTACAGTCAGCATCAGAAAGTTATAGACGTACAAAGTAGTCAAAATGACCTTAATTTAGTTTTTTACCCCCTTCCAGTTGACTGATTGTTCTGACTTGACTGGCTTCGTCGTCAAGATATTTATGTCGCTTACTGTACCTACTATTAGGGCAGAGTAATCTAAAAATGATGGTATAAAATGGATTGTACATGATTATGGCAAGCTAGTTTGTTTTTTTTTCTGTCGTGGCGATGGCGGTTCGGCTCTCAAATTGTGTTCTCCTAGTGTGCTGCTACCTGGATAGCGTTCTTGGAGGAGCACATGAGTAGCATATCTAGTTTGTTAGCTAAAAAGAAACAAAAACAATTTCTACATGCAACTGACTCGGTTGGAGTTAAGATGAAAGTCGAAGGCTTGTCTGTACTTAACACTTCTTGGTCTCCGAAGCTCAGATGGAACGCATAGAACTCGCGTGTGAGGCCGCAAAACATTTTTTCCCCCATAATATGTGGGAAATAATTATAAGTTTGGCCTTATTTGCATTTTTCAATTGTTGGTAGTGTTAAAATTCGATATACCAGTGAACAGTTTTCCCCCAATATGTGGGAAAAAATGATAAGTTAGGTGTAACAATTTTTGAATGATTATATTCAAAATTTAATCATTAATTTATACACATAAAATAATATATTAATCATTTAAAAATTGTTAGGCCAAACTTATAATTATTACCCAAATATTGGGAGGAAAACTTGTTCACTAGTATATCGAATTTTAATACTACCCATACATGTAGTGTTTGGGAATTGGATTAATACTAAAATAGTACCAACCAATTTGCTCGCACTCGTGCGTGCACACGAAAACTACAGAGTCTGAGATCTTGGTCATCAACAACCAAACATTGTTTAATCCACCAAAGTTAGTCGTTAAACTGATCTTGTCAGCGATGCACCCCATTCTTTTGCATCAAAATTGTCTTTAATGTCATTTAATGTTTGCTAAACGGTCTCTCCTTAAATGCCGTTTAGAATCATAAAAAGAAACATTGATCTGAATGTTGCACATTAACACTGTGAAATGATACATAATCGTTTTTAAAAACTGTATAATTTATAAAAATGGCAGGGACTTTGCTTTGTACACAAAAATATTAGTATATATAGAAAGCAAAAAACCAACCTTTACATAAAAGTTAGTTTTTTGTTTTCAGCCTCCGTGGCGTAGCGGTAGTGAACGCGACTGCTACGCAGGAGGCGCGGGTTCGATTCCCGCTCAGTGCAAATATTTGTATGCACGAATACGGCTATTTGAATTGGTTTGGGTGTTTCTATGTATAATATGTATGTATTTTCAAAAAAAAAGTATTTAAGTATGTTTATCCGCATGCTATATTCCAAAACACAAGCTAGTTAAGCTATGCTTACCATAGGCTAGATAGCGTTGCGTGGAATGTTGTGGAATATTTATTTATTTATTATTTATACTCACGACCTTTCCCTTCCTTTTTTGTATATTATACATATAATATAGCACATTACCTACTTATAGAATTAGTTTTATTTTAATTCTGATTTATTTACATAAGGTCTAAGTTCTTTTTTTAACTTTACGATGTGAAATAATTAAACAATAAAATGTCTATGCGAAAAAATAAGATAAAAAAACAGAATTGTGTACATTATCCAGGCAATTTAAAGAATACCGGATTAGAAACATTACTGGTAACACTCAATAAGCCCACCGCAGTCCACTGCTGGACATAGGCCTCTCCCAATGTACGCCATTTAGTCCGATACTCCGCCTTCCACATCCAGTCTGTAACAGACATACTGGTATTTGTCCACATATTCTACAGAAGAAATATCTTCACCAGCCTATTAAATTTACTTTTATTCGTCGCTGCTGGATGTTTACAGGCACATACCTACTCGGTACTCGTTTACTGAAAGTTTAACGCCATAAGGCCCCATTCATCATTCGAAACTCACAATATATTTTACAACTCATGGCACCGTTCAATGCCACATGTTATGTGAAAATTAATAGCTAAAATATTACTGTACGATGAAATTATTTGATTTTAATGGTAGAGGAAGGCGAATTTATCATCCATACTAATATTATAAATGCGAAAGTAACTCTGCCTGTCTGTCTGTATGTTACGCTTTCACGCCTAAAGTACTGAACCGATTTTGATGAAATTTGGTATAGGGGTAGAGTAGACCTTGAGGCATGACATAGGCTATATTTGGTCGCGATAACCGACATTCACGCGGGCGGAGCCGCGGGCAAAAGCTAGTTATATAATATTCTTGTTTTATCGCTATTCGAGTCGTTACCCAGTTGTTGTCAAAGCTTCAATACTCCGAGATGCGCGTCCCTACACCATTTTTCCGTATTTTGGTTAAACTAACTTCTACGAAGGAAACAGTTGTCTGACCCCTAAATCCTGGAAATTCGAATATGAGTTCGATTTCCACCTCGAAATATGCAATACTAATTCTTCATTTAGATATTTTTTTTAAATAAACAGAATGTACTACTCTAACTCTAACTCTAACTACTGCCCGGTTAATGGCAATAGGCGTGAGTTTATGTTATGTTATGTTATGTTACTACTCTAGCTTTTACCCTGAAGTAGGTTTATCAGTAACTTAAATTTTGTAACGGATCACATATACTAACCTAAAGTTGAATACAAAATGATGTATCCTGTAGTATCAATAATGGACGCATCTGATTTAAATCGAAACATACGCTCAAACTCAAGTAATCTCCTAGATTACTTCAAAAGCTTAAATATTTACACTACTCTCATTAGCTTTGACATACATAAAATCAGAATTACTTTCGAGTAAAATCATTAGGTACCACGTTCCTCTTAATACTGTCTTGTTTTTCTCCGAACATCCCTTGACGGTTTCTGGCAAATTTATTTCTTGTACGCTTACATTAAAAGTCTTTCGGGTGCTATTTATCTTCGCGCTTGAGTGCATGTGAGAATTGAAGTAAATACCTGACATTGCGTGTGCCTAATGTCAAAGAAAATTCCATTTCATTTGTTAATTTCATTTTATATCTTACCGTACAAAATTCTTTGAATCAAGTTCGATTACTGTAAAATTTTAATCACTGTTGGCGCGTTGCTGACAAATTAATTTAATCACTTCAATATTAATTAACTATACCTTACATTTTCAAATAATTACTTAGTTGTCCATAAATTAACTGCTGTTGTGCGAACTAAATTAGGATTAGAATATCGATTATGATACAGGGTTTGATTTGCAAATCATAAACAGGATGGAAATTAATGAGAATCCTCTATTGTCAAACCTGTTTCAATCTTTACAGCAGCAGCCCCCCTCGACGGTGGTTGGCGTATTGTAGAACAGAATGAAGAATGTATGGAATGTCAACACAATGTCCGGTTTTTATTTCTATGAGATATTTTTGAGAAGCAATTATGATTTCAATAAAAACGAATACTGGAAAATTGTCTTCTACCACAAACTGATGAATGTGCTCCCTAATGATCAAGAGTTCGTCTTTGTGCATGATTTATCACTTTGTGACATAGCCATAGTATTTTTACATATTTTCAGTCCGTCATTCATTTTTCAAAGAAAAAATTCCTTTTGGACACTTTTTGCATGCGTGCATACTGCCTCGTCATCATGATCAAATTCCATAAAATATGAAACGAATTTCTTTTCACCATATTCACCGAATACAGAATATGAAAAATTACTTTGAAGGTAAATCTGGCTGCAATGTGGTATTTTTTTTAAAGAATTCACTATTCATTTGTTTCTTTTTGGAGTCACGATTTATGTGGTAGGGATTTTAAATTTTTATAGTTACCTCTTAGCGATACAAGCAAATTTATTTATTTATTTAAAGAATATTAGAACCAATGTTACTAATATTCCCTCTAACTCTTCCAACTAAGTTAATTACTTGTGCTAGGAATGGGTTCATGTCGGTAGGCCATTGGCTAATGGCCAGGATTCCAACCCGGGACCTCTCGATCATAAGGCCGACTCCTTAACCATTAAGCTACCGACGCTTAAATTGAATAATGAACTGAAATTGAACATTGTGATTTCTTTGTTCCATTACATACTTAATTATAGGTTCACAAAAACTACCACTTAAAACGCATTAGGAACTGGTCCTTAAAAACGAATACGTGTATCCAGCTAGTAATTCTAGGAAGCTTATACAAAAGATTCCTTTTGCAAGGAAAAAAGTTCATGCAATGCCATAACAGTCTCTGAGAACATTTATCTGTCGACTAAAGTCAGACCCATTTTCTTCATTTCTCTCCTGTAACTTCCGGCCATCCCTTTTATGCCTTGATCACACGCACCGAGTAGAGTGGCGAGTCAGTGCACTCGGCCCACACTCGGTACGTGTTAACATAGCACAGCGAGAATTTTCACGTAGAGTCAGCGTCATAAATATCTTGACGATGAAGTCTCAAAATGATCTTTAAAAACTCGTATTAAGAGCAAATCAAGCTGTTTTATTGATTTATAAGGTATTATTCGCCGAACTTAAGGTGTATACCAAATACCAGAATAATTGGTCAACTGGAAGGAGGTCAAATAACGTAATTAAGATCATTTTGAGCTCTCTGTTCCCCAACATCTTTCTGATGCTGACTGTACATCGCACTCGACCGACAGCACTGTCTTGCCACTCCACTCGGTGCGTGTGATCGCGGCTTTAGGAGCCCTTAAGATACTTGCCGTCCTTACCCTCATTGCTTCTCAACTGACACCGTGATGACGTCACGTAATTGGACCTCATTCAACCGATATGCTAAGATTTGTAATGACACCCTGTTTTCCCTCGTAATTAAGGCTTTGCACAGTAGTTCGGTTATATTACTTAATATTAAGAGTTGGAAATATCTCTTATAAGCTGCAGAGCAGGAAAAATTAAAACACCTACTAACAGATACATATGAAATACTTTGATGATTTCATGGCTTGTGTCATGATAAGTATGTAACATTGGGTGCTAATTAAAGCTGTACTTTAACTGTGATTTTTAGGTTTACCGTAAGGATTAAGTACAATAATTTTATCACCTATGCCGCACGACTAAGACCTGGAACTCCCTGCCAGCTCACGTGTTTCCTTCTTCCTACAGTCCCGGGTCCTTTAAGCAGGGCGTGAAAAGGCATCTAATGAGGCCGTCAAGCTGAGTGCCACCACTGTTAACATGGTACATGTTTGCAATGGTGACCCTCTCCCCGAGACTTTGCCTTTAGCTTAACATTAGGCGAGGTGAAGTCAAATTGACGTGTGCTAGATAAGAAAAAACCCTATATTAATTCTTGACTGAATTTTTATAGCAAACTCAAACTCAAGGTATTTATTCAAAATTGTGTAGCAGCACTACTAACTACTTAACGAATTTTAATTAAATTTGTACACCGTGTGCAGTTTGATCCAACTTGAAAGATAGGATAGCTCACTTACATTCTAATTTAGCCATAAGTGACATCCACGCGGGCGGAGCCGTGGGCAACAGCTAGTTTACTAAAAAAATCGGAACCGTAATGCTTAACTTTTCCTTCTCTCTTCTCACGAAATTTTCATCCACAGGTCTCTGACTTTTACTCCAACTGACTTCCAAAAAAAAAAATTTCCACTTCAAGAAGTTTTCAGGTAATTATGTGGTAAATCTATATTATTCTTTTTCTTTCTTTTTACAACCTTTTATACCATACGTTTGTCAACCTCCGCCCGTATTGGTTATCGAAAAAAAATAAGATTTCAAATAAAATAATTCTATCAAAATCCGTTCAGTAACTTTCGCTTTTAATGCGAGCAGCTTCTTCAGTATCGTTATTAATAACGTAACCCAAGATTTTTTTTTTAATATCTCCAATGTAGGTTCCTACAAACAATACCACTTTACGATTATTATAGTAGTACAGACAGATAGAAGTAGGATCAGATAGTAGGAATGAAAATATGAAATAACAGCTGAACCTAAACAAATAAGCAGACATTTTTAACGCCACGAATATAGAGTGATATGCGACACACTCACGTTCACTATCTTCATATAAATGTACCCTTTCATCACAAGGGCAACCGCGCGGAACGTCGCGAAAAGGGCGTTTCATCTTCCCAGCGTTGATATAGACATCACGTCCTTCCAATATTGATCATGTCATTCATCTACTAAGCCTCGATAGGAATAAAACATACCTACTTGTCGTGGACTGTATATGATGTGACTTTTATCGCTGTTAACTAGGAATAAAACATGATACTTCAATGGCTCTTGTTTATTGATAATTCCGTTCTTAACTGCTAACTAGCTGAACTATTAGAGTGCTGGAACAGTACTCAGGAACACACTGCCTGGAATAGTCTTGACAAATAGTCTGACTAACAGATGAGATAATAGTAATTTCGACAGGGATGCGTGGAGCTTAGGCACTTCTTTTTCCATAGCCCGCAGGGGGACTTAATGAGCGGCCTATTCGTTAACTTTATTCATATCTATTTACAATATGTCTTATTCCTACCTTAGCCTAACATAATGACGTGTATTTATTCATTATATAACCTTATCCTATTACATATTAGCATTTAAAAACTACACTATTTACATATAAATTCACTCTTAAGGCGGCGTGCCTCGGCGTACTGGACACTACTCATACAAAATATTTTCATTAACCTTGTTCTTGTTTCCATAGAAACTTTTCCTCTTCCGATTAGGCAGGGATTGGCTTAGCTTCCTTTTGCTTCTCTCTATTGGATTTTACACCTTTTAGTACATAATTAAGGAAATATAAATATACCTGTGTGAAAATAATAGAATCCGTTTTAGAGAACGTTTGTCTAGGTTGCTCATATTAACTGACAAATATCTTTTTTATTTCCACACTTCTTTGAACAATTCACGCAGTTAAACTTTTCCTTTCCCTCTTGTCCTTTTGTCTTGTTATTTTTTATTATACAACTATTACAATTTACAATAGCAAAATACACCAAAGCACTTTGTTAGTTTGTTTAATGACTAACAACTAACTTATATGGAAATATAATAATCATAACACTCAAAATATACCTGCATCATGGCGCATTCAGAAATGTAAGATGTTTCTTGCATTACTTTATTTCAATGGTGTATATACATATAAGAAGCCAAATCACTTCTTATTCATCTTTCCTTCAAGCAGGAGACTCAGCTGGCAAACACTACCGCATGTAAAAGATATCTTAAAACATGTCTTTAACAAAACACTAAAGAAATAAATCGCAACATATCATAATCCACACAAAACTTAGAACGAATCTTAAAGATTTGTGAACAAGATGAACATAATCCTTTAAGACAAGGATAAATAAGAAGAACAGCCATAAAGCAAAGAATGTTGACTTTAAACAGCAATTTACGGATGAAATTACAGGCGTTCAGCATACATATGTCGTACTATTCTTAGAATGTACGAATGTATGAACGTAATGTATGTAAAAAGTTTTCGGAATGTATTGCTTTGTTTTTGTTTATTGTAAATTAAAATGGTGGAAAATATTCCTTTTACGAGTTAAATCAGCCTTTAGAATTAAATGTATATAAAGAGGTTATATAGGTATTAAAAATCTTGAACTTTATGGTTTCATTTATCATAAGCATGTCCGAAAGGTACGTCTTATTTGTTATCTAATTACATATTATATTATTGACAACGAGCTTCTGCTATTCCATTCTTTTTTCTGATCATTTGAAATGATTATGACGAACATTGCCATTTACATTATTTACACTTGACTAGAAACTCAAGTAGGCATGCATTTAAAGAATGAGCGATATTTTTTAACAGCCGTCAAAAAATCTTGAAATCCGTCTATAATTGACAGAAATATCGTTGAACATACATAAAAAAAAAATACATACGAATTGAGGACCTCCTCCTTTTTGAAGTCGGTTTAAAAAGGGCGTATAATTTGGACATAACAAACAATACATAACAACATCTTCAATAGATTTCATATTTATTTGCTGTAGGTCGTCGAAATTATTTGATCTCTTTTACAATAAAGGTTCTTGAGTTTCTAAGCTAAACTGAGCAGAAACTTTGAGAGCTTTTATTCCATTTTCCGAGTATACGATCGCTAGTGGTTAGCAATAATCCTGTCGGCCTTGACATACAATAATAGTTAGCTAACTCTTTGAGAGTTATTGAATCTCCAAAGACAAGGAAACTCACTTCACAGTAATTGGATGATTTTATTTATTACCATTATAGTAATTCTAGCTTTTTCCCGCGGCTCCACCTGCGTGGATGTCTGTTATCGCGACCAAACATAGCCTATGTCCTTTCTCAAGGTCTAATCTACCCCTATACTAAATTTCATCAAACTTGGTTCAGAGGTTTACGCGTGAAAGAATATCATATGGACAGACAGACAGAGTTACTTTCGTATTTGGATATGGAAGTACGGATCAAAGTATCTCGTAAACTCATCATAAATTTATATAATTGTGTACAGTCAGCATCAGAAAGTTATAGACGTACAAAGTAGTCAAAATGATCTTAATTTTGTTTTTTACCCCCTTCCAGTTGACTGATTGTTCTGACTTGACTGGCTTCGTCGTCAAGATATTTATGTCGCTTACTGTACCTACTATTAGGGCAGAGTAATCTAAAAATGATGTATAAAATGGATTGTACATGATTATGGTAAGCTAATTTGTTTTTTTTCTGTCGTGGCGATGGCGCTTCGACTCTCAAATTGTGTTCTCCTAGTGTGCTGCTACCCGGATAGCGTTCTTGGAGGAGCACATGAGTAGCATATCTAGTTTGTTAGCTAAAAAGAAACAAAAACAATTTCTACATGCAACTGACTCGGTTGGAGTCGAAGGCTTGTCTATACTTAACAGTTCTTGGTCTCCGAAGCTCAGATGGAACGCATAGAACTCGCGTGTGAGGCCGCATAAACATTTTTTCCCCCATAATATGTGGGAAATAATTATAAGTTTGGCCTTATTTGCATTTTCAAGTGTTGGTAGTTTTAAAATTCGGTATACCAGTGAACAGTTTTCCCCCAATATCTGGGAAATAATGATAAGTTAGGTGTAACCATTTTTGAATGATTATATTCAAAATTTAATCATTAATTTTATATACATAAAATAATATATTAATCATTTAAAAATTGTTAGGCCAAACTTATAATTATTGGATTTATACTAAAATAGTACCTAATAATTTGCTCGCACTCGTGCGTGCACACGAAAACTACAGGGTCTGAGGTCTTGGTCATCAACAACCAAACATTGTTTAATCCACCAAAGTTAGTCGTTAAACAGATCTTGTCAGCGATGCACCCCATTCTTTTGAAGCAGAATTGTCTTTAATGTCATTTAATGTTTGCTAAACGGTCTCTTCTTAAATGCCGTTTAGAATCATAAAAAGAATCATTGATCTGAATGTTGCACATTAACACTGTGAAATGATACATAATCGTTTTTAAAAACTGTATAATTTATAAAAATGGCAGGGACTTTGCTTTGTACACAAAAATATTAGTATCAATAGAAAGCAAAAAACCAACCTTTACGTAAAAGTTAATTCTTTGTTTTTAGCCTCCGTGGCGTGGCGGTAGTGAACGCGACTGCTACGCAGGAGGCGCGGGTTCGATTCCCGCTCAGTGCAAATATTTGTATGCACGAATACGGCTATTTGAATTGGTCTGGGTGTTTCTATGTATAGTATGTATGTATTTACAAAAAAAGTATCTAAATATGTTTATCTGCAATCTAGATTCCATAACACAAGCTATAAAAGCTTACCATGGGTCTAGATAGCGTTGTGTGGAATGTTGTGGAATATTTATTTATTTATTATTATTTCGAAAAATTAAATGCTCAAGTGAGGTTCGAACTCACGACCTTTCCCTTCCCTTTTTGTATATTATACATGTATTGTGTATACATATAATATAGCACATTAACTACATTATAGAATTTGTTTTATTTTAATTCTGATTTAATTACATTTTTTTTTTTTTTTTTTTATAACAGGACTCGTCAATTTGACTTCACCTCGCCTGATGTTAAGCTAAAGGCAGAGTCTCGGAAAGAGGGTCACCATCGTAAACATTTACCATGTTAACAGTGGTGGCACTCAGCTTGACGGCCTCATTAGATGCCTTTTCACGCCCCGCTTAAAGGACCCAGGACTGTAGGAAGAAGGAAACACGTGAACTGGCAGGGAATTCCAGGCCTTAGTGGTGCGGCATAGGAATGAATCACTGAAACGCTTGGTTCTAGCAGGTATACTCTGCACCGTAAATGGATGACATCTTAGCCCTGCACGTGTCGTCCTGTGAAGGAAAGGGGAGGGTGGGACTAATTGGAAGAGCTCGTCAGAACATTCACCATGGTAGAGACGGTAGAAAACTGCCAAAGACGCAACATCTCTACGCATCTGCAAAGGCTCGAGGGTGTTCGTGACCTCAGGATCCCCAATAATGCGGACCTAGGTCTAAGTTCTTTTTTTAACTTTACGATGTGAAAATAATTACAATAAAATGTCTACTTGAAAAAAAAGAAAAAAAACAGAATTGTATAATTATCGACGCATTGTATAGAATACAGGATTAGACACATTCAATAAGTCCACCGCAGTCCACTGCTGGACATAGGCCTCTCCCAATGTCCCATTTAGTCCTATCCTCTGCCTTCCACATCCAGTCTGTATCAGATATACTGATATTTGTTCACATATTCTTCAGAAGAAATTTCTTCACCAGCCTATTAAATTTACTTTTATTCGTCGCTGCCGGATGTTTACAGGCACATACCTACTCGGTACTCGTTTACTGAAAGTTTAACACCATAAGGCCCCATTCATCATTCGAAACTCACAATATATTTTACAACTCATGGCACCGTTCAATGCCACATGTTATGTGAAAATTAATAGCTAAAATATTACTGTACGATGAAATTATTTGATTTTGATGGTAGAGGAAGGCGAATTTTTTATCATCCATACTAATATTATAAATGCGAAAGTAACTCTGTCTGTCTGTCTGTCTGTCTGTCTGTACGTTACGCTTTCACGCCACTGAACCGATTTTGATGAAATTTGGTATAGGGGCAGATTAGACCATGAGAAAGGACATAGGCTATGTTTGGTCGCGATAACCGACATCCACGCGGGCGGAGCCGCGGGCAAAAGCTAGTATATTATAAATGCGAAAGTAACCTGTCTGTCTGTCTGTATATTACGCTTTCACGCCTAAAGTACTGAACCGATTTTGATGAAATTTGGTATAGGGGTAGAGTAGACCTTGAGGCATGACATAGGCTATATTTGGTCGCGATAACCGACATCTACGCGGGCGGAGCCGCGGGCAAAAGCTAGTTATATAATATTCTTGTTCTATCGCTATTCGAGTCGTTACCCAGTTGTTGTCAAAGCTTCAATACTCCGAGATGCGCGTCCCTACACCATTTTTCCGTATTTTGGTTAAACTAACTTCTACGAAGGAAACAGTTGTCTGACCCCCAAATCCTGGAAATTCGAACGTGAGTTCGATTTCCACCTCGAAATATGCAATACTAATTCTTCATTTAGATATTTTTTTAAAGAAACAGAAAGTAATCATAATCATAATCATATTTATTCTGTGGATCATAGGTTAGGTATAAAGGTCTTATAAGCTATATTATGTACGCTATGTCCTACCACATATGGTTTACAGATTATTATAATAAATTGAACAAAATTAAAATAGTATCTGACATGCAAGTATTATATCAACTGCATTATTTATAATCAATCAAGAACTACATATTATGTCAGTATATAAATTATAATGTCAAACGATAAGTTGTGTTATGTCAAGGTTATGTCAAAAGGTATGTCAATCAATGCTATGATCTAAACAATGTCATTTAATAGTGTTATCATTCAAAAATGTCACAATAGAGTAATATGCCTTGTTCACCAAGAACATTGATAACTCTTTTTTAAATATATTGAAATTTGCCTCTAGTCTAATTAATTTTGGTAGCTTATTATATATTTTTGGTGCCATAGCAAAGATGCTGTTATAATACAGTGCCGTTTTGCATGCAACTAGATGCAGTTTATCGGCACGACGTGCACTACCAACTACTTTAAATTTATCCATATTCTGCCTAACAAACACAGCAGTTTCGAAGATGTAGAGGCATGGCATAGTCAATATTTTGTATTTCTTAAAATATGGTACACAACTATCCGTTCTGCGTAGATGGTACATTGCTCGTATGCATCGTTTTTGTGCTATGAATACTTTATCCTTACCAGTTGCATTACCCCAAAATATTATTCCGTATCTTAAGGTTGAAGAAACTAGACCATGATAGGCTGTCGATAATGTAGTTTCATTTACAGTTTTTCTGAGCATGTATAGATTGTAGGAGTATTGATGGAGTTTATTGCATACATGTTGAATTTGTTTATTCCAATTCAATGAGTTATCTATATGCAGTCCAAGGAATTTGGTTTCTTCTGTTTGTTTAATCATTTTACCATTATAATTTATATCCATGTCATGAGATTTATTCATTCTTTGTCCAAATTGCATTATTGTCGTCTTATCTAAATTTATTTTCAGATTATTCATAGTGAGCCAATTAATAACCATTATAATATTATCATTTATGTCAGTTTCAAAATTATTAATGTCATTATTATTAAAAACTAAGGTACTGTCGTCAGCAAACATGATCATAGGATAAGAAGCAGAGTGCGGGAAGTCATTAATATAAATAATGAAAAGCAGGGGTCCCAAAACACTGCCTTGAGGTACTCCGTAGGCAGCTGTTCTCTGGGATGAACTAAAAGTTCTTTCAGATCTTTCGATTATTCTGCTCAATATCGTATACTGCTGACGGTTTTGAAGATAAGATCTAATTAATGCAGATACATTACCTCTCACACCATAACAATTCAGTTTCTGAATCAAAATCTCATGATCAACGTAGTCAAAAGCCTTAGACATATCCATATACAATCCCATTACTGGCAATTTTTGGTCTATCCTACTGACAATTAGGCTCAAAAAATCATATACTGCCATGTTTATAGACTTATTCTGCCTAAATCCTTTCTGACCATCGTGAAACAAGTTGTTTACTTTAAAATATTTGCTCAAATTGATTGATATGACCTTCTCAATAATTTTTGAAAAAATAGGGACTAATGCTATTGGTCTATAGCAGGACAGATCTTGCCTATCGTGTTTTTTGAAGAGTGGTTTGATAATTGTGATATTTAGTTCTTCAGGAAAGACACCTTCAATGATACAGTTGTTGATAATATGACTCAACACGGGGGAGATAATATTGGATACCGATTTCACCACTTTTGTCTGGATATTGTCATATCCTGCACTGTTGGTATTATTCAGTGACATAATAATTTGATGTATGTCCTGAGGGATGGTCGGTGGCATAAACATAGAGGAAGGTCTGCTGAATATATCAGTATTCCGATATTCAGATCTTCTTATCGGTTGTACCTGGTCAATGAAATAGCTATTGAAAGCTTCTGCTATCTCATAGGGGTGTGTAATAGTTTTGCCTTCAAGTTTTATGGTATTTACGCTTTCTCTTGGATAGTTAACTCTTAATTTTTGTAAAATTTTCCATGTGGCTTTTGATTTATTTTTAGAATTCCTAATATAATATTCATTTTGTGTTTTTTTTGTGAGTTGTATTACCGTTCTTAGCCGCTGTGAAATATTTTTAAAATTTTCTCTATTAGATTCAGTTGAGTGTAATCTATACTTCCAAAGTAGCTGCCTCTTCCGTTTACTACACAATCGGATGCCTCGACATAACCACTTAGGTTTTATTTTTGATCGAATCTTAACTTGAATATTCGGAAAGCATGTATTATAGAGTGCAATAAACATGTCGTAAAACATTGTGAAGCTTTTAGACGCATCTTTCTGAACAAATACATTACTGAAGTCCATATCCCCGAGACATTTTTTGAATTTCATCATATTGGCCTCGGAATAAATTCTTTTGGTTGAGAACCAGTAGTCATATCGACATGTTTTCTTTACTGGACATGTTAGCATCTGAGCTGTATGGTCTGATAATGCAAGATCTAATATTTGTCCTTTACTGCCAGGTATATTATGGATGACATTATCTAGGCAGGTACCACTAGACAAGCGAGTAGGTTTATCGATTTCGTATTTTAAATTATAACCTTGTAAAAGGTCTTTAACTTTTACGTTACGTAACTGAAGTACATTTATCAGTAATTTTGTAACGGATCACATATACTAACCTAAAGTTGAATACAAAATGATGCACCCTGTAGTATCAATATATGTATATGAATGGACGCATCTGATTTAAATCGAAACATACGCTCAAACTCAAGTAATCTCCTAGATTACTTCAAAAGCTTAAATATTTACACTACTCTCATTAGCTTTGACATACATGAACTCAGAATTATTTTCGAGTAAAATCATTAGGTACTACGTTCCTCTTAATACTGTCTTGTTTTTCTCCGAACATCCCTTGACGGTTTCTGGCAAATTTATTTCTTGTACGCTTACATTAAAAGTCTTTCGGGTGCTATTTATCTTCGCGCTTGAGTGCATGTGAGAATTGAAGTAAATACCTGACATTGCGTGTGCCTAATGTCAAAGAAAATTCCATTTCATTTGTTAATTTCATTTTATATCATACCGTACAAAATTCTTTGAATCAAGTTCGATTACTGTAAAATTTTAATCACTGTTGGCGCGTTGCTGACAAATTAATTTAATCACTTCAATATTAATTAACTATACCTTAAATTTTCAAATAATTATTTAGTTGTCCATAAATTAACTGCTGTTGTGCGAACTAATTTAGGATTAGAATATCGATTATGATACAGGGTTTGATTTGCAAATCATAAACAGGATGGAAATTAATGAGAATCCTCTATTGTCAAACCTGTTTCAATCTTTACAGCAGCAGCCCCCCTCGACGGTGGTTGGCGTATTGTAGAACAGAATGAAGAATGTATGGAATGTCAACACAATGTCCGGTTTTTATTTCTATGGGATATTTTTGAGAAGCAATTATGATTTCAATATAAACAAATACTGGAAAATTATGTTTTCTACCACAAACTGATGAATGTGCTCCCTAATGATCAAGAGTTCGTCTTTGTGCATGATTTATCACTTTGTGACATAGCCATAGTATTTTTACATATTTTCAGTCCGTCATTCATTTTTCAAAGAAAAAATTCCTTTTGGACACTTTTTGCATGCGTGCATCTGCCTCGTCATCGTGATCAAATTCCATAAAATATGAAACCAATTTCTTTTCACCATATTCACCGAATACAGAATATGAAAAATTACTTTGAAGGTAAATCTGGCTGCAACGTGGTATTTTTTTTAAAGAATTCACTATTCATTTGTTTCTTTTTTGGAGTCACGATTTATGTGGTAGGGATTTTAAATTTTTATAGTTACCGTGATCAAATTCCATAAAATATGAAACCAATTTCTTTTCACCATATTCACCGAATACAGAATATGAAAAATTACTTTGAAGGTAAATCTGGCTGCAACGTGGTATTTTTTTTTAAAGAATTCACTATTCATTTGTTTCTTTTTTGGAGTCACGATTTATGTAGTAGGGATTTTAAATTTTTATAGTTACCTCTTAGCGATACAAGCAAATTTATTTATTTATTTAAAGAATATTAGAACCAATGTTACTAATATTCCCTCTAACTCTTCCAACTAAGTTAATTACTTGTGCTAGGAATGGGTTCATGTCGGTAGGCCATTGGCTAATGGCCAGGATTCCAACCCGGGACCTCTCGATCATAAGGCCGACTCCTTAACCATTAAGCTACCGACGCTTAAATTGAATAATGAACTGAAATTGAACATTGTGATTTCTTTGTTCCATTACATACTTAATTATAGGTTCACAAAAACTACCACTTAAAACGCATTAAGAACTGGTCCTTAAAAACGAATACGTGTATCCAGCTAGTAATTCTAGGAAGCTTATACAAAAGATTCCTTTTGCAAGGAAAAAAGTTCATGCAATGCCATAACAGTCCCTGAGAACATTTATCTGTCGACTAAAGTCAGACCCATTTTCTTCATTTCTCTCTTGTAACTTCCGGCCATCCCTTTTATGCCTTGATCACACGCACCGAGTAGAGTGGCGAGTCAGTGCACTCGGCCCACACTCGGTGCGTGTTAACATAGCACAGCGAGAATTTTCACGTAGAGTCAGCGTCATAAATATCTTGACGATGAAGTCTCAAAATGATCTTAAAACACTCGTATTAAGAGCAAATCAAGCTGTTTTATTGATTTATAAGATATTATTCGCCGAACTTAAGGTGTATACCAAATACCAGAATAATTGGTCAACTGGAAGGAGGTCAAATAACGTAATTAAGATCATTTTGAGCTCTCTGTTCCCCAACATCTTTCTGATGCTGACTGTACATCGCACTCGACCGACAGCACTGTCTTGCCACTCTACTCGGTGCGTGTGATCGAGGCTTTAGGAGCCCTTAAGATACTTGCCGTCCTTACCCTCATTGCTTCTCAACTGACACCGTGATGACGTCACGTAATTGGACCTCATTCAACCGATATTCTAAGATTTGTAATGACACCCTGTTTTCCCTCGTAATTAAGGCTTTGCACAGTAGTTCGGTTATATTTCTTAATATTAAGAGTTGGAAATATCTCTTATAAGCTGCAGAGTAGGAAAAATTAAAACACCTACTAACAGATACATATGAAATACTTTGATGATTTCATGGCTTGTCTTGATAAGTATGTAACATTGGGTGCTAATTAAAGCCGTACTTTAACTGTGATTTTTAGGTTTACTGTAAGGATTAAGTACAATAATTTTATCACCTATGCCGCACGACTAAGACCTGGAACTCCCTGCCACGTGTTTCCTTCTTCCTACAGTCCCGAGTCCTTTAAGCGGGGCGTGAAAGGGCATCTAATGAGGCCGTCAAGCTGAGTGCCACCACTGTTAACATGGTACATGTTTGCAATGGTAACCCTCTCTCCGAGACTTTGCCTTTAACTTAACATCAGGCGAGGTGAAGTCAAATTGACGTGTCCTAGATAAAAAAACCTATATTAATTCTTATAAATATATTCTTACTTAGAACTAACTTGTAATTTATAATCCTTCGTATGAACGACTGTGAAACTCACTACCGTCCGATATGATAGATAACTCATTCTGTCTTCAAAAACATAGAACAGAGTAAAATAAAAAGTATACCTTTTTTCGTGTATGAACTCAATAATAACAAATAGTTTTGATTTCTGCAGCATCACTACATAGTATAAAGCAAAGTCGCTAGTAATTCAAGAAGAAGGTTTATATGTATAATACATACAACAACATAGTATAAAGCAAATTCGCTTTCCGCGTCCCTATGTATGCTTATATCTTTAAAACTACGCTAGAGATTTTGATGCGCTTGCTTTTAATAGATAGAGTAATTCAAGAAGAAGGTTTATAAAGGTTCATTACCGCGATCATGGCTGCTGCAAAGCAGCCGAATCGTCGGTTTAAAAAGTAAATAATAACAAATATATCGCGATAGAATCCGTAAAAAGTTGTTTTATTTCAATTTCAAATTCAAATTGAACATTCAATGAGTGACATTCGCGTAATTTTTAGAAAATGTCAAGAAGATTTATATGTATAATACATGCTTAATATAGTAGAGGGTGCAGCGGGCATGGAATCAGACGCCACGCGGGCGGAAAAAAATTGGCGGTACGAAGTTCGCCGGATCAGCTAGTTCATCTATATATACATCTATTACTCACCCGTATATATGGTACGGGAGCTAGCAACGTTTTCGAGAAAGAATGCTGATTTTGTGATATGCTCTTGTTCTTGCTCTTTCGGTTAGAGTCTGGGCTATCTGGCTGGCGGGAGCGGTTGCGTTCATTACTGCGCATCCTACCTGTCCAGGTGATAATCCTGGATTTTCAAAACATTTTAAGAGGCGTAATTTTATTTTTTTTGTTTTTAAATAAGACTACCTGACATACTTTTTTTATTGCCAGACATTTCTGACATTGCTAATTATGTGCCATACGCGATTCTTTTAATTTTTTTTATAAAAATTTAAAAGTATTTTATAATGTCTGTAATTTTAACATTATGTTATTTAAGATTAGAAAAGCTTAAAATTAATTTGCCAGACATTAATTCGATTGTTAAACCTTGAATTAAAATAAAAAGGCATGAAAAGTATTGCAGTATGATGCTAGTAGTTTGAAAGAGACAGTTGCAGAATAAGCTGAGAATAAGACAGAGAACCATTGCAAATAGACCATTGATATTATCTGACCTCCTCCTCGTAACCTGTAGCCTAGCTCTGAATTCCTCAGTAAGGTACTGAGAGGATTCAGTGCTAAGCAGAACAAAAGGGGACTCAAACTGACACCTTGGAAAATGCCTCGCTCAATATTTATTGGTTCGCCGTTACTGCACACCCCTCGACATCCTGGATAGCTAAGAACTGTTCTCCATTGCCTCATACATGACGCCAAGAAGATGCACAGAGTTGTATCTACTTTATACAACTCTAGCACCCTCAGGAGCCATGTATGGGGCACAGAGTCGAACGCTTTCTTATAGTCTATCCAGCATGTCGATAGATTCTTACGGCTACGGCGAACTTTTTGACTAATGTCCATATCAATGAGGAGGAGCTCCTTAGTACCACGGGCCCCACTCCTACATCCATTCTGAGAGGCACTCATAACAGTGTTTGTAGAGATGTGCTTTGTTATTTTATCTCTCAGAATAGATGTAAGAAGTTTATAGACCGATGGTAAACACGTGATCGGTCTATAGTTACTGGGGTTCGAGGTACTTCCTGTCTTATGGAGCAGGTGGGTAACACCAGTGGTCATAAAAATTGGCAACGTCCCTGACTCGATAGCAGCCTATTATTATTATTATTTTGTTTCTCGGGTGTATCATATTCTGCGCTCGGGGGTGGTATCCGCCATGTGTGACTATCCCTAGCATATTAAACTCTCTTATAAGGGCCTCTACGTTTTGGCACCGGCCCGACGCACGCCTTCCAAAGGACCGGGACTCCATAGTCCCGAGAGTCACGGAACGGAGAAACAAAATAATAATAATAATAGGCTGCTATCGAGTCAGGGTCGTTGCCAATTTTTATGACCACTGGTGTTACCCGCCTGCTCCATAAGACAGGAAGTACCTCGAACTCCAGTAACTATAGACCGATCACGTGTTTACCATCGGTTTATAAACTTCTTACATCTATTCTGAGAGATAAAATAACAAAGCACATCTCTACAAACACTGTTATGAGTGCCTCTCAGAATGGATGTAGGAGTGGGGCCCGTGTTACTAAGGAGCTCCTCCTCATTGATATGGCCATTATTCAACAAGTTCGCCGTAGCCGTAAGAATCTATCGACATGCTGGATAGACTATAAGAAAGCGTTCGACTCTGTGCCCCATACATGGCTCCTGAGGGTGCTAGAGTTGTATAAAGTAGATACAACTCTGTGCATCTTCTTGGCGTCATGTATGAGGCAATGGAGAACAGTTCTTAGCTATCCAGGATGTCGAGGGGTGTGCAGTAACGGCGAACCAATAAATATCGAGCGAGGCATTTTCCAAGGTGTCAGTTTGAGTCCCCTTTTGTTCTGCTTAGCACTGAATCCTCTCAGTACCTTACTGAGGAATTTAGGGCTAGGCTACAGGTTACGAGGAGGAGGTCAGATAATATCAATGGTATATTTGCAATGGTTCTCTGTCTTATTCTCAGCTTATTCTGCAACTGTCTCTTTCAAACTACTAGCATCATACTGCAATACTTTTCTTGCCTTTTTTATTTTAATTCAAGGTTTAACAATCGAATTAATGTCTGGCTAATTAATTTTAAGCTTTTCTTATCTTAAATAACATAATGTTAAAATTACAGACATTATAAAATACTTTTAATTTTTTATAAAAAAAAATAAAAGAATCGCGTATGGCACATAATTAGCAATGTCAGAAATGTCTGACAATATAAAAAGTATGTCAGGTAGTCTTATTTTAAAACAAAAAAAATAAAATTACGCCTCTTAAAATGTTTTGAAAATCCAGGATTATCACCTGGACAGGTAGGATGCGCAGTAATGAACGCAACCGCTCCCGCCAGCCAGATAGCCCAGACTCTAACCGAAAGAGCAAGAACAAGAGCATATCACAAAATCAGCTGACCTAAAATTCTCACTTTCAAAACGTTGCTAGCTCCTATACTAATAGCTAAAATGTAATGAATATTTACGAATTGTAAACGTTACCCACATGTGATACACATTACATCCGCTACACAAACTTTTTTTTTTTTATACAGGACTCGTCAATTTGACTTCACCTCGCCTGATGTTAAGCTAAAGGCAAAGTCTCGGAAAGAGGGTCACCATCGTAAACATTTACCATGTTAACAGTGGTGGCACGCAGCTTGACGGCCTCATTAGATGCCTTTTCACGCCCCGCTTAAAGGACCCGGGACTGTAGGAAGAAGGAAACACGTGAGCTGGCAGGGAATTCCAGGTCTTAGTGGTGCGGCATAGGAATGAATCACTGAAACGCTTGGTTCTAGCAAGTATACTCTGCACCGTAAATGGATGCCATCTTAGCCCTGCACGTGTCGTCCTGTGAAGGAAAGGGGAGGGTGGGACTAATTGGAAGAGCTCGTCAGAACATTCACCATGGTAGAGACGGTAGAAAACTGCCAAAGACGCAACATCTCTACGCATCTAAAGGCTCGAGGGTGTTCGTGACCTCAGGATCCCCAATAATGCGGACCGCACGTCGCTGCAACCTGTCGAGAGCATCTAATAAGTACTTTGCGGAGCCGTCCCAGAGATGTGAGCAGTATTCCACGCAGGAACGTATTTGGGTCTTGTATAGAAGACACCGCTGCTCCGGCGTGAAGAAACTCACTCTCACTCTGTTCAGGACTCCGAGTTTACGCGAGGCTGATTTGATGATACTCTCGATATAGTTTTTGTTATTCAGTTTGCAGCGAACATCCATACCGAGGATAGTGAGATGATCCTGCAGTGGCAGTGGTGTGCTCTGAAGAGTGGGAAGGGGAAGGAAAGGAGATACCTTTGCTGTAAACGCACATGCCTGGGTCTTCTTGGCATTGAACTCGACCAGGTTCCTAGCGCCCCATTGAGAAATGTGGTCCAGTATCCGGTCCAGCTCAGTGACAAGAAGCTGCCTTTTTTCCGCGATATCAAACTGCTTGGCCGCAGGATGTGCGTAATAACTCCCGTGTAAGGTGCTGTTGTCTGCTTAGCAGTGAATGCTTCCTTTAGAGAGCATGTCATTGATATGCAGAAGAAAGAGAAGATAATACGGAACCCTGCGGCACGCCAGCATTTACCTGCAAGAACTCCGAAGCTCATCCATCACAAAGGACGCGAATACGGCGCCCCTGCAGGAAGCTTGCAACCCAGTTGCACAGTTTGGGAGGCAGGCCAAAGGCTGGTAGCTTGGAAAGAAGCGATTTGTGCCATACCCTATCGAAAGCTTTGGCGATGTCAAGACTAATTGCCGGTGACTCGCCGTGCTTTTCCATAGCCTCACTCCAAAGGTGGGTCACGTACGCCAGAAGATCACCCGTTGACCGTTTCGGTCTGAAACCGTATTGCCGGTCACTAAGCAAGGAGTGATCCTCTAGGTGGCGCATGAGCTGTGTGTTAATTATGTGCTCGAACACCTTGCACAGCACTGAGGTGACGGCTATGGGTCGATATTTGGCTGGGTCCGAGCGATCCCCCTTCTTGGGGACCGGCTGGACATTCGCCTCCTTCCAAGCCGAAGGCACTGTACCCGAACTGTAGGACAGTCGGTACAGCCGCGTCAGCATAGGAGATAACTCCGCTGCACATTTTTTAAGTACAACCGCTGGAATACCATCAGGACCACTGGCTTGCCGGACATCGAGTGATTGCAGTACTGCACGGACATCGCGTTGCCTGATACGTATATCAGGCATTGCGTGGTCACCAGTGGGCATTCGTGGTTGCATAACGCAAGCATCGACTCGGGAGTTAGCCGCAAAGAGATTGACCAGCAAATTAGCTTTCTCTTTCGGCTCATGGGCCAGAGATCCATCGGGATAGCTCAGCGGGGGCAGCGAGGGCTGGCAGAAGTTGGCTTGCACGGCTTTGGCCAGTTGCCAGTAACCACGGCTACCCGTGGGATGCGCCACTAGCTCTTGGCCCAGCCGTGCTATGCGCTGGGCATCCGTCCTGACGCATGCCCTCTTGCAGACCTTTGTGGCTCTGTTGTACGCCGCCTTGAAGTGACCCACGTTGGGATCGCGTGTGGCGCGCGCCCGCACCCAGGCGCGGTACGCAGACTGTTTATGCTCAACAGCCTCCGCGCACTCGCGCCCGAACCACGGACGCGCTCCGCGGACTCCAGTGACATCGGTGTATGGGATATAGTATTCCATACCTAGATCGATCTCACCGGCGACGGCAGTAGCGCTCTCAGATGGGTTCTTACCCTCAAAGCAGCGTTCAACCCACGGGATGGACGCATAATAGTCGCGCAATCCATCCCAGTCCGCTGACGAGTAGTGCCAAAGACGCCTCTTCCCCTGCACGGGTCGTGGGGGCACTACAATGGGCACGGTGGAGCGGACCAGACAGTGGTCGGAGTTACCTAAAGCAGCACTCACCGAGACACTGTACTGGTCCGGGCGACTCGTCAACAGAAGGTCTAGCAGAGAGGGCTCTAGGCCGGACTCTCTTGGTATCCTCGTGACCTTGTGCACCAATTGAGTCAAGTCATGCGACAGGGCAAATGCGTGAGTGGCTCTTCCCGCATGGTCTGTTTTGGCGGAGCCCAACCAGATCTTGTGGTGGGCGTTAAAGTCCCCCAAAAACACCAATTCGGCGTTCGGAAACCGCTCCTGCGCATCATCTGCCGCCTGACTCAGGGATTCGAATAGTCGAGTTATCTCGGCATCTCCTGTATGGGAACGGTAAAGGCACACATAGATCTGACTCGTGGAGCCATGGTCTACGTGTACCCACAGGATGGAAAAGGATGGGTCCTCTGGACAGCGCAAACGGCGACAACAAATATCCGCCCTAACAAACACGCACACCCCGGCTTTTGCTCGGAAATTCTCCTCGATAACATAGCCGGGGTAAAGTAGGTAGGTCGTGTCGTCAGGGCGGCGTATTTGTGTCTCCGTTAGAAACAGCATAGCTGGTTTCGCCGTCTCCAGGTGTTGGTGGACGGTGTTGAGGTTTATATAGAGCCCACAGATGTTCGTGGACTCCACCTCAAATAGAGTTTTTGTGGGAGAGTCCCTAGCCGCTGTTTCAACAGTTACTGTATTGTGCGCTGCCATGAGGTGAAGGGTAAGGGAAGGCGTGAAAAAGAGGTGATTGTCGCCGCAGCACCGTGTGACAAAACTTTATTACTTTATTAACGTTACTTAGTTTTCATTTCTATCAGCAGTCTTCGAAGTTTGGCCTGCATGATGCTTCTACAAATAACAGGCAAAACAGCTACATAGTGAGGGCTACTCGTAACTTTAACAGACTACGTAAGCAGCACGATATTGACCCTTTCTCGACTAGTATCGCGACAAGAAGGTGCTTGAGCTTAGCTTTTTTCAAACCCATAAATTGATATCATATATTGCTAGTGTTGACAGATAAATAAGGTTTGTGCAAGGCGTGTTTATGTTAACAATGTTTTACCTACGCAGCGACTATATAAGCGAAAACTTGTTACTGGCTTTCTATTGCCTAATCCAACGCTATTCATGTTTTTGTAGCTGTAAGTTTTCCATGTAATAAATAAATAAATATTACCACAAAAATCATGAGAAAGCCTTTAAGAACAAGTGTTGGATCTAAACTCCATGGTTTTTTTTTTCCGTGCGGAAATCCCCTCGGATACCCCCCTGCCGGAGCCGGAAGGGGAGGTTATGTCGGACTCGAACCGACTAAAACCGCACGCCGACTGTGGGTCGTGGTGCTAGGCCGGAGGTGAGGTTGTCATCGACATATCCCTCGCACCCCGGCGGACCCAGGGCCATCACTTATGGTTTAGCCCTCCTCGGGAGGGGGGACAACGGTGTCCCCGACTCGCCCCTGGAATGGGGAGGCGCGCTTCTCAGCGCGCCGTCGCCGTGGCCTGCTTCTGCTGGGGTGACAGGCGGCTTCACCCGTCACCCCCAGGCCCGCGCTCCATGCTTACATGAACCATGAGCTCATGAGAGCATGGAGAGTTACGCAGCGTATTGACGATATAACAAATTGCTCACTCGTCTATGGAATGAAACCTCACCTTTAAACGGAAAATACCTGGAACGAATGGAAAGTTTGTGTAATGAAAATAGTTATTTGGTTTTAGTTTGCTAGTGTCAGAGTTTCATTGTTAAAATTTCGTTTCATGAAGTGTTTTATTATAGTAAAATAGGTATATTTTTAGATCTGCTACCAAGCGCTAAATGGTAAAGGAGATACCCCATTTTGGGCCCGATTGCACAGACATCAAACCTACCTCAAAAAATTCGTCTATTTTGTGTTATAATTTTGTTAAGATTTCATTACAATCAGCAATGGCCAAGTGCGACAAAATTTTAAAAATGTGATTTTCATTAATCAACAAGCTTCGTAAACGTTGAATGTAATACTTAATCCGATCTTCGTAAATGCGCTATGATTATACTTGCTTTATCGATTCGATTATGAAATCGAATCGATAACTAATAACTATGAATTTAAAATTCGTGGCTTTATTAAATAATTTCAAAATATCTATGTAGCATCTTTATTTTCGTTATTCAGTTCACTAATCAGAAAGACACCTGTCTCCTTCATAATGGAAGTCAAAATATCGATTGTAAATAATCGTAGTGTATTGAAAGTCTATGTAAATAATCGATCATTTAGAATTCATAATAATCTGTAACATCATATGTCATTTTCACTGATTTTCATTCCTGTCATTGAAAATGTCGCATTCGCTTTGAGATCATTGTGTTTTGCTGCTTTTACTCTGTGAATTGTATATGATTTTCGAACTAATTGACCCTTGCTTGATTACCGGACACCGTTATTTGATACACTTGTTGACCTTGGCTTTAAACATGGACTAGACTTTACCACATCGGCTGAAAGCTATCACAATGAGTCTCTGTGTGAATTGTGGAATCGCTACCGATCGGTGCAATATTATAGGCAGACATTTATTGAACGATGCAGTGATACTAGCTTGTATACGTGAATGGGTCGCACCACAAATAGTAAGTACAGTAAGCTTCAGAGAAAAGGAACCCCCCTTGAGGATAAAACTATTATCAAGGGAGGTTCCTTTTCTCTGAAGCTTACTATACCTTTTCGTTATTTCTCGCTCTTTTGAAATTGTTATTATAATTAACGTTAACAAGCTGTGTGATAGCTGCTATAGAATAGAAATTACTACGAGTCTACCTAATCCCGTAGAAAATTATGTCAACTTTTGTATATGACAATGTATTTTGACTGATATGTGTAACGTTCATGAAGAACTAGCCTATATGACTAATGGAATATTCAGTGCTTATAACATGATCTCTGTTTAAGGTGAATGCAATCATTTGCGAATCTTGCTGGATTCAAGCTCAATGTGCATGTTTGGATGAGAACAGACCAGCACAATCACCAGTGGGGCACAGACAAGTGTGTATTCTGTATGTCATTGAAGTGTGCAGAGAGGTGGATAGAGACCTCCTACAAGAACTGTCAATATCTCAAACGACTTGGTTATTAAGAGGAAAAATAAAGTCCAGGAATATAAGTAGTAGAAGTTATTACGTATATATATTAGTTGACAGTTCTTTGAGCGGTAGGAATGCTATATTACAGCATTGCTGTAATTGTATTGTAGGTAAGAGAACAGTCGGGTGCTGTGCCCACATAATGAGTGTAATATGGTATCACGGTTGGGCACGGTTTCAGGCAATATAACACCTCCTGCACAGTTTCAGACAATATTTTAATAAACTATGATGATGCTTAAAAAGGGGAGGAAAGCCTAAGTCCTAGTGAAAGCATTTCTAAAGCCAAATAGGGAGATACCCGGGATAGAGATTAAAATACTTTTTAAAATATAGTAATCTTTAAAATAATGTTGTTTTATTTTATTACCTACTTATATAATGAATTCTATATTACTACAGCAAACAAGTATGTATACAGCCTTGTGGAAAGTGGTAACCGTAGCAAAAGGATGTCACTCAGATGTTGCCGTCTGAAGTGAGGGTAGGGAAGGATTGCTTTACCACCTTTAGAGTAAATGTCAGTTGCATATCATAAAACTATAAGGTTTAACATCGTGCAACAATAAAGTAGCTAAAGCATGTCTTTGCTTTGACATATCAGTTTTATTATTTAGCATATATAGTTGACCATTCCACATTAATGACTAAAAATATTAATGACCTGCCCTTTTCTATACTAATAAAACCTGCTAACCTACTTACAAATAAAAGCGATACGCGAATAACTTGTGTAGCTATCACACTATCACACACAACACAACATAAGACGCTGTTTGACCGCATTATGTATTACAACATAACCTAAAAACCTATGAACAATGCTCGATTTAACAAACTTGGCCATTGTGAATCGTCGTGAAAATTAGGCAAACAAAATGTCCTTAGATGGTCTAAATATTGCCTAATTTTCAACCCTGTACATGCGGGCCCAAGATTGTATGAGAGTTAGGGGTTGTCCTTTGCCACTAGAAGCAGCAGCAGGGGTGGGTATGTCTTACTTGAACCAGCTAAAACTGCACAGAGTTTCGAGTCGCGGTACTCACCCAGTCAAAATTGCAAATATTATTATGTTATGGGTGTAACACTCCGGGACATTCACCATGTTCATTGTTTTTATTTAGTAACCGAACCGTTCGGCGCTGTTTCAAGTCCCATGATCACCGTGATCATGGCGCTTGAAACAGCGTGATCATGGCTATTGAAAATAAAAAAAAATGGCGCAATGAACATGGTAAATATCAAATCTCAAGTCATACATTATTATGAGTATCTATCACTCTATTAGCCTATTGCAGTTCATTGATTCAGTCCTGATTACATCCGAAGCCACGGTGCCCTCGGAGCGCAGGGTCCGCCTTCCGGCTCTTCCTCCTCCACTTCGCACGATCTTGGGCGTCCAAGGTAGTGAGACCGTTTTCACGCATGTCACCCTCCACGACGCCAAGCCATCCAGCACTTCTTGGGCCTACCCCTTCTACCTGAAACCGGTGGGGGCGCCATTGCCAGGCATTTGTTACCCACGTAGCTGGGCGGTTTCCGCAAGACGTGGTCGCACCAGCGGAGGCGGCTCTCTTGCATTTTATCTGCGATGTCATGGACTACAAATGTGCACCATTCTCAATGTGCCGCGCCGAGTAGTACCTCTCTACCCGAGTAGTACTCGACTTATAAGGTGGGAAATTTGAATCATATCGGGCGTGTCTCGGTAGCCGAATTGGTCAGGCATTCCCCCTGTAAGGGAAAGACTGCGGGTTCGAGTCCCGCCCGAGAAGATTATTTTTCCCTATGTATTCAGTTTAGTTTATTTCTACTATGATATTATGCTGCAGGGCTAAATATAAAACCTTAGTTATTTCAAGGTCTGATGGGAGTCCTGGAACATCCTTCCGAAGGCTTACCCGGGGTCCCAACCATAGGCTGCTGGGCGCTACCGTGAGGGTTTTAGTCGGTAGGAGTCCGGCATAACATCCATGAAGGATTTTACTCCACGGTAAAAAAAAAGTTATTTCAGTACGGATACTGTATCTGTTTACTTTAACATTATTGAAGGAAAAACATCCCATCACGTCACTGTCGGTGCCTTGACGCTCTTATGACAAATTATTTTAAATTGAACGTCGTCATCTTACGCGTCTTAAAATTACAAAGTAATACTAAAGTAAATTATTAGAAGGTATTGAATTTCTCCTAATATATTTATATTTTTGGATGAATCTTGAGGAGCGAGCAAGATCGAGGTATTCAGTTGATTCCCTTGAAACATTTTACTTTCCAAGAGTTTTCACTTAAAATTTTAAGGCATTAAACTTACGATGCGCGAACGATTGGGGTGCGGCCTCCTCCTTCTGCGAGCAAGTAATGCTCGAGAAGGAGGCGGTCGGTCGGGTCCGGACTAGACTCCGGGCCCGGGCAGCCCGCGAAGAGCAAAGGCGAACCAGACGTCGGAAGTTGCAAAACGACCTCCGTCCTCCATGAGCGCAGGCCTGGGGGTGATCGGTGGAGCCGCCTGCCACCCTAGCAGAAGCAGACCGCGCACAGTACTCCTCCCCGTACCCGGGGCTAGATGGGGACACTATGATCCCCACAACCCAAAATGGTCCTGGGTTTGCCGGGGTGCGAGAGATATGTTTTCGGCAATCTCACCTCCAGCAACCAAAGACCCAAGACGGCGTGCGTTTTTGTCGGTTCGAGTCCGACATAACCACCTCCACTGGCTTGGGGGGTAGTATCTGAGGGGATTCTGCGCACTGCGCATTAAACTTAAAGATTCTTGAATGTTGTTATTCATTCACACTTCAAACGGCCAAACTGATCTGATCGAAATTCGGTTAGTCTGGCATAATAAAAAGGTTTTTAACACCTGGGCGGCAGCTAGTAGAACATATACTAGTGATTTTAGATTGTATTCGTACAAATCTAAATTTCAAAACAGTTTTTCATGTGTTTTACTTGCTCTAATGCTGCAGAGCGTGCCCGTTTACTGGCTGTTAGAGCGTGGGAATCGGGTCTTTGGTTGCAAGCTCTTCCGTCGTCTAACATAGGGACTATGTTAAACGACACTACTTTCCGCATCGCCACGTGCTCCGATTAGGCGCACCGTGTGTTTCTCTGCATCGATGCCGTTGTGGAGAAGCAGTTGACCGACTCAGACACTATGGCCTGTCGTGCTGCAGGAGCGCTAGGCGAATGCCACGCCACACCAGCCTCAACGACATAATCCGCCGTGCTCTTGTCACCGCCGGTGTGCCAGCCGTGCTTGAACCTAACAGTTAGGCGCGCGACGATGGCAAGAGACCGGATGGTATGTCGTTAATGCCATGGAAAATGGATAGGGCCCTGGTGTGGGACGCAACATGCGTCGACACCATTGCCTTGCCATTGCATTGCTACCTACATACCTGGCACGGCTGGCTGTGCCGGTGTCGCCGCTGCTCTCAAACGGCGCAAATACTCCAAACTCATTGGAGACTATGAATTTGTGCCGTTTGGAGTCGAAACGTTGGGGTAATGGGGCCCGAGCGCTCGCAATCTCTTCAGGGTGATTGCGAAGCGTATGGTCGACTCTTCTCGTGACCAGAGGGCTGGCCTCTTTTTAGGTCAGAGAAGAAACATTGCCATACAACGTGGCAATGCTGCCAGTCTTCTGGGAGCGCTGCCACAAGAGGCATTGTTTTAATTTTAGTTTTAGTTTTTAAATAGTTTCTTTTATTTTATTTATAATTAGTAGTTTGAAAATATTCATGAATATAGTTTTTCATATTGTTTAAGGTGCAGAACAATCCCACACTTTAGGGAAGAGTAATCTCTTCTCCCCTTTCGAGATCAATAGGATTTAAGGTATCGCCTGTAGAGTTGAATAATTAAAAAGCGGTGTAATTTAAAGTAGTTACGAGTAAGTAATTCTTCCTAACCTCTGACTCAATTTGCACAACAAAAATGGAAAAAAAAATCCGAAATGTAATTAAAACAGATGATATTAATTGTTTCTTAAGTCTATGGTGGGCAGATTACACAGATACATCGATCATATTTGACCCAATAAAGCTTTTTGCTTCTTTTGTCTTTTTCTTATCCTTTCTCTTTATTTATTACCTTTGTACTTATTGCATTTCCCTGAAATATTTGAACAGGCTTCATGTAACTAGCCATAACACTGCAAACATTGAATATTATTATTTCATATCTCCGGCTAGCCACATTCACTTCCAGTTTCTTGCTTGTGACATCTTCTTTCACTTTTAACACATTTTCTTCTGTCCATGTATAAATATAACAAATTTGATCGGAAATACTTCAAAATAATGACACAAAGGAATAAAAAAATTGGGCACATTACCCGAGACAAATCATACCCTGATTTATCTCGGGTCGCGTAGCGTAGCTTAGTGGTTAAGGAGTCAGCCTTATGATCGAGACGTCCCGGGTTCGATCCTGGCCATTACACTACCGACGTGAACCCACTCCTAGCACAAGCAATTTAGCTTAGATGGAGGGGTTAGAGGGGGAATATTAGTAACTTCGGTTCTAATATTCTTTTTAAAAAAAATGTGTCCAATTTTTTTAGTCAATTTTCGGCCCCACTTTGCTTCGATAGGTCACGATTAGTACACTTCGTACTAGTTTAATTCGTGCGAATTGACTACTAACTCCGATAGATGAGTAGTTTTCCTAAAACGAAATTTAATTGTAGATAGATATACAAGAGTTCAAAGAGGTTAGTTTTAGAATAAAACTTTTATCAATATGTTTGTATATGACACCTTAATGTACCTACATGTATATTTGAAACAATAAATATATATATATTTTTTTTTATGTAGCGAATACTTTTTAGATTAATGTAATAACAAATACAAATTCAGGCTATCATAATTACCGTTATGTCACGTTTTCTTACTTAAAACAAATAAAAGTCAGCACTGTGTAGTTTACATCACCGGCAAACTTTTGTGATTTTTTGTGAGTTGAAATGGCGAGGTAAAAGTATGTTAGGATTTACCTATTACGACTTTTTAACAATAAGATTGCTTATATAAATACTGTACCTCCGACTTCTGACGACCTTTGTAGAGCAACAGAAACTCTATTGTTGTGGCCAAACTTTGGGCCGACAAACAATTTAAAAATCTTTTCACTCTATTGTGCCAGATCTAGCCGAATCGAAGAAGAAGAAGTAGGTATAAATAGGGAAAATCTCAAACCATTTGATCAGAAGCCGATACACATACAAGATAACATAGAATAAAATAATGAAACCAATGAACGTAACATTGTGATTTCCAAATCGTTCAGAAGTTATTCGAATACAACGAAATTTCGATAAAAAAGCTTTATAAGTTTGTGAGAGAAAAAAAGTATTCTTCAACGAGTCTCATCAGCAACTTGTTACAAGACAATATAATTTTATTGCTTAAAAAGTTAGAAAATCTTGGAATACTGCAAATCAGCTCCAATTGTTCTCCAAATTGAACTTTTCGTATTCATTTGGTAATGTACAATTGAAAGTCAATGGTTCACACCGTTGAGTTTCAATAAAAATAATAATAAATAAATATAAAATAATTACTGTTCATTGTGTAACAGCTTTGAGTATAAAAATGAATTGATATGTGAATAATAGTTGTGCGAACCATGTCGTATTCAAAGTATTTTAGGGATATAGTATGAAACACGGCGGAATTTCAAGCCGGCAAGCTGCTCTCTGATTTTGACGATGTTGCTGGCCAAACAGCTAAATTAGCCGGTACGTACATATACTTTAATGTTAAACAAGGTATGGGAAGTGTAATCTATTAAACATTATGTGTTTTAGGTGAGTATTTTATGTTTCAAAGCATTGTTTCAATTTGTTGTGGTTATGTCATTGACCTACGATTATAACAAATCATAGTGCAACACTTTGACGTTTTTGAACATTCTTGATCCATTTTATAGTATTAACCACTTAGGCCCTTATGACTAATAAAAAAATCACAGGGTTTTATTATACCCTGTGTATTTTTTAGCTATATTTAGCTGTATTTATCCAGTAAGTTTGTATTTGTTACAGATTTTCAAAAGCTCATTTCATGACATCATTTCAGTATGAGATGATATTTCCAGTGAGTCAGAAACTATCGAGATAAATTACACAGGAGTTTCAAGCAGCATTTCAGGTGTTCAATAGTCGGACCAATAAATTATTCTTTTATAAGATCTTTTGTTCTCATTTTTTAATAATATATCATTAAAAATATATCATTTGTGAAAATTTCGACTGTCTAGCTATTACGATTCATGACAGACCTTAGTAAAAGGGTCCCGTTTTTATTCTTTGGGTGTGCTTTGAGTAAGGTATCGCTCGAGACATGTATCTTGGACCTAAAATGTGGCCAGTGGCGGTGAACGAGCTCAAAATCACCAAGCATAGATTATTAAAAAACAATCTCCGCGCGCCAGGTCCTCGTATGTCTCGCAATTTAGGTCTAGTCTAAGATATGTGCCAGTGTATAAACTAAAAACGTCCGACACGATGTGTCTTTGTACTTGGGGTCTTATACTCAACTAATGACCGAGGTATTAGGGTTACCAATAAGGCATTTCCTTCACACTCCAGTAACCTTGGGCCATATACGGTTGGCCCAAGATGGCCAACTCGGGTGTGGGAAGCTGTGGTGTCATCATCTAACCTCTATGCTAGTCACAGGAACCCGTGGCGAGCCTCCGAGCAGCTCTCTATAGGGTTACTCCCGCGGCGGTCGTTAATTGCAGTAAGGGGTAGCGTCTACTTTGTGCTGAGGAAGAGAGCGCAGAGAAGCATTGCCGTGTCAGGTTGCACCGAATGGGGGTTTCGGATCACGCGCGCCAAATTTAACATAATATCTATGCTCCTAAATCGTTACGCTATAAGTTTTATTAGGCTTCAAGTTCATGTTGATACATGTAAATCAGGTGGACTGTGTGCTTATCTGCCACCTAAGTTGTATAAAAAAAATTATGCAGGAAATGAATACTTGAGGAAATAATAATTTTCCTTGTATGTACTGACAACACTCCAGGACTTCCAAACCAAATCACTCGTTGATTGTTGTATGACTTTATGTATTCAGCCAATTCCTTTACCAATTCGACAAAAGGTACATTTTTTACACAGTGAAGAAAGAAGTACCTACACTAAAAAAACTTCAGGCAGTTGTAAAGTTGTATACTTAATACCTTATTATATGTAAAAAGAGTACTGTGACATTTTCTTTACTTTTATATATTAATTATCATAATGAAATATGTACTGCTTTATACCATAAAATACAACAGACCAAGACTGTTCAGTTGTAGTGTGACGGGGATACCAGATTAAGCGCAGCGCCACCCTCAACTTTCACGACTTTCTTGACGGGCTATACCTAATCAGCGACTCACCGGGATATTTAGTTTTTTATTTATGTTGTAATGTACCCGACTTTTCAGCGCTGTTTCAAGCCCCATGATCACGGTGCATTGACTATCACCGAGTTAGTAGATGTCAATATCAAATCATACAATAATTCTAAAACTTTTAGCTTCGTGAAACTTCTTCATAACCTGGACATATATATAAATTGGACAACCCCATACTGTAGCCTAATGTCATGGCAGTATTAAATTACGAGAATTGGCTTTCAAGGTACTAACCATAAAGTGTAGTGAAAGCAAAAGACCCGTTCACGTAATCCACATAAACATGGTCCCTTGGTTGTTATTTGTCAGTAATTGGTTTTTTCAGTAGCTTTTCCATTAGATTCAGTATGTCTTACCTTGAGCCAGTTTCATTTATCTGCAATATATAAAAATTCTGATGATAAACTTTGTTTATTATAATAGGTGAGTGCTTATTGTATGCTGGCTACATTTGTCTAAGGATTGATGGCTGTTGGAGCAAACAAAAGTCGCAGAGTGGAGACCGCGAGAAGGCGAACGCAAGGTGGAACGCCCTCTAGTCTAATGAGCTGACAAACAACCTGGAAAAGGTAGCTGAGATGAGCAGTGGACCGTGGTAGGCCAATATTATAATTGATAGATTGACTGCATATTTGGGTAACGTTGAAGTTTATCGATGGGAAATATAGTGTCTAGCTTTTGCCCGCGACTCTGCCCGCGCGGATGTCGGTTATCGCGACCAAACATAGCCGATGTCCTTTCTCAAGGTCTAATCTACAAATTTAATCAAAATCGGTTCAGTGGTTTAGGCGTGAACGTTTAGTGGTTACGCGTGAGAGACAGACAGACAGAGTTACTTTAGCATTTATAATGTTAGTATGGAAGTATAAATAAGTTATTATTTATTGGTGCCTCGATACCCTTTCTACTACTTTTGCTTCTACTTCTGCCAGCCCTTGACCGGATGAGTAATCAGCCTATCTGTGTGAGCCATTTCACGCAATTTTCCCACCATCGACTGTAATAGATGTTCTGTTCATATGACAACCGAGACCGTCAGCTTAAGGTGCTCTACGAGGTACAGTAACACCCAGACTAAATCAAATAGACATATTCATCAATATAAATATTTACACTGAGAGGGAATCGAAACCGTGCCTCCTGCGTTGCAAACGCACTACCGCCTCGCAACAGAAGCTGTAATTTTTTAACATTCCACTTTGCCCTACCAGTAGGGACGCTTGGCGAGGCAAAGTGGAAGTACCCGTCATAACTACTGTTAAGATTTAATATAACATAATAATTAACAATGAAATTACCCTTCAGTATAATAATTAAATAAATAAAAATAATGAAACAGGTCGCAAACACATTACAATAAAGTCTTTACAAAGTATTGTGACACCAAACATTGTAAAGTTCTAAATATAATACACATTGTGATTTCCCCTTGGAGTTTGAAAATTTATAATATTTGAATATAATTACGGAATAAAGGAAGCATGTCTGATTTCATTACAAATTTATATTATGATAAGGCCTCATACTCATTAGAATGATAAAACATATTTCACACGTCATGTTTTATAACGTCCACCCAAATTGAAGCCTTATTTTGATTATAAGGTTAAAAATAGTCTATGTAGCCTCCAATAGAATAGTGTTGAAAGCATCCGCCCATGATTATAATCAACAATCTGAACTAATATCTATTCTAAAAAAGCAAGTTTTATTTTTTCATAAAGTACACGTCAGTTGACTTCATCTCGCCTGATGTTAAGCTAAAGGCAAGGTCTCGGAAAGAGGGTCACCATCGTAAACATGTACCATGTTAACAGTGGTGGCACTCAGCTTGACGGCCTCATCAGATGTATTTTCACGCCCCGCTTAAAAGACCCGGGACTGTAGGAAGGAAGAAACACGTGAGCTGGCAGAGAGTTCCAGGTCTTAATGGCGTGGCATAAGAATGAGAAAAACGCTTGGTTCTAGCAGGTATACTCTGCATCGTATACGCATGGCATTTTAGCCCTGCACGTGTCGTCCTGTGAAGGAAAGGAGAGGGTGGGACAAATTGAAAGAGCTCATCAGAACATTCACCATGGTAGAGACGGTAGAATACTGCCAAAGACGCAACACCTCTACGCATCTGCAAAGGCTCGATTAGCTTGTATGTGCCTAATCGATATACCTATATATCTTCGATTTTAATCATTCTTTCACAATTTGAAAGTTGTATTATTCAGTAATCACATTTAGATACTGATGTTATTCCCTTACGTGGGTGTTTGTTCAAACCAAAGTGTAGATAATATAAAAAAAATACAAATCTATCACTAAAGGCCACTTCTGCTAAACCATTTTTTTTTGTTGCTAATTTTAATTTGCAATATGGTTGTTTTGGTTAAAATAAGAGTTGCTTTTGTACATTGGTAGTGTGACATTTTTGGGTATTACTTCACATTAAGGTTTATTTATTTTTTCAATTACATCTTTATTCCTTTTTCCAAAAAGTTAATTTTATATTGACAAAGAGTAAGTCAATGTTTGTGATTGGCTCATTATCAAACTTTTTTCATGTCTAAGAATAACTAACGTCCACATTTATCTAGTACAGTGTAGTACTACCTTTACCGAAACCATATCTGATTTCATAATTTCATACATTGTATAGTATACCATATATCATTATGTATTTATGCAAAGTTCCCTTTACATAATGTGTGAAGAAACAGTTGTGCCGTTGTGCGCCTTTACGTACAATCTAATATATAAAATTCTCGTGTCACAGTTTTCGTTGCCATACTCCTCCGAAACGGCTTGACCGATTCTCATGAAATTTTGTGAGCATATTGAGTAGGTCTGAGAATCGGCCAACATCTATTTTTCATCCCCCTAAATGGTGCAGCGGGAACGGGATCTAAAAAATTGGCGGTACGAAGTTCGCCGGGACAGCTAGTAAATTATAATAGGCTATGTAAGAACTAGATTTTTATAATAAAGATAGGCACTTAAACAATGTTACTGATACTAGCTGAAATAGAACTGAAAAAATGTGGCTACTATACCTCGTGCCAAATGGCTTAAGAATAAAGCTTGCGACCAGTTTGGACCGTTATAACACAAAAGTCACACTTCTAACTCCAAACCTGAAGTGGTGGACTGTCAACCTTAAGATATTGCACAGATAATCTTGATAGCCAAACAGATGGATAACAAACCGAGTTCCACTTCCAGTATCCACTTTTCAGATAGAGAACCCAAAAATGGTTCCAGAACTTGATTTAAGTCAGATTAAATAATATTCTCGGTCGTTAGATAATATGTAATAGGCAGTATTTTTTGCATTCGTAATCAAAATGTATTTTGTTGTATACTGGTATGAGGCGATGCCTCATACTTAACTATTGATCATGAAGTACTTCAAACCCTTTAAAGCATGTGATATAATTTATACCTGTGAAACACGTTCAAATCGCTGGGGAAATCATAGAAGGTCGAGTTTCTTTCGAATGTACATTCACTTATCACAGTGAATGGATGTCTTCAATAAACTTCAATGATCATATAACAACGTCGCGTACTTTTCCGCATGTAAAGAAAATGTTTTAGATTCCGCATTTTTCTTTAGTTTATAAATCAAAAAGTGAACCAGATAGACATCTTGCACAGCGAATAAGAACCCGGTAAAATAACCTATTCTGGAGAAGTGAGGTTAAAATAAACAAAATAACTGTTCGAAAAATATCATTGATTATGGACTGTTCTTCTCCAGTTAGTAAAGTTAGTAAGACTCCTGATCACCAACTATATTCCATCCATTGGAATAGTAACATAAACTCTTGTCTTGATACTTTCATGAATTTCAATGCATGGGTGACCATTCTTTGAGACCCATATACGAATATTGGCGGGTATATAGATGTAAATGAGGTAATAGAGGCGAATATTTATGGCAGGCGTTACGCGCCCTAAAGAAATTTCACAACTGGTCTAATTACATTTGGAGGTCAGTTGGCATTAGCTTCGCTTAACAGAGAATATCGAAAAAGAAGAACTCAAGTGGGACTTGAACCCACGACCTTTGTGGAATGCTCTTCCAACTGAGCTATTGAACCACACCTGAATCATATATACATACTTATACTTGATGAATTTGAGCTCATCCACCGAAGTACGTCGGCTTATTTTTACAATACATTCAAGAAACCTGTACTCCGCATATAAACCACATTTTGAGCACATTTTAGGTTCAAGATATATGACTCGTACATTACCTACCGCCAATGGACAATGTCACTTGCCTCAAGTTTTTCTGGGAGAGCGGGCTTAAAGTTATGTGACTAAATAGTCAGTTGGGACACAAACTTGTAACGGAAGATGTATTCAAACTCACGTTAGGAGAATTCTCAAGAGCGGTAAACACTTTTCAACAAACTTTGAGAAAGAAGGGTTTTATTCTTAACTCAGTTTTGTTTTTCCACTTGGCCTTTAGTGTATTTAATTATATACAACAGTTCCATAATGATATTTCTAAAGATTTTTTTCTATCCTATATATATATATATAGGACCCGTCAATTTGACTTCACCTCGCCTGATGTTAAGCAAAGGCAAAGTTTCGGAAAGAGGGTCATCAGGAGGCGGCGAGTCTCCTTGCCGGATCCCTACCGTGGAACCTGGATGCGAGAGCCCTTTCGATGCTATATCGGTATCGAAAGGAGGCGCGGGAGCAGGGATGGGAACCCGAGCCTGATGAAATTCGGGCCGTGAGGTCTCAGCTCCACAGGGACATGGTAGCGGAATGGGAGCTACGACTTGGGCGACCAAGCGCAGGGCACGCCGTAATAGCGGCGGTAAGACCCATCATGGAGGAGTGGCTAGAGAGGCCACACGGCAGCCTCTCGTACCGGCTGACGCAGGTGATCACCGGACACGGGTGTTTCGGGAGTTACCTGTGTCGGATCCGGAAGGAGCCAACGTCCGAGTGCCATCACTGTGATGCGAGCGAGGACACGGAGCTGCACACGCTGACCGAGTGCCCGGCGTGGGACACGCCGAGGCGGGTCCTAGTGGCGGCTCTGGGGGTGGGAGTCCTCACACTCGCCACGTTGCTCACAGCGATGGTAAGATGCGCGAACGCTTGGGGTGCGGCTGTCTCCTTCTGCGAGCAAGTAATGCTCGAGAAGGAGGCGGCCGGTCGGGTCCGGACCAGACTCCGGGCCTGGGAAGCCCGCGCAGAGCGAAGACGAACCGGACGTCGGAGGTCGCAGAACGACCTCCGTCCTCCATGAGCGCTGGCCTGGGGGTGACCGGTGGAGCCGCCTGTCACCCTAGCAGAAGCAGGCCGCGGCGGCGGCGCAAAATGCGCCTCCCCGTAACCGGGGCTAGATGGGGACACTGTGGTCCCCACAACCCGAAGGGGGCCATCTCGATAGAGATGGTCCTGGGTCTGCCGGGGTGCGAGAGATATGCTTTCGGCAATCTCACCTCCGGCAACCAAGGACCCAAGACGGCGTGCGTTTTAGTCGGTTCGAGTCCGACATAACCGCCTCCACCGGCTCCGTGGGGGTGGTATCCGTGGGGATTTTTCGCACGATAAAAAAAAAAAAAAAAAAAAAAAGAGGGTCATCATCGTAAACATGTACCATGTTAACAGTGCCGGCACTCAGCTTGACGGCCTCATTAGATGCCTTTTCACACCCCGCTTAAAGGACCTGGGACCGTAGAAAGAAGGAAACTCGTGATCTGGCAGGGAGTTCCAGTTCTTGGTGGTGCGGCATAGGAATAAGTCTAGTTCTAGCAGGTTTGGGGATTGTTTACTATGCTACCAAATGCTCATATTAAAACAATCAACTGCTTAACCCATTGCGATCAAACAAACGTGAGATTTTAAATCTGACTAAGATATTTAGTAGTTTTTTCGTCCATCTCGAATAAACAAACAAATTAAATTGAAATACTATCCACTAAACATCTACTAACCATCTCCTGGCTCCTTGAGCAATCCTTCGTAACAAAATGTACCTGCCATATTTAAGATAAAAAAAAGCTTTTACCCACTCAAACAAAATACCCTAACCTGGGCGATTACATACTCTTCACGATGGGGAAATTGGTGTAAAATTTAGTACAATTGCTGTTGTACCTACTGGACTATATTAGAAGTATAACCGCTCTATTGACCCCTTGGTGTTGTTAAAGAGTTCTACGCAGATACGAAAGGAACTATTGGCATTGTGTTATATAGTTTGTACTCGGCTGTCTGTCTTTGGTTCTGAATCAGATTGTGATTGGTTAATATGTCGTTATACTTAATATCTTAATAAATATTAAGTATAACGACATATTAACCAATCACAATCTCTAATGAGCTTAAACACAAACTTGTTGCAGCAACTGTGACATTTTATTCTCTTTTATTGTGCCATGTTGTTTCGCATTATTGTTTTTGAACCAAAGACTGTTCAAGTCATTTATTAAAAATTATTCTAGCTGGCTGGGAACTTGAGTAATTTTCTGAATGCATTCAAGTGTGGCTCTGATTGCTTTATGCATCCTTAAAATACCAAGAAGGCACGCCTTGCAGAATGTTTAATAATAATGAAATGGTAATTTCAAAAAAGAAGTAGAAAAGTTGAGAATATGTGCAATATTAATAAATCTATAGAACTTGATGTGAAGTAATACGAATACCCAAAAAATGTCACATTACCTTTTGCACAAAAGTAACTATTATATTAACCAAAACAACCATTTTGCAAATTTAAAATATTTGCACGTAAATAACGAAGTTCGCTGAAATATCTTCGACAATATGGCAACACTGACCGAACGATTCACATTCCTCAATGTATTGAAAGGCAAATTTATGTTTGCCATCGAAAAATTGCTTACCTGTACATTTGCGTTTGGAAAGCTAATATTTTACGCAGATATCGTTGACAAACATAAATTTGTAAGGGTAATACTAAGAATTTTACCCTTTCTGAGCCTTTTGCTGTCCTGAGCACACCGAAGATGTATTGCCTAACAATAAATTGCTCTTAGGTATTGAAAACGGCTCTCTTGTTGTGGATACGTTCGATAATTTTGCGGTTCTTTCAGTGATATTTATCGTAGCATCCTTTAGATGACTTTCGATAAATATAAATGTATTTTTGCAGCTTTTACTCTGTTTATATTTCCTTGTAAAATAAATTTATGTGTATTTAATAATGAACTGGAAAATGGCAAAATTCAGAGGTTTACTTGATCTGATGGCAGTTACACGCCTCTGCCTGCATCAACGCATAACTTTCTGACTTCTAGATTTAATAAATTTCTGTTTACATCTATGAATATCTTCGTTGACGAACAGGTATGTGAATTCAAAGACGTTTTAAAGATAATTTTCATGACTCTCTTCATACTATAGGTAATATACGTGATGATGCTTTAAGCACTAAAGTTTATGTATTCTTGTTAATTTTGTAAGGTGGGTAGGGGCAAGAACGAAAACGGGATAAGAAAATAAATCCCGCATACCATCAGTTTCAGTGTGAATTTTGCAGTACATGTAACATAGTATAGTATAGTATATCTTTATTGTGCACACAAAGAAGAAAAATGCGTTATTTGGTCATACATCGTGGGTATTAACAATAGGCGGCTTTATCACCTAGTGGCAATCTCTTACAGGCAACCTATGGATGGAGGAAAGGTCTTCGATTCTATCTTTGTGTAGTATGGTGTACAGAGTCTGTTTTAAGTACATGCGTACTTATAATGTATATACCTACATATAATTTACACATACATATATACAAAATATACATGCATGCACTATGCAATATGATACATACACATATACTTACTATAAATAAAATATCTTGTCGTATAAGGAGTGGAAATAAAAAACAAAATGTAGCCAATGTCCCGCAGGTAGTGGTCGTTGCGGAATTTTTAAATGTTGTTATGGATTGTGTGCGTCTAATACTTACCGGTAAAGCATTCCATAGACGCACAGCTTGGACGGAGAAGGATTTGTCTGTAAACTTTGTGAAGTGCCCCGGCATTTTTAATTTCAAATTCTCTGCCGATCTCAGAGACCTGGAATGTGTAGCGTCTAGAAACTCAAACGTTGTTTAAGGTAAAAGGAGGTAGCAGGATTGACGACTATATTATACATTAATGAGAGTATATGAGCGTTCCAAGGAAGACGGATAGGTAATCACTTGAGCTTTTTTCGGTAATCAGAAACGTAATCGTATTTGCGTAGACCGAATATGAATCTTATGCAGAAGTTTTGGTATCTCTCAAGCTTATTCAGTTGGTGTTCAGTGAGATCTAGATTGCTATATCCACTATTTCCTTACGTCCCTCACCTCGGTCAACGTTTTTCGCTGGGAGCCAGTGGTTGTGCGCAGTGAGCCATTTTGACGACACAATATTTTTGCAAAATATTCGAAATTTTCGATCTAACCCCATAAATGGAAATTTCATAAAATGGTAGATACAAGTTTTTTGTTAGAACATCTAGTTATTATTCCTAATTCTTAGAAATTTCGTTGAACCGAAATATATCTAGTTAGTCGTGTGTAGTTTAGAATTTATTCAAACTTTACTGCAGGTACTGAACCCATCAAAAAATTTAGGTATATAAAAGTCAAACATAAAAAAAAAAAACAAAAAACAACTTAAAAGTAAGATGATTAACTTATTATTACAATAAAAGAACCAATGTGATTATTAGTGATGATTTATATCCGTTGTAACGAAATTTACTGTAGTTTGAGAATTCCTACTCCAATCTTCCCCCACCGGGGTAATATCAACATATCAAAATTATAACATTCGGTTCTAAATTCGTCAATTGATGGAATTTTGACATTGCGGTCAGTTTTAAGTAATCAGATCACTGAAATGACCGTCTGACATTCACTGGAACGATTTTGGAAACTATGTTGATCTTACCCCTATTTTTTATGACATCTTAGCATCTAGGTATTCATTTTATTTTAGAGCAGTTTTGGCAGGATTTTATCAATCCCATAGAAAAATATACTCTTTGCTCTTCACTTACTACATTTGCACTTTTAGTTTGAGTCAACATTTATTGCTCTGTAAGCATTCAAACACAAGACTAGTCATCTAACCCATTCCGTCTTGCCCTTACTCACCTTACTGCAAAAATCACACTGAAACAGATGGTAAGTGTGATTGATTGTCTTACCCCGTGTTCGTTCTTGCATTCACCTTAACTACATTGTCACAAAAAGTATTGCATGATATTATTAAACTAATATGTCATATGTATATTAGTCTCATAATAAATGATAAATATTACAAAAAATATTGGTGATAAATGATTAAGTATGTCAAAATTACCTTGGTTTAAAGGTGAATTGCGAAGGAATTTAACCAGCACATTCAAATATTAATAGGCAATATACTCATATTTAAATGTGCCGGTATGTATTTAATAGGTACAGGTACATTTGCTAAAACCGCAGTACTAAATATTGGATAATCAACCGCCTGCTCTGAAGGGCCGCGCTAATATGCCACGATTGAATTTACTCGGAGCACCTATTGTTTGTACTGATTAGATCTTCGTTTGCCAGTTACTTCTGACTTTGATGAAGGACTGACAGTACGAAATAATATAAAAACGAAGGATAAATACGTGATAAAGTAAATAGAAATAATATACAGTTATATTCGGATTAAAGACATTGTGGATCAAAAAATTGTAAGTGTAATGCAGTTTTGTAAATTGTTACAGTTTGTAAAAATTGAAGTTTGATACATTTTGTAAATTGTAATTATCTGTAGAAAATATGTTATAGGGTTATAGCTAAACTGTAGAAAGGTTCAAACTTTTCAACCATTCACCTATTATTTCAAAATAATCTATATATATACATATATATATATATATATACCTATATACAAATCAATTGCTGTTCGTTAGTCTCGCTAAACACAGAAACAGATGTTGATGAAATTTGGTATACGGGTAGAGTAGACCATGAGAAAGGACATAGGCTATGTTTGTTCGCGATAACCGACATCCACGCGGGCGGAGCCGCGGGCAAAAGCTAGTATAATATAATTCCTATTATTGAAACTTGACCAACAAAAAACTTGGAATAGCACACACTGTGCACAGTTTGTGCGGTATAAATCAAAACCTAATGTAGTTCACAGCAAACAGAAAACATTCGCAACACATAGGTAGGTAGATATTACGCGACTTAGATACCTACTACGGAAATTACTGCGTGCTGCATATCGGAAAGAGACATCGCACATCGACATGCCCGGGGTACGGCAATGGGCTCACCCCCGGTTACGTGGGACCGAATACTATGATTGATGAAATGTGGATGTGAATTCACCTCTGCCTAACCCTCCGGGGTGAAGACGTGATTGTACGCATGTAGTTTTCTGTAGGGTGGTACCTCTCCGCCCTACTATAAAAATCGATTCGATTTTGTATATATCTCGTAGATATACGTAAAAGCACCAAATCCAAACTAATATTATAAATGCGAAAGTAACTCTGTCTGTCTGTCTGTCTGTCTGTGTGTTACGCTTTCACGCCTTAACCACTGAACCGATTTTGATGAAATTTGGTATGTTTGGTCGCGATAACCGAAATCCACGCGGGCGGAGCCACGGGCAAAAGCTTGATATAAATGATATTGATATTTCTTTAAAGTTACCTAAAGTTGATTTACAAAAATGTGACGTACCATCGCACTTTTACTTAAGTACTGCTTTCTATACATTTAGCTCCACAATCTCTATAATAGAGTCTATTGTTCGCTAAGACAAAAGCTGTTTGAGCTTTTAAATTTGTATCACTCTTTTTCACAGTTTTCCTCCACAAGACCATTTATTGTAGTAATCTGTGACGTTCTGCACATTCGATTTATCGTTCAGTGCAAATATTTATTTTATATGCTCATATTCAATCGTAATGCACTTACTCCTCGATTTCTGTATTGGTGGATATTTATGTACCGACACATGAAAATAAAACATAGCTTTAGAAATAAAAAATATTACACTAACATACATACATATAATCACGCCTTTATCCTAGGGGGGTTAGGCAGAGGTGAATTAACACTCACATTTCACCAATCAGCCTATTGCCAGTGAGCCTATTGTTGAATTCCGGACACTATTATCCACTCGATCTAAGCGTACGAGGCTCCGGGCCCGGGAAGCCGCGAAGAGCGAAGGCGAACCGGACATCGGAGGTCGACATCGGACATCGTCTTCCATGAGCGCTAGCCTTTTTTTATTTTTATCGTGAAATCCCCACGGATACCACCCCCACAGAGCCGGTGGAGGTGGTTATGTCGGACTCGAACCGACTAAAACGCACGCCATCTTGGGTCCTTGGTTGCCGGAGGTGAGATTGCCAAAAGCATATCTCTCGCACCACGACAGACCCAGGACCATCTCTTTCGAGATGGCCCCCTTCGGGTTGTGGGGACCAAAATGTCACCATCTAGCCCCGGTTACGGGGAGGCGCACTTTGCGCCGCCGCCACGGCCTGCTTCTGCTAGGGTGACAGGTGGCTCCACCGGTAACCCCCAGGCCAGCGCTCATGGAGGACGGAGGTCGTTCTGCGACCTCCGACGTCCGGTTCGCCTTCGCTCTGCACGGGCTTCCCGGGCCCGAAGTCTGGTCCGGACCCGACCGGTGAGCGCTAGCCTGAGGATGATCGGTGCGCCTCCCCGTACCCGGGGCTAGATAGGGACACTATGGTCCCCATAACCCGAAAAAAAAATTGTCTGCCGGGGTGCGAGAGATATGCTTTCGGCAATCTCACCTCCGGCAATCAAAGACCCAAGACGGCATGCGTTTTAGTCGGTTCGAGTCCGACATAACCACCTCCACCGGCTCCGTCCGTGGGGATTTTTCTCACGATAAAAAAAGCGTACGAGGCTGAGTCTGGAAAATATCTCTCTGATGTATTCACTGCTTGAATATAACTTTAAGTATAAAGTATATATATGAGACATATAGTTACCAAATTTTAAGGGTAACAAAAAAAAAAGTTGCTTTATATATGTCATGCTTAGGCCACACTGTACTGGTAAGCACACAAATGCCGCCCTACTTGCAGGCTGGACAATGTATGCCACTCAACCGGCCAAACGTGCATTGTTTGGTCTGCGAGGCGAACTCAATCTGCCATATGATAGGAAACTCGTTGAATACTTAACAATAGGTAATTTTTGTAAAAGCCTTTGATCGGAGAACTTACACTATGTCAGAAGCAACCATGAAATACGCCCGAACCTCATGCTTTTGCTGACGTACTTAATTATATTTTCAAATTATATTTTCATCCCTTCTATTCGAAAAGTGTCACTATAAATAAGCAGGAGCAAGGTAGCTATTTTCTGTTAAGATTTTTTTGGTGGGAGAAAAAGTGATTTGAATCTGGAACACATATCATTCGTAGAAATCGAACGCAAACTGTAAAAGATATGAGTTAATGATTCGCGTTGGCCGCGCGGCGTGGAGACCCGTGCTGATTAAAAAAAATACAAATCCGCTTGAATTAGCTCTCTGTTCTTATAATCTATACTTGCAAGTACATATTTTCTCATAGAAAGGGAATGAAAATTAGAGGGTATAACTCGAGAGCAAATTATTTTTCCCGGGTGATACACCTACCTTTGATTCCATCGCTAGCTCAGGATTCTTCGTTATAATCTCTCGCTTAGGATCATTCCCTTCACTCGTAGTTCAAAGTTGTGCCCTCGCCGTAGAAAAAAATTGTTCCCTTGTTATATAAAATCAATGGAGAATGTACTATAATATTTACATTGTAAAATGTACTATTGCCTAGTGCCCAAATATCCAACAACTACATCTACGAGCAGCCTTCTCAAAATGCTCTACAAAAACAAGTTACTTGTAGTCAAGATCGTTGTGACGCTGACTGTACTGTAAATCTTTCCTTATTATAATAATAGTATAAATACATACCCCAAAAAGATTTCCTTCAGATATAACATCCTTCCATCCAGATAATTTTTCTTAACACCATTTTATATTATTACTTTTGAGACCCGATATCTATGATGAGGTCGTTGCTAAGCAAAAGGTCGGGATCCAATTTCTTTGACAATAAGGAATTCAGTAGAAATCGATAGACCTTGTAGTCACTGGGTGATGGCAATTTGCGGCCGTTTGAGGGCCCATTATGAATCCATAATAAGGCCATCAGCGGACTTCGAATTACAATTGACAAAATAGTCCCTTTTTCTATGAAAAACATGGGGTGTTTAAACAATTTCTGTTTACATGTAAACAAAGGAGATGGTTTATTTCACAGGAAAAGTTACTACTAAACCCAATGATATTTTAAAACTATAGATATGTTTGAATGATTTTTTATAGCATTTATTATGCTAACTTTTAAGTTCGAAAAACATCGGAAAAAATGAAATGAAAAAAAAATTCATTTTTTCCGATGTTTTTCGAATATAGATATGTAAGTTGTTCACACTGTAAAATGTCAATGAAAAAATGATGACCAAATGGTTTAATTTGTTACACCAATCAGAGACACGACAGTCCGCTACCCAAAAAAACGTCTTCAATAAATTTTTAATGAATTTTTTATAGAATTTATTATGCTAACTTTTAAGTTCGACTCATTGATTGTTTCCAACAGTTTGTAAGAATGTTGGTAGATGGCGCCACCGTCACCCTTAAAGACGAATATAAAGAGACGGAGCATTCCCCCTGTAAGGGAAAGGTCGTGATTTCAAGTCTCACTTGAGCATTTCATTTTTTCCGGTCTTCAATAAATTAATTAGTAACAAAAATAACGAAAATATGATATTTTCAAAATGAATAATAATATAAATCATATAAATTGATGTATTATTGTTAAGAAGCTATAATTTTTTGTGTTTATAGTATTATGACACTTTCTATTCCTCGCCTCGCCTCGGGGGAGACGTTGTTGCTGGTCCTTGCAGATATTTTCCCGAGCCCAGAGTGGCCTAAGTGAAGGAAATCTAGAAATAAAACCCTTATCTAGACTGGGGTCAAGATAACGCTGTGTTGTAACACAGCGCCATTTTAACCCCAATTAAGCAAAGCTCGTACCTAATATGCGTAGAAATAAGAATTCGAATAAACTAACGTTTGTACATTTGACAAAGGGATACGGTTGCACCTTTACATAATAAAGTTGCCACAGTATCTCCTTTGTCGACTGTACAGTCAGCATCAGAAAAATGTCTCTTATCTATATTTTATATTTCTTTATTTATTTATTATCTTATATTTTCGAACTTAAAAATAATCTCTTTATTTTTAAGTTCGAAAAACATTGGAAAAAATGAAATGCTCAAGTGAGACTCGAACTCACGACCTTTCCCTTACAGGGGGACTGCTCTTCCAACTGAGCTATTGAGCCACACTTGAATCATTCCATATTTTCCTTCTCTTATGAGCATTTCATTTTTTCCAATGTTTTTCGAACTTAAAAGTTAGCATAATAAATGCTATAAAAAAAAATCATTCAAATTTTTTTTTTATTTTCCCCCCCTTACTTGTGAGATTTGGTACACACCTTTAGTTCGGACAACATTACAATTTTAATCACAAAAACCGTTTCATTTGCTCTTAATATCATTTTGATTTTGAGACTTTGTTTTTAAGATATTTTTGATTCTGACTGTACCTTTTTTTGTAAATACATACATCGCAGCCTTGAAACCGTAAAAGATCACGTTTGGATTTTCGGTGCCCTTACCTACAATGTTCGAGAATTTTTTAGAAGTGTGTAAGCATAAACCACTTCAGTTTTTGTGTGAGTATTGCGCTGTTTTCCATTTATTTTTACTTGTATAATCTGATTACGAAGTAAGAAATATTCTTTTGTTCTCAAATTCAGTCTCTGAAGTATAAGCCATTCACCAACATTTAGTACATCTCATTTACAAAGCTTTTGTACATAGCAACATATTCTTTTTTATATTATAGAAGGTTTGTCATGAATAAAAAATAAGAATTTTGTGAAGATTTTAGGATATTTGATACAGGGATCGAGTAGGTAGTAGATATAGTCTGAAAAAGTGTAATGAACGCGACTGCCACGCAGGAGGCGCGGCATCGATCCCCGTTCAGTGCAAATATTTCCAAAAAAAATAGTACGTTTATCCGCATTCTAGATTCCATAACACAAGCTAATTAAGCTTACCCCATGGCGTGGCATGGCATGTCTAGATAACGTTGTGTAAAAATCTTGTGGAATATTTTACCCCGGGAATAGTTTCACATGTGTTCTGAAAACGTGATCAAAATTCCACGCGAGTGGAGCCACAGGCAACAACTAGTCAACATATAATAAATCTGAAAGCATCTAATGACAGGATATATGAGTACTAAAACCTTGTAACTACTAAAACCTTACTGCCATTAGTTCAATCAACCGTATAAGGGACTTCCTCCATATATTTTATATCGGCCTCACATTTCACGCATTACCCACTACGGACAGATCAAGCGGCCATTAAAAGCACTTTCACGTCGCACTATTGGCCGTGACGCAATTTATTTGAAAAATTTACCTCGCGCTTTTGCCGTTAGTCCGGGAGCTCGTTTCGTGAAAAGTATAGCAAATATGCACTTTTGAACCGTACAACCAAGCGCTATGAAACATTAAATTATTCCGTTTATATTCAACTTTTTTGCTTACATTTTGAGAGAAGTTAAGTTGAGTTGAGAATATTTTTTAAAGTTCCAACTTATTATATAAGTAACTGCCTAGCTGTGGCGTGCGGCTCCGCCCCCGAGGAATTCTGAATCCATTCCCGCAGCGCCTTCTGTTCCACTGACCCTCCCCGGCTTCGCTCATGACGTACTTCGAACCCCCGTTGCACCCCTATCACCCAAATAATGTGTGGGAATCTACCGGACTTATTGATATTAATAAATTAGGTACCGCTTCGCTCCCTTGATTAGTAGCGTGATAATATAGCTACCCATAGCCTATCTGATCTGCGGTAGCCTAGTGTTATGGGTAATGGACTGCTGAGACGAGGTCTCGGGTTCGAACCCAGGTTGAACATGGCACACACCAATGACTTTTCGAAGCTTTTCGAAGTTATGTGTGTATTTATCGCAGGTTTATAAGCGCCTGGTTAATGGCAATAGGCTCGCCACCTATTACATTGGGACCTAAACATAAACTGGCGAAATGTGGGTGCTAGCACCTCTGCCTACCCCTTCGGGGAATATAGGCGTGAGTTTATGTTATGTTATGTTATGCCATAGCCTATGACACTTAGAAAGTAACAAACTTCATCTCTTTATAATATTAAGGTATGATTCCGAAACCAACCGCTGACAACTCCACGATACATACATTACTTGTTAAGCCTCGATATGGATAAAGTGGACCATTGTGAAGCCGCATTGAAAAGGTCGTTTACTGGTCGTCTATAATAATTACATTCATTTTATGTGGTAGGTAATTTTTACCTAATAGCGACTGTGTGTGTCCGAAATGGAAGCGCGCCTTCTGCCGGGTTAAAGTTGTAAGACAAATCATGGAAAGCCATTTTACTATCGCGAAACAATTTACAGAAATGGTATGTTCCAAAATATCTTCATCGAATGAGTAATAATGACGCCACTCGACAAACTCAATGGCGTTTCAAAATTCAAGCGCACTTGACTTTCACAAAAACTTTTTCAATATTCCACAGGAACATTTTTAGGGCAACTCGACTGTTTTGACGCGGCACTTTGTAATTGATTGGATTTATGCTTTTCACGATCGTAACGAATACCGAATGAATATATCAAAAAGCAGATTTAAATTTTCTCTCTTTGTACAGTGCGAATTCAATTGGGTATTCATTAAAAGGTTATGTTACCATGTCCGATGATATCACAGTGTGTCTTTCCAATTATAACCTGATTCAATCCGAGTTCTGATTTATTTTGTTATTTATATATATACAGGGTGTATTTTTGAAACGGGGCAGTAAGGGCAAGTACCTTAACCGTTGCAGTTACAGCAAAACGTTGATAAAAGGCCTTCCCTAACTTTTTGGGACATTTTGAACTGCATTCACAGATTTTGTAAAAAACTTACAGTTAGCAAAAAAAATGCAAAAAAACGCCATTCGTTCAGTGCAAAAAAGGATAGACTTATGTATTCGTGAAAATGGAAATCATTTTGAGCAATTTATTTCATAAACCAATTTCTTAAATGTTTTTAAAAAGTTCAAAATTTTACCTGACCTATGAATTTCGAGTTGATTTATCATATTTCCGTACGAAATGTATGGGAAACGTTTTTGGCGATTTCTGTCTTTTCTAGTACTGAAAGCTAAAATGGTCCCATAGAGTTTTTTGATCCCCACATGAAATAGAATCGATTGGCATAAAAAAAAATGTTGAACATTTTGCATTTTTTTTGCTAACTGTAAGTTTTTTACACAATCTGTGAATGCAGTTCAAAATGTCCCAAAAAGTTAGGGAAGGTCTTTTGAGAACGTTTTGCTGTAACTGCAACGGTTAAGGTACTTGCCCTTACTGCCCCGTTTCAAAAATACACCCTGTATATCACATAATCATCAGCAGTAGCCCCAATGGTTTCCAATATTTGCACCCAAAGACCAGGGTCCGCTGTCTAATTTATCTTGGTTTGACTGATTATTTTTTAATTTTTGCGGAAGTAATTGCTCTCTGATTCATAACCTTGACGTGATGGCGTGTAAGAAGAGTCGGAGCCTGCCACGTGCAGGCAACAGTTTGTTAGTAATTATAGCAGACGACGACGTGTACATTGCAGTACTTAGATCATTTGATGATTTTGCTTTTCGACACAATAAGTCGGGATCAAGTAACTATTTTATTGATTATTTTATAAGTTTCAACCAGTACACAATCGTGTAAGATTTTCTTCTGCATTTTCCGTGTGTGGTCGGAACTAACGGCTACGTAAATTTTGACAATCGCGCTAGTTGACAACAAGAAATTAATCAAAAATTGCAATGTGGCAACTCGTAGACTTCCGCGATTTTGATGGCCGCGAGTTAATGAATGACCCGTCAAAATTTAAACTCACTCCTTACTTAGTATTATTTTATTATTTCAGATAAAATCTGGTTATTTATCGGTACTGCCGTACCAATTTTACATTCAGTTACAAGCGACTAAAGTTTATGAATGACCTCTAATCACCAGGAACTAACTAGCCGGCAGTTCACTCACTTTTTAGGTGGGTAGCGAAAACTTTGCTAACACTTGATGAAACTTAATGAGTTTCGCGTCCTGTATTGTAAAGGAAATGAAGAACGTGTCCAGCCTACATTGGGAAACTTTCACCAAGAAGTTGGTGTGTTTATTTATCTAGTGACCGTATCATACGTGTAGGATGAATACTAAACAGGTCGGAATTTTTAAATATCTTGAACCTGTAAAATGTAGCCTCGTCGTTCCCGGCAAAGTAGAATTTGGTCCACACCATCTCTTCCCTTGCGGTGTCGTACAAGGTGACTAAGGGATGTTTAACATCAGACTAATATATTCAGCCCAGACTCAGCCTCGGATACGCGGTTTGAGTCAACAAATTGTGCCCGGAATGCGGCAATAGGCTCACCCCCTATTACGTGGGACCGAATCCAATGATTGTTGAAATGAGGGTGTTAATTCACCTCTGCCTAACCCTCTGGGGATAAAGTCCTGATTGTATGTATATAAAATGTGAAGACTGCAAAAAAATACTGAAGAATTTTGTTAAGTATGAACAAATGTTTTTACTGCATAAGTGAGCAATGACTTATAGAACGTAGTTATAGTCTTCGTTTAAAAGTTACTCATACATACTCCGATTTAATTAGGTTCGCCACAGGGATGTTCGAGCGAAACTGTTCTGACTGCTCGAAATTCCCTTAAGTCAATCAACAAGTAGAAGTTACCATCGTTATAACTTCGACGATCGACCGATATAATAATAACATGCATATAATTTTAAACATCCCAAATTAAGATCAAATACAATCTTGGGTCTTCAATGTGGTGTGAAATTACCTACTGTATATCTTTCGCACTCTGGCTGGCCCAGGGTCATCTACAGTCGGGGCGTACCTGACGGAGAGGGCCGTCATCTACCCAAGTGCGACCGGCGTCGGTAGGCGTGAGATGTCGTACGGTGTACCACAGGGATCGGTCCTGGGGCCGCTCCTGTGGAACATCGGATACGACTGGGTGCTTCGCGGTGAGCTCGCGTTCGGTGCCACCGTCACGTGCTACGCGGACGATACGCTAGTGACGGTGAGTGGCGCTACACACCGCGAGGCGACCCAGAGGGCCACGACCGCTGTTGCTCAAGTCGTGGATCGGATCCGGCGGCTGGGTCTCGAGGTGGCTCTGCACAAATCCGAGGCCTTGTTCTTTCATGGTCCTCGGCGCAGGCCACCCCCGGGATCCAGCTTGACAGTAGGAGGTACTCCCATCGACATCAAGCCCCGGTTGAAATACCTGGGGCTCATACTCGACGGTCGGTGGGACTTCGGAGAGCACTTCCGAAGTCTGCGCCCCAAACTGTTGGTGTCAGCTAACGCGCTGATGCGGCTGCTGCCCAACTTGAGGGGCCCAGAGGACTCCTGCAGGAGACTCTACGCGGGTGTCGTGCGGTCCATCGCCCTGTACGGGTGCCCCGTGTGGGCGGACGCCCTGCAGGCCAGGTTCGTGCAACTGCTGCATGCACCGCAGCAGACGATGGCCTGCAGGGCCATTAGGGGGTACCGCACGATATCCTTTGAAGCGGCGAGTCTCCTAGCCGGATCGCCACCGTGGATCCTGGAAGCGAGATCCCTTGCGGCACTGTATCGGTTCCGTAAGGAGGCGCGGGAGCGGGGATACGATCCCGAGCCCGAAGACATTCGGGCCGAGAGGTCCCGGCTCCACGGGATCATGGTGGCGGAGTGGGAGCGACGACTTGAGCAACGACGCGCAGGGCATGCCGTCATAGAGGCGGTAAGGCCCATCATGGGGGAATGGCTCGAGAGGCCACATGGCAGCCTCTCGTATCGACTGACGCAGATTATCACCGGGCACGGGTGCTTCGGGAGATATCTGTGTCGGATCGAAAAGGAGCCAACGTCCGAGTGCCATCACTGCGACGCGAGCGAGGACACGGGGCTGCACACGCTCACCGAGTGTCCGGCATGGGCCGGACCGAGGCGGGAGCTAGTGTCGGCCCTGGGTGTGAGAGTTCTCACCCTCGCCACCCTGCTCACAGCAATGGACCGCTGCGCGGACGCGTGGGCGGCCGGCGTCTCCTTCAGCGAGCAGGTAATGGTCGTGAAGGAGACGGCGGAGCGGGAGAGGCGGCGCGAGCGAGAAAGACTCGCGGATCGCGCCGCCCGCGCGCGCAGGCAACTCGGGCGTCGGAGGGCACTGACTGACCTCCGTCCCCCATGAGCGCGGGCCTGGGGGTGACGGGTGGAGCCGCCTGTCACCCCAGCAGAAGCAGGCCACGGCGGCGGCGCGCTGAATAGTGCGCCTCCCCATTCCAGGGGCGAGTTGGGGACACCGTTGTCCCCCCTCCTGAGGAGGGCCAGACCGTAAGGGATGGCCCTGGGTCAGCCGGGGTGCGAGGGATATGTCTTTGACAACCTCACCTCTGGCCTAGCACCAAGACCCACAGTCGGCGTGCGGTTTTAGTCGGTTCGAGTCCGACATAACCTCCCCTTCCGGCTCCGGCAGGGGGGGTATCCGAGGGGATTTCCGCACGAAAAAAAAAAAAAAAAAAAAGGGTCATCTAGTTTTGAAATGCTCTCTTTGGCTGTGGGAATAACGGTATTCCCATCTTGCCTAAGAAAAAGGCGCACATCGCGCTGACGCGTCTGCCGGCTTCAACTGTCATCCCCAGGCCTTTGCTCCCCTGTATCGGTTCCGTAAGCACTGTATCGGTTCCGTAAGGAGGGGCGGGAGCGGGGATACGATCCCGAGCCCGAAGACATTCGGGCCGAGAGGTCCCGGCTCCACAGGATCATGGTGGCGGAGTGGGAGCGACGACTTGAGCAACGACGCGCAGGGCATGCCGTCATAGAGGCGGTAAGGCCCATCATGGGGGAATGGCTCGAGAGGCCACATGGCAGCCTCTCGTATCGACTGACGCAGATTATCACCGGGCACGGGTGCTTCAGGAGATATCTGTGTCGGATCGAAAAGGAGCCAACGTCCGAGTGCCATCACTGCGACGCGAGCGAGGACACAGGGCTGCACACGCTCACCGAGTGTCCGGCATGGGCCGGACCGAGACGGGAGCTAGTGGCGGCCCTGGGAGTGAGAGTTCTCACCCTCGCCACCCTGCTCACAGCACTGGTCCGCTGCGCGGACGCGTGGGCAGCCGGCGTCTCCTTCAGCGAGCAGGTAATGGTCGTGAAGGAGACGGCGGAACGGGAGAGGCGGCGCGAGTGTGAGAGACTCGCGGATCGCGCCGCCCGCGCGCGCAGGCAACTCGGGCGTCGGAGGGCACTGACTGACCTCCGTCCCCCATGAGCGCGGGCCTGGGGGTGACGGGTGAAGCCGACGCCTGTCACCCCTGCAGAAGCAGGCCACGGCGGCGCCGGCGCGCTGAATAGCGCGCCTCCCCATTCCGGGGGCGAGTTGGGGACACCGTTGTCCCCCCTCCTGAGGAGGGCCAGACCGTAAGGGATGGCCCTGGGTCAGCCGGGGTGCGAGGGATATGTCGATGACAACCTCACCTCCGGCCTAGCACCACGACCCACAGTCGGCGTGCGGTTTTAGTCGGTTCGAGTCCGACATAACCTCCCCTTCCGGCTCCGGAAGGGGGGTATCCGAGGGGATTTCCGCACGAAAAAAAAAAAAGAAGGCCTTTGCTCCTATAGGATGGAAGTAATTTTGCTACCTCCAATGTCTGACTCGCCTCCGCTCTGCCATGCGCTGATCAAGGGCTCGGCTGGAGAGCCGTACCTCATAAAGTTCATACATAAAATTTTACAACAGTTAAAAAATCAAATAGCACCTCACATGTCAAAATCCTACAAGCCGTTCAGACTGTAGGGCCTTCCCAAAAAATGGACATGAATACATACATAGTCTCGAAAAACATTACCTACCCTTCTTCCTTGGGCAGTCGGGTAAAAATCGTGACGAACTTGAAACGCTGGGCTGGGTATAAACAAAACCTTAATTTGACTAACACAATACGGGTAAGGCTTTGTCCAATAAGGCCAATAAGGCTTGGTCCTATGCCAAAGTCTACTCTGTCAATCAAAATCGGTTCAGTGGTTTAGGCGTGAAAGTTTGATAGACACTCAAAGTTACTTTCGCATTTATAATATCTTTTTTTTCCTGCGGAAATCCCCACGGATACCTCCCTCGCCGGAGCCAGAGGTTATGTCGGACTCGAACAAACCAAAACCGCACGCCGTCTATGGATCGTAGTCCTAGGCCGGAGGTGAGGTTGTCTTCAACATATCCCTCGCGCCCCGGCTAACCCAGGGGCATTACAGGTCAAAGTCATTTTAATTTTTTTTGAAAAATATCTATATTTAATTAATACTTTTGTATATTAATCCTCATCATTATAAATCTGCTGCTTCTCTGTTTTATTAACTGAAGGCTCAGGCAGAGCAAATGTGTTATAATTAGGGCACCAACATCTACCCGTAACGTAATGTGCCCCGTGTGTGTTTATGAAAGCTTTTTCTTGCTAACACAAAGTTTCAACATTCTCCTTTCATTGTGAATTATTACCGTCACTTTTATGTGTTCGTTTGAGTTAATGTAGCTGGACATACTTAGTGTACTCTCAGCCTTTACCGATTACGAAGCTTTTAAATGAATTTTATAGCACTATGTATGCTTACATATTGAGTAAGACACTTTGTACTTTTCCACTATATTTTATTTTTCACCTGACCGGTTTTGCCTCACTGCATTCTCAAAGGTATGATTACCTTTGAGAGTGCCGTTTCGCCTCACCGCTTTCTCAAAGGTATGATTACCTTTGAGAATGCCGTGAGGCGAAACCGGTGAAAAATAAAATATAGTGGAAAAGTATAAAGTGTCGTGCTTGAAAAAAACAGTATGCTTACTATACGAATCGAATACATAGGGAAAAATTAATCTTCTCAGGCGGGATTCGGACCCGCGATCTTTCCCTTACAGGAGAAATGCATTGACCAACTAGAACAAGATCGCGGGTTCGTGTCCTGCCCGAGAAGATTAATTTTTCCCTATGTATTCGATATGGAGTTAAAGTTTGTGGCGTAAAAAGTGATAGATTTATATTAAAAATCTATTTCCTACTAACATAGGGATAGGGCTGTTTAACATCAGATAGTTATATACAGCCCAGACTCAGCCCCAGATGCATAACTGCAAACTGAATAACACAAAATATATCGAGAGCATCATCAAAACAGCCTCGCGTAAACTCGGAGTCCTGAACAGAGTGAAACGTTTTTTCACGCCGGAGCAGCGGTGTCTTCTATACAAGACCCAAATTCATTTCTGCGTGGAATACTGCTCACATCTCTGGGATGGGTCCGCAAAGTACTTACTAGATGCTCTCGACAGGTTGCAGCGACGTATGGTCCGCATTATTGGGAATCCTGAAGTCACGAACACCCTCGAACGTTTGTAGATGCGTAGAGATGTTGCGTCTACCACTTAGCGGGTAGACAAGCAAACGGCTCATCTGATGGAAAGTGGTTACCGAGGCCCCAGAAGGTGTGCAACAAAAGGGGAGTCACGCTGCCGACCCTGTAAGCACATTTTCTATTTCCTAACTGAAAAAGACGTCTAAACTTTATTCAGATTGTAACAATTAATATTTTCCCGAGGCGGTTAGGATTGTAATATTAAATTAAACTATCTAATGTGTTCAAAGACAAACTCCAAAGGAACTTCCGTGTGGTTCCCCGCGGGTAATACCTACGTACCTACTTTGTTACTTACAAAGTAAATGTCTAATTAATATACGTATGAAGGAGAGGGCGGTTTCATTACAACATGCTAACACTTTTCGACTATATTAGTTAAAGCTCTCATTAAGTGTGTTATTTTGTTCTTCGTCATCATCATAGTGTTAATCCTAGTCGCTTTCATCTAGGAGGCTGGGGTCCACTTTACCAGTCTAACTGTTCCGTGAAGTGACTGCCATCTGATGTCCTCAACCCAATTTCTTTAGGCTTGTTTGATTTGGGTATTTTTGCTGTATACGTTACGGAAGTTAGCGCAGACGAGAGGAGCAACAGAGAAACTGGTGAATACGTGGTTGGTGAGTAAGTTGGTGAATACCTTACTCAACGTTACGTAACGTTTGACAAATTGAATGGAAGTTGATTTTTTTCAAATTCTAATCGATTTAAATTGAAAAAAGTTAATGCTTAGACGGTTCGTATGATTATCGGTAGATGGCTCCCATCCTCGTCGTCGCGTTGCCACGAGATGGTTTATTAGGAGAATTTTGAATGCTCAAAACGTAGCTCAGTAAGTCAGTGCTCAGAGTATTCCCCTTTATGGGATTGGTCACGGGTTCACGTCCGGTCTAAGCATTATTTTTTTCCAATCTAAATCGAATTGAATAGTTAGCATTGTTAGCATGGTATGAAAGAACTCATCCCACGAACGCTTAAGCGGTGGAATGAACAACCTGCGAGGGTTTTCCCAAGCAACTACAATATACGGCTTTGCAAGAAGGGTATGAGAAGGTTTCTTCAGGGTTGACAGCACGAGTATAACACCCCTGGCGTTATATACATTCATAGGCCACAGTAACCACTCTTCCAACAAGTGGATATAAGTGGGATAAAAAGCACACTAATTGATTTTAAAATTCCATTAAAAATTACCTAGTATTTATTTGACTTTTTGTGACAATTCACGTTTCAAGTATTTTCTAGTTTCGTATTATGGCCATGTTTTCAAAGCACTTTTGATATTAGAAAACTTTTTCACTCACAACTCTATAACTTTTAACCTAAAACATAACATAAACTCACGCCTGTATTCCCCGAAGGGGTAGGCAGAGGTGCTAGCACCCACATTTCGCCAGTTAATGTTTAGGTCCCAATGTAATAGGTGGCGAGCCTATTGCCATTAACCTGCAGACATTTAATGACAAAAACCTTCAATTATCAGTCATAAAATACATAAATGAACAATACAAGTCCCTACATGTTACAAAGTTTGGGATACAGTAATGCCCATTCTCCTTCGTAATGGTTTTCAATTTCGAATTAATTAAAATTAAACTCAAGATCATATCGTTCTCTGTTTTTGTTCCTGGTAAACAAAACTTGAACGTACTTAAACATCTTACTCGAATTTTGAAAACAAACAGATATAATAAATTTGTAGAGCCCGATATCTTAATTTAGAATAATCACTTTACAATTTAATGAAATTTCAAAGCTATTATAAATCAATTAGCCCACTGTAGTCCACTGCTGGACATAGGCCTCTCTCAATGTGTTAAAGCAATTAGTACGCTAACTATTAAAATCGAATAAGATTAGTAAAAGTGATATGCTCAAACGGGACTTGAACCCGCGACCAGTGCCTTACAGGGGAAATGCTACGACCACTCGGTGCGTCAGCGAGCTCAGTGGTCGGTCAGAAGACTCCGGCAAGAAACTCAGCGGGCATTTTTTTTTGTCTATTTACAAACATTCACTTAGTCTAGATACAGTGATTTGCTTGAGTAGCATAGCCGAGCGAACATTTTCAGGCTTGTTTATCTTCTAAATATTCTTGGATTTTATAATAGTCTTTCTGGCACAGTTTTCTCTTAACTAATAACACTAACAAGCGCCCGGTAACGGTGGCCAATTTTTTTAAATATACAAATTATCAAATAGACCGACCACGCGTAGTAATTATTTGCCAAATATGTCAAATACGCAAACATAAATAGCCATATGAAGTGCCACCATAAGAAAAGACTTATACTATAATGTAATTTGTAGATTTTCTGTTTCCTAATCTAATTAAAATCCACTGTCTACTCGCAAAGTGCAAATGAAGGTTCTTTCATTTCCAAATGCCAATGAAATTAATTATTTAAGTATTCGACGTTGGGGCAAATTGCCGACGAACGCCTTCATTCATTGATTCATAATTCGGTTTGTGATAAATGAGCTTTTGATTTTCGGTCTTATGTCTTTGTTTTAAGAGGTGTCTGTTGTCAGTATTGTTAAATGATTTTGAGACTTTAGCTTTAGTTATAATGGATTTTAATTATAAGAGACGGTTCTGTTGAGTAATCCGTCTGTTATTTATTAAAAGTATTGTATTCGTTCGGGGAGCAGTGTATTACCACAACTATAATAACATCACTGGGTGTGCGTTGTTTTATAGACAAAAGTTTCATATAATTTCGTTTTACAGAAAATGTTTCGCATAATTTCGTTTCATAGAATAATCAATATACATAATACTTACTTTAAAGATTTTTAAATCATTGACTTTTGTTTCACATAAATTTTAATGTTAGAATAATCATTTCATAGAATAACAAATCAAATATTCTTCTTTTTTATATTGGTTATTTCATATAAAACTTATTTGCGCAAAGATATTTTCTGGGTGGCTTAAAAAAAAATAACCACGAAGGCTAAGGCGAGAGCGAAGCGAAGCGGAGCTCTCGCCTTAGCCTTCGTGGTTATTTTTTTTAACCTAACCTAACCTATCCGAGTCGGGGTATTATCTAATTAAATTACTACAAGCAATCGGGAAAAAAAAATGATGGTGGTTAGTGGTTGTTTTTAAGATTCCTTAAATAATAATTCTACAGTTTGATAAGTATGTTAAACAAAAATATGTGAAAAAAAATTCATTAAATTGTGTTTCTGTGAAAAGTGATTCATTGTGGTAAATTGTCTTTGAAACAATAATATTCGAAATAAAAATATAAGAACCAAATATTATATGAAACATTTTCTGTAAAATGAAATTCTATGAAATTTCTTTCTACGAAATAAGGCGCTCCCAACATCACTTTATGTACAGGTTAAAAGTATATTTTTATACCACTCAGACAAGCACATAGTCATAGTCATAGTCATTTATTTTTCAATATTGAACAATAAAATTGTTTCTAGCACACGACCCACCAGTGCCCCAGGCACGAAAAATATTCCAATTATATATTAACGTAAATGTATCGAGACACGGAGCGTTGCAATTGGCCGCTTGCTTACTGTAAACATGTGCGTGTGTGTGCAGCCTGCCAATAGCAATGCTCCGTCCTCTCGATAAAACGTTACTAATTCAAATACTTTTCGTGGAGTGGAAAGTGGTTACCATGGCCTATAAACGTGTGCAACACCAACATAGTTAATTATGTAGTATTATTTTTTTGGTTATGATATAAGCATATAATATCAGGGTTGTTGTTATAAACGATGTAAACTGCGCTGATTCAAATACTGCAACAGAATATCCAGATGAAATACCTACCTTATCCGCAATTTGGTAAATTTTCAGTAAATAACTAAAATCATGGTATCAACAATGCTTCGAATTTCCCATATGGCCACCGTAGCTCTTCATGTGGGTGTCGTAAAAGGCGACTAAAGGATAGGGCTATTCTCCATCCGACAGTAAACATACAGCGAAAGACCAAGGGCCCGCTAGACGGCAATAGGCTCTCCTCATATTACGTCTTGGGACCGAAGGTCATAATTGGCGGAGCGTGGGTGCCCACCCCTTCAGGATTTACAGACGTGAGTATACGGATCGGATGGATGGAAAAATTTCTCAGTTTTTATTTGAAGGGATATTTTTTGTTTCTTAAAAGGTTCTGTCTATCTTTCTGAATGATTTTACAATGTCATCTTATTCACAGGTAGCGGGGTGCAACTGACTGCTGGAACACATGTATAAAACATGGCTCGTAGTTAGAAAATACATGAAATGTAAAATATAATCAGTCTTTATGGATTTTGAAATAATTCATGCAGTAGTTTTGAACGTTATTTATAAATGAGCTTAGTAGGTATTATTTTACTGATCCCATTATAATAATACAATGCTGTTCGTCGGTGGCGTTCATTGATAGGCATTTATCGCAAACCAATTTTAATTAAGACACATCAGTGATTTCATTGTAAACTAGCCTGTAGGCGTACCTATCTATATGTTTAAATTGTATATTATTGGGGGTTCTTTAATAAAGTAAGTCTATTCCAAGCTCCCGGCAGTGTAGAATTTGCCATCCCCCATAAGCCCCAAAATAATAAAATGATATCACTTTTGTCTTCTCTCTATATAATGTTATTTTTATATTGATAAACTTGCTCATAAAAATATAAAATAAAATAAAATTATAATCTCCTTGTTAACACTTACAAAGTAGATTCTAATTAAGTACTCGACGGTATTTCATCGAGATCATGATAAAGTTATAATCTTGTTCTAGTTATTAGAAACCATAATCTACTTAGAATAAACATAATATACCATTATTTGGTTAACTTTGTTAGATATTCTGACTAACAAGTCATTGAATATGAGTTTTGCGGTTTAACATGTACCCCGAAGGCATTATTTGTGTTCAAAACAAATAGAACCTTTATTCAGTAGTCTAAGAAGTATTTATTAAACCATATTTAGTACGAGATATATTCATTAGTACTAGATAGTATTATTACTATCATAAATGTTAAAACCAATTATTAAAAAATGCTACATAGTGACAGAGGTCCAGTGTCTGTCGTACAAAACGCGTTCTATATAGTGAACTTTCTGCCCCAGCCTCCGTGGCGTGGCGGTAGTGAACGCGACTGCCATGCAGGAGGCGCGGGTTCGATTCCCGCTCAGTGCAAATATTTGTATACATGAATATGGCTATTTGCATTGGTCTGGGTGTTTCTATGTATAATAAGTATGTATTTACAAAAAAAATGTATATAATTATGTTTATCCGCATTCTAGATTCCATAACACAAGCTATAAAAGCTTACCATGGGTCTAGATAGCGTTGCGGAGAATGTTGTGGAATATTTATTTATTTATATTTATTAATTCTAGTGTGTGCTTTCTAGTGTAACTATAATAAATTCATAAACTTATGAATATATTTTTAAAGGTCACGTAAATTTGACTTCATTCGCCTGATGGTAAGCTATAGGCAAAGTCTCGGAAAGACGGTCACCATCGTAAACATGTACCAGATTAACAATGGTGTCACTCAGCTTGACGGCCTCATCAGATGCCTTTTCACGCCAGGCTTAAAGGACCCGGGACTGTAGGAAGAAGGAATCACGTGAGCTGGCAGGGAGTTCCAGGTCTTAATAGTGCGAATATACCTTGTGCCGTATGCGGTAATATTCAGTTCAATGGTATAACCACTAATCCGTCCATAGTGACTTTTGACTTTTCCTACAATTTCTTTCTCATAATTCAGGCCTGCGTAATTTTAACATGTAGACGACGCCAAAAACTTTTATGAGGACGAAGTTGGGCACAGTACAAAGAGATTTAATAAATATTGAAGCTGCGTCCTCGTGAAAATCTGTACATTTTCAGAAAAATAACTTTTCTTTTGAAGTTATTAAAACAGCCAGCGGCGTCAAACATCACGTTCGTTAGATTCAAAAACAAATGTATATTTTAAAAGATTTACGGAGCAAAGGTTTTAAAGAAATGAAATGTAAGAAAAGAATATTGGTGTAATCCCTTCGATAGAAGAAGAAAAAGAAGACTGACCCTTTTCAGACTTGCCATTTTTGGCTTATTTCCGTTTTGACATATTTTAATTTAACCAGATTTTGGTTTCGTCGGATTTTCGTTTCGTCAGATTTTTGTTTTGACAATAAAAATACAATCGCCAAGAAACATGTTTAGATGAGATGGGTAAACGGAAAATCTGCCATTTTTTCACTTACCTATATTACTATACCTTCGTTCTCACACCACGAGAATTAAACGGTTTTAATTAGTTTAGCTCGCTTGTTGAAATGTGCCCAAAATGCGCTCTACACGCGCAGTACACGTTTCTTCGTTCTTTGTCATTTGAGGATAGCACAGGGCACTACGGCAGTAGACGAACTCAAATTCATCAATTTCAAAGAAAAAGATGGCGCTGTCAAGTAAACATTGTTCGTAACTGTGCTCTCGTTATTTTTATTATTAAAATTGAATAAACGAATAACCGAACTATTAAAAGTGCGTGGAGATGAGTTGGAGTTCAAACTAAACAGTTTTTATCAAAATATTTTGCTTTTGCGGCACATTATTTTTTATAATAACGTTCTGGTGTCATGGCTACCACGCTTATACAACTATATTTGTGATTTAACCTGCGTTTCATTACGAGAAATAGTGTTCTAAAGTCTTGTGTGTTCGACGTACTCATTTCAAAAAAAGAAAAATTGGGAGTCTCGGTGTTCCACCTGTGCGCATTTCACCAACGTCCTATCACGGAATGTGAAGCCATCCTATAGTACCGGTGCAACGCGGGGGCGTCGCTTCGGTCTCTCGTTGCTAGGATGCGAAGACGCAGGCGCCAGCATTGTCAATCTTGTTGACTTTTTCAGTGTTTTGATAATTTTTATTGTAAATATTATTATAGTAGTTTTAAGTTCTTATGGAAAGCGACTGTAACAGCGAAGCGGAAATATTATGTGCAAGTCAACTTGTTCAGTGCCCTGATTGTTCTCAGGCTCGTTTTTTCAAAGGTAAGCGGGGCTTGAAAGTGCATTTTGGGAAAGTACACAAATCCCAAAATGCACTTCCAAACCAATCAAATCCATCAACCCCTACTTCCACCTCCCAAATTCCCTTTTGGCAAACCTTATCAAAATTTAAAAATTCGGTTCCAGTTTTGAAGAGAGTTCCCCGAGGCGCAAGGCCTACCGTAGCACTGAATCTAACCCGTTGCATAGCTGCGGTAGTCCAGGAGAACTCTCAAAGCGCTTGGGAACAATTACTCACCTTCCCTTACAGGATTCTACATGTTACAAAAGATCAGGCCACCAAAAAAACATTAACAACACAAATAAAAGAAAACTGCTCTTCGTCTCATACATTCGATCCAAAATTCACCACCTTCCATAAAAATTCTATTTACCATTATGTAGAGTCCAAGTTAAGAGAAGGTGACATTAGGGGGGCTGCGAGGCTTTTATTCAGCAGTGATGTCATGGCGCCTTGCTCACCAGATACTCTGGCAGACCTGCAGAGCAAGCACCCATCACCCGCTGATAACCTTTCCTTCCCTGAGCCTCTTGAGACAGACGCTGAGTGTCTCAGTGTTTCAGCCAAGGACGTGTTAGCAGCCGTTGGCTCTTTCCGGAGTGGGTCTGCTGGTGGTCTCGATGGCCTAACTCCTCAACATCTTAAGGACCTTACCGGCGTAAGCGTCGGGGAAGCTGGCGATGCACTCTTGAAAGAGCTAACGGCCCTAATTAATCTTATGTTGGCCGGCAGTGTGGACGAAGCCATCATTGATTTACTGTACGGCGCAAATTTATATGCCTTGCGTAAAAAAGATGGTGGCATTCGTCCCATTGCCGTAGGTTGCACATACAGGCGTATAGCAGCCAAGTTGTGTTGTAGAGCATACAGAGAAACTCTCACCAACAAATTCCAGCCCCTGCAACTCGGCTTCGGCTCCAAAGGGGGCTGTGAGGCTGCTGTACATGCCCTTTCCACGTTCCTTGGCTGCAGGGGAGGTTATCCTCAAAGTTGACTTGAGGAATGCCTTTAACTCGGTTAATAGGGACACTTTGTTGGCACAGTCCAAATTGGAAACCCCCAAAATTTTTAAGTTTCTTTGGCAATGCTATAGGCACCCTTCAAAATTGCTTTATAAGGACAATATTTTAAATTCAGCGGTAGGATGTCAACAAGGTGATCCCCTCGGACCAGTCATTTTCAGCCTGGCTATTCACCCCATAATTCAGCGACTAAATTCTAAATTCAACATTTGGTATTTGGATGACGGCACTCTTGGTGGTGACGTGGAGACTGTATTAAAAGATTTGGCTTTCCTAAAAGAAGAATTTAGTTCAATCGGCCTAGAACTAAATCCCTCCAAATGTGAAATTTTCTTTAGTGATCAAATTGACAATCTTTCGGTACTTCCAAAATTCAATGCTTTGGCTCCAAATTTAAAAGTTTTACAAAAAAGTTCTCTCCGCCTCCTTGGGTCGCCAATCTTAGAAGATGCTTACGAGTCTTTTGTTGAAGAGAAAATACAAAATTTTTGTGAAGTTTCGGACCGACTATTCCAAATTAATATTCATTCAGCCTTCACCATTATTCGGTTTTGTCTTTTCGTACCAAAATTTACACATGCTCTGCGTTCAACTCAACTTTTTATAATTTTTGTCATGATGTTAGGCATAAGACGATACTAGATAATATGTATAACAGTATCGTCAACATACTGAAAGAGAGTGCCGAGGAAACGTATTGTGGGCGTCCAGCTGGACCTAAAAGGAAGTACGTGCCAGGTTGGAACAAGTATGTTGGCGATGCTCACAGGGAGGCACGTCTATGCTACCAAACTTGGTTGTTGCACCGAAAGCCTACTTGTGGTTATGTCCATGATAGAATGTGTGAAACAAGAAGGTTATTTAAAGCAAAGTTAAAGTACTGCAAAACGAATGAAGAGCAAATCAAAATGGATATAATTGCTAAACATCATTCGGATAAACAGTTTGGTAAATTTTGGAAATCAACTAATAAGTTGAATCACAAGCAGAGCCTCCCTGTGAGTGTGGCTGGTGTACACGAACCGGTAGACATAGCTAATGCTTTCTGTCAGAATTTTAAAGTGAAGCCACCTCTGCGAAGTACGCCGCAGTTGTCTGACGCTGATGCCGTGGTGTCGGACTCACTCTCATTTACGTTCAAGGGAAAGGAAATCCTGAATGTTATAAATAAAATGGTAAGTGGTAAATCTTCCGGACACGACGGCCTCAGTGTCGATCACCTGCGCCATGCTGGGCCCCACTTACCTAGAGTGCTTGCAATGCTATATAATTTATGTTTGAATCACAGCTATCTACCAGGTAACTTAATGCATACGGTGGTTGTTCCTGTAATTAAAAATAAAACTGGAGTCGCCTCTGACATGTCCAATTACAGGCCGATATCTTTGGCTAATATTGTGGCCAAGGTGCTGGACAGTCTGCTTGACAAACACCTGGCAGAGCACATCCATTTGCACGATGCCCAGTTTGGATTTCGACAGGGGCTATCTACTGAAAGTGCCATTTACTGCCTCAAGCAGACGGTCCATTACTACACAAACAGGAAAACTCCGGTATTTGCCTGTTTTCTGGACCTGTCAAAGGCATTCGATTTAGTGTCCTACGAGGTTTTGTGGCACAAATTGGAGAAACAAACGACCTTGCCAGTGGAATTGATTAGCGTGCTCAAGTACTGGTATGCTCACCAAACAAATAGTGTCAGGTGGGCAGGTGCGTTTTCTGGACTATATGGACTGAAGTGCGGGGTGCGACAGGGTGGATTGACCTCCCCCCGTCTATTCAGCCTGTATATGAACGATCTGATACAGAAGCTCAGCAGCGCCAGAGTTGGTTGTCATGTCGATGGAGTTTGTCTCAACAATATCAGTTACGCGGACGACATGGTGCTGCTGAGTCCCTCCATCGGTGCATTAAGGAACCTGATTACTGTATGTGAATCCTATGCGGTGGCTCATGGACTCAGGTACAATGTCAAAAAAAGTGTGTACATGGTGTTTAAAGCTGGTGCAAAAACTGGTATGCAGACACCTGTAATTTCTTTATGCGGAACACCTATGTGCAAAGTCGACAAGTTTAAATACTTGGGTCACAGGGTCACCGGGGATTTGAAAGATGGCTGTGATATTGATAGGGAACGGAGGTCGCTAGCTGCTCGTGCAAACATGCTTGCCCGCAGGTTCGCGCGTTGCTCACAGGCAGTCAAAATCACGCTGTACAAGGCGTACTGCCAAGCATTCTACAATTGCGGCCTGTGGGTGAACTTCACGCAGCGGGCATATGGCGTCCTCCGCGTCCAATATAATAACGGCTTCAGGGCAGTGATGGGGCTGCCGTGGCGATGCAGCGCATCGGCTATGTTCGCGAACCACAAGGTGGATAGCTTCGCTTGTATTATGCGCAAGCGCTGCACGTCGTCCCTCGAGCGCCTCCGCGGCAGCCCGAACACGCTCCTACAAGTATTTGCGGTGAGGTGGGACTCACCGTTACTAAGGAGGTGGATACAGATTCATGCCATAAAGGTATGAACCTGTTTCTACCTTCTTCATATGTTTTTTATATCATTAAAATATCTGCCTGTTTTACTAACATTAGATTTAAGTGAAATTGTTACTAACACCGTATGGACTTAAGTCTGAAATAAATATCTTATTATATTATTATTATTATTATTATTAAATGTTTGTCTCTTTTAGGTCGTGTGGATAGGGTGTTGCAAGACACCCTATGCAAAATTTTAAATATAAATTTGAACGACCGAGTGTGGCTTCAGGCGTCCCTTCCAGTTCGCCTAGGCGGCCTCGGCGTTCGCAAAATTGCAGATGTAAGTATGCCAGCATTTCTGTCCTCGGTCTATGGCACTGAAGAATTAGTCAGGAAAATTCTATCTCCTTCACTGGTTAGTTCGGATGTGCCAGGTAAGGCCGAAGCATTAAATGCCTGGAAAATGACTTGTCCAAATGTCACCATGCCCGCCAACCCATCTTCTCAAAGGCAATGGGATGAGCCGCTCTGTTTTGGTGTTAAAAAACTTTTAATAAATACAGCTACCAGTGCTGCGGAGCGTGCTCGCCTTTTGGCTGTGGGGGAGTGGGAATCTGGTGTTTGGCTCCAGGCACTTCCTTCGCCCAACATTGGTACAATGTTGGACGACACAACATTCCGCATCGCGACTTGTTTACGTTTGGGTGCACCGTGCGTTTCTCCGCATCGATGTCTATGTGGAGAAGCAGTCGATTGCCTTGGACATCACGGATTATCTTGCAGCAGGAGCGCAGGCCGCATGTCTCGTCATGCCAATATTAACGACATTATCCGTCGGGCTCTCGTCACCACCGGCGTGCCAGCTATACTTGAACCTGTTGGCTTGGCGCGCGACGATGGCAAGAGGCCGGACGGTATGTCGTTGATGCCTTGGAAGATGGGCAGGCCTTTGGTGTGGGACGCAACGTGTGTCGACACTCTGGCGCCTTCCCATCTTCCAAGTACGATGGACTGTGCATGCGCTGCTGCTGCATCAGCGGAGACTCTCAAACGGCGCAAATATACCAATTTAACTGATAATTATATATTTGAGCCGTTTGGAGTCGAAACGTTGGGTCCGTGGGGTCCAAGTGCGCGCGCGCTATTCAAAGAGATGGCGAAGCGTCTAATTGACTCTTCCCGTGACCATAGGGCTGGCCTTTACCTCGCTCAAAGAATTGCTATCGCTATTCAGCGGGGTAATGCCGCCAGCCTTTTGGGCACGGTTCCGGTAGAGGTCGATGGGGAGGAATTCTACGATGCCTAAAGTTGCAGTCTCTTTCACCCCTGTTTTTCTTTTTCTTATTTTTGTATATATTGTAGATTTAGATATAATATACTGTACCTAAATAAAAGTTACTTATTTTATACTTTATTTTAACCAAATTATAATACATTATTCTATTATTTTTACGACGTTCTGAGAATATTAAATTATCAAGGAGTATCTTACAATTACAACTTAGCAAAATTGTTATTAAATTTCATCTTATTTATATTTTTTTTATACAGGACACGTCAATTTGACGTGTCTCGGAAAGAGGGTCACCATCGTAAACATTTACCATGTTAACAGTGGTGGCACTCAGCTTGACGGCCTCATTAGATGCCTTTTCACGCCCCGCTTAAAGGACTCGGGACTGTAGGAAGAAGAGACACGTGAGCTGGCAGGGAATTCCAGGTCTTAGTGGTGCAGCATAGGAATGAATCACTGAAACGCTTGGTTCTAGCAGGTATTTGTTATAACCCACGTGAAGTTGAGAACACAATGGCAGTCCTTTTTTTGGTATATTAACAGTTGTACGTTCTGACCAGAAGGAATTATTACAATTGGACATTGTGTCACTTGGCCCATATTGTAATCAAGGCGTTTAGACACATTCACGTTTTTTACATTTGAAAATTTTGTGTCTTTGTCAATTTGTCACTAAAGTTTGAAGTTTGGACATAATGACAAGTAGAGGTATTGACAGTTGGACGTATATTATCCGAATCCTACTAATTCTATATTACTATTATATTGATCTGATATTTAGTAGGTCTGTACACATTTTTAGTTCAAATTAATACACAATTTTGATATTAAAAGACTCGCTGGGATATTTACCATGTATTTTTTATTGCTTCGAGTATCCGATATTTCGGCGCTGCTGTTACAAGCGCCACTCGCAACCGCTACATATGTGATCATGACGCTTATAATAACGACGAAATATCGGATACTCGAAGAAAAAGCCTGGTTAATATCTCGGCGAGTGTTTCACTGTTAATGGAAATGATCATGTCTCTCTGCCTCATGTCACGTGTTTGACCAATCTCAAAACACAATTTTGTACATATTCAGTTTGAACTTTACCTAAAGAAGTTATAACTTTACAAAGACTCTCTGAAATCGTGTACCTACTTACTAAAGACTTTTAGTCGAACATCCCCGTGGGATAATAAGCAGCCGGCGCAAGATTTTTGTTTGTTGGCTATAATGTTAGCCGCATTCTAAAAATACGAGTCTTATTTTTTATTTCGTTACTATATTTATAACACTGTACTATAGTTTTTGGAGGACATAATTATTTCCGAAATACATAGGGAAAGAGATAGTCATGTAAGGGAAGAGAAGGGAAGGTGTAAGGGAAAGGTCGTGGGTTCAAGTCCCACATGAGTTCTTTTTCCCAATGTATTTCGAATTTCAAAATAAGCATAATAAATGCTATAAAAATTTCATTTAGATACAATTATTTTCTTTTTAGGTTCTTAATTGTCATCTTAGTAATAGTAGATGCATGCTTAGGTTTAAGATTATAGTTTCTTGGGTTCAGTTTTGAATTATGAAAATATAATTCTTATTATAATAATATTTTTAATGCATACGTAAATCTTGATGAGGCGTTATTCGTCTCTTTTAATTTTTAATGATAAGTACCTAAATACAGAAACTTAACAGGTGAAATAACCTTTTTTATACCACTGGCAGACAAGAACACGGCCCACCTGTTAGAAAGTGGTTACCGCGGCCTATGGACGTATGCAACACCAGGGGTGTTACACTCGCGCCACCGACCCTGAAGAAACCTTCTAGTTCCCTTATTAGAGAACCCCATATTGTAAGAACCTCTTAAAAATTAAGGGACAGTCTCCATCATCATCATCCACATAGAGACGTTAGTCCTGATTGCATCTGAGGCCACGGTGCCCTCGGAGCTCAGGGTCCGCCTTCCGGCTCTTCCTCCTCCACTTCGCACGATCTTGGGCGTCCAAGGTAGTGAGACCGTTTTCACGCATGTCACCCTCCACGACGCCAAGCCAGCACTTCTTGGGCCTACCCCTTCTACCTGGAACGGGTGGGGGCGCCATTGCCAGGCATTTGTTACCCACGTAGCTGGGCAATTTCGGCAAGACGTGGCCGCACCACCGGAGGCGGCTCTCTTGCATTTTATCTGCGATGTCACGGACATGGAGGCTGCCGCGGATGCGCGAGTTCCTCACGCGATCTTTACGGGACAGTGTCCATATTTAAGACGTTAATTGTATAGGCAAAAAAAAACAAAAATAACTACATACTTACATTACGTTTCCTTTGGCCACCTATTGGTCTAAAAATATGGCGACCACTATACACTACAGTTAAGATTTATGTTTCTTTTAGCGAATATTATGGAGAAATGAGTTGAATATTTCATGCACACTCCATTACGATATTACCTAGATGATATACTGAATGATAAAGGTCTGGGAAACATATTATTCCTGCACATAAGTGCACATAAAATGCACTAAAATGCAATCACTGCGCAAACCTGCATTTACGAGTATTTTGGTTTTAGTCTGTATTTGTGTGGGGTATTTATGACGTGAAAGAAATTTATTATGTACATAATTTGCATGTATTTATTCAGGAAAATGGAAAAGCACGACTTCATAAGACAAAGGAGACATAAATGGCAAAAAGCCAAAATTAAAAGAAGGTATATATTCATAATAAATGAAACCTCTAATACTCCCTATTTAGCTAGAGCAGCTTTCAGCATTTCTTGAACAAATAACCTGTACTTATAATGTCACAGGTTTTATAAGTAAAACATTAATTTGCTCCGATGATAGGTATACTCGTACCAAAATGTTCTATGTCCTTGTTCTAATGTCTGCTGTAAAGAACTATTTTTAAGTCTTGTTTTTAAAAACTTAAGTACAGTGGTTTCGTAAATAAGGATGGTAGAACTGTATGGTGTTAAGAACACTGGCCTGTGTATGTACCTGTTATCATGGCCAGTAGGTACGCTACGCTTAACGAAGCAATAAAATTGGATAATATAATCCATACTTCCATACTAATATTATAAATGCGAAAGTAACTTTGTCTGTCTGTCTGTCTGTATGTTACGCTTTCACGCATAAACGCCTGAACCGATTTTAATGAAATTTGGTATAGGGGTAGACCTCGACCTTGAGAAAGGACATAGGCTATGTTTTGTCACGATAACTGACATCCACGCGGGCGGAGCCGCGGACAAAAGCTAGTAATATTATAAATGCGAAAGTAACTCTGTCTGACTGTCTATCTGTATGTTACGCTTTCAAGCCTACACCACTGTACCGATTTTGATGAAATTTGGTATAGGGGTAGATTAGACTTTGAGAAAGCACATAAGCTATGTTTTGTTGCGATAATTGACATCCACGTATGGGGAGCCGCGGGCAAAAGCTTAATATATAATAGTATATTTTATGATTAAGTGCGTCACAAAAATAGATGACCAATGAAATTGTTACCTACGAGTAGGTATATAACAACTATAACAAAAGAAAAGAAATACTTACTCAGCAATGGGACCGGATTGAATAATAAGATAAGTTTCTTTACACATTCATCCAGGTCATTGAATCTATCAGTGTATCCTTCGTAACTCCGAAGTAGGTACTTTTTATTTACACGAAGTCGCCACCAGGTCTATCGAGACAGAAATTGGTAGTATTTCGTTCCTCCCCGTTACTTCCAGGTAGAACATTTATCATCTATATTACGTTATGATAATAAACTGAACAAAGAGTTTTTTATGGGCATTCTAATGTCGGTGCTCATAAAACATTTTACCTTTACGATGAATTTCAGTATTACCGTTTTTATATTTTGGGCTAGCGCTTGCAACAAGCAATTTGTATGCCAAAAACATTTTCGAACAATATTTCCAGGCCATAATATATTCTAAGCCTGCGATGCTTTTTGTGACAGGAAATAAGTAAACGATATGGTAAGTTAAGTCTATAGAACAAATGTTATTACGTTGAACCGAGGTATTCATATATCATCGTTCGTGTAATAAAACAACACGTATGAAGCTTAGAAGGAATGTAAATATATGGAAGAGCTGTAGTCTGTGAACACGGCTATGAATAAATTGCTGCACCCTTTATTGTTTTAAAGTATACTAGCAACTGAAATTGCTGATTTTTATCGATGTAAATATAAATTTAGCGGTGTATCATATGAGTGTGAGTGGTGCTACTAAGTGACACTCAACTATATTATAATCTTCTATATGTATAAAAATCAATGCCACTTTTCGTTGTAATGTTATAACAGCTCAACAACGCCTTTACCAGTTTGGGTAATTTTGGTCTTGAATTATTCTTGGAAGTCCAGGGAAGGTTTGTACGTAGAGAAAAATTCGAATAATGGCCGGGAACCGACATCCACGGGAGCGGAGCCGCGGGCAAAAGCTAGTAAGGTTATATGGACAAGAAGTCATCATAAACAGCACACTATTAATGTTCTAATGTTATCTTTTTTTGTATGTATTGTGTGTCTATAGAGCGTACCTATGTATATAATATAAATAACGTGATTACTTAAACTAGGTACCTATATAATAATAAATTATTTTATTCTTAACCTGCCAAACATCTCAATAGGAAGAACTTACAATAATTTCAGTAGAAAAATTAATAATGAATATTCGATTTTCATAATGGTTTGGTTTCTTATACCTTTTTGTATGAAAAAAATATGTGTATAATATTTTCAATTCATTATGTTTAGCAATCTTGCAAGTATCCATACTAATATTATAAATTTGAAAGTAACTCTGTCTATCTGTATGTATGTTACGCTTTCATGCCTAAACCACTGAACCGATTTTAATGAAATTTGGTATAAGGGTAGATTAGACCTTGAGACAGGACATAGGCTATATTTGGTCGCGATAACCGACAAGCGGCGGAGACGTGGCCCAAGCTAAATTCGTTCCTGCGTGGAATACTGCTCACATCTCTGGGACGGCTCCGCAAAGTACTTATTAGATGCTCTCGACAGGTTGCAGCGACGTGCGGTCCGCATTATTGGGGATCCTAAGGTCACGAACACCCTCGAGCCTTTGCAGATGCGTAGAGATGTTGCGTCTTTGGCAGTTTTCTACCGTCTCTACCATGGTGAATGTTCTGACGAGCTCTTCCAATTAGTCCCACCCTCCCCTTTCCTTCACAGGACGACACGTGCAGGGCTAAGATGTCATCCATTTACGGTGCAGAGTATACCTGCTAGAACCAAGCGTTTCAGTGATTCATTCCTATGCCGCACCACTAAGACCTGGAATTCCCTGCCAGCTCACGTGTTTCCTTCTTCCTACAGTCCCGGGTCCTTTAAGCGGGGCGTGAAAAGGCATCTAATGAGGCCGTCAAGCTGAGTGCCACCACTGTTAACATGGTAAATGTTTACGATGGTGACCCTCTTTCCGAGACTTTGCCTTTAGCTTAACATCAGGCGAGGTGAAGTCAAATTGACGTGTCCTGTGTAAAAAAAAAAAATTATATTTAATAAAATATTCTACAAAAAGTTACGTGCACTGATCCGCACAACGTTTATTTCACGCTCGATTCATCACAAGGAAAAAACGACATAAGGAAATAACTTTAATATTGATACACCTATAATAGGACCACTTGTATGTCGGTATGGGAACAGGTAAATATAGCCATTTGAAACGTGCATCATTATTAATGTTATGATATTTTGAAGGAATATTGAAATTATTTTTTACATCACAGCATTCAGCCTAGTACTTCATGCAAAAGGTACCAGGCTCATAGAAATACTTATTCCGTTATGATCCGTGATCACAACCCACATGATGAAAGTATTATATGTCTACACCCTCGAGCCTTTGCAGATGCGTAGAGATGTTGCGTCTTTGGCAGTTTTCTACTGTCTCTACCATGGTGAATGTTCTGACGAGCTCTTCCAATTAGTCCCACCCTCCCCTTTCCTTCACAGGACGACACGTGCAGGACTAAGATGCCATCCATTTACGGTGCAGAGTATACCTGCTAGAACCAAGCGTTTCAGTGACTCATTCCTATGCCGCACCACTAAGACCTGGAATTCCCTGCCAGGTCACGTGTTTCCTTCTTCCTACAGTCCCGGGTCCTTTAAGCGGGGCGTGAAAAGGCATCTAATGAGGCCAACAAGCTGAGTGCCACCACTGTTAACATGGTAAATGTTTACGGAGGTGACCCTCTTTCCGAGGCTTTGCCTTTAGCTTAACATCAGGCGAGGTGAAGTCAAATTGACGTGTTCTGTATAAAAAAAATGTAAGAGGTAAGACAATGCGCACCCGTGGACACTATTGTAAAAATAAAATAGTATCCACGCATAGCATCTGTCAAAAATCTTGATAGGTGCTCTTCGTGGACATGGCTAGGTGCTATTCGCACAGGTGCTAATCAGCTGGGTGCTCCAAGTATACTACACCTTATTTTAAGTATTCAAATGCAGTAACGTAATTTCGTAAATATCTAATTATTTTGAAGTGATTTTTCGATATACCTCCTTAGCTATTAGAAGTCAAGAGAGTACAAAAACAAGATTGTGTTTTAATACATACTAACATATACTTAATCGCAAAATGATCTATAATAACCTTGTACATAGGTTAAATGGAAGGATTCTAAAATGGATGTGATAAACGATCAGGAAATTACAATTACCTGAGAACACCTCGCTTGGCAGATGGAGGAAATTGAAAGGAGCTATTATGAGGAGCTCGGTGAAGCAGTAACATTGAATATAGATTACTCAACATATGTGCCGAGATTTATTTTTATCTTCTAATTTCTTTGTATTAAAAAAATCGTTTGGCACGTGAATCTAACACTCGCTGAGCCCGGTACTTATCATTAGAATTCGACTTAACGTTTTTTTTTTGGAAAATAAAATTATTCTAAATTACGCCACTCCTTATAACATCAGCTATCTACAGTAACAGTCTCTTCAAATTTACTACAGCCTTTTTTTAAATTTCTTGATACGAACAGACTGAAAGACAGAGGCAGACAATCTACAATTTAAAGAAAAAGCCTGTTTTTATTATAGGCGTTCATTAATGTCAGAGGTCTTTACGCAGCCTGTACGTCCCAGCCCGACACAACCCGAAGAGGGTCATCTCGAAAGAGATGGTCCTGGGTCTGCCGGGGTGCGAGAAATATGCTTTCGGCAATCTCACCTCCGCAACCAAAGATCCAAGACGGCGCGGCGTGCGTTTTAGTCGGTTCGAGTCCGACATAACCACCTTCACCGGCTCCGTGGGGGTGGTATCCGTGAGGATTTTTCGCACGACAAAAATAACCACGGACGACAGAATATGATTCCTTCTCCATGGTGCCTGTACTTAGTCTACTGACGCGTAAGTGTTCTTCGTAGGCGAAATTTTACAAATAAATTTATGTCCATGAAAAGCACCTATCAACATTTTTGATAGATGCTCTTCGTGGACTAGACTAGGTGCTAATCAGCTGGGTGCTCTAAGTGGACTACACCATTAAAAACTATATTTTAACGTTACAAACAGACATTTCAATTTTATTTATTTGTATTGTGTTATAGAATAGCAAGGCCTCTATTGATTGATGTTCATTAAATCATGTTTGCTGATAGAACTCATAAAATCTAGGGGATATAAAGAAACTACATAGTTCGTTTTATTTAACTTATTTGTGGACAGGGGAAGCATCAAACTTTGCTGCAGAAAAAGCAACGGCCGCAATAAAATGGGGACAGGAGTTGTCCAACAGCAACGTTATGTTCCCTAAACCTAGTTTATGTTTCTCTTAGAGCAATAATAGGCAAAGTTTGTACGAAGCTGACCGTTGGTAAACGAATCTATCTCGCACTTGGTTCGTTTCATTCGAGTTGGGCCTCGATTCTGATGAACAAAAACCTCAAGTCATACCACGACACTGCAGAAATAAATAATGTTTAACATTTAATGACTATTTGTAGAGTCAATGAATAAAAAGTTTAATGTAATTCTCATCATTAAATTTTGGACAATAAACTCCAATTTTTTGCAGTGTCTGTTGAATGAATTGTGGTTTTGCTTTAGGAACATCGAGGGCCTGGATATCAGTTACAGTGATCAATCACATTGTAGGTAATCAGCCATTTCCAAAAAACTTTGCTGAGCTCAACTCCATACGCATCACACAATTCTGATCACGTTTCCTCCTCTTACACGACCAGAGAGTAATGAGCCTACTTTCGCCCCTCTCTCCGGCCGTCTGTATTTTGCCAATTGAGTCTCCTTAGTAGAAGTCAATGGAGAGCAGAAAATGGACGGACATAGGTTCTCCAGAGGCAGTCGTGGGAGTGACAGGTACAACCGCTTGTCACAGCAGGCCCAGCTTGTCCCCCTCTTTCCAGGGTAGGATGGGGCCATCTCAATACCATAGATGATCTAGGAAAAACTGGAATCAATCTGGGTGCTAAAGAAAGCCTTATTAGGTAGCGTAACACCCCAGCAATTGAATCTTTAGATGGCGTGCGGTTTCAGACGCTTTGAGTTCAACCACCAGGAATTTTCAACAATATCCTATACTTTCGGCAAGCAACCAAAAACATTACTAAGTTATACAATTAAAACACGAACGTTAAGCCTATTTCACTTTTTCGAAATTTTAAATCACTCCGCTAAAAGATCAAGTCACGTTAATACAATGACATAAGGTTCGTTTTTGTTGAATCTTTCCCTTTGAAACTTCCGAAAAGAGATTTGTATGAGCGAACAATTCTCGAATTATATCTTGACAAGTTGACGCAAGTGACATCATTGAATGCGAACCCTCGTCACGTCACCATCTTTTAGCCTGATGCCTTGACTTGAATGAAATTATAAACAGTTGCTACTATTTTTTCCCTCTCATCAGTCTCAGAAGTCTCAACAGTACTGTTAGAAGTTAATTATTTGTTATCTGTAATCCGTATTGCGGGAAATACTATTTTATTGTGTGATAATGTGTGGGAACACTGGCCTTCTATCGCCCCTTTTGCTTACTGCTTTTGTACTTTGTAACTCTTAAAAAACTCTGTCATAAACCAACAAGTGGATTTATTAGTAACGACAGGTTATGGACTCAGGATGAGAAAATTGGAGACAAACAAGTTATTTGTATTGTATACACGTGTCATGGAACAAAATTTGAGTTAGAAACTTGAAACTTTCGAGATATTTGCAATTGGACTGGCGTCGTAAGATGGATCAATCTTTGCAGCATTGTTTGAAGCTGACGAGAGGTGAAAATTGGGTAATATGAAAATTCCAAATGGAGGTTATCTTTAGAGGATGAAAATTTTTGGGCATTGTTTGTGGCATAGAAGAAAAGTCGACGACTGAGAAAAAAATGATTTGAGAAAGGCCTTGTATTTTACCTTGACATCAAATACATTTCAATTCCAAGTAATGTTCCAAATAACAAGCATTTTATTTCTTGTTTCTGCTTTTACGCTCCTGTAACACCTACTACTATAAAATAAATCTCTATCAATCACCTTGATTTTATGAGTCAATCAATATCTACAAAAAATAATACATATAAAGCGTGCTTATTATAAATAGAATAGGCTCTTAGTGTCGTGTACTATATCACAGTATTACTATTAGACTGTTACTAAATAAATATCTTATTTTTCTATCGTGGTGATGGCGCCTCGGCCCTCAAATTTTCTTCTCCCAGTGTGCTGCCACCTGTATGGTGTTCTCGGAGGCGCACATAAGGTCCTGCAGTGTACATGTGTATGGGCATTAAGCACATGTCAACAGATGAGCCATTGTCTGTGGAGTAACTCCACATTCACATCGCAGGTCCGCACCCTCCGAGAACCCCCATCTGGCCCGGCATTCCTTGCTTCGGCCAACTCGAGTCCGGAGTCTGTTTAAAGACTTCCATCTGGTCCAGGGCAGATCATGTCCAGGCGGGAGTTCCTCTGAAAACGGGACGAAAGGGGTTGGTAGTGGACCCTGTGCTCTCCAGTGTTCGGTTCTGGCTTGAGAGGGGTCACCGACTATTGGGCCAACGCACGCCCAGAAACTCCTGCGGCTTTTCAGCCTTAGTGGCACTTGAGGGTGACCACTAAGGGGGTGTCGCCGGTCCGACTCCAGCTTGCCACTCTCCACGGACGACGCTACGCATCTTCGGATATTGGGGAGTGCGATGCCATCCAGTGGATATAGCAGCCCTACCGGGGTTGGCTTGAGGCAGCCAGTTATTAACCGGCAGGTTTCATTTAGACCTACATCCACTAGCCCAGCATGGCTGGATTGGCACCATACGGGGCAAGCGTATTCCCCCGCAGAATAACACAGTGCCAAGCCCGTTGTTCGCAGTACCCGAGCTGTGGCCTCCCAGTTTGTGGTCGTCAGCTTCTTAAGAAGGTTATTGCGTGCTGAGACCTTCTGCATGACGTTTTCGCAGTTTTTCTTAAACGTGAAGGACCTGTCCAGGGTTACTCCCAGGTATTTGGGGTACATGCAGTGGTCAATGGTGACGCCACGCCAGTGTATGTTCAGCTTCCGTTTTGCCTGCCTGTTGCTGAGATGGAATGCGCATGACTGTGTTTTTGGGGGGTTAGGCTTCAGTGCGTTGCACTCGTAGTTGGAGCTTAGCTCTTCGAGTGCGCCGTTCAAGTTTGCCTCCACCTCCTCAAAAGATCCCTGTGACGTGAGGGCCAAATCATCGGCATAAAGGAAGCGGTTCGTGCATGGGCTCCTGGGTTGGTCGTTGGTATAGATGTTGAAACAGCAGGGGTGCCAGGACACTGCCCTGAGGTATGCCATTTTTCTGCGTTCTCCAGCGGCTCTTATCGGAACACAGGTGTACCTGTAAATAAATACCATGTGTAATAACGTGTAATAAATACCATGGTGGCCACACACCAAACCAGCAAGTTGGTCCCCATAGAGACGCCTTAAATATTTTTTAAATTAAACGAAGTACTTACCTAATATCTATTTATACTAGTACCAGAACATTCGATCTATCTATGTATCTATCCTTATTATTAATTCACTAAAATAAATTTCCGTGAATACCGAAAGCGTAATAGCTTGTATGAATACCGTTGAGTATAAACTCGCTTTAGAAATTATCCTGGCTCATAGGTTTGTTTTACCTCGTCTTTTCAAATTTATCATTATCTAATGTACCTACCACAAAATTAGTTTTTGCGCAATATTAAAAACTAATTTTGAAAGTACCTTCATTACTATAGGGCGTAGGAGGTAGGACATGACGGTATCTCCCGCTCAAGTAGACGCCGCTTGCTGGTGGGGGCGTGAAATGTTGGCGCTGCGGTCAGGGAGACCCGGTGAAACGGTTATCCGCTGGCCGCCCGCAGGCTGTACGGTTCCCGAACCTGGGGAACACTTAATCTCCGCCCCAGGAGGCTGAACCAGCAGCCTGTGTAAAGTTTCCGGTGCTGTAGTCGTGCCGGAGGAGGAGACCGGAGTGGACCCGGCTACAGTATCTGGGAGGGGACCGGGGGCCCTTCCGCCCGCCGCGCCAGCCAGTCACACAACCCTGCCTGTATGTGGTGGTACAGAGCCTTGCTTTGTCTTCTGCGTTGACGGCACAGAAACTCTCTCTGCCTTCCCCCCCCCCCCCCCCCACCCTAATCTGTTATGAAAAGAAGGAAAAAGAGAAACGGATCCACAGCGGCACCATCTTCCACGATGCAAGTGGACTTTTGCAACATTAGGGGCCTTCACTCAAACCTTAATAAGGTCCACCACCATCTCGAAACCGCGCAGCCAACCTTATTCTTTCTGACGGAGACGCAAATATCATGCCCGGCCGATACAGGCTATCTAATGTACCCTGGTTATAAACTGGAACATAATTTTATGAGTCACGCCGGGGTATGCTTGTACAGTCAGCGTCAATAGTAGCTGATCAAAAACTGAGTTCCAAAAGTATTGACTATATAATTTTTTTCAATAACCTGACATCCTTCTTTTCAATATTAAGGTCCTTACTAGAGACGATGCCTTAGAGCAAATGGGTGGAGTCTACGAACGTAATAATCGCAGCCCCGCACCACCCCGCACTCATGTCACTAAAGTGATTATAATATAAAAATATGGGAAAAGATGTCGGTAAAAAGGTACAGAGTGGACACATCATATTCTGCCTAACTTCACGTACCTAACTGATTTGGTATTTTTTTGACATCAATGTTGATTGATTCTTGATTCTTTAATACAGCTAAGGTCGGCGGCACCGCCCGTATGGATGTCTATTATCGCAACTTTGGTTTTATCTCTGGTAGCATTCTACCCAAACCTTTTAAATAAAAATAATTTTGTGGGTTTGATGCCCACTCAGCACTTATATTCAAATTACATGAATCTTAGATTATTAATAATCTAAGACATGAATATATTTCCATTGGTTTGGGTGTATTGAGGTAGGTGAATATGAAAGCTATAAGTATGCTATAGGCATAACAATTCACACACATCACACATTCTCACAGTGCCAACGTTTGCAACGTAAGCCCTAAAAATGTGTTTATCTAAATGACATCACATTCAAACCTCTTATATTATGCACTAACTGACCCGGCAAATTTCACCTTAAAAATTAGAATTTACCTCAATTGGCTATATTAAGTTGGGGAATGCGAGACCCGGGCTTAATTGCATGTGACTGCGGTGCCCCCGTGCAGTCCATGGCGCATTTGGTCTCGTGTCCCCTACGTCCTACCTCATGCACTAAAGACGACTTAAATAAAGCCACTGACAGTGCGATTAAGATGGCAGACTTTTATTCTCGAATAGTGTAGTCATTTATAAGTGAATCGTTGACACGAAAAGAAGTAGAAGATTAAGTTGTCCTAATTATTTTGAGAACCGAAAGCATTACGACAGGGACTCCATACGCCCACGGAGATCCTGACACCAATAGGATATAACAACGTCTTTCGGGTCAGATATTTTATATAATGGTTAAGTAATCTTAAATGTTTCTATTTTCCGCGCATATTTTTTACTTTTTCTTTCATAAAAACCTCCAGACAATAACAAACACAACAAAAAAAGAAAAAAGCGAAGTTGGTCCAGCCTCAGCCAGTCCAGCCAAAAATTAATCTATCTGATATTGGGAAATAGGGATTCATTTTTATATTATATATCTAGATTGTATTGTACATGTAAACCTACTTCTTGAATGATACTATCTATTAAAGAAAACCGCTTCAAAATCCGTCGCGTAATTTTAAAGATCTAAGCATACATAGAGACAGACAGACAGCGGGAAGTGAATTATTTTATACTAGTGATGATATGTAGTGATAATTTGTTTATAATATTATATATTTATATATGTAGCTATAGGTATGTATAGTATTCTAATATACATATATTATTATACAGACGTAGTTTGTGACGTTATATAGGTTAATCTCTGGATCTACAGAACCAATTCTAACAATTATTTCACCAATAGAAACCCACAAAAGTATTTATCAGAGTCATAGGTTTTATATCATTACACTATGAGTGAGGATCACCATCCAGAACGGCATCCAAAATCTACGTGACTGGAGCCGTGGGCAACAGCTGTTAACAAATAAAGTGTGCGAATAAAATAATCAACACAACATTTTCATGTATTTCTTGAGAGTTTAAAGCGTTAGCTTTTTTACCGAATTTACTTTCGGCGTCTCATAGAAGTGTCTTATCTGTCCACTTATGCATTAGTCTCGAGTTGTGTTGCTGTCAAAGCTGCAAAAACGTGAAGCACAACCTCCCCGTCCAACAGCCATCACGGCACTGCCGCCCGGCCCCCGCATAGGCACCCGCTAAGCCAAACTCTCGAGAACGTAACAAAAACGTGGCCTGTGACTTCAAAAGTCAATGTATTGAACGGAAAAATGTACCACTTATACTCCAGATCTTTGTCTTTCTTTTAGTTAATAAATTACGTAAAAATTCTTTTTCGTTTAGAAGTAGTTGCCAGTTTTCTTTTCAGTGACCTTTTTGCTTTGGGAATGATTTTCATATAGTAATTAAAAAGTGAGAATAATTAAAAATGTACCAAATGTAGACAAGAAACCAACAAATAAAACAGTGTAAACAGTTTTCAAATACGTCCACAAATAAAAAAGGAGTTGGTCTCTAAACATACGCCTAAAAAACAGATTTATCATTTTTATTCCTCTTAATCACTCGCTTTATGGTTTCAAAATAATCAAAGAACTATTTTCAAAATAAGCTGATTCATGTTTTTTTCAATACTCATAACTAAATTGTGTTTCTAAAGTGACTGATATTTAATTATATCAAAATAGTCAGACAAATAGGGAAGTGGTATACCCGGTCCTTATTAAATTATTAGCAGCAGTGCGAGCAACTGAGTTCTTTTTCTTTTTTTTTATCGTGCGATAAATCCCCACGGGTACCACCCCCACGGAGCCGGTGGAGGTGGTTATGTCGGACTCGAACCGACTAAAACGCACGCCGTCTTGGGTCCTTGGTTGCCGGAGGTGAGATTGCCAAAAGCATATCTCTCGCACCCCGACAGACCCAGGACCATCTCTTTCGAGATCGGGTTGTGGGGACCACAGGGTCCCCATCTAGCCCCGGTTACGGGGAGGTGCACTTTGCGCCGCCGCCGCGGCCTGCTTCTGCTAGGGTGACAGGCGGCACCACTGGTCACCCCCAGGCCAGCGCTCGTGGAGGACGGAGGTCGTTCTGCGACCTCTGACGTCCGGTTCGCCTTCGCTCTGCGCGGGCTTCCCGGGCCCGGAGTCTAGTCCGGAACCGACCGGCCGCCTCCTTCTCGAGCATTACTTGTTCGCAGAAGGAGGTGACCGCACCCCAAGCGTTCGCGCGTCGTACCATCGCTGTGAGCAATGTGGCGAGTGTGAGGACTCCCACCCCCAGAGCCGCCACTAGGAGCAGCCTCGGCCTGTCCCACGCCGGGCACTCGATCAGCGTGTGCAGCTCTTTGTCCTGGCTCGCATCACAGTGATGGCACTCGGACGTTGGCTCCTTCCGGATCCGACACAGGTAACTCCCGAAACACCCGTGTCCGGTAATCACCTGCGTCAGCCGGTACGAGAGGCTGCCGTGTGGCCTCTCTAGCCACTCCTCCATGATGGGTCTTACCGCCGCTATTACGGCGTACCCTGCGCTTGGTCGCCCAAGTCGTAGCTCCCATTCCGCTACCATGTCCCTGTGGAGCTGAGACCTCACGGCCCGAATTTCTTCGGGCTCGGGTTCCCGTCCCTGCTCCCGCGCCTCCTTTCGGTACCGATATAGCATCGATAGGGCTCTCGCATCCAGGTTCCATGGTAGGGATCCAGCAAGGAGACTCGCCGCCTCCTAGGATATCGTGCGGTACCCCCTGATGGCCCTGCTGGCCATTGCACGCTGCGGACCATGCAGTAGACGTGCATTATGGACCGTCAAGGTCTCCGCCCATATTGGGCACCCATATAGGGTCATGGACCGCATGACTCCCGCGTAGAGTCTCCTACAGGAGTCATCCGGCATCATGTTGGGCAGCAGCCGCCCCAGAGCGGCAGCTGTGTCCTTCAATTTGGGGGCCACCGGCTGTCGAGCACGAGCCCCAGATATTTCATCTGGGGCTTGATGCCGATGGAAATGTCTCCCACTATGAGGCTGGAATCCTCAGGTGGCACGCGCCGAGGCCCATGAAAGAACATGGCCTCGGTTTTATGCAGAGCCACCTCGAGACCCAGCCGCCAAATCAGCTCCACGACTTGGGCAACCGCGTTCGTGGCCTTCAGGGTCGATTCACGGTATGTAGCCCCACACGCCGTCACCAGCGTGTCGTCCGCATAACACGTGACGGCGGCACCGTCCGCGAGCTCACTGCGAAGCACTCAGTCGTAACCGATGTGCGAGCAGCAGGGTCGGCAGCGCGACGCCCCTGGTGTTGCACATGTCTATAGGCCACGGTAAGCGCTTCCCATCAGGTGGGTCGTGCGCTTGACTGTCCCTTAAGTGGTATAAAAGAGTGCTATTCTCTAGTTCTTTACTAGTCGATAAGCCCGCAGCAATCGACCAATCACCTCATAGAACAAGGTTGTGCTCGCCAACGATTCTATGATGGGATTTGTCGATTATTCTACCACGAGCCAGCAGCGGTGTGTTAAGGAATCTACACACCAAACCCACCGACCCGCCGACACAGGCCGGCGGCTTGGTGTCGGCGACCCAAACCCGCCAACTCGCCAACATGTGTCATGGGGCTGTGTCGGCTAGTTAGTCGGCGGCAAGAAATCAGTACAACTTTTTTAGTTAGTGATTGCAGTGTGTACGAACGTGACGTGTTGTTTTTCTCGAATATTGCAGCCTACAATAAACATGGATACTGATGCTGATCTAATAATAGCAGCATGTGGAATAATTTTAAAAAAAATACAAATTACAGAAGTGCAATTTCACCAACGGACAGATTATCGTTAACATTAAAATACCTGACTACGGGAGATTCATTCAACAGTCTTCGTGACACCTTTAAAGTATCTCCTCAACTTATTTCCTACATTATTCCAGAAGTGTGCCAAGCTATCGTAGATGGACTTTCGGATTATGTGAAGGTATGTACATATATGGGCGTTTAACTTTCTATAATCTTCCAGAAAAACTATGTTCCGAAAAATTACTATATAAGTAGGCAAATGGCTATCCTATCACCGAGCACATTTCCGATTTCAGATTCCACGAACATCAAACGAATGGACAAAAGTTGCAGATGGATATCTGAGTAGATGGAATGTACCTAATTGTATTGGATCTATGGATGGAAAGCACATTAGAATTGAATGTCCAGCACGAAGTGGAAGCGATTATTTTAATTATAAAATGTATTTCAGTATTGTACTGTTTGCATTACTGGATGCAGATTATAAGTTTTTATACGCTAATGTAGGGTGCCAGGGTCGCATTTCCGATGGTGGTGTATTTGCTAACTCTTCATTATGCAGAATGTTATATAATAATGATTTAAATTTGCCAGATAAAAAACCTCTACCTGGAAGAATTATGCCCGTACCCTATTTTTTTTTGGGCGACGATGCGTTTCCTTTACAAACCAATATTTTAAAACCTTATGATGGTAATCATGCGAAAGGGTCTCCCAAGAGAGTGTACAACTATCGCATGTGTCGAGGTCGAAGAGTAGTTGAAAACGTATTTGGACAGTTAACAAAACAATTTAAGATATTTAACAAACCCATCCAGCTAAATCCACAAAAAGTTACTGTTGTAACTTTGGCATGTATTCATTTGTTCAATTATGTAAAACGACATGGTATAATACAACAAAATGAATATGATACTGAAAATAGTAGGGGAGAAATCAATCCAGGAGATTGGCGCAGGGAACCACGTGAAAATAATTTGTTTGCTGACTTGCCTAGACAAGACAATACACAGTCCCTTGAGGTTACAAGGACACAATCTCCTGAGGTTATAAGGACAGAATTGGTTCAATATTTTCTTTCCGATGTCGGGAGATTACCATGGCAGAATGATCAATGACTAACTCATAAGTTTTAATGAAACTCATACTTGTATTAGTACTTGTATTTTTATTATAATTTGTATTAAAAAGTTCGTAAATCACTTGTTCTTGTTCATTTATAAGTGGTTTTATTTACCGAGTTATTCTATAAATCCCCACCGCGAAATCCCCACTGATGTTTTGGTATATATCTTCAAATTTACCCCTGATATAACATAGGTTTTATGTCAATCAATGAATTAGTCTATTACAGTCCACTGCTGGACATAGGCCTCTCCCAATGTGCGCCATTTCTGCCTATCCTCCCTCTGCCTCTGTTTAAATATTTTGAACAAGTATCAAAGTATTACTTTGTTTGCTGACGGTGCGTACTGATGAACATCATAAACAATTGCCTATCTACAATACGTCAGGGTAGAATGTGGAATGAAATTTTGCAGGAGGTAGAATAAGGAATTATTATTATTATTTTAGCTTGTGGGTACAGTTTTGTGGGTACAATGTGGAAACACTCTGTTTTTATGCTTTTTGAGTATACTATGACGATTCTATGACAACAACATTAAGACGAAATACATAACGTAACGCCTACATAACGTTATCTCGCATCAGGTGATAGGGTTATTCTCAGAGTGTATACGGTGGGGATTTGTGGAAGAAACCTATTTATCTGACTCAATAGATGATAATATGTTCTCAACATCACCACTCTCTTGAAGCGACACACTTAACGAAGGTTCAATTGAAGATGTTGAAGGTTCACCAAGAGGCGGTGAAACAGGGTTTGTTACGGCAGAGTTGGATGATGAGTAGTAGGAATTTACATCACATAGATCCATTGAAGAATAATATCCTGGATGACTATGGGAAGTTGAAGGTCTTGGCGAAGCTTCGAACATGCCTGAACGATATCAAGTTTCGGTTTCAAATAAGATATTGTTAATCCGATGTTTTATTATTGCCTTTGTTGTTTTATCAAATTTTCTAAGTTGTGTCGCAATATATTCGCCAAACAAATCGTCCTCATCTTTTATTTTTTGATTTGTCCGTTGACTGACTGTTCTCATTAAATTTAATGCTTCCGACACCATCTCATTACTTGGATTAGGTTTATAACGTTTATTCGCTTGGGGAATGATGTTTGACGTTTGAGGTGGATCGTTTTCCCCATGTTGAGCATCATTGTCCGCATGTTGGGCATTATTGTCAGTTGCTGTTATCTCCTGAAATAACATTTCATTTGAATCACCAACAGTTTACTTATGAAATGTATTATACACTAGCTTTTACCCGCGAGTAGGTACACCGCACGGAATATATGAAAAAAAGACAATGGTCATAAATCATACCTAATACTAATTATCAATGTAAATAATAATTAATAATAATATTTCTAAAACACCCTAAAAAGAAAAAAAAAGAAAATGGTACGGAATCTCTCGGTTTATAATAGAAATTCGGCGAAATCAAAAGATTGTTGAGAAAAGAGTTGTTAGTTTTTAAAAAATACATTTGCAATGACTATTATATCTGTGCACATGCCATTCCAAGACATAATTTGTTTAGAAATATTTCGGTGCAATAACAATAGCGGCAGCGCAACAACAAAGGCAGATAAAATAAGTACCTATGTCTTTATTTACCGCGCGCCTCTCTTCACTCGGGCCAAGCTTACATATTATTCTTGTGTGCTCTAATACTCTAATAATTAGGTTAGAAATAAAATAATACAACATCACTGAAATGTTACATACCGTATCGATTGTTCCTGTAGGTTTATTTTTATTGAGCAAGAAATTCAAAGATTTAAAGGCAAACCACTTGCTCTCATGAACAGAATCTGCGCTGGTTCCAGACTTTTTTGATTCAATCGTCTTTTTTCTTTCTCTATAATATTGGCTTGTCAAATTTTTTATCTTCCGTTCTATTTCTGTGACATTTGTATTTAATTCGTTTGCCATCTCATTTAGTGCATCATAACGTTTGGGTCTACATTTGTGATCCAAGTGTTTTGGATTCCATAATAATTCCTTTATATGATACAAATTTATTAACTTTAGAGTGGTTTCTTCGTCCCATTCCATTATTGCAGAAAATCGCAAAAAAAACACAAGCACGTCACTATCGCTGGAGTGTCGGCGGGCAACTGAGCGTGCGCGTACGCAAGTCGCCGGCCATGCCGCCGACTTGCACGCGCGGGTACGAGTCGCCGACATGATTCTTGAAACAAAGTCGCCGACACCAAGCCGCCGGGCTGTGTCGGCGGGTCGGCGGGTTTGGTGTGTAGACTGCTTTAATTTTCGCAACCGGTACATTATTGTAAAAAAAAAACAACATAGGCCATACCTAGAAAATTGTAGCTAATAGACTTAGGTAAAATTAACAGACCACTTATCTAACGTTAAAGTTTATTTTCACAACTAATGCTATGATATAAAAAATGGTAATTTGAAATAGCCATAACATTGTAGCTAAAAAGCTTTCCACTTGCATACCGAAAAGGTTAAAATATTAAAGTTAAGGTTTTGAATGGCATCTTTAGAATCGAGTATAAAAATGCGAAAGTAACTCTGTCTGTCTGTCTGTACTTAACGCTTTCACGCCTAAACCACTGAACAGGTTTTGATGAAATTTGGTATAGAGGTAGATTAGACTATGAGAAAGGACCTAGGCTATGTTTGGTCGCGATAACCGACATCCACGCTTTTTAAAGTACTTATTCTTATCAATGCATCCACGCGGGCGGAGCCGCGGTCAAAAGCTAGTTATCTATAATACACTGAAGACGTTCCCGAATGGACATGACCATGTTCTGAAAATGAAAATGAAATGAAAAATATTTTATTGTCAATAAGGCTTCTTAACAAAGTGTCCGTTGGCCCCACACTAGGCAAGCCTGTCCTGTGGGTACCTCTTACGATTACACAGGTTACATTTGCTTGGTCGACAATACTACTCTTATAAAAAAATTACATACATGCGTGTGTGTGTGTATGTGAGCGTGTGTATCTGTGTGCACTTGTGTGTGTGCGTGGGTGTGTGTGTGTGCGTGGGTGTGTGTGTATGCGTGCGCGTGTTAATATATATATATATATATATAACATTAAAGAATACGTTTTAATGCAAGTCATAATAAGTTAATTTAGCAAAAGTATTTCAGTAGCTTCATATGTCATTGTGGTAAGCCATTTTGTTACCTCTTTTTTAGCTTGTCTCACCGAGCACTTTTTGATGTTGCAGTGTCTTGCAACTTGATTGTAGATGTGATGGTCGATATACGGGGCAAAGCGTCTAGCAAATGTTGTAATGGTTTTCGGCAAGGTAAGTCTATATACTCTACGTCTGAGTAGATTGTCATAGTCTGCAGAATTGATGACAACCCGGTGTACTATGAGGAACGATTTCAAAATAAACAACTGTCGTACGTTGAGAACCTTACTTTCGTTGTACAGCAGCGTAGTAGGAAATCTAAATGGTTTTTTGTACATGGTTTTTAGTACCGATCGCTGAGCTCTTTCTAGCTGTATCAAGATCGATTTGCCAGAACCACCCCAAACACGTATGCAGTACGTAATCAATGACTGCGACAGGGCGAGATAGACTATCTTTAAAGTGTCTGTAGATACTGATGTCCGAAGCAACCTCATTATATTCGCCGTTTTACGTACACGACCAGACAACACGCTGATATGTTCTTTGAAGTTAAGATTTTCATTTATTATTACGCCTAGATATTTAATCCTGTCTACCCTTTGAGCTATTCCACACTTGCAACTGTTCAGTGTCTTGCAGTTGTGTAGCCTAATAATATGGGACATGGGTGGGACTGATGCAGCGGTTTTGTGAAAGCAGATATACTTGGTTTTGTTGGCATTTAGTGTCAGCAGATTATGTCTTAGCCATTGCTGTATTTCAGTCATACCTGTTTCAGCTTCACTAAACGCTTTTTCCCAAGTCGATCCATGAAACATAACGACTGTATCATCGGCGTAGCATATTATGTCTGCTTTAACACATGCGTGAATGTCATTCATGTACATTATGAAAAGCGTTGGGCCGAGCACACTTCCCTGTGGTACACCAAAATTAACCGTCTGTAGTTCGCTTTTGTCGTTGCCCACTTGGACGCACTGTCTTCTATCAGTCAAATAACTTTCAAACCAATCCAGAGCTATGCCGCGTATTCCAAATTGAAATTCCAGTTTTTTCAGCAAGATTGGTATTGAAACGGTGTCAAAAGCTTTCGCTAAGTCCAGAAAAGCGCCTATACTGAACTGTTTCAAGTCAAGATGGGATGACACAGTTGATGTTAAAAGTGTTACAGCTTCTTCAGTCGATTTCCCTCTTCTAAATCCATACTGCCTATGTGATATCAGGTTATGACTTTCTATATATTTGACTAATCTGTTGTTAACTATCTTTTCCAATAGCTTAGAGAATACAGACAATAAAGAAATGGGACGGTAGCTGTCCGGGCAGTCTCTAGGACCGTGTTTATAAATAGGAGTGACAGACGCAGTTTTCCAGGCTTCAGGAAACACGCCAGATTCAAGGCTTAAATTGAAGACTTCAGTCAGTGGAGGAATAATAACGTCTCTTATTTCTTTTAACAGGTCATTAGTCATTCCATCAATGCCCGGTGCTTTATTGTTCCGCAAAGATAGGATCAGGGACTCCACTTCTTTTACGTCAGTTGGTTGTAGAAAGAATGAGTCACGCAAGCCACTTCTTTTAACTTTAGTTGCGAGTGCCTCTTGACTCAGTTGAAGACTAATTAGGATCTTATTAGCCAGGTCCTGCCCCACCGTTGAAAAGTGAGCATTGCAGACATTTAAAGATTCAATCGGGCATAAACTGTTGTTTATAGTTAGCAGCTCCCTGGGTTCTTTATTAGTTTCTGTTAGGTTACAGACACTTTTTATACACCGCCACATTTGTTTAGGGTCTTTTGCATTACTCGCAAGCAGTTTGGTGTTATAATCAGTTTTTAATTTACGCAAGAGGTTGTTGCAAAAGTTCCTGTACCGGGTGTATATTAGGCGTTTGAGGGGGTCGTTTGGGGCTTTTCTGTATTTTGAGTGTAGTCGATCTCTGTGTGTCATGCAACGAATAAGACCGGGTGTGATCCAGGGTCTGATATTAAATTTTGAATGACAGACCCGCAGCTTGTTAGTATGTTTATCGACTACTTTGGTTATGTGGTTACAGAAATTGCCTACATTTTCGTTCACATCTTTACTACGCAACTGTAGCAACCAGTCAGCATTTAGTAGTTCATGTCGGATAGCCTCAGCGTCTCGTTTCGTAACAACCCGATTCAAACAATGCCCAGCGTTTTGTTTAACGGTAAGACCTAGTATGGCGATATCATGATCTGTTAGGTCAGTTTGGCAGACCACACCAATTACATTTTTAAGTTTATTAATAAAAATGTGGTCATGACATGCTGCCTCTCTTGTTGGGTGTGTGATTGCAGGAAACAATCCTTGTTCTGCAGTTAGGCATAGATATTCTACAAGGTCTGTATCACATTCCGATGACAATAAATCTATGTTTATGTCGCCTGTTAGAATCTGTGTATTTTTTCCGTGTGATGTAGAATTGAGAAGGCTGTGAAGGGCTCGGAGGAACTTCTTTTTACAACCAGATGGCGGTCGATATATGGCATAAATTGTAATACGGTTGTCAAGATCCAGCTGTAATAAGTTTGCATCACTAACATTTGGCTCGGAGACGCGCGCACTCCACTTATCGTGAACATAAACTACTACACCAGTATTTTGGTTGATAACTTTTTTAGTATTATACGTTGTGTATAATGGCATTTGGGGTATAATCGATGTATCATCTAGCCAACATTCAGTTAAAATTATTACATCGAAGGTAATTTTACATCTTTTGAGAGTTACAAGAAAATTATCATAATTTTTATTAATGCTTCTGATATTGAATGTTAACACTTTAAACATTCCGACATTATACATTCCGTAAACATGACAACTCTTGACAAGCCATAAAACAAAAGGCAGAACGCAATATTTAAATTTGATTGTGATTTGGTTCGAAGAAAGTTTTATTCTTATTTCAGGTACTTTTGAAAATTTCTGATACGGCTTTACTTTTGATAGATAGTTTTTTTTGCATTATGAAAATATTTATGTATCAAACACTTTTGCGAAGCGATTTTGTCAGACTATTGTGATATATCTTGCAATACATTTCTTTTGGACAATTCAGATACTACGCTACTATTGATGTTGACTGTACGTCCGGGATGATATTTGCTGCCGCCGTCTTCATATTCATGAAGACAGGGACCTGTCAACTCTATGGGTACGTATAGATCACGGTGGCCACACCCGTATCTATGCGTGCCTTTACAGGTCTCATAGCGGTGACTTGGGCACAACTCAGCTGTTTGAGCACCTGCAGCGGTCGGCGGACAGGGTAATTGAGCAATATCCCACCGCAGACTTAGTTTTCTTGGGGGACTTCAACGCTCACCACGTGGAGTGGCTGGGGTCTCACACGACTAATTTTGCGGGAAGGGCTGCTCACGACTTCGCCCTGACCTATGGGTTCTCTCAACTGGTGCATTCTGTCACTAGAACACCAGATATCGAGACCCACAGATCCTCTATACTGGACCTTTTGCTGACTTCGCGTCCGGATGAGTACTCCGTAACTGTGGAAGCACCTCTAGGTACTTCGGACCACAGCCTCGTCCGGGCAAAAGTGACACTTGTGCGACCTGAACCACCGCGGCCACCTCAGTGGCGGCATGTCTGGCACTACAGGCCAGCAGACTGGGACGGACTGCGGGAATTCTTCGCGTCGTACCCGTGGAGGCAGCTTTGCTTCACTTCAGATGATCCAAACTCCTGTGCAACAGCAGTCGCTGACGCGATCCTAGCGGGCATGGAGTGCTATATCCCCAACCGCTGGATCGCGACAGGAGCGAGCAAGCGTCCGTGGTTTAATAGGTCCTGCAGAGAAGCGAGAACTCTCAAACAATCTGCTTATAAGGATTGGACCACGGCCCTCGCCAATAAGGATCCGAACATCAGTGAAGTGAAGCGGAAATTGAATGCTGCCTCGAGGTCCAGTAAGAAGGCAACGGCCAGGGCTAAATTTGAGTTCATCGGCAGAATTGGTGAGCGGCTTGCGCGGTTCCCATCCGGTAGTCGCGCATTTTGGTCGCTCGCCAAAGCTGCCGAGGGAAACTTCATCCGTTCCTGTCTTCCGCCGCTATTAAAACCCGACGGTAGTCTGGCCCATGGCGCCAAGGAGAAAGCCGATCTCTTAGGTAACCTCTTTGCGTCAAACTCGACTATGAACGATGGGAATGCCGAACCACCTAGTATACCCTGGTGTGGAACTTCAATGGGTGAAGTAAAAATCACCCAGCGGAGGGTTCGGCGAGAACTAAAGTCCCTAGATGTTCGAAAGTCGAGTGGGCCGGATGGCATACCGGCAATGGTGCTTAAGCACTGTGCTCCAGAGTTGTGCCCTGTTCTTACACGACTCTTCGCGCTCTCATTCTCCACTGGACGAGTTCCAGCTTCGTGGAAGACCGCATACGTGCATCCTGTGCCTAAGAAAGGCGACAGGACAGACCCGTCCAACTACAGGCCCATCGCTATAACCTCCCTTCTCTCGAAGGTTATGGAGCGTGTCATTAACACACAGCTCCTGGGATACCTTGAGGGTAAAGATCTTCTGAGCGACCGACAGTACGGCTTCCGCCAGCGTCGCTCGACCGGTGACCTTCTTGTGTATCTCACAAACCGTTGGGCGCAAGCCATCGAGAGCCAAGGTGAGGCACTAGCGGTCAGCCTAGATATAGCGAAGGCCTTCGATCGGGTATGGCACAGAGGTCTTCTTGCGAAGTTACCATCTTATGGTCTCCCTGAGGGGCTGTGTAACTGGATTTCCAGCTTTTTGTCCAACAGAAGCATCCAAGCCGTCGTGGACGGCAGTCACTCGGACCGCATGGACATAAACGCTGGTGTCCCACAAGGTTCCGTGTTGTCTCCGACCCTGTTTCTGCTGCATATTAATGACATGCTGTCGGATGACTTCATTCATTGCTATGCGGATGACAGTACTGGAGACGCATGTTACACGGGCCGTGCAGGCATCCCCCAGTCCGAGGTGGAGGGGAGTCGCGAACAACTTGTGTCAGAAATCGAGACTACTCTCTCGGGAGAATCCGATTGGGGTCGACTAAACCTGGTCCAGTTCAACCCCACCAAGACACAAGTATGTGTATTCACCGCTAAGAAAACCCCATTTATTGTAGCGCCGCAATTCCTGGGCACACGGCTTACCATTGCCCCGAGTATCGGGATCTTAGGCGTCGACATTTCGAGTGACGTCCAGTACCGCAGTCATTTAGAGGACAAGGTCAAGCTGGCAACAAAGAAACTTGGAGTTCTTAATAGGGCGAAGCAGTACTTCACTGCGGGGCAGCGACTCCTTCTTTATAAGGCACAGGTTCGGCCCCACATGGAGTACTGCTGTCATCTTTTTGCCGGAGCGCCCGCACGCCAGCTTAACCCTTTCGACTCGGTGCAAAGACGTGCGTTGAGGCTCGTCGACAGTCCCATACTCGCAGGCGATGTGGAACCTCTCAGCCTCAGAAGGGATTTTGCCTCACTGTGTGTTTTCTACCGCCTATATAATGGTTTGTGCTCAGATGAATTATTTGACATGATGCCCACAGCTACATTCTATCATCGCACCGCTCGCCATAGACAGGGAATTCATCCCCACACATTGCATCCGAATATGGTGCGTACCGTGCGGTATGAAAGGAACTTCATCCCACGTACGCTCAAGCTGTGGAATGAACTCCCTGCCATGGTTTTCCCAAGCGACTACAATATGGGGTTCTTCAAGAGGGGCATTAGAAGGTTTCTTCAGGGTAGGCAGCGCGAGTGTAACGCCCCTGGTGTTGCACACGTCCATAAGCCGCGGTAACCACTTTCCATCAGGTGGGCCGTGTGCTTGTCTGCCACCTAAGTGGTATAAAAAAAAAAAAAAAGGGCGTGCCAAATCGATTGAGAATAAATTTTGCAGTAAATATCGTATTTTAAGTATTTACTTAATGATTTTTATGTAACAAAAATAAAAGTTAACGAGGGCGCCACGTGGCGCTGAAGTCGGCTTCATTACAATGTGAAAAATGTTTACAACCCATAGGTAATCTGTTCAAACTGGTCGCAAGGTCAACAAACTTTATTCTCAATCCATTTGGCACGAGGTATAGTACTAAACTTTCGAACTACTTTTTTTCCATATCTTTAATTAATCAAATAAATAGCCGTGTTGGTTCCCGGTAAAGTAAAATAGGACCACCTCATCTCTTCCTGTGGGTGTCGTAAAAGGCGACTAAGAGAAGAGTCTTAACAGTTCTCCATCAGATAGTAAAGATACAGCCCATGGCTAAGTGCCCGCTTGACGGCAATAAGCTACCTGTTACATGGGATCGAAGAGATCCGGTTCTTAGCATTCCATGGATTCACCGTGCGGTCGCCGGGTCCATGGCGTGGTACAGAGAGGAACACTGTGACGGCGCCTGGGACTTGCGACCCAGGTGTAGGTTTAGGGTGGCCACCTTGTGATGCATCAGCGCTCACCTCCACCGTCGGTCGTGTTCCCCCCTCTACCTATCCAAATTTGGTAAGATCCTATCAACGCCGTTTTAGATATTCGTTTGAGTAAAGAGCTTACTGAAGCTCTTGGCAATCCGAGGTCTTTAAATAAGTTATACAGGGATTTAGCTGGAATTCCCCTTGCTCCTACTTCCACGGCGTAGAGTTTAACCACATAGCCATTTTTGGTTAACTCGTTGGTCAGGTCAAAGTATTTGTTTATTTTTATAGCGTGGTCTTTAGGTATGTTAGTTTCCCACGGTACTGTGAGTTCTACTAGTACTGCACGCTTTTGCTGTTTTGAAAATAGGAATATATCGGGTCTGGATGACGAGGCACAAACATCCTCCGGTATTTTATAGTGTTTCTCATACGAATCTGCGAGTAATGTCCAGTCAGCGGCTGCTATCAAAATTGAGTACGGCTTTTGATTTGTCTTTTTTGAGCAGCCTTCCTTTACAAACGCGACGTCATTTCTTTGGTTTGTGTTTAAACCCTTTTTCGCTCTAGCTACCGCCAAACTTACCGCCTCACGTACGATTTCTAATACCTTATCATGTCGGCGCGAGTAATGACCCCGGTCTAATAGCGTCCTACAACCCACCAGTAGGTGCCTAGCAGTACCAATTGCTTCACCACATGAGTTACATGTTTTATCTGTGGCTTTTCCCCATCTGACAAGATTGCTTTGGTCGGGGAGGGTCAACTGGAGTTGAGGAATTTTAATGAAATTTTGATAGCATTTATTATGCTAACTTTTTAAGTTCGAAATACATCGGGAAAACGAAGCGCTCAAGTGGGACTTGAACCCACGACCTTTCCCTTACAGGGGGAATGCTCTTCCAACTGAGCTATTGAGCCACATACAAAAACACATAGGTACAAAAAGTAACATAAACCGATTTTATTAATATTTTTTAACCCCACTACATTCATTAAATCTCTTAAAGAACCGTTGCTACGTTTATCTTTATCTATCTAACAAGGCGCAAGTAAAACTCGTATCAATTTCTTGAGTAAATAAGTCTACTTAATATTCTGAACAACGTCGTTCCCCTGATCCTGTGGGTCGACCCGGATCCCTTTCATAGTCATTAAGGCTCTTTGGTTATAAACTATATCAATTTTGGGAGCATTGGGGTGACATTTTGTTACGACGAACGGCTATTTTTTACATACAGTATACAATTATCTATAGGTGAACGTCCTACTAACAGTCAAAGTCAGGGCTGTGACACGTTTTGCTTACAAGGTTAATCAGCAGAATGGAACTTCGAATGAAATAAATCAGTTTATGTAAATAGAATTACAATTTGAATATGTAGTGTAGTAAATGAATGCTCACAAGGGGGGTTTGGATGGAAAAGTCGAAAGCAGAAATTTTGAGTAAGGACTAGTTAGGAGATAAACATACTAAAAGTCCTGACCCCTCCGAGGTGAGCCTGAGGGGGGAGGACACAAACAAGGTCCCGTTTTTTGGTTTTATGCTTACTTCGCGAAAACTTTTTTTTTTCATTGTACGAGATTGTGTTGTAGGACGTAATAAAAGCTTATTAAATTTTCTACAGCTTTGTCTTTTACACTTTGTATCTATGTCCAATCATTACCTAGCTATGAACTTATAAAGGTGTTCGATTTAAAAAAAAGTTAGAGTATACAGGGTGTATTTTTGAAACGGGGCAGTAAGGGCAAGTACCTTAACCGTTGCAGTTACAGCAAAACGTTCTTAAAAGACCTTCCCTAACTTTTTGGGTCATTTTGAGCTGCATTCACAGATTTTGTAAAAACTTACAGTTAGCAAAAAAAATGCAAAAAGTTCAAATTTTTTTTTTATGCCAATCGATTCTATTTCATGTGGGGATCAAAAAACTCTATGGGTCCATTTTAGCTTTCAGTACTAGAAAAGACAGAAATAGCCAAAAACGTTTCCCATACATTTCGTACGGAAATATGATAAATCAACTCGAAACTCATAGGTCAGGTAAAATTTTGACCTTTTTACTTATCTCGTCTTATACACCTCGTTTTTCACGAAGCCCCATAAAAAAAAAATCAAGTGGTGTTAGACCGGGGCTACGAGGTGGCCACTGTGTTGGACCATGTGTACCTATCCACTTTGTACCGAATGGCCACCTCGTAGCCCCGGTCTAACACCACTTGATTTTTTTTTTATGGGGCTTCGTGAAAAACGAGGTGTATAAGACGACGTACGCCAGTGTTCAAGAGCTCAAGGATGCATTAATGACCATTTTACGTAATATTCATCCCAGAACATTATTAGCCGCCATTCGTTCAGTGCAAAAAAGGATAGACTTATGTATTCGTGAAAATTGAAATCATTTTGAGCAATTTATTTCATAAACCAATTTATTAAATGTTTAAATGTTTTTTTTTATTTTAAAAAGTGCAAAATTTTACCTGACCTATGAATTTCGAGTTGATTTATCATATTTCCGTATGAATTGTATGGGAAACGTTTTTGGCGATTTCTGTCTTTTCTAGTACTGAAAGCTAAAATGGTCCCATAGAGTTTTTTGATCCCCACATGAAATAGAATCGATTGGCATAAAAAAAATGAACTTTTTGTATTTTTTTGCTAACTGTAAGTTTTTTACAAAATCTGTGAATGCAGTTCAAAATGTCCCAAAAAGTTAGGGAAGGTCTTTTAAGAACGTTTTGCTGTAACTGCAACGGTTAAGGTACTTGCCCTTACTGCCCCGTTTCAAAAATACACCCTGTATAGTAGACACCTCGTGTTGATTATTTCCTGGCGATATTTTGATACGATAACCAAAATCTTCCAACAGCTTAGCTTTGATCGTTTTGACGTTTGGCACTTGCCCTGGGGGTGCGGGTTGGGTAACCTCCACGTTGGCCTTTCCGTTTCTTCCCCCTTTGGACTGCGGTCCTGGGGAGCGGAAGCGGAGGGGCTGGTGCATCCTGGACAACGGCTAACAGACTCCCACCTTAGGAGCTCTGTTGGCCGTTGACGAATAACCCAACGGCCGACCTCATTGCACGAGGAGGTCGTGGGATGGCGGGCCTGCAAGGCCCGCGGGAAGGGATCCGTAGGATCCCTTCTATTCAAACAGCCCTTTTGAGGGCTAGCTGACCCAGAGGGGGTCGTGGTATGGCGGGCCTGCAAGGCCCGCGGGAAGGGATCCGTAGGATTCCTTCCATTCAAACAGCCCTTTTCAGGGCTAGCTGACCCAGAGGGGGTCGTGGTATGGTGGGCCTGCAAGGCCCACGGGAAGGGATCCGTAGGATTCCTTCCATTCAAACAGCCCTTTTGAGGGCTAGTCGACCCAGAGGGGGTCGTGGTGTGGCGGGGCTTCAAGGCCCGCGGAGAGAGATCCGGTTCCCGCTAGTCGCTCCCAGTATCCCTCTGCTCTCAGAGGGGACAGGGGAGAGGCAAGGGTTCCGCGAGATCCAGGGACGGGTCGGCCCACTGCTCGCGCAGGGGCTGACAGGCACTCGTGCCACCGTCGGTGTTGGGAGAGTTGGCTGCTCCCCCGCGTCGCGTAACCTCCTAGATATCGGCAACGATCTGAGTGCTAGCCACACTCAGTATGCCGGTAACCTGGAGGCCGCGGGGCTTGCCTTAATTGGCCGGCCCGCGACAAGGAAAAGTCTTAAAAACCCGACAGCGAAGTCGATTAAAACCTGTGGACACCAGGGGACCTCCACAGTATGTACCCCGCTTCTCGGAATGAGCGTCACCCGGGAAGTGTATCCTTTCGTCTCATGCTCGTGGGAACCTTTATGCAATCTCTAACTAAACATAAAACCCCCCCCTTACCTAGCGAAACAGTCTGCGCGGAGGTCGCGTCCAAGAACGTCGCGGCGGCGACGGATAAATTCGACACCGCCACAGAGAGGAGCAGGGCCAACAGCCCGGTGGGTCTGCAGACCCGGAAATCTGCACGGAGGAGGAACGGCGATAGGAAAGTTCCTCCTCCACGGAGGGCTGAGACGGACACGGCAGTCACAGTGACTGACTCGTCCTCCACCGACGGCAGCGGGAGCGAAAATTCCCCCCCGCCCAAGGCTGCAATGATCGGCAGGGGAAAAACGCGGGGTGGCAAGAGAGCTACCCCTCAAACGCCCTCCTCACGGGTCCCGGCCCTGAGGGACGCTGAAGTGCCGCCGAGTCTCTCCACCTCGGCGGCGCCCATGCCTCGTACCGACCCTACTTCTAGGGAGGTACTGGAGGCCCTGGAGACTGTGTTAGGGGCCCGTACCGGGTCCCTGGGGCCGGAAGAGATCCGGCTGCGACAGGCGACGACGCGCCTCGTCGATGAGTTTGGCCTGCTGAGAGCGGAGCTGGCTGAGTCGCGCAGCGACCGGGCTCAACTGGGCAGGCGGCAGGTCGAGCTCATCGAGAGCTCTGAGCGGCAGGCGGCAGAGTACCGCAAGGAGATGGCCAAGATGGCGGCCGAATTTGCGGACCTGCAGAAGATCGTCGCCGGGCTGCCGGAGGTGCGCGTCACGCGGTCGGCGGGGCGGAAGCCAGTCACGCAGCCGGCGGGGCCGAAGCCGCCGGCTCGGCCGGCATCCCCGGTGCGGTCGGTGTCGCCGGTGCGGTCGAGGTCACCGCTGCGGCTGGAGTCGCCACCGTCATCGCCTGTCCGACCGCAGCCGCCGGTGCTGATGCCGGCCCAGCCCGCGGACCCGCTGGCGGCCGTCGTGGCGGCTCTGGCCGCCATGGAAAGGCGGCTGGAGGCAGCGCAGACGGCGCAGGAGGCGCGGCAGGCGGCGCACGAGGAGTGGACAAAGCGCGGATTGGAGTCCATCATGGACTCCATCCGCCGTCCGCCCCTGGCGTCACCTACAGGGTATGCCCAAGCGCTAAAAAGGGGTCGCCCAACAGCGACGCGGACCCCACAGGAGTCGGCCAGCAGCCCATCCGCTGTGCCATCCGCTCCGGCCGCTGCCGCTGCCGCTGCTGCGCAGGGCGCTCAGCCCAAGGGCAAGGGAAAGGGGAAGGGCAAGGGGAAGACGTCCTCTGCCCCAGCCCCATCCCCAGCCCTGGCTCCAGCCTCGACCTCGGCTCCGGGCCCGATCGCCTCCACAAGCTCCGCACCGGCAGGGGGCTGGGAGGTAGTCGGTGAGTCGAGGAGAAAGCGGAACGCCAAAAGAAAGGCAGCCAAAAAGGCCAGAAAGGCTGAGGCTGCTGCGAAGGGAGCGCCGGGAAGGTTGCGCATCCCCCGCACAACGGCCGTCGTCCTGACGTTGACGCCGGAGGCTGCGGAGAGGGGTGTGCAATACCCGGATCTGGTGAGGCGGGCCAGAGGCCTCATAGATATGAGGTCTCTTAAACTGGCGAAGCCCCTCCGAGTCACGGAGACCCGGACGGGTGCCCGCCTCATACAGGTCCCTGGCGCTTCCAGCGCTCCCCAGGCTGATGCCATAGCGGCTCAGCTAAGGGAGACGCTGGACGCAGCCGACGTCCGGGTGTCCAGGCCCACAAAGTGCGCAGAACTGCGTATTTCGGGCCTGGATGACTCCATCACGGCCGAAGAGATTCGGGCCACCGTGGCGGAGGCCGGGGGCTGCCCCCTGGAGGCGGTTAAGGTCGGAGCGATTCGCTACGGCCGTCGCGGACAGGGGGCGGTAGTTGTCGGCTGCCCCATCGCAGCAGCTCAAAAGGCTGCCGATCGGCGGGTCCTCGTGGTGGACGGCGTTGTTGGGGTGCGGGCTCAGCTCCTGCAGGCTCGACCGGCCAGGTGCTTTAGGTGCCTGGCGGTCGGGCACGTGGGGGTGCAGTGCACGGCGGAGGTGACGGTCGGTGACCGGTGCTTCCGCTGTGGCCAACCCGGTCATAGGGCCGGTGGTTGCGAGGCTCCGCTGCACTGTTTCAGGTGTGCAGCGGGGGGCAAACCGGCCGACCATAGGGTTGGCAGTAAGGCCTGCACCGGAGGGGAGCCGAAGCCACGAGGCGGGCGTTCCGCAAACTGTTCGCAGCGGGATGCGGAGATGGTTCCATAATGGATCCCCAGCTCCGCATCCTGCAGGCGAACGTGGGCCACGGTGTCGATGCTCAGGCACTTCTGCTCCAGAGCATGGCACAGTGGTCCATACACGTCGCCGCTGTCGCCGATCCGTACACCCACCGGCCGCCCGGGCCTGCCTGGGTGGTCGACCTGGATGGATCGGCGGCACTGGTGCGTAACGCCGCTGCGGGTGCCCCTCCCTTTGTGGTGATCGCAAGGGAGCATGGCATCGTAGCGGCGCGTGTGGGGGAGATTGCGGTCGTGGCCGTCTACTTCACGCCGGCATCACACCGACGCATAGGGCAGTATCGGCAGTCGCTGGAGCGGCTGACCGACGTCGTCAATGCCTGTTACCCTCGCCCGGTTCTTGTGCTTGGGGACTTCAATGCCTGGTCTGAGGCTTGGGGGTCCCGGCACACGAACCCGCGAGGTAGGGCTCTGGAGAGCTGGGCCGCTACTCTCGGTCTGGTTCTCCAGAATCGCGGGGCCGAAGCCACGTTCTGGGTGGCGGAGCGCGGGGCGAGTTCGATCGTCGATCTCTCATTCGCGAGCGCTTCGCTGTCGCAACGTGTGCGGGACTGGCGTGTTGTCGTGGAGGTGGAGACACTGTCGGATCACCGATACGTTCGGTTTGATGTCTCCCCTCCCGAGAGTGATGCGCTGGTCACACCGGCCCCACGCGAGCCGCGCTGGGTGCTTAGGGGACTGAATAGGGATGCTCTCCTGGAAGCCGCCTCCGTGCAGGCCTGGGCCATGGTGCCGGACAGGCCTGATGACATCGATGACGAGGCGGCGTGGTTCCGGGAGGCCATGACTGTTGTCTGCGATGCGGGTATGTCTAGGGCTCCAGTCTATAGTCCGAGGCGCCGGGTCTACTGGTGGACTGCGGAGATCGCGAGGCTGCGTCAAGCCTGCGTGATCGCGCACCGCTGGTGGGCCAGGCTCCGTAGGAGGCGTAGCCGCCCCGCAGACACAGATCCCCTAGTGGCGGAGTTGCAAGAGGGATACAGGGAAGCCAGGAATGCCCTCCGAGCGGAGATCAAGCGGTCCAAGGCAGCTTCCTATAGGGAGCTGCTGGAGACACTGGAGCGGGACCCATGGGGGCGGCCTTACCGCTTGGTAAGAGGAAAGCTGCGCCCCCGGGCCCCTCCCCTGACCCAGGTTCTCGAGCCGGCTCTGCTTGGAGGAGTGGTGGCATCCCTGTTCCCGGCGCGGGCGGAACACGTTCCGCCGCAGATGACTCCGCCACCTCGGTCGCCTGATGCGCCCGGCGTGGTTATTGACGACGACGTGCCCGAGGTCACTTGGGTAGAACTAGAGCTGGCGGTGCGACGGCTTAGAGCCAAGAAGAACACCGCCCCGGGACCCGACGGCACTCCAGGCCGTGCGTGGGTCCTAGCTCTAGGAGAAGACGGTCTCGAACCCCGACTGCGAGGGTTCCTCAGCGCGTGCTTGGAGCGGGGCCAGTTTCCGAAGATGTGGAAGACGGGGAAACTGGTCCTCATCCGCAAAGACGGACGCCCGGCGGACGAGCCGTCCGGGTACCGGCCCATAGTGTTGCTCGACGAGGTGGGCAAGCTCTTCGAAAGAGTGATTGCCAAGCGCCTCGTCGAGCACCTCTCTAGAGTGGGGCCGGACCTAGCGGACACGCAGTACGGCTTCCGCCGGTGGCGTTCCACTGTGGATGCCATCATGCGCGTGAGGACTCTGGCGGAGGATGCGGTTGCCCGGGGCGAGGTGATGTTGGCGGTGTCCTTGGACATCTCCAACGCGTTCAACACCTTGCCCTGGAGTTGCATCAGGGAGGCGCTCGTGTACCACGATGTGCCTCTCTACCTCCGCCGCATAGTCGGGGCGTACCTGACGGAGAGGGCCGTCATCTACCCAAGTGCGACCGGCGTCGGTAGGCGTGAGATGTCTTGCGGTGTCCCACAGGGATCGGTCCTGGGGCCGCTCCTGTGGAACATCGGATACGACTGGGTGCTTCGCGGTGAGCTCGCGTTCGGTGCCACCGTCACGTGCTACGCGGACGACACGCTAGTGACGGTGAGTGGCGCTACACACCGCGAGGCGACCCAGAGGGCCACGACCGCTGTTGCTCAAGTCGTGGATCGGATCCGGCGGCTGGGTCTCGAGGTGGCTCTGCACAAATCCGAGGCCCTGTTCTTTCATGGTCCTCGGCGCAGGCCACCCCCGGGATCCAGCTTGACAGTAGGAGGTACTCCCATCGACATCAAGCCCCGGTTGAAATACCTGGGGCTCGTACTCGATGGTCGGTGGGACTTCGGAGAGCACTTCCGAAGTCTGCGCCCCAAACTGTTGGTGTCAGCTAACGCGCTGATGCGGCTGCTGCCCAACTTGAGGGGCCCAGAGGACTCCTGCAGGAGACTCTACGCGGGCGTCGTGCGGTCCATGGCCCTGTACGGGTGCCCCGTGTGGGCGGACGCCCTGCGGGCCAGGTTCGTGCAACTGCTGCATGCGCCGCAGCAGACGATGGCCTGCAGGGCCATTAGGGGGTACCGCACGATATCCTTTGAAGCGGCGAGTCTCCTAGCCGGATCGCCACCGTGGATCCTGGAAGCGAGATCCCTTGCGGCACTGTATCGGTACCGTAAGGAGGCGCGGGAGCGGGGATACGATCCCGAGCCCGAAGACATTCGGGCCGAGAGGTCCCGGCTCCACGGGATCATGGTGGCGGAGTGGGAGCGACGACTTGAGCAACGACGCGCAGGGCATGCCGTCATAGAGGCGGTACGGCCCATCATGGGGGAATGGCTCGAGAGGCCAAGGCAGCCTCTCGTATCGACTGACGCAGATTATCACCGGGCACGGGTGCTTCGGGAGATATCTGTGTCGGATCGAAAAGGAGCCAACGTCCGAGTGCCATCACTGCGACGCGAGCGAGGACACGGGGCTGCACACGCTCACCGAGTGCCCGGCATGGGCCGAACCGAGACGGGAGCTAGTGGCAGCCCTGGGAGTGAGAGTTCTCACCCTCGCCACCCTGCTCACAGCAATGGTCCGCTGCGCGGACGCGTGGGCGGCCGGCGTCTCCTTCAGCGAGCAGGTAATGGTCGTGAAGGAGACGGTGGAGCGGGAGAGGCGGCGCGAGCGAGAAAGACTCGCGGATCGCGCCGCCCGCGCGCGCAGGCTACTCGGGCGTCGGAGGGCACTGACTGACCTCCGTCCCCCATGAGCGCGGGCCTGGGGGTGACGGGTGGAGCCGCCTGTCACCCCAGCAGAAGCAGGCCACGGCGGCGGCGTGCTGAATAGCGCGCCTCCCCATTCCGGGGGCGAGTTGGGGACACCGTTGTCCCCCCTCCTGAGGAGGGCCAGACCGTAAGGGATGGCCCTGGGTCAGCCGGGGTGCGAGGGATATGTCTTTGACAACCTCACCTCCGGCCTAGCACCAAGACCCACAGTCGGCGTGCGGTTTTAGTCGGTTCGAGTCCGACATAACCTCCCCTTCCGGCTCCGGCAGGGGGGGTATCCGAGGGGATTTCCGCACGGAAAAAAAAAAAAAAAAAAAAAAAAGGCACTTGCCCTGATACAGCAGCCCGCCATTCTGTAATGGAGAACTGACAGTCACTGTTAGTCTCCATGTGCTTATAAATTTCTTTCATGGCTTTAGTTATGTAATCTTCAGTGACGTCTGAGCGGTCCGAGTCCATTTGGGTTTTGTACAAGTGCGTGTACATGTAAATTTGTACTGTTACAATGAACGCTTTGAAAATCGACCAACTTTAGAGGCTCATAGCTAGGCAATTATTGGAGATAGATACAAAGTGCAAATAACAAAGTTGTAGAGAATTTAATTAGCTTTTATTATGTGCTACAACACAATTTCGTACAAAGCACGGTTTTCGAGAAGTAATCAAAAAACCAAAAAACGGGACCTTCTTTGTGCCCTCCCCCCTCGGGCTAACCTCGGAGGGGTCAGGACTTTTAGTATGTTTATCTCCTAACTAGTCTAAACAAAGTTCTTAAGTCAAAATTTCTGCTTTCGACTTTTCCATCCACAAGTTATTCGTTTACTAGGCTAATGAAGCTTTCACAGATTAAACACATTTTCAGTTTTATGTATCTCAGTAATTAGGTAACTTAAGGGTCCGTACTACTCCAGCTCGAATTCAAATTTTACCCCCGCGCGCCTCAACAACGCTCTCGCGCCGGTACTACTCGCGCGCAGATGCATCTATCTCACTCCCGCGATGACCCCGGGCCGGCCGACGCGAGGCTCGGCCGCCAAGTTCACGCGTGTATCAATCGATAGGGTAAAGTAGCTAGTAATTAGACATCAAGAAAGTTATGGCAATAAACAAACTTTTGAGAAAAGTGTGCATATTGTAATGATAATTTACATAAAACTTATAATATATTTATACTTATCGAATGCGAAAGTTTGTGAGTATGTATCGCTGTATGTATGGATGTTTGTTACTCTTTCACGCAAAAACTACTAAATGGATCTGGCTGAAATTTTATACAGGGGTAGATTAGAACCTGGAATAACACATAGGTTGCTTTTTATTCCGGGTTAAGGTTCCCATGGGTTGCGGGAACGGGAACAAAACTTCACGCGGGCGAAGCTACGGGCAGCAGCTAGTATAATATAATAATAGCAGCCCTTTCAATGTCTCACTGCTGGGCACTGCTCTCTCACCTGAAGGTACCTTGGTGGCCATAGTCCACCAAGGAGGGGGGCCTTTATGGTCGGTTTCGAGTTCTCCGCACGCGCTCTGCTAAGCCTAGCGGAGAACTTTAAGGGCGACGAGTACTTTGCCACTGAGCGATCAGTGGTGAAATACACGGTCCCATGGGGACCATCGATCGGCCGAGCCGTACCGCCGTCTGGCAACAGAGGGGCATGGTAGCTCTTAGGAGTTGCGAGGAAGAAAACCTCTATAAAAAATCACCCCGAACCCCACGCCTGGCAATGGGATGCATCACTGGGGGGAACTCAGTGCCTAGGGCGTCACTCACTCACTCCCACCTTTCCTATCCTCACATACAACCTCTCTACTTCCACCTCAATGTCGGTGGACATTAACCGTAAAATAAAATATGGTTATGGAAACGATAACGGATAAATCTACCCATGAGGGTACCCGGACTCCGTCTGGGGAATCCCTAGCTGTGACTGGTGATCGAATGGACACCCATTCGGTGACTAGCCATGGCGACACCCGCCCATGTTCATCGTGGGTCTGAATCATCGAACAGCGAGTAGGACCTTCCTAGTAAGGCTACGCTAGACGGCTAGGCGCGGGTAGAGGACGAAAGCCGACCTCTACAGAGCGAAAGAGAGAGTAGCAGAGCCGCCAGCGATTGTGTCCCCGCTACCAAGGGAGGTCACGGAGGTGCCGGCGGTGCAGAACATCCTGGCGGCTCTTTCCCGCATTTCTGCCGCCAAAAGGCCAGAAAAATATTACGGGAAAGAAGAGGGTCGTGGCGGACGCGATAAAAGGTGCCGCCAAAGCGCTGGAGGAGCTCCTGGAAAGGAGCGTCTCCAGTGAGGAGGAGAAACTCCGGGCTCGGGTTGCGAGCCTGGAGACGGAGATTGCTGACTCCCACAAGCAGCAACGGCTGATGCGGGAGGAGATCGGTCAGCTGACGCAGCTGGTCCAGGGGGCCGGGGAGGCTCGGGGTGTGAAAACCCCCGCTCTCCGTGCTCCATCTAAGGTGACACCAATGGTGGTCCAGCTGCTGGAGGTCATCGAGCGACGCCTTGGCGTCCTCGAGGACCGGGCATACCGCCCACCGCTGGCGGCACCCATCGTCGCGTCTTGAGCGACGACGGCTGCACCCAGTGGTGCTACTGGTCCCAAGCCAAGGCCTCCGCCCCTAAGAAGACGGCACCTAGGGGAGGTGGTGAAGAACGACGTGCCCGTAGTTACGGAGGGTGAGGAACATCGGCTACGAGGAACAGGAGACTGTACCTGGGGATCGTGCGAAGTATGGCCCTATACGGGGCCCCCGTATGGGCAGAGAATCTGACGGCCAGTAATGTGGCTAGATTGCTAAGCCCACAGAGGGCGATGACCCTTCAATAGAAACAGATGAATGGAAATTCATAATTACGTACTGTCTATAATAAATATAGGAATACGTATGGTAGTAGTACCTAACTACTGCTATATTTATATTATGATCATTCGGGTTGGTAGATACTCATGTATTTACAGAAATATTCCGTTTATTCCGAAACTGACCCGAAAACTTGACCCGGTCGCGGGTTAGGTAGAAACTTCAAAAATTTGTTCCGAACGTAACCCTCTTCCTAACCTGACCCGACGGTCTCGTTCCTATCATAACCCGATCTGGCACTTCGCCGTCCGCTGCTGCGGCACGCTCGCTACGCTCGCTCGGCTCATGCGTTGGGGTCACAGTTCTAACCTAACCTACAGAAGTTGGAGTTACAACACTTCGACTTTCGGCTCTGAGTCGCCCAACCGCGTCGTCCGTCGCGTCGTCGCAGTGAGCGACATGTAGTAGGCAGGACCTGCCTGAAAGACTTGGGCTGCTACTGCAAGATTATTTTTGTCGATACATAGGCAGATATGCCTATTTCAATCCAAATTTTTGAAATAGGTAGGTTTTTACTGACCTATTTATTACTTTCTACTAATATAGTACCTATTGCAAATTGTTATGTACAGTATAAGCTACTTAGGTAGGTAGATTAGATACTTACTATAATAATAAATAAATAAATATTCCACAACATTCTACACAGCGCTATCTAGACCCATGGTAAGCTTAATTAGCTTGTGTTATGGAATCTAGAATGCGGATAAACATACTTAGATACTTTTTTGTATGTACATAAATATTATACATAGAAACACTCAGACCAATGCAAATAGACATATTCATGCATACAAATATTTGCACTGAGCGGAGATCGAAACCGCGCCTCCTGCGTAGCAGTCGCGTTCACTGACGCCATTTTTTTTTATCGTGCGAAAAATCCCCACGGATACCACCATCACGGAATCATCATCAATACATACATATTATACATAGAAACACCCAGATCAATGCAAATAGCCATATTCATGCATACAAATATTTGCACTGAGCGGGAATCGAACCCGCGCCTCTTGCGTGGCAGTCGCGTGCACTACCACCACGCCACAGAGGCTGCCTACATAATACATATGTTTTAATGTTTTTTTACGCCTCCATACACTTTTCCTCTTTCAGTTTACTTTATTACCCATTTCGCCTGCCAAAAGATAGGTACTTGAATACTTTCGTATCGTCTATCGTAATCGTCTGCGCAGAGCGCGTGCGACACAAGCTCCCCGTATGATAGCCGAAGCAACACTGAGGAGGAGGCCGGGCGGCAGGGCGGTTCTAAGTTTAATGGTATCGCTTGAGTAAAAATTTAGATATTTGCTCGTTACGCAGAAACCAATGTATATTTGTAAAATTTGAAACACATAATGTCTCTTAACCACTAAACTGCAATTATTGTGTAAGTTTAGTGATCCTATTTTGCGTAATTAATCCATAATATCGTTTTATTTGTACGGTTTAGAGGTAACTTTACAATGGTTTTCTATCAAGAAAATTTTACGTAATCATGTTTTTGCCACACATAAACATTAGTATATATCCTCAACTTTACCACAAATGAATTAAAAAGTCCATGCTTTAGAACTTTTGATATTATACACGTTTATTCTATGTCATTTGAGGTAGTACGGACTCTTAACTGAAATAGAACATAATATAGGTACATGTTAAATAACCGCCTAGTTCGCGGCAGAAAAGAATTTGGGCCACCCCATCTCTTCTCTTGCGGTGTCGTACAAGGCGACTAAGAGATAGGGCTGTTTAACATTAGACAGATATATACAGCCCAGACTCAGCTTCAGATATAGGCTCGAGTCAACAATAGTGCCCAGAATGTTATATGGCAATAGGCTCACCCCCTATTACATGGGATCGACTACAATTATTGGTAAAATGCGGGTGTTAATCCACCTCTGCCTAATCTTACGGATATAAAGACGTGGTTATAATATACTAGCTATTGCCCGTGGCTCCGCCCGCGTGGATGTCGGTTATCGCGACAAAACATAGCGTATGTCCTTTCTCAAGGTCTAATCTACCCCTATACCAAATTTCATCAGAATCGGTTCAGTGGTTTAGTCGTGAAAGCGTAACATACAGACAGACAGATAGAATTACTTTCGCATTTATAATATTAGCACAGTATAACGAGAGATCTTACAGTAGTTCATCGCGTTTGATGTTTGCGGAAATGCCGCCTTTTGCAGTTTTGTGAGGGTTGTCACTTCAGTTTTTATATAGGTATAATTTTTCTGTAATATTCTATATATAACTCCTATTCGTTCTCTTTGTTCTGTCAAGGCACATCAACTCACGCTAATTTATAGTACTAGGTGATGCCCGCGGCTCCGCTCGCATGGATGTCGGCTATTGCGACTTTTGGTTATATCTCCGGTTCTACTCAACCAATTATGATCAAGCAAACGTAATATTTTAAGTCTGAGTTATTGGATTTTGGTTTCGATTTCGATTTCGGTTTCAAATTCGATTTCGTTTTCGATTTCGAATTTCTATTTCGATTCCGACTTGAATTTGGATATTTATTCGGGTTCGGGTTCGGGGTTGGATTCGGATTCGAATTCGAATTTCGCTAATCGCCTTGATCGCTAAATTGATGATATATTCTTAAGGAGCCTATCCACGATCAGTTCGCCTGCAGTTTCAAATCGTATCGGGTGGCCTGCAGTCCTAAGTCGACAGCGCCCACACACGAAAGCGATTTTGGCCCGGTGGCCATGCCCTGCTGTCAGTTTTGCGGCTACACACGATCAGTTGGGATTCGACAGTTTCCCATCGTATGATTGCCTACCGGCAATTGTCTGCTATCGGGCTTGACGACCATGTTACCGACGATCAAAGATGGCGGACTAGAAATTGAAAAAAAAAACATCGAGGTTTTCGGGGTGACTAAATTACGTATAATAAAATCCATTTAGCGATCCAAGATAGCGGACTTGAAATTTCCCACAAAGTCAACATGAGCATCGTTTTGGAGGTTTTCAGAGTTGCTAATTACGAATATATCATCCATCCAGTCATCTGGGATTGCTACATGAATAACATATTCGTAATCAGCAACCCCGAAAACCTTGAAAACGATACCCGTATCGATTTTAGTAAAAATTTCGAGTCCGCCATCTTGGATCGCGAAATGGATGTTATATTCGCAACCAGCGACCCCAAAACCCTGAAAACGATACCCATATTGATTTTAGTGAAAAATTCGAGTCCGCCATCTTGGATCACCAAATGGATGTTATATTCGTAATCAGTGACCCCAAAAACCCTGAAAACGATACCCATATCGATTTTGGTAAAAATTTCGAGTCCGCCATCTTGGATCGCGAAATGGATGTTATATTCGCAATCAGCGACCCCAAAAACCCTGAAAACGATACCCATATCGATTTTAGTGAAAATTTCTAGTCCGCCATCTTGGATCACCAAATGGATGTTATATTCGCAATCAGCGACCCCAAAAACCCGGGAAACGATACCCATACCGATTTTGGTAAAAATTTCGAGTCCGCCATCTTGGATCGCGAAATGGATGTTATATTCGCAATCAGTGACCCCGAAAACCCCGAAAACGATACCCATATCGATTTTTGTGAAAATTTCGTGTCCGCCATCTTGGATAGCTAAATATAGAAAACGAAAATAAAAAACAATTTTAACAAACAAAACGAGCCTTGAAAAAAAAATCACGTGATTAGTGTGATTACAAAAATGAGACAGCCCTGAATCCTTAGTACCGAGTAAAATGTATGGGCGTACCGAGTAATACCCCGTCCCCCACCACCCCTCTCCCCCCGCACGATTGCTCTGTCTAGACGGCTTCGTTGACCGACTGTATGTAGTATGAATCGTTAGACTGTGATATTAGTATGGAGTATGGATTTATATAGGTATATTATAATGTCTACAAAACTGATACTTGAATAAAATTGGTAGATTATCAAAAGAGAACAAATTTTAACTTTATTTTAAATTTTAACATAGCAGCCTTAGCCAGTGTTAATATAGATTTACATCAGACTAGCGAATGCTCATTCTATCCCCTATCCATCAAATTCGTTTAGTGTAAACAGAGACAGAACATGAGTTATTACTTTTGATATTACATTTTGTTATTACTTTGAAAACAAGATTTCGTTTACACTAAAATATACAATAAACAATGAAAAAAAAACATAACTTCGAAAAGCATCGAAAAGTCATGGCACACACAAATAACTTTTCGATGCTTTTCGAAGTTATGTGTGTATTTATCGCAGGTTTATAAGTGCCCGGTTAATGGCAATAGGCTCGCCACCTATTACATTGGGACCTAAACATAAACTGGCGAAATGTGGGTCTCTGCCTACCCCTTCGGGGAATACAAGTGTAATAAAATAAAATAGTTTATTTCTCACCACAAACCAATACAAGCAAAAATATGACACGATAAGAATAATTTAAATTGGGTTGTGGATCGCTGGTAGGTGCCTGTGGTAGGTAATAAAAACCTGAATTACAGGTCACCAGGTACCCACGATCTGATACAATTCAAAACTTAAAGATAGACTTTTTTATACATTGCTTATTATATTACATAGTAAAATGAGAAAACAAATACTTAGTGAATTTACGGTGGGAAGTTTTGTGGATTTACGGTAGGAAGCGTGTGTGTGTGTGTGTGTGTGTGTGTGTGTGTGTGTGTGTGTGTGTGTTTGAGTTGCTGTATCTGTGAGAACGTGTAGAGAAATAACAACGAAATAACCGCGCTATGAAGGCACTTCAAGCAGTTCTTCTGTAGTTAAGTAATTTTGCTGAAGTAGCCATTCTTGAACCCTTCGCTTACAGTTATAGTTATTGAGAACATTTAGTGTCAGGATATGGTGTAATCTATTATAGAGATAGGGTCCAAGGAAAGCAAAAAAACTACGAATAAACGACGTGCGTATGGGCATTGATCTAGCAACCAAGTGATTACGTCGAGAGGATTCTCTGTTGTACGGTGTAAGGGAGTGCTGTCTGACTATCACGGAGAGAACAAACAATTGTCTTACTGTGAGTACTTGACAGGTATTATAGAGCTCCGCAGTTGAAAAAAGACGGGGTTTGAAGTGAGAGACTTTGAGGACAGCCCTTTGCGAACGTTCGGCTAACATAATGTGAGTTTGCGCGGCTCCTCCCCACGTGTTAATGCAATATGCGAGTATGGATTGGCAGAGTGCTAGGTAGGCCATCCTCATAACCTCTGCGTCTGCTGAGTAGCGTAATTGCTTGAAGATGTAAATAAGTTTACGAACTCTTTTGGCTAGTTGGACGATGTGTTCTTTGAAGGTGAGATTACTATCAATTACAACACCAAGGTATTTTACAGAAGAAACCTTCTCAATACACACAGGGTTGCCAGCTGGTGAGTCCTGATTGATTACGTCAGAGCATCCCTCCACAGTTATTTGTAAGGTATTGTCCATAAGTGCAGGGTGATTACGCATACTAAAAGCAACTACCTTGGTTTTGCTGATATTGAGAGTCAGTAGATTAGCATGGAGCCAAGCCCTGACTCGGTCGAAACCTTCTTGGGCAAGTTGAAATGTATCAACCCATGTACTTGAAGTGAATACAACAACAAGTGTGAGTTTTAGTTATGTTATATGTAAAATATTAAAAAACAATGCTCTTATTCTAGCTCTAGATCTATGTCTATCAACTTCTAAACAGTATATTGTATCAGCATGTCAATAAAATATTACTCTCTTAGATCCCACACTCAGCTGAAACCAGCCATCAATCTAAGATAACATGACAGAGAAAAATGACATGTGTATCATACGTTCACTTGAGTGAGCAGATAATAATATACTTATCCTTCAATAATTGCATTATTGGTTTTGGATCCTGAATTACTTGTGCATTATTAAAGCAACTATCAGGAGAACATGTAGGATGTTTACTACCACCACGCTACAGCGCGGCTGCTACGCAGGAGGTGTGGGTTCGATCGCCGCTCAGTGCAAATATTTGTATGAATATGGGTATTTGCATTAGTATGGTCATACCTCGGAGCATGTTAAACCGTCGGTCTTGATTGCTATACGAACATGTATGACAGTCGTTATAGGGGAAGTGGTGAAATGGCCCCACAAAGAAGGGCAGATAAATAAATAAATATTCCACAATATTTTACACAACGCTATCTAGACCCATGGTAAGCTTAATTAGCTTGTGTTATGGAATCTAGAATGCGGATAAACATACGTAGATACTTTTTTTTGTAAATACATACATATTATACATAGAAACATCCAGACCAATGCAAGTAGCCATATTTATGCATACAAATATTTGCACTGAGCGGGAATCGAACCCGCGCCTCCTGCGTAGCAGTCGTGTGCACTACCGCCACGCCGCATAAGCTGTCGAGATCACTCCTCCGTTTACAGGCGTCCCCACTGGAAGTAGTAATGTCAGTTGTAGTGGGATACTCATAAACTCATAGATGTTATAATAATGAAATCACTCCTTATCCTAACTTTGATGAGATTAATGATTGTTTTTTTTTTTCATTATTTTACGAGTAACTTTTATTGGAACGGGAAATATTCACTGTGATCAAACACAACACATAAAGTCTGCAGTTACACTGCTGTTAACTCCACCGGAAGGTAGCACCGCTCGTTAACTCCCGAATGAAGTATGTAACATTTGTTCCGGGACACTAAGGTCGGGCTTTTTGCGGACAATAATCACTTGCGTGCCGTGTGCTTATGTCATTTAAGTGACGGTAACTCGCCTGTACTGTTCCACTTTTGTGGTTAAATCGTATAATTATGTAAATAGCCACAAATTTGCTCTTGGAGTTAGTCGGCACATTTAATTAATTAATAATTTTCATAAAATATAGTGACTAGTTAACTACAGAATTTCGATATCTCCAATAGGTTGTGGAGGTCAGATGGCTTTTTTTCGTGCAGACATCCCCTCGGATACCTTCCCCGCCGGAGCTGGAAGGGGAGGTTATTTAAAACCGCACGCTGACTGAGGATCGTGGTGCTAGGCTGGAGGTGAGGTTGTCCTCGACATATCCCTCGCACCCCGGCTGACCCAGGGAGGTCAGATGGCAGTCGCTTCACGGAAAATTTTGAAGTTCAGCCGCTTCACAACTGGTAAGCCGATCCCAACTGAGGTGGGCAAGGATTCAGAGGATGATCATAATGATTGCAACATCCATACTAATATTATAAATACGAAAGTAACTCTGTCTGTCTGTCTGTCTGTCTGTCTGTCTGTATGTTACGCTTTCACGCCTAAACCACTGAACCGATTTTGATGAAATTTGGTATGGGGGTAGATTAGACCATGAGAAAGGTCATAGGCTATGTTTGGTCGCGATAACCGACATCCACGCGGGCGGAGCCGCGGGCAAAAGCTAGTTTCTGCATAATCTATTAAAAACATCTTTACTATAAGACTTGGTGAACACTTTGGCAGTTTATGGTTAGGTTCGAATAGGTGGCAAGTTGAGGAGTAATACGTTACTGCAAGCTCGATGAGACTATAAGCTGTATTGAAAAAGCCTTTGCATTACCTCTTACACTATCAATCACCAAAGTACTAGACAGTGAGAATATTAAAAACTAGATTTTGTCCGTGGATGTCCGTTTTCGCGATCTAACATAGCTTATGTCCTTTCTCAAGGTCTGATCTAGCCCTATATCAAATTTCATGAAAATCGGTTCTGTGGTTTAGGCGTGAAAGCGTAAAATATAGACAGACCGAATTACTTTCGCATAATATTAGTATGGATGCAAAAAGACAAAAGAAATTGTCTACGGCAGGTGACACGTTAAAAGGGCAGGTAGCAACAATATCTCTGTACTCATATCTTCATATTACGCAAACATACTCAGATACAATTCAAAAGAATGTAACAATATCTGAGAATATTACAGCTACCTATCTCTTATAAGATCGTTATTAAATTTCCAAGTTAAACAACAAGTCTTATAACAGGCCTATATTGCTCTGGCAGTTTTGACTTCACCTTGACTGTTATTACTACACACTGTTTGGAACCTTCTGTTTGGAATTCTTTGCCTGAATCTCGTTAGACAGGTACGTATTATATTAGGCTGTGCATCGTACGGGACTCTCTTAGAATGTATATTCTGAACATTAAATGTATTAGATAAAACGATATTGAATATACAATCAAGTTATTTATAAAGATATCCAGATCTTTATGCTGTGATTCACTGAGATTTTTATTATTGATTGAGAACGTAAGAATGAAAGAAAATTACTAGAGTACCAACAAACAAATACTCCTACCGTAATGCAGCAGTACACTACTAAACTAGCTTTGCAGGTTATAGCGGTATTCCATGGATGTGTCTGTTTGACATATTAAAAAACCGCTAAATCCCATGGGATATAGCGGTTTCTTTATATGTCAGACTGGCCGTTAAAATAAAATGCAGTTTACATCCTGTTTTCGCAATCCCCTATAGGTTGCGAAAACCTATAACCTATTTCTGGATTAAAAATTCCACACTATAAATTTATCCCTGTAATATTTTGAGATAGATAAATTTAGCCGTTAGTCATCATCATCATCATACCAGCCACACATAGTCCACTGCTGAACATAGGCCTCTCCCATAGACCTCCAGAATGACCGATCTGAAGCAGCCCGCATCCAGCGCTTCCCGGCGACCTTGGTGAGGTCGTCCTTCCACCTGGCCGTTGGGCATCCTACACTACGTTTGCCCAGCCGTTAGTAGGTTATATCATATCAAGATAAGATAAATAATAGTAACAACTGATACTCAACTTTAGGATGGTTTTGAAACTTGAGATGTATTGTCAGGTTCATAAAGCCCTCTGTACCTTAAGGTCTTTAAGGTTTTCGTCTTTCTTTGACAGTCTAAGTCTAATTTATGGTATATTTATGTATACAAAAGTTTCAAATTGTTCTTGTACTTCCACTCACCACTGTACAAAGACAAGACAAGACAAGTCTAATTAACAATTTTGTAATAGTAGGTTTATTTGTAAAAAAGAAAATAATCACGAAAACAACTCCCAATGGCGCTTTTTGTTCAAGAATCTACTTTCTCGTAACTATTCAAATAAAGCTGATTAAAGTATCTTAAATTTCTGTAGGGAGCATTTATATTCATCTCTAAAAACAGTATTCTTAAAAGTTTTAATGGCATACTTCACCACTCATAAAACTTTACTGCAAAACAGTGCTAGTTATGCATATTTTAATTCTGAAGAGATACTGGAGTTTTAATTGAAAACTTTAAATATACATCAGTAATAATGTGTACTTCTTAATCATGTGCCAATTAATTACTGACTAAGTCATTTGACTTACCATCTGATGGTAAGCTAGGCTAAAGCCTAGAAATATTAGTGTAACTCCACATTGTAATCTATCTCTGTATCAAATTTCAGCAAGATCTGTTCAGTCATTAGAGCGTGATTGAATAACCAACACGGGTCGGTAGCACGAGTGTTACGCCCCTGGTGTTGCATACGTCCATAGGCCGCGGTAACCACTTTCCATCAGGTGAGCGGTGTGCTTTTCTACCACCTAAGTGGTATAAAAAATCTAAAGATGTTCACAAATGCTCAAGTGAGACTCGAACTCACGACCTTTCCCTTACAGGGGGACTGCTCTGCCAACTGAGCTATTGAGCACCACTTGAATCATTCCATATTTTCTTTCTCTTTATATCCGTCTATAAGGGCGACGGTGCAGCCATCTACCAACATTCTTACGAACTGTTGGAAACAATGAATGATTTTTCAACCATTTCGCATCAACATCAACAATTTTCGCATTTATAATAATAATAATAGGATTATATATCACTAGTGGACCCGTCCTGGCTTCACCCAGGAAAATTTCGTATTCCATATTTGATAGTGAGCTAAATGACGAACTTTCCATACAAACCTATTTTTTATTTAACCTTTATCACCTATTTTACCCACTTAGTAGTTAAATTTTGAAAAACGCTGATACACGTGTTCATTTATTTCTTAAAAGACACAGGTTTATGAAATTTAGTGCATATAGCTCTGAAACTTCGTACAAACTTCCATCCCTTATTTTACCCCTTTAGTAGCAGAATTTTCAAAAATCCTTTCTTAGTGGATGCTTACATCATAAAATGCATTTATTGTAAAAACATTAAGTTTGTAGGTGTTTGTATATTTCAAAAAAGCAAAGGAATGTACTCTTACTGTGGTACCGAGAAGGGAGCGTGTGATAGGTGCTCGAAAAAATGTGAGTATCAAAAAAATCGAATCGTTCTACCGGTAATGTGATCCTGCCAATTCCAAATTTGATCTTTTCTACCCCGTGCCTGACCTGATTTATTCCATGACAAGCCCGATTCCATATGACGTGACTTATTTTTTTCTACGTGGCGAGAAACCAAAATTTATCGTATTATTATGGACTGCATTTGTAACATTATACGAATCTAGTAGTAAACTACTACTTTGGGTAACCTAATTGTGAGCTCGTTATAAGTTTATGATAATAAAAAAAAACATAACCTAGAGGGTTCGCTAGTACTATTATCTATTCTGTGCCAAAAGGCAGGACTAAAAAACATAGAAATTATTTCCTGACTTTATTTATTTTTTATAAAGGACACGTCAATTTGACTTCACCTGGCCTGATGTTAAGCTAAAGGCAAAGTCTCGGAAAGAGGGTCACCTTTTGTTTAATCATTACACAACATAAGTACTTATTTCATAGCGTACAGTTTGTACCAATAGGAATTAAGAGTAAAACCTATATAGGCATAGCTTGCTACCTTTGTAAATCAAAGCCTTACTCCAACCTTCTCACACATTCGCATTTGTGGCGGCACTTTCAACAAGAGACTGTTCATTATACCGGTCTGTTGGATATGCCCAAATCCACTTGCACAAATTACGAGCTTAGCTTAGACTAATTCAAATCCCTACCTGATTGAATTATCCTTTGAATCAGATACTAAATGCATAATGTTTGCACAAATAACCAAATTACGCAGTAACAAAAGTTTAATTATGTTTATGATATGTTTGTGCCGTATCCGTATGTTCTGAGTTTTTACAATACACATACAAATTATATTACAAGCTTTTGCACGCGGCTCCGCCCACGTGGATGTCGGTTATCGCGAATAAACATAGCCTCTGTCCAGAATGTTAGCTAACTCCATGCCAAATTTTATTAAAATCGCTCCAGTCGTTTTGACGTGAAAGAGTAACAAACATCCATCCATATTTACAAAATTTCGCGTTTATAATATTAGTAGGATTTGTATGATTAAACAGAATTATGAATCTACCGAGATTTTCTCCCGACTCGGTTGGGGTCCAATGTTTATTATTTTCCGTGAAACTATCGGTCATCTGACCTCCTAAGCCTAGCTATATTTAACGGGTACTCCTGGAAATCTCAATTATGAATCTTATGCTTAGTCAGCAAATAGTAAGCACAAACGCACTTACAAAACAAGTTACAGAGCTAAAAAAATGATGGAAAATTATAACTACATGACTACATGACACTAAGACGAACTATGCACCTACTATCACTTTTATCTCAGGAAATTATTTTCTGCTTATTCTATTAGAATCAGTTTACAACTCTGCAAGATTAATTGGGTGCACACTAGTGCGAGTCTATGCTATAGAGCGGGAACATATCTAACCTACGCTAATATTGAGGTCTCTGCATCAATCACATATCTACACGGTACGCTAGGTAAATTGCAGCATTATGTACCTACTCACCCAACCTCAAATCAGTTTGCATGAATGCAACCTGAATAATTTAGTAATTTATACGATATTCAGTCAAAGTTTCAAAATTCTGATGATAAAGCTCTTTACACAGTGAAAGTAATTAACTGATTTCTGTCGTAAATCTTTCAACTAAGTGATGTTAATAATTCTTGATGCGAGAGAACGATAGCCAAATAATGAAGTCAGTGTGACTTTTATTTATTTTCAGCTTGAACTCACCTTACTCAAATTGGATACAATTAATTTCATTTTGATTTAAGTTAAAACTTAAAATACGCATGCATACCTATTAAACTGGATAATTGGCCAATTTACCAGTGTCAGGCAAGAAAGAAAAGAGTAAAATATTAGGTCCTTACATATGAAATTGGCGTTTTTCGGACTGGCTACTTTAGTCACGATTTTCTCCTCTTTGGTAAGGAATTCCAAATTCAAATTTGTACAGCTATTTACTCATGTATTTGTGCTTCGATGACCGTCATTCATTTGTTTTTGTTCTGCTTGCGTCACTCATTTTACAAAATGGAAAACTTAAAATATCGCATTATTTACGAATATGAGTTCCGCCGTGGCACTAGTGCTGCGGAAACGACTCGAAGGGTGAATGATGTTTATGGCGGTCATGTTGCAAAAGAAAACACAGTTCGTTTTTGGTTCCAACGTTTTCGTTCTGGAAATTTCGACCTGCAGAACAAGCCCCGTGGACGGCCTGAGACCCAAGTTGATAATGAAGTATTGAAGGCTATTGTGGAAGCGGATCCATCGCAAACCACGTCCGAGTTAGCTGCAGGCTGCGGTGTTAGTGATAAAACTGTTTTAATTCACTTGAAGCAAATTGGGAAGATTAAAAAGCTTGAAAGGTGGGTACCTCACGAATTGACTGAAGCAAACCGGCAAACGCGCGTCGACTGCTGCGTTACATTACTGAACCGGCACAATAATGAAGGTATTTTAAACCGAATCATTACCTGTGATGAAAAATGGATTCTTTACGATAATCGGAAGCGCTCAGCGCAATGGTTGGATCCTGGCCAGCCAGCCAAATCCTGCCCCAAGCGAAAATTAACCCCAAAAAAGTTACTTGTGAGCGTTTGGTGGACTAGTGCCGGTATTGTTTAGCACATGTCGTCCTGTGAAGGAAAGGAGAGGGTGAGACTAATTGGAAGAGCTCGTCAGAACATTCACCATAGTAGAGACGGTATATCAGACTGAACTGAAACACTGACCCGTCGCGTCGCATAGGTGTTAACAGATATACCTACGATGTACCTACTCACCAGGCGGGAAATACCCGCAAAGTTTGGGCAATAGACATTAGTTTTATGATGCATTCTTAAAAAAGACCCATATTATACTATAGCAAGCAATTCTCGTAATATAATGATCGTCTGAATTCGATTGACATCCGTAGGTATAGGATACAATATAAAACATAACATAAACATAAACTCACGCCTATATTCCCCTAAGGGGTAGGCAGAGGTGCTAGCACCCACATTTCGCCAGTTTATGTTTAGGTCCCAATGTAATAGAGATACAATATTCATATTGCAAATGACACAACAAAGCAGCTCTTCAAAACACATAACAAACGATAACAATATTTACATTTCAAATCAAATTTAATGTATCCGGATACCGGTACTCGGAAATTTGTGTCCGAAAAATACAGTTATATCCCAATCTGCAATTTTTATAGTCGTCGTTTTAAGCAGTTTTAAGTTTTAAGCAAATATAAGTCGTATAATTTTCAAATTAAATTCCCCTGACTGGGTTATATCCGGACGTAGAGTGCACTTCAAATATTTGAATTAATCCAACTAAAATAAATGTTTTCAAATTTCTCAAAATTGCAAACAGTGAATTTGCAACTCAAACTGTTATACTTACATGTTTGTTATACATGATGAGGAAACAATTACTGGAATGCCTACAGGATGTGAGATTTGAATATAGTTATATTTCGTAATGAAAATAACTAATACGCAAAAAGACAATATTTGTATGATAAACATGTCGAAAGGACGTGGAAACGATTCCATATAATCTAGAGATTGGTGTCAATTAAGATTTATTAATTTCTTACAGAAAATTACATAAATTTTGATAGTCTGATCTGAGAGATGAGTTTTAGTAAAAGTAAGGTTATAGTGTCGATAGAGTTGTGGTTGACGTCTGGAATTTTATTTGCAACTGAAATTTCTAATATTCTCTAACCCCTCCAAGTAAGCTAAATTGCTTGTGCTATAGAGTGGTTTCACGTCAGTAGTCAATGGCCAAGATTTTAATGAGGGGTCCTCTCTAAGTTAATAATACGATTAAAAATAGCATATTATTATGTGCTATACAAGAATATAGTCAATCCCTGCAAAAGTGGGGCCTCGTCCTTAATGTGACAATAAACGGAAACACCTGACGTCCGAGTGCATGGTATCATCCAACCGCTGACAGGTAAAATGTAATGACACAAACAGAACAGAATAACCCAACTTTACTATAAAAAATAGCAAAACCCCAACAACGGTTCAAAAAACGTCCTTAACCTACTTATCTCTTGTTCATTTCATTCAACAGTTTGATAATTGAAATCATACAAGTCGTTAAACTGTACGTCTTTACTTAAAGTTAACAGACTCTGATGTTTACGGAGGCAACGGCGTGAGTTTATTACTTAGCTGCCAATTACTGGCCCGGAATTGGCTCCATACTATTGTTTCTCGTGATTGTATCAGAACAAGAATTGGAAATTATTTGTTAAGTTTGGTGTGGCTCGTTTTGGCAGAATCACTCGTCAAGACCTAGAAATGCTGCAAAAAGTTATCCTTTCCTTGAAAATATTTTGACGATATAATCCGATTGTAAGTCTGTTAATTATTCGATACCGTATACGAATATTACATTTGACAAGTATCCATACTAATATTATAAATGCGAAAGTAACTATGTCTGTCTGTCTGTATGGTAGCTTTCACGCCTAAACTCCCTTCAGTCCGATTTTGATGAAATTTATTTAGGGGTAGATTAGACCATGAAAAGGACATAGGCTATGTTTGGTCGCGATAACCGACATCCACGCGCATCATAAGGGTTATGTTTTTTTTTCGTGCGTATCTTGTACATACAAGATACGTTGTTTGTGATATTGTTTATTACCTCATATTATCTTCGGACCACTACACGGATTTCAATGATCGATGTCTTAAATTAAAGATATTCATAGCCCAAGTGTTCTTGGATACATGAAATTTGATAAAAAGCTATATAATATATAAATACTATATATGTTGTCAAAAAAATATTTTCGGTCTGACTTATCGAGTAGGGTATCAGGTAGGTTAAAAGGAGTTTACAAAAATAATTATTCAAAATAAATAACCCGACTGATACTGAAACGATCCAAATGAGTTTGATAGCAGGCGGTACCCATCAATTTTCATCCATTTCGTGATTTGCAACTAATATAAAAAAAAATTAATGAGTATCCTCAGTTTATTTCGAAATTTATCATCATTATCGCTGTCCTTCATAAATTAAATCTACCTATTACATTTTCAATGATTACGCATAAATGAACAATTTAGATACTTTAATTTAGACGAATCCGTGATCGTAAAAATGAGTTAACATGAAAACCGATAGTAAAACGATGTCTGCGGAGGGAGATGCCTACTTGTGTAGGTACAATTACGACCGACCTTCTACGATTCAATTGTTGATTTAGTTCAATTGAGTTCGAATAATATTGAACAGTTAAGATTCCTCGCATATATACCTTCATATACATATATAGCTTAGACTATTATGCAAAAAGTAAAGACGCAGGAAGTGTCATTTCTACGCGGCGTAAAAAGTAGCTAAAACTACAACCCACAAAGAAAATAACCCTGTGAAATGACCCTGAATTAAGTTCATAAGGCTGGTACTATATCCGAAAATATACTTAGACTAGCCTTTGCCCGCGGCTCCGCCCGCGTGGATGTCGGTTATCGCGACCAAACATAGCCTATGTCCTTTCTAATAGTCTAATCTACCCCTATACCAAATTTCATCAAAATCGGTTCAGTGGTTTAGGTGTGAAAGCGTAACATACAGACATATAGACAGACAGACAGACTGACAGAGTTACTTTCGCATTTATAATATTAGTATGGATTACATTTTATTGCTAAATTTACATATTTTTTTTAGATCACCCACAAACAGTGTAAAGTATGTACCTACATGGAACAGTGTATAGTACATTGAACAAACTCGAAGACGACGGGCATGCACTACTGAATCAGTGAGCCTGGGACCACGGCCGGTGTAACCTGGTCGAAACGTCGGGCAAATCAAAGATGTACCTATACCATGATCGCGGTAATTCCCGCTATAATTATTGTATATTGAACAGTTTGTTGCTGCCCCTATTTATTGATTTATTTTCATGTTCAATTTTTATTACCATCCGAGCTAAAGGTGTGTACTAAATATCATAATAATCAGTCAATAGGAAGGGGGGATTTACAAGGTATTAAGGTTATTTTCAGTACTTTCCTAGTCAAGATAGATCTGTTGCCGACTGTACCTACACGGAATCAAATCACGAGGGCTTCAATACAATTATCGCGTTTCATTAAACATGTTAATTGCATTGAAACCAATATCACAGGTTATATATATCTAAATTATATTTCTGCTTGATGTGATGACTGATTCTGCCTGCTAGGAAGGTTTATCAATTTGTCTGTGTCGTTGACAGCTAGCTTCAGGCATCCAATCAGTAGCGATAATTGTATTCTGTCCATGTGTATCTGAGAGAGCTTTACCGCCTGAAGTCATCCATGAAAGTACAAGATAACTAAATTAACGGCATTATTCATGTTATTCCCTAAGTAATGTTTTGTTGTTGTTAAATTGTTAACATGGTAAATGTTTACGATGGTGACCCTCTTGCCGAGACTTTGCCTTTAGCTTGACATCAGGCGAGGTGAAGTCAAATTGACGTGTCCTGTATAAAAAAAAATAGTAATGTGAAGTTAATAAGATAAAAGTGGTGCAAGATATTAATGCCCCAATAAGATTTTTGGGGCCATAAGTCCAATTCACCTTTTACCAACAAACTGGGCATACCTGCTAACAGATGGATAACGCTCAGGTGCAGACAGTAGTCACTTTTGTAAAATCCAATCGAAACCAAATTAAGTTTTTTAGAAAAGTGGACCCCGAGCTCCTTAATGCCAAGATATGGTGATGACGACATTAAAAACTGATGCGTCGCCTTTTTCTATAATAATTTCTGGATAAGGGCTGTTATCTCAGGGCACGCCACAATTGGCTCTTCCCTTATAGAGGAATGGGAGGATCTGTAGAAAATGTCAAAATAATACATTACCATATTTTCTACCAACCAATGTTATTAACTACTAACTAATGTTAAAAACTAAATAACATTTCATTTTAACTTTATTAAATGCAAAACTCAAAGAACCTCATAAAAAGGCAGACTAAATATTTGCATCAATAATATCAAAATGTTGAAATATTGCTTATTTCGTAGTGCTGACACTCTGCAATATCAACATAAAGTGATTACGATGTAGTTACCTACCTAAAATAGTTTCCACAAAATAGGTAAGGATTTCATTTCAAGTGAGAATACTGAAGAGAATGGTGAAAATATTTCGTGCAGAGTGCAGAATCTTGTAGACTCACCAGATGTTTTCCATCCGATTGCACTCTGAATCGATTTATCAGATACACTTATACTTTAATTTATTACCACTGAAGCCGCACGGGCACAATATAGAAAGATATTTATTTTATGTCTCATGTTTCTTATTTTCACTAGCTATATATAGTTATTATAGTATATAGCTAATACCGTGCACGTGCTTATTGCCGTCAATCGGATATTTAATATTCAGTAATTTTAATGAGAAGCGCCTAGGCATTAGTTTTTTAAAAACAAAACGACTTTGATATGATTGCTAAAACAAAATAAATAGGTGCATTTTCCTGTATTTTGAGGGTTTCTCTCGGTTTCCCAAAGATTAGAATCTTTGGGAAACCGAGAGTCGAGACCGAGAGTCTGGATCTGATGCTAGAGCATCAGATCCAGACTTCTTGGATATCGGAACACTCCGAAAGTATCCTGTACACGCAGGTTCGTAAGTAACCGTGCTCCTGGTGCATGTTGAGAACTATTACGATTAATACGTTGAGTGTGTATCAAGCCATTTTGTCTATGACGGATAATCCGTAGAACAATAGGAGTTATGCAACAACAGGTATACGGGTAAATAAAATCACTTACCGTGTGCTGCTTTCTTGAGTCTCGATGCTGGTGACCACCAACTATCCCAGGTGTCTGCATACGTAACGTATATTCACTAGCAGTACCTAATTCCGTCTAAGTACCGCCACGACAGCCTCTGTGGCGTGGCGGTAGTGAACGGGACTGCTACGCAGGAGGCGCGGGTTCGATCCCCGCTTAGCGCAAATATTTATATGCATGAATAGGACTATTTGCATTGGTCTAGGTCAGTGTTTCCCAATTAGTGGTACGCGTACCCCCAGGGGTACGTGAAGTTGCATCAAGGGGTACGTGGGGCTATCAGTAAAAACAAGAACAATTTCCAAAATATTATTTTATTACGATCATCACTAAAATTCAGAATAATGTCCAAAATAAATATTATTTTATTACGATGCTCGCTTTGTAAAGCGGATACAAGATATAGCCCCAGAAGCAAAATGGACGCATTGTGGAATTCATCGAAAGGGGCTGACTTGTAAAAAAATTCCAGCCAGCTTAGATATTACTGTCAAAAATGCTGTAAAAATTGTTAACTTAATCAAGGCCCGTGCCACAAACTCTAGAATTTTTGCAGCTATTTACAGAGCTTGGCAGTGAACACGAGACCCTGTTGTTACATTCTGAAGTGCGTTGGCGGTCCAGAGGAAGAGTTGTTTCGAGAATGTTTGAGTTAAGACATGAAACTGAGTTATTTTTTGTCGAGCAGGGACACGATGAGTACAAACAGATGCTGACTGACTATTTGTGGGTGCAAAAATTGGCTTACTTGTCAGATATCTTCACAAAATTAAATGAGTTGAATTTGGGACTACAACCATATTCAGTATGCAGGAGAAAGTTGAGTCCACTATAAAAAAAATATCCCTTTGGACATCTTTGATTGACAAGTGTAAATATGACCAGTTTCCAAATCTGAAACTTTTTTTGGATACAACTTCTTCGACAGTAAATGAAGATTTAAAATCGGACATAAAATGCCACTTACCAAATCTGTCGGCGGCTTTACGCAGTTACTTCCCAGAAATAGCACCGCAATGGAACTGGGTAAAAAATCCTTTCGCGAACCATTCCGTCGACCACCTACCCATCTCTGATCAAGAGGAATTAATAGACATCTCATGCAACAGCAGACTCAAGAGCGGTTTTGCAGAGCAATCACTGGGTGACTTTTGGGCTAATTTAAAAGATATTTATCATATCAGCGAATCAGCAATAAAATATTTACTGCCATTTTGCACGACCTACCTTTGCGAAAGTGGATTTTTGGCCAAGACGAACTTAAAAACTAAACATCGTCACAGACTTCAACTTCAAGACGATTTAAGACTGAAGCTGACTGAAGGACAACCAGATTTTCAAGAGCTGTGCAAAGAAAAACGTGCACATTCGTCACATTAGCGTCCGCGCTAATACATCACATTATTTTGATTTTTACTATTGTACTGTAATTTGAAGATAATATATGTTATTAAAAGTGATGTATTTTTTTAAATATCATTAGCTGTGCCCCGCGGTGTTACACGTGGTTAAAGTAGCCTATCTGTTAATCCAGGGTGTCAACTACCTGTATACCAAATTTCATCAAAATTGGTATAGGCGTTTGAGCGTGAAGAAGTAACAAACATACACACACACACTCACAAACTTTCGCATTTATAATATTAGTGTGATTGCTACAATAAGGGGTACGCAGGTTTGAGGTTTTTTTTTGAAGTGGTACGCAGCAAAAACTAATTGGGAACCACTGGTCTAGGTGTTTCTATGTGTAATATGTATGTATTTACAAAAAAAGTATCTAAGTATGTGGTAGGACGTGTAAATAGTCCGACCACTGGTGTGTTTGCACACAGAGCGTGTAAGAACCTGTGACCTGAAGTTTGGTTGTAATAAAAAGAAAATACACGTGACCGCTTCTATGAATGAAAACGCAAGAGAACCGGCACTGACCTGAGTTCCACCTCGTGAGGATTCAGCTGCAGACAGGCGTGGTTCCTGGCACGTGCTGGTGGGTAGGTAGGTGTCGACCAGCCGGTGACTTTCTTGAGTGAGTCGTTTTCTTCCGATACACTTCACTTATACTGATTTGAGAATGTGGCCAAAGGAACTTATAGAATTACACAGAAAAAGAAACCAGGAGTTGAAGTACTCAACTTCCGTTCGGAGCGGCAGCGGGTGAAGAGACAAGTAAAAATGGGCGGGGAGATCGTCCGCCGTGAAGCTTGAGAGTGTCGCTCGTAGGAACTTCAGTCTCAAAGTATAGTTCGAAAAATCTGTGCACAGCGCCATCTATTGGCCTTCTTCAACACTAAGTGGTCAACAAATGAGCGCCAATACTCAAACATTATTCGATCAAAGAAGCGGTTTTTTTAAATTACAAAAATTGAAATACAATTAAATTATGTGGGAAATAATTAAGAAAGCACATAAGCGCTCCACCATGCACCCGGCTTTGGAACGTCGCAAGATATTACGAAACAAACAAGCGAACACTGGCTGATTAGAGCCCATAGTGAATTTGTATAACATAATAATACACATAGCTAAAATAACAACTTAGACTAACAATATTCTATCTAAAGTATGTTTAAAGTTTGAGTTAAAAATTAAAGTTTAAGATTCTATTTAGCGTTGTAAGTTATTGCGTTGGGATAGGATACAATTTGGTTACAGCGCGTTTGTAAGTACCAGTACGCGTTTTAACCATTGCTACGCGAACCACGTCATCAGAGCCTCTGAACACGTCAGTAATGACTCCTAACGGCCAATTCAACGGAGCAGAATTTTCCTGCTCTAGAAGAACAACGGTGCCGATTTCTACTGGTTTGTCGGGAGTAGCCCATTTTTGTTTGACTTGCAACGTGTGCAAATACTCTACGTGCCACTTTTTCCAAAAGGAGTGGATCATGTCGTCGAGTAATTTTTTTCGATCTACCAAACTAATTCGTTGATCTGATAGATCAGCCGAGGGTAAGTATTGCAACGGTGTAGTCATTAAGAAATGTGCGGGTGTTAACACCTCCGGATCAGGGTCAGAGGAGAGTAAGCCCAATGGGCGCGAGTTCAGAATGCATTCTATTTGAGTCAGTACCGTTTGCAATTCTTCGTATGTGAGTAATTGACTACCTATCACTCTGAACAAATGAGTTTTCATGCTTTTTATATTTCCTTCCCATATCCCACCAAAATTAGGTGATCTTGGGGGAATCATCTTTCATTCTATACGCCGAGATAGCAACTCCTTTGACAGCGCGGTTTTAAAATTGGAGTTCAATAGGAACGTGTATAACTCATCTAATTGTGCCTTCGCACCAATGAAAGTAGATCCGTTGTCAGAATAAAGACACGAAACGGGTCCACGGCGGGAAATAAAGCGTTTAAAGGCGGCAAAAAAATTATCAGTGGTTAAATCACTGGTCAATTCGATATGAAGGCCACGTGTGGCCATGCAGATAAACAATATAATGTATGCCTTTTGAGAATGCTGACCTCTACGACGAGAAAGTATGGTCTTTATTGGACCAGCATAATCAACCCCAGTATGACAAAAGGCTTTGGCTTCTGATACACGATAATTGGGCAGATCAGTCATTATCGGTGTAGGGTGCGTTGGATTGCATTTAAAGCAAATGTTACACTTTCGTAACTTAGATCTGATAACAGTTCTAGCGTCTAATATCCAGAAGCGTTGGCGTATGATAGACATGAGGAGTCCAGGTCCAGTATGACAATTGACAACGTGAAAATGCTGAATTATTAGATCAACAACGTGATCGCGTTTAGGGAGAAGGACAGGATGTTTAGCTTCAAATGGAAGCATCGATTTAGAAAGTTTGCCACCTATGCGCAAAATGCCTTCTTCATCTAAGAAGACTGCAAGACTCAGCAGCTTCTTCGAGGGTGACTTCTCAGCCTTTATCAATTTTATATGTTCAGCAAAGTGAACTGATTGAACGGCGAGAATCAATGCCGTCTCAGCGATTGACAATCCTGATACAGAATGAGGTTAGAGGATCTTAGATTTAAATCGTGCGAATTTTAAAACGTATGCAATGATGCGTAGTAGTTTCTGCCAAGAAGAAACACGTTGTGCTAATGTACATAACAATGGCGACTCTGTGTGTTTTGTTGTCACACTTAACACATTTGCCTTATGCTCAGGTAAGTCAGAACAGTTGGCGGGAGAGAATGACTTAATAGGCCATTCATCAGGGGGGAAGCGGATCCATGCTGGGCCGATCCACCACAAATCGTGGGTCAAAAGTTGCGAGGGGAGCATACCGCGTGATAGACAATCACTCGGGTTAATGGCTCCGGCGACGTGATAAAAATGTTTAGCGTTCAAGTTTTCTTGACACTGAGCGACCCGGTTGCTAACAAAAATCGACCACCTATGTGGTGACGAGTGAACCCATGATAAGGCAATCGTGGAATCAGAAAAGGCGTAAATGTCAGGAATGGGAATGCGTAATGCATAAGAATCACGTACAGTTCTTATTAACTTTGACATAAGCAAAATAGCACATAACTCTAATCGAGCAAGCGTAGTAATCTTTGTCGGAGTGACCTTTGATTTCGCACACAAAATGCGAGTTTGAATGCTAGATGGGTAGGTACAATGTGCATAAATAACACATCCCATGCCATTCAGGCTGGCATCACAAAATGCGACAAGACGTAATTCGCAATCAACTTCGACACCTATATATCGCGGAATTTTTAGTGTGTCAAGCAATTTTAATTCTTGAACGAGAGCGGAAAAGCGTGAGCGTATATGCTCTGGAGCAGGGTCATCCCAATCACTCTTACTAAGCCAAAGTTCCTTAATTAACAACTTGGCGTAGAGTATCACAGGTGCCACCAACCCGAGCACGTCAAATAGTCGCGCAACTATAGAGAGTATATTTCTCTTAGTGCACTTCTCATCTACCAAGGTGGATGTGAAATAAAAATTATCTCCACACGGCTCCCACGAGAGACCTAAAACCTTTGCGACATGACTGCCAACATCAAACTCAAGCGATTTGCGGTGAGTATCAGGAAGTGAGTCTAGCAGCACAGAAGAATTGCTAGACCACTTCACTAAGTCAAAGTCGCCAGCCTTGAACAGTTTTATCAAGTTGCGAGCTAAGTGTACAGCAGTGTCCTCATCAGGTGCGGAATGAACTAAATCGTCAGTATACAGACAGGTCTCTGCCACTTTCGCGGCGTCAGGGAAGTGCGGACTCATGTCAGTAGCCAGCTGACGCACAGTACGTATAGCTATATACGGACTTGACTTCAGACCAAACGCCTGTCGATTAAACACATAGGTCTGAATTTCATCCGATTCCTTGAACCTGAATAAGATGCGCAGGTATTTACGATGGTCAACAGGTACGCCAATACGTAAATAATGTTGTTTTATGTCAGCGTTCATTGCGATAGGAAATAGCCTAAAATTTAATAATAATAAAAACAGGTCTGCCTGTAAATTGGGACAAATATGTAAAATATCATTGAGCGAAAGACCAGTGTGGGTTTTAGCGCTCGCGTCTAACACAATACGTGGCATCGGTTTGTCATGTCGAACTACTGCGTGATGTGGTATGTAATAACCATCCATAGACAAATTAGAGTCATCAACGAGACTAAGATAACCGTTATCTAAATAATCCTGAATAACCTTATTGTAATTTTCACGTACGGTTGGTGATTGACGAAGTTTACGCTCGAGCGACAAAATCCGGCGGTAAGCGACGCCGCGCGAGTTCCCTAGTTCAGAGGGATCCTTGCAGAACGGCAGCGCAACAGTATAACGACCTACGTCATCGCGAGTCACAGTAGATGTGAAAATATTCTCGCACTCGGTTTCTTCTGGAGACAATAGGCGCTTCACAGGAACTTCCTCAAGTTCCCAAAATTTTTGCACTAAATCATTTAGTGCTAGCGCAGAAAAGGATGCGGTTGTAGGCACAACATCTTTACGTGGGTAATCACCCATAAGTACATACCCAAACGCGGTTGATAGTACACAAGGGGCACTGGGACCACACTCGACTCTATTTCCTAAGTAGATATACGGGAAGAGCTGTGCACCTAATACTATATTAATGTTTCCTGGAATGTTCCAGCTTAAGTCAGCAAGCGGTAAATCGCGAAGATTTAACTCGCGATCACACTTAATTAATTGCGAGGGCAATTGATCCGTAAGGCTATTCATAACTAACGCATGTATAGTATACTTATGATCTGCATAAATACGAGATTCAATGTCCAAATACACATAGCCTACTATCGGGTGCGAAGTGGAACCAACACCTTTGACAACAGAATTACTCATTGGTATTATTGGTAAATTTAATAAACGACAACAGGACAATGTTATTAAGTTATTCTGTGAGCCATTATCAATTAGACATCTGACTACAGATTTATTTCCAGTGCTACCTTTAGGGCGAGCATACACCTGAGCGGTTGCCAAGAGAATATCACACTTATGGCTAGAGGCATACGAATGCACAGTGCTTGAAGCGAGCGGTGACTCAGGAGTGAGACTAACATGGTCGCACTGGGGCGGCGGGGAAGCGACAGCAGTCGTCGCATGCGAGTGCGAATTATTAACATTATTATCAAAATGCAATAATTTATGATGTTTTTTCTGACAGAAGCAAACTGACGTACTTTTACATTGCGGGAGATTATGTAATGTGCTTAGACAACTCACGCAACCACGCTTAGATTTAATAAACTCATATCTAGCCTTTGCATTTTGCATATTTTTAAACTGAGCGCAGTCATACAGGTGTCGGTGGTCGCTGCCGCCACATAAACAACAGGACGCGTTAACTGCGGCGGGCGCATTCGACTTATTATTAATCGGCTCACTGACAACAAACGACTTAGAATTACGCTGTACACGCCTATCACTAGACTGTGGCGTCCCAGCAGTGGACGACTTCGCATATGACGAAGACCGCGGGTTTGACCGTTCAATCATCTTAGCATGATCTTGTACAAAGTCGATCAGCTGTTGCGTCGTAGGTATATCGACACCTCGAACAGAAAGTTAAAGTTAGAAAGGCTTGGATGGTTAGAGTGTCCATTTTCCTCAAGGCACATTGTAGAAACATGAAGTCCGTTAAATCATTTATACCTAATTCTTTAAGCGCGGCGATAGAGGAGGAATATATACCTATAAATGAATCAAGTGAGTTCACACTAGGTGAACAATTCTTTAAGTCTAATATATTATTAAGATAATATGAACCTAATGAACGTTTATCTTGGTATTTCTTGACCAAGGCGTCCCAAACTATACTGTAGGTCTCACTTGACGGAACAATACCGGCAGTGAACTTTAATGCGTCATTGGTTAGTTTTGAGAATAGGTATTGCACACGTTGCGAATCAGACAATTGTTTGTTTGAATGAATATTGGCCTTAAAGGACTGATAAAATGTATTCCAGTTTTCAGGGCGTCCGTCAAAACTCGGAATAACAAGCATTTCCAATTTCACTACAGACGCGTTCGAATTACTCGACCCGTGTGAGGCGACCTCCTTGACCTTGGGAGTAGATAATTTATTTCTGATGCGTTTTATTCTCGAATACAATTCATCAAATGAGTCAAGGCAAGAATAGTCGGGTTCCACAGGGGATTCTAATGATAAATTTGAGCTATTTATTTGATCTACAATCGACTCGAACTTATCGCGAACATCATCGATGGTCTCGGTCTCAGCCAAAAAATCCTCATTAGATCGCGTCGTTATATCAAAACAAACAATGGATTTTGACGATTTATACCAACGAGTAATGCGTGCAAACAATAATTCCTTTTTTTGATTCAACATAATAAGCTTCGTTTCGAGATCTGACGACATGTTTGCAAATTAACCTATTGAAATATAACAAGAAGATTATCTAACACAAACAGTTTAGATATACTTTTTATTGAAAATTGTACTACGGCTTATTATATAATACCACAAGTAGCACGGCGGAGCGGGAATGTAACTACCTACGTACCTAGATAGGTACCTACAAAGTTACGCGTATGTGAATAGAATGATGAGTATTTACCAATTAATACGTAAATCACCAACTATTATAAATATCTACCAATTATTACGTAGATTTAGCGTTTTAAATGCAGAATTTACCAAATAATTTACGTAAATCTGTTAGCGAATGAAAGTAATGAAACTAAGATGGCGGAAAGAATTCACCAAAATTACGTGAATCTTTTAATTAAATGAATAGGAAAGAAATATTATTCACCAATAATTACGTGAATATGTTATTTACTGGCCTATCCGACTCGTAAGGAACATAACTTATGGTAGGACGTGTAAATAGTCCGACCACTGGTGTGTTTGCACACAGAGCGTGTAAGAACCTGTGACCTGAAGTTTGGTTGTAATAAAAAGAAAATACACGTGACCGCTTCTATGAATGAAAACGCAAGAGAACCGGCACTGACCTGAGTTCCACCTCGTGAGGATTCAGCTGCAGACAGGCGTGGTTCCTGGCACGTGCTGGTGGGTAGGTAGGTGTCGACCGGCCGGTGACTTTCTTGAGTGAGTCGTTTTCTTCCGATACACTTCACTTATACTGACTTGAGAATGTGGCCAAAGGAACTTATAGAATTACACAGAAAAAGAAACGAGGAGTTAAAGTACTCAATTTCCGTTCGGAGCGGCAGCGGGTGAAGAGACAAGTAAAAATGGGCGGGGAGATCGTCCGCCGTGAAGCTTGAGAGTGTCGCTCGTAGGAACTTCAGTCTCAAAGTATAGTTCGAAAAATCTGTGCACAGCGCCATCTATTGGCCTTCTTCAACACTAAGTGGTCAACAAATGAGCGCCAATACTCAAAATTATTCGATCAAAGAAGCGGTTTTTTTAAATTACAAAAATTGAAATACAATTAAATTATGTGGGAAATAATTAAGAAAGTACATAAGCGCTCCACCAGTATGTTTATTCGTATTCTAGATTCCATAACCCAAGCTAGTTAAGCTGAGCATGGGTTGTGTAGAATGTGTTGTGGAATATTTATTTATTATTTAATGATTGCTTGTGCGCGGGGAACTGCTATGAAGATGAGAGCGATACTGGTTTGTACAAGAGATGGCGCGCGTGGCAGGCCCAAAATCCAAACCAAAATAAACGTAGTAGGTACACATTCCTATAAATAACCTTCCACAGTGTTACATAAATATAATACCTATACATAATTATACATACGCAAAAGCAAGAATTTAATTTACCAAGTATTTAAGAAGTACTGATCACAATACAAACCGTTTGACATCAAAAGCTTTTGCTTTTATACCTACTTTCAAAGGTCGAATGTGTAGACGTTGCCACCCTGACTCATGAATATAATCTTCTTAAGAAATACACGATTGGATTCAATTCAATAAAGAAATATTTTTTGTAATTCTTCACAAAAATATTCGGCTCAATTCTTAACGAGATGGCAGCTGCCGGTCCCGACTGCACGACATACAGAGTCGCGCTGTGTCGTTTCATCATATAAACTAACAAATGTTGCCTTGCTCTGCCACCTAAAAAAAAATACAGTTTTATTTAAATAGTAACTATTGCCTAATCTGTGGTTCTAGTGTGGTCTAGAAGGGAAGTACTTGGTCTTCCGTGGTACCTACCGCGAACAGCCGAACGCCTGCTCTTTGACTAAAATCACGCACAAGGAACACTGCGTGACGTCATTGCCGTGTGACCCTTATAGTATCTTAAGCTAAAATATTAAGTGCACGGCGTGAGCGCAACAGCGCCAGGTCCTCGTGGTGGGTTTGGCTGTGGGCACTCTCTCGCTCGAGACCATGGTGCGAGCCATGGTCTCCAGCGGGAGTAAGTGGGACTGCGCCGCCTCTTTCTGTGAGCAGGTCATGCTCGTGAAAGAGGCGGCGGGGCGAGAGCGTGAGAAAACTCTCCCACCCGAGTTCCGCAGTCGGCGGCTTGGGCGCCGCCGACGTGTCTTCGCCGAAGACCATCAGCCTCCATGACCGGGGGCCTGAGGACGGTGAGTTGGCTGCTCACCGTCTTTACAGAAGCAGGCCCATGAGGGCAGCGTGACGTGAGGGATTCACGCACGCCCCCCCCCCCCCCGCCCCTAAGAAGCGAGATAACACCCGAAAACCCCCCCATAGACGCGGGATAGCACCCCAACCACCCCCAAGGCGAGGCCGCAATTGTAGCCGTAGGTCTGATGGGAGTCCTGGGAAATCCTTCCGAGGGCTTACCCGGGGCTCCCAACCATAGGCTTCTGGGCGTTACCGTGGGGGTTTTTAGTCGGTAGGAGTCCGGCATAACATCCATGAAGGATTTTCCACCACGGTAAAAAAAAAAAAATAATAATTATTATTGTAAAGTGAAAATACTTCTAAAATTTACACTGAATTACTGTTTTTCAATTGTCCGTTGCGGGTTGCCATCTTGTTATTAATTGACACTCCTTATCAAATCGAGGATCACTACTATTAATAATAGACACGTGAATTTGCAGAATACGTGTTCCAACTGTGGGATACTTCCGCACTCCAAAAAACTGCCGCAATAAAGGTGTAATATACGTGCCGTACGCGGCCGCAGTAAAAATAGAGCGAAAATAACCAATAAAATACAATGACACAGGGTAAAATATAGCCAGCGTATAGTGCTTGTACAATATGTAGATTATATTCTACAGCGTAAATCAAAGTGTATGGATAGAGCTTTATATCGATAGTGAATTATTTTAAACTATAAATAATTGGCAGCCTAACTAGCTTATTGTAGTTCCCAATAATATAACCTCAGGTAACTCTAGGTCGCAACTCCAGATAAACAGTCAAGTTTGAAGTATCTGTGACTGCTGTCCTAATACTACAAATCACTATCTGTTTCATGGAACAGACCCTACAATCGTTAAGCATTAGGATTACAGATCAATGGCAGAAATATTGGGACATTAAAATCAAAAATTGATGACGTTTTCTATCATTAGTATCCCGAAACTGACAGAAGATACGTTATTGGGAACGGCCGTAGTAGTAGTAATTGACGGCCTAGGCTCTTTGCAGCACCGTTCAATTAACGGCCTGACTAATGTTCAGCCATTTGATTAAACGATTAGGCAAATGGCTTGAATAGATGACGTTTAATTAACCGTTTAGATAACAGCCTCACGATTAATTAACCATTAGTAGTATAACACTCACCGGGATATTTACCATGTTTATTTTTTTTATTGAATGTTAATGACCATGTCAATCTCAAATCATTAATTAAGCGGTTCATTAAAAGCTAGTTGGCTGCATGTGGACTACATGTATCTTAGACTGAAAAACGATACGATAAAAACCAAACTAAAATTGAATTACCTTATCACATTTCACTTATAAACATTGAGTAAAACGTGAAAACCCAGATTAATTCAATGAATTGTTACTGGTAAATTTATGAGTCTTGAACTTCTTGAAGTTTGATTTATTAACAGCTTCAAAGCAGCTTCATAATATAACATCATACTTTATTGCTAGAAAAATGACATGAAATAGAATTTCGGTATGAAATAGGTCGTGTAGTTACTTTGAGCGGTAATAAATTAGATGTATGATCTATGAAAACAATTATGAAAGTAGAAGAAGCGAAGATCTATGCCAGGATCGTAGTTGAAAACTGTAGTCTCTGCCTACCCCACTGGGAAAAAGGCGTGGACTGTAAGTATGTATGTATAACTTTCATAACCACCCTTAGTGATCACTCAACTTACACAAAAGCACTTTATAAACTCTGTACACAATGTAGCTGATAGTACTGACTTAGTATAAAATTTAAAAAAACACCTCCAAAAAGTTGAAAATAAATGGAGTTTGCCTTTTATCTTTAACGGTTGCCATGTCGGGGGACCCTAAGTGGTTAAGCACTCCGTTATATTATCGGAATAATCAAGGTCCCCCATGTGATACCCATATTGAGGGAGTTATGACGTGCTATGCGTCATAGGCAAAGTACACTGAAACTAGGAAATAATATTATATAAACAACACGTATCAATAAACAATAATGTCAGCACTAAACTTATATGAGTAAAACCCCACTCTAAACTTCAGTAAAATCATGTAGAATAATTAGTATATAAGAGTGTGTAAATAGTAAATAAATTAATCTTGTTCCAACTGGTAAAACATCTTTTACTTACTCCGCAACATTGGTGACCCCGACGTGATTTCCTAGTGCTGATATAATTGCAGGCCAACTGCAGCCCTGAAAAGGTTTTCAGCAGCAAACCTAGGAACTATCACAGATCACTGTGGAGCTATATTTGGGAAAATTCACCCAACAGCCCACCAGCTTACCGACCACCACCATCAGCGAAATAGCACATTTCAGTTGGCTTCCCACAAGCGGGTCTAACCAGCTGAAATTTCAAGAGGCTAAACGCAATCATGGCACCGATAATTCCAGCCGGAACACCGTCAAAAAACTCCGGCACATCAGCTGAATTAATCAGCGACAGCCAGGTGGTGGCTGCAATTAGCATTACGGAGAAAATACCATCGTTTTGGACAGATTCACCGCGCTTATGGTTCGCGCAATTCGAGGCCATCGTAGCCTCCCAAAAGCAAGGTGACGAATATAAATATAATAGCGTCATCGCAAAATTACCAAAAGTGGTCATACATCAGGTTAGCGACATCCTGACGTCACCGCCAAACGCAGACAAGTACCTTAAAATCAAGGAAAGATTAATTGCGTGCTATGAGGAAAGCGAACAACGACGCTTCCACAAATTGCTATCGGAGATGGACCTAGGTGACTCAACACCATCACAGCTGTTGAGAAAAATGAAAGAAGCCAGCTGCGACAAAATGACCGAAGATACCATCAGATTATTATGGTTCAGACAGCTTCCGGTATCAATCACCTCCATATTGGCAGTCTCCGAAGACCTCGACCTCACAAAATTATGCGAAATGGCGGACCGAATTTATGAACATATGCGCTATAAAACCAAAACAAACAACTCGTCACAGAAATCCGCCGACGTTAACTTAATAACAATGCTGACGTCACAAATTGCAGCTATGCGAGTTGAAATAAACGAGCTCCGCGGTATGAGTAATCGCCGACCGATGCAACGCAGCAAATTCCGAGCAAGGTCGCAATCACGCTCACGGTCACGTACACGGCTATGTTATTATCACAGACGATTCAAAACAAAAGCATATAAATGCGATCAGCCGTGCTCGTGGATAAATAAAACCGATAAAAATTCGGGAAACGAGAACTAGCGCAGAACACGACGGGACTCTGTGCCATACAACCCGCCAACCGTCTAACTATAACCGACTCAAACAGTGGTTATAGGTTTTTAGTAGACACGGGAGCAAATATTTCTGTATTACAAAACGCACAGGGTAAGAAAAACGCGAGCAACTACAAACTGTATGCCGCAAACGGGTCAATTATTGAAACTTATGGCGAAAGCACATTAACGCTAAATCTGGGGTTACGCAGACCTTTTACTTGGACGTTCGTAATCGCTGATGTAAAAATGCCTATCTTAGGAGCTGATTTCCTAGAGCACCACAGATTATTAGTGGATCTATACGGCAAAAGGCTGATCGACCAAGAAACAAAATTAACGACGCCTGCGAAAATTGCAAGAGAAACACACATGCCTTCAATTAGATCCATCGACGCGAAATTACCCGAACATATAAAGCGCCTGTTAGAGAAATACGTAAACGTCACTAGACCAAGACCATTTAAAAAACCCACAGAGCATGGAATACAGCATCACATCATAACAAAAGGTCCTCCAGTTTATGCCCGCGCACGCCCAATACCACCCGACAAATATAAGGCAGCAAAAAAGGAATTCCAAGAGCTAATAAACCTAGGAATATTAGAACCTTCCAGTAGTCCTTGGGCATCGCCTCTCCACATGGTAAAGAAAAAGAATGGGGAATGGAGACCGTGCGGAGACTACCGCGCGTTAAATAAAATAACAGTTCCCGACAGATATCCCTTGCCAAGACTGTTAGACTTTACATACATCGCAAGTGGAAAAACAATATTCAGCAAAATTGATATAAAGAAGGCGTTCCACCAAATCCCTGTTGCGGAACCAGAGAAGACCGCAATAATCACGCAAATGGGTTTATTTCACTGGAATTTCATGCCATTTGGCCTCAGAAATTCAGCTCAAACGTTCCAGAGGTTTATGGACTCCCTGTTCAGAGACCTGGACTATATATATGTCTTCGTGGACGACATACTCATAGCAAGTCAAAATACCGAACAACATTACGTTCAATTAGAGGAAGTATTCAATCGCCTAAGTAAAAACGGCATCTCAATCAATACGAGCAAATGCGAATTCGAAAAGACAGAGATAGATTTCTTAGGTTATCATATAACGAGCCAAGGAATCACCCCCACGTCTGAGAAAGTACGAGCAATAAACGAATACCCAAAACCAAAGGTGGTAAAGGAGCTACGTCGATTTTTGGGAATGATGAATTTCTACAGAAGTAGCATCCCACACGCCGCCAGACACCAAGCTCCGCTCAACAAATACTTAATAAACTCCAAAAAGAATGACAATACGCCAATCGAGTGGAATACGGAAGCTAACCAAGCATTCGAACACTGCAAACAGGACTTAAGAGATGTCACAACACTCGCATTCCCGGAAACAGACACACCACTAGCCATTATGACAGATGCTAGTTTAAAATGTGTAGGCGCCGTACTTCAACAAAAAGTTCAAGGAAAATGGAAACCCATATCATTTTTTTCAAAAGGGTTAAGCGAGACACAAACAAAATATTCCACATACGACCGAGAACTACTCGGTATTTACATGGCAATAAAAAACTTTAGACGACTAATAGAAGGTCGCACATTTACAATATACACGGATCATAAGCCACTGATTCATGCATTCGACAAGAAGCAATCAGTGGATGAATCCCCTAGAAGAATAAGGTACCTAGAATATATTGCACAATTCTGCACAGACATAAGGCACGTCACGGGCAGCGAAAACGTGGTAGCCGACGCACTATCACGGGTAATAGAAACAATAGAACTACCCCAAATTCTCAACTGGCAAGAGGTAAAAAAATACCAAGACAGTGACCCGGAGTTAACAAAACTAAAACAAAATAGGTCACTAAAAATGGCACGGGTACCAATACAAAACAATAATATCAAAATTTATTGTGATATATCCACCGGTACAACAAGGCCATACCTACCACAAAAGTTCAGAAAAACAATTTTTGATAGTTTTCACAACATGAGCCACCCAGGGAAAAACACAACAAAAAAGTTGATAACCGCAAAATACGTCTGGACTAGCATGCACAAAGACATTTACGAAATGTGCAAAACATGTTTACAATGCCAGCAATCAAAAGTTCAGCGGCACACAGTATCACCCCTGGGCAAATTTATGCCAGCAGAACGATTTAGCCACATACACATAGACATTGTGGGCCCCCTAACGACATCACAAAACAAAAGATACATCGTCACTATGATCGATCGTTGTACGTCATGGCCAGAAGCATATCCTATTTCGGACATCACAGCAGAAACTGTAGCCAAAACCCTATACGATGGCTGGATCACACGTTTTGGATGCCCCAATTATATAACAACGGATCAAGGACGACAATTCGAGTCTGAGCTATTCAGAAGCCTAACCAAATTCCTGGGTATACAAAAAATCCGTACTACACCATATCACCCTCAATCAAACTCCAAAGTAGAAAGACTGCACAGAACCATGAAAGCAGCTTTGATGGCAAGAGGAAATACCGAAAATTGGACGAAAGAATTACCATCGGTATTATTCGGGATACGTACCAGCATTCGACAAGACACTGGATACTCAGCAGCCGAATTGGTCTACGGAACAACAATAAAATTACCAGCAGCATATTTTGGCGACTGTTCTAAAAACACAACATACGCAGAGTTTGTGGAAAAAATTAAAGATAACATAACGCACATGACGTCAATTCCACAACGACAAAGCTCAAACAAAAACATATTCGTACACCCACGCTTAGCCGACTGTACACACGTATTTCTACGATGCGATAAGCTACGTCCTACGCTCACACCACCTTACGACGGACCGTTTCTCGTAGTCAAACGTGACAACAAAATAGTCACGATCAAGCGAAACGGCAGGGAAGTGAACGTGTCGATTGACAGGCTAAAGCCAGCATTCACGACGAGCGACGACAAGATAGAAGCTCAAAATCAAGAGCAAGATAAGGCAGAGCCAAATCAAAACATAAAAAGAACACGTTCGGGAAGAATATCACGACCCACCGTCCGTTTCAAACAATGATATAAAAAGGGCAAAATGAAAATAAAAGTCACTCCACAGCAAGCCACAAGAAACAACACACAAGATGGGAAGCAGTCAAACCCACGAAATGGAACAAATAAACATGGTGCAGAACAATAACCTGGCAGAAAAGGCAGAAAAGAACACACACATGGCAGCAGAAATTGAAAAAATAAAAATCTGGATCGGAGTACTCATCGCTATAATAATACTAGCAGCAATAATAATAACAATCACCAGACTCGTACGGAAAACTAACAAAGTAATGGACAAAAAGATAAACAAAATAATCAAGGAAATGCAACAAGTGTAACCAACTGCAGAAAAAGTACAACTCAGCAACAGCGTTCACGGACAAGGTCGACGCACCACAGCAAATAATAGCTAGAATTTTTATAAAGGGGGGAGTACTATGACGTGCTATGCGTCATAGGCAAAGTACACTGAAACTAGGAAATAATATTATATAAACAACACGTATCAATAAACAATAATGTCAGCACTAAACTTATATGAGTAAAACCCCACTCTAAACTTCAGTAAAATCATGTAGAATAATTAGTATATAAGAGTGTGTAAATAGTAAATAAATTAATCTTGTTCCAACTGGTAAAACATCTTTTACTTACTCCGCAACAGGAGTTATGAAGAAATATGTATTCCGACATGTTGTGGCGGCGGCCATCTTGGACCGATTTTTTTCAAACATAGCTAAGAACACTCCCGACTCATATACCTTTCAAACAAAAAAAACTAAATCCAAATCGGTTCATCCGTTTGGGTGCTACGATGCCACAGACAGACACACACACACACACACACACACAGACACGTCAAACTTATAACACCCCGTCGTTTTTGCGTCGGGGGTTAAAAAAGTAGTCTATGTGCTCTCCCAGACTATAAACTATCCTATGTGCATGTGCCAAATTTTGTCTAGTTCCGTTCAACGGTTTAGCATATAAGAATAACAAATATTCATCAATATGGCTATTTGCATTGGTCTGGGTGGTTCTATGTATAATTATGTATGTATTTACAAAAAAAAAGTATTTAAGTATGTTTATCCGCATTCTAGATTCCATAACACAATTAAGATAATTAAGCTTACCATGGGTCTAGATAGCGTTGTGTAGAATGTTGTGAAATATTTATTTATTTACTATTTATTTATCCAAGACATTCAAGAAAACTCCCACAAACAAAAGACATGAAAGTACATTTATAATATTGGTGTGACAGAAAGATATTTACGTCACAACTAAAAGAAATAAAGCCATTTATGCACGCTGACGTTCTATCGTGAAATGTAGTCTGTGCAGTGCAGTCAATGTGTTAGTCGTTTAAAAACAGTGCTACTGGACAAGACAATCAATCATTTTCATTGAGAAGTTAGACGTCCAGTTATAGGATTGATATAGGTAAACTAATTACGTTTTCCATCAGTCATGTCAGGCTAATTTACGTCCATTATTACTTAGTTAAGTAAGCTTAATTAAAGGCTCTCTAAAAGGGTTGGGCAGCATTATTACTTTTAACATTATTACTGTACACTTTCTGTAGACTTCAAATTACGCAGTTTTTTTTTTGCAATTCAAATGTCTGGTGACTGATATACTGGCAGAATAGCAAATGACCGATGCATGAGGTTAAAATGAATTATATTTTAATTAAAAAGATGTAGATCCTAAGGTTATTTGAAAAGGTACATAGAATTATTTTTTTCATTAGAGCGACTGAGGCAGACTCCGGAGTCCAAAGGCAGACTTCTCCTGTTTCTGCTTACGACAGGGATACCGTTGTCCCCCCTCCCGAGGAGAGCCACATCGTAAGGGATGGCGCTGGGTCAGCCGGGGTGCGAGGGATATGTCGAAGACAACCTCACCTCCGGTCTAGCACCCGGGCCTCAGTCGGCGTGCGGCTTTAGTCGATTTGAGTCCGACATAACCTCCCCTTCTGGCTCCGGCGGGGAAGATATTTGTGGGGATATCCACAAGAAAAAAAAACTCTTCTGCTAACGAAGATTTGGCTTTAACAAGACAGATTGCCGTTTGACCTCCCAGCCCTGAGAAGAAAGTCTACAATAGAGCTCCGTCTGTCAATATGCAAGTGTACTGACTTGCTGAAGAGGTTGGCTTGGGTCCCAGAGATCTACGTGGGGCCCTACGGGCCAAGGTAAATACCACCATTTTTAAAGCACTGTTACATAATGCATTCACTGAGTAGTATAATACAGTCAAATATGTTGACGGAGAAGTCTCAAAATGATTTTAAAACTCTCGTATCAAACTGTTTCATTAATTTATATGGTATTATTGTCTGAACTAAAGGTGTGTACAAAATATCAGAACAATCGATCAACTGGAATGGGGTCAAAAAACGAAATTAAGATCATTTTGAGTACTCTGTTCGTCAACATCTTTCTGATGCTGACTGTACTCACTGAGTAGTAAAGTACCATTGATAAAGGTACTGGCTGTTGATACAGTCGCTCCGTGCAGATCAAGCCTCCGATTTCTCCTTAAATTTCCTTCCCACAAAACTGATTTCTACTCTTACTCCTTCACCGTGCAAGCGGTCAGACTGTGGAACTCGCTACCGCCTGAATCAGAGCGCCAGCAACACGCTGTCTGTATTTAAAAGCAAAGTTTGCAGTCATTATCTCTCTTCTGTTCAGTGACGCTAAGTCGTGAGCGGAGGAGGGATGGTGATTTTCCTATTTGTGCATAAATGTTTGCTTATTTATTGTACTAAGTTTATGTATATTTGATATTATGTAGGTTTATGTAGAATATGTTTAGTATATCATTTTTAGTTAGTATATAAATATATATATTATTTTTAGTTAGTTAATATATGATACATGGTATAGTATATTTATTTAGATATTAAGTACTGGGTGAATATCAAAAGCAAAAAAATTACACGGCAAGCCTGAGAACGGTAGTGCAATGTGTTGGTTTTACGATTTTGATTACTTTTCATAGTACAATAGGTGCTTCTCTACCATGGCAAAAAAAATTGTTGAGTAATGTCCTCTATTACATAAAAAAAATTACTTACAAAGTGTCATTTTATCATTTCGGTGACCTGTCCTGAATCGAATTTCACTCGTAAAATATCTTGCCCTGCAGTTGTATTTAACATTTGGATTAAAATCTAATTTTGTATGAATAAATTATAATATGACCCATAGAAAAAAACTAATATTGTTTGTTTATCTTATTTCTTTTACATTGTATTAAACAGTCTACTTTTGTCCTGTAAAAAGTTATCATTTTGGTGGACAGTAAGTTTTAGTTGAGTAACTTCGTCAACATAGCGTTTTTGCGCCCCCCGTGCCTTTCCTTACTTCGAATCAGGCCACCTCCATTCGTTGGAGCGCACGAAAGCGTCACAAAATCATCGTGGATTCCCGCCGAAAAGTAAGTATATCATTTCAGTGATATGGGGACAAAAATAGTGTCATTTCTGTGGCCGTTATAGCTCGTGTTAGGTTCATTCAATTTATTTCAAAATAGTGTTTTAAATTCGCCGTAAGATATGTTTTGTTACAGCAGTGTTGACATTTTAATATTAATTCTAATATCGGAGTTAAATGTAAAACTTATTATTTTTATCACCTCGGTGTTATCATTTCAGTGGATTCGGTGGACTGTAATACCGATAACAGTCCACTTAAATGAAATTTAACTTAGAAATGATAAAATCATAAGTTTTAGAGATCCTTGAGTCTAAGATTGAATCATAAAAATTTGGTGAGATAATTCTAGATATTATAGGTTCGATATTTGGGATTAATTAGATGTGTTAATTGGTTTTTTTTTCTTTTATTTATCACAATACAATAAAAAAACAGTTTAAAATGTCTTGTTATAAAATGGATAATAGATGTACTTACTTCTAGACAATGTGTATTCTCAACGATAATGTGATGTTCAATGTTTAAAAATTATGATTTGGATTTTAGGATGCCGTGACCTACAGCTAAGCTACAGACCAGAAAGGAAAGGTTAGAAAAAAGAAGGTTATATGAAAGTAGAAGAAAAGAGAGAATTAAGAGCAATGACGTCACACGCGCAGAGTTTCTTAGAAAAGACAGGGAGAGATATGCTAGAAAAAAAGAAGCAGGATCGATTCATTGAATTCATTCATTTTGTTGCAATAGTGACTAGTGATTGCGCTATTTTCATTCTTTTCGCATAAGTACATAATCGGATTATATAGCCAAACTGTTTCCAATAATTTACGATAACGTGATCTAATTTTTTTTGTTATGTTTAAGATGTAGTGTTTAGCTCTTTTGAACATACTTACATTATTTTTATAATTTTTCTTATTAAATCATTGTGTCGTAAAAATATAAGAGTTGATTTAGTACATTTTGAAGTTTTACATACAAAACACTATTATTATTACCAGTAATTAAAAAAAACCCGACTGCCACTGAAAAGACCGAAATAAGTTTGATAGCAGTCGGTACCCATTAATTTTCTTTCGGTTTATGATTGGCAAATGGGTACCGCCTGCTATCAAACTTATTTCGGTATTTTCAGTGGTAGTCGGGTTTTTTTTATTTTTTAATAATTTGTTTTATTTTATACTATTTAGTTATGATATGACTTGTATATCTTTTTGTTATCTCCTTTTAATTTCCTTCATATCGTATATACTTGAAATAAAAACTTATAACTTAATAATAACTTAAAATCAATAACTAAGAAAATTAGCGACTGTTTTGTTAAATAACTTTAAATCGTTAATATATCCTAAACTATTATTTTAAATGAAAAATGAACCTTAAGATGATTTTAAAATACCTATTCAACGACACCCCACTTGACATAGTTCATCTACTTTTTTTTTCATTTTGACAAAATTTTGGCGTCTGGTTTTTGCCGTGGTAAATTTTGATTACTGTCATGTTTTTAGTGACACTCGCAAGGTTAAGACGAATCGATTGACGTAAGAATTATCAAAATCGGCCTATGCATTTGGTCTCTAGAACGCCACATAGAAACAAACATATTATACATAGACTGATAAACACATTATCCTCCTTTGCGTCGCGCAGTCGGGCAAGAACACAACACTCGTTCCACAAAAAAATTAACTTTTTTTCTCTAATATAATAGTTTGATCTTATATTTAATAGATATCACAAATACAGTCTAGTGATATCTCTATGGAATTTATTTAGATTCGTTTCAGACAATCTACGGAATCCTCCTAAAAATAAATGATGTCCTTGGCTGTATCATTTCAGTGGGCTAATTTCATTCCGGTGCACAGTCTAGTCATTTCGGTGGACGATTTATCATTTCAGTAGACACTTTTCATTTCTGTGGGCTCCCAAAAATTCAATCTTAAATATTTCAGTAAGTTTTGATGTTACATGATGTCCACTCACGCATATGTTACAAATAAGATTAAAGTTTATTTTCGTTACAAAATATATTAACAAGACATTGTAATAGAAAAATCTCACCGAAATGATACAAAAAAATCACTTGTTGAAAATCACCCTACTACTGTACATTTTATAATGTTAGGCGTGTGTGTGTAATTATACTTTTTCTCTCCAATTACTGTACACACAATTACACATATTTTCTTATGTGTCATGATCTCCTCTCGCCGGTCTGCTGGGAGAAATTTCTTATAGAAATAAGCAGTACCAATGTACTAACTTTTCAACATCCATTGTATGTTTTGTATTCGCTTTGTGTGTGCATGAATGTTAAATAAATAAATAAAAAAAATACGGCCGCCCTTTTTCAAACAAAGTTGTATGTTAAGGTATTACCGTATCTGCTTTGTTGACTGTACTAACCGTTGATTTCCAAAATGTTACGTGTTTATAGTAAAAATATATACACACATTAAAAACAATCGAATATACTTTTATGGCTGTTAAATTGTTATTGAAAAATTATCCTGGTGAAAAAAAAACCTTCAGAAACACGTATCTTAAGTACCAGTTATCTAACAACTTATAAAAGAGAATATGTAGAATATTCTAGCATCCACGCTGAATATCTAACCAGGATCGCTTTGTATGACAGAAAATGTACCCCACATAATGTTAAATACAAACTACAATCAGCCGCTGCAACCACTAAATGTCGAGTAACGCGGAATGGGTGGCATTCAAACATTTCGATTGTCTGTAACATCGCTATTACAGACAAACCCGCGTCTAATGGGGATGTTTTCGGTTTTGGAACTGCGACCGAAGCGAGAGAAGTCTCTCGTTTAAGGTAATTGCGTTTAAATTTCAGATCATTATTATAATGTGAAACTCTTTGTTTAAGTTTATTATCACAAAGTTTTTTTGTTCAATTATTATAACGACAGCTTTATAATCCATACTAATATTATAAATGCGAAAGTGACTCTGTCTGTCTGTTTGTCTGTAGGTATGTTACACTTTCACGCTTAAACCACTGAACCGATTTTGATGAAATTTGGTATAGGGGTAGATTAGACTTAGAGAAAGGACATAGGCTATGTTTTGTCGCGATAACCGACATCCACGCGGGCGGAGCCGCGGGCGAAAGCTAGTAAAAATATATGAAAAGATGAATGTGTTGGTTCCCAGTGTAATAGAAGAGTAGAGGCCTGGGGTGGTCCTACTTCCCAGGCCTCTTGTGGGTGACGTAAAAGGCTACTAAGGGATATGGCTGTTCTCCATCCGACAGTACACATACAGCCCAAGACCTTTGCCCGCTAGACGGCAATATGCTCGCCCCCTATTACGTCGTTGGGACTGAAAATCATAATTGACGAAACGTGGGTGCTAATACACCTCTGCCTTCCCCTCCGGGGATTTACAGGTGTAGATATATAGTAGCTCAGTGGTCAGAGCTTTCTTCCTGTAAGAGAAGGATCGCGTGTTCGGATCCCGTCTGGACCGATAATAACCAATACTACGAGTATCTTAATCAATTTGAATAGTTAGCATACTAATTTCATCAATATGTACTTTATCTATACAAATAAATAAAATTGGAGTGTCTGTTTGTAATATTAAAATAACCGCTTTCTACTACATGCATATGAATGTATATACGGTACACATACCAAAATATATATTTTTAAATTTTTTGTCTGTCTGTCTGTCTGTCTGTCTGTTTGTTTTGGCTAATCTCTGGAACGGCTGGACCGATTTGGACGGGACTTTCACTGGCAGATAGCTTATGTAATAAGGAGTAACTTAGGCTAAAAAAAAATGCCAAAAAAACAAAAAAAAATAAACTGATTTTTTTTATTAAGTACATTCCACGCGGACGAAGTCGCGGGCACAGCTAGTCTATACAAATAAATAAAATTGGAGTGTCTGTTTGTAATATTAAAATAACCGCTTTCTACTACATGCATATGAATGTATATACGGTACACATACCAAAATATATATTTTTAATTTTTTTGTCTGTCTGTCTGTCTGTCTGTCTGTCTGTCTGTCTGTCTGTTTGTTTTGGCTAATCTCTGGAACGGCTGGACCGATTTGGACGGGACTTTCACTGGCAGATAGCTTATGTAATATAGAGTAACATAGGCTAAAAAAAAATGCCAAAAACAAAAAAAAATAAACTGATTTTTTTTATTAAGTACATTCCACGCGGACGAAGTCGCGGGCACAGCTAGTTGTCAATAAAATTGCGTGTGTGCGGTATCCCTCACAGAGCCCTCCATCCATCCCTCTTAGATTCTATAAAACTGTGAAGATATACGTAGTTCATAAAAGCTCTAATACGGATTGACAGTAAAATATGCCCCATTCGATTTTATCTAACGGCCAATATGACCCAAGGGGTCAGGTCTAACCAGTTACCGCGTGCGTAGATTGATACAATAAAGATCTCAGCGTGTCACTGGGTGTCCATTTAGATTTTTGTTATGTCCTTACCTCCTTTTTGAGTTTTCATTAAAGTTCCGGTTTAGAACGGAGGGAACAGCGATACTTTTACTTTTTTAAAGTTGCTACTTGAGCTGAGTCAGGGCTAAACTAGTCCCGAGGAGGGCCACAAGGGATAGCCCTGGGTCAGCCGGGTGCGAGGTATATGTCGATGACAACCTCACCTCCAGCCTAGCACCACGACCCTCAGTCGGCGTGCGGTTTTATGCGGTTCGGGTCCGACATAATCTCCCCTTACGGCTCCGGTGGGGGAGGTATCCGTGGGGATTACCGCACGAAAAAAGGGCTAAACTAGATGAAGCAGAACGAGTGTAGCGCCTAACATACGTCCATAGGCCACGGTAACCACTTTCCATCAGGCCATGTGCTTGTCTGCCGCCTAAATGGTGTAAAAAAAGTGTAAAATAAGCTAGCTCATAAGATACTGTTTACACGAATATCATTAATTGAAACTTACAATTCAAACTATGTCACAACTACCATCGCTGGCCACCCCGCGACCATGGCTGTTAAAAACTAGCGGCAACATCAGGCTTCGACACCAAGCCCCGTTTGAAATACCTGGGGCTCATGTTTGACGGTCGGTTGAACTTCGGGGAGTATTTGCGAAGTCTGCACCCCAAATTATTGGTGAAAGCCAACGTGCTGGTGCGGCTGCTGCCCAACTTGAGGGGCTCGAAGGCTCCTCCGGAGTAAAAAACAGAAAAGGCAACGTCGGGCTAAATATAAATAATACCACATAAATAGCGATAGAATTCTTCAAAAAAAGTTGTTCTACTTCAATGACTTAGTTCTAGTTGACGGAATGACGGAAGTTTGTTTTCCAGAGATTCAAAAAACTTAGGCATTCTTTTTTGTGAGTGATAGGTATATATCAAATATGTACAGTCAACTACAAAAGTAGCTTAACAAATTCTAATTTATTGAACACTGTGGCCCCTTTATTAATTTTTTTTTTTATCGTGGGGGAAAATCCTTCATGGATGTTATGCCGGACTCCTACCGACTAAAAACCCCCACGGTAACGCCCAGAAGCCTATGGATGGGAGCCCCGGGTAAGCCCTCGGAAGGATGTCCCAGGACTCCCATCAGACCTACGGCTACAATTGCGGCCTCGTCTCGGGGGTGGTTCGGGTGCTATCCCGCGTCTATGGGGGTTTTTCGGGTGTTATCCCGCTTCTTAGGGGGGACACTGTGGCCCCTAAACCTTACATAAAATTGTGAAAAAAAAAACATTGAATTTGTTAATTAAGTTTGTCTTCTGGGAATCATAACACTACATTTACTATAGACAGATGCATTCATTTATAAGAAAGATTTGTAAAATATTTTTGTGTTCATCAACTTATGGCGTTGACTGTACCTATATTTTTGTTTAAAAGAAATCGAAATTCAGGTATATTTTTAGGGTTACGTATTACTTAACCTATTATTTTTTTGAACAGCCGTAGGATATCTGTGATAGATTTTTCTAGACTTTACATAAGTACTGAAAGTCAGTATTCGAAGCCATCGAAAATGTTAGTTTCAGCACTCAGCACAATATCATTCGAAAATTAAGGAATATAACACTTAAAAGTTGTTTCATTAAAAGTTACCCTGGTTTTATTTCAAAACTGCACAATTCAAACGAGCTCGTAGCCTTTAAGCGTGAATTAGATACGAATATAGTATTTTCCTGCAGTGAAAATGAATTATTTAGCTACACTCATTATATAGGTGATATTTTCTAAAGTTTACGCGAATGTCAGTCATTAAAATATACATCATGCATGCCGTGTAACCCAGTATTACTAGTAGTACTAAAGATACAAAGGTGTGTCATTTGTACTAGTGGTAGCACTACGGCAACTACGCACGGCTACGGCTGCCATCGCGGGGCATGGTTCCTTCAATAAACACCTTTATATTTTAGGTATCACCGACAGCCCTCTCTGCAGAGCCTGCATGAACGAGGACGAAACAGCGGCACACGTGCTCCTACACTGTCCTGAAACCGCCACATACAGGGCTAAGTACTTCAGAAACACAGGTACGCTCCGGGAGATCACCAGCAGCGTGAATAGCCTGCTGGGGTTCTTCAACGAGTTGGGGTGGATCTAATAAAATCCAACCCTCACGCAAAAACCGCGCCTTGTCGTGGAGTTGCGGACAACAGCCCGTGATACCATACCATACCATAGTGGTAGTACTAGAGATACAAAGGTGTGTCATTTGTACTACAAGTTGTACTTCTTAGTAGTACTAATGGCACGGTGGGTCAACTACTACTTGATACGTTTAATACGTAAAAGTATGTAATACTTAATACTTAATAAGAAATATGTTTAAACTGTTTATTGATGGCACTTGGTGGAATCTGCTATACATATTGAGTAAGACACTTTGTACTGTATTTATATATATGAATGTGCTATTTTTGTGAAAAACAATATATCACTGTTCAAAAAAAGGAACAACTTTAATAAAAGGAAAGTTACACACATGCCACTCGGTACCTAGGTTAGAAATATTTAGAAATAGTTGTGTTTATATGGCTCCATTAATTTATAACTCATTGCCAGAGTCGATTATAGACCTGCCTTATAGGAAATTTTGTGTTGCATTACATAAATGGTTGGTGGACGAAACCTTTTATACTGTGGAAGACTTTTTAAAGAAGTATGCATGTCATTCGTACCACTACAGAAATGGGTTGTAGCGTAAACAAATACTATAAAAAAAATCTATAATAAATTAAATTGATAGATGTGACTATGACCATACATATTTAGGATTGTAATAACTCTTTTGACATTCATCACTATTTTATTATTGCTTGTCAAATTTCTTATGCATGTAATAGTTTTAATAACAAATTAAATAATTAATTGAAAATTTGCATGCTGCAGTAGGCAGCTAAACATGCTGTGCTTATACAAATTGTAAGATCCATGTTACCATGTTTAAAGGCAAATAAATTATTCTTATTCTTATACTTTTCCACATTTCTCACCTGACCGGTTTCGCCTCACGGCATTCTCAAAGGTATAATATAAAGATATTGTTTCTAAGATTACAATATTTAACAATATGGTATATAGGTACCTTATTTTTTATTTTTTTCGTGCGGAAATCCCCTCGGATACCCCCCCCCCCCCCTTCCGAAGCCGGAAGGGGAGGTTATGTCGGACTCGAACCGACTAAAACCGCACGCCGACTGTGGGTCGTGGTGCTAGGCTGGAGGTCAGGTTGTCATCGACATATCCCTCGCACCCCGGCTGACCCAGGGCCATCCCTCAGGAGGGGGGACAACGGTGTCCCCAACTCGCCCCCGGAATGGGTGGGCGCGCTATCCAGCGCGCCGCCGCCGTGGCCTGCTTCTGCTGGGGTGACAGGCGGCTCCACCCGTCACCCCCAGGCCCGCGCTCATGGGGGACGGAGGTCAGTCAGTGCCCTCCGACGCCCGAGTTGCCTGCGCGCGCGGGCGGTGCGATCCGCGAGTCTTTCTCGCTCGCACCGCCTCTCCCGTTCCGCCGTCTCCTTCACGACCATTACCTGCTCGCTGAAGGAGACGCCGGCCGCCCACGCGTCCGCGCAGCGAACCATTGCTGTGAGCAGGGTGGCGAGGGTGAGAACTCTCACTGCCAGGGCCGCCACTAGCTCCCGCCTCGGACCGGCCCATGCCGGAATATGGTAGGTACCTATGCATAATTTTAAAAATATAACTATAAATATTTAATTTTAGTAACAATAACTTCCACTTTCACTTCTAAAATTGCGTACTTACCACGTTATTATAAAAAAAATCGTATATTTGTCACATAAGGTTTTACCCCCTGAGATACAATTATTGTGCCATACAAGAACAGTAGCAGTGTTTATATCTCAGGGAGGTACTGACACACTGAATTCCAAACTAGGCTGTAGTAGCCTGTATAATGGAGCACAGTGGAATCAGCCACGTTAGTTTCTACAGAGTTAGCTGCTTTTGGTATTATTTAGCTATAGCTATGGATTCGTTTCAAGCGCGCGCGTGCTTGTGTATGTGTGTGTGAGTGCACGTGTGTGCGCGCGTGTGTGAGTGTATGTGTGTGTGTGTGTGTGTGTGTGTGTGTGTGTGTGTGTGTGTGTGTGTGTGTTTGATTTGTAGGTATCAGTACAATCTAATTTACCATTTATAAGTTTAACCTCACTCAACATATTCTAGTAGTTGTTCCGTTTTTTGTGGTCTAGTTCCTGCAGCCAAGGAGTCACCCTCTTTTTAACTTCATGTCTGGTAAGACCCACTATTTTGTGTATGGCGTTGTACAGTTTTATACCTAGGCAATGAGCCTAGTCCCGTGCAAAAGAGGTCCTGCGAGCAGGGGGAGCATATACGGATGACACCGTACGTCTTTTTAAGTTTAGTAGTGGCACATTCCGATGTTTCCTAATTATAGAGTTTAGAACAAACAGCTGTCGAACTGTCAGTACCTTGCATTCAGAGTACAGTTGTACAGTTGGGTACCTATAGGGTATTTTTGACATCACTTTTAGAACAGCTCTTTGTGCCCTTTCCAAAGCTATAAGACGAGTCTTTCCGGCAACACCCCATACTGTGATGCAATATTGTATTACAGACTGGCAGAGCGCTAGATATACTGTTTTCATTTTATCCGATCGTCGGGTGTCTCTTAAACATTTAAAATATGTATAAGTCGTCGCACTCTGGTTGTTACCAGTTCCAACTGCTAGGCCCATCTCAGCCGATTGTCTATCTGTACTCCCAAGTACTTCACATGACTACTACACGATTTCCGGGCAAGAGCATTTTAGATGGTCAGTGCACCTGTGAGCTTTGAGGGAGAAATTTTCTGGGGCATCAGTAACTTTATTTATTGAAAAGGCAACGTATTGTGTATATATCTACATTTGTTAAATGTACTCTATTTCATTGGGTATATACCCAAGGCAATAGGTATACGTCTGTAATGATAACTATAAGTTTGGATAAATAAATAAAAAAGAATAAAAATATATTTAGGTACATAGGCTAGACCAATGCAAATTGCTATGCAGCTTGCACGTCGCGTTGCTCCAGTCGCGCCTATTACGAAGCTGCGTGCCTGCGCCAAGCCATTTCATATATTTCGTACGAAAACATTTTGAAGTCAAAGTGAAAGTTAAAATCCAGTATTAATTCAACGTAATTCCAAAGCAAATAGTATGCTAACACTTCCTATAGCTTTAAATGAGATAAAAGACAGCATACACGACAAAATATATACAGGCAAAATTACAAATCTAAAACGTGTACAAGTAGTTCAGTGGGTCAGAGCATTCCCCCTCTTCGAGGACGGCCAGACTGAGAGTGATGGCCATGGATCGGCTGAGGTGCGAGGGATATGTCCAAGAACCTCACCTTTCGGCTTTGCACAACGACCCACAGATGGCGTGCGTTTAAGTCGGTTCGAGTCAACATAACTTCCCCCACCGCCTCTGGCGGGAAGGGTATCCGTAGGTATTTTGTTCTCGTAAAAAAAGAGTATTCATCTTATCTTATCTATCAGTCAGAGCACCCTAGCGACGGTAAAAGGGTTCAGTAGTGAAACTGGCCGGTCTAGGGGGTATCAGCCGGCTGGCACAAGTATTAGGGCAGTAGCTACCTCACGGGTCTGTGACCCCACTAACAGCTGACCCCAAATCTTCCCCCTCTAAATGAGTACACGGGTCTTTTCAGACACAGAACCCTAAAAATTTTAATGATGAGGTTTTTTCACAGAAGTTAAGCTCATTTGTTTCATATTCACATAAGTATGGGAGGTCACGTTCGGACAATAAAGAAGTCCATAACTGCTGCAATATCACTCTAAAACACCGTCTTCAGCCGTAACCGTAACACCAAATGTATTTGGAGGCGCGGGCCTCTTGGCTGTCGTTTTGAAAGTAATATCGTAAGCAGCAGCTTGCAAAGTATGGCTGTAAGTATTATCTTTTAGATGTACCTAAAGCGTTTAAGAGATCTGTTTTATATTTAGTCATTTCTTGTGTTTTACAATCTTATGAGTAATAACTTATATCATTTTTCTGTTATCCAGGAAATATAACATAACATAACATAAACTCTCGCCTGTATTCCCCGAAGGGGTAGGCAGAGGTGCTAGCACCCACATTTCGCCAGTTTATTTTTAGGTCCCAATGTAATAGGTGGCGAGCCTATTGCCATTAGCCGGGCACTTATAAAACTGTGATAAATACGCCCATAACTTCGAAAAGCATCGAAAAGTCATTGGTGTGTGCCATGGTAAACCTGTGATCGAACCCGAGACCTCGTCTCAGCAGTCCATTACCCATACCACTAGGCTACCGCAGATCCAGGAAATAATTTCCCAAAATTTCTAACTTGAATGAATTTTACAGCATTAAGTATACTAACTATAAAAATCGTATCCATGGGGAAAATGAATCTTCTCGGGCGGGATTTGAACCCGGGATCTTTCCCTTACAGAAGAAATGCCTTGACCAACTCGGTTACCGAGACACACCCGATTGACCCGATTTATATTGTGACCGTTGCAGGTACAGTCATGTTATTACAAAATGAAACTTGTTACAGTACTAGAAATAAAACTAATTGAATGAAACATGGACGTTTTAACGTGTATTCTTTAAGATCAGTCAGGTAGATAATATTGCATAACGTAGGTATAGGTAACACAAACTAACCGATATCTCTATAACCACACAGTATTTTGATATTAATAAGTTTACAAGCGGCTCGCGTGACGCTGAACGCTCTCCAATACAAAAGACCCCAGATTGTGAGTCATGTTCCACCGCATCAACTCTTCATAAGGTACCTCGTTCATCTTTGCTTACAAATCCCTCTAGATTGCTTTCCTGTAAGTATAAACGACCCGGCCACACATATAAAAATGTATCACATACGAAACACAAAAAGCTGTTTCAGTAATATGAATTGGTAACTTCTGTACATAACCTAGTGCGATCACAAATCTGGCTACTACATACAATCGTAGTAAACATATCATCACCACTTCACTTGTACCTGTGGTCATATAAAATGCTGATACCAGCCAGAAGGGTGTTAGATTCTTCAAGTCACTTATATATGCTCGCTGAACTCTCTCTGGTTGGTACATTACAGCTGCCATTGGAGTTAAAACTAATTGTTTCAAGGCTAAAATAGCGGAATATAGGAAATAACTCTGCATTATCTTGGCAGATGGGACAATAGCAGCCATTCGATAAACTCCGATGAATTTTATATTTATTAGTAGACACTTCCCTCCTTCCTTAGTATTTAAAAATATTTTTGCCTGCATTAACATAACATTCTATAGATTTGAAATAATTTTGAAATGTTTTTATAAAAATATGACAAACTGTCATATAACGTTTCGACGAAGTTAACCGTGTCATCGTAAACGTCATTTTAAAACTCTACGCCCACAGACAAAACACCCACAGAACAGAAAATACTTCTCTCGTTCCGTGCTACGCTGCGTAGATATGGAAGATAACCATCTATTTATTTTCGGTCTACGCTACGACGCTACGGCTACGGCGAGGTTCTACGCAAGACCTTCGTCAATTGTCTACGCACTGCAAGATACGGAAACTATACTCCCCCAAAATAGCTTGATACTTTTAATAGGTCTCAGAATATATTGTAGACTTAATTTCTTTGCGATAACCGACATCTAAGTTTCGCGTGCTCCAGTGTCCTTTGGTTCTTCTAAAGATTTGCTCTACCTACTTATTCTGCGAGTTATAATGATTTTTGTATTTGTGTAACCGTGTACAACCAAATACCTCTTATTCAAAGTCTACAGAACGTAGACAAAAATCTATATCTGTCTATATCTGACGTTGTCAACACAGAAAAATAACATGAGTTTACAAGATGATAAATTTAATGGAAATGTAGGTAAATATAATTTACTATGATGAAATTTACGACTTCCTACAATTAACATCAACGTATTCATATTATGCAATAGTTATTCAACTATGTGAGATATAGAAAAATAGTACAACGGCTGTCCAATGACTGTGACAATAAATTTAGACAGCCGACTAACACAGGCTTATATAGTTCATTCTGCTTTGCTTGCTATGAAGCTCCTAGCTTTGAGTCCGTTAGCTGCAATGACTTGGGTACGAAAAGGAATATTCAGCAACCAAGACATGATCAGGAAAGCATATTTATATGAGCTAAAGAATTTAGCACCATATTGGATCGTCGCCGCATTCTATGTAACAACAAAACCGACCATAGAAAATGCAGTAACACTCTTCAGAATGTTCACAGTGGCGCGAATGATTGTAACACTGGGATATGCATCCAAACCTTTACCGACCGTGTTCACTGACTTTGCTCTCGTTCTCTCTTATAGTATTACTATATATATGTCTCTATATGTCATCTACTATTACCGTGCTGCCCTATAAATCTACTTATACAAATGAAATCAACTTGTTGGACCGAGCCATGTTAAGGCTTGGATCGTTTTAAGAAACTAAATTGCAGAAGAAATTGCTTTTTAGATTGTGTTCAGTTCAATGTGATGTTTAAGAAAACGACTGACTCATTATTGATATAACAGTATTACAAATTGGAAAGAAAATGAGAAACTGTTCGCCCGAGGGGAAGTTTTTAAGTCGGGAGTTTGTCATAAAGTCATAACAAAGAAAATTTTGTATTTTTACCAAAGTGTAAGGATGTGTGAATAAACTTTATGTTTTATATTTTAAGCTGATTTTTTAACAAGAATTATTTACCTCTGATGTGTAAACTATACTTAAAATAATACAAAAAATCATTTAACTGAAATACACTGAATAGTTTCATTATCAGAGTACCTACTTATATTTCATCTTGAAAGTAAGTAGTGATATAGTTTCAAAAGTTTAAATTCAAGCGATAAAGGAGACTGAAATGATTACATACAATCTTGGGCCTAGTTGTAAGAAGATGAAAGTGGTGTCAATTAATAGCTTATATATTATCAGCCTTTCACTGAAAATTCTGCGGATTTTGTCAATCTGGGAACAGAGATATAAGCAATGATATTTTATACAAGATATGTTACGTTCATAGTAACTGACTTCTCAAATCTGATCCAGCAGTCTGTCAGTGCACAATAGTTGACAATTAGCGTTAAAGTAGTACGAAAGATGGGATAAGCACATGAGTAAAAAAGATAGCTATAATTCGGAATGATTCGGACGATTGCGCTTCGAAGCATAGATTATGATTTTGTTGAACAGAAGGGGTATTTCGTTGGTAGGCAAGAAATGAAATTCGATGAAAAAATAATACGTCATTATTTATTTCGGAAAATGATAATAATTCAAAAAGATAATTAGGGAACTTCTCGAAAATAAAACCATAGTGCCGTACTGACGTTATAAGCAAAAATTAAACTCCTTCAAATAAATTTAATTTATTTCTTTTCTGCCTCTTAGAAAGTTTTTTATTTTGGGATTATTTTTATGAGCAGAATGAAGCCGAACAGTGGTATATTTGTCAGTTATTTATATTCTTCCTGAGCAATGTTCCTTTCTCCGAAGTATATCTCTCAGTGGCTTCAAAATTATTGCTACAAATTCTGCTGCTTTTTGAAGGTGTCCAGTCAAACTCATTTCGTTGTTCTTTAACAATTGCAATCCACTCTTGAAGTCGAACTTCATTAGTCGGAAACCTTGAAAAAAAATTTAGGTTATTACAATAATTATTTAAAGGACAACAAATAAATAAAACAAAAATTATGTTACTGAATTTTGAATAACAAATAAAACTGAACAGCAGGTCAAAATTATTACTTTAGTAGGCAGTAAACTGAAAATTACCCTATGTCGCATCTGTACTGATAATCTATGCAAGCAGTGTTGTTGTGTCCTTGTCGTGCTCATATCAAAAAGTATTTCTGTCCTTTTTCTTTGCCGCCATTATTTTAAAAATATTAATAAACTAATTTTAATGAAATACACAAAAAAATCGGTAATATTGTATGTACTTACATGTGATAGAAGGTCCTTCGTGTTTTATTGATTTTAGTGTCGTAATTTGTACATTTTTAAAAATTCACGGTGGCATTTTTATTGCCATTTTATTATGCGCTTACATACGTGACAACTCGGCGTTTGCCAGACATATACTAAATGCGATACGTCCCAATTGGGACGTTTTCGCGTCTTCACCAGGCGCAGTCTAATAACATATCTGCCTCTTTTTTGTATGTAATATCATTGGATATAAGAGATTATGTAAAAGTGAGGTTATGTTACAATCTTTATCTAACAGCTGATTCCTGAAGTGCAAAATGTGTTTTTTTGCACTAATAGTTATTATATTTACTAGAAAATGTTTGAAAAATCATATGAATGAACGTCAACGACTTCAAGCGATAGGTAGGTAACAGGTAAGGAGATAGGGAAAGGATGTCTAAAATAAAATAAAAAATCATTGAATATAGTGTTTTATTCACCTTCTATTAAACACATTTTACATTTTAAACCTGCCAGGATGGTAGCTGGTTAGATGAGGTTACAGGTATTTACTTACAGACTGAGGTGCAAGCCATTGCCGAATCACTGACAGAATTGTTTCATCGTGTAAGGGCCGTCGGCCCAGTGTATTGCAGTGACCAGTGGATATACCACAATTCACACAGCGATCCATAGTTTGAATAATATCCAATCCACAAGCTGGCGGTAAAATGCAAAATAACAATTCCAAGTCAAACGTGTGAGCGATCTTCGGTGTCCAAGGTGAAAGCAAGGGTCGTACAAGGTAGGCAGGGTCAGAATCCGTAAATTACAAAGCAGTTGTCGTAAAAAATGACGAATAATCGGGAAAGCACTCAAAACGCATCGGAAAACACGAAACGATGAGCAAACAAAAACAGTCAGCAACTGTCTAGTGTCAATGTTAGTCAGCTGCCATGTCAGTGACATAGACTCAAATATAAGAGAGATTTGAATCGATATGAAATCGATAATCATTAATATTGGTTTTTCAGTAATTAATTCATATTTGATTTAATAATATGAGTGTAATTATATGCTCTATAATGCATGTAAGTATATATAGTGCATTTAATTACTTTGAGTTAATTATTTACAGCAAATATTTTAGTGTAATCGATTACTCAATTGATAATCTCACGAAAACTATTTTCTCATATTTCTCCGCATCCAGATTGAGAATTGAGGTGATTTTTCATATTCTAAGATAGAAAAATATGACTAATTTTTTAGATCATATCTCAACTTATTACATTTGGGCCCACCATTTTCCATCTCCTTTGCATGTAAATCAATTTTCAGCTACAAAATTCTTTATCAAACTGCTCAGGATACGATATTTTAATAGTATCAGTATATTTTCATGATAGTGTTATATATGCATACCTAAATATACTTCATTGTTATATATACATACCTAAATATACTTCATTGTTATATATGCATACCTAAATATACTTCATTGTTGCATATCTATAGTTTATTATCTTAACTGTTACATACTCGTATCTATAAGCATAAATTATCTTAACACACTTTGTCTTATTTCTCACTTAACTCTAAGCATAACTTAGCATACTTTATTAGTTCTTTATCTCAATTGTTACTCAACCATAATCATAATAACTTGACATAATTTATCGGTTCTTTATCTTAGTCGTTCCTTATCCATAAGTGTTAAAACTTAACGTACCTTATCTTGATACTCCTTTTTGTTCACTTTGCATAGACCTTTAACTTGTACCCCACTAACACAAACATGTATACATCCCCACTCTGATTCGGGTCCCATAAATATCCAAATCCCGGCTCTCCCGACACATTCTATTTCCTACATTCGCTGTATCTACATCTTCTAATTACTAAATCTAATTATAATCAATTTAAGTCTAATTATAATCAATATAAGTCTAGTTGTAATTGTACTATTTCCTAGTTATAAATAAATACAGTTTTGAAAAGACTAGTTTTGTTTGCACCACATAACAAATTGGCGCAGTCGGTAGGATATCGCAATAACAGTGCTAATAAAGACGAAGTGAAACGTGTCGAAAACTCATCGTCGAGAACGAAGAACTACGACGTGGTAGCTGCAGGCTTTTAAAGAACTTCGCCGAACCAGAATGCGAGTCCAGTTTTTGCAGTTTGTGTGGTAAGTGGCACAACTTGTCTGCTCTGATTTCCTGTGTAATTTCCTGTTTATATATCTATTTTATATCTTATATATCTATTTTATATCTATTTTTTCGGCCTTCCTAAATGCAAAAAGAAATAAAAAACGAGACATCCCAACTTTACACTAATCTATCCTCGTTTTTCGCAACTTCGTATTATTCCAAGTTTAACATGACTCTAGATATCGCGACCCTTTTAAAACTTGTACCATCATTCGACACAGACAATAATGGCCAAATATATAGATTTGTCCGATCCTGTGATTCAGCCTTTCAATTAGCCACCGCGGATCAAAAATCAGTGCTCCTTATATTCGCATTAAATAACATAACGGGTTCTGGTGCATCTGATGTTCATTGTAAACAATATTCTTCGTGGGAAAACCTACGGAGGTTTCTTATTGATAGGTTTTCCAACACAAAAACAATTTCTCATCTCAACTTAGAGTTGCAATCGTTATTCCAAAAGCCAAACGAAGGAATCATCGAATATCTCCATCGTGTCGACTTGTGTCGAAGCAAAATTATAGAAAAATTAAATGCGGACATCTCAGACAACACTTTAGCAGGTCGTATCGCAACGACCGAAGAAACGGCGTTGAACGTTTTTGTAAACGGACTCAGTTCCGACATAGGAGCAATGCTCCGAACGAAGGGATTCGCCACCTTAAACGAGGCTGGGCGATTCGCTTCCCAGGAGGAAAAGATACGTGCTATGAATAAAGCGCGGCAGTCCATGTTTAGACTTACAGCCCCACAGCCTTTCAATACAAATCCCTATAAGAATCCTATAAGAATCGCTCAACCGCGGAGTAATACGTTTAATACAAATAATCGTTTACAACAACCAAATCAATTTCGCCCATCTAGCTCTCAACCTAACCAACCTCGTCAAATTCTACCTAATAACACTTCTAAAATATGTAATTATTGTAAAAACCCGGGTCATTTGATAACGGAATGCCGAAAACGGGCGTATAACAATTCGAGAATTCCTCAATTAGCTCTTCCAGCACCTCCAGCAGGTACACACATAAATAATTTGAACTCCAAGGCGACCAACGAAATGAGCAGCCCGTTGGAGATCGCCACCGTTCATTGCTCGCCTTCACAAACGTTGACCGAAGACCTCAGCAACCTTCAACTGTAAACCAATCACCCCATACATGTAATAACGCTTACAGAACGCCTAAATCAAATCTAATTGATCATAAGAAACAGTTTAAAGACGCATCTGTACAAACCCTTTCTATCTCCACTGAATCGATGGTAAGCGAATCATACGAACAGGGTAGCCAGCCCCAAACTCTTGGTTCTGCCCCATCAAATGTTACTAAGTCTTATAATTCAAACTCTAATAAATCTACTATATCAAAATCTAAGTCTACCAAGTCGAAGAATAAATAAATTTCTAAATCTACTAAATCAAGCATTAAGTACTCCAAATCGAAACCTAAACCTATTAAATCCAAAACCGAAATAGAATCATCATCATACTCCAAATCGAACCCTAAACATATTAAATCCAAAATAGAATCATTTACAATCTCATCTTTGAACGATGTTCCATCTGAAAATCTTTTACACTGCATTTTCCACATTGATGGAAACCCTGTGACTCTGTTAATTGATACTGGTGCAGGAATTTCCGTTATAAAAAGGGACAAGATAGGATCTTCTCCTCTGAACAAATCTAAAATCGTGTCCATTGTAGGAATATCAAGTACGCAATCATCCACTTTGACTTCAGGTACTACCGAAGTATCCTTAGACGATATGCCCAAGTACGAATTCCACGTTGCTGACCTAAACATTAAAGCAGATGGCATATTAGGTAACGACTTTATGTCCAAATTTAATTGTCAACTTTATGTTCAGTCAAAAACAATGAGACTACGTAACAAAACCTACAATCTACATTTTCTTAACGAAAGTCCTAAACAAGATCAAAATCTAAACGAACAAATACTTAGTAGTCGCTCTGAAACAGTAATACGATGCCATGCCAATAATATTATTTCTGGAACAGCATTAATTGAAAAACAATCACTAGCCGATGGTATTGTTGTCCCCCACGCATTAGTAAACGTCGAAAATAATTCATTTTTAATTACTTGTATGAACACAAATAAATCAGACGAAATCATCAATATTCCAAGCTTTGATCTTAGCCCCTTTGATCCTAATGAACATGTAGATAACACCAACGAGCATTTGCTAAATAATCTTAACAGCATATCCTTAACTGATAGGCAAAACAGAGTCCTTTCTTCAATAAGGCGAGAACATTTGAACCAGGAAGAGTCAATATCATTAGATAAAATCATATCCGAATATTCCGATATATTTTTCCTCGAAGGTGACGCGTTAACGTTTAGCAGTCATACAAAACATAAAATAAATACCACAACCGATATTCCTATTCATACAAAGACATATCGATTACCACAAGTTCATGAAAACGAAGTCAATACTCAGGTTCAGAAAATGCTAGATCAAGATATAATTAGACCAAGCTCTTCCCCATGGAATAGCCCAATCTGGGTTGTACCAAAAAAGCTTGACGCCTCAGGCCAACGCAAATGGCGTCTGGTGGTCGACTATCGTAAACTGAACGAAATCACTATAGGCGACATCTATCCTCTTCCGAATATCACCGATATCCTAGATAAATTAGGTCATTCACAATATTTCACAACACTCGATCTTGCATCTGGATTTCATCAAATCGAAGTTGACCCTAAGGATATACCTAAAACTGCTTTCAGCACAAAATATGGGCACTGGGAGTATAAAAGGATGAGTTTCGGGCTCAAGTCAGGGCCCAGTACATTTCAACGTGCCATGGATTCTATTCTGTGTGGACTTCAAGGCGAAAGATGTTTCGTATACCTAGATGACATAGTCATTTTCGCTTCCAGTCTTCAAGAACACCATCAGAAACTTTGTGAAGTTTTCTCACGACTCCGACAGTATAATCTTAAAGTCCAACCCGACAAATGCGAATTCCTTAGGCGCGAAGTAGCTTACTTAGGTCATATAATATCAAACGAAGGCGTCAAACCAAACCCCGACAAAGTAAAAGCTGTAAAAGAATTTCCAATCCCTAAATCATGCAAAGACATAAAATCATTCCTTGGTTTAACCGGTTACTATCGTCGCTTCATATCAAATTTTAGTAGACTCACTAAACCTCTTACTAGTTTACTTAAAAAGGATGTTCCCTTTATATGGGGCCAATCCCAACAAAAAGCGTTTGACGAATGCAAACACCTGCTTACTAATCCTCCTATTCTACAATACCCCGATTTCACTAGAGAATTCATTCTAACAACCGACGCCTCAATACATGCTATAGGTGCTGTTTTATCTCAAGGAGAAATAGGTAAAGATCTACCCATCGCCTACGCATCTAGAACATTAAATAAAGCCGAATCAAACTATTCAACTATAGAACGCGAATTACTCGCCATAGTCTGGGCTGTAAAACACTTCCGACCTTACTTATTCGGAAGAAAGTTCAAAATAGTTACAGACCACAAACCCCTCACATGGTTATTCTCTATAAAAGATCCAGGTAGTCGCTTAGTCCGATGGCGTTTAAAACTCGAGGAATTCGAATACGAAATCATCTACAAAGCTGGTAAAAATAACACTAATGCCGATGCACTCTCGCGAACTCCAATCTGTAACACGAATATTGTTAATCTCACGGGCGATAACGAATCCACTAACTCAAACTCTCATTTACCCGATAACTATCTACAACTTAATTACCAACACTTCTCAGAAAATTCCCAATATAGCTTCGACACTCCAAACTTACAAATCTCTCCTGATTGCCTCTTAGACGATCGTCATAAAAACATTTTCATCCCTATCTCGTGCGAACCCACTGATAAGAACGATCTTTACAACGAAGCAATCGTCAAATGTCCCCAAGTAGGCCCGTATCTTGATAAACAACATGAACTTTACGATACTGATATACTTATCTCTACCAAAAACCAAAAGATTATATTCGGGTACTCAAGACCTACTCACTTCGATCCCTGGGATTCCGAAAGCTATTTTAAAGCCCTGCTAAGTTGTTTACAAAATAATATTCTCGAAACACTCTACATTCCAGACCTTAAAAACGACAACACTTGCAAACTTAATGGTAACGAACAACTTCACATCACAGCCTACCTAGCTGACACATTTAACTGCAAAATAATAATTTGTGAAAATAGAGTTAAGACACCGCATCCAGACGAAATTCCCCAAATTCTAAAAACATACCACGATGATCCATTATCAGGCCATCGCGGTATTGTAGAAACCACTCGCAAAATCAGAAATGAATATTTTTGGAAAGGCATGAGTGATGTAATCAAAGACTACATAGACAAGTGTCAAATCTGCCAACGCAACAAAATCCAGCGAAAAACGTACAAAGCACCAATGGTCATAACATCCTCTTCCACAGAACCCTTTGAACGCGTAACAATTGATTTAGTTTCATACTCTGACGTTACCACTGAATCAAACAAATATATCCTAACTGCACAAGATGATCTCACTAGATTCGTACAAGCATACCCTATTCCGGATAAACAGGCTAATACGATAGCCAAATGTCTCCTCACCTACTGCCAACATTACGGTGTACCAAAAAGATTTCACTCCGACCAAGGCACCGAATTCGTAAATAATGTCATGAAACAATTAATGAAACTTCTAGGTTCTAATCATACTGTTAGTACTGCCTATCATCCTCAAACAAACGGGTCTTTAGAACGTTTTCATGCAACCCTTCGTGACCATATTAGGATGTATCACAAACGAAACCATTCTAATTGGGATCAAATCATACCATTTGCCGTGATGTGTCATAATACATCCGTCAACCAATCTACAGGATTTACACCTCACGAGTTACTCTTCGGTTATAAACCTCGATCATTATATTCCCTTAAGGAACAAAGCGATTACACTACGCACGATTACCTACGAGACTTAAATGAAAAACTGAAAGTCTCTCGTGACATAGCTCGCCGCAATTTAGACGTCATGAAGGAGAAAGCTAAAGAACGTTATGATAATAACATTAGGAACGTGGCCAGATTTAATGTAAGTGATAAAGTAATGCTCAAAGTGCCTAATCCCAACAACTTAGACAGTAAATGGGAAGGACCCTATAGCATAGTTAGAATAGGATTTAATGAGAATTATATCATTCAAAGATCGGGGAAAAACCAATTAGTGCATGCCAATCGCCTACGACCGGTACACGAATCTCCCTCTTAAATTCTAATTTAGGTTAGTTTAAAATAAGTCTCTTTTTATCTTAGAATAAACTCTAGTTTTAATCCATTTTCCGGATGACCAAATCTATGTCACATCCTATAATATTAATACCAATTAATTAATACCTTATATCAATTAAATTAATACCCTAAATCAATAGTATTACTATATCGAACAATTACTTGAAAAACTTCATAAACAAACCCTGTGTCAATTTCATTACTCAGTTTCATTGGTCTATCACGATATTACCATGTTTTATATAATCGTATACAAAGCCTACATCTACTTTAAAAATCTCTATAAATCTTACAAACCAAAATTAATCAATAAAATTCGTTATTCCAGGTACATGATGTACATGACACCTGTCCTTGGTAACACAACTATTATTAGTCCAATTCCTTCCAATTCAGGATTATATTTTGAAAATGAAAGTGACATTCTAATATCGGACGATGCATGGAAATTAGTTATTTATCGCGACTTAAGATCTCTACTTATTGCCCGAGATTCCCTTAAACGACTCGTTTATAATTTCCAAACACTCGTATCTCTTTATTCTAATTTTCCTAGTGTCATAACAACTAACTCATACATTAAAGTCAACTTAGACAAAATAGATGACAGGCTTGATGAACTCACTCTGTACACAAGCAATGTAAGAACCAAACGAGAACTTTTCAATGGTCTTGGTTCTATTTTAAAATGGCTCATCGGTACACCCGATGCAAAAGATGCGCAACGTTACGATGAATACATTGAACTTCTCGAAAATAAACAAATTTCAATAAACCAAATTTTAAAACAACAAATCCAAATCATTTCGTCAACTATTACAAATTTTAACGAGACCATCTTAAAAATATCATACGACGAGCATCAGATAAACGAGAACATCGTAAAAATTTATAACTACTTCAATTCCACTAACAGAATTTTGTTCAACCTCACAATAATTGAAGAAATCTCAACATTAGAAATCCAAATTCTCGAAGCCGTAACCTCTTTAGAAAGAGATATCGATGACTTAATCAGCAGCACAGTCTTTATAAAAGCTGATGTAATTCATCCTTCTATAATCTCCTATACTCGCTTATATGAGGAGTTACTCTCCACTCGTTCAGCAAGGTCTAATAGAGACCTCGTGGCTCCAATAACTTTGAACAATATTCATAAAATTTTAGAATGCGCATCTATTACCTCATATATCTATATGAAGAAGCTTATCTATGTACTAGAATTTCCTTTAGTCAGACCCGACATTTTCACACTATATCATTTATATTCGATCCCAATACCCCATCCCGAGTCTACCCTATATTCTACCATCCTTCCGGAGCAAACATATCTTGCCACTAGTTCCAACAGACAACAATACATTGCGACAAACTCTCTGGACAGCTGCAAGACGTTTGCACCCAACATTGCAGTCTGCAAATTCATCGTGTACAACGTCAACTCAAGGCCGACGTGCGAGACCTCAGTGCTGACGACGACTTTAAAGAATGTTCCAAAAAACTGTGAAATTACTACATTTTCAGCCAATATAAACACCTTCCAGAAATTACAATCAAACAAGTGGATCTTCATATTAAACAGTAATACCCCATACTCTCTAGACTGCCAGAACAAAATCACCCATGGCGAGATGTCTGGCACTGGAATAATTTCGTTGGAGCAAGGCTGCAGACTCTATACCGCCCTAGCGACACTGTACGCAGAGGAGGGCATGACCGTTAACATAAGTAACCCAATAGTAACGGTAGACCTGACAACCTCATGCCTCGAAAATCACATAGAAATCGCAAACGCACCAAACCTCAAACCCATCAAAATCAATGATATCCCATTAGATTCATTGAGAACAATAAAAGAAGAAATCAAGATCCACCATGAAAGGCTACAAGATAACAAGAACCATACAGAAAAGAAGATTTCCAGTTTTTCCACAATATCCTTCATAACTGGATTGGTAATGCTAACCCTCATTTGCCTAAGATGCTGCAACATAAATCCTTTTAAAAACTATTACCGAAAAACACCGGCCGCACATCACAGCGACGGATGTATCCAAATATTCAATAATTGCTTTGACCGATCGCAACGACGTCAACATATTCAAATACCTATGGTGCCGTTGAATACTCACACGACTACATCCTGTGTCACTGAAGATGAAGAAGAAGAGGACATCGACATCGCCCGCCCAACTACCAGCACTCAAAAATCGGGCAACACGGCCCAATCTTTGTTCTAAGGGGGGAGGTGTTATATATGCATACCTAAATATACTTCATTGTTATATATACATACCTAAATATACTTCATTGTTATATATGCATACCTAAATATACTTCATTGTTGCATATCTATAGTTTATTATCTTAACTGTTACATACTCGTATCTATAAGCATAAATTATCTTAACACACTTTGTCTTATTTCTCACTTAACTCTAAGCATAACTTAGCATACTTTATTAGTTCTTTATCTCAATTGTTACTCAACCATAATCATAATAACTTGACATAATTTATCGGTTCTTTATCTTAGTCGTTCCTTATCCATAAGTGTTAAAACTTAACGTACCTTATCTTGATACTCCTTTTTGTTCACTTTGCATAGACCTTTAACTTGTACCCCACTAACACAAACATGTATACATCCCCACTCTGATTCGGGTCCCATAAATATCCAAATCCCGGCTCTCCCGACACATTCTATTTCCTACATTCGCTGTATCTACATCTTCTAATTACTAAATCTAATTATAATCAATTTAAGTCTAATTATAATCAATATAAGTCTAGTTGTAATTGTACTATTTCCTAGTTATAAATAAATACAGTTTTGAAAAGACTAGTTTTGTTTGCACCACATAACAATAGCAATAATTTATTGAAGTGATAATTAAAATATTACACGAATACGATAATAGTACGGTGGCGCTGCGGTCGGTACCCACTGTTTTGTAAGGCAGGACGACACGACTGCTGGGTGTGCTAATATCATAAAACTTTAAATGTTTGTTATTGAAGAGTTGCACAAAAACTACTAATGAAATAAAATGCTCATGGTTGAACCTCAATACTAGAGCTGGTGAACAATTTGTGTTTTTATGCCAATTAGGTGGCAGATAAGCAAACGCCCTATCTGATGGAAAGTGGTTACCGTAGTCTAAATACGTTTACAACACCAGGGTTGCAAATAATGGTTTGTGCTCAGATGAATTATTTGACATGATGCCCACAGCTACATTCTATCATCGCACCGCTCGCCATAGACAGAGAATTCATCACCACACATTGCATCCGAATACGGTGCGCACCGTGCGGTATGAAAGGAACTTCACCCCACGTACGCTCAGGCTGTGGAATGAAAAATTGGGAAAACCATGGCAGGGAGCCATGGTTTTCCCAAGCGACTACAATGTGGGGTTCTTCAAGAGGGGCATTAGAAGGTTTCTTCAGGGTAGGCAGCGCGAGTGTATCGCCCCTGGTGTTGCATACGTCCATAGGCCGCGGTAACCACTTTCCATCAGGTGGGCCGTGTGCTTGTCTGCCACCTAAGTAGTATAAAAAAAACACTCGTGCTGCCAACCCTGTAGAAACCTTCTAATAACCTTCTTGAAGAACTTCATATTGAGTCGCTTGGGAAAACCACAGCAGGGAGTTCATTCCACAGCTTGAGCGAGTGGGTTACACAGTGGTTGGGTACACAGTGCGTACCGTTTCCAGTCGTACGTGTGTATTATTATAAACATTCGCATGTAAAGTTAGCTTGTAATAAATTACTAAGTGAACCTGTGGACTAAGAAATGTTATGTGACGAAGAAATATTGGTGTAGTTTCCTAATCCTAAAAATAAATTATTATAAAATATTACTATCTGTTGCCCACGGCTCCACCCGCGTGGATCTCGGTTGTCGCGACTAAGCATAGCCTATGTGTTAATCCAGGGTGTCAACTAACTCCATACCAAATTTCATTAAAATCCATTTAGTATTTTGTACGTAAAACAGTAACAAACATCCATACTTACAAATTTTTACGTTCTAATATTAGTAGGATAAAATAAAGAAGTTTGTTACTGAATCATTTTACCCGAACACAGAACCAACAACCTGACTGAAAACGGAACATAATACAATATCAAATCGTATCAAACAAGATCATACAGATTCAGTAAGAAATAAAGAACGTACTCACAGTTTAAGTTTCTAAACAATATATATTTATACCAAAAAATAACACAATTTTCTTCTTGGTGGCGAGGCGATTTCATTTTATTGCTGCAATATGTTTCAACGCCGGAGGTTACAATGAATTTCTATAATAATATACCACCGAACCTCCCATATAACCAGTTACACCGAAAGAAATAACTGAAGCGCCATCTCTAATCATTTTCGGTATATATTTCGGCAGCATGTACCCCACGGCAATCAGGATCCTGGCTATTACAAATAACCGTAGTAAATTCAACGCAGTAGCTGGATCTGGATCAGTGGCAAGGTAGAGAGCCGCTATAACCCAAAACGGCGTAAGGTGCTTCAAGTCACTTACACTAGCGCGGATAGCTTTTTCTGAGACGCAAGGCTGGAAAGTTGATAAAGCAGCCAAGGCTAACAGTTTCAGAGCCAAGATGGCTGAGTAAAGATTGTAAGATGACATTAAATCGGTAGTAACACAAGCCATCGATGCAATTTTTTATGTTTTGTTATTTTTATAAAAAAAATATAGGTTAGACAGTGACAGTAAGACCCATGCTTAGATGCACCCGTGTAACACCAAAGTGCAAACAGAATATAATCACTGCCAAAGAGAAAAAAAATTAAGAGATTTTGCTAATATAAAAAAATACCTATGTAAACTTCTTACTCTGTGGTCTAAGTAAAATTTGTATAAAGAAACCAGTGGAAAAAAGACTGTACAATCCATCACCATCGATTACAATTCTGGCTACAATCATCACGTAGATCATGATTTCTTTTTCATATAAGTACTTATGCATACATACATATATTCGCGCCTGTCAATCCCTGAAGGGTTAGGCAGAGGTGTATTAAGACCCACGTGTCGTTAACTATGATTTTTGCTCCCACTTAATAGGCAGCGAGCCTACTGCAGTCTAGCGGGGACTTTGTCTCAGGCTGTATGTTTACTGTTGGATGGAGAACACCCATATTCTTTAGTCACCTTTTACGACACCCTTTTGTTTTTTTTCGTACGGAAATCCCCTCGGATACCTCCCCCGCCGGAGCCGGAAGAGGGAGTTGTGCAGCCCCGTGTTCTCGGTGGACGTTGGCTCCTTATCAATCAGATGCAGATACCGCCCGAAGCACCCGTGCCCGGTGATAATCTGCGTCAGTCGATACGAGAGGCTGCCATGTGGCGTCTCTAGCCATTCCCCCATGATGGGTCTTATGGCCGCTACTACGGCGCGCCCTGCGCAAGTCGTAGCTCCCACTCCGCAAACATTTTTTCTTTTTTTTTATAAAGGACACGTCAATTTGACTTCACCTCGCCTGATATTAAGCTAAAGGCAAAGTCTCGGAAAGAGGGTCACCATCGTAAACATGTACCATGTTAACAGTGGTGGCACTCAGCTTGACGGCCTCATCAGATGCCTTTTCACGCCCTGCTTAAAGGACCCGGGACTGTAGGAAGATGGAACCACGTGAGCTGTTCCATGCTCCAACACCATGATCCTGTGGAGCCGGGATTTATTGGCCCGAATGTCTACAGGCTCGGGATCGTATCCCCGCTCCCACGCCTCCTTACGGAACCGATACAGTCTTTTACGACACCCACAGGAAGAACTGGGGTGGTCCTATTCTCTTCCACCGGGAACCAACACAGTATCTTTCATATCTCATTATTGATTTATCAAAAGCAGAATAAACATAGACATTTTAAGCTCACACACACTAACGACTCCCGCAATGCGGCTGCGGCTGGTAACCAATATAATCTACACATAAAGTAAATCCAAACATTTATACAAATAGATACTTTTTTATTTTTTGTTTTCCTACAAAAAATTGTTATTGGTAATGCATAAAAAGATACTTTTCCCTGGGGACGGTACATTGTACTTGTACAAGACTATACCCAAAATATATTTATTCAGAATATAAGATTTACCAAAACAAACGATGCTTTCAGTATTTGTATTCCGTAGGTAAGCACTTACCATCACCTGATCCGTGTGCACCGGATTCAACCTAAGTAAAACTTCTATAACTGTGCACAAGTAGGACGCTTGAGAGAATAGCCACAAAGGATCTTGCCCATAGGTGGTACAGTCAGCATCAAAAAGATGTTGACGAACAAAATGTTCAAAATTATCTAAATTTAGTTTCTTTACCCCTTTCCAGTTGACCGATTGTTCTGATATTTGGCACACAGCTTTAGCTCGGACAATAATACTATATAAATAAATAAAGTAAGATAAGCGGGGCGTGAAAAGCCGTCTGATGAGGCCGTCAAGCTAAGTGCCACGACTGTTAACATGGTACATGTTTACGATGGTGACCCTCTTTCCGAGACTTTGCCTTAGCTTAACATCAGGCGAGGTGAAGTCAAATTGACGTCTTTTATAAAAAAAAAACAGTTTGATTTACTCTTAATACGAGAGTTTTAAGATCATTTTGAGACTTCGTCAAGATAATTTATGACGTCGACTAAATTATCACGTGCTGAAAAATAAAAATAATATCAAAATTAGTTTCTTTATTTTTAATGGAGTCATCATCATCATCTTATCAGTATTCCAGTTGCATTTTTCCTACCACTTAGGTGGCAGACAAGCACACGGCCCACCTGATGGAAACTGGTTTACCGTCGCCTAAGGACGTGTGCAACACCATGGAAGTCACATTCGTACTGCCGACCCTGTAAGCATCAAGACATGAATGCAACATGTTTTATGACATGTCTAGTTGAAACGAAGACATAAAGATCTGTTTACAACTTATCATACAAGACATGTTTAAGACATGTCTATATCGGAACGAATACATGTCGTAAGACTTGTCGAAAACATGTTTTAGACATTGGTTTAAACGAGGGTTTAGAAATGTCCATACATTGTCCAAAATATGTCCAATATTTTGACATTTATTTGAAGTTTGCCATGAAAGAACTAAAGATAAAATATTCGATTTGCATGTGAGATAACATTATTATTCCCTACAATCTTTTCACCAAATACAAGCCGAATGTCACGTTGGACCGAGCTAAGGCAACTGGTACATTAATCTGGGTCGTACTTCACATACGGAAGGCTTAAGCCTCGACTTTAGGATGTTTGTAGTGACACTCGAGAACTTCCTTGTCTTTGTCTCTTTTATAAATTCGTCTAAAAATGAGTAGCTTAAGTAGGCTTTGTTTCTTTGTATATTATTTTGGGAAAGGATTGAATGACGTAACAAAAGGTAAATTTATTATGACTGTGGATTTACATGTTGGTAATATACCTACCTTTATCTCATGTTTTTATTTTTTATTTATAATTTACTAACTGACCCGGCGAACTTCGTACCGCCATTATTTTTCCGCCCGCGTGGCGTCCGATCCCGTTTTCGCTGCACCCTCTACTTTATTAAGCATGTATTACACATATAAACCTTCTTCTTGAATTACTCTATCTATTAAAAGAAACTGCATCAAAATCTGTAGCGCAGTTTTTTAACATACCATTTTTTTCGTGCGGAAATCCCCACGGATACCTCCCCCGCCGGAGCCGGATGGGGAGGTTACGTCGGAATCGAACCGCACGCCGACTGAGGTTCGTGGGGCTAGGCTGGAGGTGAGGTTGTCACCGACATATCCCTCGCACCCCGGCTGACCTAGAGCCATCCCTAACGGTCTGGTCCTCTTCGGGAGAGGGGATAACGGTGTCCCCGACTCGCCCCCGGAATGGGGAGGCGCGCTTACGCAATGCCGCTGCCGTGGCTGTAACATATTACCATGTTCATGTGCACCTCATTAGATGCTTTTTCACGCCCCGCTTAAAGGGGGCCGGGATTGAAGAAGAAGGAAACACGTGAGCTGGTAAGGAATTCCAGGACTTAATTGTGCGGCAAAAAATATTCTTACAAAAGATATTTTACCTAATAGTTGAATTAATACACAAGCACTCAAAATTAATTTGACTTAATTTTATGCTGAATATGTAATTAATAACAGAGACTCGTGAATATTGGAATACCTACTACTCACAGACACATCAGTTCCAGTTTAATTTGCCCTTCGTCTACGTCTAGTAGTGTAGTCAATTATTACCCATGAACTAGATACGTAAACAAATGTACGTACAGTCAGCATCAGAAAGATGTTAACGAAAAAAGGGCTCAAAATGATCTCAATTTTTTCTTACCCCCTTTCAGTTGCCCGATTTTTCTGATATTTGATATACACCTTTGCTTAGGACAATAATACCATATTATTGTACAGTTGGATTCATATTAACATATACAACTAGTCAACCCACCCCAGCTTCGCCCGTGGTATATTTTGAAACCCAGTAGCACGTTTGCGCCACAGGCGAGACTACAAATATGGTATGGGAATATGCCGGATTTGTTGACGTTTATGATTACTGCTTCGCTCCCTTCAATAGCAGCGTGATGATGTTTTTAGCCTACAACATTCTTCGATAAACAAGCTATCTAACGCAAAAATATTTTTTCGATTCAACAAACCAGTCGGGGTATTTCCTGAGATTAGCGCGTTGAAACAAAGAAACTAACTTTACAATATTAGTAGGTACAGATTGAAATGAAACTGCAAACGCGGATATAAATTTCATTATTGAATAAATCAGTTATAAAATGAAAATTGCTATGTTATTAAAATAATGAGTACCGAGTAAAGAAAAACATTTCAAACAATATTTTCAAGTTCCATTTGGTAGTGAGTCACTCCAACATCCATAGTATAGTCTTCATTACTTGGGTAGTGCTTCTGTGCCTCTAAATCACAGTGAATCAAAGTGTTGGAATCAGAACTCGAGGTTTTGTCTTCCGGAGTTGGATTATGTCGTAACTGGAAATAAAAAAAAGGCTTAACTTTTTTATAAAAGGACACGTCAATTTGACTTCACCTCGCCTGATGGTAAGCTAAGGGCAAAGTATCGGAAAGAGGCTCACTATCGTAAACATGTATCATGTTAACAATGGTGGCACTTAGCTTATTTTTTCGAAAGTGTTGGAATCAGAACTCGAGGTTTTGTCTTCCGGAGTTGGATTATGTCGTAACTGGAAATAAAAAAAAACGCTTAACTTTTTTATAAAAGGACACGTCAATTTGACTTCACTTCGCCTGATGGTAAGCTAAGGGCAAAGTATCGGAAAGAGGCTCACTATCGTAAACATGTATCATGTTAACAATGGTGGCACTTAGCTTATTTTTATACATGGCACGTCGATTTGACTTCAATTCGCCAGATGGTAAGTTCCAGGACGGAGGGTCACCATTGTAAACACGTACTATGTTAACAATGGTGGCCCTGCTGAAAACTAAAGGACCCGGGACCCGGGACTGTACGAAGAAGGAAAAAGTGTGCTGGTAAAGTGTACCAGATTTTAATAGTGAGGCAGCGGAATGAGTCACCGAATCACTTGGTTCTTGATGGAATATTCAGCACCGTATACGACAACATGTAAGCACTGTACGACATGAGAGGGTGGGACTAATGTGTCAGCTCATCAGAACATTCACCATGGTAGAGACAATAAATGTATATTTAGGAATCCTCAGTGTGACCGATCGCACAACAAGGATTCAAAATATATCCTCTTCGTGCGATCAATCGAACAATGTGGATTCAAGAATCCTCATAATGCGACCAATCGAACAACAAGGATTCAAACCTGTCAGGTTCAATATAATAAATGGTACTGTGGAAAAAGTCAAATCGGGATAAATATATAGCTATTAGAAATCACTGCAATAGGGTGTGTAGGAATGCTCAACGCCGACATATCCATAACTCTGTGGAAAACGGAGATCCAGCAAAAGTCTGGAAATTTCTAAGGACATTGGGAGTTGGCAAATCTCGTGAAGACTCAGTCCCTAACAATGTAAATTTAGAATCAATTAATCAATATTTCTCACCTTCGTCAAAGTTTGATAGACTGACAAAACAAAATATATTACAGCATCTTTCATCTGTCTCGACTCCCAACTGCTCTCCATTCTTCTTTAGTCAATTCTCTGCTTGTGATGTCAAGAAGAGCATAATGTCAATTACGTCTAACGCGGTGGGAAGTGATTGTGTCAGCCGTAATATGATCCACCCTATCATCGAACAAATTCTTCCTGTCATCTGCCATATCTTGAATTTCTCTGTGACTATTAACGTATTTCCTGTGGCTTGGAAGGATGCTCAAATAATCCCTATTCCGAAAAAGAAAAATCCTTCCTCTTTCTCAGAGTATCGTCCCATTTCTATCTTGCCTTTCCTCTCTAAGGTACTCGAATGTCTTGTTCACACCCAACTTACTATTTTCCTCTCTAAAAACTCACTATTGAACCCTCTACAGTCGGGATTTCGTTCTGATCACAGTACTACTACTACACTGGTTCATATTACGGAAGACATCAGAACGGCTATGGAGGAAGGTGAGCTGACAGTGTTAACGCTGTTAGACTTTCAGTAATGCCTTTAATACCGTTGATTTCGACGTTCTACTTGGCATACTGAGCTCTCTTAACATATCTCCAACGGTAGTTGACTGGTTTCGTAGTTACCTGTTTGGTGGCCGACAGCGTGTTTGTATCAAGGATACTTCTTCCTCATGGTGTACAACTACTGTTGGTGTACAAGGGCGGCGTTCTATCTCCCTTACTCTTCTCAGTTTTTATAAACACAATCACCAACGACCTATCTTCTTCCTACCACCTATATGTAGATGATCTTCAGATATATTCTCGGGCTCCAGCGGATCAATTGAAGCGGTTCTTTCCCACCGTCCACCTTCCCAGACCACCTGGGTGTACGGTGGTAATTTTTTTTTAACTACGGTTCACCTTTGTCCACCTAGCCCTAGGTGTACCGTTGAAAATATTAAATTTCCACGGTACACCTTGTTATAGAAACTATTTTCATAGTTATGAATATATATATAAATATAAATACATTATATATGAAAAGATAGTAATGACACTAAAAATTTACCTACTTCATTTTCCTGATCTAGCATTATATTATTGCTTATTATAGTTCGGATTTATTTTGTTGTTTTTACTACTACTATGGAGGAAAATAAAATAACTATAATCAGTAGAAATGGTGGCAGTGTATTGTTATATAAAGAACACCAATATCATAAGGTAAAAACATTCAAGAATAGCGCCAGCCCATGGAGGTGTTGTTTTTACAGAAAGAGTAAATGTACGGGAAACATTATTATACAGGTATTTACGAATGTTGAATAAATTGAAAAGCAATTTGCAATATACTCCTTATTTTTTACTAAGATTATTTTATTAATGTGAGATTTCAACAAAACAAAAGAAGGAAAATACATATAGAAACAGACGATGAACTTATGCATATCCAACTACAACTTATAAATAAAGACATATTGTAGTTTTTCAAGGGCGTACCTTGAAAAACTACGATAAATGATTTCTACAAATAAATAACAATACATACAGTCACGCCTCTTTCCCAGCGGGGTAGGCAGAGACCACAGTTTTCCACTTGCTACGATCCTGGCATACATCTTTCGCTTCTTCTACTTTCATAATTGTTTTCATACATGCTCGCACCAACAAATACCCTGTATTTTTTATTTTATTTTTTGTTTTGTTTAACATTAAAAGTAAAGTAGCTTAAAATTGTATAGTTCAATAAAAAATTCTAATGTAATGATTCAAAATATTAGTGTACGCCTAGAATAAGACTATTTATTGTTGGTTTTTTTTTAACTTTCTCATGTGTTCGCCTAGAATAAGACTATTTATTGTTTATGTTTTTTTAACTTTCTCAGTATATATAAAAAAATCTAACTATTTTAATTAATTAACTGTACAATAAGTCTTAAATGCAATTAAAAAATTGTAATCCAGCCAGCATTAAATGAGGTGGACCGTCACCAATATCTATTAATGATATACTGGAAAGGTGAACCGTAGTTAAAAAAAAATACCACCGTACACCCAGGTGGTTTGGGAAGGTGGATGGTGGGAAAGAACCGAATTGAAGGACGCTGTCAACACCATTAACAGTGACCTTGCATCAATATGTAACTGGAGTGCTCCGCACGGACTTGAGGTTAATCCACGCAAGACACAGGTCATTGTTGTTGGTAGCTCTAGGATGATGGAGAAAGTAGATTGGTCACTTCTTTCACACGTGACTTGTAATGGAGTAAATGTTCCTTATAGTCACCAGGTTAAAAACCTGGGGATACTTATGGACAATCACTTATCTTGGAGTCCACAGGTCCAGGAATTAAAGCGCAAAACTTTTGCCGCTGCGGGGTCCCTGCGCAGGCTCCAAAATTTTCTACCCACTGCCACTAAGACTGCGCTTGCACAAAGCCTTCTTTTCCCTATCCTTGACTATGCTGATGCCAGCTATCTCGATCTCACTGAAGACCAACCTAACAAGCTTGAGAGACTCCAAAATCTTTGTATAAGATTCATATTTGGTCTACGCAAATATGATCATGTTTCGGAATTTCGAAAAAAACTCAAGTGGTTACCTATACGCCTTCGCCGGAATACTCATATTCTTTCCTTATTGTACAACATTTTATTTAATCCCTTAACTCCCTCATACCTCAAACAACGTTTTGAGTTCCTGCACAACACACACTCGAAGGTTTTGAGATCATCAGAGAATCTGAGATTGAAAATGCCGACACCAATTTTGCCGACAAATCTTATTCAGTTCAAGCGGTTCGGTTGTGGAATGCTCTCCCAGCAACTATCAGGCGAGCTCAGTCCTTGCCTATATTTAAAAGACAAGTCAGAGAACACTACCTAGTCTCTCTGACCGAAGTGGAAAAAATAATTAATTATTTTCCTTGATTATAATATGGGAAAATGTTAGTATCTATATTTATGTGTATATTAATGTTGTAGTATGTATGTATGTTTGATATATTTATGTATATCTACCTATACTTAGGTAGCTATTGTGTTTATTTATTTTATTTGTAATCACTTGATTATTTATTATCTATGTACACCAAACTACCCTGAAATCATTGTCTCTATTTTTTCCTCTCCATCCTATGGTTGCCTGGAAGAGATTGCCGCAGAGCGATAAGGCCGCCAATTGTATTTACCTACCAAATTGTTATTATTTGTTATATGCTATATCCTTGGTGTACAATAAAGACAATTATTATTATTCTTATTAAAAGTACAAGTGTTCTCACCAACAGTCAACACCATCAATCAACAGTATAAATAGTTTTCAAAATGTCCTCTTTGTGTGATCAATCGAACGATGTGCATTGATAAATCCCTATCGTGCGATTGATCGCACTATGAGGACTTTTAAATTATCTTCATACTCCGATTAGTCAGATTTTCGTGATTTTTTAGATTTACAAAGTTTGACTCAGGTTATTAATATTTTAGTGTATATTTTCTTGACAGCCTCTGTGGCGTGGCGGTAGTGAACGCGACTGCCCCACTCAGTGCTGCTTCGATCCTCGCTCTGTGCAAATATTTGTAGGCATGAATGTGGCTATTTGCATTGGTCTAGTGTTTCTATGTATAATATTGTATGTATTTACAAAAAAAATACCTATCTAAGTTTGAAAGTTGTTGTAGTGTAGTTTGTAGAGTGTTGTGAAATATTTATTTAAATTAAAATTTTAAACAACTTCTGATTTATGTTGTGAAATTCCAAAATTATTTTTGCATTAAGTTTGGCATAACTCACAGGTTGTACCATATCAATTTCATGGGTACTGGACCTTGGACTCCGGAGTCACATTAGAGGATCAAATAGGAAATGGAAAATGACATGACAAATGAAGGACAATCCTGTGACAAGATCGGTGACATTATGATGTTCAAGGACATGCTGTAATTACCTTGTCTTGAACTATGAGGCCAGAACAACAGAACTCCTTAATAATGTATAGCATTTTTTTCTTCTTTTTTTTCGTGCGGAAATCCCCTCGGATACCTCCCTTGCCGGAGCCGGAAGGAGAGGTTATGTCGGACTCGAACCGACTAAAACCACACGCTGACTGTGGGTTATGGTGCTAGGCTGGAGGTGAGGTTGTCTTCGACATATCCCTCGCACTCCAACTGGCCCAGGGCCATCCCTTAGGTACGGTCTGGCCTTCATGAATGTCTCGTTAAGTTATTGCGAGCATTACGTCAATACTATGAAACAAGACTCAAAAACTATGGTCGAAGGCAAGCTGGACATTAAGTCTAGCATGCCTTCAACCTAATAATAAGGGAGAAAAATAGCTTTAAGAACACCACTGACACTAAAAAGTAAAATATAGAAAAAAGAAACTACGTTCAATAATTTTTCTATGCGTTATTTTATAGTTTTTAGTTTTGAAGTCGGTGTTTTTTTCACTTACAATTTCAAGATGTTCTTCATAGTTATCCGGTCTTAAATTATAATATTGAGCTACCACACAGCCTAGCATATTGTACCTTTGTAAATAATCATTTGTTAAATAGCTGTTGTTATTTTAATATTTATCCATGTCCAATTCACAAATAATTTTAAAATACCTCTTAATGGTATATGACAAAATCACAAAATATAACGTAAAATTTTATGACATCTAATAATCTGTGACTTTAGAGCATTTAGAGGAAAAGAAAAACACCCACGGACAAAAATAAAAAAGGTGTACATTGAATTATATAAGCTCCTTGGTGAAATATATTATATGTATCTTGAAGAGTATATATATAAGTTTCGTTGGAGATATTTCGCATATTGTTTTTTTTTATTTACCGTTCATCGGGTAACAGCTATTAGTTTAAAAATGAATTGATATCATAATAATAGTTGTGCGAGACATGTCGTATTTAAAGTATTTCAGGGATATAGTATCCGGGCCTGGGGATGACGGGTGGAGCCGCCTGTCACCCCAGCAGAAGCAGGCCACGGCGAAGGCGCGCTAACAAGTGCGCCTCCCCATTCCGGGGGTGAGTCAGATATGTCGATGACTCGCGCCGCCCGCGCGCGCAGGCAACTCGGGCGTCGGAGGGCACTGACTGACCTCCGTCCCCCATGAGCGCGGGTCTGGGGGTGACGGGTGGAGCCGCCTGTCACCCCAGCAGAAGCAGGCCACGGCGGCGGCGCGCTGAACAGCGCGCCTCCCCATTCTGGGGGCGAGTTGGGGACACCGTTGTCCCCCCTCCTGAGGAGGGCCAGACCGTAAGGGATGGCCCTGGGTCAGCCGGGGTGCGAGGGATATGTCTTTGACAACCTCACCTCCGGCCTAGCACCAAGACCCACAGTCGGCGTGCGGTTTTAGTCGGTTCGAGTCCGACATAACCTCCCCTTCCGGCTCCGGCAGGGGGGGTATCCGTGGGGATTTCCGCACGAAAAAAAAAAAAAAAAAAAGATATGTCGATGACAACCTCACCTCCGGCCTAGCACCACGACCCACAGTCTGCGTGCGGTTTTAGTCTGTTCGAGTCCGACATAACCTCCCCCTCCGGCTCTGGCAGGGGAGGTATCCGAGGGGATATCCGCACGAAAAAAAAGGAATATAGTACGCTATACGGAGGAATTTCAAGCTGACAAGCTGCTTTCTGATTTGGACTATGTTTTTGGGTACCTAAACAACTAAATTATCCGGTACGTACATATACTAAAAAGATCAACAAGCTAGTACGACGCGATCTCCGATCGTACAATACGCTCTTGATTAAGGAAGCAATCGAGCAGAATCGGGGATCGAAAGTGTTCGTCCAACAACTTGGGAGAAGCCACCTGACGAAGCTGACTACATCGGCAGGAACTGTGGTCGCTTCGAAGCCGGAGATTCTCTCGGAAGTTGATCGCTTTTATGGCTGTCTGTACGCTTCACACGCACCGCGACCTAAATCCGATGATGGAGACCCTAGAGCCACTCTGACACGCCACCTCACAGAAGACCTGCCGGACATCAGCCTAGGCGAGATCGAGTTGGCTCTTGGACAGCTTAAAAATGGAAAGGCTCCAGGAGAGGATTGAATCACGAGCGAGCTCCTTAAAGCAGGAGGACTTCCGGTACTTAAGGAGCTCCAGAAACTATTTAACTCGGTCCTTTTCTCTGGAAGAACTCCGCAGGCATGGAACAGAAGTGTAGTCGTCTTGTTCTTCAAAAAAGGAGATAAAACCCTATTGAAGAACTATCGACCCATATCGCTTTTGAGCCATGTCTATAAGCTGTTCTCAAGGGTCATCACGAACCGTCTTGCACGAAGACTTGACGAGGCTCAACCTCCGGAGCAGGCCGGGTTTCGAAGTGGATATGGCACCATAGACCACATCCACACAGTACGGCAGATAAGAAGACAGAAGAGTATAATCAGCCCTTGTGTCTAGCTTTCGTGGACTATGAGAAAGCCTTCGACACTGTCGAGACCTGGTCTGTTCTGGAGTCCCTACAGCGGTGCCAAATCGATTGGCGGTATGTCGAGGTGATGAGATGTCTATACGACGCAGCTACGATGGCCGTTCAAGTACAGAATGGACAAACGGAACTTATCCACCTGCGCCGAGGAGTGAGACAGGGAGACGTCATATCTCTGAAACTGTTCACTAGCGCCTTGGAGGATATGTTCAGAACCTTGGACTGGAAAGATCGGGGCATCAACATCAATGGCGAGTACATCTCTCATCTACGATTTGCCGACAACTTTGTCATAATGGCAGAGACGCTGCTGGACCTACAACAAATGTTGGACGGCCTAGCTTGTTCTTCTGAACGCATCGGCCTCCGGATGAACCTGGATAAAACCAAGGTCATGTTCAACGAGCACGTTGACCGGCAGCCGATTGCTGTGAACGGAACTCCCTTCGAGATTGTTTCGGAGTATGTATACCTAGGGCAGATGCTCCAACTAGGGAGAAACAACTTTGAGGGTGAGGCTAAAAGAAGAATACAGTTGGGCTGGGCTGCATTTAGAAAGCTTCGTCAGGTATTCTCGTCGCCCATCCCACAATGTCTTAAAACAAAAGTCTATAACCAGTGCGTTCTACCTGTAATGACATACGGAGCCGAGACGTGGACACTTACGGTACGGTTGGTCCACCAATTCAAGGTCACTCAGCGTGCTATGGAAATAGCTATGCTCGATATATCTCTGAGGGATCGAATCCGGAACGAAGTAATTCGGCAGAGAACTAAAGTTATCGACATAGCTCAACGAATTAGCAAGCTGAAGTGGCAGTGGGCTGGCCATATCTGCCGTAGGACCGACAACCGTTGGGGTAAACGAGTCCTTGAGTGGAGACCGCGAACCGGCAAACGTAGTGTGGGGCGCCCTGCGACTAGATGGAGCGACGATATACGCAGAGTGGCTGGTGGAGAGTGGAGGAGGACAGCCGAAGGCCCGGTCTTCGGCTGTCCTCCTCCACTCTCCACCAGCCACTCGTGGCGTGTCATGGGAGAGGCCTATGTCCAGCAGTGGACTGCCGCGGGCTGATGATGATGATGATGACAAATACTATAATGTTAAACACGGTATGGGAAGTGTAATCTATTAAAAATAATGTTTTAAGTGAAAACATTATTTTGCATTTGTTGTGGTTATGTCATTAACCTACGATAATAGCAAATCATAGTGCGTCACTTTGACGTATTTGAACATTCTTGATCCATTTTTTATTTTTTTTATTTATATATTTTTATTTATTTCAACCTCGCCTGATGTTAAGTTAAAGGCAAAGTCTCGCAAAGAGGGTCACCATCGATAACATGTACCATGTTAACAGTTAGCTTGACGGCCTCATCAGATGCCTTTTCACGTCCCGCTTAAAGGACCCAGGTCCAGGCCTTAGTGGTGCGGCATAAGAATGAGTTAGGTCCTTGAATTAACCACTTAGACCCTTAGAACTAATAAAAAATTACACAGGGAGAGATCCGGTTCTTAGCATTCCATGGATTCACCGTGCGGTCGCCGGGTCCATGGCGTGGTACAGAGAGGAACACTGTGACGGCGCCTGGGACTTGCGACCCAGGTGTAGGTTTAGGGTGGCCACCTTGTGATGCATCAGCACTCACCTCCACCGTCAGTCGTATTCCCCCCTCTTCCTATCCAAATTTGGTATGATCCTATCAACGCCGTTTTAGATATTCGTTTGAGTAAAGAGCTTACTGAAGCTCTTGGCAATCCGAGGTCTTTAAATAAGTTATACAGGGATTTAGCTGGAATTCCCCTTGCTCCCAGTTCCACGGCGTAGAGCTTAACCACATAGCCATTTTTGGTTAACTCGTTGGTCAGGTCAAAGTATTTGTTTATTTTTATAGCGTGGTCTTTAGGTATGTTAGTTTCCCACAGTACTGTGAGTTCTACTAGTACTGCACGCTTTTGCTGTTTTGAAAATAGGAATATATTGGGTCTGGATGACGAGGCACAAACATCTTCCGGTATTTTATAGTGTTTCTCATACGAATCTGCGAGTAATGTCCAATCAGCGGCTGCTATCAAAATTGAGTAAGGCTTTTGATTTGTCTTTTTTGAGCAGCCTTCCTTTACAAACGCGACGTCATTTCTTTGGTTTGTGGTTAAACCCTTTTTCGCTCTAGCTGCCGCCAAACTTACCGCCTTACGTACGATTTCTAATACCTTATCATATCGGCGCGAGTAATGACCCCGGTTTAATAGCGTCCTACAACCCACCAGTAGGTGCCTAGCTGTACCAATTGCTTCACCACATCAGTTACATGTTTTATCTGTGGCTTTTCCCCATCTGACAAGATTGCTTTGGTCGGGGAGGGTCAACTGGAATGCATTGAAATAGAATTTAAGGAGAGCCGGTGACCAGTCGTATATTAAGGTACGCCATTTTAAGGCTATGGGAATACAAAATTCACCTAGTGTTAACCATTCGTTTTGTATTTCTAGGTTCATTGCGTGCACTTTGTAGGTATTATTTTCATCTACTTGAAGATTTTGTTATGTCTTTGTCTGACTGCCTCCTAGTATTACCCAAACCTACCCTACCAGTCTGCGAGCCTATCATGAATTTTTTTATGGAATTGGAGGCTCGACTCGAGCTCTTTAGTACTTTGGTCTTTTGGAAGAGCTTGCACGATTTCGTCTTTTGATTTCGCTAGGACGTGCATTTTGGTTACTCTTAGATGTTTATAGAGTTCCGATGGTTTCTTGAACGTCATTCCAAAGTTATTTGAGGCTCTATATAATGTCGATGGGTCTGCCGACTGAGCTAGCCCCAGCCACGACTTCAATGTCTTCGTAACATTCGCATCTAGTTTTTTGAGGAGGCTCTGGCTTATATCATAAACAAGAAACGGCCAGCTGTATTTGTCCCGTACGTTTTTGTTTCAGATTTTCAAAAGCACATTTCAAGACATGTCATTTCAGTGAGTGATTATATTTCCTATCACAAACTCTCGAATATAAATTGATTACAAGGGAGTTTCAAGCAGCATTTCAGGTGTTCAATAGTCAGACCAATAAATTAATCTTATAAAAGATCTCTTGTTTTCATTTTTAAAACTATATACATCCTCTGTGAAAATTTCGACTGTATAGCTATCACGGTTCGAGAGATAGACCTTAGTAATAGGGTCCCGTTAATTCTATAGTCCCGATACAGGTGTGGCTCAATAGCTCAGTTGGAAGAGCATTCCCCCTGTAAGGGAAAGGTCGAGAGTCCAAGTCTCACTTGAGCATTAAATTATAACATGTATACCGTATAGTGTAGAAAGATACTGAAACCATAAATAAATCAGTAAAGGCAAAGCCAGCTGTGCACAAATAAAACCTTAAAACCATAAAACAAATATTGCTTCTATCAAAAAGTTCCAATCCGATATTTGCTCTGCTGTTACTGCGCGGGTAGTTTTGTCAATCTAAGTCCGCAAATAAAATGTAAACAAGTCTGAATTTTTCATTTGAATGGTTAAAACTGGTTTTCATTTACAAGCTCCAGTTTATTTCTTTGAGTATCCAACTATCCAATGTGTTCAAATGTTTGAATTGCAGAGACGACTATTTGACTAAATCGTCGATTCTGCCCAATACTGCTAATTATGAGAGCTTGTTCTGAAAAAATATGCCTTGGAAAATAAAATATTGCATATCTAAACTGAAACTTTGACTTTTCATTAGTTGAAATTCCCAAAAAAAGTCAAAATATAAACAATCAAATTCAATTAAAATATATAACTTTTTAGATTCCTCATTAAATTTTAAATAACTTTTATTATGAACTATATACATGAAACGCAACGTAGATCGAGATAAATGCGATATTCTCTTGCACTCCATACATTTGCACTACACGCGTGACGCGACAAATAGAATTTTTCAAAATCAATTGTCTTGAAAACTATTTGTCGTACGAAAATTTTACTTTTTCATTTCATTATATTATAAGAAAGTGATCATTTTTCTAATGTAAAAAAAAATAGTCAAATAGCCCATTCAATATACTTATGACGTGATATGACGATATTCTCGTCCCAGTTGACAAGTCTGACTGGGGAAATACCTCCGCCCTACAAAATAACGCGGTCATAATAACCTCGTGTTGTATTCCCGGCAGTGAGTAGGGTAGCTAGAGCTCACTGGAGAGTTTCTGTGTTGTAGTGGAAAGATCAAAGGCTTGTACTGCTTTGTCTTCTGCACTGACGGCTCAGAAACTATCAGTTCTTACAGGGTCGACAGCACGAGTGGGACTCACCTGGTGTTGCACATGTCTATAGGCCACGGTAACCACTTTCCATCAGGTGGGCGGCGTGCTTGTCTGCCAAATTAGTGGTATAAAAAATATAACAAACCTTCATCATTATCATCTAAGCAGTGGATCCTGATTGAATCCTAGATCTTCACCTCAGCCCGAGGTCCACATTCGAACTCACTTCGCTTAGATAACCTAGTATCGGAATGGGTTTATCACTAACTAACCAGAAAGTAAAAGAACTAAAACTAATAAGTACGTTCTTATAATTCTTGTAAATTTTATTTATAAATTTACAAGAAAAAAATGTCATTATTTTAATGGCCCGTACCACCCCTTTGAGCCCGTAATATTTAGTCTTTAAATAATTTATGGAAATTTGCAGGTTTGTATGGTTACAGCTCCGCTCTCTTGAGAAGTAGCGCGATGATATTTAACCTATAACCTTCTTCACTAAACTGGTAAAAAATAAAACAATACAATTTGAATACAATATGAAAAATTCTTTCAATTTGTACTATTCGTTCGTAGATCCAGGCGCGCTCAACCATGCAAACAAATAAACTCTTCAGCTTTATAATATTATTATACATAACTACTACTCAAACAGTACGTGTAAGTCTGAAAATAGGTATAAAATACAATATGCAGTATGCAAACCGTCAGGACAAAGTTAAATGTCGTGAAACGGTTACATTTTATGAGATAATTTTGCGGTAACAGCAGCGTTATGACTGTATGAGCATGATCATCTCGCGAACATGAATGAGTAACCATCATTTAAGAAAACGTTTTACGAGTGCCTACCTTGTGACATGTTTTTATTTTGTTTATTTTAAGTTGTTTTTTTTGTTTCCTTTTTTTTTTTTTTTTTTTATTTATTTATTACACATCACAATTATGTTACAAAATAGTAATAGTCCTGCAAAACTGTTTACACAGTTTGTCTGCAGGATCGGGTGAGTCTCAACTTACATTTTTTTTTTTCTTTTTACATTTGATCTAATCTAAGAGATTACTTTACAATTGTTGTAAATAAGTACTTTTTGATGTTACTTTTAAACCTATTTTTATTTTGTTCCCGTCTTATGTCCTCCGGCAAACTATTTAATAAGTACGGTATACGTTTTTTTAATGTTTTTTTAATGTTTAAAGGTATAAGCTTTTGCCCGCGGTTCCACCCGCGTGGATGTCGGTTATCGCGGCCTAACATAGCCTGTCCTTTCTCATGGTCTAATCTACCCCTATACCAAATTTCATTAAAATCGGTTCAGTGGTCTAGGCGTGAAAGCGTACCATACAGTCAGACAGACAGACAGAGTTACTTTCGCATTTATAATATCAGTATGGATTAACAGCTATTCTTGGTAATTAATGTACTTACTCTCAATCATTAAGATTAAGACACAGAACAGCAGCCAGATAAAAATAGATTTAAAATAAATATAAGAAATTCAATAATAATGAAAAGTATTTTTTATGACAGATAATATGGTATTCTCTCGTTGTCCATAAATTCACGTGCACTAATATTGTTTGCCATAATCATCCCCGACCATACTTGTACTATTATCATTTATACTAATAACGTTTACCATAACAACTCAACTGTCATAAGTTTCCATAAGTAACACATCCCATAATCGACTCTTGACATAATCAAAATTTGATATAAATATGAAAATAATACATAATATTGTTAGGTCGAAATTAATCATCGTTAACACCCCGACTCAGTGCAATCCGACTCGGATAGGTTAGGTTAGAAGACTAAGGCGGGAGCTCTTCAGCTTTATAAGAGTTCGTGGTTCTTTTTTTTTAAACCACCACCCAGAAGTAGGAGCCCCGCGAGGCGGGGTTCCGTCGAGCTTTTCCGTCCGTAAACATTTAATTTAATGCCACCTTTTGTAGTTTTAAACACTTCACAACTTTCACTCATCTCGACAGGACTAATAGTGAATTGACGACTAATGTTAATAAGGACTGTCTATTTATGTCAGACTTATTTTATTTTACCCTCATACTATTACTATAAGTGTGAATATGTTAATAGCAAAAAATATATTAACTTACTCATTAACATAAAAATTACAGGCGCTTGTACTAATTTATCTTTCTTAATAATATGGTGAATATAAGTTATGGAAAATGGCATTATTGAAAACGAAAATTATAGCAAATACATTTATGGATTTAAATTATTATGACACTTGATCGATTATGACCAATGGAATTATACTCCGTCCATTATATTATTGTATTTTAGACAGCTTACTGACAGTAGTCGGTATAACTGTCGGTATATGTAGTAGTACGCGCGCGCGCGAAAGCGGGCGAATTCAAAGTGCTACTGCTTATATTAATTAAAATTAAATAGTTACGGAGTGATAATTTGTTATTATGGCGACCAAATGTAGCGGCTGCGATGCCGTAATATATGATATTTCGTATATGGAGTGCTCGAAAGATAAATGCAAGAAGTTATATCACTTGAAGTGTTTGGCAATAACTGAAGAAGTCTTTGAAGACTATTCTCAAGAGTACAAGAATCAGTGGAATTGTCCGGAATGTGTCTGCACTAATCCCAAGAGTGGGAATACTGAAACTCCCGTTAGAGGTGTTCTGATGAACAAGACATTTACTCCGAGTACTTACGTCAACAACGAACGCGGGAATCGAATTCATTGCGCAGATATATCCATAATGGATAGCGACAATAAAGTATTGGAGGAGTTGCGGGAACTAAGTACTGTAATGCAATACAGGTTAGACCAACAAATAAGTGCATATGAACGACTAGAAAGTAGATATTATATAACCGAGATGGAATTACAGGAAGTACGAAAACATTTGGCGGTAGTTTGCAAAAAAGTAGACAAGATCGAAATTTTAGAGGAAGAAATCAAAATACTTACGAAAAAAAATGAGCATCTGGAGGCTTGTTTAAATAACAAAAAGGCTATAAATGATAAGGTGAGTTCTCCATCTCAATTGGCGGTGGCACAGGCGCCGATGTCATTTGCAAAATGTGTATCACAAAGTCAAGCGGCGGTAGTTGGTCCGGCGTGTGGGGCCACGAAAAATACGAAAGTAATAACATCAATACCTGCGGTCAAGAATTCAACCGCCGCGGTCTCCGAGAATATTCCTGTCTCCATGTCTTCGGTCACGGAGAATGTTCCCGTCTCCAACTCTTCAGTTTCAGAGAATATTCCCAGCTCCAATAAAACTGAGGGGCATGATGAAGGAAGGTGGACAGAGGTGAAGAAAAAGATAAGTAGATTTCCTAATAGGGAAGTAAAAAAGGGAGGAAGTTCAAGTTCTGTGGAGATTCAAGGAACAGAACGTAAAAAATATTTACATGTTTGGCGGTTAAAGAAAGAAACTGAAGTGTCAAATTTAGAAACACACATAAAAAATGTTTGCGGTGCTGAAATTTCATTAAAAATAGATAAAATCAAGCACAAAACAGAGAGAGATTATGCGTCGTTCATTATTGGAGTTCCGGAAAGCAGTTACGAGAAATTGTGTCAGCCGGAAATATGGCCTGTGAATGTAGAATTTTGCGAATGGGTGTGGTTTCGTAAACCAGCCTACAAATCACAATAAGAATGTCAAAATCAAACAAAAGAAGTCGGACAAAAGAATTGAATTGTTCTATCAAAATGTAAGGGGATTACGTACAAAATTAGACGAATTCTACATAAATTTGGCATCGTCAAATGCAGATCTATTTGCGATCACTGAGACGGGTTGCAATTCATCAATAAATGACTCTGAAATCGTGCCACCGGGATATAATATAATACGCTGTGACCGCGATGATGGGCGTAAACAAGGCGGAGCGTTTCTCGTGGCCACACAGCGCTTGGAGCTGCGACGAGTACCGTTACCCGAAAGAAAGAAAAAGAAAGAAATCATTTATTGCTCGAAACACGGTATGTTACAATGGTGTTATATATAATTAATGAAAGTCCGACATGTTTCGCAGATTCTCTGCATGCAACGTTAGTTATATACTAATGGACTAATGTCACATAGGTATAATATGTAAGAATTGTAATATTTTATACCGTTTGAAAATTTTAATACAATAATGTCAATTTTTTGTGTCATTTACGCATGCAATAATAAAATTTCAATAAAAATAATACAATATAAGAAATAATGATACAATTAATTATGTCATATAATAATTACACCCATAATTCGAATTTACACTCTGAATGTCATTAACACTGGAATAATCATTAATAATATAGTCCTCAAACCAGATACAATCATTGACATTCCTTCCATTACACCCGATACAATCAAGGATATTCCTTATTTATCATCTAGAAATTCCTTAACAGTATAAAAACACTTCTCAATTAGCCAGGTAGTTAGTGCTTTCCTAAATTTGTTGAAGGTTAGCTCTCTAATGGGTCTGGGTATGTGGTTGTAAATTTTGACTGTCATATAACATGAGTTATTTTGATGGAGAGACGATTTGCATCTAGGCAGTAAAAGTTTTGTGCTATCTCTAGATATATACAGCCTATCCTCACTGACCTTTCTAAATAACTCCGGATGCTTCCTTACAAATATTCCGATCTCTAAGACATATAGTGATGTCAGCGTCAGCAGCTTTAGACTTTTAAAGGCTGGTCTACACGATTCTAGTGGTCCAATGTTTGCCAAAGCTCGAATACATTTTTTTTGACATACTTTGAGATATGATTTGAGTTACCCCATAACAATAGACCGTATCGTAAGATTGACTGTACATAGCCGTGGTAAGCAGTCATTGCAGTTTTTAAGTTCACTGTTCTGCGTAAGCGTCTTATAGCAAAAACGAAGCGATTTATCTTGGTACATAAGCCATTTATATGCAAGTGCCAATTACAATGTTTATCTAATGTTATACCTAAGAACTTAGTATCAACTGATGTCTCTATATCTGTACCCTGATAGGTAATCTTTAGTGGTTGGTTATTTGATTTATAATTTTCAAATTGTACAATTTTGGTTTTAGCTATATTTGCAGTTAGGTTGTTCTTGCCTAACCAATTCATTACGCCATTTATTATAGTATTTACATTTGAAGCGTGCTGTATTCCACCCCTATCGTCGACCACTACGACTGATATGTCATCTGCGAATAAAGTACAATGATTTTTTGTAACTTTAGGGATATCATTAATATATAGAAGAAAGAGCAGAGGGCCCAGTACACTGCCCTGGGGTACGCCCAATGTATTTGGTGCAAACTGCGATCTGAAGGATTGTAAGCATCGTTTACTGTCAACCCGGTCTATCTCTATACATTGTGTACGATTTTGAAGATAGCTACTTATCCATTCGAGAGCCTTGCCCCGAAGCCCATATCGTTCACATTTGTTGATTAGTATTCTATGATCTACGAAATCAAATGCGCGACTCATATCAAAGAATACAGCAGATACCTGACGTTTCCTGTCAATGTTTTCTGTAATGTTCTTAAATAAGTTAAAAGCCGCCAGAGTGGTGGACTTGTTGGCCTGAAACCCGTTTTGTTCTGGGACTATTATATTGAATTTATTTAGAAACTCACCGATTCTAACAGACATGGCTTTTTCAAAGATTTTATGATGGTGTATGCATCTTAGTCAGAAACCATATTGAATGTGAACCTATAAGTGTGTGTAATGAATTAGCTTTGGAAAAATCATTCGAATGTTGTGGAATTAGAATACCCAAATTACAATGCATCATTATTTGTATATATAGAATACCTAACTCGGATGCAAATATACTTCTCGAAAGAATGGAAACATTGCTTCACAAACTAAACTTAAAACCTAATATAAAACTAATCATAGCAGGTGACACTAATATAGACACATTGAAACATAGTACTTTTTCGAAAACTTTAATGAACTTACTATTAAATTATAATTTGTACCCACACATCAAGGAGCCCACGCGTCAAAATAAGACATGTATTGACCACATAATAAGCAACATATATGATGCGGATGGGCACATTCATAGATTGTTTCTATCGGATCATGAAACTGGACAGACATTATCATTTCCAGTCTCGAGTAACCAACAAACACCCACATAGAAACGCCTATAGCAATTCCCGTCTTATTTTTGTATCAATAATTTGTTGTAATTTAATTACAACTGGTGGTTTTTGGATATTGAAAAGAATTCGATACATAACCAAACATTTAAAAATGTTTAGTTCCAAACATCACTCACCTTTATTGGTAATCGCCGCATCATAGAATGTTCTAGATCTATTTCATCTAATTGCTGATCAATTAACTCGAACAAATACATTTTTTTGTTTATTTTTACAAACATTATGTTGATACCAGAACACAGAACAATATAACAACAGAACTCGTAAATGGCAAACAGATGTGGTGATCTCTTACTCGTCAGTTAAAGTCCCTAATCAGCAGAAGGAGTAGTGAGTAAGTTAATCGTCGGTTTAACCGTTGAGTAGTGCTACTCGGACATTGTGAAATGCGAATACTCAGTTACCGGGGACTTTAAGTTACGATTAGCCTACTTGACACTTTAATCAGAGATGGTGAACGAGGCCCTAAAAGTATCAGCCACAACTAACAGAAAATATAGATACCAGTATTATTTAAATAAAACTGTAGAAAATAAGACAAAATACGACAATTACAACATATTACTCAAAAAATGTATAAATATATCAAAGAAAAGACATTACAAAAAATACATAATGAATTCGAAAAATAAATGTAAAGCATCATGGAAAGTTATAAAAAACGATAACGGTATAACGAGGCATGATATTGAAATGATTGAATGCAATGGAGAGGAAGTAAAAGATGCAACGCAGATTGCGAATAAATTCAACGACTATTTCTTATCACTTGTTAATTCAACTAATATAAACCAACCCGACTACTCGCTAATAAATATGATAGGACCAACTATATTTTTAAAGCCCATAACTGAACTAGAAATAGTAAAAATCATAAAATCACTCAGAAATACAAACGCAGTGGGTTATGATGGTGTATCTACATTTATTATAAAACAATGTGATATGGAGCTAGCAAAAGTATTGTGTCATTTGGTCAATCAAACATTTATACAGGGTGTATTCCCCGAAAAATTAAAAATTTCTACCGTGAGACCACTTCACAAGAAAGACAGTAGATTGAAAATGAGTAATTACAGACCAATTACTCTGATACCTGTGTTTTCCAAAATCTTTGAAAAAGCCATGTCTGTTAGAATCGGTGAGTTTCTAAATAAATTCAATATAATAGTCAATACAGATATTTTAATGATGATGATGTAAACATATCGGACTATACATTCGAAATGATCTGTGCAAAAGTGTATGTAAATGATAGATTTATGTTCGTATGTTGCGTTGTTTACATTCCACCGCATGGTATTGAAAGTGAATATTTGGTACTCTTTAGAACTATAGAACAATTATGTGTAAAATATAGTAAAATTATTGTATTAGGGGATTTCAATCTTTATTCTTGTACATCTAGTACACGTAATTATTATTATGAATATTTTTTGTCATATTGTGAATTCACACAGAGCAACAGTATAGCTAATTGCAACAATCGCTATTTAGACTTAGTTTTAAGCACTATACAGGGGTGTATTTCGGTGAGCACCGCGACTGAATCACTGGTGCAATTGGTAGACGCGCAGCATCCGCCACTGGAAATATCCATTTTATTGACTGGCTGTGGGGGGGCTGAGCGACCGGGCATTTATGGGGACGGTCTTGATAAAAATAGTACAAACTATAGGTGGAATATTAATAAAGCTGATTTCGGGTTACTTTATGATTCTATAGCATCTTTCAACTGGGGGGCAATATATGCAATAGATGATGTCAATGAATGTTTAACTTTTTTTTATGATAATTTGAATAAAATTTTTGATACTTGTGTTCCTAAAAAAAGACAAAATAAACATAATTTTAAATATGTGTATCCGGAATGGTATACGGGTGAAATTATTCGAGAAATTAAACAAAAAGCAGTTCTACACAAGCAATATAAAGGGAGCAAGTTACAAGCGGATTATGAAAAGTTCGCTAGAAGCCGGGCTAAAGTAAAAACTGCAATTATATTAGCCGAAAAACGTTATCAAGAACGCATCCAAAATCGGTTGGAAGAAGATCCAAAATCTTTTTGGAATTATGTCAAGTCCAAAAGGCGAGATGCAAGACCACAAAAAATACTGAAAAATGGCACAGCATTAGAGGGGGAACAAATTGCGAAGGAATTTGCAGAGTATTTTCATTCTGTTTACCGTTCGGAAAGGGCCAAACTATGTGTGGACGCGGCGATAACGCAGGCTGGTGGGGCCAATGAGTCGGCGCGAGTTCAACTGGATAGCTTGGACTTAACCGAGGTGCAGAGGGCTCTCGCTAAACTAAAGCCGAAGCGATCTGCAGGACCCGACGGTATTCCAGCTTTTATATACAGGGACTGTAGACTGGTACTGGCAGCGCCACTGTTGCACATATTTAACCTCTGTTTGCGTGAGGAAGATTTCCCCGAAGTATGGAAAATATATCGGGTAGTTCCCGTTCCCAAGGTTACTGGAGGGCAGAGTATGGACGAGTTCCGACCAGTAGCAGTTTTGTCAACCCCAGCGAAGGTATTCGAGTCAGCAATTCAAAATAGTTTATATACTCAAATCAGTACACAAATAACAGAAGCACAACACGGATTTCGGCCTGGGCATGGCACCACAAGCAATCTGCTTAATTATATGACAAAGCTGATACCGGTAATAGACGATAGAGGACAAGTAGACGCTGCCTATTTTGACTATCGGAAAGCATTCGACATGGTTGACAATGACATATTACTCAAAAAGCTGGCTGGCATGGGATGCACTCCCCACTTGCTTAAATTTTTCGCAAGTTACATGAGGGACAGACAGCAGTATGTCGAATATGCAGGTTACTGTTCCGACCCATATTATGTACGGTCTGGAGTAAGTCAAGGTAGTAACCTTGGGCCCCTTGAGTTCCTGGTCATGATTAATGACCTTGTAAAGGTCGTGGTGGATTCGTCTTGCTTGCTATATGCGGACGACCTGAAGTTATTTATTACTGTGAGAAAACTAGAAGATTGCGAGCGCTTGCAGAGAGATATCCAGAGGGTAGTGTCCTGGAGCCAGGAAAATAAGCTGGAATTTAATACTTCTAAATGCGTGATTATCTCTTTTACACGGGTTCGTAATCCGATTCAATACGACTACAAAATCAATAATACATCTTTAAAAAGGGTCACGGAAGTGAGGGACCTAGGGGTTCGCATTACATCAGAGCTAGGATTCCAGGACCATATAGAGAATGTATGTAAGACAGCTTATTTTTTTTTTTTTATATTATATAACAGGCGGTTTTTAACCGAATTTTAAACAACAATTCGGGTGTTAATATTTTTTTTATATTTGTATGATTTTTACAAAAAAGTGATTTTTGTAACTCCGTTATATGTAGACGGATTGCCAAAATTCTTTTTTGTTTTTAAGAGGGCTATTTCTAAATGGTCCCATTTAAATTGCAAAAAGATCTGATGATGGGTTTCAGAGCCAAACCACGGAACTCTTTAATAAATACCAGAAAATCAGCATGTTGGAATATTCTTCTAGAAGTCAGTTGTTTTGTTTTGGAGATTAGTGTATACATGCGGTATGGCCCACAATCGTTTTATAATACATTTGTAAATTGTACAGACACGAAATATCTACTGCTTTATTATTATTATGCATAGAAAGATAATAGATTATAATTCCACATAAAATCATATATTTATTTATCATAATATTTTCATTTATCGATTAATACATTTTTTATCGATGGTTTTACTTAGTCGATATTTAAAATTTTCATGCAATCACTACTTTCATCTGTCTAAAATACAATAATATAATGGACGGGGTATAGTGAAAGTCATTTTATGTCATTTCTCGATTATGGCAACTGAAGCGTTATTTCTAATGAAATTATGGCATTTTAAATTATGCCACACATTAGTAAACCGACCATAACTATTTTTGGTATTTTTTGTATTGTGTAATACTTAAATGAAAAAAAAAACTAAAACATAAGTTTCTATATTCTTGCAACTATGGAAAACAATCAATGGTGTTCAATCTGGTAGGACGTGTAAATAGCCCTACCAACTGGTGTGTTTGCACACAGAGCGTATAAGAACCTGTGACCTGCAGTTAGGTTGTAATGAAAAGAAAATACACATGTGACCGCTTCTATGAATGAAAACGTAAGAGAACCGGCACTGACCTGAGTTCCACCTCGTGAGGATTCAGCTGCAGACAGGCGTGGTTCCTGGCACGTGCTGGTGGGTAGGTATGTTTCAACCGGCCGGTGATTTTCTTGAGTGAGTCGTTTTCTTCCGATACACTTCACTTATACTGACTTGAGAATGTGGCCAAAGGAACTCATAGAATTACACAGAAAAAGAAACGAGGAGTTGAAGTTTAGTACTCAACTTCCGTTCGGTGCGGTAGCGGGTGAGAGACACCGTTCGGTGCTGCGGCGAGTCATTGACTGATTAAAAAATGCGGGCGGGGAGATGATCCGCCGAAGCTTGAGAGTGTCGCTCATAGGAACTTCAGTCTCAAAGAATAGCTCGCAAAATCCGTGCACAGCGCCATCTATTGGCCTTCTTCAACACTAAGTGGTCAACAAATGAGCGCCAATACTCAGACATTATTCGTTCACAAAAGCGGTTTTTTTAAATTACAAAAATTGAAATACAATTAAATTATGTGGGAAATAATTAAGAAAGTACATAAGCGCTCCACCATGCACCCGGCTTTGGAACGTCGCAAGACGTTACGAAACAAACAAGCGAACACTGGCTGATTAGAGCCCATAGTGAATTTGTATAACATAATAATACACATAGCTAAAATAACAACTTAGACTAACAATATTCTATCTAAAGTATGTTTAAAGTTTGAGTTAAAAATTAAAGTTTAAGATTCTATTTAGCGTTGTAAGTTATTGCGTTGGGATAGGATACAATTTGGTTACAGCGCGTTTGTAAGTACCAGTACACGTTTTATATATTATGATAGACATGAGGAGTCCTGGGGGCCTACCAAAACCGTTTACAAAACAGTCTTATTGCAGGAGAGTTTTGTGTCAAGCTTAAAGTAATCTTGCTTATATTCGTACCACAACCGTACATTGTGCATGTCATGTATTCCTGCTTAGTGCTTTTGTGACGTCAAATTAATTTTAGTTCATTCAATTCGTACCATGACGAGATTTTAGAGCAGTATTGTATTTAACATTATTGTTTTTATGTCAAATTTAGCCGTTTTAAAAAAGTTGCTAGGTAGCAACTTTTTTATTATTGTTTTGCAAAATACTGCTCAAAAAATCATTTTCGTAACCCAAAAAGCAAGTAAACCGTATTTATATACATTAACTTAAACAAGAAATGGTCAAGCTAACTATTATAACGGTTTAAAAGTACTTTTTATTGTGTTCCACGGATACCTCCCTGTTTGGCCAACACGGCCATTAAATCTAACTCAAACCGACTAAAACCGCACGCAGTTTCAATTAGGTGGATCAATAAGGCATTTTCGTCACCCACGCTCAGTCTTCTCCGGTTTTTAGCTAGCATGGTGCCCAGTGAGAAGACTCGCATCCCGGGAAACGCCTATAATTACAAGTATAAATTGTATAGAAGAATGCATAGAAATTGCTTAGATATTAAGCAAACAAATACAATTCTAAAAATTACAAGTATTTTACTTCAAAGTAAAAACTTCTTTTTAAAAATCCTTTTTGAATAAAAGAACTCTATGGTCTCTAAAAAAGAAATCACTGACATTAGGCGTAGGGCTTGACTCCAGGGAAGATTTCAGTATCCGGTGATTTTTCTCTAGGTTTAATAAATCTTCGAAAAGCCTCCGGACATTCTTCGATTACGCGGAAGTATATTTAGTCAGTTTCGTAATTTTTTTAAGTACCTACCCATTTGAGACATTGTATTACTATTATTATCATAATCCTCTTATTAAAACATTATGAAAACGTCCAATTTGTAGACTAATGAAATCAACTTATTACCGAATTTGTGACCGGAATACGGCAATAGGTGGACCGACCGAATGCAATGATTGATGAAATGTGGGTGTTGATGTTAATTCGCCTCTGCCAAAACACTCCGGGGATATAGGCGTGATTATATGTATATATTACCTACTTTTTAATAAATACACGAACATCTATACATCATATACTTCGATAAAATCGTATCGCTATGGAATCTAATCATATAATCAAAAATATATAGTAAAATAGTGTTCATGAAAAAAGGCGAATATTTAACTCTATATAAAATCTCCGGAGTTTTTGAGAAAGATAACCGGTTGTTCGCAAAAATCTCCAGAGGTGCTCCGGTCTTTTTGTCTCCGGAGTACAGCCCTAATGCGAATGAATTATTGCAAGGAATACATAACTCTTTCTAAATAGTTCATTCATTTCCGTCAATAAGCAGGAATAAAATAAAACATTATTGTACGCTCATGGTACGAATTTGAGTAAGGTTATTTTTGTGCCTGCAACAAGCCTGCAAACAAGGAAAAGAGAGATCGCTGTACGTTCTGTCATACTGTGTAGCGCCATCTCTTTCTCACACAAAACGGAACAACATTCACGTAATTTGTAAAACGTTTTTGATATAAATACTCTTTTATGTAACTGGCAGGATATTGAAAGAAAAAAAAAGAAAACTATCTGTCATCTGACATTAAAATAATTTTATTATGACATTTTATTTTACACCTACACCGCCAATAATATGTAAAGCCTTGTAAAGCCATTAATAATTTTATAGTTAAAATTGCCTGGGCATTTTGATCAAATCATGCAAATATTATCTATTTATATTTTATATGTACTATTTAAAGTGGTAGTAGAGCGGGGTTGTAACTTGTAAGCTGGGAGTCCGAAGCAACGAGCATCTACTATGTTAACTGCTTATGCTGAATGAAGAATATAATAATTATTATGTCGCTATCCGAAGCTGAGAAAGAGCTCTCCGTCTAAGGCTACTGCTGAAAGACGCCAGTGTTCGATGAATGTGAATGATTTTCAGTGATAACCAAAGTGGCATTGAAGCTATGTGAAAATGCTCTATTCTAAGTAGCAAATTAAAACACATCGACCTAAGAAAGCATTTCTTTGTTATACAACGTGGAATAATTAGTGTGCGATACAAAGAATCTTCAAATGCCTCAACATCTAAACCTAAGTAAACGCAGTAGGAGTGTTGTTTTGAACCCTCTTTGTGACAAGCATGCAAACTTAAGAACAAAATACAATTCATTCATATTCAATGTCTTCATAACAATGAAGAACGAACTGAACTTGAACGTGAATTTTGTATTCTAGGAACCTACTTATGTAAAATTTTATTTTCTACCGCAAATATAAAGCCGTAATGATTTTATATGTTTTTAATTGTCTGGGCATTCATGATCACATCATACAATTATAACAGGTGCAAGGGGTGCGAGGCAACGGGTCGTAGGGTCAAGTTTTATTTCAGCACATCGATAGCACCGTTTCGAGTGCGATACGTATGACGGAGTGGCACCCGAATTAAGAATACTGCTTGAACTTGACGACATTCAAGGCTCTCGAGTCCCAAGGTTAGATAGAGCTTTTTAGTGCATTCCACAATGGGACAGATTTTCATTATCTACCCATTTATTTTGGTTATACCTATTCAGTAGGTAGGTATTCTTAGGACAAGGTTTGTGTGAAAGATTTGTATCTAAAAGTATATAGGTAATTCATAGCACCGGGGCGAAGCCAAGGCGTGCAGCTATGTTGTTATTATATTAAGATCGTTGCTGTGAGAACCGAACCGATGTCACTTGATGACATTAAAATGGACATGCGCACTGATGCTCTGTCACAACAAAGTGCCCAAAGGCGCAAAGTGCCCTCCCCGTATCCGGGGCTAGATGGGGACACTAGGGTCCCCACAACTCGAAGGGGGCCATCTCGAAAGAAGGATAAATGGTCCTGGGTCTGCCGGGGTGCGAGAGATATGCTTTTGGCAATCTCACCTCCGGCAATCAAGGACCCAAGACGGCGAGCGTTTTGGTCGGTTCGAGTCCGACATAACCGGCTCCACCGGCTCCGTGGGGGTGGAATCCGTGGGGATTTTCCACACTATAAAAAAAGGCTTTGTCACAACAAAGAGTACATTTTTGTAAAATGCACACTGCACATCCTTTTGTCTTTTAGTTGGCTTCTATTATCTAGATCTCCGCGCCACCCGCTCTAATAGCTCAAATTCTAATTAAATAATGCTTGATACTCGCAGCTTGATAGATATTTACACTTAACGGTCATCACCTCATCGACATCATTACAATCGACTCTCGCTCCGGATCGTTTTTGGTGCTGAGGCTGGCCATCGCAATCCAGCTTGGAAACGCGGCAAGTGTGATGGTGGAAGCAAGCGTACAAAGATGGTTATTCGATTAATATAGACACCATATTATTTATTTAGTAGGTATTACATGGAATAATTTATAAAAGCAATTATATTTGTAAAATAGTTATTATTATAACTGGATCTTAATGCGGCCTTTCGAGCAACCGTTGAACTCTTGAAATAGCCATCATGCATGTTATTATTTGTGCGTGGTTGTTCACTCAGCTTATGCTATGGCTCTCGCATTAGTTGCCTATAAAATGGTAATGCAATGAACACCTAGAAAAAAACAACTATGTTAAGAACATGACATATTTACGAAACTAATAGTGGTCAATCACACATTACAATACATTAGCGTGTACTTAATTCAATATAAATATAGGCTTACCTTAGTCTTTACAGAGAACTCTGTAGATAGGGATTTTCAACAGTGTGGACTCTATTCATCACTCTGTGGGAGTCTCTTTCGCTTATTGAACCAATTTCATATAGGTAATGGAAAGGGTCTCATTTTAATCGCGACTGCATTCGATGACGACTTCGTGAATAAGCAATATTAGCATAGCTTTTAGAAGCTGATAAACTCCTCGAATATTGTTTTTTCAATCGTTGTTTGTAACTATTGACTTTATTAAGGATGTCATATTTGACGCTGAACGAACAAAAAGAACGAAAACTATGGGTGACGTCCCAAAACTGCTAATTTAAACAACATTATTGTAATATTGCTTTAAGAGGTCATGGTACCAAAACACGAAGTAAGATTGAAATAATACTGCTTTAAGAGGTTGTGGTTGGCCCCCAGGTCCAGTATGACAATTGACAACGTGAAAATGCTGAATTATTAGATCAACAACGTGATCGCGTTTAGGGAGAAGGACAGGATGTAATCCTGATACAGAATGAGGTTCGATCTTAAATTTAAATCGTGCGAATTTTAAAACGTATGTAATGATGCGTAGTAGTTTCTGCCAAGAAGAAACACGTTGTGCTAATGTACATAACAATGGCGACTCTGTGTGTTTTGTTGTCACACTTAACACATTTGCCTTATGCTCAGGTAAGTCAGAACAGTTGGCGGGAGAGAATGACTTAATAGGCCATTCATCAGGGGGGGCCGCGGATCCATGCTGGACCGTTCCACCACAAATCATAAGTCAAAAGTTGCGAGGGGAGCATGCCGCGTGATAGACAATCACTCGGGTTAATGGCTCTGGCGACGTGATAAAAATGTTCAGCGTTCAAGTTTTCTTGACACTGAGCGACCCTGTTGCTAACAAAAATCGACCACCGATGTGGTGACGAGTGAACCCATGATAAGGCAATCGTGGAATCAGAAAAGGCGTAAATGTCAGGAATGGGAATGCGTAATGCATAAGAATCACGTACAGTTCTTATTAACTTTGACATAAGCAAAATAGCACATAACTCTAATCGAGCAAGCGTAGTAATCTTTGTCGGAGTGACCTTTGATTTCGCACACAAAATGCGAGTTTGAATGCTAGATGGGTAGGTACAATGTGCATAAATAACACATCCCATGCCATTCAGGCTGGCATCACAAAATGCGACAAGACGTAATTCGCAATCAACTTCGACACCTATATATCGCGGAATTTTTAATGTGTCAAGCAATTTTAATTCTTGAACGAGAGCGGAAAAGCGTGAGCGTATATGCTCTGGAGCAGGGTCATCCCAATCACTCTTACTAAGCCAAAGTTCCTTAATTAACAACTTGGCGTAGAGTATCACAGGTGCCACCAACCCGAGCACGTCAAATAGTCGCGCAACGATAGAGAGTATATTTCTCTTAGTGCACTTCTCATCTACCAAGGTGGATGTGAAATAAAAATTATCTCCACACGGCTCCCACGAGAGACCTAAAACCTTTGCGACATGACTGCCAACATCAAACTCAAGCGATTTGCGGTGAGTATTTATGTCAGCGTTCATTGCGATAGGAAATAGCCTAAAATTTAATAATAATAAAAACAGGTCTGCCTGTAAATTGGGACCAATATGTAAAATATCATTGAGCGAAAGACCAGTGTGGGTTTTAGCGCTCGCGTCTAACACAATACGTGGCATCGGTTTGTCATGTCAAACTACTGCGTGATGTGGTATGTAATAACCATCCATAGACAAATTAGAGTCATCAACGAGACTAAGATAACCGTTATCTAAATAATCCTGAATAACCTTATTGTAATTTTCGCGTACGGTTGGTGATTGACGAAGTTTACGCTCGAGCGACAAAAACCGGCGGTGAGCGACGCCGCGCGAGTTCCCTAGTTCAGAGGGATCCTTGCAGAACGGCAGCGCAACAGTATAACGACCTACGTCATCGCGAGTCACAGTAGATGTGAAAATATTCTCGCACTCGGTTTCTTCTGGAGACAATAGGCGCTTCACAGGAACTTCCTCAAGTTCCCAAAATTTTTGCACTAAATCATTTAGTGCTAGCGCAGAAAAGGATGCGGTTGTAGGCACAACATCTTTACGTGGGTAATCACCCATAAGTACATACCCAAACGCGGTTGATAGTACACAAGGGGCACTGGGACCACACTCGACTCTATTTCCTAAGTAGATATACGGGAAGAGCTGTGCACCTAATACTATATCAATGTTTCCTGGAATGTTCCAGCTTAAGTCAGCAAGCGGTAAATCGCGAAGATTTAACTCGCGATCACACTTAATTAATTGCGAGGGCAATTGATCCGTAAGGCTATTCATAACTAACGCATGTATAGTATACTTATGATCTGCATAAATACGAGATTCAATGTCCAAATACACATAGCCTATTATCGTGTACGAAGTGGAACCAACACCTTTGACAACAGAATTACTCATTGGTATTATTGGTAAATTCAATAAACGACAACAGGACAATGTTATTAAGTTATTCTGTGAGCCATTATCAATTAGACATCTGACTACAGATTTATTTCCAGTGCTACCTTTAGGGCGAGCATACACCTGAGCGGTTGCCAAGAGAATATCACCCTTATGGCTAGAGGCATACGAATGCACAGTGCTTGAAGCGAGCGGTGACTCAGGAGTGGGACTAACATGGTCGCACTGGGGCGACGGGGATGCGGCAACAGTCGTCGCATGCGAGTGCGAATTATTAACATTATTATAAAAATGCAATAATTTATGATGTTTTTTCTGACAGAAACAAACTGACGTACTTTTACATTGCGGGAGATTATGTAATGTGCTTAGACAATTCACGCAACCACGCTTAGATTTAATAAACTCATATCTAGCCTTTGCATTTTGCATATTTTTAAACTGAGCGCAGTTATACAGGTGTCGGTGGTCGCTGCCGCCACATAAACAACAGGACGCGTCAACTGCGGCGGGCGCATTCGACTTATTATTAATCGGCACACTGACAACAAACGACTTAGAATTACGCTGTACACGCCTATCATTAGACTGTGGCGTCCCAGCAGTGGACGACTTCGCATATGACGAAGACCGCGGGTTTGACCGTTCAATCATCTTAGCATAATCTTGTACAAAGTCGATCAGCTGTTGCGTCGTAGGTATATCGACACCTCGAACAGAAAGTTCGAAGGCTTGGATGGTTAGAGTGTCCATTTTCCTCAAGGCACATTGTAGAAACATGAAGTCCGTTAAATCATTTATACCTAACTCTTTAAGCGCGGCGATAGAGGAGGAATATATACCTATAAATTAATCAAGTGAGTTCACACTAGGTGAACAATTCTTTAAGTCTAATATATTATTAAGATAATATGAACCTAATGAACGTTTATCTTGGTATTTCTTGACCAAGGCGTCCCAAACTATACTGTAGGTCTCACTTGACGGAACAATACCGGCAGTGAACTTTAATGCGTCATTGGTTAGTTTTGAGAATAGGTATTGCACACGTTGCGAATCAGACAATTGTTTGTTTGAATGAATATTGGCCTTAAAGGACTGATAAAATGTATTCCAGTTTTCAGGGCGTCCGTCAAAACTCGGAACAACAAGCATTTCCAATCCCACTACAGACGCGCTCGAATTACTCGACCCGTGTGAGGCGACCTCCTTGACCTTGGGCGTAGATAATTTATTTCTAATGCGTTTTATTCTCGAATACAATTCATCGAATGAGTCACGGCAAGAATAGTCGGGTTCCACAGGGGGTTCTAATGATAAATTTGAGCTATTTATTTGATCTACAATCGACTCGAACTTATCGCGAACATCGTCGATGGTCTCGGTCTCAGCCAGAAATTCCTCGTTAGCTCGCGTCGTTATGTCAAAACAAACAATGGATTTCGACGATTTATACCAACGGGTAATGCGTGCAAACAATAATTCCTTTTTTTGATTCAACATAATAATCTGACCTGACGACATGTTTGCAAATTAACGATAGGTAGGACCTACCTATTGAAATATAACAAGAAGATTATCTGTAAGGTACCTACTATAATATAATAGTAATTCAACACAAACAGTTTAGATATACTTTTTATTGAAAATTGTACTACGGCTTATTATATAATAGCGCAAGTAGCACGGCGGCGCGGGAATGTAACTAGCTACGTACCTAGATAGGTACCTACAAAGTTACGCGTATGTGAATAGAATGATGAGTATTTACCAATTAATACGTAAATCACCAACTATTATAAATATCTACCAATTATTACGTAGATTTAGCGTTTTAAATACAGAATTTACCAAATAATTTACGTAAATCTGTTAGCGAATGAAAGTAATGAAACTAAGATGGCGGAAAGAATTCACCAAAATTACGTGAATCTTTTAATTAAATGAATAGGAAAGAAATATTATTCACCAATAATTACGTGAATATGTTATTTACTGGCCTATCCGGCTCGAAGGACCATAAATTGTGGTAGGACGTGTAAATAGTCCTACCAACTGGTGTGTTTGCACACAGAGCGTATAAGAACCTGTGACCTGCAGTTAGGTTGTAATGAAAAGAAAATACACATGTGACCGCTTCTATGAATGAAAACGTAAGAGAACCGGCACTGACCTGAGTTCCACCTCGTGAGGATTCAGCTGCAGACAGGCGTGGTTCCTGGCACGTGCTGGTGGGTAGGTATGTTTCAACCGGCCGGTGATTTTCTTGAGTGAGTCGTTTTCTTCCGATACACTTCACTTATACTGACTTGAGAATGTGGCCAAAGGAACTCATAGAATTACACAGAAAAAGAAACGAGGAGTTGAAGTTTAGTACTCAACTTCCGTTCGGTGCGGTAGCGGGTGAGAGACACCGTTCGGTGCTGCGGCGAGTCATTGACTGATTAAAAAATGCGGGCGGGGAGATGATCCGCCGAAGCTTGAGAGTGTCGCTCATAGGAACTTCAGTCTCAAAGAATAGCTCGCAAAATCCGTGCACAGCGCCATCTATTGGCCTTCTTCAACACTAAGTGGTCAACAAATGAGCGCCAATACTCAGACATTATTCGTTCACAAAAGCGGTTTTTTTAAATTACAAAAATTGAAATACAATTAAATTATGTGGGAAATAATTAAGAAAGTACATAAGCGCTCCACCACAATCATTTTTATACATTCTTGCATTCTCCCTGTTAGGGTTGTGGGTTCAAGTCCTGTCTTAGATGTTTGCTTTTTTTCTGCCAACATCCTTGCTTTTTTCTGTATTTTGTTTTCTAATTTTATTAATTAACACAAGTTAGTTACCGACGTATATAAATTAGTTTTCACGCTCTCATCAAAATGAATAATAGCGGCTTTTGTAAAAGAGAAAACGACCTTTTTACTCGGTCTAAAAAATAATTTGTTGCGTTGATCCTAGGTTACTAATTAGTTTTTAGAGAAAATGGTGCACGCTATTATTCTTCTATCACTTAAAAGAAACTTTACGCCAAGCGTGAAGCTCTTTGTAATGTAAGAAATTTACCGATAGGGCTTTATTTTTAATTAACTCCAGTACTATCTTAGTATAGAGTTTATCCGAAGGATCAATCTTTTGTTGATCAATCAACTTCCAAAAACTATTAGGAGGACTATGACTTTTAATAATCTTGAAAGAAATTTACCCAGTGTTTGAGTTTACAATGAAGACCTTATTGTTTTACTTTGAAAGTTCTTCTGTCCGTTATAATGGATTTCATCTTTTCCATCAAATCGAATCAGTTAATAATAATCTTGTAACAGATTTGAGTTTGAGTATTGGAATTTTTTTTTTTTTTTTTTTTAAATCGTTAAATCGTTTATTCGCTATTAAACATTTTCAGTTTACATTTCACTTAAATCTATTCCAGAATAAATAATAAATTTAGATATTACAGATCAAAGATAAGTGAAATTTGCCTATCAACCCCACACTAGGTCTAGCCTGTCTCGTGGAGTTTCTATATATAAATTTTCAGCAGTATTATGCCCATCTGCGTACAGCTCAGGGTATATCGTTCGTAACTACATATTTCATATTAATTATATATAATTAACTGTAGTACAGATAAAAAAAAAAGTATAAAAGAGAAAAAAAAAAACATTAAGTAAAAACAGAAAAATTAAAATAGAAAAGAGGCCGTTCAGATGTCACTCAATATCATTACAACGCGTGTGTATGTGTGTGTGTTGTGTGTGTGTGTGTGTGTGTGTGTGTGTGTGTGTGTGTGTGTGTGTGTGTGTGTGTGTGTGTGTGTTTGTGTGTGTGTTTGTGTGTGTGTTTGTGTGTGTGTTACGTGAGTACTTTTATTAGGCATTCAGTTTCCTCATATGTTTTTGATAGTAGGTATTTGCGGAGAATAGTTTTAACCTGGCTGGTTGTACAATGCTTAATGTCACATATTTTTACTATTTTATTGTATACATAGCGGAGGTTAAAGTCTTGCATTTTTTGTGCAAAGGTGGTCCTAGTTCGGACTGGGTTACATCTGTAAACTCTGCGTGTCATGAGTTGTGTATAGTCTGACCCTTGTTTGATGGTTTTATGTTGTTTTACGACTATTTTGTGTATGTATAATTGCCGAACGTTGAGCACTGATGTTTCCCTGTATAGGACGTCGGTAGGGAATCTGTAAGGTTTCCTGAACATGACCTTCAAAACCGATCTTTGTGCCCGCTCAACGCTGAGCATGGTTGAGACGCCGATACCACCCCATACCGTAACGCAGTAGCAGATGATTGCTTCACATAATGCCTTGTACACAAGGTTAAGCACCCTTTTGTTGGCTGAGTTTCGTAGTAGCTTCATTATGTGATTCATTTTCCTGAGACGCTTTGCCACAAGTTCGGCATGGGGGCCGAAAGAGAGCCTCTGATCAATCATGACACCAAGATATTTGACGCACTCCACCCTTTGTAGTGACGCACACGAACACAGAGACGAGTTGCAGTTAGTGGAGTGGATTTTGATGGTGTACGTGAGTTTGGGTGCAGACGCTTTAGTTTTAAAAAAGCAGACATAATTAGTTTTGACAGTGTTCAGAGACAATAGGTTGCTGTCTAGCCAGAGTTTTAGTTTTTTTATGGCTTTTTGGGCATTCTGGTGAACTGATGTCCAGGATTTACCGTGTAGTAAGAGTACTGTATCGTCTGCATAACAAATAGATTCTGCGTTTTGTCCGACTGTGTGATGGATATCATTTAAGTACATTATAAACAACGTTGGGCCGAGTGACTGGTTTTTTTTTTTTTTGACCGTGGGGGAAATCCTTCATGGATGTTATGCCGGACTCCTACCGACTAAAACCCCCACGGTATCGCCCAGCAGCCTATAGTTGGGAGCCCCGGGTAAGCCCTCGGAAGGATGTCCCAGGGCTCCCAACAGACCCACGGCTTTAATGCGGCCTCGTCTAGGGGGTGGTTCGGGTGCTATCCCGCGTCTATGGGGGGTTTTCGGGTATCATCCCGCTTCATATTTATTTTGTACTTTTACAGACCTAGAATAACCCTCCTTTAATCTTTTTAATTACTCTGAACTGTAGCTGCCACCAGACACAGTACAAGAGAATTTTTCACGCAAGATATGATGCTAGAAAATGGTAAAATTCTTTACTTTTGGTATAGAAAGGGTTACAATATTACTGAATAAATGAATGCTGAGTTTGAATTCATTTCGGCTGTGAAATATTTCTAGAGTTCTGTTCCTTTTTTCGTACCGACGAATGCCGCACCCGTCAAACTTCGGGGGTGGTTAAACTCGGAGCTACTAAAACCGCTCGTCTTGTGGAGTTTCATTTAGGAGGGTGTCAATCAATCAATTAGCCCACCGCAGTCCATCGCTGGACATAGGCCTCTCCCAACGTGCACCATGTCGTCCGATCATCTGCCTTCCGCATCCAGTCTGCTTTTCAGGTACCTTTTTCAGGTCGTCCATCTGGCTAGTGGGTGTCCTATCTTCCGTTAGGGGGGTATAAAAAGGTGTGTAACCTATATATATCACATTACGCCTTGTACTCTTCAAAAAGTTCCTGTTTTTTCCGGAAAAGTGCTTTCCGCAACGGGCAATTTTCATTGAATGAATGAATGAATGAATGAATGAATAATAATTACATAACATTTTTTTTAACATAAACTCACGCCCGTATTCCCCGAAGGGGTAGGCAGAGGTGCTAGCACCCACATTTCGCCAGTTTATGTTTAGGTCCCAATGTAATAGGTGGCGAGCCTATTGCCATTAACCGGGCACTTATAAACCTGCGATAAATACACACATAACTTCGAAAAGCATCGAAAAGTCATTGGTGCGTGCCATGGTCAACCTGGGATCGAACCCGAGACCTCGTCTCAGCAGTAATTAATCCGCACGAAATACGGTACTCGGTATTCGGTTTACAAAAGGTAATTATTTCACCATTTGGTTGACAAAATCATCCATGTTTTTCGAAGATTATATGCCACGTTTCTCATAGGTTTACCTATAAAACATTATGCGTACAGAAACTTGCACTCACACTACAGCAGGATATAAATAATATCCTGCAATAAAGATTTCTATTTCTATTAAATATAAAACTATTTCACTCTCTATCTCGACAGTGATAAGTAGATTTAGGTTATAAGAGGTCTCAGATATGAAAAATTGGCGGAATTCCGAATTTCTAAATACAAACTGAACTTTATCATTATATGACGATCTTCGGACATAATAGAACGGAAATACCAAATCAAACCGCGCGCGAACTTCAATTGCTGCAGCAACCGTGTTTAACAATTGCAGCATAGGTTTTTAATACACAGAATTTGATGAACTTTCAGATGAGCCTGTTTTTTTTTGTTGAACGATCGTACTTGATACCTAGTTTTAGGCGGCACTTTTCAAGCTGCTGCCACTGACAAGGCCAGTTATGAAGGCTTGCAGCACTGCACTATCATATAGGCCTAACTCCCCTCTATTTCCACGTACAAATTCGGTAGAATTAATATATTATACATCGATTTTTTTAGCTTTTTCAAAATTGGTTTTTAGTATCACGACCAGGTTTTCAGCCTTGCAGCATAGCCATTTCGTGTTCTCCAATTAAAGACGCGTCTATTGATATACATCTCATTCAGATAAGAGATGAGACTGGAGTTAATGTCATCATCTCTCATACCAGTCGGCCAATGCGACTTCGGAACGCGACAACCACAACTGCGATCAAATTATCATGAAATTGTAAGTCTGACCACAGATTAATAAATATAGTAGCTACGTGTCTGACCAAGATCTTTCACAATCGGTTCAATAGTTGCATTTATCGCGGTTAACCATTCAAGAATTCATAATAATATATTTTTGTGTTCAGTATTGGTAATCTTCAGTTTCATTTTTATCTTCAATGTACAGATACGACCACTTCACAATTAAAAAGTAATAACACAGATAACTTAATAATAAAGTATAATTCTAAAAGGTTTGAAATATTTTCTCTTCTTTCTTTCGACTTTGCAAAATAAAGGTATCTTCACTTTATTACCTTTGTTCAGTCTATCCAAATTATATTTAAGGTGCCCATTATTTTCAAAGGCTTGTTTGTTATTCACTTTTGTATACTGAACCAGTTTTTTTTTTTTCATTACGTAATTACGAAGCGCCAATGCTTTTAGAGTTCCGTAATTACTAAATAATGATCTTATCTGTACTGTTCTTTAAGATATATTACACATAAATAACTTGGAATTGCTTTTTAAGGAATACCCATTCCTTTTCGCAAAGGTTTGGAGACGATATCAAAAAAAGGACTAAAGGTTAAGGTACTTTTTACGTTGCTCATAGTTTTAATTTCTTTTTAATACGATATATGCAATTTTGGGTTAAGTATAATTCATAGTTCTCCACATGTAGGTACTTCTTACAGAAAAGTATCTACTACGTATAATATAATCCATTACGTGCTCTTAAGTTGTCCTTTGAAGTCTTGACGAAATTTGCTTCTATTAATACTTAGTATGTTTGTAATAATTCCACACTGGGATAAGTAATTGCACAGTGCGGGTAACTCATTTTGAAAAAATAACTATAGGCCTTTCCTTTCGAACCCGTACCAACCAAAAGAAAGCAATATCACGCGGTAATAAATTACAGACCATATAAAAACGATTGACACAAATGAACTAACGAAAAGAAATAGAAATTATGGCATGGAAGAAGCAACACTCGGTTACAAGTTTCTTACTACTACAGGATAACGGGCCAACTCGATAGAAATCTCGGCACAAATACCTACGTCACGACCAGCTCATTATTTGGCACCACGATAGTGCCTGTTGTTTCACACGACAATGGGCTACCTATTTCCATCAGGTGAGCCGTGTGCTTGTCTGCCACCTAAGTGGTATTCATGTAGGTGCAAATGACGCAGCACGAACTCATACGAACGGGACAGATACAAAGAAAAATGTCAAAAACGCCTTTTCGTTACAAGACTGGTAGTAGCGACGTGCAGTCTGCATTATTGGGAATCCTGAGGTCACGAATACCCTCGAGCCTTTGCAGATGCGTAGAGATGTTGCGTCTTGTTCTGATGAGCTCTTCCAATTCGTTCCACCCTCTCCTTTCCTTCACAGGACAACACGTGCAGGGCTAAGATGCCATCCGTATACGGTGCAGAATATAACTTCTAAAACCAAACGTTTCAATGACTCATTCGTACAGTCTTCAACTCTCGAATTATGAATGGACGGTACCGATTTGTTTCTGCCTGCTTAGGTTTCTGCTTGAGAGTTGATGCACTTATCTGTGTTACTTTTATTGAACTATTTCATGCTTTATTATAAATGCGATAGTTTAGTTGAATGGATATTTATTACTCTACTCTTCACGTCATTGGAAATGCGGTGTTGGTTCCCAATGGAGTAGAATAGTACCACCCCAGCTCTTGTGCCGTGTTGTAAAAAGCGACTAAGGGATAGGGCTGTTCTCCATCCGACAGTAAACATACAACCCAAGACAAAAGTACCCGCTAGACGGAGATAGGTTCACCCTCTATTATATGGGACCGAAAATCATGGGGAAACGTGGCTGTTAAAACTCTAAGTACTCTGCCTACTCCTTCAGGAATTTACAGGTGTCAGTATGTTCGTATAGGTTATTTCATTTGAATCGGTATTGATATAGATTATACCATTAGCGATTATTACTTTCACGAATAAAATTGCTAGAAAGAAAGATTTCAGTCGTAACGAAAAAACAAATGATTAAAAAATAAAAACCCGACTGCCACTGAAAAGATCGAAATTAGTTTGATAGCAGGCGGTACCCATTTGCCATTCATAAACCGAAAGAAAATTATTGGTTACCGCCTTCTAACAAAATTAATTCGATCTTTTCAGTGGCGGTCGGGTTTTTTATTTTTTAATCATTTGTTTTATTTTATCTATATATATAAAAATGAACCCCTATTTCCCTTGGTCACGACATCACGCCTGAACGGCTGAACCGATTTCGCTAATTCTTTTTTTGTTGTGTTCGTTATTGTTAGGAGAAGGTTCTTATGAAAGAAAAAATGAAGAAAATTGCGCGGAAAATTAGAAAATTTAAGAATACATAACCACCATATAAAATAGCTGATCCGACATCCTACTCCATGTCTAAATTTTGAATTTGGAATACGAATTAAAAAAAATGTGTTTATTATTCTAATACTGCTGTATGATATTCTTCTATGTTATTTGACGTTTGATATAGAATTGACATAATGCGTGCAAATATCGTCTTTTAAAAAAAAAAAGAGGGTGAATAGTAGACATTCTTCTGAATTAACAAAATGCCCGTTGCTTGGGCCGCGAAAATATTTATGGTGGCTATTTTTTTATTTATGAATGCCCTTGAGCGTAGAGGTATATGGTTGTATGGCTCCCATAGGTATATTAGGCTCCGTAGGTGTAAGTATCGGCCCCGGTGATCTTAGTGTCGGGAGCTCCATAGGCATATGGGGCCCGAATCGAAATGCTTTCCGTTCCCAAAATAATTAGGAGAATTTGATACAGCTAATTGATTCTAATTTCTAAGGCCAAACGAAGTTTGCCGGGACAGCTAGTACTTTATAATTATGATATTGACATGTATATCTTTTGGTAATCTCCTTCATTTTGATACCCTACTCGATAAGTATGAGTCAATTTTTTTTTTAACAACATACCTTTCGGCGCCAAAAGTCCGCCATTTTGGTTTTCTCTTAATTGTAATATATCTGGTGTCACTCACACAATCACGGCGAATCAAATGACACCTCACATGTCCTAATTCGTCAAGCCGTTCAGGCTGTAGGCCTTGCCAAATAAATGGACATACACACATACGTAGTCTCGAAAAACTTTACCCTCCTTCCTTCGGCAGTCGGGTAAAAAGGTTTATTACTTGATAATATAGTGAAGTTAACTAATTGAGCTATGAGAGCTGTAAAAATGTAATTTAATAATGAATGTTATGAAATGTACTCGTAATACGTCTATACAGCGGTATGAGACAGATTAAATAAAAATATTGAATTTACATTTGAATAACAATAATGTATTCGGTGTTAAAAACGTTACATGAATTTATATGCGGTATTTAGAATTGAATCTCAGAGGATGGACTGAAAATTCCACGCACAGATTTAAAAAAAATCTCATTAATGAGCAACGTTTCTCCAATAAGCACTGTTTACTGAGGGTGTTTGCGCACGGTGCAGGTAGCTCGAGTGGGCAAAAATGCATTATATTTCACAATATTTTATATTTCACAACATTCTACACAACGCTATCTAGACCCATGGTAAGCTTTTATAGCTTGTGTTATGGAATCTAGAATGCGGATAAACATACTTATATACTTTTTTTTTTTGTAAATAAATACATATTATACATAGAAACACCCAGACCAATGCAAATAGCCATATTCATGCATACTAATATTTGCACTGAGCGGGAATCGAACCCGCGCCTCCTGCGTGGCAGTCGCGTTCACTACCGCCACGCCACAGAGGCACAGATACTCATATTACCTAGTAGTATGAGCAAATTACTTGCTCGTTTGGTCCAGAATATTCAGAAACAATTGGGTATTCTACTGACTAGTCAAATCAGTTACTTTTACTAAACGTCAAAACGATAACTTAATAAGAAACTTGTATGAAAAAAGATTTAGTGACGTCATAGAATTTAATAGTCAAATCAGTTACTATTAGTAGGGTGGATGATTAAAAATAAATGAAAACTATAAAATATGAACCGACGCAACTTTTACCGCTCTTTTACCATTCCTAGTTTAATAAGCTGGGTTAGATCATTTATTTTAACTATAGGATATTACCCAATTAGTTGCTTTTAATAGACGTCCAAACGATAAGTTTTTAGGAAACTTGTATGAAAAAAGATTTAGTGACGTCATAAAATTTAATAGTCAAATTATTTGATGTTATAGGTTGGGTGGATGATTAAAAATAAATAAAAGCTATAACAACTTTTACCGCTCTTTTACCATTCTTAATTTAATAAGCTGGGTTAGATAATTTATTTTAACCAAACGATAAAACCCAATTTAAATACTTGCCACAGTTTATTCACACATTTCATTTTCAGGACGTTTCCGGTACACTTTGACTTTGAGCTTGAAAAGTTACAGACGGTATTTTAGTCCATCCGTTATTATTTTCTTTTGTATTTTTTTTTATATAGAACATATCAATTTGACTTTACCTCGCCTGATGGTAAGGAAAGAGGGTCGCCATTACAAACACGTTACATGTTAACAATGGTGGCCTGCAGCTTGAGGAGCTCATCAGATGCTTTTTCACGCCCCGCTTAAGGCCAGGTAGGCCGCATTTTGAGTTTTTTAAAAGCATTTGAATCATAGGAAAAAGCGTTTTAAATTTCGAAAAAAAGATATATATTAGTTAAGGATCCAGTCTAGTCAAATTCGCATTCAGTTACCAGATCTGATGAACTTCACTCGATAGAAAAAAATCCCAAAGTTACCCCTTTTCGTTATTTTTTTTTGAATATTATGACTAAATTACTTATGCTTTCTATAAAATTTTTGTACTAAACTAAAGCCACTACATATGTCTAGACATTTTCGCAGATTTTGACTATATTATGAAATAATTTTTAAAGTTATATTTAAATACCTACTAAATTCGCGAGTGCTCGCGCCGCTGAGGCCCGAAAAGTTGCGCCAGTCGCGCGCTGGCGCTTACCGAAGTAGGACCTGTGCCAGTTTTTGCGCGACAGTTTCGTGCACCAATCAATCGGTTTTACGTATTTATAATAAATTGTTGCAAGTCATTCAATATGGGCAATAAACAACGCAAGCTAAAGAAGTCGTGCAAAGCCATAAACTAAATTTCTAACTCCGATTGGTAATTTAAAAAATTATCATACCTAAATATTACGCTCATAGCGCCATAGTATAAGAATATCAGTATTACTACTGAAGATGCTACTTACGATTTTCTATAATTCATATTTTATCTATATCAGTACAGGGGTACCTAGTACCTACAATATTCGTACATTGTATATAATTTGTGTGTGTGTAAATAAATATAAATTTAGTTTTAGTTTAGGATAGAATAATTTTAATATTTAGGTAGGTTAGTTTAATTATTGGCCTTTTTTTATCGTGCGCAAAATCCTCGTGGATACCACCCCCACGGAGCCGGTGGAGGCGGTTATGTCGGACTCAAACCGACTAAAACGCACGCCGTCTTGGGTCCTTGGTTGCCGTAGGTGAGATTGCCGAAAGCATATCTCTCGCACCCCAGCAGACCCAGGAGAATTACTGGCCTTGGGTCAGCCGGGGTGCGAGGGATATTTCGATGACAACCTCACCTCAGGCCTAGCACCACGACCCACAGTCGGCGTGCCCACAGTCGGACTCAAACCGACTAAAAAGTCGGTTCGAGTCCGACATAACCTCCCCTTCCGGCTCCGGCACGGGAGGTATTCGAGGGGATTTCCGCACGAAAAAAAGAAGGTACAGTGTAAATTTATATAAATACTTCATAAAAACTAGCACCACGACCCACAGTCAGCGTGCCCACAATCGGACTCGAACCGACTAAAAAGTCGGTTCGAGTCCGACATAACCTCCCCTTCCGGCTCCGGCAGGGGAGGTATTCGAGGGGATTTCCGCACGAAAAAAAGAAGGTACAGTGTAAATTTATATAAATACTTCATAAAAACTAGCACCACGACCCACAGTCGGCGTGCCCACAGTCGGACTCGAACCGACTAAAAAGTCGGTTCGAGTCCGACATAACCTCCCCTTCCGGCTCCGGCAGGGGGGTATCCGAGGGGATTCCCGCACGAAAAAAGTTGTTAATCTCGTTAACTTTAGGTATTTAACTGCCCTGTCGACGACGAACGGTGTGATTATATAAAGTAACCGTTTACAAAATTACAAGCATTATTATTATTATAATGTAAGTTTTTTTCGCCCAAGCAACTAAACACATAGAACAAACAGCTCTCAAACTCATACAGTTTTTTTAATTTCGTATTTATTTATATATATATATATATATATATATATATATATATATATATATATATATATATATATATAACCATATAACTAAATAAAGTTAAAAAAACTGCATATAATTTTCTAAGTCAAATCAAGTTTTCCTACTGCATATTTCTATACTGTGACGCTGGCGGGGTCATAGCCGAGTTCACCGTCACTGCGTTCGCGCGTAATATTTTACGAGCGGCCGGGATCGCTATATATGCCTACTTTTGCAGGAATAGAGGGCCTTAAAGGACCCGGGACTGTAGGATAAAGAGAACCCGTGAGTTGGCAAGTAAAAAGATTTTTTTTTTTTTATAAAGAATATTAGAACCGAAGTTACTAATATTCCCTCTAACCCCTCCAGCTAAGCTAAATTACTTGTGTTAGGAGTGGGTTTACGTCGGTAGTGTAAAGATTCGAACCTGGGACCTCTCGATCGTAAGGCTGACTCCTTAACCACTAAGCTACCGACGCTTTCTAAGTTAGGTACCTAAGTTTGAGATTCACTATTTCTAATTTGGACGTGGTAACAGAAGAACATGCTCTTTAAACTATGATACTGGATCACACTTTTAACCTTGTGCAAATAGATAAAGCAGGTAGGTAATAGACTCCTGACGAACGATAATTCACATAAAATAATAAAATGTTATTATATCACTTATTAATTTTACTGGGAATAGAATTAATAACAATAAAATACCTAAAGGTATACTTATCTCCTAGGCAATGTGTACTTATTACTTAAATTCTGACTTTATGCTACAGGCCTAACTATTATGACAATTTAATTGAAGTTGCTTACTCAAAATAATAGTAGCATTCCATTATTTATTATGCTCTTTATTACTAAAGTTATACCTTCAAATATTATAAGCTTCAAGGTGCCGCGTGATGAATTCACATTAAGGTGAGATGGCACGCAAAATTACTCGTGTACCTACCTGGTACATAAATTAATTATTGTAACTGTACCTATACCACATGAATAATTAAAGCTATTCTATACTACTCTATAATTACGAAGTAGGTGGAATTCAACATATGAAATACCAAGTTCTTTTTTGTTAAACCACTTATGGTACATTCCATTCATTCCTGGAACTCCCTGCCAGCTCACGTGTTTCCATCTTCCTACAGTCCCGGGTCCTTTAAGCGGGGCGTGAAAAGGCATCTGATGAGGCCGTCAAGCTGAGTGCCACCACTGATAACATGGTACATGTTTACGATGATGACCCTCTTTCCGAGACTTTACCTTTAGCTTGCCAAAATAAAAAAAATATGAACGTTTGGTCATATATTTTTAGTAAAGAGTAAAGTTTATTCCTAGAATAAACATGCAATATCACCCACATATTGGCTGTTTATTCTAGGAATAAACTTTAACGGTTTGGTCATACCGGCCCTTAGGTGGCAGACGAGCAAACGGCCCTCCTGATGATAAGTGGTTACCGTATGCAACACCTGGAGAGTCATATGCTGCCGACCCCTGTAGGTAAGCCCAGAGATTTCCCGTGCCGTCAGTGCAGAAGACAAAGCAGGCCAGGTCTTTGGTCTTCCCACTGAGAGAACTAAACTTATCCAGTGAGCTCTATTAGCTCATGGTCGCGGTGTTTTGTCTGTAGGCCGGTACTTCCCAAATCGGACTTCTCAATTAGACGGAAGTGACGTGGCGGTAGTGCACGCGACTGCCACGCAGTAGACGCGGGTTTGATTCCCGCTCAGTGCAAATATTTGTATGCATGAATATGGCTATTTGCATTGATCTGGGTGTTTCTATGTATAATATGTATATATTTACAAAAAAAAGTATCTAAGTATGTTTATTCGCATTCGAGATTCCATAACACAAGCTAATTAAGCTTACCATGGGTCTAGATAACGTTGTGTAGATGTTGTGGAATGTGGAATAGATCACTTTCTTACACAATTCACGTTTGGTGTAGTTTAGTGGATATTTATTGATATTATTATAAACTCACTGTTGCCCTCGCCTCGGCGAGGAACTCTCTGTTCCCGCTTTTGCAGTAGATGGAAACCTATTTCAAGGAGAAAAAGTTACTTATAAGTTATTCCCAACCAAAGGCGATCATTCAGATTGGGCTAATTTTTATTTATGCGGCCACTAAAAAAAAATGCTTGACTTTGATAGAACACAACATTGTAAGCATTTTTTATTACTACACCAAAGTTCTAAATAGATTCCTTGAGATTTTATTTAGGGTTAAATATTTAGTGTAAAGTGTACATAAAACAAGCTAGTATTGTCTAAGTATTGTCTAATAACTACTATATTGCTTCTGTTATGGTAGTCTAAAATGGCTTTCCGGTCTCGTATGGAAACTGTGTCTGTCCCGCAGTTCTGGTTCTGACGAAATGCGATTAATCCGAAAAAAAAAATAGGTGAAAACAAAAACACTAACTGTTAAAATGCAATTTTGTATTTATTATTTAAAGTTCGCCAGCTCTTACAAACATATCCTCTAAGCCTTCAGCAGGAATGTTTATCACAGGAAGGTGCCTTGCATACCCCAAGTACCACACAATACACATCACATGGGAGCAGCAACCGACAGTTCTTTTGCCATTAAGGCAGGTGCAATAATAATGCGCTATGGCTTGCCTGCCCGTGAGAGTTGTATCAACACATATATATACATTATATGTTCTTAAACGAACATGCCGTGATTGAATGTGATCTGTCGGTTCTTCCTGAAAACAATAAAAAATAAAATGATTAGCGATCCTCCAATAAGACTTGTTGGTAACTTCGCTGACGCAAAGTTATGATGCGAGCGACCTCTACACACTCATCGAGAGCCTCGACCGAGAAGGCTCTTCGAGAACATGCCTGTACACACTCGTTAGCACAGAGTCTCGTATAACTCCCTTGACAATGGACGTAGAATTGTTGCTGCTGTTTATCTTTGCGCCATAAGCTTTCATTATAACCTTTTAAACATTTAATATACAAAGAAAACTTATTCGCGCCCAAGCATCATGAATACATTGCTTATCTTCGTGTTTCACATTCTTAGAATTCCAAAAAACGGCTGCTGTCTGATAGCACCCCAAAAACTGTAATTCGCGTTCATTAGACAGACCCCCCATAGTGAAACGTCTGTTTATTAAAAACTTTCTGTGGGCGACTAAATAAAAATACCGACACGCTACCGAGAGCGACCGAGATGAGACGAGTGCTCCCTGTACACACTCGGCCTGTGTCGACGGGTGTGTATAGCCGCCATGAGAACCATTGTGTTGCCAAGACGAATCTAACAATATGCTTTAATTATGCGTTGTTAATCGTTTAGGTGAAGCTGCCCATTATTTAGGATAAGATCTATTAAAAAATGAATAACATAATTACCTGTCTCTCAATCAGTCCTTCAATAACTATCTGCGCCATGTCACTATGTTGCTCCTCTCGTGAAGTCCACGTATATGTCCTTCGACCCTCACACGGTTGACGACATTGTATACACAACATTTGTGACATTATGTCAAAACACGATAACTCAAAAGAAACAAGTGAGAAAACTCGATTGGTAGTCGTCCGATGTAACAGAAGTTGCATGGATAACTAAGTTCGTGACTAAACAAAACAATGCCGGCCGGTACAGCGGCGCCCGCCCCCCGCCTGGCCCCATCCGCCAGGCGGAGTACGCTACACCGTAAGTGCGAGCGAGATGGCATGTGGCGCAGGCGCACCCGTTGACCGCCCGTGAGGTACCTGAGACCTTTTTTTTTACATTCTGGCTCGCTATTACGACAAAATATTGCAGTAATTACGATTTTTTCACAAACTTTTGAAGTTACATATTATCTCTCAGAGCTGACGCAGAGTTTTGGTCTAGTAATAAAAAATGTTTATTTTGTTATATTCAATAACAATACTAACTTTTTTTCCGTTGGCCGGCACTTTCAAAATTAGCCCAAATAAGTATGACGAGTGAATGTTCTCCTTTCGCATTCACAGTAAAAAAAGTGAATCGCAGACTCTTTTTTTTTATAGTGCTCATAATCCCCACGGATACCACCCCCACGGAGCCGGTGGAGGCGGTTATGTCGGACTCGAACCGACTAAAACGCAAGCCGTCTTACAGAGAAAGCGTTGTGCGATTGGCATTAACGCTAAATATGAAGAAGTTTGAGTGGTTAATTTTTAATCCACCGGAATTATCTTTTAACCTAATTTCCTTTAAAATTGAATAATAAAATGATTCCTAAAGTGCTATGAAGACCTTCTTAAATGCTGAAGTGTCGTTCCAACTAAACGGAACTTACGTCAATTACGAATCCTTTATTCCTTTAAAGGAATTAATTACAGACCAAAATGGTACACTTATTTTATACTAAGAACCGGCAATGATTAAAGTTGATAATGTGAAAAGTAAAGCTTAGTTCAGACTGAATTTATTGCATTAATTAATGATGAAATTAAAGGAATCCCGACTATTTGTTTAATCAAGGCAGTTTGCCTAAATTTAAATTCGAACGGAAGAAATTTCTGCAACAAATCTTACTTTGTTCTTCCGCGCCTCTTGGCGACATAATTTAATTTCTTTTTGTTTTATATTATCTAAACAGTGAATATTCTCTTATTACCGCGGCTTATTGGACGATTCGCACGAATTGAACTCGCACAAAACGTACGAATTGACTTTTTTAATTATTTTTTTCTGTAGGCGATTCGCACTAAGTTGCTTTATTGGTGTGTGCAAATCGTCGCCTCCAAAAATATGTAGTAGGCACACATTTTATTTTATGGAATAAAAAAATTAAATAAATTACAGTCACTGAAATAAAACTAACAATAATCGAAGTTTAAATAACATATTATATTATTTACTTGAAAGTAATAAAAATGTGTATTAAATAAGTAATAATTATCACCTAAAACGTGAAAAATCATTACCTAATCATAGGTATTTTTCTTTGATACGCATTGATACAAAACGTAAGCGACTAAGTATCTAAAAGTAACTGAACACTATACAATGAAAGAGATAGTAGCTATATTTCTTTTCAATAGTAAAACTTGTGCTATTATAGCTTTGACCCTTTTAGCAAGAACTAATAAAACCTTTTTACAGTTACCGCATGTCCTGGTACAAAGAATGTGTAGTTACTTTTATTATATCGCCTACAGGAAGCATCATTATTGTAGATTGTCATGACATTCGTGTACAGATCAATATGCCATAAAGTCAAAAACACCGTAATAAACGTTTTAGCTCTGCCACTGCATGGTACCTGCGTCTTACTATAAAACTTAGTACATAGTTTTAAGTAGGTACTAATCGATAACAAATAAACTCAATTATTATTGAGTAGGTAGCACAAAGTTTGTAAATATTAATAATAGTTTATCAATACATATTTAGAAGTGTCCAACCTATCTTGAAGAACCAATGCCTTATTTTTCCCCTCGTTCCTGTTGATTGATTTTTAGAGTTCCGTAGGCAAATGGCAAAAACTGAACCCTTATAGATTTGTCATGTCTGTCTGTCTGTCCGTCCGTATGTCACAGCCAGCTTTTGACCGAAACTATAAGGCCTATTCTGTTGAAACTTGGTAAGTTAGATATATTCTGTGAACCGCATTAAAATATTCACCCAAAAATAGAAAAAAAGCAATAAATGGTGGTCCCCATACTTAGAACTCGTTAGAAAGTAAAGTAAAGGCTATCTATAGATAGGTCTACAAAAATGCTATTGAGGTTTCTAACATTATTTTTTCTAAAATTAATAGTTTGCACGAGAGTCACTTCCAAATAGGAAAAATGTGTGTGTGTGTCCCTCTAACTTCTAAAATAAGATATTGATTAACCTAAAAAATACATAACAATACGACGTACATTGCTATGCAAACTTACAACGAAAATTGGTTTGAACGAGATCTAGTAAGTAGTTTTTTTTAATACGTAATAATCCGCAATTTTCGGCTTTCATTCGATTAACTAAAAAATTATTAAAAAAAACAATTTTGCAATTCAATTTTGCAAGTTTTGCTCTTATTACCTTATATTTAAGATCATTTTGCGACTTTTTAGTCAAGATCGTTCTGACGCTGACTGTACGTAACGGTTAATGGATTACTGTTCCCTTTTTAAATATAACAGTCCGAAAACGCAAATTTTGGAGTGTGGTCGAATACAGTTCCCGTTTCTGAACGTTTGTGTTTTATGCAAATGTACGATGGACATGGACGGGACGCATCCGCTCACTTGCAAACTATATTGAATTTTGAACGACGCTATCTATTGACAAGACTGTTTCAGTAAATTGAATAGTCAATTTTGTTACTGAATCCCAATTTCATACATTTTCATTTGAAGGTACCTACCTATATTATTTGTAGTGCCTTTCGTTAGACAATGTTTTTGTTAGTTATAGTACTGTCTATGTACAATCAGCCTCAAAAGATGATGATTGGACAGACTTCATACTTAATAAATGATTTTAAAAAAATTGAACCGACTTCAAAACCAAATAGGAAAAAAATGTTTAAAATAACAGAATTTAGAGAGAGAATTTAGAGATTTTCGATCTGTTAGAAGTCGGTGCCAACTTTGTTTGCTGTGCCTGACCAGCTATAATGCCATTAATGTAGGTATTGGTGGGACGTGTAAATAGTCCTGCCAATGGTGTGTTTGCACACAGAGCGTATAAGCTCCTATGACCAGCAGTTAGGTAGTAATGAAAAGAAAATACACATGTGACCGCTTCTATGAATGAAAAACGTAAGAAAAAACCGGCACTGACCTGTGTTCCACCTCGTGAGGATTCAGCTGCAGACAGGCGTGGTTCCTGGCACGTGCTGGCAGGTAGGTAATTTTCGACCGGTCGGTTATTTTCTTGAATTTGTCGTTTTCTTCCGATACACTTCACTTATACTGACTTGAGAATGTGGCCAAAGGAACTTATAGAATTACACAGAAAGAAACGAGGAGTTGAATTAATCAAACTTCCGTTTTATGCGTTAGCGGAGTCAAAAAAGGACACCTTTCGGTGCTGGGTGCGTGTTACTGACTGATGAGCGGGTAGATGATCGTGAAGCTTGAGAGTCTCGCTCATAGAAAACTTCATTCTCAAAATATAGTTCGAACAGATCCATTCACAGCGCCATTCATTGGCCTTCTTCAACACTAAGTGGTCAACAAATGAGCGCCAACATTCAAACATTATTCGATACATAGAAGCGGTTTATTAAATTACAAAAATTGAAATACAATTAAATTATGTGGGAAACAATTAAGAAAGTACCTAAGCGCTCCACCATGCACCCGGCTTTGGAACGTCGCAAGACGTTACGAAACAAACAAGCGAACACTGGCTGATTAGAGCCCATAGTGAATTTGTATAACATAATAATACACATAGCTAAAATAACAACTTAGACTAACAATATTCTATCTAAAGTATGTTTAAAGCTTGAGTTAAAAATTAAAGTTTAAGATTCTATTTAGCGTTGTAAGTTATTGCGTTGGGATAGGATACAACTTGCTTACAGCGAGTTTGTAAGTACCAGAACGCGTTTTATATATTATGATAGACCTGAGGAGTCCAGGTCCAGTATGACAATTGACAACGTGAAAATGCTGAATTATTAGATCAACAACGTGATCGCGTTTAGGGAGAAGGACAGGATGTAATCCTGATACAGAATGAGGTTCGATCTTAAATTTAAATCGTGCGAATTTTAAAACGTATGTAATGATGCGTAGTAGTTTCTGCCAAGAAGAAACACGTTGTGCTAATGTACATAACAATGGCGACTCTGTGTGTTTTGTCGTCACACTCAACAGCCTTATGCTCAAGTAAGTCAGAACAGTTGGCGGGAGAGAATGACTTAATAGGCCATTCATCAGGGGGGCCGCGGATCCATGCTGGACCGTTCCACCACAAATCATAAGTCAAAAGTTGCGAGGGGAGCATGCCGCGTGATAGACAATCACTCGGGTTAATGTCTCCGGCGACGTGATAAAAATGTTTAGCGTTCAAGTTTTCTTGACACTGAGCGACCCGGTTGCTAACAAAAATCGACCACCGATGTGGTGACGAGTGAACCCATGATAAGGCAATCGTGGAATCAGAAAAGGCGTAAATGTCAGTAATGGGAATGCGTAATGCATAAGAATCACGTATAGTTCTTAGTAACTTTGACATAAGCAAAATAGCACATAACTCTAAGCGAGCAAGCGTAGTAATCTTTGTCGGAGTGACCTTTGATTTCGCACACAAAATGCGAGTTTGAATGCCAGATGGGTGGGTACAATGTGCATAAATAACACATCCCATGCCATTCAGGCTGGCATCACAAAATGCGACAAGACGTAATTCGCAATCAACTTTGACACCTATATATAGCGGAATTTTTAATGTGTCAAGCAATTTTAATTCTTGAACGAAAGCGGAAAAGCGTGAGCGTATATGCTCTGGAGCAGGGTCATCCCAATCACTCTTACTAAGCCAAAGTTCCTTGAACCTGAATAAGATGCGCAGGTACGAGTATTTACGATGGTCAACAGGTACGCCAATACGTAAATAATGTTGTTTTATGTCAGCGTTCATTGCGATAGGAAATAGCCTAAAATTTAATAATAATAAAAACAGGTCTGCCTGTAAATTGGGACCAATATGTAAAATATCATTGAGCGAAAGACAAGTGTGGGTTTTAGCGCTCGCGTCTAACACAATACGCGGCATCGGTTTGTCATGTCGAACCACTGCGCGATGTGGTATGTAATAACCATCCATAGACAAATTAGAGTCATCAACGAGACTAAGATAACCGTTATCTAAATAATCCTGAATAACCTTATTGTAATTTTCGCGTACAGTTGGTGATTGACGAAGTTTACGCTCGAGCGACAAAAACCGGCGGTGAGCGACGCCGCGCGAGTTCCCTAGTTCAGAGGGATCCTTGCAGAACGGCAGCGCAACCGTATAACGACCTACGTCATCGCGAGTCACAGTAGATGTGAAAATATTCTCGCACTCGGTTTCTTCTGGAGACAATAGGCGTTTCACAGGAACTTCCTCAAGTTCCCAAAATTTTTGCACTAAATCATTTAGTGCTAGCGCAGAAAAGGATGCGGTTGTAGGCACAACAACTTTACGTGGGTAATCACCCATAAGTACATACCCAAACGCGGTTGATAGTACACAAGGGGCACTGGGACCACACTCGACTCTATTTCCTAAGTAGATATACGGGAAGAGCTGTGCACCTAATATTATATCAATGTTTCCTGGAATGTTCCAGCTTAAGTCAGCAAGCGGTAAATCGCGAAGATTTAACTCGCTATCACACTTAATTAATTGCGAGGGCAATTGATCCGTAAGGCTATTCATAACTAACGCATGTATAGTATACTTATGATCTGCATAAATACGAGATTCAATGTCCAAATACACATAGCCTATTATCGTGTGCGAAATGGAGCCAACACCTTTGACAACAGAATTACTCATTGGTATTATTGGTAAATTTAATAAACGACAACAGGACAATGTTATTAAGTTATTCTGTGAGCCATTATCAATTAGACATCTGACTACAGATTTATTTCCAGTGCTACCTTTAGGGCGAGCATACACCTGAGCGGTTGCCAAGAGAATATCACCCTTATGGCTAGAGGCATACGAATGCACAGTGCTTGAAGCGAGCGGTGACTCAGGAATGGGACTAATATTGTCGCACTGGGGCGGCGAGAAAGGGACAGCACTCGTCGCATGCGAGTGCGAATTATTTACATTATTATCAAAATGCAATAATTTATGATGTTTTTTCTGACAGAAACAAACTGACGTACTTTTACATCGCGGGAGATTATGTAATGTGCTTAGACAATTCACGCAACCACGCTTAGATTTAATAAACTCATATCTAGCCTTTGCATTTTGCATATTTTTAAACTGAGCGCAGTTATACAGGTGTCGGTGGTCGCGGCCGCCACATAAACAACAGGGCGCGTTACCTGCGGCGGGCGCATTCGACTTATTATTAATCGGCTCACTGACAACAAACGACTTAGAATTACGCTGTACACGCCTATCATTAGACTGTGGCGTCCCAGCAGTGGACGACTTCGCATATGACGAAGACCGCGGGTTTGACCGTTCAATCATCTTAGCATAATCTTGTACAAAGTCGATCAGCTGTTGCGTCGTAGGTATATCGACACCTCGAACAGAAAGTTCGAAGGCTTGGATGGTTAGCGTGTCCATTTTCCTCAAGGCACATTGTAGAAACACGAAGTCCGTTAAATCATTTATACCTAACTCTTTAAGCGCGGCGATAGATGAGGAATATATACCTATAAATGAATCAAGTGAGTTCACACTAGGTGAACAATTCTTTAAGTCTAATATATTATTAAGATAATATGAACCTAATGAGCGTTTATCTTGGTATTTCTTGACCAAGGCGTCCCACACTATACTGTAGGTATCACTTGACGGAACAATACCGGCAGTGAACTTTAATGCGTCTTTGGTTAGTTTTGAGAATAGGTATTGCACACGTTGCGAATCAGATAATTGTTTGTTTGAATGAATATTGGCCTTAAAGGACTGATAAAATGTATTCCAGTTTTCAGGGCGTCCGTCAAAACTCGGAACAACAAGCATTTCCAATTTCACTACAGACGCGCTTGAATTATTCGACCCGTGTGAGGCGACCTCCCTGACCTTGAGCGTAGATAATTTATTTCTAATGCGTTTTATTCTCGAATACAATTCATCAAATGAGTCAAGGCAAGAATAGTCGGACTCCACAGGGGGTTCGAATGACAAATTTAAGCTATTTATTTGATCTACAATCGACTCGAACTTATCGCGAACGACATCGATGTTCTCGGTCTCAGCCAGAAAATCTTCATTGGCTCGCGTCGTTATATCAAAACACACAACTGATTTCGACGATTTATACCAACGATTAATGCGTGCAAACAATAATTCCTTTTTTTGATTCAACAGAATAAGCTTCGTCTCGAGATCTGACGACATGTTTGCAAATTAACGATAGGTAGGACCTACCTATTGAAATATAACAAGAAGATTATCTGTAAGGTACCTACTATAATATAATAGTAATTCAACACAAACAGTTTAGATATACCTACTTTTTTATTGAAAATTGTACTACGGCTTATTATATAATAGCGCAAGTAGCACAGCGGAGCGGGAATGTAAGTAACTACGTAACTAGATAGGTACTTACCTACAAAGTTACGCGTATGCGAATAGAATGATGATTATTTACCAATTAATACGTAAATCACCAACTATTATAAATATCTACCAATTATTACGTAGATTTAGCGTTTATTTTAAATGAAACTAAGATGGCGGAAAGAATTCACCAAAATTACGTGAATCTTTTAATTAAATGAATAGGAAAGAAATATTATTCACCAATAATTACGTGAATATGTTATTTACTGGCCTATCCGACTCGTAAGGACCATAAATTCTGGTAGGACGTGTAAAATAGTCCTACCAAAACTGGTGTGTTTGCACACAGAGCGTATAAGCTCCTATGACCAGCAGTTAGGTAGTAATGAAAAGAAAATACACATGTGACCGCTTCTATGAATGAAAAACGTAAGAAAAAACCGGCACTGACCTGTGTTCCACCTCGTGAGGATTCAGCTGCAGACAGGCGTGGTTCCTGGCACGTGCTGGCAGGTAGGTAATTTTCGACCGGTCGGTTATTTTCTTGAATTTGTCGTTTTCTTCCGATACACTTCACTTATACTGACTTGAGAATGTGGCCAAAGGAACTTATAGAATTACACAGAAAGAAACGAGGAGTTGAATTAATCAAACTTCCGTTTTATGCGTTAGCGGAGTCAAAAAAGGACACCTTTCGGTGCTGGGTGCGTGTTACTGACTGATGAGCGGGTAGATGATCGTGAAGCTTGAGAGTCTCGCTCATAGAAAACTTCATTCTCAAAATATAGTTCGAACAGATCCATTCACAGCGCCATTCATTGGCCTTCTTCAACACTAAGTGGTCAACAAATGAGCGCCAACATTCAAACATTATTCGATACATAGAAGCGGTTTATTAAATTACAAAAATTGAAATACAATTAAATTATGTGGGAAACAATTAAGAAAGTACCTAAGCGCTCCACCAGGTATAATGACTTGTTGAGGGGTGGCCTATCATACTTAGCTATATTATTTTACCTGTTTGACTTGATACCGACTTTTGTATTGAAATGATCGATATTTCATTTAAATGCATCATGGCAGGTAATTCAGGTACAGCAAAGCACCAGCAAACAACGTTGGCACCGACTTCTAACAGATCGAAAATCTCTAAATTCTCTCTCTAAATTCTGTTATTTTAAACATTTTTTTCCTATTTGGTTTTGAAGTCGGTTCAATTTTTTTTAAATCATTTATTTTTCCCTTTTTAGTGGGCCAAGGTTTGCGTTCGTAATCCAAGTTTAAATCAGTCCAGCATGCCATCAACCACAGTTTTCGTCTTTTGGGAGCATAATACTCCCAATAAGTTGAGGGAACTGGAATTTTTATATGAAAAACGGCGAGTTGAACAGTTTGGTGATTTCGCCGATGGGGCTGCAGTTAGAATTTCACCAACGATCAAATTGGTGAATGACAACAACTCTAAGATGATAGCTCAACTATTTTACTGAGGGTCTAGTCAACGGTGCAATGCGGATTGTGTGTACGTTTAGGTGGTCTGCACTGCGTCGCAATCGGTCAGAAACCGACGAGTTACCTGATGCACTTTTTATTAAATTCAACGATGATAATATTGGCACTAGATTGAGAGGTAGTGACAGCTTAGTTGCAATTGCAACAAAAGGCTATGGGGATGTGGAAAGAAAAATGCTGCCGTTAATCTTGAGCGGGGCTGTAACGGTTCATAAGCTTCAGGGCCTCACATTAAATAAAGCGGTAATTGACTTAGAATTTTTTTTTGCTAAAGGTTAAGTGTATGTTGCTTTAAGTGGACAAGACAAGTGGAGCCACCTGTCACCCCAGCAGAAGCAGGCCACGGCAGCAGCGCGCGTAGGCACGCCTTCCCATTCCGGGGGCAAGCCCCCTGCCGAGGAGTGCCAGACGGTAAGGGATGGCCCTGGGCCAGCTGGGGTGCAAGGGGATATGTCGAAGACAACCTCACCTCCGGCTTAGCACTACGACCCCCAGTCGGCGTACGGTTTTACACGGTTCTAGTCCGACATAAACCGTTCCCTTCCGGCGCCGGCGGGGGAATCCGAGGGGATTTCCGCACGATAAAAAAGACCACCTCAGGAGTAGATATACCTTTTTATAAACATACTTATTATTATTATTAATTGAGGAATTGTCTCGGTTTCACTCTGAAATTTCGTGATTATCTCAGGAGTAGCACCAACCCTTACGAGTATCACGTTAGCCCTACAAACTACTACGTAGTTTCCATTGATCAATTGCAGTACTGTCCCCTAACTCCTAACCGTTAAGGAGTTCTATAGCTTCACTATCAACACAGCAGCATCAGAAATTTATGCAAGCATATCTCACAAGCAACACGTTAGCCCTATTTAGTAGTACACTAAATATTTATCATCCACCAATGGCAGTACTGTCTCCCAACTCCTAACCGTTAAGGAGTTCAGTAGCTTCATCATCAGCACAGCAGCATCAGATGTTGACACCCTGAAGCATATACCTGAGTGTGACATTATTACGTAACAAAAGCACCATACGCAAACGTTAAGGAGTTCTGTAGCTTCACTATCAACACAGCAGCATCAGAAGTTGATTCAAGCATATCTCACAAACAACACGTTAGCCCTACATACTACTAAATATTTATCATCCACCAATGGCAGTACTGTCACCCAACTCCTAACCGTTAAGGAGTTCAGTAGCTTCATCATCAGCACAGCAGCATCAGATGTTGACACCCTGAAGCATATACCTGAGTAAGACATGATTACGTAACAAAAGTACCATACCACCATACAATTTTTGATAGTTGCCCTCGATTTCTCCAGGATCCCATCATCAGATCCTGACCTGGAAACGGGACCACTTCAGAAGTGAACCCTATCCAACAAAAAAATAAAACTTGAAATCCGTCTATAATTGGCGGAGATATCGGTGAACATACATAAAAAAATATATATATATTATGTATACAGACGAATTGAGAACCTCCTCCTTTTTAGAAGTCGGTTAAAAAGTACATGCATCCCTACATAATATACTCACGCCTGGCAGAAGAATAAAAGCTTCATGAAGTGCTTATTGTTATAACTAAATCACTAATTGATTTGTTTTTTAAACTGAAACATAAATCGTATCCGACAAGTTTATATTTAGTATGGACTTGTCACGAAAGCAAAACACAACGAAAATAAACTCATTCCAAAAACGAACCACCTTGAATAAATGGTTTTTCAATTACGTACAACGACGAAAAAGTTGCCTTATAAAATCACACGAATCAATTTGACAGCGGTAGCGGTATTTTTGGACATAAAAAAGTTGTGTACAGTGTACATACATATATGGAAATGTGGCTGGGGCACAAGAGCGTCCGCTTCACATAAATGGACCAAGTTTTATGAATACCACATGCTGTGCCAGACAGAATTGCGAAGCTATTTTTTATCGGTGGTGGTCGACATCGGGACACGTAACTTGGACGTAAATCGCGAGACGAACGAGGCGTTATCGCGCGCAGATTGATTTATAATAAATCTATACTTGGTGAATTCTAGCTCGTCCGCAGTAGCACCCCGTATCCTCAAAAAGACACCTAAGTAACGTGTACTAAGCATAAAGCGCCGGTAACTTAGTGTTTAAGGAGTCGGCCTCACGATCGAGAGTTCCAGGTCTCGGGTACCGACGTTAACCCACTCCTAGCACAAGCAATTTAGCTTTGTTGGAGGGGTTAGCGGGAATATTAGTAATTTCAGTTGCTAATATTCTTAAGACCACATTTTAGGTCCAAGATATATGTCCCGAGCAATACCTATACTTACTCTTAATAGTTTTATCTAGTCGAGAGGAACATTTGAATACCTACTTCATAGATAAGTCAACTTAGCATTATTTTTTTCATCCTAGCGTTAACCCCGTTCGCATCCGAAGCTGTTTCCAGTCTGAATACGAGATTGACTGAACTTCGATATATTCGGTGAAGCAACTGTCTTCTGACTGCCACAACCCATTGGAGGTCAATTGGCAGTCGCTTTAACTGAGCATTATATTGACAAAATATAAAGATATTAAGGTTTCTGTATCCATCCATACTTAATATTATAAATGCGAAAGTAACTCTGTCTGTCTATCTGTATGTCACGCTTTCACGCCTAAACCACAGAACCGATTTTGATGATATTTAGTATAGGGGTAGATTAGACCATGAGAAAGGACATAGGCTATGTTTGGTTGCGATAACCGACATCCACGCGGGCGGAGCCACGGGCAAAAACTAGTAAGTATCTAATAAATTGATTTGCAATTTTGCAGCAGACACTTGATATTAAGACGCCATTATTGTCAAAAGAATATCCTTAGGTAGGTATAGTAATAACGTCTTCATGACTGTTCATTTTTCATTTGCACAGGTAGATTCCTCTGCGCTCATGCCGTGATGGAATTTCGATAAACGCCGCCGGCCGCAACGACGACGTTCCGATGCAAAAATTGACGTGCCTCGCGTGGTTCATTCGCAATATTATACAAAAATGTAATACCAGAACGTAAAACCAGAAGTTGGCTTTTGGACATGGTAAAGAGAAAAATTCTGGTTGTGTTTTCTGAAGTCACAGGTCATATCGATAAGCAACAATCGACTGATGTCCTAAAAGTCGATATAACGGAGGCCATCGCTCAGTTTCAGCCGTATCTATGCAGCAAAATTGTTCAAAATTGACTCTCTCGGGACTGTGCCATCATTCCAAGCCGTGGCGGATATTTGACCAATGTCTATATGCCGTAGCAAATGGCATAAATGAATCTTTCAAATAAAAAAATAATTTCGTTAATATATCACACACACAGTTTGTTTTATTCCATTTCAAAATCAACCCGTCCCTGTTGGTACACTTTATGGGTAGGTACAAACTGCTTCTACTGTATTAGTAGTACTCGTATCTACCGTACACGGCAAAAGAATTCAGATTCCCTTCTAGGAGTTTCAGTGAACATTGAATTCGTGACTCGAGTATTCTATTTACCTACTCAATATGTATAAAAATATTTTCAGTCATTTTATGAAAAGGTATTACGAATTTCAATCATTGTTGGAAGAGTACATTTTAAGATTGTCTGAATCTTCGGGCCTCTTTTTTATCGTGCGCAAAATCCACACGGATACCACCCCCACGGGCCATGGAGCTGGTGGAGGCGGCTATGTCGGACTCGAACCGTCCAAAACGCACGCCGCGCCGCGCTGTCTTGAATCCTTGGTTGCCGGAGGTGACATTGCCGAAAGCATATCTCTCGTACCCCGGCAGACCCAGGACCATCTCTATAGAGGATCTCTTCTGCTAGGGTGACAGGCGACTCCACCGGTCACCCCCAGGCCAGCACTCATGGAGGATGAAGGTCGTTCTGTGACCTCCGACGTCCCGTTCGCCTTCGCTATTCGCGGGCTTCCCGGACCCGGAGTCTAGTCCGGACCCGACCGGCCGCCCTGATTCTCGAGCATTACTTGCTCGCAGAAGGAGGCGGCCGCACCCCAAGCGTTCGCGCATCGTACCATCGCTGTGAGCAATGTGGCGAGTGTGAGGACTCCCACCCCCAGAGCCGCCACTAGGACCCGCCATGGTGTGTAGCTCTGTGTCCTCGCTCGCATCACAGTGATGGCACTCGGACGTTGGCTCTTTCCGGATCCGACACAGGGTAACTCCCGAAACACCCGTGTCCGGTAATCACCTGTGTCAGCCGGTACGAGAAGCTGCCGTGTGGCCTCTCTAGCCATTCCTCCATGAGATAATCTGAATTCGGACATCTTGGGAAACAGAATTCAAAAATTCTAAATCATTTATTCTGCATAAACCATTAAATCGATTCTAAATCATTTATTCTGCATAAACCGTTAAATCGGAACTTACAAAACGTCAATATAAAATAAATATTAAAGACTAGTTTAGCAAATGGACCACACCGGTTCGAAACGCGGCCCAGACCTGAAAAGACTCTGGCAAGAAACTCAGCGGGCATTTTGTAAGGGCTGATAATCGTTTAAGTATACGGCAATCAGGTATTTTGGGAATGGGTTCCACTCGCACTCGCCATAATTTGTCAAATATTTACTTCATTTTTACCCGACTACGGCGAAGCCAAAAGGAGGGTTATGATTTTGACAGGCTATGTATGTATGTATGTATGTATGTATGTATGTATGTATGTATGTATGTATGTATGTATGTTCATTTGTTCCCTCATAGCTCCTCAACTACTTATTAGAACGGGACAAATGAGGTATCGTTACAAGCGGCTTAATCGTCCGATGGTTATAGGCTATATGACATGTCACTCAATCGTGTGTGGCGCCCTCTAGTGCTCATAAGGTACTGTGTTAAAAAATAAATTTGAGATAAATATGCCGTGTTTGGTATCAAATGAAAGTGGTTAATGAGCACATTTCAAATATGTATAAATTATTAGCTTTACCTTGCCCCAAAATAATTTAAATAAAAAATAAAGTTTAAAACTAAAACCCGACTACCGAAAAATCACGCTCTTAAAAGTGACAAACAAGAAAATATCAAGGATAGCCGTGGTCGTATGCCACTTACTCAAACAAAACAATACATTCTATGGAAAAGTGGCATACGACCACGGCTATCCTTGATATTTTCTTGTTTGTCACTTTTAAGAGCGTGATTTTTCGGTAGTCGGGTTTTAGTTTTAAACTTTATACATGATGCAGCACGCATGAAGAAACTTTAAAAATTTGTTATCATTCGAAAATTAAAATTCAGGTAAAAAATACCACATATTTTCATTTCCCATCTATGCTGATGCCAGCACACGCCTAACTAAACAACGAGGTGAGATAAAACACACAGACTGGGGAAAGCTAACAAAAGGAGCTGGCAACTCGGGAAACCCGTTAGCAGGATGTAAAAAATAAAAGTACCTGCCACCAAAATTGGAAGCGCAGTCTCAGGTGAGATGTTCCACTTTTTACCTTCATTAATTAAACGAAGTCGCAAAAAGAGGTAATTAACGGCAGTTTCATTTCCACCCTTTGAAAGCTTTTGTAATTTTATGGAATACTAGCTGTGCCCGCGAATTCATCCGTGTGGACTGGGTTATACTATACAGTAAAAGTAGCTAAATTATACCTTATATCATCAACTATCTTTAGTAAAAATCCCTTCAAAATAGGTCAAGCTATTTCGCAGATTATCCAGCAATAAACAGCCTGTAAGATTATCTGAAACTGAATCATTTAAATACTTTTATTTTGATGCTATAAGTCTAAATAGTCTCTAAAGCCTTAAGACTAATACTAAAGCTAAGGCACACGTCGGAAGCTCTCGACAAAATGTATGAAAAATTCGAATTGTAATTACACGTTCATAGATCGTGCACATGCACGGTAGTGTTGATGTGTGAGAGATTTCAAAATGTTAGGGTTGGCATTATTTGAAGTTGTAACCAATATTTGAGCGAGATAGTATGATTTTTCTCGCTCTATCCCATAATGTCATGACTTACGTCACATCCGACAACGGTGCCAAGCCTGTTGTTACATACGTTTCCTATCCTTGTCTTCAATTCGGAAAAAAAATTGATGGCGATACATTTTAGTCCCCTCAAACCACCGAATCAGCACCAATAACAAAACACTACTACAACGATATCTTTATAGAGTAGTTAAAACCGATTGTGTCTATGAAAGACTAACTATTGCTCGCGACTTCCAACTGCATAAAATTATGATCGGACTGACTTTTGATCTTATGACCCACAATCCTATTTCTGGGATAACACATAGCCTATGCTATGTTATATCAGGGGCACTATTCACTATACACAAAAAAATATATTATGTCATAATTCGATGGCAGAAAACGTAATTGCTGTTAGTAGCCAAAATGGCGAAAGTGGGTTTAAAATACCATTAGAATCAGAAAAAATATACTGCGTCAAATGATGTGGGTTTCATTTCGATATGTTAAAAAAAATACTTACGTCGTCACAGTTAAGACCACTACCCCTGTCCATTTGCTGTAAGCATGCAAAAAACTTCTTTTTCTACCTCTTTTACTTATAGCATTTAATGTTCTGTTTCTTGTAAATAATACTGTAAAAAAATCGATGTTAGGCCTCGCCATACCTATCCATAGATTATGACATTTTTACGTTCCGAAAATAAAAACTGAATTGCTATGTGACCAATATCCTGTTAATAACAACTTTTGCAATTATTTGATAATTCGATTTGAAGGATAAGGATAATTCCATGTACCTGCGATTTATAGTTAACGAATTATGTTTTTATTAGATTTTTCAAAAGATTTTCAGCTCTTCTGAAAAGTTTGACATCTGGTAAAACTGTATTTTTATTTAATGATTTTTTTTATTGATACAAACGGTTTTAACTACTCTATACCTTGCAAAACTCACGTCTATGAAGTTTCGTATTTAATTTGGCACAAATGTATTACAGATAATGTCGTACTTTATTGACGGGTAATGTAACCCTTCAATGCATACTCATTTACTGATGTGGAATTGCAGTAGGTATTTATTTATAAATGTTAACGAAACGAAACTATATAATATTATCATTTTTAAATGAATTTTCATTGTTTGCGCACTATTTGAATTATATTTTCTTTCAATGTGGGTAATAAAATTTAAAAAAAAAAACCGAAAAAAAATACCTACAGAAAGTAAAAATACGTCTTGTTAGCCGTGCGACTTTGATATGAGTACTTCGTAATATTTTGAGCCAAGCGTCACCGTGTCGGGGGACATTTGACTCCTTGGTGTAAAACAAGGAGTCAAATGTCCCCCGACCGACAAAATATTTTTGCAAAAACCATTATTGTACCTACATGTTTGTGATTCCAATAATAAATAGTATGATTGGATTGTGATATTGTGTTATAAATTTATCTATTTTAGAATTCATTAAAATCTACATCTGGTATAGCACATAAGATGTATTATCCCAGAAATACACACACACAGACCCAGAGACACACAGAAATAGGTAATATTTTCTATTTTCTCACTCATCAACTGGTAGTCTCCCAATGTCCGCCTTCTGCATCCAGTCAGTATGTTACAGTGAATGTCCGAAATGCAGCGTATGTTCAGATAAATAATTGTGTTTTGACTTTGTTATTGTAGTTTTTGGTGTAAACGAAGGGTAATTGGTAATCATTTCTCAATTCAGTATTGTATGACTCACACTGCAATGAGTTTTGTAGGTTTTTTAACGAATTTAATCCCGGTCGAATCCAGCTGCAATAATTATTTAAATAAAAATCATGCATTTCAGGGTTAAATCAAACTGTGGGTTGTGCGACAGAGAGGAAGCTTTACAAAATCGAAGTAAGCCGATCTTCTCGCTCTTCTACTCGATGTATCGTACTAGGCACCTTTGAAAGGCACATCCCTTGTTTTATGTGCCTTTAATCGTACCTCTGATTCGAACGTGCGGGGTGAGGAAATGAAATCTGCGCGGGGGTGGGAGCTTCCGTTCTGTACGCTAGTACTATTATCTATTCTGTGGCTAAGGGGACTTTAGCCTGCGACCAGTTCCTAGCAATGAGTTCTTACAATGTTACGAAAAGGCACTGCAATATGGTATTATCCTATAGTTAAAATAAATAATTATCTAACCAAGCTTATTAAATTAAGAATGGCAAAAGAGCGGTAAAAATTGCATCGGTTCTTATTTTATAGTTTTTATTTATTTTTAATCATCCACCCAACTTATAATAGTAACTGATTTGACTATTAAATTTTATGACGTCTTTAAATCTTTTTTCATAAAAGTTACCTTTTAACAGAACGTTTTGACGTTTAGTAAAAAGTAACTTAATTTGACTCGTCAGCAGAATACCCAATCTTATTTTTTTTGAAAGGAGTAACTATATGTTATAGATAGGTTAATTTATGGGTTAATGTTTAGCACAATGCATGCTATGCAAATAATTTTGTTTTGCACTTGACATGAAAGTATCTTCAGATTCAGCTGTAGGTATTCTTTAAGTTAGGTACTTATCTATTACTAGCTGTCCCGGCAAACTTCGTACCGCCAATTTTTTCCTGCCCTCGTGGCGTCAGGTCCCGTTCCCGCTGCACCATTTAGGGGGATGAAAAATAGATGTTGGCCGATTCTCAGACATACTCAATATGCTCACAAAATTTCATGAGAATCGGTCAAGCCGTTTCGGAGGAGTATGGCAACGAAAACTGTGACACGAGAATTTTATATATTAGATGTGCTGTAAATTTTCTATCCGCTTAGAGAATTCATGGTAAGTATTTCACGTTGATGGTGAATGTGCGGATGATATAATCTTAATATAGGTACGGTCCTACGAAGATACCTAGAAAACTATGTAAGAGACAAAAAGCCCCCTATACGGACACTTATATCACTAGGATCTCGCAAAACTAGTGTTATTCGAAAATGGTTACGCATAGTCATAGTCATTTATTCTCAATCTTGAACAATAAAATTGTTTCTTGTTGACGTCGATTTTAATCCTACTTAATCTATGTTTACCACCGTTTCCAAGGCGCTGATGGAGAAGAAACGGCGCAACAAACTCCACTGCGGCATTATTTAGACTTCAATTTACAATAGTTATTTTTTTAAAGCTCAATGTGGACGAATGTACATTTCGCGTCTGGATAAACAATACATCACAACAGGTAGTTAATCGAAATAAAAGGTTCAATTTCCTTCCTAGCTGAACTGTCAAAAAGATAACAATATTATATGAAGAATACCTACACTACGAGTATATCAGGAGATAGTATAATTTATTGTCTCTCCATATCGACAATGATAAGTGTATATGAAACACATAAACCACTGTTCCACGTGCTCCCAGAGGAATGGCAGACTCCTCTCTCGAGTCTTGTGTAGCACAGATATACTTGGCTTAACAACATTGATCGATCGAAACTGGAAATATTGCGACTTGTGAGTTGTGACACTGAACAATATGTGCAATTTTCTCACCAAAAATACGCAGACGATATCACTGCGAGAGAAGAAAAACTTAAATTAAACCGTCTGGCCACCATAGACACAGTAGACCACCTGTGTCCAGAAGTGGATTGTGCTGTGACAGGCTAAATAATTGAATTTCAATTAAATAAATAAATATTCCACAACATTTCACACAACGCTATCTAGACCCATGGTAAGCTTAACTAGCTTGTGTTATGGAATCTAAAATGCGGATAAACATAGATACTTTTTTTTGTCATTACATACATATTATACATAGAAAACAATGCAATGCTGTATTTATGCTATAGTAACAATTATTTGCACTGAGCGGGGATCGAACCCGGGCTTCTTGCGTAGCAGTCGTGTCCACTACCGCCACGCCACGGAGGCTGTCAATCTCAATTACCTGGCCATTGCCCATGACTCCACGTAGGTGAAAGCACGGTGCGTTTGAAACCTTTATATCTATGGGATAAGTGAATCGTAACCTAAGCTTCCTACTGGATAATTTTTAACCGACTACTAAAATAAAAGGAGGTTCTCAATTCGGATCAGATGTTTTTAATAACAATCTATTAGTTGCCATTCATTTTTATTTAATTATAAAAACCAAATTAACAAGAATTGTGCCGTTTTTAAACACCAACAAAATAAATGCAAATAAGGAAAATACGTGATCAAAGTGACCCCCATTATTTAAATTCGGGTTATCACGAGAAACGTTTACAATGTTCCGAAGTACAGTGGGACATTATGAACCAATAAAAAGCTTTATTAAATGAAATGCTCAAGTGAGACTCGAACTCACGACCTTTCCCTTACAGGGGGAATGCTCTTCCAACTGAGCTATTGAGCCCCACCTGAACCATGTCAAATTTTCCTTCTCTTTATATCCGTCTTTAAGGGCGACGGTGCACAAGCTAGTTAAGCTATGCTTACCATGGGTCTAGATAGCGTTGTGTAGCATGTTGGAAAATATTTATTTTTTTATTTTTATTTATAAAATTAGATATTGTCGTTTGTGATAGTTTAATAACAACACAGTAACGTAGGTAGGTTTTCTTCGTTTTCTTCTTTCGTTTGACATGTCATATGAAAAACTGGATTATTCCCGAAATCCCCACCGACAAATGTCTAACAATGTAAGTATTTAAATAACGTTAAGCGACGAGACGACGCAGGGTATTCCCCATTACATTCTTAAGGTGTGGCTACAGCTCATCCTTTTCGCAACTAACCAGACTATGAACCACGCAATAAAATATAATAGAGATTTACATCTCATTGGTTTTATCATTTTTTTAAGATATTTCACACTTTAGAGAAATAATACTTTCTCTACTTTTTCTTATAAGGTATTGGTATATAGGTACTCTAAATTATTCTAAGTCTAATGTGCCAAACATTTAACAACAAGCACCTCCAAAGCTCATTTTTTCCGCAACATTTTGATTTGATTTGAACAGAACATTGTAGAGCATAAAGAAAGAATAGTGTTCTCTGTCTATATACGTTGTAGAGATTTACATCGCTAATTAAATGGTTTTTCTACAATTCAAAGCTGTAGGTAGAGATTTCCATGTTTTTAACTAGGTAAGCAATTGGTAATAATATTGCTCATGAGCTGTACTAGTATGTCTTACACCTCTCCTCATCCATTCTTCTTTATATTATAAATTGTGTCATAATACCTGCTTATGACACAATTTTTGTGCAGGGAACAGATGCGGAGGCGGACGCCATTGCATTCGCGATATTCACGTCAATTAACATCTTAAAATTAAGATTATCGTAAGTAGAATTATAGTATTATAGTAATTTAATAAAATATAGACTCTGGCCAACGAAAGGTGGCTGAAAAAGTTGGCGCCAGATTTAAAAAATCAACAGGTTGCATCACTGAATATACACCGAAATAACGGAGTCGATACTAAAATCTTTTTCCTATTATGCATGCATGAAAACTAGCCTATTATGGTACTTGGCTGAGTCTAGTCAGTATTTCACCCTGTTGATTTTTCAAATTTGGCGCCAACTTTTTGCGCCATCTTTCGTTGGCCAGAGTCACAAACAGCCAGAGTCTATACTATTATAAAAAAAACTTTTATAGTTAAAATCGACTAAAAACTGTAAATCGAATAAACCATATAGTATCCAGATATTATAATTATATTAGTCTATGGTAACATCTCTTTAGTAACAACCCTATTAATAATTATTTTAGAAAAAAAAAACGTTTTTCTCTTGTCGGCAATCAGTTGAAGCGTAGTATTTTTTGATAAATATTCAATTTGACTGATATTTTAAGCAATATCCAACATGAAGGGTGTAATACTTATTTGTTTATTATCATTATCGGGGTGCTTCAGTGCTCCAAACCAAGAAGGTAAGGAAATATAATAGTTCAATCTGGCATAATAAATGCATTTCACAAGAATAATCTCATGTTACGAGATGCGTAGTTACAGTCCTCTCGCTACCTGGAACTATTGTTTGTAAGCTTATTAAACCCATACGGCAATCCACGTATTACTTTGATGTTCCAATTCCACATAATTTCATCAAGGTCAAGAATAGTTGATGTATTCCCTCTTAATTGATGTTTCTTTTTCTGTGACGCGGCATTGTTATTGCATTATGAGCTCACTTAATTCAATGATGTTAGCAACTGGTTATTGAACTCAATAAATCCAATTTACACCTTGAACAAAACCTGCTTACTCTGAATCATGGCTTTAGACCAAGTGTGTTTCTTATAAGAAAAATTGTTTTCTGGTTGAAACATACAAACAATTTATTGTAAAGCCTGATTCATTTAAGATAATTGGTGTATCAAAATGTACCAATATTTTCTCTTGTGCATGTGCCTTCCCTACACTCAAGTGTTTATAGCTGTATAGTTCACAAAGGCTTTAAATATACACCTTATACTTATGTATACCTACCCTTTGTTTGGTATAAAAAATTACATCTAAAACTGTACCTAAATAACTGCTTATATAACTAATTGATTTGAAAAAAAAGTACATGACTTTCAAATTAATTAATTAATCAATTAATGTTAAAATGGGTATTAACACAAAATGAAACATTGATTTGATATGTAAAAGTATTGTATCACAAAATAAAATGAATCAGTCCTCTTGTCTCAGCAGTGCGGTTTTTATGTCCGGTCCAGGTATGGTATCATGGGCTGTTATCCGCAACTCCACGACAAGGTGCGGTTTTTGCGTGAGGGTGGAATTTTATTAGATCCACCCCAACTCATTGAAGAACCCCAGCAGGCTATTCACGCTGCTGGTGATCTCCCAGAGCGTACCTGTGTTTCTGAAGTACTTAGCCCTGTATGTGGCGGTTTCAGGACAGTGTAGAGCACGTGTGCCGCTGTTTCGTCCTCGTTCATGCAGGCTCTGCAGAGAGGGCTGTCGGTGATACCTAAAATATAAAGGTGTTTATTGAAGGAACCATGCCCTGTGATGGCAGCCGTAGTCGTGTCTGGTCCAGACTACTGAGTGCTTTTTTGTCTCGTTAGTATGACATTTAATCGAAGTATTGAGCCTTTCTCTGTAGGTTGGTTAGTGGAGGTTTCAGGCGACTGGGACCACTACAGAACTGGGCCGCGGTGTCACTTGCCTGATTAGTTTTATTTATTTTATTTCGTCAGGCAACCTTAGGTTCTAATACCACCTAACAATAGGAATTTGGAAATCAGTCTTAACATCGATTTAGGTATCTCGTAAGTTTCTAACATCCTTGTTATTTTATGCAAGTTCACGCGATAAAAACTTCCACTTACTTTCTGCCGACGTTTCGGGTGCGATGCTGCACCCGTGGTCACCCAATGCGTTTATACCGCGATAGCTTAAAAATAACATTCTAACATCCTCTATAAATAAAGTATCTTCACTATTAACAAATAAATAAACATTCAACAATCGCAGGAAAATCACCGTTACATAATAAGCCTAAGTTATAAAATGTTCTTAACTTTAAACAAGAAACGCTAATAATTTAACAATATTAAAAATCAACAAATACAAAAACACAAAAAAAAAAAACAAAAAGCAAGTCTTCATAAAATGCAATTCAAATTACTTATTTAAATCTCAGTTTCTCCAAACAGAGGCCGATGCTTATTTGACCACTTAGCAGATCGTTTATAGCAGATGTAATTCTTTTATGTCTTGCTATGGTTTCCGGCTTCCTTTTTTATATTTGGATGCTGGTTGGACTTTCCAATGCTGCAGAGTAGTATTGCGCATCCTTTTGCAGCCCTTCTAATAGCTGAGCCACAAGCTTCACACCTTATGTGCACACTTTTAGGCGCCCCCCGACCTCAATCACCGCGGCGTGTATACTCCCGGGGCCTGCCCGGCGCTGCAACGCGAAGTGCGGAATACATTTTGTACATTTTGTGTAGTGGTCCCAGTCGCCTGAAACCTCGGTTAGTGGTTGGATTCTGTGTGACAACTATTCATTAGTTACAAATAGTATCAGCAAGATGGTTTCTGTATATTATGTAGGTATAGGTGCTTGTTACAACTTTCTTGGTACCTAAATGTAACTCCATAGCTTCAGTGTTCGTTTTGACAGTTGTGATGTTTAGGTGTCTGCAAAAGGTATTTAGGATTTTATTTAAAATACTTTTTGTGAATATTCAATTAAAATGGAAGCAAGTGCGACTCAATGTATCAATGAATTCCTTGTGTTCTTGCCGGAAGATCAGTCACAACCGAGATCCCAGAATTCTACACCCAATATATATTAATATGCATTGCAACACAAACAAATATGAAAACAAAAAATGAGTCTACACAAACTGAATCTGATATAGACATGAATACTACCAATTTATTAACTTCTGTTTTTCTACTCAATAAAATATTTTGTGCAATTTTAATTTACATCCTTAACCGGACTACAAAGCCCTTTTCAGTCACATTAGTTTGATTAGATGTCACAAACAAACTAATGAGACAAAAAAGGGCTCAGTAGTCCAATACTGGACAAAAAACCGTACTGCTGAGACAAGAGGGAAACAGTGAACAAAAAAATCTACTTGTCATTGATTAATTGAACTTTATAAATTACTATTATAAATTTGCTTATCATGTGTCATGCCTAACAATATAACAAAAATGTAAACATTCATGAAATTGCACTGATAAGAACGAAAATAAGTATAAAAGTCTGCTGTTAGTACTGCACTGTTTCATCCAGATAATTTATTGTTACTTTATTATATTAACATTTTGCTTCTAATGTTCTCAATTACTCCATAAATCCATAGTTTTTTATAAAAGTTTGGGACTGCAATGCACCTGTAACATCAGGGATAAGTAAGTTTTTCCAAAAAAATTATGAAGCGAATCCCAAAGTTTAATAACACCACAATAGTTTAAAAATACCATACTTCATAAATTATAGTAATCCATGCAATGAAGTTACAGCGGCATAACTATTAACATAACTATCAGCTTTGGTATTGCTCCTCATCGTAATTATTGATTATGGTATCCTGATTGCATCAGAGTGCTCAGTTGCCCTCGGAGCTCAGGGTTTACCTAATTTGTTAGGTATTGCTCCTAGACTAAAGCAATATTATACATTATAATATTCAAGTCTTTGAAATTTTAGATACTGAACAACTTTAGAACAAGTAACATTTACTATTGAAAAACCAGTTCATAATTAGATATACAAGTTAATACTTGTTTATCTAATGCTATTTTAATTCACAGATAAAAACTATAATTAGTTTTTATCTGTGAATATTGACTTGATCATTTAATATTTGAAATAAATTAATGTGCTATCAACCATCTCTTGGTTGAGACAAGAAAGAAACCCTCTATGGCTCTACTACATCACTGGGTGCCTAATGGCTGCCCCTTGCGTTATTTGTTGCTATGTCCTTATAGAGTAGATATAATTACAAAATCCTTACACATCACATCACAAATTCATATTCATAATAATAAGTAATGAAGATGGGATTTTTGAATAGGACACTTGTACATTTCCACAAAAAAAAATAATTTTTAACCTGACAGGTTTCTCCTCACAGCAGGTCAAGTCTTAATCAATATGTGTGGCAAGTGCCCACAAACAACAGTATAAAGATACAGTCAACAGTCTGAAGTTATACAGTCAGAAGTAGAGTTGTTGATATTATTTTTTTCTTATAAAATTACCATATGTAACATTCAAGCAATCAAATAGTCTATTGCACTCCACTGCGCGACATAGACCTCTCCCAATGTGCCTTCCGCATCCAGTCTGTCCCAGCCACCTTTGTCGTCAGTCCATCTGGCTAGGGGCCGCCCTACTTTCTCGTAGTCTTCACTCTAGAACTCGTTTGCTCCAACGGCTGTCTTTCCTTGGGCAGATGTGGCCAGCCAACTGCCACTTCAGCTTCCTTATTCATTATGTAGCTTTAATTATTCTGTGAAATATTTATCATCCAACATCATACATATAGCATATTGATATTAATATTTCACTAAATTGAAGTTACTATTAATTGGATGTGGTAGTGTAAACTAAACAACATGTCGCCGGTAGCTTAGTGGTTAAGGAGTCGGCCTTACGATCGAGAGGTACCGGGTTCGAATCCTGGCCATTACACTACCGACGTGAACCCACTCCTAGCACAAGCATTTTAGCTTAGTTGTACGGGTTAGGGGGAATATTAGTAACTTCGGTTCTAATATTCTTTAAAAAAAAAACATGATAATATAAAATATGCAACTCGCTCTTTTATGTTAAATAGCACATTTTATATTTCAGCTGCATCAACTACAAAATTGACGACGCTTGCTACGGCCACACCAGACACCTCGTCGACCCATCCTACTAAAGAAGCAGATTCCAAGTCTCCTGCAGTGGTACCACAGCCGACACCAGTAACACCAGAGAAAGACCCTGCTAAAACTTCTACAGAAACTGTAGCACCACCAAATGCCAAAAACGAAACTGCAAAAGACAACAAAACTGCAAAAGATGATCCTAATCACAAAGAAGCAACTACAGTTGATCCCAAGAGTAAAACTGAAGCGAATCCGACACCCGCTCCCGTCACAACTCCAGCCCCTACTACTCCAACTACGACCCCAGCAGCAGCACCTAAAAAGAATGAAACCAAACCAGGTGAAAAAGAGAAGGAAGCTACGACAGAGAAAATTGAAGCATCTACTACAGCACCCAAAATTGTCCAGGCCTCCAGATCGTAAGTATAGATTTATTAATTGTTACTCAAGGACCTATAGAAAAGTATTCATACTAATATTATAAATACGTAATAACTCTGTCTGTCTGTTATGCTTGCAAGCCTAAACCACTGAACCGATCTTGATGAAACATATAGGCTATGTTTGGTCGTGATAACTGACATCCACGCGGGCGGAGCCGCGGGAAATAGCTATACATATAAATTATAACATTAAATTACCAACACATTGCTTCTGTGAATCTACCTAAGGAGTAGTGGAGGGGTTAAGGAGAATATATTTAGTAATCTTGGTAGTAATCCCTTATAAATAAAAAATCTTACGAACTTTGAAAATTACTAACGTTGTTGCTCGCGGATTCACCCGCGTGGGAAATTCTCGAGATAAAAAAGAATGTGATTGAATAACAAAGATCTTCACAAACTTTCACAGAGTTTAACTTTTATAAATAATTTATTTAATAATATTAGTAGGATAACATCGCGCGTTTATGAACTGACGTAATTAGTGTAATTACATTTCAAGTTTATGCCAAATCAATTCCTATGTGAAAGTGATTTAATTTATCGCACTTTCCTATAAATGTGTGCAAATTCATTCATTCAGTACATACATTCATGCAGCTGAGCTATTACTATGCCGAACTTGTATAATAATAAGAATTGTTATATAATGTTATGTATGTGGCTTGTGCAACAAAACAAAACATTACAAAATGGATTGGAATTATCATCATAATGTTGTTTCCTGTTGTATCCAATGCTCTGACCTCGCAACCTTTGGTCTGCATATTCTTTTTTTTTTTTTTAAATATACCGCTTAGGTGGCAGACAAGCACAGCTCACCTGATGAAAGGCCTATGGACGTATGCAACACCAGGGGCGTTACACTCGTGCTGCCGATCCTATAGAAACCTTTTAATGCCCTTCTTGAAGAACCCCATTTTAGTTGCTTATGTGGTATAAAAAAACGGGCGGTTTTATCGCCAAAAGTGACCTACCATGCAACCTTTAATAGCATTGAATTTGGAGAACATTGTAATTCTTCATCGAAATAATTACTCATAGATAACATTGCATACTGCGAATGTTCGAGAAAAAGATAACAGACGGAGTTCAATTTTAATTTAAAACTCTTCATCAAGAAACTTCTAAATAGCTGATAACAAATTAAAAAAGTTATACTAAAGCCGTCGTCGTGTACGTAGGGGCAAGTCTACATAAATGGGTCATTATCTCAAATTCTATCATAAATTTTGCGACTCTGTATCATGGATGTTATTTCATTGAACATTCTAATTGGATCATGCAAGTTTTGCTTAACATTTATTGATAAAACCATTTATTAAAAAATAAATATCCACTTCATGTTTTCGAAAAATCATGTTCGATTTTTCAAAGCAATTGGCAATATAGGTAAAATTGGGTTTAGTTCCGCCGCGGCGTCGTATAAGTCGAACCAAATACCTTGGACCTAAATCGCGAAATATAAAAGGCCCTTTTTTTTGTTTCGTGCGGAAATCCCCTCGGATACCCCCCTTCCGGAGCCGGAAGGGGAGGTTATGTCGGACTCGAACCGACTAAAACCGCACGCCGACTGTGTGCCGATTGTTTTGTAATCATCTTTAATTGGCGAATTTGAGATCGTCCACCGCAGTAGCACCCCGTGCTATCTTCAAAAACGCGTTCTGTGCGTATAGAGAACATTTTAGGTCCAAGATGTATAGTTCGACCTATACCCTGCTTTTGTACCACCAGACACGCTAGAACTGCTAAAACTCTTGGGTTTCGTACATAATACCGAAAGTTAAATAATCGAATAACAATGGGTCGACAACGATTGGTCGGACGATCAAATCGTCGCTGGTACATTAGGTCGAAACGTTAATACGTCGAGGTATTATTACGTAGAATTTATTTATTTATGACTTGTCTCTAAAATGAACTTATATTTAGGTATAACATAGGCTTATTTCATGGATTTCGCAAAGGCAGGCTTTTTGAAAATTTCAACTTTATGGGAACAATAGACCGTTTGAATTTTTACGTAGTATACCAGCGACAATTTGATCCTTCGACCAATCAGTATCGACCTACTGCATTTTCCACGTATTAACGTTTCGACCAAATGTACCAGCGACGATTTGATCGTCCGACCAATCGTTGTCGACCCATTGTTAGTCGATTACTTAACTTTCGGTATTATGTACGAAACACAAAACTCTTGTGTTACGTGGATCCCCCTTAGCCAGTACAATGTATTAAGTATATGAAATGAAACAAAATTTTACCTTCATAAATTGCAACTTAATATCATGATGAATGTTACGAAGACATTGAAGTCGTGGCTGGGGCTAGCTCAGTCGGCAGACCCATCGACATTATATAGAGCCTCAAATAACTTTGGAATGACGTTCAAGAAACCATCGGAACTATATAAACATCTAAGAGTAACCAAAATGCACGTCCTAGCGAAATCAAAAGACGAAATCGTGCAAGCTCTTCCAAAAGACCAAAGTACTAAAGAGCTCGAGTCGCGCCTCCAATTCCATAAAAAATTCATGATAGGCTCGCAGACTGGTAGGGTAGGTTTGGGTAATACTAGGAGGCAGTCAGACAAAGACATAACAAAATCTTTTCTTCAAGTAGATGAAAATAATACCTACAAAGTGCACGCAATGAACCTAGAAATACAAAACGAATGGTTAACACTAGGTGAATTTTGTATTCCCATAGCCTTAAAATGGCGTACCTTAATATACGACTGGTCACCGGCTCTCCTTAAATTCTATCTCAATGCATTCCAGTTGACCCTCCCCGACCAAAGCAATCTTGTCAGATGGGGAAAAGCCACAGATAAAACATGTAACTCATGTGGTGAAGCAATTGGTACTGCTAGGCACCTACTGGTGGGTTGTAGGACGCTATTAGACCGGGGTCATTACTCGCGCCGACATGATAAGGTATTAGAAATCGTACGTGAGGCGGTAAGTTTGGCGGTAGCTAGAGCGAAAAAGGGTTTAACCACAAACCAAAGAAATGACGTCGCGTTTGTAAAGGAAGGCTGCTCAAAAAAGACAAATCAAAAGCCGTACTCAATTTTGATAGCAGCCGCTGATTGGACATTACTCGCAGATTCGTATGAGAAACACTATAAAATACCGGAGGATGTTTGTGCCTCGTCATCCAGACCCGATATATTCCTATTTTCAAAACAGCAAAAGCGTGCAGTACTAGTAGAACTCACAGTACCGTGGGAAACTAACATACCTAAAGACCACGCTATAAAAATAAACAAATACTTTGACTTGACCAACGAGTTAACCAAAAATGGCTATGTGGTTAAACTCTACGCCGTGGAAGTGGGAGCAAGGGGAATTCCAGCTAAATCCCTGTATAACTTATTTAAAGACCTCGGATTGCCAAGAGCTTCAGTAAGCTCTTTACTCAAACGAATATCTAAAACGGCGTTGATAGGATCTTACCAAATTTGGATAGGTAGAGGGGGGAACACGACTGACGGTGGAGGTGAGCGCTGATGCATCACAAGGTGGCCACCCTAAACCTACACCTGGGTCGCAAGTCCCAGGCGCCGTCGCAGTGTTCCTCTCTGTACCACGCCATGGACCCGGCGACCGCACGGTGAATCCATGGAATGCTAAGAACCGGATCTCTTATTTTTACTCATTACAGATTTGACGGAGCAAGTTTCATTGGTGGCATCATATTGACTCTGGGTCTCCTCGCAATCGGTTTCATGGGATTCAAGTACTACAAGAATCAAACTGAAAGGAACTACCACACTCTCTAGACTTTTTAAGGTCACTTTTCACTATAAGTGCACGTAGTTAAAATTAAGAAATATTTTATAATGGAGAGATTTGTTTTACACTATCGACACATTCGAGTGCACTGAATGAAGATACAGGAATGTAAATCTATACGGAATTCCAATTTTAGGTTACACTGGACGATTGAAATCTCAATTAATTTATTTTATTATTAATTTCTTACATACATACATGATGAAAAAGATCAGCTGGCAGCTAATAAATATTTCGGGTGTAGTATTATATAAACGCAAAAAACTATTGACCTCCATATACAATATATACAAAACTGACGATAATATATATAAATGTATATTGTTTGTCTACCTAATCCACTAGAACGGGAATTTCGTATAATGTATATAGGTATATTATACAAATTTAAATACCTTAGAAATATTTTAAAGCTTGTCCGAATTATATAAGGTGGTTGGTCACTAGATCTAATTTTAGTTGAAAAGTGGAATTTGATTTTAGGTTCTCTTTATCTACGTAGTGTAATTTTGTAATTTCTAGTAGATGTTTTGGCATTTATTTTTTTATTGCATGCTTAAGTTTAAGTAGACCCTGCGTAAAGCATATGTACCTATTATTGTATTTCACCGAGTTTTAAAAACAATTGTTACATTCGTAATACATATATATTCTGTATAGTTACATTATGTGATTTGTAAATTTGATAAGTATAATATTTCGAACTATTGAGATTCAAAAGTATTTTATGTAACAGTCACACTGATGATTTCTAAGATTCCATGTTTGAGTGCAATGTAGTTGTAGTGTTGATCTGTATTTGTGAACTGTGCCATTTTTCGGATTTCAATGTTGGACACTGCATTTGGTAAAATTGATATTTCGTTATGGAGCTTGAAACACTATATTTCAAAGATATAGCTATAAGCATATTTATTAATGTTAAGTGTTATTATAAGGAAACGCAATGTGATGATGAAACTAAGGGTCTATAAAGTAGTACCTGTACTGATTTGGCATAATCAAGTTTAATGAATCTCGTGTGCTAATTTACTAACCAAAATCGTACTTGGCTGGAGAATCTCTGAAAATGAATATCACCAACTTTGTTATGCCAAATCATATTAGCGAACGGCGTGGAACAATCGCCTCATAACTCGCTGTCGCTACGCCGTGTTCTATTCCAGCGTCCGCGTGCAGTAACCACGATAAGAGCTCAGTCTAAAAGAATAACATGACTGAACGCATAGAACTCTTTAAATGAGAATTCGCCTAAAGTCTGAGGATAAGAGCATAATTAAACACGCAGGCGGCGGTTGACAGTCGAGCGAAGCTTATCACCGCAAGTGACTGATCCTTGTGGATGTTATACCAATTCTATATATTTTGTTTGTGATTTTAGCATGCTGTTTGTAAAATGGGAAAGCTGATTCCATCCTAAAGTGCTCTTAAATCTGTTTATGGGATAGGTATTCGAAGGGTTTACACGCCATTAAGATTCTCTATTCTCTGAAATTTAATACTGCTACTAGGTACTTGTCTGTCAATGGTTATGTTAAATAAAGGTATACATAATATTATAATTGGTTTTATTTAAAGCTAAATAATGACTAGTGTTTCAATACTGAACATAATGATGATAATGATCAGACACGCACCCCTCGTTTTACTTGAAAGCCTTTTAGTAACAGGAAAAGGTCAAATTAATTTTGCAGTTAAGTTAGATTCCACATGTGAGTGGTTTACCAAAAAGGGACCTCAAGGTAAAATAGTTGATTTCTAGTAAATCACGTTTGAAGTTTCAGGTAGAAACAACTACGGCATCTAAAAATATTCTGGTTAGACCAAAATGAAGTTAAAAGATCACAGATTCAAAAATTCTATAAATATAAATAACGGTTTCCAATCCCTCCAGGTCCTTTTTTGGTCAACCACTCACATATTATAATGGAGATAATCCTTTGAATTATACACACTAAAATAAAATTAACCACTTTATTTACACTGTTAACTTAGGTATACAACACGATTTACAACGTCTCTTTGAGGTTCAATCCCCCAATGAAAGAACATCAGCCGGCGGTGGCCTGACTTGTACTAGAAATTGCGAAAAGGTCATCGCGCTACTTCTCCTTTGTCTTCAAATGACTATGATCTTTTTCTCCCGTGATAAGATTCAAAATGGTTTGTAATATTTTGTATCAAAAAGCCGATGCCAGCCGCTGCTCTTTCAGTGAGGATTGACCTGCGTCGAATTCGTAAACTCAATTTGTTTTTTTTTCTTATATTCAATTAACCTTGCAGGGCGGTAAGAAACTATGTGAAGTCTGGAAGATACGGACAGGTGAAGTTTTCGAAATCTCCGAATTCACTAAGTAAACTACTTACAAATTCCATTTTTCGGCTTTTGCCCTTTCGTCTCTGTACTACTACTTACACTGCTCTATTGTATGACAACCGGGACTGACGGCTTAACATCCAAACTCCAACCAGTCCAATACCATATTCATCCATACAAATATTTGCACTACGCCACAGAGGCTATTTATACTAAACTCAAACTAAATTAACTCATATTTCAACATCATTATTTGATAGTCTTTTCGTGAACAATTGGTAAATAGATTTACTCACTGTAGGACCTACATTTCGATTTAAATTCCCATATTTTAAGTTCGCTAATAGGTATTCTCCTTCGCTCCGGTCCCATTTTCGGTATTCTATAATCAGCGACCTAGGAGTATTATATTTGGATGTGATTGCTAAAGCTTTTTCAACGGACACTCCTTTTAGTTGCAGCAATAATTTGATGAATGTTTCTGTAACCGTCAACGGTTTGGATTTCACTGATGACTTATTGAAGTAATCAAATGTCATCAGACGATTTTCGACTATGCCATCACTGCACCCTCGAAGACCTCCCTGAAGAAATTTTTTTTTTCAGTAATTTATCTATAGGTACAAATGTATGTTTGTAATATTAAAATGGATAAGGAATGTGGATACAAAATATTTTTGTACAGTCAGCATCAGAATGATGTTGGTGAACATAGTGCTCAAAATAATCTTGATTCCTTGGTTTTGCCCCGTTTCTGTCGACGGATCGTTGTGATATTTGGTACACACCTTTAGTTCGGACAACAATACAATATAAATCAATAAAACAGTTTAATTTGCTCTTAATATCTCAGTTTCAAGACGAAAATCCCCTCGGATATGGCGATTACGCACGCCACCACCGTGGCCTGCTCCTGCTGGGGTGACAGGCGGCTCTGCGTCAATCGATATGAGAGGCTTCCGTGTGGCCTCTAGCCATTCCCCCATGACAGGTCATACGGCGCGAAGATTTTGCAGTAAGATTATTTCTGAGGCTGACTGTACAAAGACCATTGATTAGGAGAACTGGGCCTCCCACCTGGGCGTAAGAAGGGCAGGGTTCGAACCCGGAACCTCTCGATCATATGGCGGATTCCTAGGTCACTAAACATTAAGTGCCGGCGCCCAGTAGCGGCATCGGCAAGCATCAGGATTTGTATTTGTCGAATTACAATAGATCGTATTGTTATAGATATAAGATTGAATTTTAATTGCTAACCATACCGCTGCAGAATGCCGATCTGTGCCGACGATAGTCGATGATCGTCATTAAAATTTCAATTTTATGATGATAGTGATAAGATTTATGATGCTTGGACAAAAAATCCTGAAGCTCGCCAATGCTGATAATGGGCGCAGGCCTTAAATCTACATTGCTTGAATACACTTACCTGATATCTAATAATAAGTCTTTTGGTAATCATAGCCAAAAACCTAGCAGTATTAGTCAAAGAATCAGTAATGTGAACTTTGAAATTATCCTGGACTCTCGTGTTTGCTAAAGCTTGCATCAAGTGCTGTATGGGCAGCCCTACATGTTTATTACTGCCATAATTTTCAATTAAATAAAACACATTTTTCAATCCACACTTTCGTAAACGGAACTTTTGCTCATGAAATCTGCCATCTTTGATACTGGCTCCGAGATCATCCATTCTTTTTCTTTCAATGATGTAAGGGAGGACTAATTCCACATCTTTGTTCACTTTGTGTCTTGCTATCCACATGTAGTCTCCAACTTTTAAGCTCCGGTACTCATGGTTCAAGTCGGGATATTTGTTAAATTGAGCAACTGTTGGATCATTCTTTTTGGACACCCTGCAAATAGTTTTTATTTAAAATATAGATTTATACTTGTTTCACGGTTATCCTGACCAAAGATCTGTCCTTTTTCAAGGTCTAATCAACCCCTATACTAAATTTCATCAAAATCGTTCAGTGGTTTAGGTTTGAAATCATGACTTACAGACAGACAGGCAGACAGTTACTTTTGAATTTATAATATGAATACGTAGTATGGATAATGTATTCTTTTATTCAAAATAGTATATTATATCTGAATCAATAATCTGTTTTATCATAATTATTTACTTAAGTGATAAAAAGGAATTAGAATTTATGAATTTTCTACATTCAGATGTAGAAAATTCATAAATTCTAATAAAAAAAAATAATAAAAAAAAAAATAAAAAAATAATAAAAAAAAAAAATAATAATAATAAAAAATAAATGCCAACCCTGATAGTGTTCAAAAACATACTGTTTGGAGCTATAGACCTACCCCTGAACAAATAAATTACATTCATTTTTATTGTGATAATAAATAATACATACCCCCCAGTTTCATTTTTATCAATTAGCAATATTATATTGAATGATCCAGCTGGTAATTCATTGACAGTGTTATTAATAATCTGTGATGTTAAGGTGCCTTCATTTAAGATATGGATATCTTTATGTTTAATAACACCATTTGTAGATGATACACTATTTGGAGGTGGTACACAACTTGTAGATGGTACACCACTTGTGGATGGTACACCACCTGTGGATGGTACACCACTTGTAGATGGTACATCACTTGTAGATAGTACACCACTTGTAGATGGTACATCTTTTGTTGCTGCTGCACTACTCGTTGACGGTACACCACATGTAAAAGGTACACCACTTGTAGATGGTACACCACTTGTAAAAGGTACACCACTTGTAGATGCTACACCACTTGTAGATGGTACACCACTTGTAAAAGGTACACCACTTGTGGATGGTAAACTACTTGTAGATGGTACACTGCTTGTAAAAGGTACTTCACATGTGGATGGTAAACTACTGGTAGATGGTACACCACTTGTAGATGGTACACCACTTGTAGATGGTACACAACTTATGGCTGGTACATCACTAAAGATAATATCATTAACTGTAGGTATTTTCTTACTGTCTTCTAAAAGTTCTTCAGCAAGCTTAATTCCTGCTGCAGACAATGAATATCTAACTACTTTTTTCCTAACTTTTGTTACTAGTCCTTTAGTCACAAGCCTTGACATGTTAGACCAGGCTGTATAATAGGTATTAGGTTTACGCCTTACAAAGGATTCTTCGGAATGTTTTTGAGCATTACTGATTAACTCTTCCTTAGTAAGTGAATTTTCATTTGTATTTTCAAGCAATGCTATTAATATTGCATATGCACCTGACCTATGAGCAGGCTTATACTTTTTTCTTATGGATTTATCTTTCTTTTGGCCAACTACAGGTCTGTGAGAAGAATTTGTGACTATATTAGTATCAAGATTCCCTTGCAGGCCCTCATTTTCAGGTGCTGACTGAGAAGTTTCTGTAGGAAATTCATTATTTAGAGTTGCATTAGTAGAACTAGTATGAGAAATGTTAGATTGCTGATATCCATTGGCGAAATTTCCAATATCTGATGTAGGTGAGCTACAGTTCGTACTTGAGCAAGAACTAGAGGTGGTGCATGTCTCCTGAGAACGTGCCAAAGCTAAATTGTAATTATGCACTTTTAATCGCTCATCTAAATGAAGACATAGCTTTTTTTTAAAGCCTTTCAATACAATACATTCAGCTCCAGATTGAAGTGGTAAGGGATATTTTGATAATGATTCTAATGCTTCCTTTAACATTAACTCTAGCTTGCTTCTCTTCTTTTTTGCTTCGTCGTACAATTCCTCGAGCCATTTTTGAAATAGAGGATTAGGTTGAACCCTTTTACAAGTTATTCTTTTGATCGTATTATTACTCATTGTTTAAAATTTATGTTTTCATTTTTATTACATTAAATGTCTATTAGTCATAATCTTCATTTTAGGACATAGTCAGACTGGCACACTTTTCTAGGAATATGTGGCGTTGATGGTCAAAATAAGCAAAACTATCCCAAATCTTCCTAATGTCCTCTGAAATTTCGAGTTTGTATTAATTAAGCAAGCAAATAAATATTTATCTAAAATGTATATATATACTTACTATAAATATTATTTACCCTGATTAAACAACAGTTTCATAAACTACTAAGTAATATGAAATTACTGAAGATTGCTTTCTGCTTTTGGGTACCGGGTACACCTTAACACTTAAATTTGTTTGACCATCCTAATACCACGTAGTATCATAATATTACAATTCATATCTAACAAATAATAACACCAACATCATACTTTTCCACCTTATTAATATTAAATACGTTTTTAAAGTACTTATTCTTATCTATGTCTTTGTTTTCCACTTTTTTCATCATAGCCTAAAATAATCATAACAAAATCACTCGCAAATAAACAAAATACTATGCAAAATACTAACGTCAACGTCATGATGTCTGTCAGGTGTCATCTTATTTCCTTAGAGTATCAAGAGCTGCCATACCTACGAAAAAAAACTGCCTACCTAAACTTGGATTTTATGAATGAACCGAACGCAATATGGCGGCCTAGTAGAGAATCCAGTAAACTGTCGATAACTACTTATCGATATAAAAAGGGCACAGACATAATTACATAATTAAGTGGTTAGCTTATATGTGGATGCCGATTATTTGTGTTTCAGGTTGCAGTGTGCTTGGGCTTTCTGTCCGACTTTCCTTGTGATAACCGGAGTTTCGAATAATTCGCCCAGAAGGACGTAAAATCTACAAAGACTCTTTACAGTCCTTGAGACTTTAGGAATGATATATAATAAGACATTGAAGATCAAAATAGAAGTGCTCGACTTATCTAATTCTACTAGTAGGTACCCCTAATGAAAAGTTATGTAATCCGCCATTTCAGTCCTATGTTCTTACTGTACCGTGGTCGCGCGAGGGTTTCGGAATTAAATCAAAATCAAGGAGATTTGTATAAAATCATACTTTTAATTTAAAAATGGAAGTAATTTCGTAATATCCAAATTTGTATTTATCAATTTAATAGCTCTATCACCAGGCAATATAATTATCCTACTTATATAATAAACGTGAAAGTTTGCAAGTATTGATGGATGGATGGATGTATTTTACTCTTTCACGTAAAAAGTACTGAATGGATTTTAATGAAATTTGGTACGTATAATTAAAAAAAAATACGTTATCATACAAACATGAAAGGTGGCATCAGTATATGTTTTGAAGATTATCAGCTTACTTACATTGCCCTGAAAAAGGGACGAGTGTTTTACAGTCTCCTACCTACGCGTAGGTTATAAGTTTTAAGAATAAATAAAAAGTAAATAAATATGTAGTATAATAATAATAACTATATTACTTATATTATAGTTTTAAAATAACATAATGAAATGTATTACGCAAACAAGGTATAGTCATAGTCATTTATTTTTCAATATAGAACAATAAAATTGTTTCTTATTGACGTCAATTTTAATTCTACTTAATCTAAGTTTACCACCGCTTCCAAGGCGCTGGTGGAGAAGAAACGGCGCAACAAACTCCACTGCGGCATTTTTTGGACGTCAATTTACCTATTATATTTATTTTTTAAAGCTAAATGTGGACGAATGTACATTTCGCGTCTGGTAAATCACAAGAAGTATATAAAACTCTTCATAATTAAGAATTAAAACAAAATTACATAATGTACCAAATAAGTCACGTAACTAATACAGTACCATGCTGTAATTATAGCATTTTACGAGGGACATGCACCATGCTCAACCCAGAAAGAATTACATTGTATTCATATTAAAAGAATAAATAAGAAATATTCCCTCATTATCGGTAATTTACCAGTACCTCAACTGGTATCCCTAAAAAATCTATAACCTGGACAAATTAAAAAGTAGATAAAAAAGGCAGACAAGTCTGACTTTTGTTTCGAATTCGATAATTTTAAATTACCACTTTATTTGAAGCCCGCGCAGAGCGAAGGCGAACCGGACGTTGGAGGTCGCAGAACGACCTCCGTACTCCATGAGCGCTGGCCTGGGGGTGACCGGTGGAGCCGCTTGTGACCCTAGCAGAAGCAGGCCGCGGCGCGCGGCGGCGGCGCAAAGTGCGCCTCCCCGTAACCGGGGCTAGATGGGGACCCTGTGGTCCCCACAACCCGATGGCCCCATCTCGAAAGAGATGGTCCTGGGTCTGCCGGGGTGCGAGAGATATGCTTTTGGCAATCTCACTTCCGGCAACCAAGGACCCAAGACGGCATGCGTTTTAGTCGCTTAGAGTTCGTGAATACAATCGTAAGAAATCATATATATCGCCCAGGGCTACGCCAAACTATTGAAAGAGGACTTTAGTAAGCGAGCAGCCCTAGCGTGATAAACAGTGATAAAGATTTATAGAATGTAGCTACGAACTACGTCGCCGAGCTGTGACTGAGCGACTGCAAAGTAATAAAATAATAATAACCGTATGGCCGACAATTAACATAGGTACATACACACATCAAAAAAAGTTTGCGATCAATGGCATAAGCTCCTAGAATTCTTTAAATTTAGCTTTATCAAGAAAAAATCTATGTTGAATGCTTTCTTTAAATAGGAATAGGTTTGAAATTAAAATATAAAACTATTTTTTATTATTTATTTAAAAAAATTGAGCCATTAATCATAATGCAATTGTGATAGAAATTTCATAGAAAGAAAAAGACTGTTTAATTAAACTTAAACTACAATTTATTATTAAACGGTGTAAATTCAATATAAAATAACTCCTCCCCTGGCTCGAACACATGCGGAGAGCCTCCTGGGCATGCTGAGGATCATGTTATCCAGCATTTCCTGGGGTAACCTATCCCATTCTTCAATAGCGGCTTTCCTGAGCTCTGGAACTGTCTGGGGATGTGGCTCACGGTTCCATACAGCTCGTTTAAGAGCATCCCACGCGTGCTCTATTGGGTTTAAGTCGCGCGAGCCGGCAGGCCAGTCTAATCGTGTGATATCGTATTCTTGAAGAGCAGCATTGACTCGTTGAGCTCGATGTGCAGGCGCATTCTCATCGACCAGTACAAATTGGTGCCCATGGGTTACTCGGAATGGTTTGACGATATCATCAATAGCAACTGCTTTGTACATGTCTGCTGTCATGAAGCCCCGATACGGGATCAAAGGCGTTCTAGCTCCAATCATAATGCCACCCCAAAAAGACACCGATTTTCCGCCTTGCTGAACTGTTCCAGTGGCAGTTCTTTGTCTTTCACGGTCGCCTGGTCTTCTCCAGACACGGACACGTCGGTTATCTGGATGAGTGGAGATTCGGGATTCGTCAACGAAGAGACAGTTTTGCCAAATGTTTTCTTCCTCCCCTTCTTCATTTTGCCGAAGTCTAGCCCACTGCAATCTTCGTTGTTGACGTTGCGGGGAATTGAGCGGAGCTCGCCATGACCTCCGTGCTCGTAATCCAGCCTGGTGCAAGCAACGGTCTGCATGCTAACTTCAAGCCCAGAGGCGGCCCTGACTTCTGCTTTTATTTTAGTGGCGTTGATTGTGGGATCACGGGCTGCCAGCAATCTAATATAGCGCTTTTGGGCAGCTGTCAAAACAGCTAAATTATCCATTCCGTGGTACCTCTGCAACGTAGCCACGACACAGGATTGGGATATAGCAAGTCTGCGTGCTATTACTCTCGTGGTGTATCCTTCTTCCCTCAAAGTTACTATTTTAGCTCGTAAAACCTCTGATAATCCTCTTGGCATTTTTTCAATCACTACTTTCCGCGAAAAATATCTTGAATCGGTTATAATTCACTAAATCAGATTTCTGAATGAGCGTAAGCTAAGACTGAAAGCCTTTTTGTAAGAAAAAACAATTGAACGGTGTCATTGTTTTGTGTTCTAATTCTTTATTTTTAAATAAAGAATCTAAAAAGAAGAAAAAATCATAATATAATCTACAGTAACAAAAAAGATTTCAGTTTTTCAAAGTGATCGCAAACTTTTTTTGATGTGTGTATTTGTAGGTATGCAGTGGTTAATCTCGTGAGCTTTAGGAACTTAACTGAGTTAGATTGTTGATTTTCCAGACAGTGAGTTATCTATACCAGCTATTAGGTAATTTGTACCATCAAAAAAGAGTAAGACTCGGGAGGATTCAATGCTTAGGTACTAATTTAGATTGTAGGATATGCCCTCTACACAGTAACAATACGCGTCAGGTCACGCTTTCTAGTAGAGTTCAAGATGTCACACACACTTAACGTTTTCCCTCGAGATCGACTGTTAGTGTATAGCCGCTCATTGTTGTACCTATAGTGAGTCTACAGTTACGCTAAGAACTCACGGAGCAATTTTTACCATGCCCGCTCAGTACAAATATTTGTATGCATGAATATTATGGGTATTTGTATTGATCTAGTCGTGCCAAGGAGAGTTAAGCCGTCGGTTCTGGTTACCATACCAACATCGATGGCATTCGTTACGGGTAGTTTGAGCCTTCAAAAGTCCAAAAGCTGGTCTATCGGCAATGCTTCCACATCGATTCGCCCTGTGAAGGTCAGATGGCAGTCGCTTCACAGAAATATTAAACTTCAGCCAAATCCGCAGTTACACTGGTAAAGTGGACCCCAGACTACAAGCTGAAAGCTTTGGCTCTTCCAAAGCTTTCAGCTGGGATTAACGCAGAAAATAAATTGTAAGGAGTTTGTAACTTAATAATAATTATTATTATTGATACATTAATAGGTGAAGCAGGATTGAAACTTTGTACCTCTTTTTATGAAAATTGTGCGGACGGAGTACGAAATTTTCCACACCTGTATTGTTAGTCTGTGGTCAACTTGAGACATAATATATGATTATTTGTTTATAGTCTTATATACTTACTGAAATGCCGATCTTTTTGAAACCAAATCTCAATATATAAAAACTTTTAAAATGTTTAAACTTATAATTTTTTATTTAATTATGGTCGAATCTTTTAATTCCCCAGACGTATCAAATATATCAAAAATAAAATGTCACTACCACATTGTGGAGAATAAAAAGAAAAAGCTGGCAACACTCAACTCAACGGTTATGAATTATTATTTAAATATTTTGCATCTATCTATAATTTTATACTTAACGTGATGTTAGATAATTTAGGCACTCAATTATTATATTTAAAGTTTAATAATTGGCATTAACGTGGCATACTTACGAATGAATCGACACGTCCGGTATTTTTCTTTCACTGTCACTTATGCACCCCAAAACACAGAAACGCTTGGTGCGTTTTCATCAGATAACAATTATTAACAATGCACTATTTGTTCACAAGAAGTCTAACTTCGAATTGTGCACTTTTCAACTGAATAAAGACTAAATTATAGGCTGAGCAGAATGGCAAAATTGTTTCGCACAGTTACTGTGCCGACCTTGAAAAACCTAGCACGCATTGAGGGATGGCTTAGAGCATAGACATAGTAAATATAAAGACTTGAAGCTACTACGAAATTCATTCATAAAATCATATAAGGGAAGGGAAAACGCCAACCTCCATATTGCGTTCAAACGTAGTGGGGATGTAGTAGCACCTGATTGGTCAAATAAAATTGCTAGTGATGCGGTGATAGAATTTTAATTATCGATATTTTCTCAAATATTTAAAGAACGAAGACCATTTTCCATACATAGTGAATGATTTTTGAAATGCCATTGACTTTTTATTATTCTATCGCATAATGGTACTGGTATTACTGATGAATAGATACTAAAACATTTTTTACATCTATAAAACTACAAAATTTATATGATATAAATAGTTGAACAAGAAAATGTGTATTTGGAATATCACCTTCTACAATGGTAGGTCAGCCTTAGAGTACTTAAAGTACTATACCACAGTCTAATGATTCATACTACATACAGTTTGTCGACGAAGTGGTCTTTACAGAGAAATCGTGCGGGGAGAGGGGAGTGGTGGGGACGGAGTGTTATTCGGTACAGCCATACATTTCACTCGGTACTAAGGATTCAGGGCTGTCTCATTTGTAATCACGTTTCTTAATAATATTTTTTTGTGACTCCACCGCAGCTCCGCTCACGTGGATGTCGGTTATCGTGACCAAACAGCCTATGTGTTAATCCAGGGAGTCAGCTAACTCCATACCAAATTTCATTAAAATCCATTCAGTACTTTTTACGTGAAAGAGTAACATACATACATCCACCCATCCTTCAATACTTGCAAACTTTCGCGTTTATAATATAAGTAGGATAATAATATTGCCTTGTGATAGAGCTATTAAATTGATAAATATAAATTTAGATAATAAGAAATTACTTCCATTTTTAAATTAAAAGTATGATTTTATACCATTCTCCTTGATTTTAATTACGAAGCCCTAAGCACACTGCAACCTGAGAACACAAAAATAATCGGCATCCACTTAAGCTACCCACGTAATTATGTAATTTTTCTTTCAAATGTTAAAATTTTTAGTCTGTGCCCTTTTTATATCTATAAGTAGTTATCGACAGTAGTTATCCCTACTAGGTTGCCATATTGCGTTTAGTTCATGCATAAAATCGAAGTTTAGGTAGGCAGTTTTTTTTTCGTAGGTATGGCAGCTCTTGATACTCAAGGCTTAGAGTATCAAGAGCTGCGTTGCGACCCAGGTGTAGGTTTAGGGTGGCCACCTTGTGATGCATCAGCGCTCACCTCCACCGTCAGTCGTGTTCCCCCCTCTACCTATCCAAATTTGGTAAGATCCTATCAACGCCGTTTTAAATGTTCGTTTGAGTAAAAAGCTTACTGAAGCTCTTAGCAATCCGAGGTCTATAAATAAGTTATACAGGGATTTAGCTGGAATTCCCCTTGCTCCTACTTTTACGGCGTAGAGTTTAACCACATAGCCATTTTTGGTTAACTCGTTGGTCAAGTCAAAGAATCAAAGAATCAAAGAATCAAAGAATCAAAGAATCAAAGAATCAAAGAATCAAAGAATCAAAGAATCAAAGAATCAAAGAATCAAAGAATCAAAGAATCAAAGAATCAAAGAATCAAAGAATCAAAGAATCAAAGAATCAAAGAATCAAAGAATCAAAGAATCAAAGAATCAAAGAATCAAAGAATCAAAGAATCAAAGAATCAAAGAATCAAAGAATCAAAGAATCAAAGAATCAAAGAATCAAAGAATCAAAGAATCAAAGAATCAAAGAATCAAAGAATCAAAGAATCAAAGAATCAAAGAATCAAAGAATCAAAGAATCAAAGAATCAAAGAATCAAAGAATCAAAGAATCAAAGAATCAAAGAATCAAAGAATCAAAGAATCAAAGAATCAAAGAATCAAAGAATCAAAGAATCAAAGAATCAAAGAATCAAAGAATCAAAGAATCAAAGAATCAAAGAATCAAAGAATCAAAGAATCAAAGAATCAAAGAATCAAAGAATCAAAGAATCAAAGAATCAAAGAATCAAAGAATCAAAGAATCAAAGAATCAAAGAATCAAAGAATCAAAGAATCAAAGAATCAAAGAATCAAAGAATCAAAGAATCAAAGAATCAAAGAATCAAAGAATCAAAGAATCAAAGAATCAAAGAATCAAAGAATCAAAGAATCAAAGAATCAAAGAATCAAAGAATCAAAGAATCAAAGAATCAAAGAATCAAAGAATCAAAGAATCAAAGAATCAAAGAATCAAAGAATCAAAGAATCAAAGAATCAAAGAATCAAAGAATCAAAGAATCAAAGAATCAAAGAATCAAAGAATCAAAGAATCAAAGAATCAAAGAATCAAAGAATCAAAGAATCAAAGAATCAAAGAATCAAAGAATCAAAGAATCAAAGAATCAAAGAATCAAAGAATCAAAGAATCAAAGAATCAAAGAATCAAAGAATCAAAGAATCAAAGAATCAAAGAATCAAAGAATCAAAGAATCAAAGAATCAAAGAATCAAAGAATCAAAGAATCAAAGAATCAAAGAATCAAAGAATCAAAGAATCAAAGAATCAAAGAATCAAAGAATCAAAGAATCAAAGAATCAAAGAATCAAAGAATCAAAGAATCAAAGAATCAAAGAATCAAAGAATCAAAGAATCAAAGAATCAAAGAATCAAAGAATCAAAGAATCAAAGAATCAAAGAATCAAAGAATCAAAGAATCAAAGAATCAAAGAATCAAAGAATCAAAGAATCAAAGAATCAAAGAATCAAAGAATCAAAGAATCAAAGAATCAAAGAATCAAAGAATCAAAGAATCAAAGAATCAAAGAATCAAAGAATCAAAGAATCAAAGAATCAAAGAATCAAAGAATCAAAGAATCAAAGAATCAAAGAATCAAAGAATCAAAGAATCAAAGAATCAAAGAATCAAAGAATCAAAGAATCAAAGAATCAAAGAATCAAAGAATCAAAGAATCAAAGAATCAAAGAATCAAAGAATCAAAGAATCAAAGAATCAAAGAATCAAAGAATCAAAGAATCAAAGAATCAAAGAATCAAAGAATCAAAGAACCATAATCAAAGAATCAAAGAATCAAAGAATCAAAGAATCAAAGAATCAAAGAATCAAAGAATCAAAGAATCAAAGAATCAAAGAATCAAAGAATCAAAGAATCAAAGAATCAAAGAATCAAAGAATCAAAGAATCAAAGAATCAAAGAATCAAAGAATCAAAGAATCAAAGAATCAAAGAATCAAAGAATCAAAGAATCAAAGAATCAAAGAATCAAAGAATCAAAGAATCAAAGAATCAAAGAATCAAAGAATCAAAGAATCAAAGAATCAAAGAATCAAAGAATCAAAGAATCAAAGAATCAAAGAATCAAAGAATCAAAGAATCAAAGAATCAAAGAATCAAAGAATCAAAGAATCAAAGAATCAAAGAATCAAAGAATCAAAGAATCAAAGAATCAAAGAATCAAAGAATCAAAGAATCAAAGAATCAAAGAATCAAAGAATCAAAGAATCAAAGAATCAAAGAATCAAAGAATCAAAGAATCAAAGAATCAAAGAATCAAAGAATCAAAGAATCAAAGAATCAAAGAATCAAAGAATCAAAGAATCAAAGAATCAAAGAATCAAAGAATCAAAGAATCAAAGAATCAAAGAATCAAAGAATCAAAGAATCAAAGAATCAAAGAATCAAAGAATCAAAGAATCAAAGAATCAAAGAATCAAAGAATCAAAGAATCAAAGAATCAAAGAATCAAAGAATCAAAGAATCAAAGAATCAAAGAATCAAAGAATCAAAGAATCAAAGAATCAAAGAATCAAAGAATCAAAGAATCAAAGAATCAAAGAATCAAAGAATCAAAGAATCAAAGAATCAAAGAATCAAAGAATCAAAGAATCAAAGAATCAAAGAATCAAAGAATCAAAGAATCAAAGAATCAAAGAATCAAAGAATCAAAGAATCAAAGAATCAAAGAATCAAAGAATCAAAGAATCAAAGAATCAAAGAATCAAAGAATCAAAGAATCAAAGAATCAAAGAATCAAAGAATCAAAGAATCAAAGAATCAAAGAATCAAAGAATCAAAGAATCAAAGAATCAAAGAATCAAAGAATCAAAGAATCAAAGAATCAAAGAATCAAAGAATCAAAGAATCAAAGAATCAAAGAATCAAAGAATCAAAGAATCAAAGAATCAAAGAATCAAAGAATCAAAGAATCAAAGAATCAAAGAATCAAAGAATCAAAGAATCAAAGAATCAAAGAATCAAAGAATCAAAGAATCAAAGAATCAAAGAATCAAAGAATCAAAGAATCAAAGAATCAAAGAATCAAAGAATCAAAGAATCAAAGAATCAAAGAATCAAAGAATCAAAGAATCAAAGAATCAAAGAACCATAATCAAAGAATCAAAGAATCAAAGAATCAAAGAATCAAAGAATCAAAGAATCAAAGAATCAAAGAATCAAAGAATCAAAGAATCAAAGAATCAAAGAATCAAAGAATCAAAGAATCAAAGAATCAAAGAATCAAAGAATCAAAGAATCAAAGAATCAAAGAATCAAAGAATCAAAGAATCAAAGAATCAAAGAATCAAAGAATCAAAGAATCAAAGAATCAAAGAATCAAAGAATCAAAGAATCAAAGAATCAAAGAATCAAAGAATCAAAGAATCAAAGAATCAAAGAATCAAAGAATCAAAGAATCAAAGAATCAAAGAATCAAAGAATCAAAGAATCAAAGAATCAAAGAATCAAAGAATCAAAGAATCAAAGAATCAAAGAATCAAAGAATCAAAGAATCAAAGAATCAAAGAATCAAAGAATCAAAGAATCAAAGAATCAAAGAATCAAAGAATCAAAGAATCAAAGAATCAAAGAATCAAAGAATCAAAGAATCAAAGAATCAAAGAATCAAAGAATCAAAGAATCAAAGAATCAAAGAATCAAAGAATCAATTTCATTTATTCAATTTAGGCACATAAAGAGCACATATGATCGTCAAAAATTGTACAATGTCAGTCATATTATTTAGTAGTAGCATTAAGTATTTGTTTATTTTTATAGCGTGGTCTTTAGGTATGTTGTTGTGTTTCCCACTGTACTGTGAGTTCTACCAGTACTGCACGCTCGCATACATTTCACTCGGTACTAAGGATTCAGGGCTGTCTCATTTGTAATCACGTTTTTTAAATTATAATTTTTTTGTGACTCCACCGCAGCTACATAGATCCATCCATCCATCAATACTTGCAAACTTTCACGTTTAAAATATAAGTAGGATAATAATATTGCCTGGTGATAGAGCTATTAAATTGATAAATATAAATTTAGATAATAAGAAATTACTTTAAATTATAAGTATGATTTTATACAAATCTCCATAACTTAAAGTAACTTTGTAGATTTTAGGTCCTTCTGGGCGAATTATTCGAAACTCCGGTTATCACAAGGAAAGTCTGACAGAAAGCCCTAAGCAGACTGCAACCTGAGAACACAAATAATCGGCATCCACTTAAGCTAACCACTTAATTTTTTCTTTCAAATGTTTAAATTTTTAGTCTGTGCCCTTTTTATATCGAAAAGTAGTTATCGACAGTTTACTGGATTCCCTACTAGGCCGCCATATTGCGTTCGGTTCATTCATAAAATCCAAGTTTAGGTAGGCAGTTTTTTTTCGTAGGTATGGCAGCTCTTGATACTTTAAGGTGCAGTTGTTGAGTTTCAGTTTGTAGTCTGTCTGTGGTTGATATGCACAGAGCTTAGAGTACCAAGAGCTGCCATACCTACGAAAAAAAACTGCCTACCTAAACTTGGATTTTATGAATGAATGGAAAGCAGTAAGGCGGCCTAGTAGGGAATCCAGTAAACTATCGATAACTACTTATCGATATGAAAAGGGCACAGACTAAACATTTATACATTTGAAAGAAAAAAATTAAGTGGTTAGCTTAAGTGGATGCCGATTATTTGTATTCTCAGGTTGCAGTGTGCTTAGGGCTTTCTGTCAGACTTTCCTTGTGATAGCCGGAGTTTCGAATAATTCGCCCAGAAGGACATAAAATCTACAAAGATTCTTTACAGTCTTTAAGTAACGATATATAGGATATATATATTTAGTAGTACTCCAGGTACATAACACATTGGCATAAAAAAAAAACGATTTGGACAAAAAAAATCGAATTTTTATTTAATATTTTTGATTTTTTTTTATTTTGCATTATTGCTCTCCATCGTGTTAGTAAAGCTAAATGAAACGGTAAGTTCATAAAAAGAACATCACTACAAAGAAAAAACAACTAGGGCGCCAAGCGCTTGCGCTTTTGTAGTGGTGTTTTTTATAAAATTACCGTTTTATTTAGCTTTACTAACAAGATGGAGAGTAAGTAATGCAAAACAAAAAAAAATCGAAGCATTTTTTTTGCCCATATCGATTTTATTTTTATGCCAATTTGTTATGTACCTGGAGTACTACTAGGGGTTTTCGGCTTCGTGAGCGTTCCCCTTACACCCAGTATATATAATATACATTTGTACTACATTTGTTATAAAAGACATTTACTTCAAAATAGAAGTGCTCGCCTTGCCTAGTAGGTACCCGAATGAAAAGTTATGTAATCCGCCATTACAGTTCTATGTTCTTACTGTACCGTACAAAGGTCGCGCGAAGGTTTCGGAATTAAATCAAAATCAAGGAGATTTGTATAAAATTATACTTTTAATTTTAAAATGGAAGTAATTTCTTCTTCAACTAGTTATATCATATTGATTTTGTAGTTTTATAGATGTAAAAAATGTTTTAGTATCTATTCATCAGTAATACCAGTACCATTATGCGATAGAATAATAAAAAGTCAACGGCATTCCAAAAGTCATTCACTATGTATGGAAAGTGGTCTTCGTTCTTTAAATATTTGGGAAAATATCGATAATTAAAATTCTATCACCGCATCACTAGCAATTTTATTTGACCAATCAGGGGGCCTACCACAACCGCTTACAAAACAGTCTTATTGCAGGAGAGTTTTGTGTCAAGCTTGAAGTAATCTTGCTTATATTCGTACCACAACCGTACATTGTGCATGTCATCTATTCCTGCTTAGTGCTTTTGTGACGTCAAATTAATTTTAGTTCATTCAATTCGTACCATGACGAGATTTTAGAGCAGTATTGTATTTAACATTATTGTTTTTATGTCAAATTTAGCCGTTTTAAAAAAGTTGCTAGGTAGCAACTTTTTTATTATTGTTTTGCAAAATACTGCTCAAAAAATCATTTTCGCAACCCAAAAAGCAAGTAAACCGTATTTATATACATTAACCTAAACAAGAAATGGTCAAGCTGACTATTATAACGGTTTAAAAGTACTTTTTATTGTGTTCTACGGATACCTCCCTGTTTGGCCAACGCGTCTGTTATATCTAACGCAAACCGACTAAAACCGCACGCGGTTTCAATTAGGTGGATCAATAAGGCATTTTCGTCACCCTCGCTCAGTCTCCTCCGGTTTTTAGCTAGCATGGTGCCCAGTGAGAAGACTCGCATCCCGAGAAACGCCTATAAATTGCAAGTATAAATTGTATAGAAGAATGCATAGAAATTGCTTAGATATTAAGCAAACAAATACAATTCTAAAAATTACAAGTATTTTACTTCAAAGTAAAAACTTCTTTTTAAAAATCCTTTTCGAATAAAAAAAACTCTATGGTCTTCTAAAAAAGAAATCACTGACATTAGGCGTAGGGCTTGACTCCAGGGAAGATTTCAGTATCCGGTGATTTTTCTCTAGGTTTAATAAATCTTTGGAAAGCCTCCGGACATTCTTCGATTACGCGGAAGTTATATTTAGACATATTCGTAATTTTTTTAAGTACCTACCCAATTGAGACATTGTATTACTATTATTATCATAATCCTCTTATTAAAACATTATGAAAACGTCCAATTTGTACACTAATGAAATCAACTTATTACCGACTTTGTGCCCGGAATACGGCAATAGGTGGACCGACCGAATGCAATGATTGATGAAATGTGGGTGTTGATGTTAATTCGCCTCTGCCTAACACTCCGGGGATATAGGCGTGATTATATGTATTATTTACCTACTTTTTAGTAAATGCACGAACATCTATACGTCATATATTTCGATAAAATCGTATCGCTATGGAATCTAATTATATAGGTAATCAAAAATATATAGTAAAATAGTGTTCATGAAAAAAGGCGAACATTTAACTTTATATAAAATCTCCGGAGTTTTTGAGAAAGATAACCGGTTGTTCGCAAAAATCTCCAGAGGTGCTCCGGTTTTTTTGTCTCCGGAGCACAGCCCTAATGCGAATGAATTATTGCAAGGAATACATAACTCTTTCTAAATAGTTCATTCATTTCCGTCAATTGGCAGGAATAAAATAAAACATTATTGTACGCTCATGGTACGAATTTGAGTAAGGTTATTTTTGTGCCTGCAAATAAGGAAAAGAGAGATCGCTATACGTTCTGTCATACTGTATAGCGCCATCTCTTTCTCACACACAATGGAGCAACATTCACGTAATTTGTAAAACGTTTTTGATATAAATACTCTTTTCAGTAACTGGCAGAATATTGAAAGAAAAAAAAAGAAAACTATCTGTCATCTTACATTAAAGTAATTTTATTATGACATTTTATTTTACACCTACACCGCAAATAATATGTAAAGCCAATAATAATTTAGTTTAAATTGTCTGGGCATTTATTACCTATTTATATTTTGTATGTACTATTTAAAGTGGTAGCAGAGCGGGGTTGTAACTTGTAAGCTGGGAGTCCGAAGCAAAGAGCAACTACTATGTCAACTGCTTATGCTGAATGAAGAATATAATTATTATTATGTCGCTATCCGAAGCTGTGAAAGAGCTCTCCATCTAAGGCTACTGCTGAAAGACATGACAGCAGTGTTTGATGAATGTGAATGATTTTCAGTGATAACCAAGTGGCATTGAAGCTATGTGAAAATGCTATCCTAAGTAGCAAATTAAAACACATCGACCTGAGAAAGCACTTCTTTATTATACAACGTGGAATAATTGGTGTGCGATACAAAGAAACTTCAAACTTCAACCTACCAGGGCCTCAACATCTAGACCTAAGTAAACGCTTAATCATTGTAAGGTGTGTTGTTTTGAACCCTCTTTGTGACAAGAATGCAAACATAAGAAGAAAATACAATTCATTCATATTTAATGTCTTCTCTGACATAACAATCGTGAATTTGGTATTGTAGGTACCTAATTATGTAAAATTGTATTTTCTACCGCAAATATAAAGCCGTAATAATTTTATGTTTTTAATTATCTGGGCATTCATGAATGATCACATCATACAATTTATAACAGGTGCAAGGGGTGCGAGGCACCGGATCCTAGGGGCAAGTTTTATATTTAGAATTAGGACATCGATAGCACCGACTCGAGTGCAATACGTATGATGTTGCACGGAGTGACACCTGAATTAGGAATACCTACTGCTTTTGAACTTGACGACATTCAAGGCTCTCGAGTCCCAAGGTTAGATAGAGCTTATTAGGGCATTCCACAATGGGACAGATTTTCATTACCTACCTATTTATTTTGGTTATACCTTACCAGAAGGTAGGTATTCTTCAGAATTATTATATTATACATTATTCAGAAGGTAGGTATTCTTAGGACAAGGTTTGTGTGAAATATTTGTATCTAAAAGTGCGCAAAGGCGCGAAGTGCCCTCCCCGTACCTGGGGCTAGATGGGGACACTAGGGTCCCCACAACCCGAAGGGGGCCATCTCGAAAGAGATAGTCCTGGGTCTGGGGTGCGAGAGATTATAACATAACATAACATAACATAACATAAACTCACGCCAGTATTCCCCGAAGGGGTAGGCAGAGGTGCTAGCACCCACATTTCGCCAGTTTATGTTTAGGTCCCAATGTGTCCATTACAATGGCGGGACCAAGTCCTGAATTCTGTCAATTCATATTACAGTGTTTAGTACTAAATTGGTACTATTTGCTACCTTTGGTAAAAAAATTAGTACCTCTTCTATTTCAAAGTTATATTTAAAACAGTCTGGTCCCGCCATTATAACGTTATAATGGCGGGACCAGACTGTACCACTCATGTCGGCCATTGTTAGCTGTGATTAGTTTTATTAATATTTAGTACCTAAATAGTACTCTTGAAAAATGCGTAAAAAGTGTGGCTGGGTACAGCATGTACTGGGCTTTTGTATTAAAACACTGATCCCGCCATTATGTTTAAACGTGTAACGGTCTATTATTTAAAAATGTAGGTAGTTGAAAAATTTACTTATAATGGCGGGATCAGTGTTTTAATACAACAGCCCAGTACATGCTGTACCCAGCCACACTTTTTACACATTTTTCAAGAGTACTATTTAGGTACTAAATATTCATAAAACTAATCACAGCTATAACAAATGCTTTGAGTTTGTATTTTATTTATATCAATCTGAATCTGATACAGGGTCAATCGGATCTTCAAAATCTGAGTCTGAACTGCAGCTATCCGTGACGTTTATTATTAACGGTTGGTCAATGATATTGTCGTATTGTACATCTCGATCCCAGTCTTGTAAGCAAATTTTCTTCGTTCTTTCGACCACTTTTCGCCAATCGTCAGCTGTCACTTGAGCGCAAGCTTCTTCCAATAAAACCATCATTTTATTTGCCGTGAATGGCGGAGTTGTGTTATGCCTAGCTGCATGACCTGAAAATATTTGTACATTCAGTAATTATTTTTAGAAATATATGCATATACATAATATTATATAAATAAAAAATATAGATACCTTTGATCTGCGCCCATATCAACTCGATTGCATTATATTGGCAGTGATAGGGCGGTAACCGAATTACCGTGTGTCCATTTGATTTGGCCAATTCATCCAAAAAATATGATGGGTGCGTCTGTTGTTTGTGAAAGTTCAACAGTCTAACCAACTCTTTTTTTAACATCTGACTGTCAGTTTCCACACCATTGCCGTGTAACCACTCTATAATTTCAGCTTTTTTGTTATTGCTGCTGGGGGGTTTGTTAATTTGAACTGAGTGATATGAAGCATTGTCCATTAAAATATAGTGAGGCTCATTCAAATTTTCTAATAGTTTTATAAACCATGTCTTAAAGTTTTCGAAATTCATTTCCTCGTGGTACTCCGTTGTTTTCACTGACTTAAAAGCCCACAGGCAATTCGGCACAAAACCTGTAGCTGTGCCAGCGTGGCAAATGATTAAGCGCTGGCCCTTTCCTTCAGGAGTTTTTGTGCTGGATTTCGCTGTGTCATCCGTCCATGCGTTACCTACAGTATGATTGGCGTTCAGCCATGTCTCATCAAGGTATACTACCTTCTCCCAGTTATCAATTTGTTTGATTTTGCGAAGAAAATCGCATCGTAGTAAAGCTATGTCAGTACGCTCCATTAATATTTTTCTCTTGTCACATTTTTTATAGCGGAATCCACATTTTTTCAAAACAATTCTAAGGGAAGTAGCACCGCCTTTGAAGAGTTCTGCAGCTTTTAATGAAGATAATAACTTCTGGCAGGTCGGTAGTTCACCTCGTAGGTAGTAACCATAAATATGATTGCGTATAGCATCTAAATCAAATTCATCAGGTTCTGTTATATGACATAACCTTTTCTTTTTCTTTGGTGTTAATAGTTTATTGTCCTCCATGGACGACTCCCCAATTGCCAGCTAATTATGAATTCTTTAAAATTCAATTCAAAAAGAATTTTAAATTCTTTAAATTATGCAATTTGAATAAAAATTAAAGTATAGTAAAATAAAATATAATAAGGCTGTTACTTTTTTATCTAGTGTTTTATGTCCATCAATGCGCGTAGTCTTTTTTTCAAAATAAATAAATATTGCTTATTATGTTGAATGACCTGGCTGAATGACATGACATTTGCCTGAAAAAACAGTATTTTATCGAAATTGTTTCGCATCACTAATACAACTGTCAGTTGAAACGTCATAGGGATCATCATATAACGCTCGTAGTATAACAATGGCCGACACGAGTGGTACAGTCTGGTCCCGCCATTATAACGTTATAATGGCGGGACCAGACTGTTTTAAATATAACTTTGAAATAGAAGAGGTACTAATTTTTTTACCAAAGGTAGCAAATAGTACCAATTTAGTACTAAACACTGTAATATGAATTGACAGAATTCAGGACTTGGTCCCGCCATTGTAATGGACACGGTCCCAATGTAATAGGTGGCGAGCCTATTGCCATTAACCGGGCACTTATAAACCTGCGATAAATACACACATAACTTCGAAAAGCATTGAAAAGTCGGTTGGTGTGTGCCATGGTAAACCTGGGATCGAACCCGAGACCTCGTCTCAGCAGTCCGTTACCCATACCACTAGGCTACCGCAGATTATTCGAGCGAGAGATTATGCTTTTGGCTCGAGGCGAGAGATTATGCTTTTGGCAATCTCACCTCCGGCAACCATACCGGCTCTGTGGGGGTGGTACGCTTGATACTCGTAGCTTGATAGATATTTACACTGAGCGGTAATCACCTCATCGACATCATTACAATTGACTCTCGCTCCGGATCGTTCTTGGTGCTGAGGCTGGCCATCGCAATCCAGCTTGGAAACGCGGCAAGTGTGCAAAGATGGTTATTTGATTAATATAGACACCATATTATTTATTTAGTAGGTATTACATGGTATAATTTATAAAAGCAATTATATTTGTAAAATAGTTATCATTATAACTGGATCTTAATGCGGCCTTTCGAGCAACCGTTGAACTCTTGATATTATTATTATTATTTGTGCGTGGTTGTTCACTCAGCTTATCCTGTGGCTCTCGCATCAGTTGCCTATAAAATGGTAATGCAATGAACACCTAGAAAAAAACAGCTATGTTAAGAACATGATATATTTACGAAACTAATAGTGGTCAATCACACATTACAATACATTAGCGTGTACTTAATTCAATATAAATATGGGCTTACCTTAGTCTTTACAGAGAATTCTGTAGATTTTCTAGGGATTTTCAACAGTGTGGACTCTATTCATCACTCTGTGGGAGTCTCTTGCGCTTAATGAACCAATTTCATATAATGGAAAGGGTCTCATTTTTATCGCGACTGCATTCCACGACGATTTCGTGAATAAGCAATATTAGCATAGCTTTTAGAAGCTGATAAACTCCTCGAATATTGTTTCTTCAATAGTTTTTTGTAACTATAGTATGATTTTTAATTCGAGTCAGTAAAATGACAAGTGCAACTGTCACTGATACAAAAAAGGGTGACCCGCTACAATAGTGATGTTCGACACTCAATAGACTATGACAGTTTAGTCATACTTTGTTATAATAGGTATGAAAGCGTTTTATAATGTAAATATGTAATAGGTATGTATTAAACAATATTATTGGAGAAATATGGATCTTACCATCACATATATAATATACCTACATAGAAACACTCAGACCAAACCAAATAGCCATATTCATACATATAAATATTGAAACTGAGCGGGGATCGAACCCGCGCCATGAGCTGAGTGCCAACACTGTTAACATGGTACATGTTTACGATGGTGACCCTCTTTTCGAGACCTTGCCTTTAGCATACTATCAGGCGAGGTGAAGTCAAATTGACGTGACTTCATAACAAAAAACATAAAATGCATACATACATACAATCATGCCTTTATATTAAATATAATCTTGACTAGCTGTTAATTGTAAAACTCGATTCAACCACATCACTATTTATTTTAGACAAAAAACCTGCAACACTGAAAATGTCATTTTACTGACTCGAATTAAAAATCGTACTATATTGACTTTATAAAGGATGTCATATTTGACGCTGAACGAACAAAAAGAACGAAAACCATGGGTGACGTCCCAAAACTGCTAATTTAAACAACATTATTGTAATATTGCTTTAAGAGGTCGTGGTACCAAAACACGAAGTAAGATTAAAATAATACTGCTTTAAGAGGTTGTGGTTGGCCCCCAGGTGCTACTACATCCCCACAACGTTGGAAAGCAAGATGGAGAATTGGCGTTTTCCTCATATGATTTTATGAATGAATTTCGTAGTAGCTTCACGTCTTTATATTTGTACTATGTCTATGGCACAGAGTCTGTCTATGGTTATTTTTTAGCTTCTTGGAGTTCTTGGTTACTTTTACGTTGTTTGTGGTCCTCTGTGATAACATTGGTCTTGAATTTTAATTTTTCTTATATAAAATGGCATAATTAGATATGTGATATAGTGAAACGTGTTTAAAAACTGCAAAATGTCGCTCGAAATACCGTTGATGACCACCGATGAGGTAATTGATAAACAGAAAGAAGATAAGTAAAGAGGCAACTTCTTACGCATTTGAAAGTGTCAGTGTTGTAATCGTTTTCTTTGATATACTCAGGTGATTGAGCTGGATCCAGAGCAATTGCCCTCGGGAGATGAAGTACTTAGTATATTACAGCAGGAACGATCGCAGCTCAATGTCTGGATTAACGTCGCCGTAAGTAAACTTAACCTCAAAATTTGTTTATGCATAGAGGTACACGTAGACTTAGTATTTATGTAAAAAGAAAGGTTTCAACAGCTTTTTAGTATCATTCTAAAGCCTTTTAATGTAGTCATAACATTTATGTAGGGTTCTTTTCCATATTGCTTTAATAATCTTTATTCTTCATAAATTTATTGCTATTGTTTAACACTTAACACCAAATTTATAGTGTTTAGTTTTAGTTTCTAGCTCATGTAAAAAAAAATACAATACAATCAATTATGTGACATAATGTTAACTTGTTCTAAAAATTTGAACTTTATTATGTGGACAAAATAAATAGCTAATGCTTGCTGCAAGTTCAAAATAAATGTACATTTGCAACTTGCAGCAAGTTCGGCAATTCACTAAAACTCGCAAGAGTCAACTTGCACGAGTGTTTACATGTAGGAAGTTGCTTAGGCTACTCGACTTCCGTAAATTTTATTGCCTTAGGACACCTTGCTTAAACTATGATAGTTAAAGTTCAAAATGTGCATTAACTTGTCTTTCGAAAAGAATTCAATAACATCATGGTGTCAATTCCTGGCCATAACACTACCAACGTGAGCCTATTCATAACGCAAGCATTTGAAATTTGCTGAAGGGTTTACAGAGAATGTTTGCTCCTTTGTGATAATTAAAAAAAAAACAATTTTAGTTTAAATGCCTGATAATTTTTCATCAGCTACGCTTTACTGTACTCCCCGTTTTTTACACAAATGTGACTTTCATACCTAGTAGTAACTAGTCTTTTGTCATGTTCTATTAATTAACCATTCACACTATCAGTGTAGTAGTAGGTAGCTACACACGGGAAATACCATATGAAATGATGTGAAATGATTCTTTATTATATCCTATTTCCAGCTTGCATATTACAAACAAAAGAAGATTGAGGATTTCCTCAAAATATTGGAATCATCCCGCACAGATGCTAACATTGACTACCGGGATTTTGAAAGAGACCAAATGCGAGCTTTGGACATGTTGGCCGCTTATTATGTGCAGGAAGCCAATAAAGAGAAGACGAAGGACAAGAAAAAAGAGTTGTTTACGAAAGCAACTCTTCTTTACACTATGGCTGACAAAATCATCATGTATGATCAAGTGAGTATTTGGTCAAGTGGCTTTTCTCATGTTTCATTTCTGTTGATTGTCAATTTCTAAGGCAAATAAGACTCGGTAGACCATGATTACCACTTTCCATCAGGTTGGCTGTATATTACTTACTCACTGCCAGCCAGGGGACAACGCGGACAGACGGGTGATCCGCCCTCTTGTATAATAGTGGCCATTTCACTGTATGTGGGATGTCCGTCAATCACGGCGGTTCGTTGAACCTACCTGTTTCTTTAAACATACAATCTGTTCCACCTTCAGATGTATGTGTGTATTTGTCTGCCATCTGTGTCATAAAAAAAAGAACCTTACTGAATTAACTGCTTTTCAGAATCATCTGCTTGGTCGTGCCTACTTCTGTCTCCTTGAAGGTGATAAAATGGAGCAAGCTGATGCTCAGTTCAACTTTGTCCTCAATCAGTCACCTAATAATGTACCTTCATTGCTTGGTAAAGCTTGTATTGCATTTAACCGAAAAGACTACAGAGGAGCATTAGCATTTTACAAGAAAGCTCTCAGGACTAACCCTGACAGTCCAGCAGCATTGCGTCTTGGAATGGGTCATTGCTTCATGAAGTTAAACAACCAGGAGAAGGCTAGGTAAGAATGTGTTCCATTGCTTATTTACTAAACTAGCTCTTGTCCGCAGCTCCGCCTGCGATCTCAGTTATCGTGACTAAACACTACCATTCTACCAAATTTCATCGAAACCAGTTCAGTGGTTTAGGTGTGAAAGCATAACATACAGAGACATAGTTTCTTTCGTATTTATTTATATTAGTACCTATGGATTGAAAATAAGTACTTTCATAGAGAGGCAAAAATCTGTATAAAATGGTGCTTACACTTACAACACTTACATACAGCTTTTTCTTGTAGAAATATATAACTGTCTTGTCTGTATTGTCCTAGTTTTTTTCATTATTTGACAAGAACAATTATTGTTTTGCAGTAATCCCCATGGTCTGTTAAACTTATTTTCCATTAATTCATGTAATGAATAACATGCAACTTGTATTTTATCAAATAGGATTATCAGTTTCTTTCTCATAAAATTTGCTTGTATTTGTATCATTTTATTGCAATATTTTTTCCAGAATGGCCTTTGAGAGAGCTCTTCAGCTAGACCCACAATGTGTCGGAGCACTAGTTGGTTTATCTATTTTAAAACTGAATCTGCAAGAAAATGAATCCAACAAGATGGCTGTCATTATGCTGTCGAAAGCATATGCTATTGATCCTAAAAATCCTATGGTGTTGAATCATTTAGCTAACCATTTTTTCTTCAAAAAGGTATGTGTAATTTATATTGATGCAAAATGTTTTAGTATACTGCTCTTGAAAGTTTTATTTTTATTCCTATTCTTTATCAACCTTTATCCTAGCGTTAATCCCAGTTGCATCCCAGAGGTTTCACCTCTGTGTCTGGGGTCTGCTTTTACCAGTCTAACTGCGGGTTTGGCTAAATTTCTATATTTTCTGTGAAGAGACTACCATCTGAGCTTCACAACCCTTGGTGATATTGAAGCATTGCAGTTAGACCAGTTTTTGGACGACAACAGGACTGAAAAAATTCTGATTTCTGCCCCAGGGGACTACATCAGTGGAGACACAAGACCGAAGAGCCGTCGATTTTATTTATTATTATCTTACGTTAAGTTTTTGATTACTTTTATGTTATGTTTTATAACAGGACTACAGCAAGGTACAGCATCTAGCATTACATGCGTTTCATAATACTGAAAATGAAGCTATGCGAGCAGAGAGTTGTCACCACTTGGCGAGAGCATTCCACGCCCAGGGCGACTGTGACCAGGCATTTCAGTATTATTACCAGGCTACCCAATTCGCGCCACCCAACTTTGTGCTACCGCATTATGGTTTAGGACAGATGTATATTTATAGAGGAGACACAGAAAATGTAAGTATGCTCCGTATAGTTTTTAATTATGTTTCTCTATTCTAATCTTCAATTAGTAGGGTTGGCAGATGAGTTAGTAGGCAGTACGTCGGATTTTTCAAAAGGAAGTTCCCTCAGTGCAAATATTTGTATGCATGAATATGGCTATTTGCATTGGTCTGGGTGTTTCTATGTATAATATGTATGTACTTATCAGTGGCAAGGGTGGATTTTTTTTAAAGGGAAGCCGAACGTAAGAAAAAACCTTACCATGGCCGATTGTAATGTGTAGGTACTCCTTTCAAAAGCTGTGACTGGCTGGGTCGATGCATAGGTCCAAATGGTTGAGGAAATTTCAACCCACATTTACTATACGTGTAAGCACTGATGATTATTATAACAGTGTATTTCAAGTATAATGAAAGTGGCTTTGAAAAAATAAGACTTCAGCAGTTCGACTACCACTAACGTCGTAAAATCCTAGAAATCGTTCTTCAATGCCAGTTTCAGTTAAATATCTAAATATTACAGTTAGTTGCTCCCTATGGCTTACGTCAGGTGTTTCGTCAAACATAACCGATACAAATTGAGCCTTATCTATCTCTAATCTAATATGATCTCTTAAAACGGATGCAATTCTATGTATTAAATCGTTTTGAATGTCGCTAGAAAGACTAGAAAATACGGGATTTTGCATTGAAGAACATTGTTCTAAATGTGAGTCCATTACTGAATCGTATTTACTTAAATATAATAAGGTTTCGATATAATTCCCGCGGTTATCAGAACCTGAACTTTCATCGTGAAAAGCTAACTCTTGTTTATCTAAAAAAATTACTGTATATATAAACCGTTTCATTAGATTTCTATTACGATCTACTTTTCGATTATGTACTTCATAGGTATTCGTGAAAAATGTTTAGATTCTAGTTGTCCCGAACTCATGTAAAGCTATACAAGTATACAACTACGGATATGTTTCTCAGTTTGAACATGTTTTTTTGATGAATTCGATAAATTGTTTATGTCGCTATATCCTAAATGACTCCACATACTCTTAGAATCTGAGAATAAAACAATACATTCTATTTAATTTACAACTGCCTGTGAGCCACTTATATTTATCGTAATGAGATATATTAAAATGTTTCGTAAATCCATCGCGCCGTTTATATTCTATACTAGCTGTGCCCGCGACTTCGTCCGCGTGGAATGTACTTAATAAAAAAAATCAGTTTATTTTTTTTTGTTTTTGGCATTTTTTTTTAGCCTAAGTTACTCCTTATTACATAAGCTATCTGCCAGTGAAAGTCCCGTCCAAATCGGTCCAGCCGTTCCAAAGATTCATGACCGGCGGGCTCGGCCTAACTGAACTACATGTTTCTTATTTTCATAATTTAATTTCGAGAAAGATGTTTCCTCACACAACAAATAATCAGTCTGACAACAATCTAATGCTATTAACGCAGCCATTATAACAGCAAAATACACTATAAATGCATATAATACAACGACTACTTACCAAAATATTACGTAGATACTACGACAGTATAATGTCAATCAATGCACAACAGTCAGTACACTACACAACACAAACACAAATTATACTTAGTAATAACTACTTTACACAAAAAAGCGAATTCTAACCACTTGCAGTACTTAATAACATGAATAATTATTGATGAAATCAAAAATGAATATCAAAATTGTGGTGAGCAATTGAATTTGAATACATCGCTCATTCGCCTCAACTTAGTGTATGTAAACAAAACAAACTTCACATTTATGCTCTCTCGCTCTCGCAAATTCTTATCGTATATTCCCTCTTTGTCATACATAACTCGTTGAACAGCGGCTTATGTCGCTACATATTTCTACGAACACTACTAAGAAAAATTGCGCATGTGTGCGTGCGACTGCTATTAAAGAAGAGTTAAAGATTCCGATTTTGGTGACCGGCTTACATTCGCGCGCGTTCAGACAGAATCATACAAAAGGTTTCCTTCCTTAAATAATTATTATAATTGCGATTTACGTAACAGAATACTTTTTGTTTTATATTTTTGTGTATTGAATAGATGTGGTTTCATTGATTTATAATTTATTAATAGACAATGCTTAGGGGTTTTTGCAAAGGTAAGCCGGTAGGAATCGGGTTATATGGACACTTCGCCACTGGTACCTATGTACAGAAAAAAGTACCTAAGTATGTTTATCCGCACTCTAGATTCCATAACACAAGCTAGTTAAGCTTAGCATGGGTCTAGATAGCATTGTGTGGAATGTTGTAGAATATATCTAGAATAATTAATCTATGAGAATGATGAGCTAATATACTTGCAAGAGAAAAATTTAGACCTTTTAAATTCACATAATCTTTCAGTTTTTTGTCTTTTACTTGTTTCTAATTAACAAATGACTTACTTGTAGGCAGCCCAATGCTTCGAGAAAGTTCTTAAAGCACAACCAGGCAATTATGAAACCATGAAAATATTGGGTTCGCTATATGCAAACTCTCCGTCGCAGTCCAAGCGCGACATCGCGCGACAGCATCTCAAGAAAGTCACAGAACAATTTCCGGATGACGTGGAAGCCTGGATTGAACTGGCACAAATATTGGAACAAAATGACTTGCAGGTAACCTTATCTCTGCGGTGAATTTATCTGTGGTCCAGCTGAAGCTGTCTCGTAAAGTCTGTCTCTGAAAAAAAGTTATATTATGACGTTTTCTGGGTTGTCAGCTTTTGATGAAATAAAAATAATGTTGTGATTAAGGGAATGACTATGACCTAATAAAATCATTCTTTGATTCTTCTTTTGAAGACAGTCATGACAATTTGAGGGTGGCGTTGCTGCGCCATGGTTGAACGAGCACTGAATGCATCCCTATTACATTGAATATGGTATCATTATTTAATAAAGTGACAATAGCTGCTGTCAATCTACTTTGTTTAATTAAAAATTCGACTATAGTTGCCCATTGAAGACCTGTATTGTAATGATTTTTAAATTTATTTTGATACTCTATGCGTAAAGACTGTCATTAAAGAATTGCTCTTAATTTTTTAAAAGTTTACATTTCATTGCTAGAAAGTCCGAACCTGTTTACGAGAGTAAAAGTGTCACATATATGTGACCCAACATTGGTCCAATGTTTAGACAGGTCATCAGATAACGCAGCGCGCCAAGATCCTTTGCTGTGTGCACGAAAAACCAACAATATTCGGCAAGCTCGCCAGAGTTAGCGCCAACTACCAACATACCGCTAAGTACAGCTATACACGTTAGACCAACGTGCTGGCCCAGCACATTCGCCCAATATGTACTTCCGCCTTTAGGTGTTAATTGGGCTGGATAATCAAAAGTTAATTTCTTTCAGGGTTCCTTACACGCATATAGCACAGCAATGAAGATACTCAAGGAGAAAGTGAATGCAGACATACCAGCAGAGATATTGAACAATGTGGCCGCCTTACATTACAGGCTGGGCAACTTGCCTGAGGCGAAAAATTATTTGGAGGACGCCCTTGAAAGGTAATTTTTAATTCAAAATATCTGTACTTTACCCAAAAGATTTTTTTTTATTCAGAAGATAGATACCCAATTTTTTACACTCATACAGGGAAAGGTGTGTGTGTGAATATAACTGAATGTATCTAATAACCAATTTATATTAGATTTAATTAGGAATTTATTGTTGCAATTCGAACATTCATATAATTATGTATACAAATTCTAAATGATATGGTTACTAACTTTTGCCAGCAGCTCCGCCCGCGTGGATGTCGGTTATCGCGACCAAACATAGCCTATGTCCTTTCTCATGGTCTAATCTACCCCTACACCAAATTTCATCAAAATCGGTTCAGTGCTTCAGGCGTGAAAGCGTAACATACATACATACAGACAGACAGACAGACAGACAGAGTTACTTCCGCATTTATAATATTAGTATGGATTTACGCCTATTCGGGACTTCACGCGAAAAAAAAAATTCACTTACTTTTGCCGACGTTTCGGGTGCGATGCTGCACCCGTGGTCACGACTTGACTGGCCTTGCCATTACCTACCTAAATTTATTTTACCAAAATTTAGATTACCTAAATACATATAATAATAATTGTATTTTTTATACTCAGGGAAAAAGCTGACGCCGAATCACTTGACACGCAGTATTATAACTCAATCTCTGTCACCACCATGTACAATTTAGCTAGGCTAAACGAAGCCCTGTGTATGTACAACAAAGCAGAAAAGTTATACAAGGACATATTGAAGGAACATCCAAACTATATTGATTGTTATCTTAGGTAAGTAACATTACATTCAGTACAATGAAATGTATTAGGCCGCCATTGTAGTTTCAATAACGGTGAATGAAGTATTCAGGGTTAATCTCCATTGAAAGAGCATCTGCCGGCAGTGGATTTTTGAAGCAAATATTGCAAACAATTTTGAATCTTATCTACAGGAGAAAAAGATCATAGTCATTTGAAGGCGAAGGACACAACGCGGCGCTGCGAACGTCGAGCGAAACGTTCTCGCAAATCATTTCTAATAACAAACTCTGGCTGTAACACGGGGCTGCCAGCCGCTGCTCTTTCTATTATTTATCTATCTATTATAGTAAAGTAAGGCCAACGAAGCGAGAGAAAAAAGGTAAACAAAGTTTCAGCATTTGAAGGAATTTTTACAGCATTAAGTATGCTAACTATACAAATCAAATACATAGGGAAAAATAATCTTCTCGGGCGGGACTCGAACCCGCAGTCTTTCCCTTACAGGGGGAATGCCTGACCAATTCGGCTACCGAGACACGCCCGATATGATTTCAGCAGTTCCAAACATTTATCACTTCAAATGCATTCCAGACCGGAATAAAGGCTCATAAGACGACGGATCTGACCGTTTAGAACCGCTGTTCTGACAGCTTTCCTGTACTACGAAACACGTAACGACAGCTGTCGCTCGGCCATTCTCGCGTACGTGCGACAAGGACAGAGAAAATAATCGCTAGTTATCGCAACGTAACTCAGTAATGGTCGCTTTGTTTACCTTTTTTTCTCTAGTCTCGTTGGCTTTACTTTAGTGAATGCAATAAGTATGATAATGATACTAATTTCTTTATTGTCTTAGCGTTATGGAAAGCAGCTAAGCGTGTGGGTTTTCGGAACCAACCTAAGATACAACCCAGAGATTGTATCATAAGTTTGTTATGAACATAGTTGATAAAGTAGTTTCTCATTGCAACAGTTTATATAGATGTTTTAGTAGACATACTGTTAGACATATATTCTTACTCGCTTTTGCTCGCGGCTCCGCCCGCGTGGATGCCGGTTATCGCGACCAAACATAGCTTATGTCCTTTCTCAAGGTCTAATCCACCCCTATACCTAATTTATCAAAATCGATCCAGTGGTTTAGGCGTGAAAGCGCAACATACAGACAGACAGACAGAGTTACTTTCGCATTTATAATTATAGTATGTAATTATAGTATGGATCATGTTATTTCACAGGCTTGGATGCATGGCCAGAGATAAAGGCCAGATTTACGAAGCTTCCGACTGGTTCAAAGAAGCTTTGAAGGTCAACACTGAGCATCCAGATACTTGGTCACTGTTGGGCAATTTACATTTAGCCCAGCAAGAGTGGGGCCCAGGGCAGAAGAAGTTTGAGAGAATATTACAGAACTCATTAACTGCAGATGATGCATATTCTTTGATAGCCCTTGGTAAGACTAAAGTATTTTTTTAGATATTTTTAGCTGAAATGATGACTTACAATTTACCCATATTTGCCATCATTTTATTAGGTGTAGTAATTTATTTATGTTATGTATTGTATATTATATCTATTATACATACGCTTGCCTATAAATCCCCGAGGGCGTAGGCAGAGGTGTATTAATACCCACAATTCGCTAATTGTGATTTTCGGTCCCAATTAATGGACAGCGAGCCTATTGAATGAATTTTTACAGCATTAAGTATGCTAACTATACAAATCGAATACATAGGGGAAAAGAATTATTCGATTTGTATAGTTAGCATACTTAATGCTGTAAAAATTCATTCAATTGTTTGGGCGGAGTTATCAAAAATTAATGTTTAAAAATGATTGTAACATCATTCATTGATTCCGATAGTTCGTAAGAAAATCGGTAGATGACGCCACGTCGCCTTAAAGACGTATAAGATGGGAAATTTGAATTATATCGGGCGTGTCTCGGTAGCCGAATTGGTCAGGCATTCCCCCTGTAAGGGAAAGACTGCGGGTTCGAGTCCCGCCCGAGAAAATTCTTTTCCCTATGTATTCGATTTGTATAGCGAGCCTATTACCGCCAAACAGCCAAACAGCCCATGAGGGCTGTATGTTTACTATTGGATGGAAGACAGTCATATCCCTTAGCCGCCTTCTACGACACCCACAATAAGACATGGTGGCTGCGCCATTGTGAATATTTAATTAATTTTATTTTATATGTGAACTAAACGCTTACTCACTCAATATCACACATTTTTTATTACGCATGACAAAACGCATCTTTCGTAGGGCAACACTACTCATTCCTCCCAACTTCCGTTTCCCTACCTAAGTCAGTGCTTCAACAACTACCGTACTTAACTCGCCGCGCAGCGACGTATACTCTCTAATTTTGTGACGTGTAAACCTAATATAAACGCTTCATGAACAAAAAACATGGAAAAAAAAAATTCACGACCGATTGATCTGTGTTCAGCAAGAAAGCCGTCACCGCAAAGACTTCAGGGCACGCCGTAATAGCGGCGGTAAGACCCATCATGGAGGAATGGCTAGAGAGGCCACACGGCAGCCTCTCGTACCGGCTGACGCAGGTGATTACCGGACACGGGTGTTTCGGGAGTTACCTGTGTCGGATCCGGAAGGAGCCAACGTCCGAGTGCCATCACTGTGATGCGAGCGAGGACACAGAGCTGCACACGCTGACCGAGTGCCCTAGCGAGGTGGCTCCTAGTGGCGGCTCTAGGGGTGGGAGTCCTCACACTCGCCACATTGCTCACAGCGATGGTACGATGCGCAAACGCTTGGGGTGCGGCCGCCTCCTTCTGCGAGCAAGTAATGCTCGAGAAGGAGGCGGCCGGTCGGGTCCGGACCAGACTCCGGGCCCGGGAAGCCCGTGCAGAGCGAAGGCGAACCGGACGTCGGAGGTCGCAGAACGACCTCCGTCCTTCATGAGCGCTGGCCTGGGGGTGACCGGTGGAGCCGCCTGTCACCCTAGCAGAAGCAGGCCGCGGCGGCGGCGCAAAGTGCGCCTCCCCGTAACCGGGGCTAGATGGGGACATTTTGGTCCCCACAACCCGAAGGGGGCCATCTCGAAAGAGATGGTCCTGGGTCTGTCGGGGTGCGAGAGATATGCTTTTGGCAATCTCACCTCCGGCAACCAAGGACCCAAGATGGCGTGCGTTTTAGTCGGTTCGAGTCCGACATAATCACCTCCACCGGCTCTGTGGAGGTGGTATCCGTGGGGATTTATCGCACGATAAAAAAAAAAAAAACCGCAAAGACTTCAGAGGTGATTCATGCCGCCGATAAAACTACCAGCAGGTAGGCACTGATTCCCTCTACATGGTGTCGCCCTATTCTACTCCACCAGGAGCCAACACGTGGGTGTTAATCCACCTCTGCCTACCGCTTCGGTAATTTACAGGCGTGAGTATAAATATTCATGATGAAAATTTTACTTGTGCTAGGTAACGTGTGGCTCCAGACTCTGCACCAGCCGACTCGCGAGAAGGACCGAGAGAAGCGTCACCAGGAGCGCGCTCTCGCTATGTACATCCAAGTTTTGAGGACCGATCCCAAAAATATTTGGGCAGCCAATGGAATTGGATGTGTACTTGCGCACAAGGTAAAGTGAAACTGTTGTAACACCTTTATATCATGGAGTTAGCCTTATCAATCAATCAATTAGCCTATGGCAGTCCATTGCTGGACATAGGCCTCTTCCAATGAGCACCACATAGTACATGTGTACTGTACTGTGTACTGTATGCGAATAACATGTACACGTACATGTTATTCGCATACAGTATTTTTTTTTTGCCACCATCCTGGTATACGTATCTCTTCTTCTATTTTGATGAATGTTCATAAATCCATATCCATACTTAATATTATAAATGCGAAAGTAACTCTGTCTGTCTGTCTGCCTGCCTGTCTGTTTGTATGTTACACTTTCACGCCTAAACCACTGAACCGATTTTGATGAAATTTGGTATAGGGGTAGATTAGACCTTGAGAAAGGACATAGGCTATGTTTTGTCGCGATAACCGATATCCACGCGGGCGGAGCCGCGGGCAAAAGCTAGTAAATTATAAAAGTAATTAAATTATAACCGCGTATGGGCAAACGCAGTGTAGGACGCCCTACAGCCAGGTGGAAGAACGACCTCATCAAGGTCGCCGGGAACCGCTGGATACGGGCTGCATTAGATCGGTCATTCTGGAAGTCTATAGGAGAGGCCTATGTCCAGCAGTGGACTATGTGTGGCTGATATGATGATGATGATGAATTAAATTATGATACAGCTCTTCTGTGGCAAACTGTATCATAATTTAACTTTCCATTACGATACAACTTCTGCTGAACCAAGAAGATTTCAATGCAGTTTTTCTACGATCAATCTGTCTTAATCTGTGGGCGCGGCCTAAAAATTGACAGTTTATTTTCAACTGGACTAATGTAGGTTAATCAGTCGTTACTATTTGTGTGACAGGGCTGTATCAACGAAGCGCGCGATATATTCGCTCAGGTGCGGGAAGCGACCGCCGACTTCCCCGACGTTTGGATGAACATTGCACACATCTACGTAGAACAGAAACAGTATATCAACGCTATTCAAATGGTAAGTTGTACTTTAAACTGTCGAGTGATCAGACGGACACGGGCAGTGTCGCTTAGGTTACTTTCATTCTGCTCTCAGTTTTGCAGTTTCCGACGGCGGAGACTACAAAAACGGTGCAAGCGATTCTCGACTATTAACTTTTTCTGACATTTGAATGAATTTTTTAAAGCATTTATTATGCTAACTTTTAAGTTCGAAAAACATTGCAAAAAATGAATGCTCAAGTTAGACTCGAACTCAGGACCTTTCCCTTACAGGGGGACTGCTCTTCCAACTGAGCTATTGAGCTACACCTGAATCATTCCAAATTTTCCTTCTCTTTATATCCGTCTATAAGGGCGACGGTGCAGCTATCTACCAACATTCTTACGAACTGTTTCTGACATGTTACTTCACATTCGGGTATGACGCTGCTCACGAATATAAGAAAACAACTCTGTACTATATGATGTCAATAAGTTCGAAAATTGATCTAAGGTCGACAGGCCTCATTCGCCTCACTGCCATAGGCTGCCCGGCTATTAACTGTCGGTGCCGACCTGAATCGTTAAGCGGCCATACACTATCGGATTGTATAGGGTGTCTCAATAAGAGTGCACTTTTTAATTTTAAAATAAAAGCAAGTATGTTATGACAGAGTTGTGATATTTTTATTGTATTTTAAACAAGACATGTTCCGATTAAGTATGGAATAAAATATCCGTCATTTTCATGGAATTTTCTACTTTTGCACAGACATGTTGCGTTGGATTTTCGTTGAATTTTCAGGAATTGTTTCGGGTTTATTTGCACAAACCCGTGATTTCACAAAACCCCAAAGAAAAAAATTGCACGGCGTTAAATCGCACGACCTTGGTGGCCAGTTGACATCACAATTTCGTGAGATAATGTGTTCTGGAAATCGTTGCTGCAATAAATCGATTGTTTTGTAATGAGTTTTTACAATTGTAACGGGTTGTTCTTTCGAAAAGCGTTTCATTTTTAATAATCGGAATAAACTGAGGTGACAACTGCAAAATTTCAGAGTTGCCACTAGCATGAAAAGAAAATTATTCCAATTTTAAAAACTGCATTCTTACTGAGACACCCTATATTAGTCGTCAGTTCAAAATCGTTAACGTTTCTTTTTCCGATGTATTTCTAATTTAAAAAGTTAGCATAATAAATGCTATAAAAATTTCGTTTGAACTAACCTATGAATGATTTTTCAACCATTTTTCAACAAATAAGGATGGGTATCAGTTGTGTTGTTGTCTCGGCAGTACGAGAACTGCGTGCGTAAGTTCCGTCTGCACCACGACGTGGAGTGGCTCACGTGGGTGGCGCGTGCGCAGACGCTGGCGGGCCGCGCCGGCGCCGCACGGGCCTCCCTGCTGCGGGCCCGCCGAGTGGCTCCACACGATGCAGCACTTGCATACAACACTGCACTCACGCTGCGTCGTCGCGCCGCACTCGTGCTTAAAGACGACAGGTAATGTGCCTCCCGCGTGTTAAGCCATACCAATTGGGTATTCTACTGACTAGTCAAATTAATATTATTACTAGCTTTTGCCCGCGGCTCCGCCCGCGTGGAAGTCGGTTATCGCGACCAAACATAGCCTATGTCCTTTCTCAAGGTCTACTCTACCCCTATACCAAATTTCATCAAAATCGGTTCAGTAGTTTAGGCGTGAAGGCGTAACATACAGACAGACAGACAGACAGAGTTACTTTCACATTTATAATATTAGTATGGATTCCTCTTTTTTACTTTACTTACTTATTAATTATATTTTTAAATACATATTTAAAAAAACATCCATTTAAAAATATAAAAAATAGTACCCCACCGGCATCGGGTACAGGGACCAAGCTACCGGTGGTTAGGACTCTAATGAAAGGAACTTCCTCACGCTGCGTCGCCGCGCCGCACTCGTACTCAAGGACGACAGGTAATGTGCCTCCCGCGAGGTGGGCCAGACCAATAGTGATGGCCTTAGGTCCGCCGAGGTGCGAGGGTTATGTCCAACAACCTTACCTTCGGCATTGCATTTTTTTTACTACTTAGGTGGCAGACAAGCACACGGCTCACCTGATGGAAAGTGGTTACCGCGGCCTATGGACGTATGCAACACCAAGGGCGTTACACTCGCCGCCTACCCTGAAGAAACCTTCCAATGCCCTTCTTGAAGAACCCCATATTGTAGTCGCTTGGGAAAACCATGGCAGGGAGTTCATTCTACAGCTTGAGCGTGCGTGGGATGAAGTTCCTTCCATACCGCACGGTACGCACCGTATTAGGATGCAATGTGCAATGTACAATAAATGGGGTTTTCTTAGCGGTGATAGTTCAAGGTAGCAAGGGAATTCCTTAGTGGACGAGCGTTTGAGACCCAGGACAGCGCGCAGCTTTAGTCGGTCCAACGTGGTAATTCGAGTTTTTATTATGTATAATTACGTTCTTTCTTCGGTAGTCGGGCAAAAATGATGGATTTTTAGGAATAACGTCTTGGGCAACGCACACAAGTGTAGGGAAGTGGTATATTACAGGGTGACCTGTGTGTTCATTCCAAATTTCCATATCGAACTTTTAGTAAAATCTCCCTCCACTTTACTGAGGTAGCATTCATCTTATTAATCGTCAACTCATTATTATCATCATCAACAATCATTCTAAGTAATATAATACAAAATAAGACTGGACATAAAGGTCATACTTCCCAACTACCATAATATACCATACAGATAATTAATAATCATAGTCATAATCTATGGGCTGAAGGAGATCATGGTGGGCAGTATTGCCGTTATAAAAACTATTACTATTTATTTTATTAAATTTAATTGTTTAACATGTTATTTTGTAACATTTCTGGGTATATGCTGCAGTTCCCGAGGAGGGCCAGACCGTAAGGGATGGGTCCGGGTCAACCGGGGTGCGAGGTATATATCGATGACAACCTCACCTCTGGCCTAGCACCACCACCCACAGTCGGCGTGCGGTTTTAGTCGGTTCGAGTCCGACATAACCTCCCCTTCCGGCTCTGGCAGGGGGGGTATCCGAGGGGATATCCGCACGGAAAATAAAGGGTATATGCTGCAGCTGCGAAAAATAAATGTATTTTTTTTTCTTTTCTTTCTTCTTCTTAAAATGTTAAAAACTTGGTTGTTACGTCAGGTCGGACCTCCGCCTGGTACTACGCGCAGTACACGAGCTTCATGTCTCCCACCGTCACTTCACGCGGCTGGCCACCCCCGAGGGCGGGGCGGCGCCCGGTGCCGCGGGGGGTACAGGCGCGGCGGCGGGCGCCCCGGCCGCGGCGGCGGCGGAGGCACGAACCTGCGCCGACCTCCTCTCTCAGGCGCAGTGGCACGTGGCTCGCGCGAGGAGGCAGCACGACGAGGAGGTCACGCTGCGGGACCGCCAGCGGGAACAACGAGAGGCCTTCAGGAAACAACAGGTCTGTACACACGTGTTTCCTTCTTCCTACAGTCCCGGGTCCTTTAAGCGGGGCGTGAAAAGGCATCTAATGAGGCCGCCAAGCTGAGTGCCACCACTGTTAACATGGTACATGTTTGCGATGGTGACCCTCTCTCCGAGACTTTGCCTTTAGCTTAACATCAAGCGAGGTGAAGTCAAATTGAGTGTCCTAGATAAAAAAAAAACACTAAAGTAAAGCGAACGAATCGAGAGAAAAAAGGTAAACAAAGTTTCAGCGGTACCAAACATTTTTATTTGAAAATTATTACGTATCACTTGAAGTGCATTCCAGACAGGAATGAAATTACTCATAAGATGGCGGATTTGACAGTTTAGAACCGCTGTACTGACAGCTTTCCTGTACTACACACGCAACGACGGCTGTCGCTCGGCTATTGTCGCATACGTGTGACATTTGCAACAAGGACAGAGAAAATAATAGCTAATCATCGCAAGGTAACTCAGTAATGGTCGCTTTGTTTGCCTTTTTTTCTCTCGTCTCGTTGGCTTTACTTTATATGGGTTTCGTTAACGTAGAAAACCAGCCCCGTAGAATACGGCTGGGAACGGATGAAGAGTTTGTAGGGAGTCAAGAACACTACCGGGTACTCTTCCGAGATTCATTCAGTACGTCGGTCGTGAAGCAGGAATGACCATGGAAAGATGGAGGGAATGTATACACTCTTTGAGGTTAATCCCCACTGAAAGAGCAGTGGCCGGTGATGGCTTTTTGAGGCAAAATATTATTACGAACATTATATTATTGTATTTTATCTAGGAAAGCTCATTTTAAGGGAAAGGAAAGGCAGCACGGCATCGCGAGAAGGCATGGGCCTTCTCAGAATCATTTCTAGTAACAATTTCTGGCCGTCGCCGATCACTGCTTTTTCAATGAGGATTGACCCATAGCGTCGAAGACGTGTGTAATGGGTGCGAATTTATGTAGAGTTGGACCCTGGTCTTTTACGTGCAAATACTCATCCTCATTCTCGTAACCTTTTCCAAACCCGGCTGAGGTTGGTTTTCCAGTCTAACTGCAATGCGGCTGAACTTTGATATTTTCCATGAAGCGACCTCCACAACCTATTGGTGATACATATCTGTGACTTTTGCGAACTCCCCCTTGCAGGGAATCCCTAACGGCAGTCAGTGGCAGCATAGATAGCAAATACTATTTTGCTAATTTCACCAGGACGCAGTACACGTGTATACAGCAACAGACGCTGTCAGAAGTTGTTGAACACTGTCTTGTTTGATCTTAAAAAATGTCGCGCAAAGCACTCATTTGTTACTACGACTAACACAGCCTCCGTGGCGTGGCGCTAGTGAACATGGCCGCTACGCAGGCGGCGCGAGTTCGATCCCTGCTCAGTGCAAATATTTGTATGCATGAATATGAGTATTTGCATTGGTCTGGTTGTGCCTCGAAGAGCGTGTTAAGCTGTCGGTCCCGGTTACCATACGAACATGTATGGCAGTCGTTATAGGCCCCTCGTAGAGTGGCTGATCACCCGTCCGGTCAAACGGCGTCCCCACTGGCAGTAGTAGTGGTAGTACTACGACTAACTTCTAATAATGTTTGCTATTTTCTACATATAACAGGAAGAGGAACGTCTGCGTCGCGTAGAGGAGCAACAGAAGAGTACCGTGGAACAATCGCAGAAGCGACAGGAGTACAAAGAGAAGACGAAGAATGCGTTATTATTCGCCGACATGCCGCTTGAGAACAAGTCGAAGGGAGGGCGCGGACGGAGGCGCGACGAGTACGTGTCCGACTCGGGCAGCGGCAGCGACCGGCCTCGGCCTGAAGGGGAGAAGTGAGTGTAAACATATTGTAATATAACATAACATAACAATTGTCTTTTCATCCATTCTATTCGATAAATGTCACTGTAGCGGGGCGCAAAATAGCTCTTTTCTGTTCAGAGCCAAGCAGCGGGCTGGCAAAGTGATTTGAATTTGGAACATTAACGTTCATAGAAATCGAACGCAAATTGTACGGATTACTGGCTGGTACGTGTTGGCTGCATAGCGCGGGGTGACCTGTGCTAACTAAAAAAAAAAAACAAAGAGCGCCTATTACCTCTCTGTTCTTGTAATTAGTACATTACTATGGAAGTGACAATGCTTTAACTAAAAAACCCGATACGTTCGTATTGAAAAAGGACTCAAGTCTTAAAATGACTCGAGTCCTTTTTAATACAACCCCTATTAGAAAAAAGTGCCGTTCAAGGGAGTCGTTTTCTGTAGTTTCGGGAAACGACCCTCTTTGATTCTTTAGTATTTGTCACAATTTTCATTCACGGGCTAATTTTTGCTTTGGTAAACAGTCCCTTACGAGGGGAAGACTGTGCTACTTGTAGTACTTGTACACGTCTTGGACGTTCGAAATTAGCCTATACATTCGTCTTGAGGCGACAGTAGACCCATCCACCGATATTCTTCTTAGGCCGCCTCTCAAAACCAGCGCTTACCGCCTGCCACACCGCACTCAGTGTAGTGCACAACAACACGGTCCAGCATTACGCTGCGAAGCGACCTGTTGTTCGCCATGGCTGTGATATTATTTTTCTTTTCTTTCCTTTTTTTCCTTTCTTTCTTTTCTTTTTTTTTCTTTCCTTCCTTTCTCTTCTTAATTTTTTTCTTTTCTTTCCTTCCTTACCTTTCTTTTCTTTCAATCGTCCTTTTATTTTCTAACTCCCCTCCCTACAAGGAACTGGTTGCAGGTTCAAGTCCCGTTTTGAATCTTGATTTTTTTCAAACGAAATCTTGCCCAGTACAGCGTCGTTAAAATGTCATCATTTATTCTCGACTCGACTCATACATAAAATGACTCAAGTCCGACTCGACGCAAAAAAGGACTCGAGCGCAAAAAGAGACTTGAGTCCTTTTTTCACATTAAAGAGTTCGTAGTGAAATAAGTTCTTTAGTCTTGGAGTCCTGTTGTAATGAGTCGAGTCTTATGTATGATACATCAACTTAGTTCTTTTAAAAGATCTCAAGGACTCGAGTCCTTTGCAACACCAGTTACGACCGCTAAGAAAATATCTTTAGTATATTTTAAAAACTAAAAGATGGCACTAGTAGTTTCATTTTAAGAAATAAAAAAGTTAAAACACTTGTTTCCCCATTTGGAGTCACGTAAATTATTTCAGAACTTTACAACATGATAATGTAAGCGTAATTTAAGCATATAAAACTTGTTGGTAATATAATAAATAAAGATTTCGTGACAAAAGTGATAATTTAGGAAACCGCCATCTGGCGATACCGTGCAATTGTCTATAACCATTCAAATTACTGCAGAATCAATATAGATTAGAATTTTTATGGTTTTATTCAGACATATTCAATTATGTGAATGTGTTTTTTATTTTTGAAATTAGAAAAGATTGCCGAAGCATTGTCGCCATCTAGTAACAACGCTTGGAAATAAAAGCTGCCTGCCTGCTTTTGGAAGTTACGAGTGTAATCGTTTTTGTTCCTGATTGTGCATCTGTATAGAACTAATGTTATTTTTAAGCTATCGCGGTGTAAACTCATTGTTATTTTATGCAAGTTCGGGACTTCGCGCGATAAAAACTTCCACTTACTTTTTGCCGACGTTTCGGGTGCGATGCTGCACCCATGGTCACGACTCGCGGTGACGACGGTGCCGCCGTCACGTGTTATGCGGACGATACGCTGGTGACGGCGTGCGGGGCTACATACCGCGAAGCGACCCTGAAGGCCACGACCGCGGTTGCCCAAGTCGTGGAGCGGATCCGGCGGCTGGGTCTCGAGGTGGCTCTGCATAAAACCGAGGCCATGTTTTTTCATGGGCCTCGGCGCGTGCCATCGGAGGATTCCAGCCTCATAGTGGGAGACATTTCCATCGGCATCAAGCCACAGATGAAATATCTGTGGCTCGTGCTTGACGGCCAGTGGAACTTCGGGGAGCATCTCCGAAGACTGGCCCCTATATTGAGGGACACAGCTGCCGCTTTGGGGCGGCTGCTGCCCAACATGAGGGGGCCGGGATGACTCCTGCAGGAGACTCTACGCGGGAGTCGTGCGGGTCCATGGCCCTATATGGGTGCCCAATATGGACGGACACCCTGACGGTCCACAATGCGCGTCTGCTGCGTGGGCCGCAGCGTGCAATTGCCAGCAGGGCCATTAGGGGGTACCGCACGATATCTCTGGAGGCGGCGAGTCTCCTTGCCGGATCCCTACCGTGGAACCTGGATGCGAGAGCCCTTTCGATGCTATATCGGTATCGAAAGGAGGCGCGGGAGCAGGGACGGGAACCCGAACCTCATGAAATTCGGGCCGTGAGGTCCAGCTCCACAGGGACATGGTAGCGGAATGGGAGCTACGACTTGGGCGACCAAGCGCAGGGCACGCCGTAATAGCGGCGGTAAGACCCATCATGGAGGAGTGGCTAGAGAGGCCACACGGCAGCCTCTCGTACCGGCTGACGCAGGTGATTACCGGACACGGGTGTTTCGGGAGTTACCTGTGTCGGATCCGGAAGGAGCCAACGTCCGAGTGCCATCACTGTGATGCGAGCGAGGACACAGAGCTGCACACGCTGACCGAGTGCCCTAGCGAGGCGGGTCCTAGTGGCGGCTCTGGGGGTGGGAGTCCTCACACTCGCCACGTTGCTCACAGCGATGGTACGATGCGCTAACGCTTGGGGTGCGGCTGTCTCCTTGTGCGAGCAAGTAATGCTCGAGAAGGAAGCGGCCGGTCGGGTCCGGACTAGACTGCGGGCCCGAGAAGCCCGCGCAGAGCGAAGGCGAACCGGACGTCGGAGGTCGCAGAACGACCTCCGTCCTCCATGAGCGCTGGCCTGGGGGTGACCGGTGGAGCCGCCTGTCACCCTAGCAGAAGCAGGCCGCGGCGGCGGCGCCGAATGCGCCTCCCCGTAACCGGGGCTAGATGGGGACACTGTGGTCCCCACAACCCGAAGGGGGCCATCTCGAAAGAGATGGTCCTGGGTCTGCCGGGGTGCGAGAGATATGCTTTTGGCAATCTCACCTCCGGCAACCAAGGACCCAAGACGGAGTGCGTTTTAGTCGGTTCGAGTCCGACATAACCGCCTCCACCGGCTCCGTGGGAATTTTTCGCACGATAAAAAAAAAAAAAAACCAATGGTCACGACTTGACTGGCCAGCGAGGGTCGTGCGACACACTACACTCACTACGTCAGTTTTGGACAGCACAATGTTGTTGGTTTTAGTGTTTTTATCACTGAATTCCACGTCCCGGATAGTTTGAAGTCCCGAACTTGCATAAAATAACAATGTATAGAACTATATTGTATTATGTGTGATAATACTAAGACAGATTGTGTCTCCACAGTCGCGAGAAGCAACGCAAACGCAAGCGTGAAGGCGGCGAGGGCAAGAGCAAGGGCAAGTCACGCAAGCGCCGCGACAAGGAGGCGCGGGCCAGGGGCTCCGGCAGCGACAGCGACCCGCCCAAGAAGCGCGGCCGCAAGAAGGTAACTGTAGGCTATTTGACTTTTCTTTTACTTTCGAAAAATGATCACTTTCTTATAATATAATGAACTGTATAAGCAAAATTTTCCTACGACAAATAGTTTTCAAGATATTTGATTTTGAAAAATTCAATTTGTCGCGCCGTCCGGAAACGCTCCAAACAAAATCGTACGAAATTGTGACGTCACGCTTCGGTAGCGCGTACTGCAAATGTATGGAGTGCAAGAGAATATCGCATTTATCTCGGTCTACGTTGCGTTTACACATTATAGTTCATAATAAAAGTTATTTAAAATTTAATGAGGAATCTAAAAATCTTTTTTTGGCAAATTCAACGAATGAAAAGTCATAGTTTCAGTTTAGATATATGCAATATTTTATTTTGGAAGGCATATTTTTTCAGAACAATTTATCATATTTTGCAATATTGGGAAGAATCGACGACTAAGTCAAATAACCTATTGGGTGTACAGTTGATTGTGTTGAGTAATTTTAAATTAAGTCCTATTATTTCATTAGGCAGTTTGTTGTATAGCACAACAGCCATATGGAATACACTTTTGTGCGTTAAAGCTGTATTGGTCTTACGTATGATACATATCTCGCTGTGGCCTGTTACTATTGTTTTGATTACTGTACTGTTGTACTGATTGTTCTGATATTCCGGACAACAATACATTTTAAATCAATAAAACAGTTTGATTTGCTCTTAATACAACAGTTTTAAGATCATTTGAGACTTCGTCGTTAAGATATTTCTGTCGCTAACTGTACTACTGTGATGCTTGCTATATTTCATCTCATAAAGGTATTGTAATTGGAAGTCGTGGAAGTAAAGCATTGGTTAGTGTTTAGAGCGCTTTCACATTATCCGATCCGATATCGGTATCGGACGATGATAAACGACAACCGATAGCCGCCAATACCACAGTGTTAGCTCCGATATCCGATATCAAACCGGCCAATGTTATGTAACATGTTTCTTAGATTTGATCGACGCCTATATCGGATCGGATAATGTGAAGACGTTCATAAGTAGTCGGCCTATTCTGAGCTTAACGCGGACGAAGTCGCGGGCAAAAGCTAGTACAATATATAATATTTGTTAATTAATTGTCAATAGGGTGAAAAAGGCATTGGCAAGCGTGAAAAAGCCCGTGCAGCCAAACAGATCGAAGAGAAACTTAGCGCTAAACAACGCGCGAAGATCGTATCAAAAGAAACCATATCAACTTCGGAATCGGAGTCGGATAAGGGCTCGAGGAAGTCACGAAGTCGCAGTCGCAGTGGCAGTGGAAGTCGCAGTGGTAGCGGAAGTCGCAGCCGAAGTCCGCCGGCCAATAAGGGGCGGAAAAGGATCATGTCTGCTTCTGATAGCGATAGGTGAGTTTAAACTTAGCCGTTTATCGATCAATTTATTTTCCTGTCTTATTTAATTCGAATAGTTAGCAATGTTAGCATGCTTTAAAATGTCATTTTAATGTTAGAGCGAAGTAATCAAAAATCAATGTTTTAAAATGATTGAAAAATCATTTATTGGTTCCGATAATTCGTAAGAGTGTTGGCTGACGGCTCCATCGTCGTCCCAACTTGGATTCGTTCGGGCGGGGTCCGGTAGCTTAGTGGTCAGAGCTTTCTCCCTGTAATAGAAGAATTGCGGGTTTGAATCCCACTGGGACCAATAAAAAGAAATCGTATCTTAAGCAATTAGCAGTTGAACTTTTTTGCTAACACCATTCCTATAAGAGCAATTCACCAATGATCATTCTGACTTCTTGTTCCCTTGGAAATTAATCGAAGTAACTTAGAAAAACTAGAAAACCGTAACATTTTTTTTTTCAATTAAAATTAAAGTCTATGGAGAATAATACATGACAAGGAAGAACACTACTTCAATGATAGGTACTTTTCTTTGAATGATTGCGCCGACCACGGTTTCGATAGCAGAATCGCCTGGAAGTATTTATATAGCGAAAATATTTTTGTGCTATCCCCATACATCAATCCGTTCACCTGTACACAATTTGTGGTCTCATAATAGGAATAATAGTTATTTTGTGACCTTAAAGAAAAAAAATATAAAAAAAAACATTTTGATTTCAATTACAGGTCACGATCGAAGTCCAAGTCGAAGTCACGTAGCAGGTCCAGATCCGGCTCAGCTAAAAGCCGTTCGAGATCTAAGAGCAAGTCTCGTTCTAAGAGCCGTTCCAGATCTAAAAGCCGCGCCAGGTAAATATTGCAGCTAAATATATAAATTCTATTCTAATTAAATTCTAAACGTGAATAATCTTGCAAGTGCATTTTGTCGGTAGCTTAGTGGTTAAGGACTCGGCATTAAGATCGAGATCGGGATCCCGGGTTCGAATCCTGGCCATTACACTACCGACGTGAACCCACTCCTAACACAAGCAATTTAGCTTAGTTGGAGGGGTTAGAAGGAATATTAGTAACTCTGTGGCGTGGCGGTAGTGCACGCGACTGTCACGCAGGAGGCGCGGGTTCGATTCCCGCACAGTGCAAATATTTGTATGCATGAATATGGCTATTTGCATTGGTCTGGGTGTTTCTATGTATAATATGTATGTATTTCGAAAAAAAAAAGTATATAAGTATGTTTATCCGCATTCTAGATTCCTTAACACAGCTATAAAAGCTTACCATGGGTCTAGATAGCGTTGTGTAGAATGTTGTGGAATATTATATTATTATATTATATTATTCTTTAAAAAAAAAATTTTTTTAAACTTTTGACTTTTTATTAATATTTTACGCCGCATAGCGGTCGCGGCCATACTATAAAAGATGTAATGTATTTTATTGTTGCAGATCGAAAAGCGGTTCTAGATCTAAGAGCAGGTCTAGATCCAAGAGCAGATCTCGGTCTAAAAGCCGGTCGCGATCCAAGAGTGCCTCTAGGTCAAGGTCGAGGTCAAGGTGAGTTTATTTTTGTGTCTAGTAATGTTATTTTTATTTGGTCGGTTATTTGGACTTATCTCACTTGATGTTATATTGATAAGCAAACATTGTACTGTGGCTGTGGCTGCGCAAAAATAGTTTTTATGGTCTCTTTGATCAATCAATGAGCCCATTGTTTTAATAAGATTCCCCGCCTTCTGCATTTGGTCTGTCACAACCTGTTATAAATTATTTTAAATCAAATATTGACTAATAGAGCTAGCGTGATTAGTTGATCAATCATTCTATTGGTTTTTACATTTGCGAAGTGGGGAAACCCCACGACTGTTCGCGATGTTTGTGCGTATCCGTTAGCTTAGTTGTAGACCAAATAAGCCACAATCCAGATACTGTCATATAAAGTATTCCCCCTAGAGAGAGAGGGAGAGAGGGAGAGAGAGAGAGAGAGAGAGAGAGAGAGAGAGAGAGAGAGAGAGAGAGAGAGAGAGAGAGAGAGAGAGAGAGAGAGAGAGAGAGAGAGAGAGAGAGAGAGAGAGAGAGAGAGAGAGAGAGAGTTGTGATGATGAACAAGATGTTGTGCCTACAACCGCATCCTTTTCTCGCGTCGCTCACCGCCGGTTTTTGTCGCTCGAGCGTAAACTTCGTCAATCACCAACCGTACGTGAAAATTACAATAACGTTATTCAGGATTATTTAGATAACGGTTATCTTAGTCTCGTTGATGACTCTAATTTGTCTATGGATGGTTATTACATACCACATCACGCAGTAGTTCGACATGACAAACCGATGCCACGTATTGTGTTAGACGCGAGCGCTAAAACCCACACTGGTCTTTCGCTCAATGATATTTTACATATTTGTCCCAATTTACAGGCAGACCTGTTTTTTTTATTATTAAATGTTAGGCTATTTCCTATCGCAATGAACGCTGACATAAAACAACATTATTTACGTATTGGCGTACCTGTTGACCATCGTAAATACCTGCGCATCTTATTCAGGTTCAAGGAATCGGATGAACTTCAGACCTATGTGTTTAATCGACAGGCGTTTGGTCTGAAGTCAAGTCCGTATATAGCTATACGTACTGTGCGTCAGCTGGCTACTGACATGAGTCCGCACTTCCCTGACGCCGCGAAAGTGGCAGAGACCTGTCTGTATACTGACGATTTAGTTCATTCCGCACCTGATGAGGACACTGCTGTACACTTAGCTCGCAACTTGATAAAACTGTTCAAGGCTGGCGACTTTGACTTAGTGAAGTGGTCTAGCAATTCTTCTTTGCTGCTAGACTCACTTCCTGATACTCACCGCAAATCGCTTGAGTTTGATGTTGGCAGTCATGTCGCAAAGGTTTTAGGTCTCTCGTGGGAACCGTGTGGAGATAATTTTTATTTCACATCCACCTTGGTAGATGAGAAGTGCACTAAGAGAAATATACTCTCTATAGTTGCGCGACTATTTGACGTGCTCGGGTTGGTGGCACCTGTGATACTCTACGCCAAGTTGTTAATTAAGGAACTTTGGCTTAGTAAGAGTGATTGGGATGACCCTGCTCCAGAGCATATACGCTCACGCTTTTCCGCTCTCGTTCAAGAATTAAAATTGCTTGACACACTGAAAATTCCGCGATATATAGGTGTCGAAGTTGATTGCGAATTACGTCTTGTCGCATTTTGTGATGCCAGCCTGAATGGCATGGGATGTGTTATTTATGCACATTGTACCTACCCATCCAGCATTCAAACTCGCATTTTGTGTGCGAAATCAAAGGTCACTCCGACAAAGATTACTACGCTTGCTCGATTAGAGTTATGTGCTATTTTGCTTATGTCAAAGTTAATAAGAACTGTACGTGATTCTTATGCATTACGCATTCCCGTTACTGACATTTACGCCTTTTCTGATTCCACGATTGCCTTATCATGGGTTCACTCGTCACCACATCGGTGGCCGATTTTTGTTAGCAACCGGGTCGCTCAGTGTCAAGAAAACTTGAACGCAAAACATTTTTATCACGTCGCCGGAGCCATTAACCCGAGTGATTGTCTATCACGCGGCATGCTCCCCTCGCAACTTTTGACTCATGATTTGTGGTGGAACGGTCCAGCATGGATCCGCGGCCCCCCTGATGAATGGCCTATTAAGTCATTCTCTCCCGCCAACTGTTCTGACTTACCTGAGCACAAGGCAAATGTGTTAAGTGTGACAACAAAACACACAGAGTCGCCATTGTTATGTACATTAGCACAACGTGTTTCTTCTTGGCAGAAACTACTACGCATCATTGCAGAGAGAGAGAGAGAGAGAGAGAGAGAGAGAGAGAGAGAGAGAGAGAGAGAGAGAGAGAGAGAGAGAGAGAGAGAGAGAGGTTCCGTTCTGGATGCTGACTAGTCCTGATTTAAATTTGACAGGAATAGTTTGTATACTTTGTATAAGCTCAGTGGTCTGAGTCAGAGCATTCCCCCGCAAGGGACTGGTTGCGAGTTCAAATCCCGTCTGAGAACTCACTTTTACCAATGTTAATCGTTTTGAATGGTATACTAATTGTTTCAAAATTTCATTTTAGGTCAAAGAGCAAATCTCGTTCACCATCGCGCTCGAAAAGTCGCTCTCGATCACGCTCAAGGTCCAAAAGCGGTTCACGAAGCAGATCCGGGTCTCGTGCCTCTAGGTCTAGGTCCAGATCCGGATCCAGATCTAGATCCGGTTCCAGAAATTCGAGACCTGATACTCCTGTGTCTAGGAAGTCCGTATCCGCGAGTGAAGACGAAGCTTAGTTTAAGGTGTAAATATTTTACTTATTTTAGTTTTGAGTTTGAGATTAATTATTTTCAAGATTGCATTACAAATTAGCTAAAACGGGGTGAATAGACATCGAGGGGACTGTAAAGTAAAGCCAACGAGACAAGAGAAAAAAGGTAAACAAAGCGACCATTACTGAGTTACGTTGCGATAACTAGCTATTCATTTCTCTGTCCTTGTCGCACATGTCACACGTTCGCGACAAAGCTGTCGTTGCGTGTTTCGTAGTACAGGAAAGCTGTCAGCACAGCGGTTCTAAACTGTCAGATCCGACATCTTATGAGCAATTTCATTCCTGTCTGGAATGCGCTTGAAGTGATACATGATACACATAAAAATGTTTGGTACCGCTGAAAGTTTGTGTACCTTTTTTCCCTCGCTTCGTTGACTTTACTTTAGAAATGAAAAAAAATAAATTCTTTAGCTATTTTCTTTATGGACTATTATACCCCGTCCATTATATTATTGTATTTTAGACAGATGGAAGTAGTGATTGCAAGATTATTTAAAATATCGATAAAGTTAAAAAACACGATTAGAAAAACCATAATATAAAAATATAGGTATGTATCATGATTTCATGTATAATTATTACACTATACATAATAATAAAGCAGCAATATTAAAATCAATAAAAAATATTTTTTAGAATCGATGTATAAACACCGGACACCGGGAATATCGTTGAATATTCTAAACACCTCTGCGTACCCATTCGAGTGTATAAAAGCACTCGCGGCTGATTTCCTGGTATTTATTAACGAAATCTTTATGAAATTTAAATGGGACCATTTTGCCAATAATATATAAATAAAACCCAAAATATAATTTTGTAACTCCGTCTACATTTATGACGGAGCCATGCGCGTACAAAGTAAGGTAATATTTTTAATTATTTTCTGTACATAGTCGATATCTTTTGAAGGAATTTTTATAGCATTAAGTATGCTAACTATACAAAATCGAATACAGGCATTCCCCCTGTAAGGGAAAGACTGCGGGTTCGAGTCCCGCCCGAGAAGATTCTTTTTCCCTATGTATTCGATAGTCGATATCGATTATGACATTTTCTACTACGACTAACTACATCCCTAAATTTGCTTTCTGGTTGACGTGACGTTGTCAATGAAATATGAAGTATTGGCGCCTAATTTTTGTTCGCATTTTTAGGTATTGACGCTAGCACAAAGTTACATCGACAACTGTCAGTGAGCTGTCTAAAATACAATAATATAATGGACGGAGTATAATAGGTGGATCTGTCACCAAAAATATCGATTATTGTCCGCAGAATACGACAGTATTTGTAGGTATAGACAGACTATTACTCCTTGATTGCCTTTTACCCCGTCTTACTGTATTCAAACTAAAGTAAGATGACAGTTTATTCCTTACCGCCGCGCGCCGTTCCCAATAACATACTTACAGTTAAAGATAGATCGTATCTACGGATAAAGTGCTCGGCTGTTTAAATTCAAAACATAGTAACTCCTATTTCACACCAATTTCGGAAAATAAAATTATACAGCGATGCGCTTTCTCGCAAAAAAGTCAGTTACCATGTTTTGAATTTAAACAGCCGATACGTCAAATTTGACTGTTGCGATTTATCTTTAACTGTAAGTATGTTATTGGGAACGGCCGTTAATATGTCATATCTAAGGTTAGAACCAGTAATTTCATTTGTATAACGAATAAATCTGTGCCTATAATAAAATTGAAAGCAATAAATTCACATCTCATATCGAGGGTATTTATGGATACTGATGATCTTTGCATTACACAGTACAATTAGATGCCTACAAATGTCCCTATAAATGTTATTCAGAAATGTATATTAGATGATTATATAAGTACTTGACAAGGATTCAGGCAGTATCACAAATTGACAGTGCATAGAACTTATGGCAAGTTCCAGATTGCAAATATTTCTGTTAATCTTCTACATTACACAGTAGAGTCGTAGCTTGGATTGTAAGTATAGAATGGTCTTGGTGTTGTAATATAAGATATATTGCGTGTATTGTGATAAGTGTCCAAGTTTAAGGCAAGATATTACACTATACAAGATACTATACTCTATGAAGGCAAAAAAGCAGTATATTGACATTGTAGAATTACCCTCCTTCCTTCGGCAGTCGGGTAAAAAAGAAGCTAATACATATTTTTTGCTGTTATTTGACTATATTTATTATTATTCTAACTAGGAAACAATATACGAAAATAAATATGTATACTAAAAACAGTAATGTGACATTACACTGAAATATATTTTTTATTGTTGCACTGTGTCGATGTAGTTACATGACATTTAACTATTTTCTATTCAAGTTCATTATCAAAGAAGTATTAAAGTGTGCAACATTTAATAAAATGGTACTCAGTATGTACCTATTTATGTACAGTTTTCAGATTTCCAAATTATCTTTCTAACTCGTCTTGTCTGATCTTCCAACTAAAACAGTTCTGCAAATTCGTTGACTTTTCCACTATCTTTGATACTATAGAAGTAATTAGTTTACTCCACAAGTTTTAGAATGTGTGATTATCTTCTCTGTATTATGTTATGACATGAATATAAACAAAACCTGAAAATTATAATCATTGTTTTCTTTTAAGCCATCTCCTTGTATAATTTGTATTTTTATCCAAAAGAAAGATTATCTGTAAGATGGGTATGGGGTACCATATCACACACACACACACACACACACACACACACACACACACACACACACACACACACACACACACACTCACTCACACACACACACATACACCAAATCTTAATATATAAATTTTAATATTTAATATATAACTAGTGCATCACGGGTCGAGCGACCGAGCCTGTTGACTGTTCTCTGGTAAATGAATAATGTAATGTTTAAATAGCCGAACACTGTCTCCTAAGACACAGGATATCCTAGTTTAGGAGACAGGGTACATCAAAATATGTTAACATAATTTACTTTAGATTAGTTAACAATGTATATTTTTAAGGTCAATAAAGTTTTATTATTATTATTATCTGTGTAAGGTAAAGCGGTGAGTCGAAGCTACTAAAACCACATTGACGTGTTATCAATCAATCAATGTTGGGAAACTTTGGCCTATTGTTTCCACGCCGCCGCTGGCCAGACGGGTTTGTACAGGCTTTTATTTCGAGATTTCCTTCTCTTGCTGCGATATTATCTGCGTAATTTTCCGCTCGTCGGCTCTAACGACAACTCTTTCTCCATCACTACACTGTGTTATCGGAAGAGGAAAATTCCTCACTATTCAGCAGCCTGCCAATCCCTTGTTTGAAAACAAGCTCAAATCTCACAAGCCCCACATCTTTTCTGTTAGTAAAATGACGTGCTGTCCACCCCGGCATTAGAGTAATTTTTATAAGGGATTTCCTCGCAATTTCACGTTATGATATCTGTGACTTAGAGCTTGACGCTATCATTTTCGTAGCTTTAATAAAGTGTGCAAAATCGCCACGGATACCCCCAACCACAGCCGGCGGGCGTGGTTATGTCGGATTTGAACCGACTAAAACCAACGCCGTCTGTGGGTCGTAAGGTGCCAGAAGTGGGATTGGCACAGACATCTCTCGCACCCCGGCCCATCCAACACCATCTCTGTCGAGTTGGCCGTCTTCGGGTGTGGGGAACACGGAGTCCCCATCTAGCCTTCGGGAATGGGGATGCGTCGCCGCCTCCGCCTGCTTCTGCTAAAATGCCAAGCGGCTCCACCCATCACCACCAGGCCCGCGCTCTTTGGGGACGGAGATCATTCTGCGACCTCCGACGCAGAATGACGTCAATTTTCATAAAGTAAAACAATTTTATGAAAACATTGTATAATTAAGTCACAATTTGAATTACATTTTCGAATTATTAGCGTTACAATAATTATTAACTTAAATTCATCTTTTTATTTTATTGTGTTTAGCGTTAACTTGCAACAGTTTAATAAATAGCTTAAATATTTAACAATTAATATAACACAACCATCATATTGGTGACGTAAACTTTTGGTAGAAACTCTTATTAACACAATATAGTACAGAGTATATGCAATTCCAAAGTGATCATCCCAATTACTTATAGATTTATCTAATGGACTAATTTCGCTATTAAAATCTTAATAACTATTTTAATAATTGAGCGTCATAACGTTGGTAGACGTGTGATCAATATTATATATACTGTATTTCAATGAGGAAAAAGAAACTTGCGTCATAAAATCGACGGAATTATACATTAAGAATGAGTGCTCGTTCATCAAATTAAATGGTTATTGCTATAAACTGTTGTTGATGACTTCAGTTATATAAAAGACATATCCTCGGTTCTGAACGCTCACTGGATGTCTGTTGATTATCATTCATCATCTTTATCGCATAAGCGTAGGTACAGTGGCCCGAATACGAAAACGCATGTTTTGTCAGATATGAACCTTCCCTTAATAGGGATATTTACCATGTTCATTATATTTATTTGATAACCGATATTTCGGCGCTGTTTCAAGCGCCATGATCACGTTTACCGTGAGTAGAATGAGTAGGATATCCCGGTGAGTGTTACACTATTAATGTTAATGACCATGTCAATCTCAAATCATACAATGGCGGGGGTGGTTCTAAAGTAGTTCTAGATGGGATTATAAAAAAGGTGCCTATTCGAAGGCGACCTTCCTAATATTAATTTTTCTAAATTGCCTCAAAAACGTTCGTTTTATAAGAAACTACATTTTAAAATTTCATATAAACTTGTTATTTTACAATGAGGATAAAAATAGAGTCAAAATTCGAATATGTGGCAGTTTTCGTATTGGTTTCAGTTATTACTAGGGGCATAATAAATGGAGCTAATTCATTTAAATTACGGACTAGGTATAGGTATTAAGATTAATGTGCGCTAACATTACGCTAAATGACTAGTTACCTAGGTAGTCGGTGATTCTATAACTAATATGTCGTGAGATTATACTGAAATTGAGTACATTATAATCTAATAGATTCGCTAATTTGCCAGTCAATATCTTCATCATTAAATACGATATTATAATGATTATAGAATGTTTTAAATATGAATAACATCTAAATAATATCAACAACAACGCGGCGAGGGCATCGCCTTTCGTTTTTAACTCATTCGTTCAATGAAGTACAGTAGTCCCTGGTACACGTAAGGACATATATTTTGGACCTGAAATACTCCAAATGCGCTCTATAATGTCTATACGCGCAGTACACATTTCCTGGGGTGTCCTTTGAGGATAGCTCGGGGGTGCTACGGCGATGGACGAGCTCAATTCACCAATCCGCACGTCCCATAGTCTCGTTTCAATCGCTACATAAGTCCAAAATACGTATCCCAAGGTATATTCGATTATTAAAACATAGCTTGATAAAATAACAGTTAACTGTATTTGTAGCGCATTAAAATTCACGTGTCAATTGTAGATATAAATAACGACTAGGAACATATCACAATAAAAAAACCTTATAAACAATACAGGGTGTATTTTTGAAACGGGGCAGTAAAGGCACCCTTAACCGTTGTAGTTACAGCAAAATGTTCTTAGGAGACCTTTTTTAGGATTTTGAACTGCATTGACAGATTTTGGAAAATCGTACAGACAGCAAGAAAAATGCTAAAAGTCAAAAATTTTTTTTATCCTATTTTTTATGGAGATCAAAAGACTGTATGGGACCATTTTAGCTTTGAGTACTCAGAAAGACAGAAATCGCCAAAAACATTTCCCATACGTTTCAGCAAGAAAATCTAATTTCTACAATAATAAAATTTCTTGAAGTGGGTATGATTGGCTAAAAAGTGAATAAAAATAGTTTTTACCTGCAAACTTCCAGTTTGATGCTATTAATGATCTGTATGTCGTTCTTAGTGTGATTTTGAACTTTTGAATTTTGAAATTTTTGAACTTTTAGCTTTTTACGACCGTTAAGGGACATACATACCTTTACTGCCCCGTTTCAAAAATACACCCTGTATACTGTCTTTATACAATAGATTATTGAGCTCACATTTGTGACAACTTAAAATGCCTTGATCCAGGTTAATTCTCGAATGACGCGACACATAGGGCTAAAAGGCGGACTGTCTTACATAAGCTAATAATGGAATTATATTATATTGGTACATATATACAGTATAGGACGATACGTTATTTCGACTATGACATATATTTTAGATGATAAATTCTTAGCAGGCATAATGTTATATACCTTCTAAATATTTTGTTTTTAAAATGTAATCACATTGCGTTTTTGAAAGTTTCTCATTTCATAGTAGCTTACATTTATGCATTGTTAAAAACAGAAACATACATATACCTATTGAAATTCTTCAAATGATTGTTACAGTCCTTATAACTTAATTAACATGTCTCTTTAACTATCTGAGCGCCATTCGTCTGTGCAAACGTTACTATACCGTTGGGTATGTTCTGAGGACCGCCGAGGAAGGAGGTGAATGTGGTGTCTCTACTCATAGGTGGTTCTAGTCCTTCTATAGGTATACAGTCAAGTGTTGGTACTGTGTATTCCCTGAAATTCATGAACAGAAAATAAATAAACAGTCTAATATTATTAAATGAGGAATTCTTAGAATAAGAACTCACGAAGCGATTTCCACCTGCTGCGTCCGCCGCGGTTCATTCTCAGATTTCTCTCGGTCCGCAGCGGAGAAAATCGGAGAATCGCCCGCAACCGCGGCGGACGCAGTTAAAAACCGCTCCGTGAGTTCTTAGCCTTATACATTGGTATATAAGAAATATAATAACCTTTCGAGGCATATACATATTTGTATGCATGATGAATGAAGAATGAAAGTTGGAGGGGTTAGAGGGAATATTAGTAATTTCGGTTCTAATAATATTTTTATAAAAATAAAAAATAAACGTCTATTTTCATTGGTCTGAATGTTTGCGTGTCTCGGAGAGCACGTTAAGCATTCAGTGCCGGTATGAACATGGCAATTATTACGGGTAATTGGAGGCCTAAAAACTCCGACCACTGGTCTAACTATAATATTTCGATATTGCCAATGGGTTGTGGAGGTCAGTTGTTCGCTTCACAGAAAATATCAAAATTCAGCCGCGTCGAAGTTAGACTGAATAAGCGGACAGCGGATTCCGACGTGTAGGCCTTAGATGCGACTAGCATGAACGGAAGGATGGAGATGATCCTACTTTGTCTTCTGCACTGATGGCACTGAAACTCTGTTCTTATAGGATCGAGTGTGATGCACACGTCCATAGGCCATGATAACACTTTCCATCAGGTGAGCCGAGTGCTTGTCTGCCACCTAAGTGGTAAAAAAAAACGACCTGTGAATGCAACTTAAAAAATTAACCATATACTTACATAGAAACATTATCTTGGCTCTGTACTGAGTCATTGACAAGCTGCGGCAATCTGTCTTGGACCGGAGGCGGTGGCTTCGTCAGTCTAGAGCTGAATAAGAATACGCCGACCATAGCCAACATGTACGACAGGAAATAGAGAGCGTGGAACTGTAAAAAAATAAGGAAAATTTTTAGTTCACTCACATGGTTTCGGAGAGTGCCTAATGCTTTGATCATAATACTGTACAGACATAGTATGCAGATAAAATTCATGGCAGAAAACGGTTTGAAATACGTATTATGTGGGAGTAAGCTAATGTCAATATTGTTATTTTGTTTGTAAGTTAACTTATACCAATGTAGTAATCTATGCCACGTTGTTGTGCCACTTGCTTTTCGAGTTTTCATATAGTCTGACAGAGGTCTAATGGCAGAGGAACTAGCTGAACTGTGTCGTTCGCCGTGGGAACGTAAGTGGGCTGAAGGCTTTTTATTGCTAGATTCATGGTCTGGCTGGGGAATCTAGCTGGAAATAGAGCTGGAAATCTGACTATAAAGACTTATTGAATGAAGATTTTTGATACAAGATTTTGTCTCCTATTACAATAACAAACAAAAATATACAAAACATGATACATGAGTCAAGTAGATCTTTTTTTTTTCGTGCGGAAGTCCCCACGGATACCTCCCCTACCGGAGCCGGGAGGCGAGGTCATGTCGGACTCGAACCGACTAAAACCGCACGCCGACTGAGGGTCCTGGACTCGTGGTGCTAAGTCAAGTAGATCAGAAGATATAATATCGAATTTAACATAGGTAGGTAGGTACAAGAGCACCTGGGATTTTTATACAAGACATTTTTATGAATGAATTCTAATGCATATGTATGCTAACTATACAATTCGAATAAATCAGGAATAGTGAGCGGCGGGACTCGAACCAATTCAGGCTGGCCCCCTGTAAGAGATAGATCGCGCAGCTCACTTTACCTGATGTATTCGAATAGCATATGAAATGAAAAAATAAAGTAACAATTTTGTATAAAGCATTGAAATATAAGTTAGTTAAAAGATTGACATACCTTAAACTGGAATATATACATCCCAGCGATTAGTGTATAGTAATCTGAAGACAAAAACGATAGATGCAGTATTATCGCGCCTGCATCCCTCAACATGAAGCACTGCAGTATTTGAAATATTGTTTGTACAGAACAATAGCTACCCAACTGCACTATTGTGTCTAGATCATACCAGTTGAAAGCCATGAGCTCACTAAATTCTAGAAAAAATGTTTGGGTACATGACACTATGCTCCCAATTAGACCGAGTAGGGCTAGGTAGTCGGAGCAAGAGTGCGTTTTTAACATCATCTCTTGTAGTACAGTGACCATTGCGAAGAGAAGTGAACCACCGAGGCAAAGCATATCGCCAACCAACTGGTTTTTACCTGGAACAGAAAAGGATTTATAAAACTTGAACCTGGTTGAGTCTCAGTAGCTTTATGGCTAAGGATTCATTCTAATGGTGTAGAGGTTCTGCATTTGATGCCTGGCAATCATACTTTTGAAGTAAATCCACTAAAATATTAAGCAATTTCAGTGGAAGGGGCCAGGGGATAGGGAATTCCCCCTATGGCGACACGCATGCGGACTTAATATTTTTTTCACATTTCACTTTACCCCACCAGTGGGGACGCATGGGGCAAAGTGGAAGTACCCAAAATTCTTCCAGTAGCCATATTTATCTGAATAAAGATATAACGGAGACATAAAAAATACTTAAACATACCATCTGTAGGTGCACCCTCGACATCTGCCCATACAACACATACTACAGCCATCAGTCCCATAGTAGCGCCTGCTACATGGACCACTCCAAGTCTCTGGCCACGCCATGCTCCCCCCACAAGGGCAGCTCCCACTCCACTGCATGCTAGCAGTTGTCAGCTCAACACTGAAGTGAATCTTTGTGACATGACTAGTAACCAGGCAGCCTCCACATCTAATGTACAAGCAATGATCACCACCCACCATTTTCTATAATAAAAAATTGTAAGTAAAATTTTATTTTAATACTAGCTGTTGCCCGCGGCTCCGCCCGCGTGGACGTGACTTATCGCTAAATTAAGATTTAAGCTATCCTATCTCTCAAGTTGGATCGAACTGCACATGGTGTGCGAATTTTATTATAATCGGTTAAGTGGTTTAGGAGTCCATTGAGGACAAACATTGTGACACGAGATTTATATATATTAAGAAGATTTAATTTGTATTTAATCTCTGTATAAATATTACAATATCAAAATAAAAAATTAAAGAAAAAAAATCTTAGAAAAAAGTATCTAAAGTTCTAAAACATTATTTAAGTTGTTACATTGTGAGCCTGCCATGATGCACATAAGCAATTTGTGAGCAACACAGAAGGAGAGAGATGGAACATCATGTTCCATCTCATGCATGAGGTTTCACATACAGTTGACAAAGGAGATATGGTTGCACCTTTGCATACTATTTTATACTGTTGATTGATGCCATTGATGGCATGGAATCTGCTACACATATTGAGTAAGACACTTACTTTACTTTTCACTATATTTTACTTTTCACCTGGCCGGTTTCGGCTCACGGCATTTTCAAAGGTACCATATAGTGGAAAAGTATGTCTTTACATACTACTTAATTACAAAAGTGTAACCATATTTCCTTTGTAACTGTACTTCATTATATAATTAGAATATCTTATAGTTATCTCGCAATAGCATAGCTACAATATTATATATGTGATTTTAAGAAATGGCTGTTGATTCACAATGAATGAACCAATATACATTTTGTTAAAAGCACAGATATGTAGTGATTGTGCTGTAATCAGAGAAACAACTATTATGTCAATTTAATGCATGTAGAATATAATAAATATATGGGAATATATTATTAATAAATAGATGTAATTATTATTTATTAATAAATGCTTGTCCATAAGTAATCTACTTTAGCAACCAATTTAAGGATGATATATCTTGTTCATCTTGATATCTGGGCTAAACCAGGTGGGGAATTAAATAGTAAATATATCATCCTACAAAATGATTGACGGAAATGTGCAAGTATTTAAGTTGTGGAAGTATTTAGTATGCATTTTATTTACTGCCTACATCATAAACCCATAGAACTTACTTGGACAGCTTCTCAAGCCCGTTACATAGTAAGGATGGAGTGAATAATATGAAGAGCGCTAAGTACGGCACCACCAGTTGTGCGGTTGTAGGAAATTGCCATGTAGCACTTTGCAGCAATGTAGTAAGTATACATTTTCCACTCAGCAGTAGCGATACTACTTGGCCCAAAAGTATACTTCGCCATACCGTCCTAAAACCATAACAATAATTTTATTTATAATATTTAATAGTGACCTTTGAGCCATTCTTTGGATTCATTCATTGTGATACTAGCCATCGCCCCAACTCCGATAGGTAAGACTCGATTTTATCACTAAAAGTTGGGTTTTCCATGCTTGTCCTGGATGTCTTTAGTTAAATTAAGAAAGAATTGTTCCTTTCTGGATAAAATTAACAACTGTAACCAGAATATTGTAATGAATAGCCATAATTTCCTCCATACGAACTGGATACTGGGAAAGCAAAACAAAATTTGACATTTGAATTTCCGTTCTACAACTACAACCAGTTCAAAACGAATCTTTATCACAAGATCGTAATTCTTTACAGAAATTTTGCAGGGCAGATGATATAATTGATATTTTGATGCAGTCATTTAATTTTGGTGCTTTAAATATTCTCAACTGTCGCGGTCAATCGCACCTTTGCAGATAACTTTCAATATTTCAGAGTTTATACAATTTTAAACAATTTTGGAACGAGCAATGAAAAATCAAAATATCATAGCCAGGAACCAGTGGTGTGCGATCCGCGTTTTTACGATTTATGGCTGATAGATTTTAATCTCGACATGCATCGGTTCCATTACTCTCCCTCTGTATCGATTTAAAAAATCGAAAATCTAAGTGGTATAAAAAAAAAGAAATAGATTAAATTATTACAAAATAATCGGCGCGCATTTTTTTTTTTAGGTATATAACGCTTAGATTTTTTATACAAAACAATTTATTACAAAAAATATAGAATCAATTCCATATATCAAATCTTCACCATGGTATTTTTAATTATTCGATTTGTTAATCATCTATACATACATACATACATACAAATAAATAAAATTGGAGTGTCTGTTTGTAATATTAAAATAACCGCTTTCTACTACATGCATATGAATGTATATACGGTACACATACCAAAATATATATTTTTAATTTTTTTGTCTGTCTGTCTGTCTGTCTGTTTGTTTTGGCTAATCTCTGGAACGGCTGGACCGATTTGGACGGGACTTTCACTGGCAGATAGCTTATGTAATAAGGAGTAACTTAGGCTAAAAAAAAAACTGATTTTTTTTAATAAGTACATTCCACGCGGACGAAGTCGCGGGCACAGCTAGTCTACTATAAAAAAAGAAGTTTCTAGTCTTAATCGCATCCCTAATAGTGTCAATTGTGTCAAAAAAGTGTCAATTGTGTCAAATGCTTTTTTTTTGTTGATGATGATTGTTGTTGTTTCATTTCAATTGCACTTGGTTTGATTGACGAAAATAATTAAGTCGTTTGTATAAAGACATTCTGCACCTTGAGAATTTTCATTGAGTTTCGTGGTGATTAGTTAAATCCAAAATCAACATGGGAGATGGTATGTTTTGTTTTGAAAATCGTTAAGAATAAATCGCGGTATGTATCGTGCATAATAAATAAACTGTTTAATTTCAGAGGACGTGATTCGCAGAAGGCTTCTCATAGACGGAGATGGAACTGGAGACGATAGAAGATTAAATGTGCTTCTCAAAACTCTTATTAAATGGTGTAATAGCGCAGATGAAAAAGCCGATGAGAGGTTAGAATTTCCATTGTAGACATCTCATACTTTTTTTTTTTTTTTTTTTATACCACTTAGGTGGCAGACAAGCACACGGCCCACCTGATGGAAAGTGGTTACCGCGGCCTATGGACGTGTGCAACACCAGGGGCGTTACACTCGCGCTGCCTACCCTGAAGAAACCTTCTAATGCCCCTCTTGAAGAACCCCATATTGTAGTCGCTTGGGAAAACCATGGCAGGGAGTTCATTCCACAGCTTGATCGTACGTGGGATGAAGTTCCTTTCATACCGCACGGTACGCACCATATTCGGATGCAATGTGTGGGGATGAATTCCCTGTCTATGGCGAGCGGTGCGATGATAGAATGTAGCTGTGGGCATCATGTCAAATAATTCATCTGAGCACAAACCATTATATAGGCGGTAGAAAACACACAGTGAGGCAAAATCCCTTCTGAGGCTGAGAGGTTACATCGCCTGCGAGTATGGGACTGTCAACGAGCCTCAACGCACGTCTTTGCACCGAGTCGAAAGGGTTAAGCTGGCGTGCGGGCGCTCCGGCAAAAAGATGACAGCAGTACTCCATGTGGGGCCGAACCTGTGCCTTATAAAGAAGGAGTCGCTGCCCCGCAGTGAAGTACTGCTTCGCCCTATTAAGAACTCCAAGTTTCTTTGTTGCCAGCTTGACCTTGTCCTCTAAATGACTGCGGTACTGGACGTCACTCGAAATGTCGACGCCTAAGATCCCGATACTCGGGGCAATGGTAAGCCGTGTGCCCAGGAATTGCGGCGCTACAATAAATGGGGTTTTCTTAGCGGTGAATACACATACTTGTGTCTTGGTGGGGTTGAACTGGACCAGGTTTAGTCGACCCCAATCGGATACTCCCGAGAGAGTAGTCTCGATTTCTGACACAAGTTGTTCGCGACTCCCCTCCACCTCGGACTGGGGGATGCCTGCACGGCCCGTGTAACATGCGTCTCCAGTACTGTCGTCCGCATAGCAATGAATGAAGTCATCCGACAGCATGTCATTAATATGCAGCAGAAACAGGGTCGGAGACAACACGGAACCTTGTGGGACACCAGCGTTTATGTCCATGCGGTCCGAGCGACTGCCGTCCACGACGGCTTGGATGCTTCTGTTGGACAAAAAGCTGGATATCCAGTTACACAGCCCCTCAGGGAGTCCATAAGATGGTAACTTCGCAAGAAGACCTCTGTGCCATACCCGATCGAAGGCCTTCGCTATATCTAGGCTGACCGCTAGTGCCTCACCTTGGCTCTCGATGGCTTGCGCCCAACGGTTTGTGAGATACACAAGAAGGTCACCGGTCGAGCGACGCTGGCGGAAGCCGTACTGTCGGTCGCTCAGAAGATCGTTACCCTCAAGGTATCCCAGGAGCTGTGTGTTAATGACACGCTCCATAACCTTCGAGAGAAGGGAGGTTATAGCGATGGGCCTGTAGTTGGACGGGTCTGTCCTGTCGCCTTTCTTAGGCACAGGATGCACGTATGCGGTCTTCCACGAAGCTGGAACTCGTCCAGTGGAGAATGAGAGCGCGAAGAGTCGTGTAAGAACAGGGCACAACTCTGGAGCACAGTGCTTAAGCACCATTGCCGGTATGCCATCCGGCCCACTCGACTTTCGAACATCTAGGGACTTTAGTTCTCGCCGAACCCTCCGCTGGGTGATTTTTACTTCACCCATTGAAGTTCCACACCAGGGTATACTAGGTGGTTCGGCATTCCCATCGTTCATAGTCGAGTTTGACGCAAAGAGGTTACCTAAGAGATCGGCTTTCTCCTTGGCGCCATGGGCCAGACTACCGTCGGGTTTTAATAGCGGCGGAAGACAGGAACGGATGAAGTTTCCCTCGGCAGCTTTGGCGAGCGACCAAAATGCGCGACTACCGGATGGGAACCGCGCAAGCCGCTCACCAATTCTGCCGATGAACTCAAACTTAGCCCTGGCCGTTGCCTTCTTACTGGACCTCGAGGCAGCATTCAATTTCCGCTTCACTTCACTGATGTTCGGATCCTTATTGGCGAGGGCCGTGGTCCAATCCTTATAAGCAGATTGTTTGAGAGTTCTCGCTTCTCTGCAGGACCTATTAAACCACGGACGCTTGCTCGCTCCTGTCGCGATCCAGCGGTTGGGGATATAGCACTCCATGCCCGCTAGGATCGCGTCAGTGACTGCTGTTGCACAGGAGTTTGGATCATCTGAAGTGAAGCAAAGCTGCCTCCACGGGTACGACGCGAAGAATTCCCGCAGTCCGTCCCAGTCTGCTGATCTGTAGTGCCAGACATGCCGCCACTGAGGTGGCCGCGGTGGTTCAGGTCGCACAAGTGTCACTTTCGCCCGGACGAGGCTGTGGTCCGAAGTACCTAGAGGTGCTTCCACAGTTACGGAGTACTCATCCGGACGCGAAGTCAGCAGAAGGTCCAGTATAGAGGATCTGTGGGTCTCGATATCTGGTGTTCTAGTGACAGAATGCACCAGTTGAGAGAACCCATAGGTCAGGGCGAAGTCGTGAGCAGCCCTTCCCGCAAAATTAGTCGTGTGAGACCCCAGCCACTCCACGTGGTGAGCGTTGAAGTCCCCCAAGAAAACTAAGTCTGCGGTGGGATATTGCTCAATTACCCTGTCCGCCGACCGCTGCAGGTGCTCAAACAGCTGAGTTGTGCCCAAGTCACCGCTATGAGACCTGTAAAGGCACGCATAGATACGGGTGTGGCCACCGTGATCTATACGTACCCATAGAGTTGACAGGTCCCAGTCTTCATGAATATGAAGACGGCGGCAGCAAATATCATCCCGGACGTACAAGCATACCCCGGCGTGACTCATAAAATTATGTTCCAGTTTATAACCAGGGTACATTAGATAGCCTGTATCGGCCGGGCATGATATTTGCGTCTCCGTCAGAAAGAATAAGGTTGGCTGCGCGGTTTCGAGATGGTGGTGGACTTTATTAAGGTTTGAGTGAAGGCCCCTAATGTTGCAAAAGTCCACTTGCATCGTGGAAGATGGTGCCGCTGTGGATCCGTTTCTCTTTTTCCTTCTTTTCATAACAGATTAGGGTGGGGGGGGGGGGGGGAGAAGGCAGAGAGAGTTTCTGTGCCGTCAACGCAGAAGACAAAGCAAGGCTCTGTACCACCACATACAGGCTGGGGTTGTGTGACTGGCTGGCGCGGCGGGCGGAAGGGCCCCCGGTCCCCTCCCAGATACTGTAGCCGGGTCCACTCCGGTCTCCTCCTCCGGCACGACTACAGCACCGGAAACTTTACACAGGCTGCTGGTTCAGCCTCCTGGGGCGGAGATTAAGTGTTCCCCAGGTTCGGGAACCGTACAGCCTGCGGGCGGCCAGCGGATAACCGTTTCACCGGGTCTCCCTGACCGCAGCGCCAACATTTCACGCCCCCACCAGCAAGCGGCGTCTACTTGAGCCTTTGGTCTTCCTACTGACAGCACAGGACCTCTCCAGTGAGCTCTGGCTACCCTACTCACCGCCGGGAACACAACACAAGGTTATTATGGCCGCGGTATTCTGTAGGGCGGAGGTACTTCCCCAGTCGGACTGCTCAATTTGGGACGGGAGATACCGTCATGTCCTACCTCCTATAGAACTATTACATGAATCTATTCAAATAAATATTATTAAAGTTTATATCCATACTAATATTATAAATGCGAAAGTAATGACCAAACTATGGTAACTACACTAATGACCAAACATTAATTTTGGAATCTGTCTGTCTGCTTATATGATATTATGTTCTCTGTTTCAGTAAATCAACCCATGATAGAATGTTAGCTCAACTCGCACAATGTGAGTTTGCTGTAACTAAATCACAGCTGGGCTCTGAAATGATGGCAGCAGAATTAAAAAGTTACGAATCATTGTCAAAAATATTGGAAAAAGGTATAGAAGTGGCCAAAGACAACATAGACAAAAGCAAATCAGATCTGGCTCAAGCAAAAACCGTTAGGAAAAACCGCATTGAATATGATGTTTTAGCAAAAGTAATAAGTGAACAACCAGATAGGAAGGAGACATTAGAAAGACTTGGTACATTGAAAACAGAGCTGTCAAGTTTGGAGTCTTCGAAACAGCAGTTGGAGAGCCGCTTGGCTCTTAGGAAGAAGCAGTTTCATGTATTGGTTACTTCGATACATCAGTTGCAAGCATTATTGGATGAGCCTGATGATATCGAATCACTTGATGATGTTGAAATGAAGGATGTATTAAATGAATCTTAACATAAGCATAAATAGGTTGAGTGGCTAAGTACATGCATTAGTGATTTAAGTTCATAAATATTTCCTTTTCATAATATAATATAATAGCAACTTCAAGTGTATTACTATTGGCTGGGTGCAAGGAGATATCTCTCATCTCAGTCAATCTCACCTATGGCAACCTACTTCCCACAACGGCGTAGAGTACGACATAACCACATTAAAAAAAGTATATTATTGTTGGCAAGCTAAAAAAAAGGTGCATTAACTACCAATGACAACTCCTATTTTAAATAATTTAAATATTTAGAACAAGATGTGCCCATCTCCCACATCTGGGACCATCCTGCAATGGCAGTTGTAGTCTGGCATTGCAAATGAATAAAATATCCTGAAAAAGTATGATAATTTATCAGCGTCAGGTAGTTTGCTTGCAGATGCAGGATTGCAGTTCAGCATTCTATCGCTAGATGGCGTTGGGTACAGTCGCCTTTTAAGTTAAAGGATACACTTGCATTTAAAGTTGTATAGATTTGGTAACACTGGTCCAGCGTTTAATTCTGGTCGTATCTTGAGAGATGCAACTGATTTCTTACGACACGAATGTTATTTAGGTCATATCAGTGACGAGAGTGAAAATTTTCACCCTTTGTCACTGGAGCATATCCTAACACTGGGGTGCATTATAAGCGGTCCAGAGATATGTTTAAATTTATTCCCCACGTAACCGGGCTTTAGGCAGCGCTAGATGTAGCCGCACCAGGGAAGGCACGTGACATCACAGATTTCAAGGTTGCCGCCGCGAAAGTGGCAGTTTCGCCCCCTTTTCGGGGTGAAGCGGACACCGTGGTTCCTATATCCGAGGCGATTATGGCCACGTCCGTTCGAACCCGAAATCTATCAATTGCAAGTCCAAGCGCCTAAGCCACTGAGCTATCACCACTTAAATTATTATCTAAACTTCTACCGGTACGTACCTACATTACCTATATTCGACATTGAGCTATTTTTTTGTACTTTTCACTTCAAAATGTAGGATCTCATTATAGTTGTTGTATGAATATTTCGTTAAACAATTGGGTATTATCTTATAGTTAAAATAAATTAACTAACCGACCTTATTAAATTAAGAATGGTAAAAGAGCGGTAAAAGTTACGTCGGTTTTTATTTTATAGTTTTTAATTATTTTTAATCATCCACCCAACCTATAATAATAACTGATTTGACTATTAATTTTATGACGTCACTAAATATTTTTCATACAAGTTACCTTATAACTTGACGTTTAGTAAAAATTAACTAATACTAAGTAGAATACTCAATTGCTGATACTGAATATTTGAAAACACTGAGTACAATACATATGTAACTACCCTAGTTACTCTTACCTTGAACACGAACAAGCAGCTGGTTGTACATGTAAAGTCCAGTGTAAACCTAACAACGATAAATGTTTAATATGGCAACAGTTATACCTACTTACATGCCCTACGTAATTATAACTTCTATGTCACGATACGGTATCGCATGCATAGAAGGTATAGCTCAAACCACATATCTTGGACCTAAATCGCAAGGTATAAAATGCCCTGGCGCGCGCGGATTGTTTACTAATAATCTATTTTTGGTGAATATGAGCTCGTCCACTACAGTAGGACCCCGTGTTATCTCCAAAATACATCTAAGTCAAAGTCAAAGTATTTATTCAAAATTGTGTAGCGCTACTACCTACAGCTTTTTGCCGTCAAATTCTGCTTAAAACTAAGTTTACCACCGCTTCCTAGGCACCAGTGGAGAAGAAACGGTGCATCAAACTCCACTGTAGCATTTTATGAAACGAGTACTGCGCGTATTTGAGTAGGTACATTTTTACATGCATATGTGGCGTGACGGTAGTGAACGCGACTGCTACACAGAAGGCGCGGGTTCGATCCCCGCTCAGTGCAAATATTTATATGAATGAATATGGCAATTTGCATTGGTCTGGGTATTTCTGTGTATAATAATATTATGTATGTATTTACAAAAAAAATATCTAAGTATATTTATCCGCATTCTAGATTCCATAACACAAGCTAGTTAAGCTTACTATGAGCCTAGATAGCGTTGTGTAGATTGTTGTGGAATATTTTATGTCCAAGATATATGGTTCGAGGTATACTTACTTCGGTACATATTGATGTTTGTTTGTTTTACTTTAACTATCTACGTACCTCATAATAGTGTTGATTCTGTCTATTTCACACTTTAATATTCTTTTCAAGGTGTTATGAGTCTTGTTTAACGGTTTTATTAGCCTTTAACATTTTGTAACGCATTTAAAAACACATATAAAAGACAGGAGCTAAGCTTGAATCCGTACTAGGTAATATTAGAAATGCGAAAGTAATAAACAACAAACTAAACTATCTGTCTGTCTGTTACTCTTTCACGCCTGAACCACTGAACCGATTTTGCAGAAATTTGGTATAGGAGGAGCTTAGACTTTGAGAAAGGACATAGGCTATGTTTGATCACGACATGTACGCGGACGGAGCCGCGGGCAACAGCTAGTAATACTTCTAATAGAGTAATAATATAGATTGTTTATCACTCTAGACTAAATAATTTGCAAGACGTTCATTCCCCTCATAAATATTGACTTAGTATTAAAGCACAACAGTTAGAACTATACAATATTACAAGTCATTGCCCGCGGCCCTGCGCGCGCGGATGTTGGGTAACGCGATCTTTGCTCATAAGTCATAATATTAATATCGCCTATTCAACCGAACCGATTGAGATCAAACAAGCGTAAGATTTTAAGTCTAAGACCTTTCTAACTCAAGAATAAAAAAAATACTTACATAAAAATCCGTTCAGTAGTTTTTGTGTCCATAGCAGAGAAACATTTTTTTTATAAAGGACACGTCAATTTGACTTCACCTCGCTTGAAGGTAAGCTAAAGGTAAAGTCTCGGAAAGAGGGTCACCATCGTAAACATGTAGGCCTACCATGTTAACAGTGGTGGCACTCAGCTTGCCGGCCTCATCAGATTCTCGCATTCTTTGTGAAAAAAGGTCTAAGTAGACAGACATACAGATTTTGATACTTTACTTGTGCTATAAGACCTGCCAAATTTCAACATCAGGCTATTATGTGTTTTCTTGCCCGTGCATTTGCTATTTACAGAAGTTTTTTACAGCTTTAAGTCATTACAAACCTGACCATACAGTGTGTCCCGAAACTCGACGTCAACCCGTAACCAGGTGAAAAGGCAAGTCATGCTGGTTGTCAGAAAAATAAAATAAAAAATCAAAGTTGCAAGATTTTAAAATTACGCGCATTTTAAGAAAAAACGTAAAATTTCACACCCTATGACAGTCTTGCCAAACCTCAAAATTACAGTTTAGAGACACCTTATTCAGGGTTACACAGCAAAAAAATTGTTGGAAAAAGTTAAGATTTAGCAGGACAGGAGTGAAAAGACTGTCACAGGGTGTGAAATGTTGCGTTTTTTCTTAAAATGTGCGTAATTTTAAAATCATGCAACTTAGATTTTTTATTTTGTTTTTCTGACAACCAGTATGACTTGCCTTTTCACCTGGTTACGGGTTGACGTCGAGTTTCGGGACACACTGTATAGTCAGGTTTGTAATGTAAAGTTTAGAGAGAGTAAAGAGTAAAGTTTAGAGACACCTTATTCAAGGTTACACAGCAAAAAAATTGTTGGAAAAAGTTAAGATTTGGCAGGACAGGAGTGAAAAGACTGTCACAGGATGTGAAATGTTGCGTTTTTTCTCAAAATGTGCGTAATTTTAAAATCATGCAACTTAGATTTTTTATTTTATTTTTCTGACAACCAGCATGACTTGCCTTTTCACCCGGTTCCAGGTTGACGTCGAGTTTCGGGACACCCTGTATAAGACATGAATTTCAACTTGTTGCCTCCATATTTCTGAGAAAAAGGTCTTGACACTTGATAGAGAGACAGAACAGATGGACCTAAGTAGTCTATTGTGCTACGATATTTCTCGTAGCTCGTAGCACTTACGTAGCCGTAGCGACTTGGACGCATTTTACTTGTTTATTCATTCTTACATAGTATTTTTTTTAAGGTAACCCCGCCTAGGTACCTACCTACCCCAAATGCAAACTGTAAACCTTCTATATTAGGATCAGTTGCAGAATGTGCACCATAAAATGTAATAAAACTTTATTCCCGCTGACCACCACTGGTGGCCATTGGGATAGAAAGTGATAAAATGTCCCAATGTCCACCAGTGGTGGCCAACTATGTGGTGGCCAACGGGAATAATCCTCATATTATGCTTCAATGATAGTCATATTTTCTAACAGGTTGAGGTGCAAGCCATTGCTAAATTCCTGCGATGTATATTTTTCATTATGATGAAATTAATTTCATTCACAAGCATTCACATGAAACAGTCGAGATACTATCACCACTGATAAGACAGTGGCTGTTGCATGCATCCTAGAACTGACATAGCTAGGACTGCGTAACTTTGCAATATTATTAACTTATTCGGTTACCACTTATCCAAATAAACATATTATGTTCACAGTAAAAACAAATTCTTTAATTATTAATGAAAGTGCGTGTCTGTAACGAAGTCTATTCCCTAATGTATCCATCAAATGTGTTGTCGAAAAGCCAATAAGGATGAATTAATTAATAATCCACCTGAGGAGTGTACCTTCGACAACACAATGTATTATATTGTAGCTAATATGTGAATTCTGCGGTAGCCTAGTGGTATGGGTAATGGACTGCTGAGACGAGGTCTCGGGTTCGATCCCAGGTTTACCATGGCACACACCAATGACTTTTCGATGCTTTTCGAAGTTATGTGTGTATTTATCGCAGGTTTATAAGTGCCCGGTTAATGGCAATAGGCTCGCCACGATTGGGACCTAAACATAAATTGGCGAAATGTGGGTGCTAGCACCTCTGCCTACCCCTTCGGGGAATACAGGCGTGAGTTTATGTAATATATGATATGTAATATGTGAATTGTTTATAAGATTCTTTAGGACATAGCCCATACTGTGAGTATTTATTACAGTAATTATTTTTATTCTAAATTTCCCCTTGCTTATACCGCTTATGTGGTTGACAAGCACACTTCCCACCTCATGAAAATTGGTTACCGTGGCCTATGGACGTGTGAACATGTGCAACATGCAAAGAGTTTCTGTGCTAATACGGTAGATTCAGCCGAAAGTATTGACTATTTTTTTTTTTTCGTGCGGAAATCCCCTTGGATACCCCCCTACCGGAGCCGATGTCGATTTTATCTTATCTGTTTAGATTTAAGTTACGCAAAAAGTTACGGAGGCAGATCAAGAGGCTTTAGCTTGGACGTATTTTGTACTTTACTTATAATTATCATGAAATTGTTAATAGAAAAAAAGATAAAGGCAGCCAACAATTTACATTGATATTAAATGGATTCTTGCCGACAACATTCAAGAAGTTTAAAACTTCGCCAGCAAAGAACCACAAGCTCACCACAGACGCTTTCTCACGCGACAGTACATGGCCAAAAGTAAAGTTTAACGCGCAAGCTCACGAACAGAAGGCATTTGGTTTGAGCGCCGCTGTCGAACGCACGCCCCACTTGGCACGCAGAGTCCAAACTTACACACGTTTTAAAACAAAATGCCTTCTTGGTGGGATTATTTACACTTCAATAGACAGTATAATAATAAAAGGAACCTTGAAGAAGGCCTTTTCCAAATTGCGTCGCAAACTTGCAATATTCTGGTGAAAGTCAACAACACAAATAATATTAATTTAACAAGAAATGACAGAAACGACGAGTATGGGTGCGCGGGTCCTCCTAAGGGGAAGAGTTCGATGCAGGTTTGCATCCCCAAGTTCAGGAAGAATTCTATAACGTCGAGCTGTAATCCCGGACTGTCGGTGAGTGCACTTATTTAGAACTTTTTAAAACTTTAGTTAGCTATTTTATTAGGTAAATACATTCGGATTAAACTCAGTGCACTCAATTGTTAACCAAGTCACCGTTCTCATAAAAATATAATTTCTAAGCTGTAAGTTCAATATATAAATCGTGAATTATGTTTTCTAATAAATAAAAATGTGATCTGGAGGAATTTTCTGATGCTTAAAGTTAATCTCTCTCCTCTTTATATTATATTTTTGTACAGGACCGTTCTGTTTATAATAATACCTAATGGAAACTTATAAATTCTGTAAAACCGATTTTTGAGTAGATTCGGTGGCAAACAAAAAAGTCAGGTACGTTATTTATAAGAATTTTGTCACTAGCATGATCTCTACATAAGTAATGATCAGTATAGCATAAGTTATTAAAAAGCACATGTAAAGTTTCCGCCGTGTGACGCCAACGTTTCCATCGAATAACATTATTTTCTTTAGTTTAAATGATGCATAGGCGCGCAATGCATGTGTATTGTGTAGTGCACTGTAATAAATCATCGGGTTTACGTTTCCGATATCAAATAACTGTTCCATTCAACCGTTCGAAATATGTTGTGAATATCGACAAGCCTGAAATATTTGCAAGCTGCTTCAAGTTGAGGTAGGCGATGTTTGGTGTATTGTATAGATTTTTTTGTGTTCTATCGTATGGTGATGCGACCGCTGCTAAAATATCGATTTTACACGTGAACGAAGACATCGCGGTGGTTGTAGACGCCATCGGGGCCCGTTGTTCGACCTCGTTCCATTTACTTACTTAGGTACTCTGCAGATCCGTTTGATCCATTTTGGTAAGTGCTTGATGCAATGTATCTTCAATTTAATTAATATCATGAGCACGCTGGTTATTAAAAACAATTTATTCAGATTTTAATAGGGTCACATTATTTTTTGAAGGTTTATTATACTTAAGTACCTGAAGCGTCAGTAGCTTAGTGGTTTAGGAGTCGGCCTTACGATCGAGAGGTCCCGGGTTCGAATCCTGGCCATTACACTACCGACGTGAACCCACAAGCAATTTAGCTTAGTTCGAGGGGTTAGAGGGAATATTAGTAACGACGGTTCTAAATATTCTTTAAAAAAATACTTTACGGTTCACTTTATAAGAAGTTTAATAAACCCTCAGATATGGATAAATGAGGTTTTCTATTATAATTAGGTATGTAGGTTGATTTTAGGGAATTATGCAATGCTTTTTTAATATAATGACAACACACGAACTTGCGGGAACTTACCCGGGGCAAGTACCTTCCTACCATCTGTTAATGGTTGTTTAAATTAGACTTTAAAAAGTAAATTATCCGGGTTCGTTAGTAAGTGCTGACATGACATCGTCGTATAAGATAAAACTGCCAAGGATGTCCATGACGGTGAAGGAAACGTCAGAAAGCGGATCCCGGGATACGACTGGGACTTAACGCTGAGATGATGGCGACCCTCGTTATCACCTGTGGGGTTCAGCTATTTTGTATTTGACATCAACGTTCAAATGTAACGTCTTCAGTGTTAATGTCAGCTTATAATTTGCATCCCCCCTGTTTTGAAACTAAACTATCATCAGTCCTGCGATAGAGAGGCCAGCCTATAAGATATGAAGTAAATAAAGTAGCACTAAGTATTCAGCGTGAAGTACCTACTTCTGATTTATTTATTTGCACGTTTAGTGACGTCAAAGCATAGTAGTTTTAAAAGCTTTACTGATGTCATGCTATTTCCGAGATTGGATTTTTTTTATATCTACCAATGAGGCTTAAGGGCTCTGCTGCTTGATTCTTTACCATTGCATTTGACCTAATTCGCTCATCATGAACTACTAAAGAATAGACCTACAAGAAACCTTGTAACTATTATATAATTATTTAGGTATCTAGGTCACAAACGCGCGTCATGTTAACTGTCTAGTCAACAATTTAAGTTAGTTTTCCAATTTGATCTGTTTCCGCTACTATGTCGGAGCACGGAGTACAGAAGGAGGAAGCTCTTCATTTAATGCTCTACCTAACTTTTCCTGTATAGGCGGACTGAATTGAACCCTTTAGGTAGCGCGAGTGTGACACCCCTTTTTTTTCGTGCGAACAATCCATGGTGGGGATGCCACCCCCCCCCCCCCCGGAGCCGGTGGAGGTGGTTATGTCGGACTCGAACCGAGTAAAACGCACGACGTCTTGGTTGCCGGAGGTGAGATTGCCGAAAGCATATCTCTCGCACCCCGGCAGACCCAGATCTCTTTCGAGATGGCCCCCTTCGGGTTGTCGGGACCATAGTGTCCCCATCTAGCCCCGGGTACGGAGAGGCGCACTTGTGTTGCGCGCATCCATGGGCCATGCTGACCACTAGTCACTTCACGTAGGCCGTGTGCTTATCTGCCACCTAAGTGTTTTAAACGAAGAGTAATCTTGAATTTAAATACTCCAAAATTTTACATTTTATTTGTCATTTCGATCGGAACCACAAGTGTGACTCCCCTGTTGCACATGTCCATGGGCCACGGTAACCACTAACACGGGTAGGCCGTGTGCTTGTTAAAAAATATTTAAAAAAAGAACTCAAGTTGGTTTGAAACTTACCAATATTACGTTGTTTTCGTAAAAAATTGAACTCACGGCTTTCAGCTCTGAATGCGAGGCTCACTTCGATCGTTTCTTATTATACCAATAAACAACACGCGATATGCATTGGACTATAGTCTAAAATATACATAAAATAAACTTAATACCTTGGCCGTACAACCGTACGTTGACATGCAAATGCCGTGTGCCTGTTCTAACAAATTTGTATGACCTATAGATACTAAACTCACTTGTAAAGTTCTAAGTAAATCGTAAGTTCACCGTAGAATGCATGAAATCAATCATGACACAAGATTAGGTAGAGAGAGGTCCGGTCAATTTAAACCAAATTAAAGGAGTAAGGGTACAATAATGCAATTTATTGCTGGGTGGGAATTATTGTAGCCTTGGATGTGTACATTGACTGGACTTTAATTATATGGTTAGGTTCGGTTGTATAAATGTATTAATAAACCGTACATATGTAGTAGTAGCTTTAGCGGTAGTAGTAGTAGCGGGTCCACCCGCGTGGATGTCGGTTATCGCGACAAAACATATGTTTCACAAAATAACATAACATAAACTCACGCCTGTATTCCCCGAAAGGGTAGGCAGAGGTGCTAGCACCCACGTTTTCTGTTACGTTTCCAGTTTATGTTTAGGTCCCAATGTAATAGGTGGCGAGTGTATTGCCAGTAACCGGGCACTTATAAACCTGCGATAAATACACACATAACTTAGAAAAGCATCGATAAGTCATTGGTGTGTGCCATGGTAAACCTGGGATCGAAGCCGAGACCTCGTCTCAGCAGTCCATTACACATACCACTAGGCTACCGCGGTTATTTTCGCAGTTATAATAATAATATGGATTGACTAATCTGTATTGTTATCCTTATTCTGCATAAGTAAACATTGTAATTGTATGTTTATCCGCGATTAACCGGTTTGGAAAGTTTTTGAAACGATTTTTAGATTTTTAACATCAAATGAATACCCCGTTCAACTCGACCGAGCGATTTTGTTACAGCCTGTCTTCTAGTGTTCAGCGTTCAATAAATCACCTAGATGCACTAAAGAAAGAGGAAGAAAGAAATAAAATTGTAAGGAAATATAAACGCCATTAAAATAAGAAGAGACTAAAAAGTAAATCACTATGTAGTTTGTAGTTTAGTTAGACAGATGCAAAAAGCAAAGTCGCTTTTTGCATCTGTCTGTCCCTATGTATGCTTAGATCTTTAAAACTACGCTACGGATTTTAGTTTACGGTTTCTTTTAAAAGATAGAGTAATTCAAGATAGAGGGTGAAGCGGGAAAGGGATTTGACGCCACGCGGGCGGAAGAAAATTGGCGGTACGAAGTTAGCCGGGTCAGCTAGTAAAGAATAATTGAAATAACAGATAAATTTAAAAGACAAAAATGCGTAAAACCATTTTAATAGTATCTACTTACTTACTTACTTCCAGCGGGGGACGCCGTCGACCGGACGGGTGATCTGCCCTCTTTATAGACCATTTCACCCAGATCCCCTGTGCCTCCCCTGGGGAGGCCATGGGCGTCCGGCAATCACGGCGCTCCGTCGAACCTACCTGTTTCTTTGCAGAATCTTATGATCCTTTCCACCTTCAGATCCTCAAGTTGTGGTGTTTCTAATGTGTCCGTCCCCATATTTTCCCATCTTGCTCTTGAGTACATGGGGCATTTGGCAAGCAGGTGGAGGCTGGTCTCCTCGGCCTCCATGCACTCTGGGCATTTGGGGTCGGTTTTCACTCCTATAAGTGTCATGACAGTGTCCTGTTATTACTTCTATAACCAGTCTCATGTTTAATAGTATCTAGCAAAGTAACTAGGAAGTTACGAATATTAAAAATACATTATAACAAAATTCTATGAAAATATATGTACCTACATATATTGATTAACCACAGACTTTTACAAGCACTGCACGCGATCGGTCAGGTATAATATTGTTTAGTATAAATGTATAATTGAGGTATAAAATGTTATATGAGTAATAATTCGATAAGTACCTACACGTGAGTAACTTTTACTGAAATAGAAATGCTCTCATAAGACCGTTAGCATTTACCTAGTCCATAAAATTATGAACAAAAAAAACTTAGTCCTCCTTTTTTATTTTTTTTCTTGCCGTTTCTCTATCTGCAATCAACCCAGGAGTTATAATCAGATTTGATTGATCCTTATCCCAGCATATCCTATGATACAATGTATAGGTATATAGGTGTCATCTCGTATTTCGTATATATTAGCCACTAGATTATAAAAAAAAATGCCCGCTGAGTTTCTTGCCTGAGTCTTCTCAGGTCTGGGCCGCGTTGCGAACCGGCACCGGTGGTCCATTTGCTAAACTACTGAGTACTTAATAATATTTATTTTATATTGACTTTTTGTAAGTGCCGATTTAATGGTCTATGCAGAATAAATGATTTTTGACTTTGACTTTAACCAATCGATCTTTTCAGTCGAACTATGCAGCCGCTGGTGTTCAGAAGTGACGCGGCCAGTTGGTTTTTGTACTTCACGCCTTTGCTTGTATGTTTCGGAAGAATTTGCAGATTTTCATGTACTTCCGTATTATGTTTCTACGATGGGGCATTGCTCATAGTTTTTAGGGCCTTGTTCTGGATGCACTGGAGGATTTCGTTTTTTGAGTGACTTGCAGATCAACAGAACTGTATGCCATATGTTCGTACTGGTTTTAGGATGCATTAATTTGTAAAGTATAAGTTTATTTTCTAGTCTTAGTGATGATTGCCTGCTTAATAAAATGCCAACTCATATATAGGATAGGGATGGATGGATATGTCGAAGACAACCTCACCTTCGGCCTAGTGCGACGACTCACAGACGGCGTACGGTTTTAGTCGACATTACCTCCCCCTCCGATAGGGGTGGTATCAGAGGGGATTTCCGTACGTAAAAATAGAGCCAGCACATATCTCTGAATTTTTCATTTGCTTATTCCCTTTTCATCGTTATATAGTCTATCCAGGTTAATCGCCTGTCCAAATGCATACCCAGATATTTGTAACTCCGTCCTGTCTTCTATTCTTAGTGTGAATGTTATATGGACCGATTTGCGGGACTAGCTCTTAATGTCCACGCTTTCAGCCATGATTAAATTTTATTCAGGTGCACCTGTAGCTTAGCTAATGCTATATTGGGATTGTTATCACAAGAGAGTACTGCAGTGTCATCTGCATAAATTGCAATTTTCACTTCTTCCGTGATGGGTATAGCAATATAAATTGTATTTAGGATAGGTCCCAGGACAGACCCCTGAGGTACTCCTGCTTCTATTTCCTTTTTAGTTAACGTTATTAATTAATTGAAAGCATATTCACTGCAAAAAACCTTTTAAACACTGAAAACTAGAAGACTTTACTGTAACAGATCGTTGGAAACGCTGCTTGGCTCTAGGATCAATACAGAAACATTTTTAAACGAGGCATTTATGTGTGCTGTATTTATACTGTTAAGAAGGTCTATCTTGATAGTCTAAGTTTAGACAATTCCAGTACCACCTTGACCACAATAATTAGACCTACCTTGACACAGTACTTGTCACAGCCCTTACAGCACGTCGATAATTTCAAACTATCTATTTGGTTTGAAGAGTTCCTTGATGATGTGGATGATGGTGAAATGGAGTTCATACTTTTGGATTTGAACTTTTTTCTCACTTGTGTAAAACCTTAATTCGGTCATTCCTTCTAGATTTCATGACTCCAGCTTAACGGTTAAAATTTGGTTGCAATTGTCTTAATATGCTTACTGAAAAAACAAGATTTTCTTTTGAGATACCTACAGTCTTAATTTTTATTTTATTATAATACAATTATTTGCTGTGACTTAACCTATTTGAAATTGCAACTTGCATACGTACTGGCACCAGGCGGGCCACCGTTTTGATTTTGCGGTGACATTTTTTTTCCTTCAATACATAGGTAAAACTGTAATTTAGCCAATTTTGAGCCGGAAGTCCTGGCTTGCGAACCATTACCTATGTAAGACATTTTTTTTTTTTTTACTGGACACGTCAATTTGACTTCACCTCGCCTGATGTTAAGCTAAAGGCAAAGTCTCGGAAAGAGGGTCGCCATCGTAAACATTTACTCTGTTAACAGTGGCGGCACTCAGCTTGACGGCCTCATTAGATGCCTTTTCACGCCCCGCTTAAAGGTATGATATGATATCCTATTGCTTGATTGGTTTACTTCATTTTACATAAGATTGAAATTATACCTACTCAAGTTAGTAAAAATATACAATATACGTAGTTACAGCAAGAATAAAAAAAAACTAAAATTGTGGCTGAAGTATTGATTATTTCTGATTACAAATATTCGAGTGGTTTACTGACGTCGTTATAAGTTTACAGCACTTTATTTTGTTAGGTTTAACGGTACTTAACACGCAAGTCACGAGGTATATAGGTTGATTTTAGGCAAGCGTGTTCCACTGTCTACCATATTGACGATAAATCATCACTAAGCAGATACTATAGTGGGTAAACAAAAGAAAAACATTTAATTACAAATTATAACGTTCAATTTTTGCCCGTGGCTCCGCCCGCGTGGATGTCGGTTATCGTATCCAAACATAGCCTATGTCGTTTCTCAAGATCTAATCTACCCTAACACCAAATTTCATCAAAACCGGTTCAGTGGTTTAGGCGTGAAAGCGTAACACACAGACGGACAGACAGAAAGACAGACAGAGTTACTTTCGCATGTATATTATTAGTATGGATATATACACACACTCACGCCTGTGAACCCCCGAAGGGGTAGTCAGAGGTGTATTAACACCCAAATTTCGACGACTATGATTTTCGATCCCATGTAATGATATGACACGAGCCTATGCCGTGGAGCGGGTACTCGTCCTGCTTTATCGATCACTTCACTCATCGATAGCCCTGCGCATAAGGTTGGGAAAGCCATCGAAATATCGTTTACAGTTCGGCCTTCCTGACTCTCCTGCGTCCTCGTAGGAGTATGCGGGTGACGTCCAAGCTTGTGACATCGCCATGGGCTGTATGTTTACTGTCGGATGATGGAGAACGCTTGTTAGAGCCGGCGCCCAGTGGCGGCACTGGCAAGCATCAGGATTTATATTTGTCGAATAACAATAGATCGTACCTATTGTTATAGATATAAGATTGAATTTTAATTGCTAACCATACCGCTACAGAATGCCGATCTATGCCGACAATAGTTGACGATCGTCATTGAAATTTCAATTTTATGATGATAGTGATAAGATCTATTATGCTTGGCCTGCCTGATGCTCGCCGATGCCGATAATGGGCGCCATTAGTCGCCTTCTACGACTCCCACAGGCACAGATGGAGTGGCCCTATTCTACTCCACTGAGAATCAACACGGTAAATACAAATTATTGTATCTAGAAAATCTACAGGACTAGGACTGCAGTACAGTGTTATATAAAAATCCTGGGTCTAGGTTTCATGACTGTCACTGCCTCCGTGGCGTGGTGGTAGTGAACGCGACTGCCACGCAGGGAGCGCGGGTTCGATTCCCGTTCAGGGCAAATATTTGTGTGCATGTATGTATTTACAAAAAAAAATGTATTCAAGTATGTTTATCAGCATTGTAGATTCCATAACACAAGCTAGTTAAGCTGTGCTAACCATAGGTCTAGATAGCGTTGTGTAGAATTTTGGAAAATATTTATTTATTTATCTATTATTATTATTATTATTCATTACTCATAATAATCAAAATAAGGTAAATAAAAATGGATGGAGCAAGAAAGCGGACCCCAGGCTCCAACGAGTCCAAGATGAACTGGGATCACAGCTAACATAGTGATGACCTGCTTTAAAAAACCTTCAAAATGGAAATTAATTATCTGTGTTATGTTTCTTTCAACCATAAACGCCCCGAAGCATTCATTCCCGTGATTAGATTTTTACGAGCTATTCCCGAAATGCAAAGAGCCATTAGCAATCATCGTAAACCATGGATTTTACTTCATCACTAATCAGTACCTATGGCAATCTATCGGACTGCAGACATCGCACTAAACTAGAGTATGATGTCCTAAACTATTTTTTTTATTAATTGTGTTTTTTTTTGTCAATATAGATATTTATTTACTTATTTACAAAAAAATGCGCATAGCGTCTATCATATAAAATTTAAATCTATTTTAATATAAACTACCTATTTACAAATTATACCTAAAATTGAGAATCTTCTTGAGAATGACAATAAAAGTAGATTCGCCTGTAAACACAAACAGTACGAACAGGGTTTTTTTTAGTTTAATTAATTATTTATCCTCCCAACTAAATATCAACCTCTCTTGGACGCCACATTTTCATTTAAGTATATCATATGGAAAACTAGCTTTTGGCGGCTCTACCCGCGTGGATGTCCTCAAGGTCTAATCTACCCCTATACCAAATTTTTCAAAAAAATCTGTTCAATGTTTAGGCATGAAAGCGTAACACATAGACAGACAGACAGGAAGATAGACATATACGTGTAGACATAGAGAGTTACTTTCGCATTTATAATATTAGTATGGATGATGAATTTTGAGATTTGTTAAATTTGATTTCGATTCCGTGTCTTAATCTATACATACATACAAATAAATAAAATTGGAGTGTCTGTTTGTAATATTAAAATAACCGCTTTCTACTACATGCATATGAATGTATATACGGTACACATACCAAAATATATATTTTTAAATTTTTTGTCTGTCTGTCTGTCTGTCTGTCTGTCTGTCTGTCTGTCTGTTTGTTTTGGCTAATCTCTGGAACGGCTGGACCGATTTGGACGGGACTTTCACTGGCAGATAGCTTATGTAATAAGGAGTAACTTAGGCTAAAAAAAAAAGAAACTGATTTTTTTTATTAAGTACATTCCACGCGGACGAAGTCGCGGGCACAGCTAGTATGAAATAAAACAAAAAATGACGTGCGGTCCTGGCGAACACTGAGTGGCGAATCAAATGTGACTATATTATTGGGTCGCGGGGGGGAGGGAATGAATAGTGTAGAAAGACTTTTGACATCTTCAACCGGTGAATAGTTGACTTATGAATAAAATTGTTTTATCAATTTGTAGACAGAAAAATCTATTACTAATAATAACTATAGATAATAAACCCACAACCGCAAAATTTTGAGATACGACTATGTTGATAATCATGTGCAATATATAGTCCACTTGCGTTTTTCTATCAACTTTACCAACGCTTATAGACCCAGCTCACCAAACCTGGTACTCCCAAGTCTCAAGTGTTACGAGTGATACATATTCCCAATGAGTGATATTTGAGTACACTTCCAACAGTATCACACCATTGTCTTGTATTCTAGAATGGCAGCCAGTCTTGAATATTGATTTATCTTAGGGCAAATGGTATAGACAGATTTGATCTCTAGGTACAGTCTAGGTACATATTGACGTACAAAGTACTCATGAATGATCTCAATTTCGTTGTTTTACCCCCTTCCAGTTGAACGATTGTTCTGATATTTGTATACACCTTTAGTTTGGACCATGCACCAATAGTACCGTTTCAATCAATAAAACAGTTTGATTTGCTCTTAATACGAGAGTTATAAGATCATTTTGAGATTGCGTCGTCAAGATATTTATGACGCTGACTGTACAATATGTCCTCAGATAAATCGAGTTTCAGAACTGGGTACCAATCCAGAATCAATCTAATAGGTACTTACATTACTTTATGTAGGGTTAACTTTCTTTTTTATTTAAGAAAACTTAAACCGTTGATTTAATTATTACGTGGCGCTACTTAATTAATTCGAGCGCAAAGTTAAACGACATTGCTTGCGTGTAACACTTAACATTATTAATATTACTTACATGATCGTGAAATGCTGGCATTTTTGTTGCGACTTTATAGCCTTGCGGAGTCGGGTCCCGGGCCGGGGCTTTTTTTTTATCGTGCGAAAACTTCCCACGGATACCATCCCCACGGAGCCGGTGGAGGCGGTTATGTCGGACTCGAATTGACCACAACGCACGCCGTCTTGGGTCCTTGGTTGCCGGAGGTGAGATTGCCAAAAGCATATCTCTCGCACCCCAGCAGACCCAGGACCATCTCTTTCGAGATGGCCCCCTTCGGGTTGTGGGGACCTACTCTAGTGTACCCATCTAGCCCCGGGTACGGGGAGGCCGCCGCGGTCTGCTTCTGCTAGGGTGACAGGCGGCTCCACCGGTCACCCCCAGGCCAGTGGTCCGGGGCTAGTTAGCAACAAAACCATTTTGACTACCAAGTACTCAAATTATAATAATAATAATTAATTTCAATTTTTTAATTTTAATTTCAATTTTCGTATATAATATTTTAACTTCAATAAAGTGCAATAATAAATAGCAACATAAACTCACATAAATAGCCCGAAGATTTAAGTTTCAGTAGTGAATTATTATATAGAAAAATACAAAATACAACAATGCCGTCCCGAGGTGACAGCTGTCACCAAAAATATCACAATTTCATAAATTATATTTACAAAATTTGGAAAAAATGCTGACTCGGGCACAAGCCAATCGAAACAGGAGTGCACCAACAACATCTCCGGACTCGTCGCTAAGCTCCGCCGCGCAACCTCCAGCAGTGGAACCAGCGGCGTCGAGCTCCTCTTCGAGCGACGAGTTCTTCTCCCCGCCGACGTCGCCAACACCTGTACGTCGGCCGGGGAGAGGCCGGCCACCGACCTGCTTGGGACCCCGACGCCCTCCGGCTTCGAATAGGGCCCCCGCTACCGGTGGTGATGTGCACCGCATGCGATGGACTACTTCCATAAATGAAAACGTCATGCGGGCATATTTTGCGGCTACAGAGGGGGGAACTAACCTCAGTGCGTACCGTACTCGGATGCTTCCTCTGTTTCAGGCGCTTGAACCATCCATCAACGTATCGGCACAACGACTATCGGACCAAGTGCGGGTCATTCAACGCAATCGTATGTTGAATGAAACCGTACTTGAGACTCTACGGCTAGAATGCTTGCGAAATATCTGTGTCACCCCCGCCCCGGCTCCTGCTCCTGCTTCTACAGTAGAAATAAATGACGATACTTGTGTTGCGCCGGATGACACACCTATTCCTGTAAGTATTCAGTACAATGAAGAGATTAAGGAGGCTTTGGAATGTGCGTTGCGGGAATATCGATCAATGCCCGTACATGTCAGGCCACGTCTCCCGCGGTTGCCCATACATAGACGTAATATAGCGCTGGTGAGTGCCCTTGATTCATTATTACCTAGATATCTAGAAAATAGTGAAAACCTCGGTGACACCCACTCAATTCTGTATTGTACTGCTGTGGCGGCATGTCATATGGCAGGTGCTAAATTTCCCAATAAAGATCCTGCCATACGACTTAAGTCTGCCATACCAGCATGGCAATGCAGAATTGAACGACGTGTGGCCGAGGCAAGGGTGCTCAACGGTAAACTAATCTGCTTCAGGTCGGGCAATACTCGCCCAAGAGTGATGCGCTATGTGACCCGAGCGTTTGCGGGAACTGATATTAGTCCCCAAGATTATACGTCTCGGGTCACAGAGCGTATTGACTTCCTGAAGCAGAAAGTCTATGCATGGGCAAACCGTATTCGGTGATATAAAAAACGAGTTGATCGATATACTGTCAACCGTATGTTCCAAAGAGACCAAAGGTGGGTATATAGAAGCTGGGAGCGAACAGAAGAAAGTGTGGATGACGTGCGACGGCCGGATGCTGAAACCACAAATGCGTTCTGGCGCAGCATTTGGTCGGTGCCCGTTAACCACACTGAAGGCGATTGGATGCGTGAGGTCGAAAGAGCATGCGAAACCATTCCAGAAATGGAAAAAATTAACATTGATGCCATTGATGTAGATTGTGCGGTCCGTTCGCTGTCTAATTGGAAATCTCCGGGACCGGATGGACTGCACAATTTCTGGCTAAAATGGCTACGGAGTTCGCATGTTGTTTTGGCCTCACAATTTCAATCCGCTGTAGAATCTGGGACGCTACCAGCTTTTATGACGACAGGAGTTACTCACCTGCTCCATAAAACTGGTAGTACCCTGGAGCCCAATAATTATAGACCGATTACATGTCTCCCAACGGTCTATAAACTTCTTACATCCATCCTGAGAGCTAAGATTAACAATCATATAAACAATAATTCTATTATGTGTGCCTCTCAGAATGGATGTAGGAATGGGGCCCGGGGTACTAAGGAGCTCCTCCTGATTGATATGGCTATTAGCCAACAAGCTCGCCGCAATCGTAAGGATCTGACAGCATGCTGGATAGATTACAAGAAAGCGTTTGACTCCGTGCCACATACATGGCTTTTGAGGGTGCTGGAGTTGTATAAAGTGAATACAACTCTATGTACCTTCCTAAGGTCATGTATGGGGCAATGGAGGACGGTTCTTTTCTATCCAGGGTGTCGCCAGGCTTTGGGTAGTGGCGAGCCGATAACAATAGAGCGGGGTATTTTTCAAGGGGACAGTCTGAGTCCCCTTTGGTTCTGCTTAGCCCTGAACCCACTTAGTACTTTACTAGTGAATTCAGGGTTAGGTTATAGGTTACGAAGAGAGGGTCAGATGGTATCCCACCTCTTTTACATGGATGATTTAAAGCTATTCGCCCACACTAACCCTCAATTAATAGCTTTACTGAAGGTAACTGAAACATTCAGTAATTCTATTAAAATGGCGTTTGGTGTGGACAAATGTGCAGTCATTCATGTAAAGCGAGGGCGGGTGGTGGAGTCGGAGGGTATACAACTCTCTGATTCCACTAACCTAAGACCACTCCTCGTAACTGAGACCTATAAATACTTGGGTATGTCACAGGCGTTATGCATCAATGAGGTCGACATGAAACAAATGTTACAGGAACGTTTCTTTGGCCGCCTGAAAAAGGTACTTAACAGTCTTTTGTCAGGTGGTAACAAGGTGCGTGCCTGTAACAGTTGGGTCATGCCACTCTTGATGTACTCTTTTGGCATACTCAAGTGGACTCAGACTGAACTCGATACCATCGACAGGAAAGTCCGGACTCAGTTGACTGCATTCCGAATGCACCACCCAAGGTCGTCAGTCATGAGATTGTACATCCCGCGGAAATGTGGGGGTCGAGGTTTTTTAAATGCTAAGACCCTTCATAATCGCGAGGTGTGCAATCTCAGAGACTACTTTCTAAAGTCGAACGTGGATATGCATCGTGATGTAGTCAACGTAGATACCGGGCTAACCCCGCTCGGTTTGGCTAAAGAGAACTGGCGCAGGCCTACAATAGTTGGCACTGACAGCCGCAGGGCGGTATGGCAGAGTAAGGAGCTACATGGCAGGTTCTATCGGGCCCTCCACAGGCCCGAAGTAGACCTACTGGCATCCGTGTCCTGGCTACGTTTCAGTGACCTTTTTGGGGAAACTGAAGGTTTTGTCTGTGCAATTGCAGACGAAGTTATCAAGACGAATAACTACCGGAAGTATATCATGAGGGATGGCACAATTGACATTTGTCGAGCGTGTCACCAACCTGGTGAATCCCTCAGGCATATTACTTCCGGTTGTTCTCGTCTTGCTAACGGCGAGTACTTGCACAGACATAATCAAGTAGCCAGGATAATTCATCAGCGACTTGCTCTGAAATACAACCTTGTGGAAGTTGAGGTACCGTACTATAGGTATGTTCCTGAGCCAGTTCTAGAAAATAGTCATATCACATTGTACTGGGATCGATCTATCATCACTGATAGGACTGTTGTAGCTAACAAGCCTGACATTGTGGTGATAGACCGATCCGAACGCCGAGCATTGATTGTTGATGTCACCATTCCTCATGACGAGAATCTCGTGAAAGCTGAGAAAGATAAACAAGTTAAGTACTTGGACTTGGCTCACGAGGTTGTCGACATGTGGAATGTTGACTCAGCAATCATTGTACCGATAGTCGTATCAGTCAACGGACTGATAGCAAAGAGCCTCGACCAACATCTAAAGAGGCTCGGGTTGGATGGTTGGGTCAAGGGCCAGATGCAGAAGGCAGTACTCCTTGATACGGCGCGCATCGTGAGGAAGTTCCTTTCTCTGGAGCCCTAACCACCGGTAGCTTGGTCCCTGTACCCGATGCCGGTGGGGTACTATTTTTTATATTTTTAAATATATGTTTTATTTTTTATATATGTATTTAAAAATGTAATTAATAAGTTTAAGAATTAAATAAAGAGAATAATAATAATAATTGTCTTTATTGTACACCAAGGATATAGCATATAACACGTAACAACAATTGGGTAGGTAAATACAATTGGCGGCCTTATCACTCTGCGGCAATCTCTTCCAGGCAACCATAGGATGGAGAGAAAAAAAATTGAGACAATCATTTCAGGGTAGTTTGGTGTACATGGATAATAAATAATCAAGAGATAACAATTAAAATAAATAAACACAATAGCTACCTAAGTATAGGTAGATATACATAAATATATCAAACATACATACATACTATTACGAGTAATATCACAGATTATGGCATAACATTAATATACACATAAATATAGATAATAAAATTTTCCCATAATAAAATCAAGGAAAATAATGTAATTATTTATTCCGCTTCTGTCAGAGAGCCTAGATAGTGTTCTCTGACTTGCCTTCTAAATATGAGCAAGGACTGAGCTCGCCTAATAGTTGCTGGGAGAGCATTCCACAACCGAACCGCTTGAACCGAAAAAGATTTGTCAGCAAAATTGGTGGAATGACTCGGCATTTTCAATCTCAGATTCTCTGATGATCTCAAAACCTTCGAGTGCGTGTTGTGCAGGAACTCAAAACGTTGTTTGAGGTATGAGGGAGTTAAGGGATTAAATAAAATATTGTACAACAAGGAAAGAATATGAGTATTCCGGCGAAGGCGTATAGGTAACCACTTGAGTGTTTTTTTTTCAAATTACCTTAAAATGTTTTTTTGTAAAGCCATCCAACGGGGTACCAGCCTTTTGGGCACGTTACCAGTCAACATCGATGGGGATTTCGACGCCTGAACTCCCCCCCCCCCTTTTCAACTTCTTTTTTAGTTTACTAAGTTAGTTTCAATTGAACATTTAAAAAAAGAACCTTGTATTTAATCTCTGAAAAATATTTCTCTTTATATTAATATGAATCTCTGTCTGGTATAATTTGCAATAAAACTGTTTTGTTGATTTAAATTATATTATCGACCGAAATAAAGGCATGTACCAAATATCAGTTAACAGGTAGGGAGGTCAAGATCATTTTGAATACTTTGCTTATCAATAATGCCAACTTAACTACTCTATACATCGTCGTTCGGCATTCATTACAGCGAATGTAAATTTCGACCACTTTTGAGGTGAGGCAAAAAATGCACGAGCGAGACGGACATTGTCACGTTCGCAGTAAAGCACATTTATTTGATATTGTTGACCTTTCTGGCCATATTTTATATGCACGATAGCGTTTTTGATTGTATATTATTGAATAGACAAGTATTTTTTTCACATTCGCGGTAATGAATGCCGATCGACAACATGAGTAGAACATTACGTTACATTTAGATTTCTGATTCCGACAAATAATTATACCGAATTAAATAACTTTAGATAGCCATGTGTGGTGTGGTGTGCATCTACTGAACATAGAACGTTTGAACGTTTACCCACGTAATTACTGAATTACGTAGGTAAACGTTCAAACCAAGAGTTTAATTAACTACAGCGTTGCGGTTAATTAATTGCTTGAGTGCAATATATATGCAGCAAAACAATTTATATGTGTTTAAATGTTATGAAATTGTAAATTAACTGTGTCTGCACGTTGGAGATATTGTTATTCAAATACATAGGGAAAAAGAATCTTCTCGGGCGGGACTCGAACCCGCAGTCTTTCCCTTACAGGGGGAATGCCTGACCAATTCGGCTACCGAGACACGCCCGATATTATTCAAATTTCCCATCTTATACGTCTTTAAGGCGACGTGGCGTCATCTACCGATTTTCTTACGAACTATCGGAATCAATGAATGATGTTACAATCATTTTTAAACATTGATTTTTGATAACTGGGCCCAAACAATTGAAGGAATTTTTTTACGGCATTAAGTATGCTAACTATACAAATCAAATACATAGGGAAAAAGATTTGTATAGTTAGCATACTTAATGCTGTAAAAATTCCTTCAAAAGATATTGTTATTGTTTGCAAGATTTATGTCAATTATAGGGTGTCTGGAACTTTCAACTTTAAACAATCCTGAAAATGTTCTATACTGGGTGATTTTATAGTAGTTTCGGATTTCGAACAGGGCCTCGATTCTACTAAAGCAAAACTATTGTCAAGCCACTGAGATTGGAAAAAGCGGCAATACATTATAGACTTTAAAGCGATGCATTTAAAGTTCAATATTAAATAACTGTTAGCAGAGTGAATAAAAGAGTGTAATGAAACTTTTGTCATTTAATTTTGGACCTTAGTGTATAGAAATAAAGTCTAAACTTTAATGCCGCTTTTTGCAATCTCTGTGGTTTGACAATAGTTTAGCTTTAGTAGAATCGAGGGCCTGTTTGGGCACAGTTTCGATAGCAAAATCATTTGGAAGTATTAGTTTGGCGAAAGATTTTTTTTTGATAATGTTTTCGAATAATGTTCAGGTGCAAGGAAAATGTATGGGAGTTTAAATTTTTTTTTTCTTTCGCCAAATTAATACTTGCAGATTAATTTGACTTCGAAACTGTGCCCAAATTCATGTTATCCGAAACGACTATAAAATCACCCAGTATAACAACTCAAATATTATCTCTTTCTATTTTTTTATTTTTTATTTATTTACTTTTGAAGAAGGCGTACAGAATAATTACATATTTTAGTAACAACAATGTATGTATTGCTAACAACAAGCCTCCATAGCTAAATAACAAATATCTGGTTTGACCAAGCTTTGCTCGGTATTTTTTTTTTAGCTAGATCGATTTATCGCCCCCTGTATACTAAATTTCATGAAAATCGTTGGAGCCGATTCCGAGATTTCAATTATATATATATACTAGTTTTTGCCCGCGGCTGCGCACGCGTGGATATCGGTTATCGCGACCAAACATGGCCTATGTCCTTTCTCAAGTTCTAATCTACCCATAGACCAAGTTTCATCAAAATCGGTCCAGTGGTTTAGGCTTGAAAGCTAACATACAGACAGACAGACAAACAGAGTTACTTTCGCATTTATAATATTAGTATGGGACGCTATTAGACCGAGGTCATTACTCGCGCCGACATGATAAGGTATTAGAAATCGTACGTGAGGCGGTAAGTTTGGCGGTAGCTAGAGCGAAAAAGGGTTTAACCACAAACCAAAGAAATGACGTCGCGTTTGTAAAGGAAGGCTGCTCAAAAAAGACAAATCAAAAGCCGTACTCAATTTTGATAGCAGCCGCTGATTGGACATTACTCGCAGATTCGTATGAGAAACACTATAAAATACCGGAGGATGTTTGTGCCTCGTCATCCAGACCCGATATATTCTTATTTTCAAAACAGCAAAAGCATGCAGTACTAGTAGAACTCACAGTACCGTGGGAAACTAACATACCTAAAGACCACGTTATAAAAATAAACAAATACTTTGACCTGACCAACGAGTTAACCAAAAATGGCTATGTGGTTAAACTCTACGCCGTGGAAGTAGGAGCAAGGGGAATTCCAGCTAAACCCCTGTATAACTTATTTAAAGACCTCGGATTGCCAAGAGCTTCAGTAAGCTCTTTACTCAAACGAATATCTAAAACGGCGTTGATAGGATCTTACCAAATTTGGATAGGTAGAGGGGGGAACACGACTGACGGTGGAGGTGAGCGCTGATGCATCACAAGGTGGCCACCCTAAACCTACACCTGGGTCGCAAGTCCCAGGCGCCGTCACAGTGTACCTCTCTGTACCACGCCAGGGACCCGGCGACCGCACGGTGAATACATGGAATGCTAAGAACCGGATCTCTATGGATACAAGAACTAGCTTTTGCCTACGGCTCCACCCGCGTGGATGTCGGTTATCGCGACCAAACATAGCCTATGTCCTTTCTCAAGGTCTTATCTACCCCTATACCAAATTTCATCAAAATCGGTCCAGTGGTTTAGGCGTGAAAGCGTAACATACAGACAGACAGGCAGACAGACAGACAGAGTTACTTTCGCATTTATAATATTAAGTATGGATTGCTCATTTAAAGGTATAAGATATGGAATAACATTAATACGGTAGGTGGTAATGTGCACTATTGTAAAATGTATACATACACTAAATAGTGAACAATAGAACTTTCCAAGTACATATATAATGCACGATATACCTATCTCAAATACTTCACGGTCACTGGTCCGGACGCTAAGCCCCTGGTTTAATGTCGTATATCGTCTAAAAGGCTTGCCACGTCATCTTGGGGCAAGGCGGATGAAAGGCTAGAGACGACAAGGAGTAGATTTTAGTCTGTAAGTAGGTAATTGATCAACCTTTGCTTATTTGGGACTTGCGGTCAAGTTTATGCGTTATGTCTACTTTGAAAAAGTAAAATACTTAAATTCGATTACCTACATCAGGAAAAATGAATTACTCAGGAGGGGCTTCAACCTATGACCTTTCCGTTACAGGGGGAATGCTCTTCCAACTTAGCTACTGAGCCACACCTGGAATCAATTCAGATTTCTCTCAAGATTTTTAGCGCCTAACGACAAAGTTCGACGATTTGACCTATTAATATTTTATCATCTTAAATGATGTGAAAACCGTACCTATTATATTGTACAAGCTTTTGCTCGCGTGTCCGCCCATGTGGATGTCGGTTATCGCGACCAAACATAGCCTATGTGTAACCCAGGGTGTCAACTAACTCCATAACCAAATTTTATTAAAATCGCTCCAGCCGTTTAGACGTAAAGTAAAGAAGTAACAAACATCCACACTCTACAACTAATATTAGTATGATATTGCATATCAGATACGTGTTAACACTACAAATAAAGAATCGTACATTACATATCGATATTGCAAATTCAATATGAGAACACCTGTGCTGCGTATTGAAGTAAATTTCAATACTTATAGGGTAAGGTAAATATAATGTACATAACTTATTTGTAATAAGAAGTCAAGTTTCACAGTAGTTACATAACCTTTTACTGAAAGGCGCTATTGAATATGAATGTATCAGATGAATTCTGCGTTGATTAAAAATTTCGAACGCAGATGGTATACGAATACACAATACCTTTTTTATGAGCGGAAATTCCTGCGTTCAAAAAATATGTAGGTAGATAAGTAACTATATTATTATAATTTACGATTACAGGATAGCAAAGCGACTGGTCGATGCTTCGCGCGACCTTCTTTTTTGCACAACATGCTCTTTTTGGGCACGTTACCAGTCGACATCGATGGGGAGTAGTTTTTCGACGCCTGAATTACCCCCTCTATTTTTCTCGACTTCTTTTATATTCTTGTAAATATTTTAATTTACTAAGATAATTTGAATTTAATATTTAGGATTTAGTAAAGACATCTGCTCATTTCTTGAAGATGTGCCGAATATGGTTTATTTGCATTTTGTTACATCATGTGATTGAATTGAAATGATTTGTAATAGCTTCGAAAGTTCTATCTATCTATTCCTATCCTATCACATTAATTGGGTATTCTACTGACTAATCAAATTAGTTACTTTTTACCAAACGTCAAAACGATAAGTTATAAGGTGACGTATGAAATATTCATAAAAATTTAATAGTCAAATCAGTTAATATTTTAGGTTAGGTGGATGATTAAAAATAAATAAAAACTATAAAATTTACCACTCTTACTATTCTTAAATTAATAAGCTCGGTTAGATAATTTATTTTAACTATAGGATAATACCCAATTACCCAATAACAACCGTTACATTAGTACTCATTGAAAGTTCAAACTAAAATAAGTGTTTTTTAGTTTCTTGACACAAATCATCTGTAATTCTAATACCGGTAGTTTTCAAGGCCTTCAAGAGTCCTTGGACGTGGTTGTAATAAACGGTTCATCTATGTGGTTGAATCCATATAGATATGTAATAATATCTTTTATTAACGACTTACACATCAGAGTGATAAAAAGTATAAAACCTGGCGTATTCAATAGGCATTACCTAGTACAGTACATGGCGATTGAGACTTGTGTGCTGGTCACAAAATAATATATAAAATATAGTGGGTACTGCCCCTAGACAAGAGGCAATTCGTTTTCATATTGTAAAATAGATTATGGAATGTATGAGATTGACATGTATTTTGACGTTAATGACAGCCGTTAACGTATGTCAATTCTATTCTATGAACGTATTGCCTACCAGAGGCGAAGGGTGACAATTTTCTTCTTTTGTCTTCTATTTCTTTTGAAATCTTCTTCGAATTTTGGGTATTATAATTTCAGTTACTGAATTCAGTTACTAAATTAGTATAAATTGAAAATCTCGACCACCGTTACCCTTTGAGAGACTCAGGTGACTCTTCAACTAAACATTTAATACAGTAATAGGTATACGAACTATGTATGTTGAAACGAAATATTTCCGTTGTTCCCATTCTGTCAATACTTCAGGTTTGTTTTTAAACACTTCACAACTGCCTACGATGTGAATGGTGAACCACAGATAAGATCGTACAATAGCCCATAAAAAACGTTGCTCCACTTACTGTGAATCGTAAAACAGACGTAAATATTTTCAGAGATTCTATGTAATGTATATTATTTTCTATGTTGTTGATTATAGATAGTATATTGTGATTTTTCCATAGTACAAGTTTTTAAGTTTCGAAGGGAATCGAGAACAAACTAACCATGATTTTCGTGGGGAAACGGTGTAAGGGGAACCAACGGTGGGGGAGAGGGGCTAATAAGCCTAAAATTTATCCTTGTAACCACGGAAACACAATTTTCAAGATCGCATAGTTATATCTTGGCCGTTTCTGACGTTTAGGGATTAAAATTAGATCGAAAATGAATTTTGACCTAATTTGGTTCCATGATGTTATTTTTATTACGGTGGATAAGATTTGCAATCCTTTGAAGTGGGTATTATGTATATTATTATGTATGTTTTATTTCTTATTTTTGTGGGTGTTATTTCGTATTTTGTATTTATGTGTGTGTGTGTTTAATAAACGCATTTTCTTTCTTTCTATTATGTTATAAATGCTTTATTTGATAGTAAAATGTCTTTCTTAAACCCCAGATTGCTGATTACGTAGGTAATAGTAACTGTTATTAGTTTATAGTAAGTGAGTAGAAATAAATCGAACGGGGACAAATTACCCTTGTTTCTGTCAGTTAAAGTGGTTCCGGTCAACCTTGAGTTTTAACTGTTGCATGGACACAGACCATCCATAATAGGTAATTACACTAATTACTAAAAGGAAAGCATAGGTATTAGAAGTAATGACCTTGAACTTAAATGACCTTGACCTTAATGACCTTAAAATTTTTCTTTTTCTTTATTTATGTGTGTTATGTATAATATGCGTTGAGCTTGCAATAATTTTTTTTCTTCATTGCATTGTTGAGTTATTTTTGTTCTGTAATGTAAGTAGGAATGTATTATTTTATGTAGTGTAAAATATTGCAATTGAGCATAGAAATATTGCCATTTAGGCATATACGTGTATAATATGTACCTAAGTACATATTTACAAAAAAAACTAAGTGTAGCTCGCACGGTAGTCCGCGTCGTCTTTCTTACGTTGTCAACTATACGATCGATAGATTTATCCACATTCAAGAACCCATAACACAAGCTAGTTAAACGACGACGAAGCTGTGTAAAGCTACAGAAACATAAATCACGTACAATTTTTTTTAATTTGTACCAAACAGTTAAGCTGATGCTTGCAGTTTCGTCCAAAAACCCATGAAAACTTATTAAACAAACATCAAAATATTTTCACAAATTTTCACATTTATCTAATATATAAAATTCTCGTGTCACAGTTTTCGTTGCCATACTCCTCCGAAACGGCTTGACCGATTTTGATGAAATTTTTTGTGCTTATCCGGTATCTATGAGAATCGGCCAACATCTATCTTACATCCCCCTAAATGGTGCAGCGGGAACGGGATCTGACGCCACGGGTGCAGGGAAAAATTGGCGGTACGAAGTTCGCCGGGACAGCTAGTATATATATAACAATCGTTAGTTTGCTAAAAACGTGTGGTGACGGAGAAAGAATATAAGTATCACCACACCGCCCCAACTTATTCGAAGGGTGTAAGAGGCGGCTAACGGACTAATACGCAGACGATATCACTGCGAGAGAAGAAAAATTCGAAAAACCTTATACCAACCCATCTGGTCAGCGTGTACTGTAAGCCAAATCTTCCAACATTGGAAGTCTTTTTTTTTTTTTTCTTGCGGAAATCCCGTCGGATACCCCCCCTGCCGGAGCCCGAAGGGGAGGTTATGTCGGACTCGAACCGACTAAAACCGCACGCCGACTGTGGGTCTTGGTGCTAGGCCAGAGGTGAGGTTGTCATAGACATATCCCTCGCACCCCGGCTGACCCAGGGCCATCCCTTACGGTCTGGCCCTCCTCAGGAGGGGGGACAACGGTGTCCCCAACTCGCACCCGGAATGGGGAGGCGCGCTTCTCAGCGCGCCGCCGCCGTGGCCTGCTTCTGCTGGGGTGACAGGCGGCTCCACCCGTCACCCCCAGGCCCGCCCTCATGGGGGACGGAGGTCAGTCAGTGCCCTAACATTGGGAGAGTCTTGTGTTCAGCAGTGGACTGCGCAAGGGTAATTGATTGATTCCTAAAAACACGTTGAATTGACACCATTCATCTATCACACTCACACATACACATAGCCACTACTTTTATTGAAAAAACCCTTTCAAATTAAGAGTTGGCTTACTACCATTTATCATAATTTCGTTGGGGCAAACATCGACGTCTATAAGAGCACCAAGTCACGCCATCCAGCAATTACTCAGAGCAACTAATTGCAGTACTAAAATACCTAATGATTATTATGAATAATATGAACAAAAAGAATTTACTGGAGCTGTTTTGTACTACTAAGTAAGTAAACAAGCCGACAGTCCACTTGCCGGCTTATGAAAGATGGCGATACCAAAATAGATAGTAATGAAAAAATTAACAACTCTAGCTAGTCTCACTAAAGGCCGGTTCGACCAAACACGAGTAAAGTTTATTCCTAGAATAAACAGCCAATATGTGGGTGATATTGCCTGTTTATTTTAGGAATAAACGTTACTAACGGTTGGTCGAATGTACCATAAGTCAGTTATAGTCGCCCCTACGATTTACAAAGGTTTCTCTAGATTTCTCTTTGAGCTTTAGTGTCGTCCACAACACAGACGCTTTGTAGATGCTTAGCTACGTTTCTAGCTACGACTGTGCTACGGCACTGCTACGACTTGCTACGAATTATCTCACATTTTTTTTACTAAAGAATATTAGTACCGTAGTTACTAATATTCCCTCTAACCCCTCCAGCTAAGCTAAATTGCTTGTGTTAGGAGTGGGTTCACGTCGGTAGTGTAATGGCCAGGATCGAACCCGGGACCTCTCGATCGTAAGGTCGAGTCCTTAACCACTAAGCTACCGACGCTTGCGCTTTTCATAATATGAATATCGGTTTTATTAATCAATCAGCTGTCCACTGCTTGATAGAGGTCTCCACTGGCGATGGGAGGTATATTGAATATTCTAAAGAAAATCCAGTGAAAAAAAACATATTTGTATTTTGTATAATGTACAGTTTAGTGAACCTATTATAAAAAAAATACACTTAACGTATCTACTGAATTAAGTAAGTGATTCTCCCTCTAATAAGTTCAAATGCAAAGACACACAATGTCTCATTAAAAATGTATTGCTACCAGCAATTTATTTACTCCTTATATTTACGGCTAACGCTTTATTGATGTGAATCGAACAAACATTGACGTTTGAACACATAATAGAGCTTTTGTTGAATATACGATTGAATGAACCGGATTAAGTTAAATTACATTAATTTGCTTTTTTATCTATTTAGTTCTTTTTTTTTATACTGGACACGTCAATTTGACTTCACCTCGCCTGATGTTAAGCTAAAGGCAAAGTCTCGGAAAGAGGGTCACCATCGTAAACATTTACCATGTTAACAGTGGTGGCACTCAGCTTGACGGCCTCATTAGATGCCTTTTCACGCCCCGCTTAAAGGACCCGGGACTGTAGGAAGAAGGAAACACGTGAGCTGGCAGGGAATTCCAGGTCTTAGTGGTGCGGCATAGGAATGAATCACTGAAACGTTTGGTTCTAGCAGGTATACTCTGCACCGTAAATGGATGGCATCTTAGCCCTGCACGTGTCGTCCTGTGAAGGAAAGGGGAGGGTGGGACTAATTGGAAGAGCTCGTCAGAACATTCATCATGGTAGAGACGGTAGAAAACTGCCAAAGACGCAACATCTCTACGCATCTGCAAAGGCTCGAGGGTGTTCGTGACCTCAGGATCCCCAATAATGCGGACCGCACGTCGCTGCAACCTGTCGAGAGCATATAATAAGTACTTTGCGGAGCCGTCCCAGAGATGTGAGCCGTATTCCACGCAGGAACGAATTTGGGTCTTGTATAGAAGACACCGCTGCTCCGGCGTGAAAAAACGTCTCACTCTGTTCAGGACTCCGAGTTTACGCGAGGCTGATTTGATGATACTCTCGATATAGTTTTTGTTATTCAGTTTGCAGCGAACATCCATACCGAGGATAGTGAGGTGATCCTGCAGTGGCAGTGGTGTGCTCTGAAGAGTGGGAAGGGGAAGGAAAGGAGATACCTTTGCGGTAAACGCACATGCCTGGGTCTTCCTGGCGTTGAATTCGACCAGGTTCCTAGCGCCCCATTGAGAAATGTGGTCCAGGATCCGGTCCAGCTCAGTGACAAGAAGCTGCCTTTTTTCCGCGATATCAGACTGCTTGGCCGCAGGATGTGCGTAATAACTCCCGTGTAAGGTGCTGTCGTCTGCATAGCAGTGAATGTTTCCGTTACAGAGCATGTCATTGATATGCAGAAGAAAGAGAGTGGGAGATAAAACGGAACCCTGCGGCACGCCAGCATTTACCTGCAAGAACTCCGAAGCTCGTCCATCACAAAGAACGCGAATACGGCGCCCCTGCAGGAAGCTTGCAACCCAGTTACACAGTCTAGGAGGCAGGCCGAAGGCTGGTAGCTTGGAAAGAAGCGATTTGTGCCATACCCTATCGAAAGCTTTGGCGATGTCAAGTTCGTCAATTGACGATGGCGATTTGGCGATGTCAAGTTCGTCAATTGAGCGCATTCCGCTAGATGGTAAAAAGCTTCTTTATCTTAGCGTTATTCCCTGTCACATTAGAAGCTTTCGGAGATGGTAAAAAACTGCAGTTCAGAATGAACACACCACTATTCTAGATGCTATTGCAATAAGAGGGACAGTATCATGAAAATTCCATAACACTACTACACGATCACAAAGTGTGGAATGTATATTTTCGTAAACAAAGCATGTGATATGGTAATCATATACCTAACTCCCTCAAATTGGTATATTAGGTACCTTGAACTGCCAGCATAGCTTTAAGCCATCATTTAGTGATTGGCACGAATAGACATGAAAGTAATGATCATATTTTATGGGTTTCTTGACTTTTTTTGACCTACTTTAGAAGCATTTTGGTTATTGACCCGATCTACGTGACGTACGAGATATTAATATGTTAGATAACTTAGTATAAAATACTATAAAAACCAGCACCGATTTGTTTAATTATAGATGAAAATGATCTTATACTAGCTGCTGTTACTGCTGCATTTAATACTAGACAGGGCTCCGTGCGCTGGGATGTCGATTATCGCGACCAAACACAACTTGTACGAAATTTTATCAAAATCGCTTCAGTGGTTTAGGCGTGAAAGCATATTACACAAGCAGACAGTAAGACAGATAAGAGTTACTCTCGCATTTATGATTATTATTATGAATGAAATGTGATATTAAATTTCAAATATTAAGTATATCATGGATAGGCTGTCTGAAAAACTTCAGTTCAAGATATGATATTTCGCACAGAACAGAAAAAACATAGATATTTCCCGTGCACTTGATTTGTGATATTTTATTTTCTAAAGTTTACGCGAATGTCACTCATTGAAATAAAACCACTTTTTATGGATTCTCTCTCTCTGGAACTCTACGCTCTTGTCGGTGGAGTAATCGCCACTCTTCTCTCTGCTCCGCCAATCCGTTCATCTCCTGATACGTTGTGACTTGTATCTTTTCCTTTATCTGTGCCATAAATGTTCCTCTTGGCCTACCTCTTCCTCTCTTTCCTTCTACCTTCCCCTCTATGATGTTTCTTATGAACAAGTCATGTCTTATCAGGTGGCCAATCATCTTTCCTCTTCGGTTCTCGATTATTCTCAATAAAGACCTTCCCTCTTGCACCCTATTTAGTACTCTTTCGTTCGTCATCTTTTCTGTCCAGCTTATCCCCTCCATTCTTCTCCAGCACCACATTTCGAACGCTTCCAGCCTGTCTCTGTCCCCCTTTGTCATTATCCATGTCTCACATCCATAGAGTGCAATGCTCCAAACATAAGTTTTTATGAATCTTTTCCTTATTAATAATGAAATATTTTTTGTCTTGAGTAAATGCTTCTTGTTGTTGAATGCTTGCTTAGCTATTGCAATTCTGGCCACTATATCCTGTGTACACCGCGAGTCACTGTTCAAAATACTACCGAGATACCTAAAACTATCCACTTGCTCTAAGTTGTTGTTATTTAGTACAATAGGTCTCTGTATCGATGGATGTTTTGAAGTTACCCTGGTTTTAGTTTTCTATCGATTATATTAGTCTTCTATCGATAATATTATTATTTACTTTTAAACCGACGTTTCGGCTGCTTTTCAGCAGCCATGATCGCGGTGTAATTCATGATGGTAGTTGTCATATAGTTTGAAGTATAAGCGAATCATCGTGAATTATTGGTGTTACTATTTACGCAGAATGAGATCACTCTGTCGTTAAGTCGTGCTGGATTTTGCTGCTTATTGAGTTTGATTAAGACGATGACCGGGTTCTTAGCAGGTGGTACGTCCCATCCATCCTCTATATTAAAATTTGGGTGTTTTTTAATTACACAACATATCATAAACTCACGCTTGCATTCCCCGAAGGGGTAGGCAGAGGTGCTAGCACCCACATTGCGCCAGTTTATGTATAGGTCCCAATGTAATTATATGGCAATTATAAACCTGCGATAAATACACACTTAACTTCGAAAAGCATCGAAAAGTCATTGGTGTGTGCCATGGTAAACGTGGGATCGAACCCAAGATCTCGTCTCAGCAGTCCATTACCCATACCACTAGGCTACCGCAGATTTTTAATTATTAATTATGAAATTTTCATAATACATCGGTTTAAAAATAAATAATAACAAATATATCGCGACAGAATCCGCAAAAAGTAGTTTTATTTCAATCATAATATTTTGTTCTAGGCAGTCATTTTTAAGGTCGCATATTCACTATAACGACTATTAAACTTCATATAAAATACGTTTTCATTCATGAAACAGATCGATGAAGGTCGTTTTATACTCTGACCCTCTACTAATATTAGATTCAATTGTTGTACTGAGAGTGGGATCCACAAGGGGTGTTTGTACTAGGGCTGAGTAAAGCTTAATATACGGATTTGAGTTTTAATTTTCTGTTGCCTAAGATTTGGAAACTGGGTACTATACCAGTTCTGAAAAGTAATTATTAGGATTATTCCTTTTTAGGATTGTCAATGTAATTTTCAAATAGAAATTTTAGTGGAGTAGAATAGGACCACTCCAGCTCTTCCTGTCCTCGTAAAAGGCGACTAAGGGATAGGGTTGTTCTCCATCCGACATTTAACATACAGCCCAACCCAAGACTAAGGGCCCACTAGACGGCAATAGGCTCGTCCCCTATTATGTCGTTGGAACAGAAAATCATAATTGGCGAAATGTGGGTGTTAATACACCTCTGGGATGATCAGGAATACACCTTTGGGGATTTACAGGCGTGCCTACCTAAGACTAGACGGGGACACCAGGGTCGCCACGCCTGAAGTGGGCCAGCTCGATAGAGATGGCCCTGGGTCGGCCGGGGTGCGAGATATAGGTCTCTCGATAAACAAGCTTGGAAATGAGCTGTTCGCTCAGCTGTGATACTGAAGCAAATCATTGTATCTAGACTATAAGTATTAGATTAAGTGAATGATTGTAAATAGACCAAAGAAAAATGCCCGCTGAGTTTCTTGCCGGAGTCTTATCCAGGTCTGGGCCGTGTTTCGAACCGGGTGGTCCATTTGATAAACTAGTCTTTAATATTTATTTTTATATTGACGCCTTGTAACTGCCGATATAATGGTCTATGCAGAATAAATGATTTTTAAGGGTCCGTTCCCGCAGACCAGCTCGGAGTGCATCGGCCCGCTTCTTTCTTTTCACACAGACCGGATCGTATACGTTTGGAGTTGGCTGGAGCGGAGCCGCCAACTTTTCACATAGACTGGCTAGAAGAAAGAGCGTGCAATCGGAGCCGATCGTATGCGCGAGCGAGCCGGATACGACTCCTCTTATTATTTCACACACAGCGCGTCCAAGCATTCTTAATGACAAGAAAAGTGCACATGCAAAAATAAACTTTACTACAATTACTCAAAACTTTGTTTCCAACATGATAAAAATCTGCTCTCCTCTCCGAGCCGGTCTGTGTGAAAGGACCCTAATTCTACCAATCTCACTTTCAGCAACCTATGAGCCACAATGTTTTTTCAAGATCTTGCAGAAGTGTCATGCGTGATTCCTTCAAATCTCACAAACGTCTTTGCAAACGACCACTTGCCACCATGAAAGCTGCAAGCTTTTTTGTATTCTTCATTGCACAACTCTTGAAAATTGTATAGAATATAAAAATAACTAGAAAGTCCACGTAATATGTCTACACGCTTTTTGGGTAGTATTTCAATTATTTTTTATTCATTTTCATTTACAAAGGGACACGATAGATACAATGGCATCATACTATATTGGGGGAAATAGGTAAAAGGGGGAATTGCGAATAAGCCAGTTTGTTGATTAACTAACACTTAAACTCTCGCGTTCCATGATATGCAATAATTATAGCGGGAATTAACGCGATCATGGTATGCCTGTGTAACCTGGTCGAAACGTCAGGCAAATCAAAGGTACGTATGTACTAAACCATGATCGCTATAATTATTACAGTTAGTTGATAGTTACCACGTAACAATGTACAACAAACTCAGTTCAATATGCATAAACAATAATAATGTGTTAAAATGTGCCTAATACTACTATTATCTACTTAATTACTAAACAAGTCGCGACCACTAATTATATCTATAACACAGCATTACTATACACATATACGCCCACTCTATACCGCCTATACTAACAATATGATTACGAATACTTGATGTCCCTACTGACTACTTAAACCGCTGCGTCCACAGACAAGAATAAAATGTTTCTATGTAAAATATGTAGAAAAACATAACATAAAAACATAAACTCACGCCTGTATTCCCCGAAGGGGAAGGCAGAGGTGCTAGCACCCACATTTCGCCAGTTTATGTTTAGGTCCCAATGTAATAGGTGGCGAGCCTATTGCCATTAACCGGGCACTTATAGACCTGCGATAAATACACACATAACTTCGAAAAGCATCGAAAAGTCATTGGTGTGTGCCATGGTAAACCTGGGATCGAACCCGAGTCCTCGTCTCAGCAGTCCATTACCCATACCACTAGGCTACCTCAGATTGCTAATGATTGAATGAATTGATGTGAAAAAATAGGATCTAAATATGTTTATTATCTGCATTCTAGATTCAATAACACAAGCCAGTTAAGCTTACCATGGGGACTAGACAGCGTTGTGTAGAATGTTGTGGAATATTTATTAAAAAAAAATATTGCAACCTTTACAACTTCCACCAAGGAAGGCTTTTTGGAAATTACACGCCCAGAGTCAGGATGCTAGAATAAGGGCGAAGTGGTTGTATGGAAGCAGCCATTTGCAACTTAGATAAACCCATGAAAAATATACCTAGAATCTGTAAAAACGTACACATGTATCAGCATTGTTTATAGTTCGTAAGGAGACGGCGGAACGGGAGAGGCGGCGCGAGCGAGAGAGACTCGGCGCGCGCAGGCAACTCGGGCGTCGCAGCGCACTGACTTACCTCCGTCCCCCATGAGCGCGGGTCTGGGGGTGACGGGTGGAGCCGCCTGTCACCCCAGCAGAAGCAGGCCACGGCGACGGCGCGCTTAGAAGCGCGCCTCTCCATTCCGGGGGCGAGTCGGGGACACCGTTGTCCCCCCTCCCGAGGAGGTCCAGACCGTAAGGGATGGCCCTGGGTCAGCCGGGGTGTGAGCGATATGTCAATGACAACGTCAGAGTCGGCGTGCGGTTTTAGTCGGTTCAGGTCTGACATAACCTCCCCTTCCGGCTCCGGCAGGATAGGTATCCGAGGGGATTTCCGCATGGAAAAAAAGGCATTGTTTATAGTGGTGACCCTCTTTTCCAGACATTGTATTTAGCTTACCATTGGGCGAGGTGAAGTAAAATTGACGTGTCCTATATAAAAAAACGGAAATTTCCACCTATGGGGACAAATAAGGGGTAAGTGTTTGTATGTAAAGTGCTTTATTTTCAGAAGTAAGAACCATGGAATTCATGTAAGGGGTGTTGAGGTTTTCATTTACAACTGGACCCGTTAGATGGCACTGTATTCGGGTTATAGTATTTTTTACAAATTGATTTCTTCCGGTTGAACCCGGGACCCGTGCCACCCGTGCTACTAATAATAGTATTAAAAAAATAGCATTAGGTAAAATATGTATATTGAAAAAAACAAGATTTAAACCTTATTGATACAAATCCATACTTCCATACTATTCCATACTAATATCACAGTATAACGAGAGATCTTACAGTAGTTCATCGCGTTTGATGTTTGCGGAAATGCCGCCTTTTGCAGTTTTGTCAGGGTTGTCACTTCAGTTTTTATATATAATTTTTCTGTAATATTCTATATATAACTCCTATTCGTTCTCTTTGTTCTGTCAATGCACATCAACTCACGCTAATTTATATTACTAGGTGATTCCCGCGGCTCCGCTCGCATGGATGTCGGCTATTGCAACTTTTGGTTATATCTCCGGTTCTACTCAACTAATTATAATAATAATAAATATTTCCCAACATTCTACACACAACTCTATCTAGACCCATGGTAAGCATAGCTTAACTAGCTTGTGTTATGGAATCTAGAATGCGGATAAACATACTTAAATACATTTTTTTTGTAAATACATACATATTATACATAGAAACACCCAGACCAATGCAAATAGCCATATTCATGCATACAAATATTTGCATTGAGCGGGAATCGAACCCGCGCCTCCTGCGTGGCAGTCGCGTTCACTACCGCCACACCACGGAGGCAAACGTAATATTTTAAGTCTGAGTTTTTGGATTTTGGTTTCGATTTCGATTTCGGTTTCAAATTCGATTTCGATTCCGACTTGAATTTGGATATTGATTCGGGTTCGGGTTCAGGGTTGGATTCGGATTCGGATTCGAATTCGAATTTCGCTAATCGCGGGAATCGCTAAATTGATGATATATTCTTAAGGAGCCTATCCACGAACAGTTCGCCTGCAGTTTCAAATCGTATCGGGCGGCCTGCAGTCCTAAGTGCCCACACACGAAAGCGATTTGGCCTGGTGGCCATGCCTTGCTGTCAGTTTTGCGGCTACACACGATCAGTTGGGAGTCGACAGTTTCCCATCGTATGATTGCCTGCCGGCAATTGTCTGCTATCGGGCTTGACGACCATGTTACGGACGATCAAAGATGGCGGACTTGAAATTTAAAAAATAACAAATCGAGGTTTTCGGGGTGACTAATTACGTATAATAAAATCTATTTAGCGATCCCAGATGGCGGACTTGAAATTTCCCACAAAGTCAACATGAGCATCGTTTTGGAGGTTTTCAGAGTTGCTAATTACGAATATATCATCCATCCAGTCATCTGGGATTGCTACAAGAATAACATATTCGTAATCAGCAACCCCGAAAACCTTGAAAACGATACCCATATCGATTTTGGTAAAAATTTCGAGTCCGCCATCTTGGATCGCGAAATGGATGTTATATTCGCAATCAGCGACCCCAAAAACCCGGAAAACGATACCCATATCGATTTTAGTCAAAATTTCGAGTCCGCCATCTTGGATCGCGAAATGAATGTTATATTCGCAATCAGCGACCCCAAAAACCCGGGAAACGATACCCATATCGATTTTAGTGAAAATTTCGAGTCCGCCATCTTGGATCACCAAATAGATGTTATATTCGCAATCAGCGACCCCAAAAACCCTGAAAACGATACCCATATCGATTTTGGTAAAAATTTCGAGTCCGCCATCTTGAATCGCGAAATGGATGTTACATTCGCAATCAGCGACCCCAAAAACCCGGAAAACGATACCCATATCGATTTTAGTGAAAATTTCGAGTCCGCCATCTTGGATCACCAAATGGATGTTATATTCGCAATCAGCGACCCCAAAAACCCTGAAAACGATACCCATATCGATTTTGGTAAAAATTTCGAGTCCGCCATCTTGGATCGCGAAATGGATGTTATACTCGCAATCAGCGACCCCAAAAAACCTGAAAACGATACCCATATCGATTTTTGAGAAAATTTCGGGTCCGCCATCTTGGATAGCTAAATATAGAAAACGAAAAAAAAACAATTTTAACAAACAAAACGAGCCTTGAAAAAAAAATCACGTGACTAATCACGTGATTTTTTTTTGATTACAAAAATAAGACAGCCCTGAATCCTTAGTACCGAGTAAAATGTATGGGCGTACCGAGTAATACCCCGTCCCCCACCACCCCTCTCCCCCCGCACGATTGCTCTGTCTAGACGGCTTCGTTGACCGACTGTATGTAGTATGAATCGTTAGACTGTGCTAATATTATAAATGCGAAAGTAACTCTGACTGTCTGTCTGTCTGTATGTTACGCTTTCACGCCTAAACCACTGCACCGAATTTGATGAAATTTGGTATAGGGGTAGATTAGCCGCGATAGCCGCGACCGCGTGTTTGGCCGCGATAACCGACATCCACGCGGGCGGAGCCGCGGGCAAAAGCTATCCATACTAATATTATAAATGCGAAAGTAACTCTGTCTGTCTGTCTGTCTGTCTGTCTGTCTGTCTGTATGTTACGCTTTCACGCCTAAACCACTGAACCGATTTTGATGAAATTTGGTATAGTGGTAGATTAGACCTTGAGAAAGGACATAGGCTATGTTTGGTCGCGATAACCGACATCCACGCGGGCGGAGCCGCGGGCAAAAGCTAGTAAAAAATATTATTGGATATTATGACAATGCTACTTGATTATTATTCTTTTTGGGTGCCGCTGTTTTATTTATGTTAACATGTTTTATATAAATGAAAAAAGAAAACAAAAAGGACAGACTGAAATAAAATGCTTTTGTCTTGCCTTTACGAGTCCATAATACATTTAGGATGAAAGACAAAGATGGGTATAGTAGTAGCCTTGTCTCGGTCGTTGAACCTTATCGGAGTAGTTGGTAGTACCAGCACAATACCAGACTAATCTAATAGTACTCCTGTAGGATGCCTGTACTTTAGTAGGTAACAATATATGGGTGAATTTCAACATCTATGATTTTTTAGCTAATTTTGGTGATTTTTTTTATTTCTAAGTATTTAGGTAATCTCTTTCAATATTTAGCTAGAAATACATATTTTATGCCTATTATGTTTGAATAGTCTAATTAGCCCTGGGAATTACTTGTTTATTTTATACACCTGAATTTTCAATACACCGAAATTGGTGTCTAACACCAAAATTGCATATCAACTTATTTTTATTTATTATTACTTATACTATTTCTTTGTTTTTTTTCTAGAATTTGGCACTTAATAGTTACATATAAGCCTTAATTTTTACCCTTTTATCACCAACTTCATTTTTATATGGCAAAACCACTTTAGTTGTTAGTAGTATCAGTATAAAAGCAAAACATTTGATTGTTCTATCTATCCTTGCTTCTAGCAAGGATTATATTTTACTCTAATGGCGCCAATATTATCGACAAACTTATTCAAGATTGCTGGGAAAAGATGTAGGCAGTTATTCTCAAAGTGGGAGAGGTGGTACTCGGTATGCCTAAGGGTGGACGGAAGATATGCCATGGACACTTGGTAGTGACAAGACAAGTTGGTAGTGTGATGTCTATTCCTGAACTTACAGGAGTCCTTCAACTAAGTTTCTCACGCGGTGAGCTGATGGGCATTGCGGTTCAAAAGGGTTCCAGAGGTTTACACCATCCGAGACATGTACCACGATTCTGATTCCGTTGTTCGAACCGCTGTTTGCAATATGAGAATCTTCCTTATCACTGTCTCTGTGATCTGTCCTTAGTCCATTCCCAATCAGCGTGGTATTTTGGTCGGATAGCATCAGATAATCACTCCATAACTGCCCATGTATGCTGTTAATATCGATGGTGGACGCCGATAGATTGGTGCAACATGTGAGGATGTGGATGTAGGAGCTTGAGGACGGTAGAGGTCAGAAGCCTTCTGTGGAGAAGATTGAGTACCTTTTACACGATAGCAAAGTGCTAGCTGCTGGAGCAACATAATATGGTACTCGGTATGCCTAAGGGTGGACGGAAGATATGCCATGGACACTTGGTAGTGGCAAGACAAGTTGGTAGTGTGATGTCTATTTCTGAACTTACAGGAGTCCTTCAACTAAGTTTCTCACGCGGTGAGCTGATGGGCATTGCGGTTCAAAAGGGTTCCAGAGGTTTACACCATCCTAGACATGTACCACGATTCTGATTCCGTTGTTCGAACCGCTGTTTGCAATATGAGAATTTTCCTTATCACTGTCTCTGTGATCTGTGATCTGTCCTTAGTCCATTCCCAATCAGCGTGGTATTTTGGTCGGATAGCATCAGACAATCACTCCATAACTGCCCATGTATGCTGTTAATATCGATGGTGGACGCCGATAGATTGGTGCAACATGTGAGGATGTGGATGTAGGAGCTTGAGGACGGTAGAGGTCAGAAGCCTTCTGTGGGGAAGATTGAGTACCTTTTACACGATAGCAAAGTGCTAGCTGCTGGAGCAACATAATATGGTACTCGGTATGCCTAAGGGTGGACGGAAGATATGCCATGGACACTTGGTAGTGGCAAGACAAGTTGGTAGTGTGATGTCTATTTCTGAACTTACAGGAGTCCTTCAACTAAGTTTCTCACGCGGTGAGCTGATGGGCATTGCGGTTCAAAAGGGTTCCAGAGGTTTACACCATCCGATACATGTACCACGATTCTGATTCCGTTGTTCGAACCGCTCTGTTGGCAATATGAGAATCTTCCTTATCACTGTCTCTGTGATCTGTGATCTGTCCTTAGTCCATTCCCAATCAGCGTGGTATTTTGGTCGGATAGCATCAGACAATCACTCCATAACTGCCCATGTATGCTGTTAATATCGGTGGTGGACCCCGATAGATTGGTGCAACATGTGAGGATGTGGATGTAGGAGCTTGAGGACGGTAGAGGTCAGAAGCCTTCTGTGGAGAAGATTGAGTACCTTTTACACGATAGCAAAGTGCTAGCTGCTGGAGCAACATAAGCAGGAGTTGCGTGTCACCTACATCTTCGACTTCATCGCTTTGTTGCGTGGAGTCACGTGCAAAAGATTGCATGAGGCACTCTTGCATCCACGGTAGGTTTCATGTAAGTGAGAAAGCAGAGGAAGAAAAGCCAAATGATGTTGACAGTGGAGAGGAGGGAAGAAGGGTGGGCAGGTTTTAACGGCGTAGGCTTAGTAGTAAAGAGTGAGGCCGCCTTTCACGCCAGTAGAAGCAGGTGACGGAAAAAGCGCACGATGCTCCACCACACCGGCCTGTCCCTACTGCGGCATCAGCTGACTTCACCCAACTACTCGCCCGTCTTTTGGTATGGGTAGTTCATATGCTAATGGTTAATCTGAGAGAAAATTAGGAAAGCTTCCGAACAACCCTCAACTGCCAACAACCTCTTTCCCACCTAGGGAGAGAGGCGGTGCTTTCTCCATTGCCCAGGGTATACTACGTAGAGGTCACCTGACCTAGTAGCCCGTCGGACTACGTAGGAGCTTAATCAAATAACTATGAAAACAAATTTTGGTGTAAATATACAATTTTGATGATTAGTAAATCCCCACCAAATTCACCAAAATTGCTCCACCAAAATTAGTTTCACGTCTAAAAAAATTATTTATAAAAATACTATTTAGAATATAGTGGTTACATTACCAAAATTTAATACACATACTGAACCGGTACACTATACTTAAATATTAAAACATACAATGAGAATAAACCGTTTTAAATAATCAACACAAAAATTACAATATTTTTGTCCGATGCTTATGAAACGACCTACTTACGTGTTTGGCAGAAAAACGAAACGGGACTGGGGACAACTGGCACTGGTGCTCATTAACACCCAACTGAACGTTTCTAATGATGATAGTGTCGTCCTTATAGGTACTTTCAATACGACTCCTTCGATGATTTTATAAATCCCACCAAAATTTTACATTTGCCGCGGACGCATCTTATAAATTATTTTTAAGATAAAGTATAGTACTAAATACTACGAATGACAGTATCGAAGATAGCTAAAATAATGCCGAATCGAATTATTATTAAGTATACTCAGTAAACTAATGAAGTTTTGATTAAACTGTGATAATTCCCAAGAAAACAGGTTGTGGACGCGCCACCAAGCTTAGAATTTAGGTGAAAAGACATTTTTTACACACTCACAAAAATAGTTTCAATAATATAATTTATACGTGCATATAGAGAAAAACGATATCTTTCTTACAAAAAATAATCATTACTATATGTTAACTTTAAGGTATGATTTTCAGTCACGCCGCGAAAATTTTACGTTTGAGAAATTCACCCATATACTGGATCATTTTATAGTCGTGCCGGATAAAAAGAATTTTGTTCAGTTTCGATAGCAAAATCAATTCTAATATTTTGAAATAAAGATTGAATTTAAAAAAACAAATTAAGCACAATTTTATAATAAAAATATTATTTTCGACTTACAGCCGGCCCAGGGCCAGGTTGACTCGCGCACCGAGGATTCAGTAACATAAGCTACATAAACGACAATATATTTTGATTGCGTTGACTTAGAACTAGACTTAGACTTTGATTTTTGCACGGCTTCAAGACTTCATAGATCTGAGTATGAGATATGAATATCAACTTGTTACATCCACGCATTCCTGAGAAAAAGGTCTGGACAGACAAACGGACAGACAGACAGACGCACAACGAAGTGATCCTATAAGTGTTCATTTTTTTTAACCCTAGAAAGATAATCATGTTGGGAGTTACTTAAAAGATAATCATGTGCCTCACGAGCGCACAATATTGTAAGGTCTACCTGTGGCCTGGAAAGGTGTTTAATCATGAGTAGCTTGTTTCATTATTAAGTGAGTACATAATAAAATAAATTAAACTCAAAACATTTCGAAAATTATTTATTTTACGAGAAATTTAACACAATGTTCTAAACCTCTTAGAAAAAGTAACAAAAAATATCAGTCTTCTTTTAATTGGCCTTATTTTCCTTTTTAGACGTAATTAATCACGAGTAATGCTTAATTGTACTTAATACTAACATGAAAGTTAATAAAACATATCTTTGGGCTCAGGAATGGCACACAAAGTGCAGTCAACAGGTGCAGGCATTTTTCGCATTTGGCGCATGTCATTTTTGACATTTAATTACAGCTTTGGTAGTAATTGAGTCCTGATACCCGTCTTCCACGTCGCTCTGAACGTCATCCTCACTCAAGTGATCCTCCTCCTTCCTATCACTATCTTCAGCAACATGCAGCACATCACCATCACCTTCATCGTAAAGTTTATTTACTATTTCATCTTCAGCTAAGGATAGATCCTTAACTGAAGAGTCCGTGCGCGAATAGATTCCGTGTCATGATTTTCAGACCCTAAAACACATAATAAAACTATAAAATACAAACAACTACTAATAAATAGCTACTAATCAAAGTTGATGTGTTCCGACGAAAGTTACACAAAAGATAATCATATGCTCCACGAGCGCAACACTTAGCTAAAGCAGCTAATCCAAAGTACTTACCGATGGTACGCGTCCGCCTCGCTGTTGTACTCGGCACCGACTGAGATTACCTGGCGTGACAAGTTCGAGAGCACGCCCGGTAAAAAGAGACAGCGATAAATGTGTTTTGCTTGCGCCTCTGAGGCGCAGATTATCTTTCTAGGGTTAAGGTACCTACGGAACTACACACGGAACGGAACACTACATAATTGATAGTGGTAAAAAGAAAGTACCTATTCTTCCATTTTGTGCCACTAGCGGTTAATTCCAGTGTCACAAACCGGAATAATTAAAAGTTACTGTATTTATATCGGTTCGCAGACAAAACCTAAAAAACAACATTGCCGTTAAATAGGACTTTAATATTTTGTTCTAGTAAGTACTTAATTCTTATCTTCAAAGCGTCACTCTCGGTTGCATCCAAAGCTGGTACCGTTCTAAATCTTGCTAATCTTACTTACTATACCGACTTAAGCTGGTTTGATGTACTTGTACTTTATATCAAGCTGTTAATCAACTACGTTCAGAAAAAAAATATGAAATACTTAAACAGAGCGTACAAAGAAAGGCTTCGTTCATTGTAGCTACAGCGTTCAGATTCCCAGGAGCCCACCGGAAATTGGGTTAGCTTAGAATCTGTTTTTTCGGCTTCCTTCGACACATTTACCATCGAACATTGTAGCACTCAGACTAAAAGAATAATATAGATATACGGTACGCATAGAAATAACGTGTGATGACGCCGAAAGTACCTAATTTAATATTAAATTAGTGCTATTTCGCTCGCACTCATGCGTGAAAGACTAGGTACAACAGAATTGCTGACTTTACTACTCTCATTTATGAACACAAACATAATAACATTTCTGATATCACATTTCATTTTATCTCTGATTTCTAGTTTATCGTTGGTCATTCTACAGCCATCATATAAAATTGTTACAGCTTTTGTGGTATTTTATGTATCTTGTTCGTAATTATGATAACGCGCCCCTTTAATAACTTTCTCCCTGTAAGAGAAGGATCGCGGGTTCTAATCCCGCCTGGACTGATCATTAATTTTTTCCTTTCTAAATTGATTTGAATTACCTAATTAGCATAATAAATGCTTAAAAATTCATTCAAATACTTGGGGAGTAATCAAAAATCAATGTTAAAAATGATTGAAAAGTAATTCATTGGTTCCGACAACATAGCTCGTAAGAGCGTCGGTAGATCACTCCACCCTCGTCGCCTCAAAGTCGTATATATACATAAGGAGAAGAAAGGTTGGAATTAGTTCGGGCGTGGATCTGGTAGCTTAGTCAAAAGCATTCTCCCGAGAAGGATTGCGGGTTCAAATCCCGCATGGACGGATCATAAAAGTTTCCTTTCAAAATCGATTTGTATAATTAGCATAATATATCTACTAAATGCTTCAAAATTCATTCAAACTTGGAATCTGTTGAGCAAACATGGAAGACGGTTATGTTGGCAAAATTACTACATTTTTTTAACAAAGTATCTTCATTTACACCCATGATATGTCATAATTATTTTATATCATTTAAAAATAGATTATTATTGTAATCTTTGTACCTACACGTACGTGCCGAGGTCACAGCGCAATTCATTATTACTAGCGAACTGTGGTGGCGAAGGAAATTAGAATATTTGCCTAATTTTGTTATTACAAACGTTACCATGGCAACCAAATTCACAGTAGGGCCCTACTTACACAAGCTAATCCCACGAATATAAAGTACCTACCTACACGCTAAAGTTTCGCACACCTTGACCTTGTAATTCTTCCAAGTAGAACTTATTTCATATTCATGATTTCATTCCTTAAAAAGGCTGCAAATAGGCTTGATATTTCGTGGTTACCACAGCAATACACCTGCTAATTAACGGTCTAGTTTTTACACGTGTGCGACAGTCTTATAGCTAAATATAGGTATCTATCTAATCACGCCTTTAACCCCCGAGTGTCAGGCAGAGGTGAATTAAAATTCAGGGCTTAAAGGATGAATATAAACATCTTCGGAACAAAATAGAATTTGATAGCAAGCGGTACCCATTTTGCAATTCATGCTTTGCACATTTCATCACACATACTTAATTCGATCTTTTCAGTATCAGTCGGGTAGGCGGCGCGAGCGAGAAAGACTCGCGGATCGCGCCGCCCGCACGCGCAGGCAACTCGGGCGTCGGAGGGCACTGACTGACCTCCGTCCCCATGAGCGCGGGCCTGGGGGTGACGGGTGGAGCCACCTGTCATCCCAGCAGAAGCAGGCCACGGCGGCGGCGCGCTGAAAAGCGCGCCTCCCCATTCCGGGGGCAAGTTAGGAACACCGTTGTCCCCCCTCCTGAGGAGGGCCAGACCGTAAGGGATGGCCCTGGGTCAGCCGGGGTGCGAGGGATATGTCGATGACAACCTCACCTCCGGCCTAGCACCACGACCCACAGTCAACGTGCGGTTTTAGTCGGTTCGAGTCCGATATAACCTCCCCTTCCGGCTCCGGTAGGGGAGTATCCGAGGGATTTCCACACAGAAAAAAAAAGTATCAATTGGGTTTTTATTTTGAATATTTTTTAATACTTTTTAGTTATGATACATGTGTAATATATTTTTGTAATCTCCTTTTAGGCCTAAAATGCTGTTATATAACAGTTTAGTCCGCAGTACCTTGGAATATTGCAGCGTGGTCTGGAGACCACACTTTGCCGTACACTCGATGCGTTTAGAACGTATGCGTTTTTCGAGTGCGAGTGATTTTTTTTGACAGCATATATTTTGGCGCCAAAAGTTCATCATAGCTCTTTTTTTCTCATTTCATGTATCCAAGAACATCTTTAATTCGAGACCTTATTCATTGAAGTCTGTGAAGTGGTTCAGAAGATTAGTATTACCTACAAATACCTACAATAACAAGATACGCGCGAAAAACATAACCGTTCTTGACAGGCGGGTAACAAAAACAAAGAAATAAGCTGTTCAGTATCTCAGGCTCCAGATAGGTTTGTGATGAAGCGCTTTTATTTATTTTTTGCCTTAGATATTTTGTAAAATTCTGCTAAGTGCTAGGTATTTATGTACCGCAATCGTGCTAGGAATTTGACAAAAATATTGTTTTGACGAAAGTTTTGATTTGATTTATTTACCTCGGGTCAAAGACCTTTTTTACAATAAAACTGTTGACGCTACACCGCCTCGTATCTAGATAAGTTACTTTCGACCCTCTTGTGTACCTGTAATGGATCGAACGATACCGTCGCCGTCGACAGTAATATGAAGCGACATGTGACTTGTCATGACAACCACTGTATAGTCAGTATCGAAAGATGTTGACGTACAAAGTACCCAAAATGATCTTACTTTCGTTTTTTTACCCCCTTCCAGTTGACTAAGTGTTCTGATATTCGGTACACACCGTTAATTTGGACAATAATACTATTTGAATCAATAAAACAGATTGATTGATTTCCTTTTTACCCGACTACGGCGAAGCCAAAAGGAGGGTTATGATTTTGACAGGCTATGTATGTATGTATGTATGTATGTATGTTCATTTGTTCCCTCATAGCTCCTCAACTACTTATTAGAACTGGACAAATGAGGTATCGTTACAAGCAGCTTGATCGTCCGATGGTTATAGGCTATATGAGGTGTAACTCAATCTTGTGTGGCGCCCTCTAGCGCTCATAAGGTACGGTGTTAAAAAATAAATTTGAGATAAATTTGCCGTGTTTGGTATCAAATGAAAGAGCTTAATAGGCACATTTCAAATATGTATAAATTATTATCTTTACCTGGCCCCAAAATAATATAAATAAAAAATAAAGTTTAAAACTAAAACCCGACTAACGAAAAATCACGCTCTAAAACGTAATAAACAAGAAAATATCAAGGATAGCCGTGGTCGTATGCCCTTACTCTAAAAAAACAATATATTCTAGGGAAAAGTGGCATACGACCACGGCTATCCTTGATATTTTCTTGTTTATTACGTTTTAGAGCGTGATTTTTCGTTAGTCGGGTTTTATAATACGAGAGTTTAAAGATCATTTTCAGACTTCGTCGTCAGGATATTTATGACGCTGACTGTACAAAAAAAATCATATCGTGTGGTGTGTGAACGGTGCGGCATAATCACTATCTTATTACCTTGTTCAGTATATCTTACTTAAGAGCTGGTTTATGGTTCAGAAGCCCCATAGACAAGTGGCAATTCACTTGTCTAGGGGGGTTAATCATCAGACTCGTTAGGTTGCGTTCGAGACTATCACTACGGAGCTACTATTCTCGCTCAAACGGCACTTGTAGGAACGACTTCCGTTTGACCTAGCAAGCGCAGTACATTTAAGCCGATTGGCACACTGCAACGCCCGACGCGGCAACGGGCACGTTTATTTTAATTCGTCACAAACACCTACACAGAAATTTCTAACAGCTCTCGGAATAAAATCCCTCGAAAATTATGCGCGTGATAGCAGATTGCAGTGTGCCATACGCCCGTACGTACGCCCCTTACGTTTTAAGTACCATCACGCCCGTTTTCTGCTTGTACGCGCGCATTCTGCAGCAACGCGCGTGATTGCGTTTTCGGTGTGTTTTTTTTGTATTACATATTTGTATGCAAGAATATGGCTATTTGCATTGGTCTGGGTGTTTCTATGTATAATAATAATAAATAATAAATAAATATTTTCCAACATTCTACACAACGCTATCTAGACCCATGGTAAGCATAGCTTAACTAGCTTGTGTTATGGAATCTAGAATGCGGATAAACATTCTTAAATACATTTTATTTTTTTTGTAAATACATACATATTATACATAGGAACACCCAGACCAGTGCAAATAGCCATATTCATGCATACAAATATTTGCATTGAGTGGGAATCGAACCCGCGCCTCCTGCGTGGCAGTCGCGTTCACCACCACTACGCAATTACAAAAAAAAAGTATATATGTATGTTTATCCGTATTCTGAATTCCATAACACAAGCTTTAGAAGCTTACCATGGGTCTAGATAGCGTTGTGTAGAATGTTGTGGAATATTTATTTATTTATTATTATTTATTTATTCTATACAAAATGACTTGAGTGAGCACACTGCCACGCTCGACGCCGTGCCAATCGCCTTAGTGTCTCGTCCGTTGATCAGCTATTGCTTGCTTGAGACATAAGTATATCATGGACCTACATGTGCTCAATACGCGCAGTAGGTACTTACACGTTTCTTGGATGTATTTTGAAGATAGCCTGGGGTATTGCGGTGGTGGACGAGCTCAAATTCACCAAGCATAATAAATATCTTTTATATCTTGCGAATTTGGTCCATGATAAATATGGTTCGAGTCGGGCAGAACCAGCTTTCAGATTCAGCCTCGAAGACATTGGCTCCAAAAAGCCAATAACGCTTCATCATCAGACTAAAACATTATAACAATGACGCTTTGTACCTACTCGTAAAATCGATTCGGCTGTTTAGGGTGAAATGTTTATTCACAAAGTAGCTGCTCGCACGCAAAGTCGACTTACAGCAACAACACCTTTTACGTAGGTTTTCCATAAGTAATATTGTCTTGTGTTCGTTAAAAATCGTTTCCTTCTCCGACTTCTTCATTTTTACCAGGTAAGATTGAATAACTATCTCCGTACATCTTTGTCACGTACCTACTTATAGGTAGGTATACGAGAGCAAGTAGTATGTAACGATATGTCAACATCTTCGTATGCGGGTCATTCTTATTCGCCAGATAAATCTTGATTTCCCAGCAGAACGTTTCAAAATAACGTCATATATAAACATACATTTCAGGTTTCAGGCCTCTATATCATTTTATCACTAATGAAACCAATTAAAAAATAAGTTTATAAATAATAGCTAAAGCTAATTAATTTGGTATGTCCCAAACCACAATTATGGATGAATATCTTTAGTTTTAGCCACATTATTGCCGCATTACACCTATCACCTATAATGTAAGTTTTATTGATAAATAGGTAAGTGAATAAATATGTTCTTTCCCATTTCACTTTTTAGATAACAAATAATGGTATAGTTTAAGTAGCACTCATTTGAAAAATGACCCAACTAAAAATTATAATTTACCTGGCGCAAAATCGACAGCCGTTTTTCTTACTACTTATGTGTTTAGTATTTGATATGAAGACATTGGCTTCCGATAGCCTGCGTGTACTGTTCTACGGAGTGTTCTTGTGTGCGTGCGAATTGTGAGAAAATTACGATCGCAAGCATCGATGACATCATTCAGGCGATTGTCACGTTAGTTAAATAATTAATCTGATCTTTGTTTTACTTAGGTTATATCGAATACATAGAGAAAAATGAATCTTCTCGGGTGGGACTTCGAACCCGCGATCTTTCTCTTACAGGGGGAATGCCTTGACCAACTAGGCTACTGAGACACGCCCGATGTGATTCAAATTTCCCTTCTATTTTATCCGTCCTTAAGCATTTTAGCACTTTGCTATAAAATTCATGCAAATATTCGGTAATATCGTAATTTTGATAAGCCTAAGGTCATCCTCATTTTATGCAAACGTCTGAACTGAGGGCCACAGTTATTTGATCATAACAGTTTTATCTTACGTTTTAGAAATGTATGATTGCTTGCATTAAGTTTTACTATTTTTTTACTAAATGCTCACATAAGTCTTATTTCGTTTGACGAGTTGGGCCCTCAGTCCAGATGCCCACTACGATACTTCTTTTTATTTGTTGTGGAACGTAATAAACAGAGATAAAGAGAGAAATAAGATAAAATGCTCAGACTAACTTCGAATGAGAGTAAGTAAATAACAACGCAACAACTACGACCTCAATGAGCTCAATGCAAAACTCAATGTATGTAAGTATAATAAATAATAATATAATAATTTTATTTTTAAGAAAACTAGTTAACCAATCAAATAAAAATTATTCTTACTCCATATCTTATTAACTTTTCTTATGTAAATTTTTATGTTGTTGTCACACTACATGGTACCGAATAAAAATATTTTCTTTCTTTCTTTCTTTATATCTACTTACGTAGGTAACTAGGTACCTATCTAGACCTACCGAATATGTGTTAGAAATTGTAGATAAATGTTAGTTTAAGTTTAGGTTTAGGTAGGCTTTGTTGTGGGCTCAGTTGACCATGAAAGGAGATGATTAGGTATCTACGTAGAGTTAAAAAGAATGGTCACAGATTACCTAATAGTTGGAATGCTATGGGCTCGTTCCTGTCCCTTGTAATATAAGTACCCTTTTTTTTTCGTGCGGAAATCCCCTCAGATACCCCCCCTGCCGGAGCCGGAAGGGTAGGTTATGTCGGACTCGAACCGACTAAAACCGCACGCCAACTGTGGGTCGTGGTGCTAGGCCGGAGGTGAGGTTGTCATCGACATATCCCTCGCACCCCAGCTAACCCAGGGCCATCCCTTACGGTTTATAATATAAGTACCTACCTACATACCTAGATGTAGTTAACTGTTTGAGTTTCAATTAAACAGTGGCCGGGGTGCGGCTGCCGTAATATTAAGGCACTTTATGTTTCGACAGTCAGATAAGGACACATTTCGTTTACATTTAGCTAATATTTATTTGTAAATTTGAAACCGTTAGTTGTGTTGTTATAAGAAAAAAATAACACAAATATTTTTTTCTATTTTTATGTAATTTTTAATCCACCAGTTGTTGGACTTTTTAGGGCTTTAAGGGCGCTTTCAATTTATACGTTTCGTGTCGGACCGCTGTTGCACGTTTACCGTACCGCTGGTTAAAGCCCGCTGCCGTGCTGCTGCCGTACGGTAGCAGTCCGATACCAAACGCCTAAAATTGTAAGCATATCTGACTACCGTGCGTTTGTATGCTAGTGATGTTTTAAATGTATTTGGCAGCAGTTAAACCATGGACTCTGACGAAGAAACATTACTGTTAGTGCTCTTGTTGAAAAAGATCAAACAGAAACAAAACCGACGCCCCCGTAAAAGAGCATCACCAATGTTTTCGTTAACATGTAATTTTGGTGATTTTCATAATCTTTTCCCTAGGCTAAAACAAGATCCAAGCAATTTTTTTAATTACCTTAGAATGTCTAGAGAATGTTTCTACGAATTACTTGAATTAGTTGAAAGCAAAATTCAGCGGCAAGAAACTATATTCAGACATACTATATCAGCTGAAGAAAGACTAGTGATAACATTGAGGTAAGTAAATTAAACGTATATTTTATATTGGTTGTATTATTTTATTACTTAGGTACTTACTATAGTTATTTTCACTTTTTTGATAAAAGTTTTTAATATTGAGAAGAATTTAGTTTAATCAGATTACTAATTAGTTCAATAAACAAAAATAATCAACAATCAAAAATACGAAATAGGTTTTTTATAAATAAGCTGACACACACCAAGCGATGGCGCGACATTGCGTCACTGTCTGTAAAATTGCAAACGTGAAAATTCACATCAAAAGTTTCAAAACGTTTGGTTTGGGTCAGCTTTAATTTAAATTACATTTAAAAAAATATTATGTAGGAATGTCGTCTGTAAAGAGATCATTATATATGGAAGCATTCGAATCTTCACTAATATTAGATACGGATGAGCTAGCTGCAATTTCGTGTGAAGTAGACTGAAGCTGATTATTAAATGTTTGTGTTTGAGATCCTGAAGGTGGATTCGTAAAATAGCCACGTTGTTGTTCAAAAACATCAGAATCTAAGTTGTAATAATCACGAGTAACATACGATTGTGGTGTCGCATATTTTCGAATAGTGCCGATAATATCGTATTTGGCATCCATTTTTCCCTTTCTTGCCCGTGTTACTACCAGTTCTACTACCAGTAGTAATACTGTTAATTTTTTTACCTTTCTTACTACTGCAGTAGTAAGTTGTTAGAATGGTAATTATAATTTACCCGTGTTACTACTGCTCTTCTTTCCTTGACGGTGCTACTACCAGTAGTAATACCAGTAAATTTGTTCTTCCTTCTTACTACTGCAGTAGTAAGTTGTAAGAATGGTAATTACAATTTACCCTTGTTACTACTTTTAATAAAAGGAAAAGAAAAGGAAATATTCAAAATAAAAATAATTATTTATTTAAAATGGGCAATGCCACAGATTAGCTTAACATTTTTAAATGAAAAAAATTACTTATAGTTAACAAAAAAGTTTTGTATTCTTAATAACAAAAAAACCGATAAGTAGTAGGAAACCAGTTGCATAATGTTTTGTTATAATTTTATTATAACAAAACATTAGCTATCGCAACTTTTCTAACGCGTAACCTATAGAGATTTCTTTATTAATTAGTTGCATTAGGATATTTTGTATATTGTCATCATTTAATATAATTAGCTTTCTCCTTAAGTTAAATTGCTTGGCAACGATTTTAATAAAGCTATCATCCTTAATTACATTTAACAACCTCATTAAAGTTTTGTTATTTTTGTTAATGTACTTATTTAATTTTGAATGATAGCCTTCGAGAACATTGTTAGTTCGATGTCTCATGCCAAAGACACTTAATAAATTTAAATATTTCTCTCTAATCCACATGCGTTGTATGTATTTTATAAATTTATCCAGGGTAGGCAGGTATTCACTTTCTGTTTTTATGTATGCCCACCCTTCCAAAAGCATTTCTGAGGGTAAGAGTGGTAATACGGCACATAGCGAAAGTATTCTGTTTTCGGCTTTACATCTTGATTTACCCACTAATGCTTCAGCTTTTCTCCAAACACAACGTTGCCAATGAAAATAGCAACCAACAATTTTTATGGACGGAAACTTAAGTAAAAGCGCGTTAATATTAGCAACCTCAAAGTCGCAGTGAAATATTTCTGGTTTGAATTGAGGCAGCTGTGATTGTATCATATCGTACATTTTTTCGTAAGCAATCTGAGTCTTATAACATAATAAACCGAATATAATGGGTACTACTTTCGTTGTAGTGGCAGTACTTCCGATATCGCCATGAATGCTGACGAGTTCTTTAAATGGTGGCGGACATGCTTTGAATGTCGCGTCTATGAAAAATTCAGTTATATTAGGTATGACTTCTCTTGCCTCTGAGGTACAAAATAAAAGTATACGATCACCTTCAAAACAGTAATCAGCAAGAACCATATTATAAAAGTTTTTAGGTACTTGTACCTCCTCTGATTTATTAAAAACTGTTTTCATAACAGCAGATGTTTTGTTACGAACATCGTACAGTGAATGTTGGATGTTTGTAAAGGACGGAAAATTCCTAGCCGAGTTATTACCCTCTTCAAGTACAAACCTCTTTAATGTTCGATTGTACAATTTTGTTATCGGTTTATCACTTTTAGTAACTGTATCCTTTAATTCCGCTATAGATATTGCAATTTTGTTCTTCTCAAAATCAGGCTTGCATAAATGACCCATTTTTCGTATCACAGAGTTGCCCTGTGTAAATTAGCATTGGTCAGCGAAGGAAATACATCATATTTTTTTAATTTAGGTAAGTAAGTATATAGGTAACGGTTTACTTACTTGCAACGTTAAACTTCCAGAGCATTTGTCTTTTGTGAAATGTGAAGCGCATCTCCATATAACAGACCCGTTCTTATAAAGTTTTAGTTTGTAATACTGATGTCCGTTACATATTAGTATTGTTCCTCCTTTTCTTTGTATAAATTTAATATCTTCAATATCTCCACTCATAATAATAATAATTAATTATTTTATTATACAAGACAAACAATAAACTATAATTTCACACAGATCTATGACACATGATGACATGTGTATGTTTTTCCTCAGGCGTAAACCAAGAAGAATGAATCATATTTATCAAATAAGTTTTAATTACAATTTATTAAAAGTAGTAACAAGGGTAAATTGTAATTACCATTCTTACAACTTACTACTGCAGTAGTAAGAAGGAAGAACAAATTTACTGGTATTACTACTGGTAGTAGCACCGTCAAGGAAAGAAGAGCAGTAGTAACACGGGTAAATTATAATTACCATTCTAACAACTTACTACTGCAGTAGTAAGAAAGGTAAAAAAATTAACAGTATTACTACTGGTAGTAGAACTGGTAGTAACACGGGCAAGAGGACTTTCTGGGATCCTCTTAAAATCGTTTAGTAAAGATAATAAAAAATATCGATCACCATCTTCAGAATCGTCTTCTCTTGAATTTTTTTTGTTTTGTAATCTTTCTGCGAGTATTTTTAAAAGCGTGTTAGTTTCATTGTTATCGTCGGTAGATAAACGTTTAGTTTTATTTTTCGATGCTGACTCAGTAGTATCGTCACAAATCCGTTTATTTTTTTCTTTTGAATTTGGTTTTATTTCATACAGCTCCGACAAAAACTGCAGCCGATCAAAATACACATATTTTCGTTGTATTTTTGCTTCGGATCCACTTTTTGATTCTCGCTGCTTTTTTAAGTCTCTTGCATATGCGTCTCTTATATGTCTCCATTTCTTTTGAAGTGCCATAGCTGAAAAAAATAATATTGCAGGTACTTATCGGCTGGTTGCAGTATGACTGAATTACATCATTCTTATCAACATGGAATCTCAACTATTTCTGGAATTGTGAAAGATACGTGTCAACAGATTTACAAAACCCTACAAGAAATTTGTTTACCTGAACTGAAAAAAGAAGATTGGTTAAGAATCGCACATGGTTTTGCAACTAATGCAAACTTCCCCAATTGTTTGGGCGCTATAGATGGGAAACATGTAAGAATAATTAAGCCCCCTAAAAGCGGTTCGCTTTATTACAACTATAAAAAGTTTTTCTCTATTGTATTATTGGCTATTTGTGATTCAAATTATAAATTCATTTTCATCGATGTTGGTTCATATGGGAAAGCATCAGATTCACAAATATTTAAAAACAGTGATTTTTTCAAGAAACTTCAAGACAACAGCCTAAATATACCAAGTTCTACGCCAATAACAGTAAATGGTTTACCACTACCGTTTGTTTTTGTCGGTGATGAAGCATTTGGCATCAGTGATTTCATACAACGCCCCTATAGTGGAAATAGTTTGAATCATCAAAAAAAAATTTTTAACTACCGCCTATCACGTGCTCGAAGATACATAGAGTGTACGTTCGGAATTATGACTAACAAATGGCGAATATTACATCGACCAATAAATGTAGATGTATCGTTTGCGACGGATATTGTTCAAGCTATCTGTATTTTACATAATTTCTTACAACGTGACTGTAGTGGAATGTCTGATAGTGATCAATTAATTCAAGTCCGGCCGATGGATCAGGTGGTTCAAAATGTCCAGAATTTAACAGCAACATCAGTTCGTGATAAATTTGCAGAATACTTTGTTAACGAAGGACAATTAACATGGCAAAATGACAAAATTTGATAAATAAATATTTACCTGCTAAGTTTTTTTCACCTGTACTTTTATTTTGAAAATTCTCTATAAATTTTTCACAGATACCTTCCCAGGCATTTTTTGTTTCCGTGCGATTACTATATTTGTCGCTTTTGGTATTCCATATAGCAGGACGTATTTCAATTTCATTTATAAGTTCTTCCACGTTTATATCATCCATTTTAAGCAAATAATAAACATGAAATATTGTTGAAATTAGCTCTGAAGTCCAGTCACCGCACTATTCAACAGCGAAATGAACACGTCATAACACGTGAAGCTTACTATGTTGCCGTCCTGTCGTCGCGCGTTCGCGGTACGGCGCGCCGCACTGTTGCTGCACCGTTGCCGCTCCGTGCACTTTGTACTAAAACAAACGACCGTGCGTGCGTCGTACGAGAAACGCACAGTTTCGGCACTGCTGTGGTCCGACACGAAACGTCTAAATTGAAAGCGCCCTAACTAACCGTAACGCAGGGGCAGATCCAGCTCTCCAGCCAGGGGGGGGTCATAGTCGAGGTCAAAACTCGAATTAATTTAGATACAATATGTACCTACTTAAATTTAAAAAATTAATAAATAGGTAAAGTTCTATAATTAATATTCTGAAACGATACTTATTAAAAAAAACGTATTTATTATTGTAGTTATATGTATAAGCAACATGCGGCCTGGTACCCGACTTCGCCCGGAATAGACTTGTAAAGGGACTATAGGACTCTTTATAACAGCGCCATCTACCGACGCTGAACCTGAGCTAAGAACCACATCTCACCTTTCAACTAGGTTGTTTCAAGATTTGGGCACAATTAAACACCATCAAACATGCGGCAGATTTAAAGGCTCTCGAAGATAATGGAGTCCATTATCACCTGCCAGCTCCTTCGGTATTTTGAGGGTTATCAGCTGCTCAGTGACCAGTAGTACGGTTTCCGTATGGGTCGGTCAGCTGGTGATCTTCTAGTATACCTGACACATCATTGGGCACAGGCGATCGAGACCAAGGGAGAAGCCATGGCGGTTAGTTTGGACATAGCGAACTCCTTTGATCGGGTCTGGCACAAAGCACTTTTATAAAAGCTTCCTTCCAATGGGCTATGGGCTTCCCCAGAAGTTGTGCGAATGGATTGCTAGCTTTTTAACAGACAGAAGCATAAAAGTCGTAGTCGACGGTGAATGCTCTGGCTCTATATCTGTTAGCGCGCCCATTCCGGGGGCGAGTCGGGGACACCGTTGTCCCCTCTCCTGTGGGGGGCCAGACCGTAAGGGATGGCCCTGGGTCAGCCGGGGTGCGAGAGATATGTCGATGACAACCTCACCTCCGGCCTAGCACCACTACCCACAGTCGGCGTGCGGTTTTAGTCGGTTCGAGTCCGACATATCCCTCGCACCCCGGCTCCGGTAGGGGAGGTATCTGAGGGGATTTCCGCACGAAAAAAAAACCGCTCTATATCTGTTAATACTGGTGTTCCTGCAAGGTTGTGTGCTTTCGCCTACTCTGTTTCTCCTGCATGTCAATGACATGCTGCAATTTAGCAGCATTCATTGTTATGCGGATGACAGTACGAGCAATGCCCTGTATGCGAGCTTGCTCTGCACGAGTTGGGGAGCCAAAGTTTCCGTCCTTCGAACATCAGCAATATCTCTCATGTACTCTGTGGCACTATGCTGCGCGTCAGTGTGGTACCGAAGCGTGCACACCCACAAAATTGACACCCAATTACATGAAGCCATGCGCACCATAACAGGGATAATTAAATCTACTTCCTGTTCTGGCGCACATCCCGCCTCCAGAACTACGAAGGTATCAAGCTGCTGGCAGGTGACTAACGGAGAGCCGATGCCAGCACAAAGGACAATTATTGACAACCTGCTGCGTGACGGCCTGATCTCAGGGTCCGTAATCTGGTTCGATGGGGTCCTTATGGAGGAATTCGACCTTGGAGAGCAGTGGCGGGCGTCGTGGGAGTCGTTTCAGCACTATCCCTGGAAGAACCTGGTACCTGACCCCACCACTAAGCCGCCCGGTTTTGACAGTTGTCGCACGGTGTGGTCAAGGGTCAACCGGTTCAGAACTGGACACGGGAGATGCATGGTCATTTAGAGGGTAAAGCTAAATAAGCCTCTAAGAAGCTTGGCGTGCTCAATAGATCGAGACAGTATTTCACTCCGGCTCACCGCCAACAACTTTAAAAGGCGCAAGTATGGCCACATATGGAATACTGTTCTCAACTCTGGGCCGGAGCACCTCAGTGCCAACTTCTCCCTCTGGACCGCATCCAACGGAAAGCGACTCGAATCGTCAGCTGCCAGGATTTTTCAAATCGGCTAGACTCTTTGGCACTGCGTAGAGATGTGGCTTCGCTCTGCACCTTCTATCGCCTATACTATGGGAAGTGCTCCGAGGAATTATTCGGATTGATCCCCGCCGCCTCTTTCCACCAACGTTCCACGAGACAGCAGTTCCACACTCACCATCTAAACGGTTGGCAGTCCACATCTATGCGTTTCTCGAGAAATTTTCTGACTTGCACAACTAAACTGTGGAGTGAACTGTCGCCAACGGTATTTCCGAACCCATACGACCCTCAAACCTTCAAGAAAAGAGCGCACTCTCTTTTGAAAGGAAGGCAACGCACTTGTGACTCCTCTGGAGTTGCGAGTGTCCATGGGTGGGGGTGATCACTTACCATCAGGCGATCCGTCTGCTCGTTTGCCTCCCTATTCCATAATGAAGAGCAATGCAATGATCGGCTCGAAGGCCGGCCGGGGTCGCCGGGGTTGGTCGTTCGGGTGCGTTTCGCGGGTAGGTATTTCGCTCATTTTTTGAACAGAGTGAGCGGCCAGTTCGCGCTAGTGGCGCGGGCTGGATATGTGGGGAGTGAGATAGTCATAGTATGCATGACTTACCTTTATGGGATTAAGAAAATAATCAGAAGACGATCTGCCCAGGGGGGGGTCATGACCCCCATGACCCCCCCCCCTGGATCCGCGCCTGCCGTAACGGCTGCCATAGATATTCATATGGCAACCAGGACGAATGCCTTATAGTGCTCTCCGAGGCACAACCACGACAAGATCAAGCATAAAAATATTTACACTGAGCGTCGCGGGGATGGAACCCGCGCCTCCTGTGCGTAGCGGCCGCGTTTACTGCCGCTACGCCCGCCACTACACAGAGGCTGTACATGCCAATTAAGAATGCATTTAAGTATATAATTATTGTTTTGCTGGAAACGGGGTAGGGCTTAGACATTAAGGGGTAGTTATTTCCAGGGTCCCATATCCAGGTAGTTATTCAAAGGCAAGGTTGTGGGGTAACTTACTACGGATGTTTATAGGTAATATAGGTATAACAACATTAAGCTCTACGAAAGGATGTACCTATCGAATACACAGGGAAAAAGAATCTTCTCGGGCGGGACTCGAACCCGCAGTCTTTCCCTTACAGGCTTGGGCGCAGTTATCAAAATTCAATGTTTAAAAATGATTGTAACATCAGTCATTGATTCCGATAGTTCGTAAGAAAATCGGTAGATGACGCCACGTCGCCTTAAAGACGTATAAGATGGGGAATTTGAATCATATCGGGCGTGTCTCGGTAGCCGAATTGGTCAGGCATTCCCCCTGTAAGGGAAAGACTGCGGGTTCGAGTCCCGCCCGAGAAGATTCTTTTTCCCTGTGTATTCGATTTGTATAGTTAGCATACTTAATGCTGTAAAAATTCCCTCAAAGGATGTACCTATTTAACTCCCGGATCCGATACGAGAGATACGAGAGATCTACTCTCGGCGTGGTAGAAATTACAAAAAAAAAGGTGAAAATTAGAACTCCGCCCAGAATCTCCCAGGGTGCCTTTTAAAATAGGTAAAATTCGGAGAACCCCGGATGCATGGCAGCCCTACTGTTGGCAGAGGCGCTCACATGGAGAAGAAAACATACTCTGTTCTCCCTGGGCGCTCATGAGCTCCTCCGGTGTCCTACCTACATGTGTGTGGGCAAGCAGCACAAATCTACCACAGTATAACCAGTATGAAAGAGTTCATTAGACTCAGAACTGTGCATCCATGGCATCTATTATGTAAAATAAAAGAAAGCTACAAATGTAGTACTTATCTATATAGCACCAGTCACGGTGACATAATCGGTTTGTAATAAGCATTCCTATACCTACCTAAAGCTAGTGACAAACATGTGACAATCAATCTTATTCGTATAACTATCTAATACTATGAAGAGGAAACATTTGTTTGTTTTTAATCGATAAACTTGTGTTAGGTACATTACCCTTGCCCTTAAGTAACATTGGCCACTTTTACTCCTCATATTCCCACGGGTTCAGGACTTACGCGGTTGAAACCGCGAGGCTAGTAACAAATAAGTTGCTACCAAGGAAAATGCTATTTACTAGATGATAAAGTACCTATTACCAATGAAAAACCATTACCAAATACCTAGGTTATTATATATTTCATTACAATAGGAGCTTATAATACCTAGTTTATGACAAACCTACCCCTAAGTACCTACTTGCAATTTACTATGGTGAATTCGAGCTTAATGACGCCTCGTACAGTCGTACCTAGGTAGGTACTTAATAGGAATTTTCTGTTATGTCACGGTAGAAGTACTAATTGTGTCACAGTATGATTTCGTGAGCTGGCGTGGTAACACGATACGGTGGTGTTACGAGTATTTGACTGTGCTACATACCTACCTACGTATATTACGATAGTTAGTGATTATTACCTACCTACTAATTTGCTTGACATAGGTACACACCTACACAAAAAGTGCAACCTCTACCTGTGCTCTACTATTTCAAGGTAAAGTTTCAGTAGGTACATGACCAGGTATATTAATTTTACTGTGCGGCGGGCGGCGGCGGTGGTTCGGGTTTGATTCTCGGTTAGAGCTCAGTTAGAGCCTACATCCGTATTACGCTACAGCATAAATACAAAATAATAAGTAGGTATTATCAATTTAACGCTATAACGCTATTATATAAGTTATTAAACAAGTTATCTCCATTTAAATAAGTAACAATGTGGGAAACTATTCTACTCTGTAGTAGTACCTAGGTAGGTATTTAAAATGCACATGCACGATGCAGTGGTTGGCTGGCGACGTCATTTACTTTGCAGTAATATTTTTGCACCTAATGCGCCGGTACGGTTGGTAAAAGAACACAACAGGACACACAAATTGCAGTTTATCAGTAGGTACATGTTGTTTATGTGATTACGTTTTTAAATAATATTGTAAAGTGAACTTTTATTTTAATTATTTCGTTTATAACTTATTGAAGAAATAACCTCGTGTAACATGGTCAGTACTATAATACTAGATTTTTTAAATGTATTTACATAAAAGAGTACTTACTTTATGTAGAACTGTTTAGTGTCAATGATAATGATTTTTAAATTGGTAACATTACACTGATTCTTTGCTTTGTCAACAATGTTACGTCAAAAGTGCAGTGACCTCGCAGTGTCAAATTCATATCAAGTCAATCGAAATAATAACAACTTGGTCTTATTATCAACAAAGATTCATGCGATAGTTTTTGCAATTGCAATAAGTATTTAATTTTAATTGTGACTTGGTTTTGAATGTACTGAAACATGGGCTATATAATTTCTCTATTCAAATACATATTGGGATATATTAAGGTTAGTTTTTCAGTGTAGATTTTTTTTGTATTAGAAGATAAAACTATTATTTTTATAACTGTAGAATATCATAATAATAGCCGTGTAAAATTAGAGACAAAGGGTATTGTGTGATTATAATAACAAATATTACGTACGCGTATCGGTCGGAATAATTTCAAGATAAAATAATCTTAGAATATGCCAGGAATGAGGTATAGCATAATTTTTATGACATTTGTTTGTATTTTTTGTAGATCCTTGATCCTGGGAGTGTGGGTGCGTCGTCATCAGATGAAGAATTGGAGCAGTGGGACCAGATATTCATGATGAAAGACGAGAATGGAAAGAGTAGTAATGACAAGTAAGGATCTTCTAAACTTTTTGTAACTAAATATTATGTTTATGCTATCCTAAATAGTTACTAAAAACTATTTATTACATTTACATTATTTTATACTTACTTAAATGAGTTTTTAAGTCTGTTTATACTGGAGATTGATGGCGCTTGGTGGAATCTGCTACACATATTGAATGACACACTTGTACTTTTCCACTGATTTTATTTTTTTATTTCTATTTTTTGAAACATCAATGTGAACCCTTGAGAACGCCGTAAGGCGAAACCGGTCAGGTCTAGAAATAAAATCAGTGGAAAAGTACAAGTGTGTTATTCAATATGAGTTTTTAAGTCTTTATTAACCAATATCCGATAAGAATAATGCTGTCAATTCGTTTGATTTTGATATTGAGTAAGACACTTTGTACTTTACCACTTAATTTTATTTTTCACTTGACCGGTTTCGCCTCACGGCATCCTCAAAGGTATGATGTAAAGTTTTTCTTGTCTTACTCAATATGTGTAGCAGATTACACCAAGTGCAATCAATCAACAGTATATAAATTGTTTGTTATTTTTTAATGCCTAATTTTTTAATATGACATGACAGCCTCCGTGGCGTGGCAGTAGTGAACGCGACTGCCACGCAGGAGGCGCGGGTTCGATTCCCGCTCAATGCAAATATTTGTATGCATGAATATGGCTATTTGCATTGGTCTGGGTGTTTCTATGTATAATAAGTATGTATTTACAAAAAAAAAGTATCTTAGTATGTTTATCCGCATTCTAGATTCTATAACACAAGCTAGTAAGCTATGCTTACTATGGGTCTAGATAGCGTTGTGTGGAATGTTGTGAAATATTTATTATTATTATGTTTCTCCGTTCCGTGACTCTCGGGACAATGGAGTCCCGGGCCTTTGGAAGGCGTGCGTCGGGCCGAAGCCAAGACGTAGAGGCCCTTTTAAGAGAGTTTAATATGCTAGGGATAGACACACATGGCGGATACCACCCCCGAGCGCACAATATGATACACCCGGGGATGGTCCCCACTAGGTGCAGAGACTATTGGAATAATGGAAACTAGATTATGGGCTATGGGGTTGAGTATTGGATGGACTGGTGAATGGGCTATGGGGGGAGACTAACGGACGCCTGCCATGACAATAAGTCTCAAAATTGTTAAAAAGGCAGGTGGTGACTCGCCAACTCATTGCATGGGCCCCATTAAAATAGCCACGCATAATGCAGCCATGGAGCAACACCCGTTGAGCGGCTAAGGTTGTCGAGAGGTGAGTCTGCGGGGTGCAAGATCGCGATACAGAAGTCGGTCAGCAGGCCCCCGGCGTTATGACATTTTACACTTCCAACCTGGAGCATAGGTTCCGCTCTTGCGACTCCACTCTTGGCCAGCCAATAAAGGCAAGCACAAGAGGCGGGGCGGAATGAATTCCAACCCTCGGGAGAATCAGGGTTCGTGGTGTCGCCACTCACCAACAGCTCGCCACAAGCTGCCCCTGCGGGGTTATTATTATTATTATTATTGCTACCTACCTATATTTATAGATTTGAGAACAACATCTGTGTTAAATATACAAACACATTTCTTTTTACTTATTTTTTTAATATAGTGCTCAATATGCATTGAGGTCTCTGCTACACAAGGGCCATATGTTCAATTCCCACTCAATGCTAATATTTCTATGCATGAATAAGTATATTGCCATAAGTACTTCTGTCGTAGATTATTTATTTTAATAGTTAATTAATTATTTGCCTTTGTTTCAATAGGAAGAGGAAACGTAGTATATGGTGTCGTCCCTCATGCATCCCGGTGACAATAGTTATAATACTAATTGTGCTTGTGGTTTTGGTTCCATTATTGGATCAACCAAACTTAGTAGCAAAAAGCAGGTCTAGTGTACCTGTGTCTTTACATTGCTCAGATGAATGTAGGTGAGTAGACACATTAAGTATTCCTAAACATTTTCCTAAATTGTAAGAATTTTCGGCGAGTAACTGATATTAATGTTTTACTGTTATAATACTATGCCGTTTTGGTACTCGGTGGAGTTGAATAGGACCACCTCAGCACTTCCTGTGGGTGTCGTAAAAGGCGACAAAGAAATAGGACTGTCCTCCATCTGACAGTAAACATACAGCTCAAGACAAAGGGCCCCCTAGATGGCAGTAGGCTTGTCCCCTATTATACGTCCGGGGATCGAAAATCATAATTGGCGAAACGTGGGTGCTATTACACCTCCGCCTACTCCTTCGGGGAGTATGTGTGTATGAATAATTATATTATGATACGTAACTAGTGCCCGCTTTACGGCAATAGACTCGCCCCCTATTATGTAGGACCAAATATCATAGTTGCCAAAATGTGAGTGTTAATACACCTCAGCCTACACCTTCGGATTCGGATTTACGGGCGTGAGTAAATGGTATGACGAAATCGTGCAAGCTCTTCCAAAAGACCAAAGTACTAAAGAGCTCGAGTCGCGCCTCCAATTCCATAAAAAATTCATGATAGGCTCGCAGACTGGTAGGGTAGGTTTGGGTAATACTAGAAGGCAGTCAGACAAAGACATAACAAAATCTTTTCTTCAAGTAGATGAAAATAATACCTACAAAGTGCGCGCAATGAACCTAGAAATACAAAACGAATGGTTAACACTAGGTGAATTTTGTATTCCCATAGCCTTAAAATGGCGTACCTTAATATACGACTGGTCACCGGCTCTCCTTAAATTCTATCTCAATGCATTCCAGTTGACCCTCCCTGACCAAAGCAATCTTGTCAGATGGGGAAAAGCCACAGATAAAACATGTAACTCATGTGGTGAAGCAATTGGTACTGCACCTACTGGTGGGTTGTAGGACGCTATTAGACCGGGGTCATTACTCGCGCCGACATGATAAGGTATTAGAAATCGTACGTGAGGCGGTAAGTTTGGCGGTAGCTAGAGCGAAAAAGGGTTTAACCACAAACCAAAGAAATGACGTCGCGTTTGTAAAGGAAGGCTGCTCAAAAAAGACAAATCAAAAGCCGTACTCAATTTTGATAGCAGCCGCTGATTGGACATTACTCGCAGATTCGTATGAGAAACACTATAAAATACCGGAGGATATTTGTGCCTCGTCATCCAGACCCGATATATTCCTATTTTCAAAACAGCAAAAGCGTGCAGTACTAGTAGAACTCACAGTACCGTGGGAAACTAACATACCTAAAGACCACGCTATAAAAATAAACAAATACTTTGACCTGACCAACGAGTTAACCAAAAATGGCCATGTGGTTAAACTCTACGCCGTGGAAGTAGGAGCAAGGGGAATTCCAGCTAAATCCCTGTATAACTTATTTAAAGACCTCGGATTGCCAAGAGCTTCAGTAAGCTCTTTACTCAAACGAATATCTAAAACGGCGTTGATAGGATCTTACCAAATTTGGATAGGTAGAGGGGGGAACACGACCGACGGTGGAGGTGAGCGCTGATGCATCACAAGGTGGCCACCCTAAACCTACACCTGGGTCGCAAGTCCCAGGCGCCGTCACAGTGTTCTCTCTGTACCACGCCATGGACCCGGCGACCGCGCGGTGAATCCATGGAATGCTAAGAACCGGATCTCTATAAGTCTAGTAAATAATGAGATTTTTATTGTATAAACCTAATGATTTGCAAATTTGAATTCTGTTGTATGTATTTAGAGTTAAATTTTTTTTTTCAATCTCCCTTAATATTAATAAAATTGACATTTTATAAGGCTTTCAATTAATGACTTAAATAATGTGATAAATGATTGTTACCTATATATTGCAGGTTATCACTAGTGGAAAGTATACCAGAGGGTCATATGTACCCCCCAAATACGACGCATTTGCCAACGAAAAATGTGTGGTTGGATTTGATAGACGAAGCTCAAACTTCAATAGAAATAGCGTCATTCTATTGGAGTCTTAGATATAACGAATTGTATCCTTATAATTCCTCTATAGAGGTTGGTATTTTTGAATGAACTATAAATTGTTTTTGCTGTTATCTTAATATTTTTAGGGTTCCGCACCTCAAGTGGAATACACTGAACCTTCTTATAGGATCACTTTGTCTGTCTGTCTAGACCTAGGAATACCTGTAGGTTTCAAGTTGAAATTCAAATCAAATCAGAGTCTGTAACGTTTGCCTCCATGGCGTAGCGGTAGTGCGCTCAGTGCAAATATTTGTATCCATGAATATAGGTCTTTGCATTGATCTGGTCGTGCTTCGAAGAGCACGTTAAGCCGTCAGTCCCGGTTACCATACAAAGTCGTTACGGGTAGTTGGAGCCCTCGAAATTCCAGTACTGGTTTAACTGCAATGCTTCGATATCGCCTTTGAGTTGTGGAGCTCAGATGGCAGTCGCTTCATGGAAAATATCGAAGTTTAGCCAAATCCGCAGTTAGACTGGTAAAGCGGACCCCAGACTTCAGGCTGAAAACTTCGGATGTGACTGGGATTAACGCAAAGATGAAGAAGAAGACTTGAGTCTGCAATCTCGAAGCTGTGACAAAATGGAACTTCTAAGTCAATGCCGTCAAAAGATATAACAGTTTCTGGAGAATAAATTCGTTCACCTATTCAGTTTTGTATGGCACCTTAGCGCGCAAGCCCGATTCGCACTTGACCGTTTTTAATGTAGGTATCTATCTTGTTTTAGGGTGAACAAGTGTTCCAAGCATTATACATTGCTGGGTCAAAAAGAAATATAAAGTTGAATATTGCTCAAAATTGGCCCAATAAAGACAATCCAAATACAGACACAGAATATTTAGTTAAGAGAAAAGCTGCACAGGTAAGCAAGAATTCTATATCTCAAGAATTTAATATGTTATGGTGTATGTGGGTGCTAGCACCTCTGCCTACCCCTTCGGGGAATACAGGCGTGAGTTTATGTTATGTTATGTTATGTTATAGTGAAAGTTGTTTATATAACTATGTATATACAACGTTATACACACATAGCCTTTCTTACCATATATTTTGTGCCATATATGTTGAACCTATGTCGCAAAACAAACAAGGCCCTGGTCCGCGCGGATTATTTTTATATATTCTTGGTGAATTTGAGCTCGTCCACCGCAATAGTACACCATGCTATCCTCAAAATACACTCGAGAAACGCGCTATACATATTTGTTAGAATATGTTCTACCTCGGTACATATACCTTGGACCTGCATAATATGTTATGCAGGTCATATGTACCGAGGTATACCTATCAATATTTTAAACTATTTTTTAAAGTAAAGTAAAATTTATTTGCCATTACAATAACTGCTTATTCTATGTATAATACTTATTAGTTTTATCGAGAGCGTATATTTTTGAATAGGAACTAGTCCAAATTTATTGATTATTCCGAATCTGACCCGAAATCCTGACCCGGGTGCGGGTTAGGTTAGAAACTTGAAAAAATATGTGATATTTGTTCCGAACGTAACCCTATTCCACATCTCGTTCCTATCAAAACCCGAATTGCGCATATTTCTGTTACTTTTAATAACCGAAGTGCGGTAATTCCAACCTCTGTAGGTTAGAACTGTGACCACAACGCACGAGCCGAGCGAGCGGAGCGAGCGTGCCGCGGCAGCGGCCGGCAAAGTGCCAGATCTGCGCAATTCGGGTTATGATAGGAACGAGAATTTCCAAGTTTCTAACCTAACCCGCGACCGGGTCAAGTTTTCGGGTCAGGTTCCGAATAAACGAAATCTATTATGATTATACCATTATTACTACTTATAAGTAGATATAGGTATATCAGTTTTAGCATTGAGCGAGCATTTAAAATAATTTCAATGTTCATATTTGTCCATAGGTGAGAAGTCTAAACTTCTCAAAGTGGTTCGGCAGTGGTGTGTTGCACACAAAGTTCTGGATCGTCGACAGGAAACACTTTTACATTGGCAGTGCCAACATGGACTGGCGTTCACTCACGCAGGTGAAGAAGTTCAATTATTAATGCTAATATCTCTTTAAACAATAGTACCCGGAATACGGCAGAGGTTCACCCCCAATTACCTGGGATCGAATACAATGATTGCTGAAATGTGGGTGGAAATTCACCTCTGCCTAATCCTTTGAGGATAAAGGTGTGATTATATGTATATATGTCTCTATAAGAAATGAATGTACAGTAAAGTTTAAGCTCTCCAACAACAATTCTTTTGTATTTTAAATTTTTGTATTAATTTAAAACAATTGTTGCCAGGTGAAAGAATTGGGAATAGTCGCATTTAATTGCTCCTGCCTGGGTACAGACCTTGGGAAGATATTCGATGTAAGTTTTCTATTTCTTTTTGGATACCTGTAAAATATTGTTTTATACTTTATCTATCGACTACTGACTGTTGTCCACAGCTACTTAAAATTGTGATCCCGTTCTCGCGATCCACAGAAAAGTACCTAATTTCGTGATACTTAAGGGTCAGTCTCCACTGAACGCTCTCGTACCGGCTGACACAGGTGAATACCGGACATGGGTGTTTCGGGAAGTACCTGCGTCAAATCCAGAAGGCCAACGTCCGAGTGCTATCATTGTGATGGGTCTAGATGGTAGATACTATGGTCCCCACAATCCGAAGAGGGCCATCTCGAAAGAGATGGTCCTAAGTCTGCCGGGGTGCGAAAGATATGCTTTCGGCAATCTCACCTCCGGCAACCAAGGACCCAAGACGGCGTGCGTTTTGGTCGGTTCGAGTTCGACATAACCGCCTCCACCGGCTCCGGGGGGGTGGTATCCGTGGGGATTTTACGCAGGATAAAAAAAAGTCTCCACTGAACGATCAGTGGCCCGTAGCGGCCGGTAGGCGGCCAGAGTTTTGTACTAGAAATGATTACGACTAGAATCGCGCAGCGCCGTGCTGCCCCTCCTTCGCCTTGATATTTTTCTCCAGTAGATAGATTCATATTTGTTTATAATATTTTGCCTCAAAACGCCGCTGCCGGCCGCTGTTCTTTCAGTGGGGATTGACCCTATTGTACTCCATCCACGTGCAATATTGCAGTAAACCATCTGTCAGCTGTTTTTCGGTATTAACAAAAAAATATTCCTGCATTTATAGTAGGCGGATATTCAATTCTTTTCGTCTAGTACTTATAATCAAATGTAGATTGCATTGCATGTATGTCAAATATTTTATATATTTTATGTATGTCAATATTTTACATATTTAGCCACCTACCTACACTTGCCTATTCTATTTAAGAATAGGGGTATCGAATTTCGCTAAAACTTGCCTTTTTCGCGTGGTTCATTTTACACGAATGCCAAATAAGTAGTTGCAGATACAACAGGCCATTCAATAACATAATTGCATTCCTATCCATTTTTGTCAAAACATCCGACGGCAGACTACTTAAGTATTAATTTCTAGCTTTTGTCCGCGGCTCCACCCGCGTGGATGTTGTTTATCGCGACCAAATATAGCCTATGTCTTAATCCAGGGTGTCAGCTAACTCCATACCAAATTTTATTAAAATCGCTCCAGCCCTTTAAACGTAAAAGAGTAACAAACATGCATCCATCCATACTTACAAACTTTCGCGTTTATAATATTAGTAGGATTCCTTTAGAAAACCGGGACGGATATAACTACATTCGTTCCTCAGGGACTTACTTACCAGAGATTCAAAATAGAGCTACCTACTTTATTATTAACTAGCTGTGCCCGCGACTTCGTCCGCGTGGAATGTACTTAATTTTTTTTTTTAGCCTAAGTTACTCCTTATTACATAAGCTATCTGCCAGTGAAAGTCCCGTCCAAATCGGTCCAGCTGTTCCAGAGATTAGCCAAAACAAACAGACAGACAGACAGACAGACAGACAAAAAATTTAAAAACATATATTTTGGGATTAGTACCGTATATACATTCATATGCATGTAGTAGAAAGCGGTTATTTTAATATTACAAACAGACACTCCAATTTTATTTATTTGTATAGATGTATAGATTAACTTACCTCTCGTATACTTCGTCGACGAAGTAACAAGTTAAAAACTATTTAAACTTCACAAAGCGACCAGCATTCATCTGTAAAGTGAGAGCTTTTATTTTTTAATTAGCACCTAGTGTTACAAAAGGCGTATTCATTTTCCAGCTTAATTACACCATTCTGTATGAAATTGTCTCGGGTTTTTTTCTTAATAAGTTAAGCAGACTGTACCTCGAAAAGTATTCACGTTTTTTTCACTTGCTGGCTAATCTACTAAGACTCTCTTAAGGTAAAGATCAAGCACGTCTTTGGTAATAACTTTAGTAGGTGAATGTAAAGTTCGTATATTAAATGTTTTAATTACACGAAAATGTAATTTTATATAACTGACCATCATGAAAATAAAATGTCCTAAAGGCCCATTTAGACGGGGAAAGTTCTTCGCCTGCAAGATACGGTTATCGAAAGAATAAAAAAAAGTTGCTTCGTCTAATCTAAACATTCACAATACATCTAGAAAAAGAAGCGCTCAAGTGGGACGCACGACACGACCTATCCATTACAGGGGGAATGCTCTTCCAATGAGCTATTGAGCCACACCTGAATCACTTCAAATTTCCGTTCTCTTTGTATCCGTCTTTTAAGGTCGACGGTGGACTTCTTTTTCCCGACGTATTTCGAATTTAAATATAGCATAATACGATACGATAATAAGAAACCATCGGAACTCTATAAACATCTAAGAGTAACCAAAATGCACGTCTTAGCGAAATCAAATTTAAAAGACGAATTCGAGCAAGCTCTTCCAAAAGACCAAAGTACTTCAGAGCTTGAGTCACGCCTCCAATTCCATAAAAAAATCATGATAGGCTCGCGGACTGGTAGGGTAGGTTTAGGTAATACTAGGAGGCAGTCAGACAAAGACATAACAAAATATTTTCTTCAAGTAGATGAAAATAATACCTACAAAGTGCACGCAATGAACCTAGAAATACAAAACGAATGGTTAACACTAGGTGAATTTTGTATTCCCATAGCCTTAAAATGGCGTACCTTAATATACGACTGGTCACCGGCCCTCCTTAAATTCTATCTCAATGCATTAATTCTAAAATGCATAAATTCTATCCCGACCAAAGTAATCTTGTCAGATGGGGAAAAGCCACAGATAAAACATGTAACTCATATGGTGAAGCAATTGGTACTGCTAGGCACCTACTGGTGGGTTGTAGGACGCTATTAGACCGGGGTCATTACTCGCGCCGACATGATAAGATATTAGAAATAATACGTGAGGCGGTAAGTTTGGCGGTAGCTAGAGCGAAAAAGGGTTTAACCACAAACCAAAGAAATGACGTCGCGTTTGTAAAGGAAGGCTGCTAAAAAAAGACAAATCAAAAGCCGTACTCAATATTGATAGCAGTCGTTGATTGGACATCACTCGCAGATTCGTATCCGAATGCCGTGCTCCACCCTGTCCATAACATCTCGGGAAGGGTCGACCCCTCTATCAGTTGACTCTGTGGGCAGTGATAATTTTACAAAACCAAGTATGTCCATGAATGATGTCCCTGTAACAACAGTAACGCAAGCTTTAAATTCAGGGAAAACATTTGTGTACTGTGATGAAATTGGTAAGGGTTTGGGTTGTCATTTAATTAATGAATTGGGTCACTCGGTCATAACTCATTCATTTCCTGGGGCCTCCTATTCTCAAATAATTAATAGAGCACTATGTAGTACACACTGTCCACAATCTACACTAGTGTTTCTTATTGGTAGAAGAGCTAATGCAAATATAAATAATTTCATACACTTTTACAATCAATTAACAAAGTTACAAATTAAACAGGTAATATTTTGTGCATTACCTTACAGTAAATCATTCACAGCTAGTGAAAACAACATTAGATATAATATAAATAGAAAATTACATACCTTGACTACATACAGTAGGACCATAGATTTATTTGACTGTAATTTTGTATTACAGAACAATTTTATTTTGACAATAGATAGTTTTTCACTATCAAAATATTTGCAACGACAGGTTGCGCTCCTATTAGGAAACTTTTTAAATAATACATTAGCCAAACTGGCTATTAACAAAACTCTTATTGAGTTGAACAATACTGACATTACTGACACAGTGGATAATGCATAGACATAAATATACAGACGTGAAGCTATTACGAAATTCATTCATAAAATCATATTAGGAAAACGCCAATTCTCCATCTTGCTTTCCAACGTAGTGGGGATGTAGTAGCACCTGATTGGTCAAATAAAATTGCTAGTGATGCGGTGATAGAATTTTAATTATCGATATTTTCCCAAATATTTAAAGAACGAAGACCACTTTCCATACATAGTGAATGACTTTTGAAATGCCGTTGACTTTTTATTATTCTATCGCATAATGGTACTGGTATTACTGATGAATAGATACTAAAACATTTTTTACAAAAAAAAAAACAAAAATATTAAATTAAAAATCGGGTTTTTTTTTGTCCAAATCGATTTTATTTTTGTGCCAATGTGTTATGTACCTGGAGTACTACTAAATATATATATATATATATCGTTACTCAAAGACTGTAAAGAATCTTTGTAGATTCTACGTCCTTCTGGGCGAATTATTCGAAATTCCGGCTATCACAAGGAAAGTCTGACAGAAAGCCATAAGCACACTGCAACCTGAGAATACAAATAATCGGCATCCACTTAAGCTAATCACTTAATTTTTTCTTTCAAATGTATAAATTTTTAGTCTGTGCCCTTTTTATATCGATAAGTAGTTATCGACAGTTTACTGGATTCCCTACTAGGCCGCCATACTGCTTTCCATTCATTCATAAAATCCAAGTTTAGGTAGGCAGTTTTTTTTCGTAGGTATGGCACCTCTTGATATACTCTAAGGGATAATGTTATCCAAAAAAAAAACTAAAACATTCGACAACAGATAATAAATCTAGCAAAGTTTCTCACACTATGTCCGACTTTAGCGGCCATAGCCATACGGCTTTTGAGACAGTTCAGTCTCCTATATGTAATTTAAATTCTAAAACTAGTAGATTAAACCTGGTGCATCAAAATGTGGAAGGATTGATAAATGGTAAAGAATTGGAATTGGAGTTGCACATGACCCTGAATAATATTGATATTTTCTGTGTAACTGAACATTGGTTGAAAGACCATCAGGTCATGTTCAACTTCAAAAATCACCAGGTGGCTAGCTCGTTCAGTAGAAAAAATTTGGATCGTGGAGGCTCCCTAATTATTATTAATAAGAATATAAAATTTAAAGAGCGTAAAGACTTAGTAAGCCTCTCTATTGAGCGAGTTATTGAGATAGCTAGTATTGAGTTTGAGCAGTTCATTGTATTAAGCGTATACAGTCCCCCGGCTGCGCCCTTTGCAAGATTTGAAGAAACGATGGAAGAAGCGCTTTTTAAATGCCGTTCCTCCAATAAGGCAATAATAGTTTGTGGAGATTTCAATGTAAATATTTTAGAAAACACTAAAGTGCCAGCAGAGAGAAAAAAAATGTTAAATCTGTTCAAGTCCTTTAATCTTATTAATATGTTTTCAGAAGCTACTCGAATAACTGCACATAGTGCCACTGGTATTGATAATATTTACACGAATATTAATCCAATCAACAAATGTCTTGTGGATGCTGTACACTCGGATCACCGTGGCCAATTAATAACCATTGAAAGAAATAATTGTAAAAATGTTAAAAAAGAAATTAAATTTGTACCGATTAACCAGTACCGTTTAGACGCTTTCAGGGCAAGTATTGTGAGTAAAATACCTGATTTGCCCTTGTACACTTGTGTAGAAGAATCTTACGCAGAACTAACCAACCTGATCGATACTGAGTTTGGGAGAATTTTTACCTCAAAAACATTATCGGTTGGCGGCCGCCCTGTATTCAGTGACTGGGCAACATCGGGGATTTATAGGAGCAGGAGGAGATTGTATGAGCTGTATTCTGAAAAGTCATACAATTTCAACCCTGCTTTTCAGAACTATGTTAAAAATTACTCAAAAGTATTTAAGCGAGCCTGTTCCTTTGCGAAATCAAACTTCATTAGGAAGAAAATAACCAATTCTGTTAATAAAATTAAGACTACTTGGAATATAATAAATTCCGAATGTGGGAAATCTTCATCAACTGTAAGAGATTTCCATTTAAAAATAGAAGATCGCCATGTCACGGAGGATTTGGAGGTTGCGACAGAGTTTGAACATTTCTTCGCAAATATAGCTTCCACTACAACCAAAACTCTTCAGTCGTCTTCCATTTCCGCTGAGGCATTGCTTGTAGAATCAACAAACAGGTGTCAGAACACGTTCGTATTCACGGTTGTTAATAGCAAGGACATCGTTAAAGCGTTTAAAACAATTGATGTTAAAAAGACCGCGGATCTATGGGGATTATCAGTCAAAACTGTGGCAAGTATAATTGATGTCATTGCTCCCCATCTAGCAACTGTGTTTAATGACTGTGTCAACAGTGGTACATTTCCTGATTTAATGAAATATAGCAAAGTCATACCTTTGTTCAAGGCCGGCAGCGCCACAGATCCTTCGAATTTCCGACCCGTTTCTTTGTTGCCGACCTTGAGTAAAGTATTTGAGAAACTAATTCTAGGACAGTTGCTGACCCATTTTGGTGAAAACAAATTGTTTCATGATAAACAGTTTGGGTTTACTAAGGGACGTTCGACTACGGATGCTGGTGTAGAACTGTTAAATTGTATTTACGAAGCCTGGGAGGATAAGCATGATGCTCTAGGTGTCTTCTGTGATCTATCCAAGGCCTTCGATTGCGTTCACCATGACACATTAATCAGGAAATTAGAACATTACGGAATAAGGAACAAGGCTCTCGAGCTTCTGACTTCATATTTGAACAATAGAATTCAGAGGGTCGATGTTAACGGTACATGTTCAGCAGGATCTGTGGTTTCGTTGGGCGTTCCGCAGGGTTCGATACTTGGACCATTTTTATTTCTAATTTACATAAATGACCTTCCCTACTATGTAAGGGACAATAATAGTATTATTTTATTTGCTGACGATACTTCGTTAATTTTCAAAATTAAAAGGCAACACGATAATTATGACGAAGTGAATGGTGCAATCAAAAGAGTGGTCCATTGGTTTAATATAAATAATCTTTGCCTTAATGAGAATAAAACTAAATGTATTAAATTTACTCTGCCTAATGTTGCACAGGTAGAAACCAATGTACAACTCAATGGACAATTGTTGAGCCTTGCGGAATCGACAGTGTTCTTAGGTTTGAGTATTGACGCTAAACTTCAGTGGGGTTCACATATAGAAAAAATAGCTAGTAGATTAAGCTCAGCTTCCTATGCTGTAAAAAAGATTAGGACTTTAACAGATGTGGATACGGCTAGAATAGTTTATTTCAGCTATTTTCATAGTATTATGAGCTACGGAATTCTCCTTTGGGGTAATTCCGCAGATTTAAACACGATATTTGTCTTGCAAAAGCGGGCTGTGCGAGCTATTTATAATTTGGGCCCAAGAGTCTCCCTCCGAGATAAGTTTAAAGAGATGAATATTCTAACCGTAGTGTCACAATACATTTTCGAAAACTTAATGTATGTCAGGAAAAATATTGCAAAATTTCCAAGACTTTGTGACAGGCACAATATAAATACTAGAAATAAAAGCAATCTTGTAGTTTGTCATAGCAGACTCCATAAAATAAGTAATTCTTTCCAGGGCAACTGTATTCGCTTTTTTAACAAGCTTCCTAATGAAATCAGAGATTTACCTGTTAATAAATTTAAAAATACAGTAAAGAGCAAACTGTGCCAGAAAGGCTATTATAAAATCCAAGAATATTTAAATGATAAACAAGCTTGGAAATGAGCTGTTCGCTCTGCTGTGCTACTCAAGCAAAACATTGTATCTAGACCATAAGTTTTAGGCTAAGTAAATGTTTTGTAAATAGACCAAAAAAAAAAAGCCCGCTGAGTTTCTTGCCGGAGTCTTCTCAGGTCTGGGCCGCGTTTCGAACCGGTGGTCCATTTACTAGTATTAGTTAGTATTTAATATTTACTTTATGTTGACGTTTTGTAAGTGCCGATTTAATGGTCTATGCAAAATAAATTATTTTTGATTTTGATTTTGTATGAGAAACACTATAAAATACCAGAGGATGTTTGTGCCTTGTCATCCAGACCCGATATATTTCTATTCTCGAAACAGCAAAAGCACTAGTAGAACTCACAGTACCGTGGGAAACTAACATAACGCTATAAAAATAAACAAATACTTTGACTTGACCAACGTGTTAACCAAAAATGGCTATGTGGTTAAACTCTACGCTGTAGAAGTAGGAGCAAGGGGAATTCCAGCTAAATCCCTGTATAACTTATTTAAAGACCTCGGATTGCCAAGGGCTTCAGTAAGCTCTTTACTAAAACGAATATCTAAAACGGCGTTGATAGGATCTCACCAAATTTGGATAGGTAGAGGGGGGAACACGACTGACGGTGGATGTGAGCGCTGATGCATCATAAGGTGGCCACCCTAAACCTACACCTGGGTCGCAGGTCCCAGGCGCCGTCACAGTGTTCCTCTCTGTACCACGCCATGGACCCGGCGACCGCACGGTAAATCCATGGAATGCTGGGAATCTGATCTCTTCAAAAATTCGATTTCTATTTATTTCAGACCATATGTCTTAGCGCTATGTTAGTTAAAATTACAAGAATAAATGCTATAAAAATTTCATTCAACTAAACATTCACATTCGTCTAATCTAAACATTCACACAAACAACAGCTGCTTTCGTTTTTCACTGTGGCTACAATTACCTCGCAATTGAATATTGATAGTGTCCGTCCAAACAGAATTTAAATCTATATTTAATCGTATTTCGAGATTTTGTGTCAGTTGCCACCATAAGTGCAGTACAATAAGGTGTTTTATCGCCTAACGATAAGTCAATTGCGACTCCCGCTTATTATACTCGTAGCTGAAAATTGAGTGTTTGCCCGTATGTAAATATTTTGGTACAATAATTGTATGGTTATTATTGTTTGTTCAGTGATTTCTCGAACCAAAACGTACAAGAAACTAAATGTCTAAATGGTCCTTTAAGGTTTAATGGTTCCTCCAGGAAAAAATCGCTTACATTTTTAAAGTTGCAACATTTGATCTTATTCCGAATCCTCCGACGAACCGCATTGTAGACGAATCGTCTTCCATCGGTTTAATTTTACGGTAGCCGAAGAATCGGATAGCGGAACTGGAAGACGAACTCAAAATCCGATTCGTTTCATGAATTGGCCTTTTTAGCCCTACTGATAAACATTGAGTTTGTATTAAATAACAATGTTAAACATATCCGCTGAAGGGCGATGGGTACGGACTAGCACGACTCGCTGTAACCTAACGACGCCATAAAATTAAGGCGTTTTTATAACTACACAGAACTGCAAGGTCAAGTCCAAGGGCAAAGAAAAAACATAACTCTGCATTGTTATGTACAGAAAGAGTTCTGGCGTTAATGTTTCGTGGAATAAAGTTAACCTTGTAACTTTTATAATTAAGTTTATGAGAAAGAAATTATGGTGAAGAACTTATACCTACTGCTACACAACACTTGAAAAAAAAAGTTACATTATCTGTGTGAGAGTAAGAATACAAGTATCGCCACCTCATCTCATCCGAAGAGTGTCGTAAGAGGCAACTAACGGAAAAATATGCACACGATATCACTGTGAGAGAAGGAAATTTCGAAATAAAACCCTAGAACAGTAGGCCAAAGCTTCCCAACATTAGGAGAGGCTGTATAAACTGGAGATTGATGGCACTTGGTGGAATCTACTACACAATACATATTGAATAAAACACTTGTACTTTTCACTGAGTTTAAATAAATAAATCTATAAAATAAGAACTGACGCAATTTTTACCCCTCTTACCATTCTTAATTTAATAAGCTCGGTCCGATCATTTATTTTAACTATAGGATAATACCCAATTGATATTTTTTAATAACAGTTTCCTTGTTTTATATAGATATACATAAGGCACGTATTTACTTTGTTCTACAGGTATACTGGACACTGGGTGAGCCAAATGCGACGGTGCCGGACAAATGGCCTGAGGAGCTTCACACAGACATAAACATGGAACATCCCATCAATATATCCGACGCACAAAACAACTACGGCGCATTTATCACTGTAAGTACATACATACATATATATACTCACACCTGTAAATCCGTGAAGGGGTAGGCTGAGGTGTTTTAACACCCACATTTAATATTTTAATTTTATTTTCGGTCCCACAGTCACTGTTAGTACCTACATATTATTATTTTTTACTGTAAGTTGTTTATCTGTTCGTCCGGGATGGACATAAGAACTACTGAACAGATTATTTGAATGAATTTTTACAGCATTATGTATGCTAACTTGGACAAGGCATTCCTCCTGTAAGGGAAAGATCGCGGGTTCTAGTCCCGCCTGAGAAGTTTCATTGTTTTATACTTAGGTTAGTTTTGCCATTGGCCATTGCAACAATATAGTTTTGCTAAGGAGTTGAGTGAGTTTAAATTGATGCTACTATCGGCTAGGGTATGAGCAGAGATAGAACATAAAAGTTAGACTTAAAATTGAAATGCAATGTTATATTAAAGATGAAAAAAACGTTACATAGATTTTTATATGAATCTCAGGGGATGAGCCGCCATGTTCCTAAATGACGTATCTATAAAAATATAATACATCATTGGGTATAGCAATATACTTAATTAATTTGCAAGTGCGTACCTACACATTAATTACCTACTTACACCAAATATTGACCTTTACATTCCTAGTTTAAAGAAATCCATACTAATATTATAAATGCGAAAATAACTCTGTCTGTCTGTCTCTCTGTATGTTACGCTTTCACGCCTAAACTACTGAACTGATTTTGATGAAATTTGGTATAGGGGTAGATTGGAAAGGACATAGGCTATGTTTGGTTGACCTTGAGAAAGGACATAGGCTATGTTTGGTTGCGATAACCGACATCCACACGGGCGGAGTCGCGGGCAAAAGCTAGTGTATCATAAAACGGCATTTTGTAACATCGTAACCTTTTATAAGTCATAAAAGCTAGACCTAAAACGCTGTAACGTTTAAAATTGGCAATATCACTAGCAGTGTTCCATTTAATGCTTTTACGGCCCATCCGGTGACCTTGATGAGTTGTCTGTAAACGGAACCCGAGGCTATTCAACTCGAATTGTGCTTTTAGGTGTTTGCCAAATAGATGTTTTCTTTAGGCATTTGTTTGCTATTCAAACTCGTTATCGGTGCTTTTATAGACGGAGCGATGATAATGGTGGCTTGAAAACGTATTCAGATTCGTAGACGTAGTGAAATTAGAAAAAAGCACGTTTAATAAATTTAATTAATTAATTTTTGACCATATTTTTAGGCAACCCTATTGGTATGTGTTCAGCAACATCATTTATTCGCCAAAATATTTTTTTTGCAAATTTTAGTAGACTACAATTTGTTTCGAGAAATTGGAAAAAAAAAATCATTTTTTTTTTTTTTTTTTTTTATAAAATTCAAAAATTCTAAATTCAAAAATCGTTTATTCTGCATAGACCATTAAATCGGAACTTACAAAACGTCAACATAAAGTAAATATTGAATACTAAGTTTAGCAAATAGACCACCGCGCCGGTTCGAAACGCGGCCCAGACCTGAGAAGACTCCGGCAACCAACTCAGCGGGCATTTTATAGTACCCATGCACTATACCCCGTAATTTTTTTTTCATATATCCAGACAATCTTGCTATTCAAACTGTGCGACTCCTGCAGGAGACTCTACGCGGGTGTCGTGCGGTCCATGGCCCTGTACGGGTGCCCCGTGTGGGCGGACGCCCTGCAGGCCAGGTTCGTGCAACTGCTGCATGCGCCGCAGCAGACGATGGCCTGCAGGGCCATTAGGGGGTACCGCACGATATCCTTTGAAGCGGCGAGTCTCCTAGCCGGATCGCCACCGTGGATCCTGGAAGCGAGATCCCTTGCGGCACTGTATCGGTTCCGTAAGGAGGCGCGGGAGCGGGGATACGATCCCGAGCCCGAAGACATTCGGGCCGAGAGGTCCCGGCTCCACGGGATCATGGTGGCGGAGTGGGAGCGACGACTTGAGCAACGACGCGCAGGGCATGCCGTCATAGAGGCGGTAAGGCCCATCATGGGGGAATGGCTCGAGAGGCCACATGGCAGCCTCTCGTATCGACTGACGCAGATTATCACCGGGCACGGGTGCTTCGGGAGATATCTGTGTCGGATCGAAAAGGAGCCAACGTCCGAGTGCCATCACTGCGACGCGAGCGAGGACACGGGGCTGCATACGCTCACCGAGTGCCCGGCATGGGCCGAACCGAGGCGGGAGCTAGTGGCGGCCCTGGGAGTGAGAGTTCTCACCCTCGCCACCCTGCTCACAGCAATGGTCCGCTGCGCGGACGCGTGGGCGGCCGGCGTCTCCTTCAGCGAGCAGGTAATGGTCGTGAAGGAGACGGCGGAGCGGGAGAGGCGGCGCGAGCGAGAAAGACTCGCGGATCGCGCCGCCCGCGCGCGCAGGCAACTCGGGCGTCGGAGGGCACTGACTGACCTCCGTCCCCCATGAGCGCGGGCCTGGGGGTGACGGGTGGAGCCGCCTGTCACCCCAGCAGAAGCAGGCCACGGCGGCGGCGCGCTGAATAGTGCGCCTCCCCATTCCGGGGGCGAGTTGGGGACACCGTTGTCCCCCCTCCTGAGGAGGGCCAGACCGTAAGGGATGGCCCTGGGTCAGCCGGGGTGCGAGGGATATGTCTTTGACAACCTCACCTCCGGCCTAGCACCAAGACCCACAGTCGGCGTGCGGTTTTAGTCGGTTCGAGTCCGACATAACCTCCCCTTCCGGCTCCGGCAGGGGGGGTATCCGTGGGGATTTCCGCACGAAAAAAAAAAAAAAAAAAAAAAAAAAAAAAAAGCTATTCAAACTGTGCCGAAAATCTTTCGCTCCCAAGCTACTATAAAATCAGCTACCAAGTGTCAGGTTAACGCCGCTTGTAAATCGATTTTAGACCTAGGAAATCGATATTATGCAGGTATATTAGAAGTTATAATGACTTCATTCTAATATACTTAATACCTACGTAACTATTCGAATAATGTTAGGTCTTACTTATATGCACACAAATTTAATTAATCCGGCCTTCGGTCAATCGAGCGTCCATTATTCGTAGCAATGTAGGTAAGTAATTATTTACTCAAGCACTCTGCATCACTTAAATGTGGATAGAGTGGTTGAAGCTGCTATGACATAGTTAAAATTCTGTAACAAACCCTTTAGGGAATATATTTACCTACCGTTATCATTGATCCATTACACGTTAATGCAAGCGTCATACAGTAGTCAGTCATGAATTATGGTTAGAACAAAAATATGTAGGTACTTCATTCAACCTTTAACCTTTACGCGGGGCGTGACAAGGCATCTGATGAGGCCGTTAAGCTGAGTGCCATAATTGGTAACATGGTACATGTTTATAATGGTGACCCTCTTTCCGAGACTTTGCCTTTAGCTTACCATCAGGTGAGGTGAAGGCAAATTGACGTGTCCTAAAAAAACAGTCACCGTATTATATTAGGTTATTCGTCAATCACGGCAGTGACTGTGGTAAAACCGACAGCAAAATGGACGCCGATATCTGGCTAATGTTGAACACACTGTTTTATCTAAGTAGATACCACTTTTTCCTTGAAACAAGTATACATAATGATACAAACGGCACGCAAGCTCGTATCATAAAACATTCGATTAAAAGTTTATTAGGCAGCACCGACACTGTCACGAACATGATTTGTTTGTGTAGGAAAAAGTTTTATCCATTTTTATTTGGCCCATTTAGGTCTAACTGTTTAGATAAATGCCTAAAATATTTAACTACTAGCTTTTGCCCGCGGCTGCGCCCGCTTGGATGTCGGTTATCGCGGCCAAACATAGCCTATGTCCTTTCTCATGGTTTAATCTACCTCTATACCAAAATTCATCAAAATCGGTTCAGTGGTTTAGGCGTGAAAGTGTAACATACAGACAGACAGACAGAGTTACTTTCGCATTTATAATATTAGTATGGAGTATGGATTAGGCACACCCAAGCTGCGGATGAACTCTCTGCTGTGGTTTTCCAAGCGACTACAATATGGAGTTCTTCAAGAAGGGCATTAGAAGGTTTTCACAGGGTCGTCAGCGCGAATGTGACTCCCCTGTTGTTGCCCACGTCCACAGGCCACGATAACCATTTTCCAGCAGGTGTGCTTGTCTGTCACCCAAATGGTATACAAATATGTATTTATAGCTAATGAATTTTCAATCAATAATTCACAGGCCTCTCCAAATATTGGGAGGCTTTAGCCTACTGTCTTCACTGGGGCCAGATGGATAGGTACAGGGTTTTATTTCCTTCTCTTTTTTATGTATGCGTATTTTTTTATAAGTCGCCTGTAAGTAAGTGAGGAGCAGTTTAGTCAACGACATGATGATAATGGACGCACAAATGCAATTAGTTAACGGTAATATCACAATAGACACTTTTCTAGTAACAGTGCGATAGCATTTTACTCACTATTTAGGAGAAAGAAAAGAAGAAAGAAAATGCATTTATTTCTCGCAGCTGCAGCACATACACAGAAATGTAACAAAATAAAATGTTAAATAAATATTTCCGACAATTAAAGTTAATAAAATAAATAATAGTTTTTATAACGGCATCACTGCCCACCAATATCTTCTTCAGCCCATAAATACACTTTTTCTTTAATTACAAATGTGTTGGAAGTGTTGGAACATAAAATGCCCGTAAATATTATAAAGTGATTGTTTATTTACGAATATAACTAAATGGATGAATCCGATCAAAATTAATCGGATCCAGTATAACTATTTGGACTAAAACAACCCAAATTAATCGAATCCATGTAGTTATACTAAGCAGTATAACTTTCTGGACTAAAACAACCCAAATTAATCGAATCCATGTAGTTATATTATGCAGTATAACTATTTGGACTAAAACAACCCAAATTATTCGAATCCATGTAGTTATATTATGCAGTATAACTATTTGGACTAAAACAACCCAAATTAATCGAAACCACGTAGTTATACTAAGCAGTATATAATAAGTATTTGGACTTTTTCAGTCCATTTTGTTATATCGTATAACTAATAGTATAACTAAGTGGATAAACCCGAGGAAATGTGGCGATGATACTTGTATGCTTTCTCTATCACCACACGGAATATAATCTTAGATTCTATAAATACGTTTTGTTTCAGAGTTCACCACCGCCGCTGAGTCCCGCCGGTCGAACCGATGACGGCACCGCTATCATCAACATCATACATGAAGCTGAGGAGTTTGTTTATATCTCCGTCATGGATTACGAGCCTATGTTGGTCTTCACGCACAAACTGACGTAAGCACCATATTAGTGTTGCTATGTGTACCTACCACTAAACATAAGCACCATATTAGTGTTGCTACACTAAACAATCTACAAAAAGGATTTCAACCCTACTGAAAGAGCTGCGGCCTTTTGAGGCAAAGTATTACAAACCATTTTGAATCTTATCGACGGGAGAAAAAGTTCATAGTCCAAGGCGAAGGAGGGGCAGGGAAGCGCCGCGCAGGCCTGCTCGCAATAATTTCTTTCATTTGATTGTAGAGTTGTTTCAGACTAGCTCTTAGTTGTTTGTAGAACTTTGCGTTGTAATACTGAACATCGGTGCCCTTTTAAGTGTGGTAACAGTGTATCTACAGCTTTCCTTCCCGTTACAATATCCCTTTCTACCCGGTGACATCCTAATACGGTTCGCTAGATGACGCTATCACATTCCGTAAACGCGCTAGTTTTTTTTTCTTTTTATTTTTTATTCTATTACTTACATTGTATTCTATTATAATATTATATTCTATCAGAATATTTAAATTCTAAATAAAAGTTCATATTTATACATAAGAATTGCCTATGTCAGAAGTCTGACTTACATAACTATGGACCCCTGACAACTGCACACATGTCATGTCTTTGCCCGAAAGCTAGACATCGTTGTCTTAATTCCAGACTAGTGTCCTATCCTAGTCACATAGCTGAATTTGGTTTGATAACCACGATTCGCTATTTACTGGCTTAATAACAAACTAATGACTTTCTTCTAAAAGAGGTCTCCATTATATACAGAGTGCATTTACGAAGCCCAAAGTTGTATCACTTATTTATTGTACTACAGATTTTGGCCCGATATTGACAACGCCCTGAGGAAGGCAGCACTGGAGAATAAAGTGAAAGTGAAACTGCTGATCAGTTATTGGAAACACTCGTCGCCGGCTGAAGATCACTTCCTGAGGTCACTCGCTGAACTATCAGAAACATATCCAAGAGTTGATGTACAAGTGGTTAGTTTACTTTGTTTACTCGTTTAATGTGTTATCAACTAAATTCACCGAAAAAGAAACAACAATTATTCCGGGTCGTTTAATCGGGGCGTGAAAAGGCATCTAATGAGGCCGTCAAGACCACCACTGTTAACATGGTTCATGTTTACGATGGTGACCCTCTTTCCGAGACTTTGCCTTTAGCTTAACATCAGGCGTGATGAAGTCAAATTGACGTGTCTTGTATAAAAAAAATCGAGAGCTGTGGTGTGGTATTCATGAACTTATGCGAAGCTAACGACACTGCAGCCTTGTGTGTAACAGAGAATTACATAAATCAATAGGTTTTCTTCTTTATCATCTTAGCGTTAATCCCAGTCGCATCTGAAGCTTTCACCTTGGAGTCTAGGGTCCGCTTTTGCAAGTAATGCCATCTGATCTCCACAACCCTTCGGCGATATCGAAGTATGACAGTTAGACCACTTGTTGGACTTTTAGGGCTCCAACTACAAACCACATGATTAACGGCGCGGCATAAGGATGCACTGGTATACGGTAGTAGACATTTATTTGCAGTTGGTGAACTGATCACGAACATGTCGATGCATGGGTTTCCAAACATTAATTTTGTTCCCCTTCTTCAGTGCACGAGACTGACTCGGTTTTTTTCTATCAACTGATATTAGAAAAAATCGTTTTTTTTTTAAAGAATATTAGCAACCGAAATTACTAATATTCTCGTTAACCAGCTAAACTAATTTGGGTTCACGTCGGTAGTGTAATGGCCAGAATAGGCTATTTGACTATTTTTTTTTACTTTTGAAAAATGACCACTTTCTTATTTATAACATAATGAACTGTAAAAGTAAAATTTTCGTACAGCAAATAGTTTTCAAGATCAATTTGTCGCGCCGCCCGAAAACGCTTCATACAAAATCGCACTAAATTGTGACGTCACGCTTCCGTAGTGCGTAGTGCAAATGTATGGAGTGCAAGAGAATATCGCATTTATCTCGGTCTACGTTGCGTTTACACGTATATAGTTCATAATAAAAGTTATTTAAAAATTAATGAGGAATCTAAAAAGTTATATAATTTGAATTGAATTTGATTGTTTATATGTTGACTTTTTTGGGAATTTCATACATACATACATACATGTATGAAATTCATATAATGAAAAATCAGAGTTTCAGTTTAGATATGCAATATTTTATTTTGCAAGGCATATTTTATCAGAACAAGCTATCATATTAAGCAGTATTGGGAAGAATTGACGACGTAGTCTAATAGCCTATTCGAACCCGGACCACTCGATCGTAAGGCCGACTCCTGACCACTGAAACTTTTATAAATGTATAAATACTGTTAAATTAAAAAAAATACTTTGCTTCCAGAAACGGTTTATAGTGCCAGCCACACCAGATCAAGAGAAGATCCCCTACGCGCGTGTTAATCACAACAAATATATGGTGACAGACCACACAGCTTACATTGGTACATCCAACTGGTCCGGGGACTATTTCACCTCCACGGCCGGTGTCGCCTTCGTTTTCGAAGACCGTCTTCGATACACGGGCACCTTCCAGAACGTCACACGAGACATCAGGCAACAACTCCAAGAAGTGTTCGAAAGAGATTGGAATTCGCCCTATGCTGTGCCGTTACGGCGATCAAACATTAAATATCTTCCTCGGTGAATATTAATATGAAGAGCTGTTTAGATTGTGAAATGCAAATCGTAGTGTTTTTTAACTTAAATTGTACTTATATAGTACTTAATTGAACAATATTAATTAATTTTACATGACTTAATGAGTGTACTAGAACCACGTATATTGAATTAAGTTAATGATTCAAGAGTAGGTACTACGAAGAAACTTGCAAAGCAAAGAACAAAATTTTCCAGACATTCCACAAGGACTGGCTCTGTGAGACACTTACAATTAAAATTAAAAAACCTGAGAAGACCAGTGATACCGACTTTCAGAGGGGCTGTACATTAACACCTATAGTCATTTAAGACATTAAAATTTGCATAATATACGCATTCGGTTGTTTGGGATACGCATAATATTATTACGTAGTTCCCAATATCAATAAATTTTCAAAAAGTATTTACTATAATATTCATATGGAATATATTCAGAATTATATATATATTTTATTTGTTTAAAACTTGATTTCATGAAAAGCAATTCTAAATTAGATAACTATTGTTAAAGCGTTGTGTTTTGTTGAATATACTTGAGTATTATAAGCTATAAGGACAGTATGGACGGGTCTGATGCGTGCCTTTCTTGTAACGAGAGTATGATATTCTTGGAGTGATTGTTTGAGTAGATTTTTATAACTTATTAGAATCAAATATTACAAAACTCTTGTGTGGTATATACAGTGATTTCTTGCTCTAAGAGTACAATTTGTCTATTTCCAAATGTATACGTGTTATTTTAATTAGGTCAAGTATCATCAATGGTGATATTTTTGTGGGATTCCCTATAAGATATGTATCTAAACTAATATGGAATAATGTGTTGCAAAATATTATACTATATCAGTGATGGTATGTTGTGCAATATACTATGACATTTTGACATTAAATATTTAAGCATAGGTATATTTTTTAATATGATTTGTGTTTTATTTTGTGTGTTTTATACACTAAGCCGGGATGGCCATTAATTTATTTTTAGGAAAAAATTAGCATGTAACCCTAAAACATTAATAGGCAATTTAAATGACCATATTAAAATGATTTTGTTTTTTTTTATACGACGGTCAAGTTGCTCCCTGGATTTTTTAGTGCCTTTAAATAAGTAGTTAAAAGAAGTCAGGTCTTTAAACCGGATAAACATGGATTAGGTATTATCAGAGAGTATATAGCCATGTAAGACATTTTCGTAGATCAATCTCAAGTTTGGTGTCAACGTTAGATTGTCCCCAAGAAAAAAACTGGCAATATTAATCATTGAAATTTCCTTAGTTGTGAAAATCTCACGACACTATGTTATGATGATACATATTTGGATTGATACGGTTGATATCATCTCAGCTGCTGTGCAGTTGGCAGTAAATTTTTTTCACAACTAAGCCTAGGTACATACACATTGTAGACGCAAAATAAAATATAGTAATATCAGTTAGTCTAAAGACTTCAATATAATTATTATAAGGCGTTCAAATTGTATATATCGCCAAATAGTGTAATTAATGTTATACACATACAGTATTGCAAAGCAATGTACTTTTCTTGTACTTATCGGCTAAAATAAAGTTTTGTATATAACGTTATCTTAAACAGTACCTACATATCAATCTGTTTGCTAAGTTTATACACTTATACTACTCAAAACAAAAAAGGATGACTACTAGCGTATTTATATTTGATAGCGCTTTTGGGCCACTGCGTTCGATTTCACAGAAAACTTTTCGCAGACAACGCGTTTTGCATCACCGTGTGAGTAAAACAGAACTTTTCTATGAAACCAAATGCAGCAGAAATTACAAAACCGGAATTACGCAACTTACAACGTGAAAAACTACGCTCGTTTGGTTTCAGCCGCCGTGTATGTGAACAAGTTTCTTTACTGCTACATAGAACACTGAACCGTGCCTACGGCGAAACCGTGAATTTTTACAGCGAAAAAACGTGTGTACAACAGGCCTAATAGTGCATTGGGTCAGGGGAGGGGAAGTAAAGTTAAATTTAAACCACGGCTCAACGTGCACACCGTCTGAGATTGTTTTATTATTTGAACTGGGAGATATATTTTCATTTTGTTTTGAGTAGTATAAAGTATAAACTTACAGATATATCATCCTGGATATTATTGTTTAAATGTGTTATATCGTTTGTATGTTTGTAGTACCTAGTGTAATACAGTGAAAAAAATTCCGCAATGATATAATTTTATCTCTCTTTTTTGTACCTATGTTTGGTTAATGAAAAATATTGTATATAGTAGGTATTTACATTAGGAGAATAATATACTTACTTTACGATTATTATTGGTACTTCCTATTACCTATGAAATAAAGTGAAAATAAATTTTATTTGGTTATATGCATTTTTTTGTCCTTACCCCAAAATAAGCAGAAATATATTTTGTGTGGCGTTAATGTTTGTACAGTAGATAGGAGATACGTATTTTAACTATCATTGTCGCGATATATCGGGATATTTACCATTCGTATACCGGGTGTAAGGGGAACGCTCCCGAAGTCGAAAAAGTCCCTAGTAGTAAATAAAAAAAAACATCGCTATAAAAAAAAAACTAGCGCCAAGCGCGTGCTTTACTGTAATGGTGTTTTTTATGAAATTACCGTTTCATTTAGCTTTACTAACATGATGGAGAGTAAATAATCCAAAATAAAAATAAAATAATTAAAAAAAATCGAAAAATCATTTGTCCGCATCGATTTTATTTTGATGCCAATGTGTTATGTACCTGGAGTACTACTAGGGGTTTTCGGCTTCGGGCTCGTTCCCCTTACACCCGGTATACTCGACAGCAGGTCATAATCATAATATACCATGACCGGTTAGGGAAGGAGTCTGACTAATAAAATTCAGGCGTATTAAAAAGTTATTTTAATACAATTTCAGCTTGCATTAGAATATAAGGTTTCCTTCCACGGCACTACATTGTGTAACAAATTAACAGGATCAGTGATGGTCAGAAATAAAAGTCGTAAGAACAACTACAAAAATACAATACATCTTCCGGCAATACGTAATATTTGCACAAATAATTTCCAAACGCTAGTTTAATGCTGCCTTTTCACTAGAGATGTGCTACGAGGATGTAAAAGCTAAGCTATGAAGTTATGTGACCGTTTTCACTGTCCTATGCTATGTTGCGTACCGAGTGCGCTATGAAACTTCCTACAAATGTTCAAAATTCAAAACCATTGCACGCATCTTTTCTATATAAAAAAACAGCTTAGCTATGTGGACCAATGAATACGATTGGTGGATGTCAAACGCATCCATAGCAACTTAGCATAGCACATCTCTGGTGAGAAGGCAGCCTTAGGCAAAAACAATGTCAACTATATTTTTAAAAATAAATGAAGTCTTATATACTAATTCAAATAACTACTATCCAAATTATAAACATATTATCTACTAATCAGGCTTACGAATAGCTAGCAATGATTCGTTCTATGTTGCACAACAAGAAATCGTCATCAATGAGGCCTATAAATTAAATATTAAAATATTGGACCATTCATCGTCAATGTGGTACTTATTATGTTTCAAGGAAAAAATATTCGCCATATAATTAGTTTTTTTATACCTATTTGATGGCAGACAAGCACACGGCCCACCTGATGGAAAGTGGTAACCGTGGTCTACGTAAATGTGCAACACAAAGTCACACTCGTGCTGCCGACCCTGTAAGCACAGAGAGTTTGTACCGTCAGTGCAATAGTCAAAGAAGGACAAGCCATTGGCTTTCCCACTGACAGCACAAAAAAAAGGCTTCAAATCGATTAAGATTGGAAAAAGTGAATTGCTCAGGCGGGACCTGAACCGACCAGTCGCTTACAGAGGGAATGCTCTGACCAATGAGCTACCGAGCCACGCCTGGAATATTCTCCTATACAACCGTCTTGGGCCCAATATGGGGTATACTAGGGTATACTAATTGCTTTACAGTTTCAGTCAATACAAAATACTTGTCAAGAGTGTGTTCACTGTAAAATTAAGGAAGTTAAAGCAAAATAGCCAGGTGTAATTGAGAGTTGAATATCCCGGTTATGGTACCCGGTGGAATAGAATAGGGCCAACCCATCACTTCCTATGGGTCTCGTAGAAGGCGACTAAGGTTTAAGGATGTTCTCCATCCGACAGTAATTTTACGGGACCGAAAATCATAATTGGGAAATATGGGTGTTAATACACCTTCGGGAGTTTAACAGGCGTAAGTACTTATATTTATCTAAGTACTAGCTGTCCCGGCGAACTTCGTACCGCCATTTTTTTTCTACCAGTCCGTTGCGTCAGATCCCGTTCCCGCTGCACCATTTAGGGGGATGAAAAATAGATGTTGGCCGATTCTCATAGATACCGGATAAGCACAAAAAATTTCATCAAAATAGGTCAAGCCGTTTCGGAGGAGTATGGCAACGAAAACTGTGACACGAGACTTTTATACATTAGAAGATGTAATATATGGTGGGGAGTGGAGGAGGACAGCCGAAGACCGGGGTAAGTGGCGTGTCATGGGAGAGGCCTTTGTCCAGCAGTGGACTGTCGCGGGCTGATGATGATGATGATGATGATGATGTAATATATGATACTAATTCATTAATTTACGAGACTAAACTCTAGAAAACTTTATTATCTAGTTTTTAACGACTAAGTTTTTTTTCTTAATTAGCTGTTCGGAATTAAAATTCAATTAGAATTTCTATTCTAAGGCAGAAATGGTTTCTATTATAATAGAAAAAGGAAACTATGGAACAATTTCATCTTCTTGTGTTATGGGTGTACAATAGCTAAATCAATAGTTTCTAAACGAGAAAGTGTACCTATCTATATTTAACATTGTCCGACCCGATATCGAATATCGGAGCCGTGTTGTCAGCTATCGGCTATAGTCGTCCGACACAAATATAGTTTCGTATAATGTAAAAACACCCTAACCCGTAAACCTGAGAAATATTGTCGTATACTATTTTCCAGAACAGTTTCACGACTATAAAATATAGAGAAAAGTCGAGTTTATTGTAACACCTTTTAATTCGTACTACACCTCCAAATTTCTCATAAAATTATTTTTTTATATTATTTTCTACAGTGGCAACACTAAGCTATGCTTTAGTGTCGCCACAAACTTCACCTGTCATTTGAAATTGACATCTAAAGTGTTGCCAGTGTATAAAAATCTAGTGGTAAGATTTAAAAGGCGGTACAATATACTTACTAGACTCTGGCCAACGAAAGATGGCGCAAAAAGTTGGCGCCTTAAAAAATCAACACGTTGCAACACTGAATATACCCCCAAAATAACGGAGTCGATACTAGAATCTTTTTCCTATTGGGCATGCATGAAAATTAGCCTATTATGGTACATAGCCAGAGTCTAGTTAGTGTTGCAACCTGTTGGTTTTTCAATATTGGCGCCAAATTTTTGCGCCATCTGTCGTTGGCCAGAGTCTAACTAAATTTAATAAATAAACGAAATAAACTATTCATAAAACAATATAGTCTAGGCGTGTGTGGCACTGTCCTCCACGAAATCTCTCGCTTCGTCTTGCGTGACGCACTCGACATGAGACACTTTGTTCCGGAACTTGACGCCGTAGAACTTGTGAGCGTGCTCCAGTAACTCCGGTCTGAACGTCGTGGTGATGAATTGGGCTGACGTGGACAGCTCATGGATCATATTTGCGATGGCTTTACGATGTTGTGCGTCCAAAGCCTGTGGAATACATTAATTTTTATCAGATCTTTTTTTACTTGCGGAAATCCCCTCTGATACCGCAACGGAGCCAGCGGGGGTGGTTCTATCAGACTTGAACCGACGAAAATCGCATGAATGTCTCGAGGTATCCCTTGCCGGGGGTGAGGTAGCTTCTGGTATATCTCTCACGCATCCCAAGTGATCCAGGTCCCTAGAGGGTCCCCTCAGGTCAAAGACTTTCTCTCAAGAACTCTTGAGAGAAAGTTTTGGCGAATAAGCGGTTACCTCTAGGGGAGACCTCTAGCGGTCATTGTCATTTCGCATCCGAAACTTTAACTTTGAGTCTGAGGTCCGCTTTACCAATCTAACTGCGGACTTCGATATTTTCTGTGAAGTGACAGCTTGCTACTAATCACACTAATATTATGAAGGCGAAAGTTTGTGATTGTGTATGTTTCTTAGTTCTTCACGTCTAAACGGCTGGAGCGAAATGAATACATTTTGGTGTGGAGTTAGCTGACATCCTGGCACATAGGCTATCTTTGGTCCGACATGACATAACCGACATCCACGCGGGTACACCCAGTGATCAATAGATGGACGTACCTGGTCGATCTCGTCGAAGAGGTAGAAGGGCGCGGGGTCGCACTTCTGTATGGCGAAGATGAGCGCGAGCGCCACGAGCGACTTCTGGCCGCCCGACAGCTGGTTCATCTCGCGCATGTCGCCCTCGCCGCCCGTGAACGACACCTTGATGCCCACGCCCGCGAACTGGTCCGTGTTGGCGCGCTGCGGACACCACACTAAGTCAACAACATGCCTAGGACCTGACATGTGCACTACTACAGCATCAAAATTTAATAGGTCCGTTTTGACGTTTTGCAGTCTTGATTTAACTAGTGATATAACCATACGACTCATTACTCGATACTCACGATTAAACGATTCAAGTTTGCTTGAGTATTTAATCGATTTAAATATGTATTGTAAAGTGCATTGGATTACAGTACTGTTTTGAAAATGTAACATAAACTTTGATGTTGTAGGTATTTTCAAATGAGAGAGGTGATTTGATGACGAAAGGTAATTTTCTTCTTTTAATATTTTTGTCATAATTAAATTCACTAAATTACCAAAAGAAATCGAGAAATGACATAATTGTATCTAATTTATCAATTCTTGGCCTAAATACTAGTAGATATTTAAATTAATAAGGCCTTGAAAAATATATTTAGATCGATTTGTTTTTTCCTGAACCGATTATGAATAGCCTGTGGATAATATGAAATAATCGTTATGCCCAGCACTGTGGTATCTGTCAATGAAAAATTTGATTCACTTCAGAACATTTCGATCGGTAAAAATATAAAACTTCATAGGCGTCACCCATAGAGTAGAGAAATACGTCAGTCCAAACGGACTTTTTAGATTGCGATGACTGTACCTACTGAAATAACTACTGCCAGTGGGAACGCAGCACACTGGGGCAGCGTCATATAGGGACATGATATAAATTCAATTTTGAAAAGTGGTATTTTGATAAAACTGACGATGTTATGATAAACTTGACTATCAAGTGCATTCATTACTACCCTTTATAACGCTATATCAATTTATTTAGTACCAACAAATTGCACTCGAAGTAAGACGTAAAAGGAATTAAGAATATTGCAAATACTTACAATAATTTATTTATAGTGGAGCGCGAAACGAATTAATTATGTCTAATATGGAGCATAGTGATAATGGTATGTAGAATATATTGTAATAGTGCACAAACGTTAATATTTAAACCCGACATAGGCTGTATGTAAAAAAACAATATTTACACTATTTTTATATTTTTTTTATATTTCTGCAATAACAAAACGTGTATAGCACGTATAGAGCACATTTTAGGTCAAAGATATTACATGGTTAATTTGAGACAGTAAATAATATATTTATATATAGGTATTTATTATTTTTATACAGGCGACTTACGTCGGCATTGCTCGGTTCCGGTGCATCCTCAGGAGCTACCCTCATAATCAGACTGCCCCGGCCTTGTGGTACCAACTTTTTGAACACCTCAGTGAAGTTTTTGCTAACTTGTCTGAACGTGAACTGAATAGCTTCTAGCTTCCTGTGTTCTAAGGTCTCGATGAGCTCTCTGATTTTCTCACCTCTGTGAACATAATATACAAATATTAATAATTATTTATTTTAGTCGCGTATTGGATTCATATCATACAGATAATCCTCAAAAGTCTGACTACGTCTGACTGAGTTCATTCGCATCACAGTTAGACTGGAAAGGTTCAGAGAATGATTTGATTCATACCATAGAACTGCTCATACGATTAATTCACGAAATTCTAGGCAATTGTTAGACGTCCTACTAAACTGTGAACTCTTAATGTTGAAAGAAAATGAGCCCTTGATTATAGTTAACTAGCTTTTGCCTGCGGCTCCGCCCGCGTGGATGTCGGTTATTGCGACCAAACAGTCCAGGTCCAGTGGTTGAGGCGTGAAAGCGTAACATACAGACAGACAGACAGACAGAGTTACTTTCGCATTTATAATATTAGTATGGATTCACTAATGAAGCTAGATGTTCCAATGGGTTGCGGCGTTGCGGGAACGGGATCAGACCATAATCCCACGCGGGCGGAATCGCGTTAGTTTGCTATATTGGGTATACCCATTAGTCATTTCTATAAAGATAAAGTGTTATCTTACGGTTTACAAACACAATAACCTTAACCAGAAACCTACTCCAAGGAACTAGAGCGAATTAAACTGCTAATGGCAATGCGTATTACGAATGTTATCCGTACGTATTTTTAAAATGTACTCAAAATTGTATGTTTATAATAATATTGTTTACACATATGTAGTATCAATTTTTTTATAACAAAGAAGAAATAGGTGTACTAAATGGTATTAAGGAAAAAAGAAACGTAACTGCGTGGACTACTAATACTACTGTCAGTGGGGACGCTGAGGAGACGGATGACGGACGACAGCCTTTGTGGCGTGGCGTTAGTGAACGCAACTGCTACGCAGGAGGCGCGGGTTCGATCCCCGCTCAGTGCAAATATTTGGTTGCCTGAATATGGGTATTTGCATTGGTCCGGGTGTTTCTATGTATAATATGTATGTATTTACAAAATAAAAGTATTTAAGTATGTTTATCCGCATTCTAGATTCCATTACACAAGCTAGTTATTCCTAATGACTATCCATGTGGGCAGTAGGTGGTTAGATAAGAATGAAATTCCTATCTAACCACTTCGGTGGATGGATTGAGTGGTCCGTTGGTAATAAAGGGTTTAAGCTTACCATGGGTCTAGATAGTGTTGTGTAGAATGTTGTAGAATATTTATTTATTTATCTTCCTCCTGTGTGGGCTAGTTAACCCATTGCCCCTATATAACGACTGTCATAGACAGCATAATGAATGCTTTCCAGGGCACGGTAACACCTACCACCACCAACAAATTGCAATTCAATGCAGAAACCGCGCCCCATGCGTAGCAGTCGAATGCACTACAACCACGCCGTAGATTTTAGTTCGCCTGGACCAAGATTTGAATTTAAAATAGCCTACGTAACGCGTTATAATGTTAGCTATCTGTTTTTTTTTATCGTGCGATAAATCCCCACGGATACCATACCCACGGAGCCAGTGGAGGTGGTTATGTCCGACTCGAACAGACCAAAACGCACGCCATCTTGGGTCCTTGGTTGCCGGAGGTGAGATTGCCAAAAGCATATCTCTTGCACCCCGGCAGACCCAGGACCATCTCTTTCGAAATGCCCCCCTTCGGGTTGTGGGACAGGCGGCTCCACCGGTCACCCCCAGGCCAGAAGCTTTCAGCTTGGAATCTAGGGCCCATTTCACCAGTCTTACTGCGGATTTGGATATTTTCTGTGAAGCGATTGCCATGTGACCTCCACGACCCAAAGGCGATATAGAAGGATTGCAGCTAGACCAGTTGTTGAACTTTTAAAGGCTTTAACTACCCGTAACGACTGCCATAGAAATTCGTATGGCAACCGGGACCGACGGCTTAAGGTGCATTTTGCATTGGTCTGGTCGTGCCTCGCAGAGCACCACCTACACTCTGCATACAAATATTCGCATTGAGGGGGGAACGAACCCGCGCCTCTTGCGTAGCAGCCGCGTTCATTACCCCTACGCTACGGAGGCTGTATACATTCGTATTATTCATACAAACCGACACTTCACTTTTATTTACTTGCAAGCACAGCAGGTGTTCGCGATAGGAAGGTAGGCTTAGTTTCTGGTGAACAATATCTGAATAACGTACACGTAGTTTGAAACATCGTAAAACTAGCATATCGGAAGCTAATTAGCAAGAACTAATGATCTTAATTTTAAGTGTGTCAAAGTTAATCGTTTCTTTTTACAATCGGGGGAATTCTAACATAACTGATTTAAAACAAAGTTATAAATATTGACGAGCGCATTTCATAACAAACACGCGACGCAGTACGCAGTAATAAAATGTACATTTATACTTTGCTATCGATATTAGCATTACCATTGGTAGTTGATTGTGAAACTTGGTGGGATTTATTGGAGGATATTTTTATCAATGGTTCCGAGGAAAGCGAAGACGCACGTCTGAATATTACTCAGTTGGCACATAAATATGGATATGAGATAGAAGAGCATCATGTGGTGACTGAAGACCTTTATAAAATCGCTTTTCATAGAATACCAAAAGAAAATAGACCAGTAGTATTTCTGATGCATGGAATTACAGAATCTTCAGATAGCTGGCTATTACAAGGCCCCTCGTCATTGGGATTCTTGTTAGCCGCTGAAGGTTTCGATGTTTGGCTGGGGAATGCAAGAGGTAATCGGTATTCAACTGAGCACCCGTTTTGGAATTATACATCACCGGAATTTTGGGAATTCTCATGGGAAGAGATTGGATTGTACGACTTGCCAGCGATGATCGATTATATTCTCAACGCCACGAAGAGAGAGAGCCTATATTATATAGGGCACTCTCAAGGTACAACCTGTGGTTACGTTTTGCTATCAATGAAACCGGAGTACAATGACCGAATTAAGTTGATGTTTTCACTAGCTCCTGAAGCTTGGATGGCCAATGTGAGAAGCAAAGTCATAAAACTACTCTCATCTGCCGTGAACCAGCTAATACCTTTTTTCGAATACGGAATATTTACTTCAGGTTCAGAATTATTTCAGAAAGTAACAACGTCGATATGTAGTTGGTTACCGGAAAATTGTAAAAAAGTATTGTATGATCTGATGGGACCAGAGAATAAAATAAAGGATAGTTTGTGGTCCGTCATATTTGGACACATGCCTACTGGTTCTTCGGCGATGGAATTCGTACATTACGGACAATTAGTGAACTCTGGGCGATTTTGTAGGTTCGATTATGGAACGGTGGGAAATAATAAAGTATATGGGCGAACTAAGCCTCCAGACTACGATTTAAAAAATGTTGTAGCACCCGTCATATTGTATTACAGTGAAAATGATTGGTTGTCGGATCCAAACGACGTGGTTACGTTAATGGAGCATTTACCTAACGTTATAGATGGCGTCTTTGTGCCTGAATTCGGTCATATGGATTATGTGTATGCTGCAGAGGCTCTAGATACTATTTACAAAAAAATCGTTGCACAAATTAAATCATTTGAGAATCAATAATATACCTGAGATGACCTATGAATGAATAGAAGAAAGTACAGCTTTGTAAAATTGTAAGAATCTACAACAATTGTTATTGTCGCCATATCTTGTGAAAACTTCTCCAGCAATCCGAATCGCCGGTTTATTTACATGCCACTGAAGATTGAATTATAGATACTTTACATCTCTCATGTTCGGTAAGTAGGTTCTTATTACCTCCAAATGGGCCTTGTAGGTGACTAATTTGTGCTCTAGGGTAATAATGTAGCTTGAGAAGCCCTAGGGCGGTAAGTAATTAAAAAAAACATTTCTTTCTTTCAAAAAGTTCGCGTACATCGTACATCTAACCATCATACTGGCAATAGACATCATGCATTCAGCCCAATGACCAAAGAGATCGCTTTGCTATTCAGCCTTGTCTTCGTATGATCATCAACTTTAAATATCGAACGACGAAGCTCAAATTCTTTCTTGAAAAAAAAAATTAAAAAGTTCTTCACTTGATTCTTTTTAAAGAAAAAATGCGGAAATAGAACATTTACTTAAATAGAATATTTGTTTGTTTTGGGTTTTTTTTTATAATTACGAGCTAATTAGGAAAAAAACATCTCAAACTTAATATACCCAAAAAATACCTATCCTTAAAATTTGAAAATTGTTCTCAGTTCACTATAAATTTCAACAAATAAAAGGTTTATTCTTGTAATGCCGGTTTTTTTTTTAACTTACCTCACAATCGAGATTAGCTCGGGTGAAAGCACCAATTGCACCCTCAAACTATAGGCGCCTCGAAAATATCTCGGGCTGCGATTGATGCCTCACAGCCCTCGGCTACTAATCTACTATTATTGACTGTTAGAGTATAACCACAGTACCACAGAATAGATAATAGTACTAGCGTACAGAATGGAAGCTCCCACCCCCGCGCAGATTTCATTTCCTCACCCCGCACGTTCGAATCAGAGGTACGATTAAAGGCACATAATACAAGGGATGTGCCTTTCAAAGGTGCCTAGTACGATACGTCGAGGAGAAGAGTGAGAAGATCGGCTTACTTCGATTTTGTAAAGCTTCCTCTCTATCGCACAACCCACAGTTTGATTTAACCCTGAAATGCATGATTTCTATTTAAATAATTACCGCAGCCCGTGTACCGGTTTAGTCCAGGATTAAATTCGTTAAAAGTCCTACAAAACTGATTGCAGTGTGAGTCGTGAATTGAGAGATGATCAAGTCGGAGTGCATTACCAATTACCCTTCGTTTACATAAAAAAATACAATAAGAAAGTCAAAAGACAATTATTTATCTTAACATACGCTGCATTTCGGATATTCACTGTAACATACTGACTGGATGCAGAAGGCGGAGGCTCGGGAGAAATAGCGCACATTGGGAGACTACATGTTCATGAATCAGGAAATTAAAAAAAATAGAAAATATTACCTATTTCTGTGTGTTTCTAGGTCTGTGTGTGTGTATTTCTGGGATAATATAACTTATGTGCAGATGTAGATTTTAATGAATTCTAAAATAGATAAATTATAACACAATATCACAATTCAATCTTACTATTTGTTATTGAAATCACAAACATGTAGACACAATAATAGGTTTTGCAAAAATATTTTGATGGGTGAGTGTTTAGTAAATTATTGTATCTTCTGCCAGCGACTTCGCCCGCTTTGATTGTATTCAAAGTCAACGTCAAAAATCATTTATTATGTATATTCCATTAAAACGGATTTTACAAAACGTTGAAAAGTAGCAACATACATACGTTCATTTGACATTGGATATTTGACTCCTTGATGTAAACAAGGAGCCAAATGTCCCCCGACACGGCGACGCTTGGCTCAAAATATTACGAAGTACTTTTATCAAAGTTGCAGGGCTAACCAACAAGACGCATTTTTACTATATGTAGGTATTTTTTCGGTATTTTTTTTTATTTTATTAAGCATTAAACCCATATTGGAAGAAAATATAATTCAAATAGTGTGCGAATAATGAAAATTCATTAAAAATGATAATATATAGTTTCGTTTCGTTAACATTTATAAATAAATACCTACTGCAATTCCACGTGAGTAAATGAGTGTGCATTGAAGGGTTATATTACCCGTCAATAAAGTACGACATTATCTGTAATACATTGGTGCCAAAATAAATACGAAACTTTATAGACATGAGTTTTGCAAGGTATAGAGTAGTTAAAACCGTTTGTATCACTAAAAAAATTAAATAAAAATACGGTTTTAGAATGTAGCACATTATCCCATAGTCAAGAAGGGTTTTGTTTTTCGCGTGCAACTTGTGTGTATGCATGTATATAGGTATGTTTGTAATATTCCTTATTACCATATTATATTCAGAGCCATTTTACGGATTTCAATTATTGATGTTTGAATGAATTTTTTATAGCATTTATTATGCTAACTTTTAAGTTCGAAAAACATCGGAAGAAATCCACCGTCGCCCTTAAAGACGGATATAAAAAGAAAGAAGGAAAATTTGAAATGATTCAGGTGTGGCTCAACAGCTCAGTTGGAAGAGCATTGCCCCTGTAAGGGAAATGTCGTGAGTTCAAGTCTCACTTGAGCGTTTCATATATTCCGATGTTTTTCGAATTATTGATGTCTCAAATTAAAGGTATTCAGCGCACAAGTTATTTTCATCCATGCAATAATAATTAAAAAAAATGTACCTAAGAACGTACATAAAATGTGAAAATGTGGTAACTAATAGGAATGTACATGTAAATACCCATAAGAACTAAATGAAAAAAAATTACTACCGCCTGCTATCAAACTTGTTTCAATGCTGGTGGAATCGGCAGTTGTGTTTTTAATATATAAAACTTTTGAATTATGATTCTATAGCAGAAAACGTAATTGTTTTAAGTACCAGATGTCAAACTTTTCAGAAGAGCCGAAAATCTTTTGAAAAATCGAAAAAAAAATCATTACTCATTAACTATTAATCGCAGGTAGATGATGGAATTATTCTTATCCTTCAAATGGAATTATCAAATAATTGCTAAAGTTGTTATTAACAGGATATTGGTCACATATAGCAATTCAGTTTTTATTTACGGAACGTAAAAATGTCATAAGCTGTGAACAGGTGTATGGCGAGGCCTAACATCGATGGTTTTACGTTATTAAATACAAGAAACAGAATATTAAATGCTATAAGTTTATGAGGTAGAAAAAGAAGTCCAAGACGAGATTATTGCACAGCAAATGGACAGGGGTAATGGTCTTAACAGTGACAACGCGACGTAAGTATTTTTTTTAGATATCGAAATGAGACCCACATTATTTGACGCAGTATTTTTTTTCTGATTCTAATGGTATTTTAAACCCATTTTGGCTACTAACAGAAATTACGTTTTCTGCCATCAAATTACGACATATATTTTTTAGTGTACAGTGAATAGTGTCCTTGATATAACATAGCATAGGCTATGTGTTATCCCAGAAATAGGATTGTGGGTCATAAGATCAGATCTCAGTCCGATGAAAATTTTATGCATCTGAAGTCGCGAGCAATAGTCTTTCATGGACACAATCGGTTTTAACTACTCTATAAAGATATCGTTGTAGTAGTGTTTTGTTATTGGTGCTGATTCTGTGGTTTGAGGGAACTAAAATGTATCGCCATCAATTTTTTTTCGAATTGAAGACAAAGATGGAATACGTTTGTAACAACAGGATTGGCACCGTTGTCGGATGTGACGTAAGTCATGACATTAAGGGATAGAGCGAGAAAAAACATGCTAGCTCGCTCAAATATTGGTTACGATTTCAAATAATGCCAACCCTAACATTTTGAAGTCTCCCACACATCAACACTACCGTGCATGTGCACGATCTATGAATGTTGTAATTACAATTCAAATTTTTCATACATTTTGTCGAGAGCTTCCAACGTGTGACAGTACTAAGAGTATGTTTTTGGTAAGAGTATGTTTCATTTAATTTACCACATTTGTTAGAGAGATTTGATTGACAATATCGACGGAAGTCATAAAATACAGGATGTAATTTTTCGTGTTTTAGCCGGTATAATTACCGGGTGTGTTTAGCGAATTTTCGAAATATTTTGAATGCATTTTCTTTCTTTAAAAAAAAAAAGAATGTTTCCTTGAGTAAAATATTCTCTATCACCAGTATTTCAAGTACTTCCCCTCCAGGGCGTATGATCATTTTTCACTCTGTATATACCTATCATAACTTACTGTGAAAAATATTTTGTGCAACCATGTATGGACGTTTTATCTATAAATATTATAGATAAAACGTCCATTTATAGGTGAAACATCCATACACTATGACTACAACTATGACTGGTATAGGGTCACTGTTTCTGAGGAAAATCCAAAACAATGCATTTTGATATGAGATATTTTTAAGTTGTAATTATATAATTTGTAAATGAACAGTGCCTGTACATTAGAAATATAAAAAAGCTTGGGTCATGTTAAATAAAGGATTTTCTTTCAATTCTTGTGATAGACGCAAAAACTACAGAACGGATTTTGATGAGTTCTTTTTTTCCAGCTTATTTAGGCCTCAGTCAGACTTAAGCTACTACTGCCAGTGGGGATGCCTTTTGACCGGACGGGTGATCAGCCCTTCTGTGTGGTCCCATTTAGCCCATTTCCTCTATAACGACTGCCATACATATTCGTATAGCAACCGGAACCGACGGCTTAAAGTGCTCTCCGAGGCACGACCGGTTACGCTTTCACGCCTAAACCACTGAACCGATGTTGATGAAATTTGGTATAGGGGTAGATTAGACCTTGAGAAACGACATAATATAGGCTATGTTTGGTCGCGATAACCGACATCCACGTGGGCGAAGCCGCAGGTAACAGCTAGTAAATAATATAATTACTTACCCAATATCAAGTTCTTCTTTCCGTTTGTATAGCTTCTCCTTCTGTTCTGAGAAACTGATGAACTGGTCTAAGGCTTTCTTGTTCACGTGGTTGTATTTCTTCAGATGTTGGTTGGCTTTCTCCAGTTCTTTGAATAGCTGCATAAAAGACATGAGTGATATGATTTCCAAGCTAACCTTTATTGCTTATTAATTATTTTTTACTATCATAATTTTATAACTATCTGACCCGGCGAACTTCGTACCGCCAATATTTATCCGCCCGTGTGGCGTCTGAACACGATCCCGCTGCACCCTCTACCATATCCAGCATGTATAATACATATAAACCTTCCTCTTGAATCACTCTATCTATTAAAAGAAATCACATTAAAATCTGTAGCGTAGTTTTGAAGATATAAGCATACACGCGGAAAGCGACTTTGCTTTATACTCTCTGGAACTTAAGAGCTACGCTCTTGTCGGTGGAGTAATCGCCACTCTTCTCTCTGCTCCGCCAATCCTTTCACCTCCTGATACGACGTGAATTGTATCTTTTCCTTTATCTGTGCCATCAATGTTCCTCTTGGCCTACCTCTTCCTCTCTTTCCTTCTACCTTCCCCTCTATGATGTTTCTTATGAACAAGTCATGTCTTATCAGGTGGCCAATCATCTTTCCTCTTCTTGCTTTATACTATGTAGTGATAATTCTTAAGATGGGACTGTCAAACCCAAGATTTGAAAATGGGCGACATGTACTGCTATATTTAATGCTAATAATGAAGTATAGCTCGATTCATATACATGAACCTAAAATGTGCTATATGCGTTGTAAGCATTATTAAAGGAACTTCATCCCACGTACGCTCAAGCTGTGGAATGAACTCCCTGCCATGGTTTTCCCAAGCGACTACAATATGGGGTTCTTCAAGAGGGGCATTAGAACGTTTCTTCAGGGTAGGCAGCGCGAGTGTAACGGACCTGGTGTTGCATACGTCCATAGGCCGCGGTAACCACTTTCCATCAGGTGGGCCGTGTGCTTGTCTGCCACCTAAGTGGTATAAAAAAAGCGTTTCTTGAATACATCTTGAAGATAGCATGGGGTACTACTGCGGTGGACGAGCCTAAATTCATCAAGTATAGAATATTACAAAACAATCCGCGCGTGGGAGGGTCTTTTATAAGTGGCGATTTAGGTACAAGATATATGGCCCGAACAATACTGAATACATACACCATAATAATAACTAAGCAGTAGGTATATCAAGTTTTTCCATAAATCTATCAATAGATATAAATAAAGATAAAAAATAGATGCTAGTTGGGTACCTGTTTGAGTGACATTTTCTGATATTTGGCGTGCAGTTCGGGTGCATTAGACAGAGTGCCCAGTGCGGCGATCTTGTCGAGAGATTCTTGTATTTTTTCCTGTAGCAATACCTCCTTCGATGCCATCTTCTCTAAGCCTTTCGCATCCTCTTCCATTTTGTCCTGCGCTTCTTTTTCCTGTTCACGTGAATTAAATAAACCACTTAAATCAATTAAAAATAAACTGAGTACTGTGTGTGTGTGTGTGTGTGTGTGTGTGTGTGTGTGTGTGTGTGTGTGTGTGTGTGTGTCTCTGTGTGTGTCTGTGTATGTGTGTGTCTGTGTATGTGTGTGTCTGTGTATGTGTGTGTCTGTGTATGTCTGTGGATGTGTGTGTGTGTCTGGGTATGTGTGTGTCTGTGTGTGTGTCTGGGTATGTGTGTGTCTGTGTATGTGTGTATGTAATAATATAATGCAAAATAATAGGTATTATTATCGTATTTTTTTCCGTAGCGCACTGTCACGTGAACAAATATCTATAGTTTTTATTATATCACTGTTCTTACTTTATTCCTCCACTTATCAAGCTCAATTTTCAAGGCCTTTTCATTCTTGACAGCGGCTTGCACTTTTCTCTCGACTTCTTCTAGCTCCTTATTGATCTGTTTGATGCGTTTCTCGGTGGCCGCGAGGTCTGCCTTACTGTTCGCCAGTCGACGCTTCCGATCTTCAACTGAGATCTCTTGAAGGGCTTGCACCAATTCGTCTTTGCGTCTGTTGGTTTGAAGGGTTATTGTTTTTTTTTAAGTCGGGACGGAAATCAATTTAGCACTGCTAGCAGTTAGCTCTTTTATAAATAAGTCGCACGGAAAGCCTAAGTTATGTTTTTTTATAGAAAGATGCGTGCTATTGATGCCTGTGACAATAATTTATAAAAAATTGTATGAGAAATAGCTCGAGTCGCGCATCTTCGCTATACTGCATAGCATAGCACAGTGCAAACTATCACATAATTTCATTGCTTAGCTTTTACATCTTCGTAGCATAGCACATCTCCAGTTGCAATGCAGCCTAAAACTGTCAATGTGTGCATGCCATGGGATACATGTATATGCCTTTTTTTCATGCCGAAATCCCCACGGATACCTCCCCCACCGGAGCCGGAAGGGGAGGTTATGTCGGACTCGAACCGACTAAAACCGCACGCCAACTGACGGTCCTAGTGCTGGGCCGGTGGTGAGGTTATCTTCAACATATGCCTCGCACCCCGGCTGACCCAGGGCCATCCCTTACGGTCTCGCCCTCATCGGGAAAACCTAGAACCACTCAGATCAACGCAAATATTTATATTCACGCATATAACCATTTACACTAAGAGGGAATCGAACCGTGTGTAGTAGTTGATTATTGTAGAAGATTATATAGTTTACCTGATCAAGTTATTAGTGAGCAGATTCTCCAGTTTATTCTTAGTGGCTTCCAAGTTCATCCTAGCGCTGAATGCCTCTTTGTTCTCTTGAGTGAGACGACGTATCGCGTCGTTTAGCTCGTCCACTTTACCCTGGTCTGCGGTCGATAGTTGCTCCATGAGTTCCTGTATTTTATAACATAACATAACATAACATAAACTCACGCCTGTATTCCCCGAAGGGGTAGGAAGAGGTGCTAGCACCCACATTTCGCCAGTTTATGTTTAGGTCCCAATGTAATAGGTGGCGAGCTTATTGCCATTAAGCGGACACTTATAAACCTGCGAGAAATACACACATAACTTCGAAAAGCATCGATAAGTCATTGGTGTGTGCCATGGTAAACCTGGGATCGAACCCGAGACCTCGTCTCAGCAGTCCATTACCCATACCACTAGTGCCCACTATTATTAATGTGTTGGTTCCCGGTAGAATATAATAGGACCCCTCATCTCTTTCTGTGGGCGTCATAGAAAGCGACTTAAGGATGCCCTGTCTCATAGTCCACCCAACAGTAAATATACAAGTATCACCGCATCTCATCCAAAGCGTCGGTAGCTTAGTGGTTAAGGAGTCGGCCTTACGATCGAGAGGTCCCGGGTTCGATCCTGGCCATTACACTACCGACGTGAACCCACTCCTAGCACAAGCATTTTAGCTTAGTTGGAGGGGTTAGATGGAATATTAGTAACTTCGGTTCTAATATTCTTAAAAAAAAAATGGGTGTCGTAAGGGGCGATTAACAGAAAAATACGCAGGCACTGCGAGAGAAGGAAAACTCGAAATAAAACCCTTTACTGTTTATACTGGAGATTGATGGCGCTTGGTGGAAACTGCTACACATATTGAATAACACACTTGTACTTTTCCACTGAGTTTATTTTATTTCTAAACCTGACCGGTTTCGCCTTACGGCATTCTCAAAGGTTTACATTGATGTTTTAAGTATTGTAATTTCGGAATAATAATAGAAATAAAATAAACTCAGTGGAAAAGTACAAGTGTGTTATTCAATAAAACCCTTTACTGATAACGCCTAATTAATTGATTGATGTCTGTTATTTGGTATCAAAACTCACCTGATGCAGTTCAGATTCCAGACCTTCCTTCGTAGCTTGCATCGCTTCGAGGCTGGACCGGCATTGCGCCAACGATCTCTCCTTAGGGCCGCGGAATCTTTCTATTGAACCAAGCTCTTCTTTCATCAAACGAATGTCGGCTTTTACTTTGTCAAATATATCCCTGGTAATGTGAGCAAATTGTTGTTATGTGCCATGCCTTTGAATCACTAAGACCCTTGTTCTAGAATCTTAGAGTATACATTATCTATAGACAAAAATCATAGTTGAATGTTTTTTTTTATAGCATTTATTATGCTAACTTTTAAGTTCGAAAAACAGCGGAAAAAATGAAATGCTCAAGTGAGACTCGAACTCACGACCTTTCCCTTACAGGGGGAATGCTCTTCCAACTGAGCTATTGAGCCACACCTGAACCATGTCAAATTTTCCTTCTCTTTATATATGTCTTTAAGGGCGACGGTACAGCCGGTACAGACGGTACAGTACACTTGAGCATTTAATTTTTTCCGATGTTTTTCGAAAAATCATAGTCGACAAAATCTGTGTGTTAATACATCTCTGCTTACCTATTTAGGGGATTTACAGGCGTGAGTATATGTATATATCAAGTACTTACTTGGCTTTCCCCTGCTTAGTCTCAGTCCTCTGCATTTCTGACACTATACTGTTAATGCTGGTCTCAGTTTTGTTCAGTTCTTGTCTCAGAGTGCTTAACTCTTGTTCCAAGGTAGTGATTTGCTCCATGAGTTCCGACCGAGTCTTCTGCATTTCTAAACGTGATCGCGATTGATTAAAGTAACCACCGGTCAGAGAGCCTTTTGATGATACCTGCGAAGTAATCATGTATTCTGAATATAGTTTCCTAATAAAAAAATTGTGCCGGAAATCCCCACCGGAGCCGGAGGTAGGTTATGTGGTACTCGAACCGAAAAATAAGCACGCCGTCTGTGGGTTGCTGTGCTAGGCCTAAGGTGAAGATATCTTCGACATATCCCTCGCACCTCGGCTGACCCAGGGCCATCTCTAACGGTCTGGCCCTTTGCGGGAGGGGGGACCACCTTGTCCCCAACTCGTCCCCGGTATGGGAATTAGTGCAGATACTAGCAAATTATGGACAAAAGTCGGCGTTGTGGAAGAAAATTCACGCATGTATAGTGTATAGCACTATATGGATCAACAAAAATGACGCGAGCCTCTGTATATGTGCTTCCGGGCTTCGTACATTATTTTATTATTATTATATTCGTCGATCATTATAATATTTACTATTATTATTTATAGAGCTTCAAATGGAAAAAGATAAATCGAGGTGGGGAAAAAACTAAATAGGTAGGACAAACAGAGAGTAAGAAAGAGTAGTTTCTCAAAATTTTTCTCCAATAGATAATATTGTGGTCTATAAACAGTTAGGTATGAAAATCACAACCCATCCGCCATACCCTTCTGACCTATATCTATCCATTTTCGCGCGCAGTTTCCACCAGTACAATTTGTTTTTTTTGTAACCACCCTTAAATTTAATTTTCGGGATTTGGAATTTTCGGTATTTTTTATTCGGGATTTTAATATGTAACCCTGTTAATAGTATGAAATATTTTGCCTTGTAAAGCCGCTGCTCTTGCAGTAGGCTTTGCCTTTTGCTTACCATCAGGCGAGGTGACGTAAAATTGACGGGTCCTTTATAAGAAAAAAAAAAGAGAATTGACCCTATGTATTAGGAAATAGTACTGACCTGATCTCCCTCCAAGGTGACACAGTCGAGGTGGAACTGCTTGCCGAGCTCGGTGGCGCACTCCAGGTTCCTGCAGATGAGCGTCTTGCCGAATATGTACTTCATAGCCTTCGCGTATTTCACGTCGTATTTCAGTTTCTGCACCATAGCTATGGCGTTCTAAAAAATAATGTTTACTAATTTAATTATGGGAATTTAACTACTCTCCCCTAATTTCTTAAATGACACTTTTTTCTACACTGGTAACACCAAATTATGCGTTAGTGTCGCCTCCAAGACAATATTTTTGCGTACTTACAGCAAAATGGACAGAGGTAAATCACTAAATAAAAGGCCTGGTTGTAAATATATGGTGAATTTGAGCTCGTTCAACATAGTAACACATTGTGCTATATTCAAAACTAGCTTTTACGGCTCCTCCCACGTGGATGTCGCTTATCGCAACCAAACATAGCCTATGTCCTTTCTCATGGTCTAATCTACCCCAATGCCAAATTTCATCAAAATCCGTTCCGTGGTTTAGGTGAAAGCGTAACATCCAGACAGAGTTACTTTCGCATTTATAATATTATTAGTAAATTAGTAAATAGTTAATTAGCAATTATTATGGTATGGATACTTTCAAGAAACGTGTACTGCGCGTATAGAGCACATTTTAGATCCAAGATATATGAAGCTATAACAGTGACGATGTAAGTAATTTTTTTTTCTTCGTTTGAAATTTGCACAAGATCATAGTAGTATCAGTTAGCCATAGTATTATTAGTTAAACTTACTGCTGCCTTTCCTTCAGTAGACTCTGGCCAACGAAAGATGGGGCAAAAAGTTGGCACCAAAATTTAAAAATCAACATGTTGCAACACTGAATATACACTGACATAACGGAGTCGATACTAGAATCGTTTTCCTATTGGGCATGCATGAAAACTAGTCTATTATGGTACATGGCCAGAGTCTAGTCAGTGTTGCAACCTGTTGGTTTTAAAATTTGGCACCAACTTTTAACGCCATCTTTCGTTGGCCAGGGTCTAGTAGCCTTTAATCTTCTTCGATAAGTGGACTATTCAACACAAAATTATAATTCGCGCAGTAGTTCCTGAGTTTATCGCGTATTTATTAAAAAAAAAAACTGTGATGTAGCAGTCGCCAGACCCCAGTATAATACAGAATTAGCATGAACAAATGGAGAAATCATTCTGTTTGCGATGGGTTCAGCAAAACAAATAGAAGTAGGTACTAATTACAAGTTTAATGCAGCTACTAAGTAAGTGTGTACAATAATAATTTCATGTAACGTGCGTTTAGTGTCGCGCTCTTAGTTCGACTGACGCGGGTGTGAAGCAGAACACGGCGCGCGGCGCGGTGGAGGCGGCGGCGGCGCATGCGCAGGCCGGCCATCGTGACGTCATCGCGCTTGCTTGTGCGCGTACAATTCAGCGGCACTAAATTATATAAATTCACACTTACATTATCACTTGGGTACACCATGTCTCTCACTTGCAGTCTGTTGAGAGGCATGAAGGTCACCTCTCCTGGAAGGCTCTGCCGGTTCATCTCCTTCAGAATTTTCGTACCAACAGTGTCAGATTCTACAATGTGGTGGAATAGACGATTGCCAGCTGTCACCTAGGAAGAAAGAATGAAATTTAGAATACACGAGAATGTCGAATAATACTGACACATTCCGTAAATGTTTTAATTTGTATATGTTACCGCAATGTGTATAAACCTATAGTTAAAATAAATTATCTAACCAAGCTAATTAAATTAAGAGCAGTAAAAATTGCGTCGGTTCTTACTTTATAGTTTTTATATAATTTTAATCATCCACCAAACCGATAATAGTAACTTATTTGACTATTAAATTTTATGACGTCACTAAATCTTTTTTCATACAAGTTACATTAAAACTTCTCGTTTTAACGTTTAGTAAAAAGTAACTAATTTGCCACCCGAGTAATCTCTAGATAGAATGTTGTGTAATTTTGAGAATTCTTGAATGCTGTAAATAAATAATTATATATAGGGTCTAATAATTTAAATGACTTACTTCAACAGCAGTATAAATAGTCTTGTCACATGTGAAGTTCTCGATGACAGGTCCAAAGTACTGTGTGGCTATTTTGGCCCACTCGCCTCCCCTGTCTTGGAATGTCTCCAGCACTTTGCGTACACTGTCTCTGCCGTTTAAGATGGGCTGAAAATTAAGAATGGTTACTTCACCTGTTTCACAGTTATTATATAGATCTAAACAGATGCACAATCAGGGACAAAAAACGGATAACCTCGTAACTTCTAAAAGTAGGCAGGCAGCTTTTATTATCAAGCGTTGTTACTAGATGGCGACAATGCTATGTCAATCTTTTCAAATTTTTACTGTTAAAAACGAATTTAATAAAAAATACACTAAACACATCATTGAATATGACTGAATAAAACTATAAAATAAATATTCTAATCTATATTGATTCTGTAGTAATTTGGATGGTTGTAGACAACTTGGAATGGTGTCGCTAGATGGCGGTTTCCTAAATTATCACTTTTGTCACGAAATCTTTATTTATTTAGTTTCGAATTTATCATACAACTTTAATTTGCTAAAAACTCAGACACTGAACCTAATTGATGAAATGTTTTTTTTTATTTGCTCTGCGTGCGCCGTTTTAGTAATTTCCTCGCTGAAATGGGATGAAAAGATACGTGTTGCACTCGAGTTCAAAGATTTTTCACCTCGTGCTCTTATGAATCACTCACTCATGCTCAAGTGTCTAATTTTTTAATTGCTCGCAGGCACGATCATCAAAATTGTGGTACAGCTAACTATAGTAGTTGTAGTCGGCCGTCTTATAGAAGTTTATTATTTTTTTATACCACTTAGGTGGTAGAAAAGAACATGGCCTATCTGATGGAAAGTGGTTACCGTGGCCTACGGATGTGTGCAACAGAGGGTCACAATCGTGCTGCCGACCTTGTGAGATTATTATTGAGTGCTTTACCTTGCCAGCCATAGAGCGCAGTGCTTGATCAGCCTTCGCCAAGTCGTCTTTCAAAGATGACAAATTCTGTGTTAGCGTAGTTTCTTTACGCCAGAGTTCACTGAAAAAATTGATTGACGTTATTTTTTCTCACAATGATTTTCTAATTCACACTAATATCATGGAGGAATGGCTAGAGAGGCCACACGGCAGCCTCTCGTACCGGCTGACGCAAGTGATTACCGGACACGGGTGTTTCGGGAGTTACCTGTGTCGGATCCGGAAGGAGCCAACGTCCGAGTGCCATCACTGTGATGCGAGCGAGGACACAGAGCTGCACACGCTGACCGAGTGCCCTAGCGAGGCGGCTCCTAGTGGCGGCTCTGGGGGTGGGAGTCCTCACACTCGCCACGTTGCTCACAGCGATGGTACGATGCGCGAACGCTTGGGGTGCGGCTGTCTCCTTCTGCGAGCAAGTAATGCTCGAGAAGGAGGCGACCGGTCGGTCCAGACTAGACTCCGGGCCCGGGAAGCCCACGCAGAGCAAAGGCGAACCGGACGTCGGAGGTCGCAGAACGACCTCCGTCCTCCATGAGCGCTGGCCTGGGGGTGACCGGTGGAGCCGCCTGTCACCCTAGCAGAAGCAGGCCGCGGCGGCGGCGCAAAGTGCGCCTCCCCGTAACCGGGGCTAGATGGGGACACTGTGGTCCCCACAACCCCAAGGGAACCATCTCGAAAGAGATGGTCCTGGGTCTGCCGGGATGCGAGAGATATGCTTTTGGCAATCTCACCTCCGGCAACCAAGGACCCAAGACGGCGTGCGTTTTAGTCAGTTCGAGTCCGACATAACCGCCTCCACCGGCTCTGTGGGGATTTTGCGCACGATAAAAAAAATATTATAAATGCGAAAGTAACTCTGTCTGTCTGTCTGTATGTTACGCTTACACATCTAAACTATTCAATCGATTTTTATGAAATTTGGTATTGGGGTAGATTAGAACTTGAGAAAGGACAAAGGCTCTGTGTAGCCGCGATAACCGACATCCACGCGGGTGGAGCCGCGGGCAAAAGCTAGTTCATGCTAATGCGCAACATGTGTGACAAATATTATTTTTAGATGCAACACTTCACATGTTGTGATCAAATACCAACTGATGAGTCGTTACTATTAATACAATGTCTATATCAGAATCCTATTTATTATTCTACTTGTGATAGACCACACTTTTATTTCAAGATCCAAGTGCTACCAGACACCACGTATTTCCTGACGAACGAAATGTGTAGTAGTAGTGTTAATATGTACAGTCGATGAAGGAGATACGGTTGCATTTTTTCATATAAAGTTGTATCTAAAGATAACCGTATCTGTGATCGCAAGCCTACCTGCTAGCTTCACTAGGCGGCCAATTTTCAGGTTTACAACGACGGCAAAGCTAAAATTTTTTTGCACGACATTCTACACAACGCTATCTAGACCCACGGTAAGCTTAATTAGCTTGTGTTATGGAATCCAGAATGCGGATAAACATACTTAGATACTTGTTTTGTAAATACATACATATTACACCCAGACCAATGCAAATAGCCATATTCATGCATACAAATATTTGCACTGCGCGGGGATCGAACCCGCACCTCCTGCGTGACAGTCGAGGCTGTCAATTTTTTAATCTTGTATACTAATGACTTACTTTCTAGCACTCTGTTCTTGATCCTTCTTCTTCTTACACTCATAATATTGTTTGTTGTGTTCGTCAATAGCGACTCGTTGCCTCTCCATCTCTTTCGTAGTGTCTTCTATTCTTTTCTCCAATTCTGTAAGCTTGGTCGCGTCACGACGTAAGTCGTCGCGGAGTTTAGTCTCGTGATCCTTTTTGTCCTTAATTTGTTTGCTGAGGGATCTGTGTATAATATATTCTCAATTAAGTATATTGGCTGGATCAAGTACAGTCTGCGTCATAAGTATCATGACGACGAAGTCTCAAAATGATCTTAAAACACTCGTAATAAGAGCAAATCAAACTGTTGTATTTGTTTATATGGTATTATTGTCCGAAATAAAGGTGTGTACTAAATATCAGAACAATCGGTCCACTGGAAGGGGATCAAAAAAACTAAATTAAGATCATTTTGAGTACTCTGTTCGTCAACATCTTTCTGATGCTGACCATACCACAATAACAAAATAATGTTATGAACACTTTAATAAAGACTTTTTGCCTCGAATATTCTGAAATGCTTATAATTTCTAAGCCTTTGAGAATGCATCGAGGCGTAACCAGTAAGGTTGAAGAAGAAAATAGTGAGGAAAAAGTAAGAGTTGCTGAAAGAGAACTCAAATTTGAGTTAGCCTTTGAACATTACATCTCATCGAATACATAGGGAAAAATGAAATTTTTCGAGCGGGACTCGAACCCGCGATCTTTCCCTTACAGGAGGAATGCCTTGACCAACTCGCCTACCGAGAAACACCCGATGTGATTCAAATTTCCCTTCTATTTGTCGATTTATGGATTTATTGCATGGAAAATTGCATCTCATTATTATAAATGCGAAAGTCTCTCTCTACTTGTACTGTATCTGTCTATACGCTTTCACGCCTAAACCACTGAACCGAGTTTGATGAAATTTGGTTTAGCGGTAGATTAGACCTTGAGACCTTTCTCAAGGTCTAATCTATGCAGGCTATGTTGGTCGCGATAACCGACATCCACACGTGAAGTTGTGGGCAACAGCTAGTGCTATATAAATGACATTTATGAGTACAATAAAGAATAAAATAAAACATATCATATACTCACGCCTGTAAATCCCCGAGGGAGTAGGCAGAGGTTTATTAATACCCACATTTCGTCAATTATGATTTTTGGTGCCACGTCATAGGCAGCGAACCTATTGCGTCAACCGGGCACTTAGTCATGGGTTGTATGTTTACTGTCGGAAGGATTACAGCCCTAACCCTTAGTCTCCTTCTACGACGCCCACAGGAAGAGATGTGGTGGCCATATTATACTCGAAACAATAAAAATTAATACAATAATTCTCACTTAAGTTCTTTCTCGATCCATCTATCCCTGTCTTGCTTGGATGTGAACTGCGTGCCTCTGCCTTGCTTGGCATATAACTCTTGTCTTTTCTGTTGGTTCAGCGCTAATGCCCTAGTGCATTCCTCTTCGCGCGCTTTCATCTCTTCATATTTAGGCTTCAATTCTTCCAGTTCGCGTTCTTTTTCAGATATTTGCTGGCGAAGACGCTCTAATTCAGCTTCGGCTCTTTCCTAAAACCAAGTTTAATAAACTATATCTCATAATCAATTGAAAGAAAAGTTAGCTTACTGACTGCTTTAAATTTTAAAATTTTGTTGAAAATGTGCATTAACAATTTAAAGTCGGTAAGAAAACGAGTCCTAGAGTGCAAACAAGAGAAATGACACCCCATGTAGGACACCACCAGATGGAATGACGACCTGAAAAAGGTGGCTGGGACAGACTGAATGCGGAAGGCGGAGGATCTGGGGGAAATGGCGTACACTGGGAGAGGCCTATTTTTTATTTACAGTAATTACATAATATACAGTTTATGAACTAATACATTGTCCCACAAGTGGACTGCGATGAGCTAATTGATTGATAGATAAGGTAAGTATGGACGAATGGATCTTTGTTACTCTTTCACGTCTAAACGGCTGGAGCGATTTTAATAAAATTTGGTATGGAGTTAGCTGAGACCGGGGGCCTGAGGACGGTGAGTTGGCTGCTCACCGTCTTTACAGAAGCAGGCCCATGACGGCAGCGTGACGTGAGGGATTCACGCACGCCCCATAAGCGGGATAACATCCGAAACCCCCCCCCACCCCCACACACAGACGCGGGATAGCACCCAAACCACCCCCAAGGCGAGGCCGCAATTGTAGCCGTAGGTCTGATGGGAGTCCTGGGACATCCTTCCGAGGGCTTACCCGGGGCTCCCATCCATAGGCTTCTGGGCGTTACCGTGGGGGTTTTTAGTCGGTAGGAGTCCGGCATAACATCCATAAAGGATTTTCCCCCACGGTAAAAAAAAAAATGGAGTTAGCTGACACCCTAGATTAAACACAAAGGCTATTTTGGTCGCGATTACCGGGTTCAGGAGTGTGTAACGCCATCTAGGAAGCTCCTGCGAAAGCTACTATCAACCACCACCACCATTTATCGCGACGTGATACATTGCCTCCGACCAATCCGCGAGTACCAAATTGTTCGTAGACCTAAGTTGTAAATTTGTATCAAAATCTTATGATTGCATTCTATTCCGTTCAAGTAAACCATTGTGAAGACCAAGACATTGTTTAATTTATAAACACCAAAAATTTAACGCAAAGTCACCGCAATATCCGCAAAATCTTGGTTTTCACTTGTGCTTACTAGGTCATTCCTTATATATTAATAAGTAGGTCATTCCCACCCCAAGATGGTCAGAGTTGAGTGCAGTAGGAACAAACTTAAGAAATATGTAAAAATAAATAAATTCATAAAAAAAAACACAAAAACTTGTCAAAAGACAAAAATGTATATATAAAAAAGTCAAGTACATTAAAGAGAGAAGGCAACTTGGTGATTAACTTGATATGTATTCTATATTAATTGAAAATAACATCTATACTAATATTATAAAGCTGAAGAGTTTGTTTGTTTGTTTGAACGCGCTAATCTCAGGAACTACTGGCTCGAATTGAAAAAATATTTTTGTGTTGAATAGACCATTTATCGAAGAAGGCTTTAGGCTATATAACATCACGCTGCAACTAACAGGAGCGAAGAAACAATGAAAAATGTGGAAAAAACGGGGAAAATTATTCATATTAGAGGGCTTCCGTTGCGTGCGCTGCGAAAACGGTTCAAGATACCAAAAAAATATGTATGAAAGAATTATTCCTCTTAAAATGATCTAAAAAAATGTCCGCGACAGTATATGTCTGTCTTTTAAGATTAACTCACTAGAACCGTTTTAATGCATTATTACCAATTATTTGTTAGAGTTGTATCAACATAATAATAAATCTATATACATAAAAATGAACCCCTATTTCCCTTGGTCACGACATCACGCGTGAACGGCTGAACCGATTTAGCTAATTCTTTTTTGTTGTGTTCGTTATTATTAGGAGAAGGTTCTTATGAAAGAAAAAATGAAAAAAATTGCGTGGAAAATCAGAAAATTTAAGAATACATAACCACCATATAAAATAGCTGATCCGACATCATCCGAAAAATTGATGGTTTATGAATGTATGAACGCCCATTGCCGGGACTTGCCGGGATTTGCCGGGACAGCTAGTTTCAGAATATAATAATAGCATCTTAAAGTTAGAAACAGAAATCAATAACTTAAAGAAATCATTAGACGTAATGACTGACAAATATTGTAATGTTAAAAGTGAGCATCAGGAATACATTCTGGCTATGAAAGATCTGATGAGTTCAAGTTCCACATTAACATCTAAAGATAATTTACTCAGTCCTCAGCCAGTCTGTAAGTCCTCGCTGACTTCACACAAAAGCCCTTCACTTGAGCCAAATAATAAACCCAGTAGTTCCTTCACTGAACAAAATAATGTACCATCAAAAATAGTGATGTTTTGTGATGAATTGGGGAAATCAATGGGCCAGTTGCTAAGTTCATATTTGGAACAAAACATAATTAACTACTGTATGCCAGGTTTAACTTACTGTAATATTATTGAAAAAATTAAGAGTCACAGTTTAAATAGCGACAATACTCTTACAGCGTTTTGCAAGTTTTCTAATATATTAACATTAAAATCGCCACATACAACTACCGTCTTCTTACATTTACATATTTTTTTTAAGGTTTCTTCCAATAAACAGGTGGTAATTCCCAGATGGAGGTCGATAGACACTAACAATAATGTGTTGCTCAAGCTCTGCACATGATATTTCAATTCAAATTCAAATTCAAAAATATTTTATTTTGCATAGACCATTAAATCGGCACTTACAAAACGTCAACATAAAGTAAATATTAAATACTAACTAATACTAGTAAATGGACCACCGGTTCGAAACGCGGCCCAGACCTGAGAAGACTCCGGCAAGAAACTCAGCGGGCTTTTTTTTTGTCTATTTACAAAACATTTACTTAGCCTAAAACTTATGGTCTAGATACAATATTTTGCTTGAGTAGCATAGCAGAGCGAACAGCTCATTTTCAAGCTTGTTTATCATTTAAATATTCTTGGATTTTATAATAGCCTTTCTGGCCCAGTTTGCTCTTTACTGTGTGTTCAATAGCCAAATTTACTGTTCAATAGCCAAATCTAATTATATTCGAGCTAAAATACAAAAAGCTGACAATAAAATTAAGGCAACATGGAATGTTATAAACAAAGAAACCTGTAAAACAAGGTCACGTGATCGATCTTTTGAGTTAAAAATAGATGATAAACACATTAATACTGATTCTGCAGTGGCCAATGCATTTGAATCTTTCTTTACAAATGTTCCAATTACCACTACAAGTACATTAAATAAATAAATAATAAATATTCCACAACATTCTATACAACGCTATCTAGACCCATGGTAAGCTTTTATAGCTTGTGTTATGGAATCTAGAATGCGGATAAACATACTTATATACTTTTTTTTTTGTAAATACATACATATTATACATAGAAACACCCAGACCAATGAAAATAGCCATATTCATGCATACAAATATTTGCACTGCGGGAATCGAACCCGCGCCTCCTGCGTGGCAGTCGCGTGCACTACCGCCACGCCATAGATTAAATTCCTCAACAAACGCAGCTTTTTTTTTTTATAACCGTGGGGGAAAATCCTTCACTCCTACCGACTAAAAACCCCCACGGTAACGCCCAGAAGCCTATGGATGGGAGGCCCGGGTAAGCCTTCGGAAGGATGACCCAGGACTCCCATCAGACCTACGGCTACAATTGCGGCCTCGCCTTGGGGGTGGTTCGGGTGCTATCCCGCGTCTATGGGTTTTCGGGTGTTATCCCGCTTCTTAGGGGGGGGGGAGGCGTGCGTGAATCCCTCACGTCACGCTGCCGTCATGGGCCTGCTTCTGTAAAGACGGTGAGCAGCCAACTCACCGTCCTCAGGCCCCCGGTCATGGAGGCCGATGGTCTTCGGCGAAGACGGCGAGGCTCGCACCATGGTATCGAGCGAGAGAGTGCCCACGCCCAGACCCACCACGAGGACCTGGCGCTGTGTCGTCGCTGCGGTCCTCGCAGTGCTGACACTCGGCCGTCAACAAACGCAGCTGCTATTCTACTTGAATCTAGTGTTGAAAAATGTAGTGTTAACTTTGATTTTCAGTACATTGACCCCGCAACCATACTTGAGACCTATAAGCAACTAAATATAAAAAAGACTGAGGATCTTTGGGGCATTTCTACCAATATAATAAAATCAGTAATGCCCGCTATTGCACCATATCTTGCATTCATATTTAATCAATGTATAGATGATAAACAGTTTCCAACTCTCATGAAGTATAATAAAATCATCCCGTTATTCAAAACAGGGGACAAAAGTGATCCATCAAATTTTCGGCCCATCTCCATACTCCCTTAGTAAAATCTTTGAAAAAATTAACTGCTTTCACATTTTAACATAACACGCTACTTCATGATAAACAGTTTGGTTTCACTAAAGGTAGAAATACGACAGATGCAGGAATTGAACTCGTTAAACATATATTTGATGCATGGGAAAAAAAGCAGGATGCCATTGGTATCTTCTGTGATCTATCAAAAGCTTTTGATTGTGTTGATCATGAGACTTTGTTACTAAAATTAGGTTATTATGGTGTTTCGAACGGCTCACTTGGCTTGCTTAAGTCTTACCTCACTGGCAGAGTACAAAAAGTTAACATTAATCGCACCAATTCATCTGGAGCCCCTTTAGTCATGGGAGTACCCCAAGGCTCGATATTAGGACCCCTTTTGTTCTTGATATATGTAAATGATCTTCCTTACTTCAGTAAAGATCTTTGTGAAATAGTATTATTTGCTGATGACACATCATTAATTTTTAAACGTGATAGACAAACAGTAGTACTTGACGATGTAAATAATACCCTTTCTAAAATTTTGCATTGGTTTACAAGAACAACTTGCTGCTCAATGCTAAGAAAACAAAATGTGTAAAGTTTACTATGCCTAATGTAAGACAGGTTGATACTAGTATTACAATGAACGATGAATCTGTTCAAATAGTTGATACCACAGTTTTTCTTGGAATAACTATTGATAGTAAACTGCAATGTGGTGCTCATATCACAGCCTTGGCAGGAAGACTTAGCTCAGCTGCCTATGCGGTTAGAAAAATAAGGACACTAACTGATGAGGAAACGGCACGATTAGTTTATTTTAGCTACTTTCATAGCGTTATGTCATATGGTCAGATGCTGTGGGGCTCAGCTGCCGATATTGAGACTATTTTCATATTACAGAAACGCGCGATACGAGCAATCTATGGCCTCGGACCCCGTGACTCGCTGAGAGAAGTTTTTAAGGAAATTAATATTTTAACAGTTGCTTCCCAGTACATTTATGATAATATCTTATATGTACGCAAGAATCTAGATCTCTTCAAAAAAAAGTCTGACCAACACAATTATAATACTAGAAACAAAAATAAACTTGCAGTGCCAAAACTCAGGCTTCATAAGGTTGGTAATTCGTTTGTAGGCAATTGTATAAAATTGTTTAATAAAATGCCTCAGGATCTGATAGACATGCCACTTAATAAATTTAAAATTCAAGTTAAAAATTGCTTAATAAAAAAGGTTATTATAAATTAGACGATTACTTAAATGATCTTAAACATCATTATTAGATGATTACTTAAACATCATTATTATTTCGTCTATCATTCAGAACAGTCGCGTTGCGCGTATGAACTAAATAATAGTGCAAAGTGCAAACGTTGCAGAACGTCGCGCGTCGGTTGAACGATCGCCGCGATGACGCACTCATCATTTTGCAAGGTAACATAAATAATAAAATTAAGGCGAAGCCCTTTATTAGTTTTAAATATGTCGTCGAGCCCAATTACACTTAAAACAGAGAATGAACATCTACTGTTTAAAGCGTACAGTGAAGAAAAAGCTGAAAATGCCAATCTTCGCCAGATTATACAGAAGATGCAGACTCAAATCGATGAGCTGCAAAAGCAAATCATGAGTTTCACTCATGAAAACAAAGTCAAGGTTAGTGAACCAAAAGTCACCCCCACAGACAATTCTACCAAATGCTCGGAATACTGTACAGATGAAGAAGATCTGGTCAAGGAAACCGAGTGGATTCGAGTTAAATCCAGAAAGAAAAGGAAACTGAGCTCGTCGCCTACTCAATCGGAAGAAGCTCAGAAGGCTGACACTTTGGTTACCAAAAACTCCAAAATAAAGAAGGCGCCACCCCCTCCACCTATAATTGTAGATGGAATAGACGACTATCAAGCCTTCTTCGATATGATAGCAGCAAATCCCCAGGAAGATGCATTTACCACTAAAATCTTGAATGGTAAGTGTGTCAAAATTAATGCCAAGAACGAGGACGCCTACAAGGCCCTCAGAAACATATTATCCACGAGTGGCCATCTCTGGCACTCTTATGAAAATAAACAGGAGAGACCTATTAGAGTCATGGTGAAAAATCTGCACCATACATGCAAACCCGAGAGAATCATTGAAGATCTACAAAGCAAGGGCCTAAAAATAATAGACGCAGCTAACAAACTCAGCTGGAAGAACAAAGCTCCTCTGAATATGTTTATGCTGACTTTTGCGAATGACGAAGACATCAGCAAAATATACAGCATAAAGGCTATTTTAGGGTGTAAAGTCGAAGTGCAGCCAATCAAAACATCCAAACTGGTACCCCAGTGCAAAAGGTGTCAGGCGTATGGCCATACCCAAAAATATTGTTCCAAGGAACCACGATGCGTTAAGTGTACAGGTAAACACCTCACTCGAGACTGCAAAAAACCAGCAGAAGAAAAACCAAAGTGTGTACATTGTGGTGAAGCACATCCAGCTAATTACAGGGGATGTATAGTAGCTAAGGAAATGCAACACATAAAAAATAAAAGTGTCAAGAAAACGTCAGCTAAAAACCAGGAACAAGTTGCTCTGAAACGACCATCAACAAGTGACACGAGAGAAAAAACCTATGCACAAGCCGCTGCTAAGACACATTGCTCTACTAATGTCAACAATATGAACCAACCGCACAATAACTTGGCTGGAAAGTTGGATGAAATACTCAAATTAATGTCATCTTTCGATGGCAGGCTACAAAGGCTGGAAAATGGAGCCAAGCAGTCCATTAGTAAAAAAACCAATCAAAAATGAAGAACAAGCTGAAAATTATGGCATGGAATGCAAATGGACTACTTAAACACCAACAAGAACTACAAGTAGTCCTAGATATTGAAAATATAGATATATGTCTGGTATCAGAAACTCACTTCACCAGACAATGTTATGTTAAGTTTCAAGGATACAAAGTATATCATGCACTACATCCAAGAAACAGTGCACATGGTGGCAGTGCAATAATAGTAAAAGAAAATATACGACATTATGAAGAAAGTAAGCACGAGCAACCAGAATTACAAGCAGTGGCAATTCGAGTAGAGTGTAGCCTTTACCCTCTAACTATAGCAGCCCTGTATTCACCTCCTAGATACACTATCAGGAAAGAAGAATATGTAAGCTTCCTAAGTCAGCATGGTCAAAGATTCATCGTAGGAGGTGATTTTAACGCCAAGCATACTCACTGGGGATCGAGACTAAATAATACTAAAGGCAGGCAACTGTTCAAAGCCATACAAGAATTAAACTGTGAAGCTATATCCACAGGAAAACCAACATACTGGCCTACAGACCCTGACAGAATTCCAGACTTGATAGACTTCTTCGTCTGCAAAAACATATCTAGTAATGAGATTAATATAGAAGAGTGTCACGATATGAATTCGGACCATTCTCCCATACTATTGACGTTATGCAGACGTATGTTGTATAATGAGAAACGACCAATCTTAGTTAATCAGCATACAGATTGGGATAGTTTTAGAATAGATCTAGACAACAGAATAGAATTAAGAGTTCCATTGAAAACGATAGAACAATTAGAGTTAGAAGTTAGACAATTTATAGTAAATATACAGCAGGCAGCTTGGCAAAATACACCAATCAAGCCAATACGAGTCACTAGAACTGTATATCCTGAATATATTAAAAATCTTATAAGGCAAAAACGAAAGCAGCGCAGAAGATGGCATCTAACCCGATGCCCTCAAGATAAAACCGAGCTTAATAATCTGACTAAACGTCTGAAGAGAGAAATAGTAAGTCATAACAACTCACTTACTAACAACTATTTACATCACTTAACCACAGATTCTAAGTCAGATTACAATCTATGGAAAGCAACCAAAAACATGAAAAAACCTACAACACAAATTCCTCCTATAAGAGAAGAAAACGGGAAATGGGCCAGAAGTAATCAACAAAAAGCTGAAAGGTTCGCTAAACACCTGGAGCTTATATTTCAACCCAACGTTGAATCATCTAACGCTACTGAGATGACGTGTACTGAACAACTACCAAAATATGATAACTTAAAAATAAAGCTCGTCACACCAAAGGAAGTCTCGAATATGATCAAGTACAATATAAATTCAAAAAAATCACCTGGCTACGACCTTATAACCGGTGAAATTCTGCAAAATTTAAATCGTAAAGCGATCGTTAAACTGACAACTCTAATAAATGCTGCTTTTCGATTAAAGCATGTACCCGACCTGTGGAAAGTAGCTGAAATAATTATGATACCAAAACCTGGCAAACCACCACATGAACCCGCTTCATATAGACCAATTTCCCTACTACCAATAATATCAAAATTGTTCGAGAAACTATTGCTAAAAAGACTAAAACCAGTCATTGAAAACAGTAATATTATTCCTGACCATCAATTTGGCTTTAGAGAAAAGCATTCAACAATTGACCAGGTACATAGAATAACAAATATTATAGAAAAAGCGCTAGAAGAAAAAAAGGTTTGTTCTACCATATTCCTTGATGTAGCACAAGCTTTCGATAAAGTTTGGCATGAAGGACTCATACACAAACTTAAAGTAATGCTACCGCGACAATTTGCTGAGATTCTTGAATCCTATATACTGAATAGGGTATTTCGTATCCGTCAAGAAGACGTCTATTCAGAAATAAGGCCAATCAAAGCTGGAGTTCCACAAGGAAGCGTATTAGGCCCAATTCTGTACCTATTATACACCAGTGATATTCCAGTCAACGAAAACCACCCAATTGCAACCTTTGCCGACGACACGGCCATAATGGCGATAGGTGACAATCACAAAGAGGCTGTTGAAAAGGTCCAAATAATAATCAATGAAGTTATTTCCTGGACCAAAAAATGGCGCATCAGGCTGAATGAAAGCAAGTCGATTCATGTTGACTTCACAAATAAGAGAACACAGTATTTCCCCGTATTTATGAATGGAGAACAAGTACCATACGCTAATACAGCCAAATACCTCGGCATGACTCTAGACGCCAAGCTGCGCTGGAAAGCACACGTCAAGAAGAAAAGATCAGAACTAAAATTACGCTACCAGAAAATGTACTGGCTTCTTGGGAAAAGCTCTCCTGTATCAGTACACAATAAAGTCCTACTATATAAACAGGTATTGATGCCAGTATGGACTTATGGTATCCAGCTATGGGGCTGTACCAGTAAAAGCAATCGTCAGATTATTCAACGATTCCAAAATAAAGTGCTCAGGGATATTGTCAACGCACCCTGGTACATTCGTAACTGTGATCTACATCGGGACCTGAACATGGACGTCGTAGATCAAGTCATTCAAAAGCATGCCGAAGCCCATGAAAAGAGACTTCATCATCACGTGAACGTCGAGGCAATCCAGCTCCTTGATAACACTGATATAGTGAGAAGACTAAAACGCACAAAGCCGTTTGAGTTAGTGTAGTGTTTTTAGTGTCAAATAAATGCAGTGACAAGTGCCGCGCACAAAGAACACATGAACAAAGTGTCTTCGCCTTAACAAAAACTAAGTAAGTGTTAATGGACACGCTCTTAGAATTATGTTTATGTAGTAATTTAGGTGAAAGTTATTTACTTATTAGTCAATAGGCTAGATTGTAATATAAATAAAGTATTATATATTATACTTTATTAGAAAAAAAAAAAAAAAAAAAAAAAACTTAAATGATACAGATGCAAGGTCATCCTAATCTCATCTCTTGCTCGCACTGTAAAAAAATGCTATAAATAAAACCATATTAAAAAAAAAGAAAGATAATCGAGTTCACTGAGTTTCTTGCTGTCTCTTCTCAGTAGAACCACCTACCGAACCAGCGAAATAATCATTTTCCAATGATTTATTTTATTTATTTTTTCTGTGATTGACATTACTTGTAAAAATTCTGACGTTCGTATGTGCTCTTTATGTGCCTAAATTGAATAAATGTAATTGATTCTTTGATTCTTTGCCTATTGCAAATTCCAGTGCCTATACGCGCATCGAGTCATTTCTGCGAGTGATCATCGGCAGTGTACAATCGCTAACACCTGCTGCATTCGCGGATCACCGCAAATTGTAAGTACTCCTTGATTCCCACTGATTGCCATGGCCTCAGATTCTGAGTCACGTTCAAAATCACCTTGCAAAATAACGGTCGAAAATGTAACTTCTCCTATGATAACTATAGATCAGTCTAGCTTAAGAAATATAATTAGAAAACGAGGCATAATAAAAGGCATACTGACTAGATTTCTCAATTATTTAGAAATCATTAAATTCAGTAATAAAGTGTTGTCTCAGGAATTACGTGTCGATTTGAAACTTCGTGTACGCCTTGTACACTATGCTGAATTTAGCGATTTTCAAACTAAAATCGAAGAAATTGTATCTGAAAACGAGTAAGAAAGTCAAATGTCTCAAGGCGATTTGTTTGAGGATTGCTACTACAGTGTACTGGCTCGAACAGAGTGTATGTTAGCTGATGAACCGATTGCGGGGATTTCTAAGTGTAGGGATTTAAATAATTTACCTACCATTTCCATGCCAACCTTCGATGGTTCATACGAGCATTGGTTGGAGTTTAAGGACACATTCCTGACACTAGTTCATAAGTCTTCTGAAATCAGTGCTATTCAAAAGTTCCACTACCTAAAATCAGCACTAAAAGGCAGCGCGGAACTTGTTATTGATTCATTAGAGTTTTCCGCCGCTAATTATTCCGCTACATGGGTGTTACTTCTAAACCATTAGAACAATTCAAATTTGTTGGTACACAATCACGTATGGAAAGGCATTATTTTCTATTCAAGCAGTTGCCAAGGAGGTCACCTGCATTTATTAGACGTCTCATTGACACGATCTTAAAAAAATTACGCGCTCTAAAAATACTTGGTGAGCCCACTTGGCGCGGACACTTTAATTATTTATATTGTATGATATGCTGGAAACATTGTTAGTATCACACTCGAAAGGCAATCAGAACAACCACTACAATAAAAAACAAAACACTTTAAACGAAAGCTCTAAAGTACGCAGTAATGTTTCCAGCAATAAGTCGCAACAACATGATAATCAACTGCGCACAAAAGTAGCCTGCGTGATGTGTAACAATAAACATCCACTTTATTCATGACAAAGAAGTTTGAAGTAGTCGATAAAAATAAATTATGTAAAAACTATTTTCGATCCGGTGACACTATAAGCGATTGTCGTTTCGGTCCGTGTAGAAAATGTAACCAAAGACATACATAGTGACAAAATAGATGCGCGTCCTGGCGGGACCTCACTCTCAGCGAGCGCAATCACTAATGCCAGGAGCGGTCCAAGCGCATCCAGTCATTGCACCGCCCGGTATCGCTACCGAAATAACTACGCCGTCGCATACATAACAACAACTCGTCGATTCAATTAAATAAGATGCATACTGACACGCTAGAGCTAGATCCATGTATGCAACCGGTGTTGTTGTCCACCAAGTCGAATTAGCGGGTAAACATTGTCTCAATTACCGGTGTTACTACTAGTAGTAAGATTGGTAGTAACTCGGGTAATAAAGGTAATTATCATTTAGCACGTGCCTTTATCGATAACGGTAGTCAACGATGCTATATTAAAAAATCATTATGAGAATTATTAGAAATTCCAGTATAATACAGTCCAGTCACGAACTACGTGGAGTGGGTAATTCTGTGTCGCAGTCAACTCAAATATGTGACATAGATATAAGATCACGCGTTAAAACCTATTCCATGCGCATTAAATCTTTCGCTTTATCGCAAATAACTTCAACATTGCCTGCCCTTATCTTACAAAGCGTGCAGTTTAGGATTCCAGACAATGTTCAACTCGCAAATCCACAATATTTAGTCTCAAGATATTGATATCTTAATAGGCGCAGATCAATCTGGGACTTACTTATCGAGGGAAACATACGCTTATCTAACGGCCCATACTTACACAACACAAAACTAGGGTGGGTTGTATCGGGTCCTTATACGTAAAATAACAAGTTTGTACATTGCAACTTGACATAATTGAATGATGCAAGTCAATCAATTGATACGCAATTACGCAAGTTCTGGGAGCCAGGAATCAGGATACGCTTACTGATAAGGAGCTGAAGTGCGAAAAATCTTTTGTAAACAATACTAAACGCGAAGTTGACGGAAGATTTTGTGTTCGAATTCCGCTCAAAGTATGAGCTGATCCTTGGGTAAGACGTATTCTCAAGCTGAACGGCAATTTCTAGCTCTAGAAAAAAGGCTAGACCGCTAGTTCTATGGTCAACCCCATTTCATCATGCCGCACCATGGCGTGTTCCGAGCGCACAGTACTGTACAACTACAACAACTAAATTACGGGTAGTATTTAACGCTAGTGCCCCTTCCACTATTGGTAAGTCGTGTAACGACATTCAGTTAGTAGGACCTCCAATACAGGGTGATTTGTTTGCCATTTTACCACGTTTTCGGTAGCATAGGTACATAGCTTCGCCGACGTAGAAAAAATGTACAGGCAAGTACTTGTTTTGTCGGAACAAACAGACCTACAGCTGATACTCTGGCGCGATGATTCATCACAGCCTATTAACGGGTACAGCCTCCGCGCTATTTCTCAGCTGTCGGTGTTTGAAACAACTAGCCGCTGACTGTACAGACTGTGACGTCAAAAGAATAATAACTGAGGATTTCTATGTTGACGATATGATCACAGGACATGATGACAAAAGCAAGTTAATAGAAATGTGTAAAAGTACATACCACTAATGTACTCAAAGAGGGATGTTTTCCATTGCGCAAGTGGTCATTCAACTTTAACCCGATTGATAACCAGTTGGAATAATTCGCAATCTAATGTTCGAAGTAACTGTCACTAGGCGAGCACAGTTTATCTGCTAAGTTTCATTTCACTACTGAATTTGAAAACAAGCCTATTTCTGTGACAAAACGTACGATTTTGTCAACCGTGTCACAAATCTTTGACCCACTAGGTATTCTTAGCCCGTCTGTTATGCTTGGGAAGGTTCTATTACAAAAATTGTGGTTGTTAAAATTGGGATGGGACGACGAGGTGCCTAGCGAAGTCGCACAGTGACCGAAAAGGCCAATCTAGATGGACAAAAAGGGTCACGGCATTTCTTCCACTACTCTAGCGAAAACGATAGCTAACAAACCCGAGGCACCCCGAGGTCACAGTTGCACTGATAATTTTGTGCACATACCCTCTAATAATTAATAATGAATATTAAAGTACTCGATAAGAGTAAAAAAATGATGAAATCATTCACGTTTTCGCATTTCATTTATGAACATCTCAAAGTGAATAGGAAAGTAGTTATAATACTTTTAGTGATGGATCGTGAAATAGTTGGTAAGTAGTACATTTTAAAATTATAACTGTTACAAAATACTTATTTCTTTGTGTACAAAAAATCTGTGAAATATTAAAACGATTTTTTATGCTTTTCTTAAAACTTGTGTTCTATAGGCAAAAAAGATATGTACCAAGGCTATAATTTTTATATTTAGTAGTTACATATATGTACTTTAATAAAAAGTTAGTTGTAAGCTCCGAACCGATTTAGATTTTTTTATTATAAAAAAATAGTGACCTTACCGAGAAGGCAGTTCTATGAAGAATGGTTAAAATACCCCAAACCTGAGAAAAATGCGGGTCTATTTAAATATATTTCGGCCAGATTTAATTTAAAAGAGGCAACTAAATGTTCTTTACGAAATATTAAATTAACTATTGCCTGAATTTCGACATGTTTGGCGAAAAAAAGGGTTCACTATGGGCAAAGACAGGACCGTTTTGACGCACTATCAACTGATGGGTTGGATGGGAAAGATCTAATTTAACTGTCAGATATAGTCAACCATCCACGTCCTCATTGCAAACTGAATCGGAGGAAGTTCAGCTACGGAGAAGAAAAGAAAGCTGTCGCGATGTGTACCAGAATTCATACCTAATTTATCTACGCTCAAAGCTGACAAAGCAACACAGGTTCAACATGGCAATATTGAAGATTGCTATGTTTACAAGAGGAATCGATGGGACTCTTCTAATGTGATGATGATTCCCAGCCGATTTCGGCTACGGCGACTGACGCTGGACTGGTGAATTTCTTCGTTCATGCGCCCGGATATGGCTGGTGTATCCCAGTTTGTTGCTAAAGGTGCGGTTGCAGGTAGTACATGTCAGGACATTGTTGACGTAGTTGTACGTGTATAATCTACGCGGCCTGGTCTTACGAGCCTCTCTCGCCCTGTCCAGACTAAGAGTCCTAGCTGCCTCGAATTCCTGGACGCCATTTTTGATCGATTTTCGCCACTCACTACGATCATCGGCCTGTTGCTCCCATGTTTCGACGCCAATTTTGCAGTTCTTCAGGTGGCGCTTATGCACGTCTTTGAAGCGTAAGAACTGGCCTCCTTGCCTGCGCTTACCCTGTGCAAGTTCCGCGTACAGCAGGCGTTTGGGGAGACGTTGATCTGGCATGCGTCTGATATGTCCCGTCCACCCCACCTGTCTTCGCACCAAGTAGGCCTCTATGCCATAAACTTTACACCGCCGCAATATTTCGGTATTGCACACTCTATCCCGCCATCCTATGTTCGAGATTTCTCGTAGGCAGCGTAGGTGGAACTGATCCAAAATGCGTATATGCCTTCTGTAAACGCACCATGTTTCAGAGCTGTATAACAGCGCCGATAGAACCACAGCACGATACACGGCAACCTTGGTTTCGAGCCTCAGGTCATGTGATAGGAAAACCCTCTCTCGAAGTCTGCCATACGAGGCTGAGGCCGTCGCAACTCTGTTACTGACTTCGGCATCGAGGTCGTTTGATGCCGTGACGAAACTACCCAAGTACTTAAATCTCTTCGTATCTCTGAGAGTCTGTCCACCTATATGTATGTTAGTAGGTGGTTGAGTAGTTGTGCCCATGTTGATGTTCATCACTTCCGTTTTAGCAACATTGATCTTCAGACCGTACCTGCTGCAGTTTTCATGCAAACTTGTCATAAGGCGTTGTAACCCTTGTGCAGTATCAGCGGCAAAGCAGAGATCGTCAGCGTACATTATCGCAGTGACCAGCACCTCACAGGTCTTAGCGCGCGCTCGAAGCCTACCGAGATTAAAGAGTTTGCCGTCAGTCCGAAACCGTACATTTACACCTTCTTGGCAGGATTTAATGGCTTCCTCTACCACAACTGCAAAGTATAAAGCGAATAAGGTAGGTGCCAGAACGCAGCCCTGCTTCACTCCACAATTCACAGAGAAGCATGGGGACTCTTCACCGTCCACAGAGACGCAGCAGGACATCCCGTCGTGTAGAAGGCGGATAAGACGCACAAATTTTTCAGTGATGCCCAGCCTGCGCAGGACGAGCCACAGCGCCTCGCGTGGAACACAGTCAAATGCCTTCTCAAGGTCCACGAAGCAGAGATGTAGAGGTCGTTGTAGTTCTATGCTTTTCTCCTGTAACTGTCGAACTGAGAACACGGCATCGCATGTACTTCGCCCTCGTCGGAAGCCGTATTGGGACTCAGGTAGTATCTCTTCCGCTAAAGGAATTAATCGGTTCAGGAGGACCCGCGCAAACACCTTGCTGGCCGCGCTGAGAAGTGAGATACCTCGATAAGAGTCGCACTCCGACTTATTACCCTTGTTTTTATACAGAACGCAGATCTTTGACTGTATGAAACTACTTGGGACAGTCTCATTTTCCCAGATACCCAGCACCAGTTTCCACAGAACATCGTGTACAGCAGGACCACCGTGTTTAAGGATATCACCCGGCAGGCCATCGATACCAGCGGCTTTGTTGTTCGCCTGCTGCTTCAGTGCCCTTATCACCTCCTCAAGAGTCGGAGCGTCATCTAGGTGATGTTGTTCTTCACATTGTGGTATCTTGGAAATATGCTCGAGATCCACTGTACGTTCTACGTTTAACAGGGAGTTGAAATGCTCGGCCCACCGCTGCAGCACAGCCCCCGCGGAAGACAACAAGTGCGCGCCATCCGATGACCTTATCGGTACTTTCTTTGGTGCTTTTGTCCCAACCAGATCTTTTATCTCTGAGAAGAAAGCTCCTTGTTGTTGGGCATCCAGTAGGCATTGGATCTTTTCCGCTTTATTCAGCCACCATTCGTCCTTTAATCGACGCGTTAACCTCCGAAGTTCACGCGAGCTCTGTTTCATCTCGCTTCCGTTGATGTTATCAGCCTTTAATAGCAAACGGTGCTTCCCCAGCGCTGCACACAACTCCTCATCGTTATCATCGAACCAGTCTTCGCGTTTGCGCACCTTCCTTCCCAGACATAGTTTTGCGCTTGTAAATAATGTACTAGACAACATTTCCCAGTTTCGTTCGATATCGTTAGACCAGTCGCATGACTTCACAGCCTCAGTGGCAGTCGCGACAAACATTTCACGTTGGTCTGCATCTCGTAATCGTCCCACGTTCAACACAGCTGGCCTCACTTGCAGCGATCGTCTGGGAGGACAAAGACGAAGCCTAAGCTTGGTGATAAGCAGCCTGTGGTCAGTCCAACAATTTGCCCCGCGCATTGAATGTAAGCGCACAAACAAGGACATTGCAAGCATCCTCCGCTACGAGCACGCGCAGTTGCTGCACGCCGCTCCGCAGGCACTGCTGTCTACGCTGCGCGAGCGGTGGTGGCCGGTAAGGGGACGTGATCTCGCAAAACGTGTAATGCATCAATGTATTATTTGTACACGCTTGAGAGGTAAAGTCGCAATCCTCATTATGGGAAATTTACCTATGGAACGGATCACGCCAACTCATCCGTTTATGCGTTGCGGTGTGGACTATGCGGGACCGGTGCTCGCATTGAACCGTAGAGGAAGGGGCGCAAAGCCGTTCAAGGTTTACTATCTGTCTTTTTGTCTGTTTCGTTACAAGGGCTCTATACACTTGGAAATTGTCAGCAGTCTTTCATGGGACGCATACCATCTGGCCTTAAAACGTTTTATTTCGCGACGTGGCAAGCCGGAAGTAATTTTCTCAGACAACGGTAGAAATTTCGTAGGTTGGATGAACGAGTTTAAGAAATTTATAAAAATTGAACTATCAAAATTAGAACTGTTATCGAGAACAAAAAGAAATGGAGGTATAGTGCGTCAAGAAAGTCGTGAAATTAATGTTGAAGGAACTAATATTTTTCATTGTATTTGCAACACTCAATAACTGTCAAACTGAGTTTTCAGCTGTCATTCCTTGTTTTGTTGTGGAACGGTTGTGGATATGTTTCGTATATCTTTTGCGTTAATTTAATTTCAATGTGTGTATTAGTTGTGAGAGACATGTCGTATTCAAAGTATTTCAGGGATATAGTATGATATACGGCGGGATTTCAAACCGGCAAGCTGGTTTCTCATTTGGAGGATATTTATGGCCAAGCAGCTAAATAAACCGGTACGTACATATATTTTAATGTTAAACACGGTATGGGAAGTGTAATCTATTAAAAATTATGTGTATTAAGTGAACATTTTATTTTTCAAAGCATTGATTTCATTTGTCGTGATTGAGTCATTAACCTACGATTTTAAGAAATCGTAGTACGACACTTTGACGTTTTTGAACAGTCTTGATCCATTTTGTATTAACCATTGAGGCCATTTGTACTACTAAAAAATTACACGGTATATACTGCTGTATTTATCCAGTACCGTACGTTTTTATTTGTTTCAGATTTTCAAAAGCACATTTCAAGACATATCATTTCAGTATGGGATGATATATCCAGTGAGTCAGAAACTATCGCGGATAAATTACGCAGGAGTTTCAAGCAGCATTTTGGGTGTTCAATAGTCACTCCAATAAGTTAATGTTATAAAAGATTATAATTATATTATATTATATACGTACTGTACCTACATCTTTTGTTTTCATTGTTTAATACTTTACAACGTCTGTAAAAAAACCGACTGTCTAGCTATCACGAGAGATATCATGAGACAGACTGGTGGGCTTTGGATAAAGTATTGCTCGGGACATGTTTCTTGCACCTAAAATATGCTCAAAACACATTTCACACCCACGGTACCCATGGCCATACTCCTGGTGGTACCGTGGGTCTAATAAAGTTAAAGTGTAAGTAAGCGATTCTGTGTTGTGAGTAAGCGATTCTGTGACCAGAGCGGTGGTGGACGAGCTCAAAGTCACCAAGCATAGGTTATTACAAAACAATCTGCGCGCGCCAGGCCAAACAATTCGTTTATCTCGCAGCTTAGATTCAAAATAGTGTCCCGAGGCATATCCTAAAAAGTCCGACACGGCGTGTCCTTGTATATGAGGCCTTATACTCATTTATCGGGGTGTAAGGTTAACGGCATTTCCCTCACCCCCCAGTTAACTTTGTGCCATCATATACGAGTTTATGATGGCCCTCTTGGGTGTCCTCATCTAACGTCTATACCCGCTGCTAGTCACAGAGACCCGTGGCGAGTCTCCTAGCACCTTTCTATAGGGCTGTTCCCGCCGCGGCCGTTAATTGCTGTAAGTGGTAGCGTCTCCCATGTGCTGAGTAAGAGAGTGAAGCATTGCCGTTAGTGTTGTACAGGTTGCATCGAATGGAGGCTTCGGATCACGCGCACCAAATTTAACATAATATCTGTGCTTCTAAATCCCGTGTGCTTGTCTGCCACCTGAGTGACCATGACTTCTAAACTCAATCACTCCGCACTCGTTGATTTCGATTAGTTGTTAAAGATTTATAATTTTCTATCTTGAAGTTTGATTTATCTCTAAAGTTTGCGCCATTAGTGCCTAAATAAAGTGAATAAAATAATTGCCGTATTTTTTTTTTCACTTTTATTCACCTACTATCCTACTATCGTAATGAAATCATACCATAAAAAGCAACAGATCAAGTCTGTTTAGTTATAGTATGACAGGGATACCAGATTAAGCGCAGCAGCGCCCCTCAATTTTCACGACTTTCTTGACGGGCTATAATTGGGTATACAAATGAAACAAGTAAATTTGTTGATATTACTTATTACATTGATTCATCAGACTCGTCATAATTTACACTAGACTCGTCAGTTGACTCCTCTGTTACTTGAATAATCAATTATTGATCCATTATATTGTAAATTACAATGTCTCAATCCCAATCAGACCTATTTATTTTTCTTGTCTTCTATACAACAGTAACCCAGTTTTCAGGTGTCACTTCACCTTTAATATAATTTAAAAAAATTGATAAACAAATATTTAATATTTATATAATATTATTCAAAATATGTCGATGCATTAAATCGATTGAAAAATGTTCTTAAGTAAAATCGATAATTATTTCGAATCAAAACGTTACCGTACGCGGGTGTCGCTAATTTCAAATTGTCTCAAACTGTCAAAAAGAAAATAAACGAATGGACGGAGTATAGTGGCGCCGATTTTGAAGACTTAAAATTTCAAGCCTGCATTGCACCTCGAACGTTAAGTAACATCATCATTGAAACTTGTGAAGCAATAAATGAAACACTAAGCAACAATATTCAAGTAAGCTTTATAATATCAAATATACGATTAAAATGAATAAAAATTTTGTATGTACTTTGCAGCAGTCTCGGCTTAAGTTGGATTGTTTTCATTTGTTTCATTTGAGTCTGGAATGTAAATCATCATAGATCGCTCCGTATTGGATTGAACGTATGGAAAGGGAGATGGAGATTGCGGAATAGAAGACTCGGAGTGAGAGACAGGAGATTGAATGTATGGAAGGAGAGATGAAGTTGAAGGAATGGAATATTGACTGCTGGGATTTATTAATACAGAATATCTACGAAGATTTCCCTCTTCTCCTTCAAAAAGTATTTCATCTATGAACTTTTCTGCCAGTCGTCTTTGATCTGCAGACATCCGTTCCAGTTTAAAGGCCCAGTTTCTTGCCATTGCTTGATGTTCAATTTCCGGTTTTTTGAAATGATCCATGGTTGAAGGTTGCGAAGCTGTTGAGGCTGATGATTGTGATGATGATCCCTAAAAATAAAAACAACAGAGTAACAAAATCTTTTATATTTCAGGTACCCAAAACAGAAGAAGGTTGGAAAGTATTGGCGCGACAATTTAGAATGACATGGAACTTTGATAATTGCATTGGGGCATTAGATGGTAAACATGCCAGTTTACAAAAACCTGAGAATTCAGGTTCCTACTATTATAACTACAAAGGAAGATACAGCATACTGCTTATGAGTATAGCCAATGCAAATTATGAATTCATCATGAATGATATCGGTACAAATGGCAGAGTGTCAGATGGAGGAGTACTTAAAAATACAAAATTCTGGCAATAATTTGAGAATAATCAGCTACAGATTCCAGAACCAGATGAATTGCCGAATACTAATAAAAAAAATGCCTTTTGTGTTTGTAGGCGATGAAGCTTTTCTGCTACTTCCAAATTTTATGAAACCTTACAATAAACAAGTGTTATATGATAACAGAAGGATCTACAATTATCGATTATCTTGTGCTCGACGAGTTATTGAAAATGTATTTGGTATTCTTACAAGTCGTTAAACATCTCCTACAAAAGTTAAAATTGTAGTTATTGGCTACAATTTACTTTTAAAACAAAAAAAATACATCCGACATGGAGAAGTAGACTTGGAAGATTGTGTTACAGTGACAGTTGTGCCAGGTACTTGGAGAAATGAGCCGATGTTATACTCTAGCTGGAAATAGCGCTACTCTAGCAAAACAATGAGATGATTTTTGTGAATATTTTAATACAATAGTTGCTATTCTATGGCAAAACAAATGTTTAGAGTGATTTTAAATATTGAAAGTGTAAAAAATACCATACAATAAAAAACATAACATAACAAACTCACGCCTGTATTCCCCGAAGGGGTAGGCAGAGGTGCTAGCACCCACATAAAACAATAAACAGTACTATTATTTACCTGTTGTTCTATTAATGTGCTAATGCCTGATTCTCCTTCCATTTGATCTTGCAGAAATTGTAATTCTTTGTAGTAATATAATGACGGTATATACAGATCGTCAGTGCCAGAGCCAGAAAGCATAGACTTCTTCACCTTGTTGTTTTCACGCTTGAAACTTTACGAAGAATTTTTTTTTCTTTACTTCTTCCTCCTTCCTCCGTAATATTTCGGCGACATACCTTCAGTAAATTTGTCATTTTTTTTATTGCATTGCTTCTCTTGTTCTTGTCCATATAATCTTTAGATTTTATTTGCCATAACATCGGCATATCACGATAAACAGGTATGAAATGCAACGTAAATTATTTTTCCGTGAGTATATTATTCTGTACGCTGTTATCATTGGCCGCGACGTCCTCCATGATATCAACACAAAAACCACAGAACAAATGAAAATTTGTTTGACAAACACCGCCGTACACGTTCAAACTTGTTTGTCAAACAGGTATTCAATCAAGATTTTCGTCTAACATGTCAAACACGTAGATTGTTTGACAAACACTTCAAACATAGCTGCACACTATCAATTAATTTGACAAACACGTAAAATTTGTCAAACATTTTGATCGTTAACGGGCCGCTTAGCAAAAAGTAACAAACAAGATAATATCAAGGATAGCCGTGGTCGTATGCCACTTTTCCCTAGAATATATGGTTTTGTTAGGGTAAGTGGCATACGATGTCAACACAAAAACCACAGAACAAATGAAATTTTGTTTGACAAACACCGCCGTACACATTCAAACTTGTTTGTCAAACAGGTATTCAATCAAGGTTTTCGTCAAACATGTCAAACACGTAGATTGTTTGACAAACACTTCAAACATAGCTGTACACTATCAATTAATTTGACAAACACGTAAAATTTGTCAAACATTTTGATCGTTAACGGGGCGCTTAACAAAAAGTAACAAACAAGAAAATATCAAGGATAGCCGTGGTGGTATGCCACTTTTCCCTAGAATATATGGTTTTGTTATGGTAAGTGGCATACGATGTCAACACAAAAACCACAGAACAAATGAAATTTTGTTTGACAAACACTGCCGTACACATTCAAACTTGTTTGTCAAACAGGTATTCACAATCAAGATTTTCGTCAAACATGTCAAACACGTAGATTGTTTGACAAACACTTCAAACATAGCTGCACACTATCAAATAATTAGAAAAACACGTAAAAAAAACACGTCATTAATTAATTATAAGCACTTTCATTTGATACCAAACACGGTGTATTGTACCTTATGAGCGCTAGAGGGCGCCACACAAGATTGAGTGACACGTCATATAGCCTATAACCATCGGACGATCAAGCCACTTGTAACGATACCTCATTTGTCCAGTTCTAATAAGTAGTTGAGGTGCTATGAGGGAATAAATGAATATACACACATACATACATAGCCTGTCAAAATCATAACCCTCTTTTTGGCTTCGCCGTAGTCGGGTAAATATAAAACTTCTCGGGCTCGACTCGAACCCACGATCTTCCCCTTACAGGGGGAATGCCTTGACCAACACGGCTACCGACACACGCCCGATGTGATTAAAACTTCCCTTCTATTTTTATCCGTCTTTAAGGCGACGGTGGAGTCATCTATCGATATTCTTAAGAACTATTGGAACCAATGAATGATGTTACAATTGGTTCCGATAGTTCCTTTGGTTCGGGAAAGATCGCGGGTTCGAGTCCAACCCAAGAAGTTTCATCTTTCCCTATATATTCGATTTGTATAGTTAGCATACTTAGGCCCGTATTCTAGAATGACACTCAGCCTGAATCGCGATTTATCTGAGAACTGATCGTATAGACTGCTTGATAGTTTGAGATATTGCTTATACAATCTGTCCTGAGATAAATCAAGATTCAGACTGAGTGTCATTCCAGAATACGGGCCTTAATGCTGTAAAATTCATTCAAACATACCTTAGATTTATTATCTCCGTCAACATCGTCAGACAAATCTTTGATGCCCAGTTCAAGTTTTGTTTTCTCTCTCAATAACTGCTGTTGTTCAGTAGAAAGTATGTCTTTTTCTTCACGAGCAGCACCTACATCTTTACGAGCCTCCTTGAGTTTCCTATAAGAGATTACAATGAAATTAATACTTCCAGGTAGAACATGACTAAAGCCGAACATGACTTCCATCTAACAACCCATCTTATCTACACAGTGGGAAAATTGTATAAGCCATGAACACTTTTAAATGCTCAAAATAAATTGCCAAGCAATCTGCAAGGATAAGACTTTATTGCTATAGACTTAAAGTCCAAATTAAATTTTGAAGATTTATTTTATTCTAATCGCAATCTATCTAATCGAATCTAATTCGCAATTCTACTAGTCTTATTACAAGTAAAAGTATTTTATTGCGTATAATAAAAGTAAAAAGATAGTATCACCTGTTAGATTCTCTGACGTGATCCTGAGCCTCTCTCACTAAGTCGGCATAGTGTTGCTGTTCTTTACCACTGTTGGAGCGCATTTTCTCTAACTGAAATAAAGAAATAAAGTGCCTCCATTACATTTTCGCTTCAATTGTCTTTTTGTTTATGTCTTTTGACTTTGGGGGGTCGTAGAGGCCCGATTACAGTAATTTTACTTTATTATTTATTATTTACTGTAGTAGTACTGAAAGTCTGTGATGGGGAAATGCTCAAAGGATGACGAGTATTGTTTTTTTCTTATTCATAAGGCCTTATCATACTAGCGGTTTCGGGGTGTAGCGCAGCGGATTCATTGCATTTGCGCTACTGCGTTGTCTCCACTGCGCGTCCGCTTCACCTCGAAACCGCTAGCCGCTAGTATGATAAGGCCCTTATGCCTGTTACTGCTACGCGTTTGATATAAGTTTTGAGACCACCCATATTGTAAGGATATTCTAGACTTTTTTTTTATGCTTATTTAGCTATATGGAGCTGTTATTTTAAGTATTTAAATTATAATGGTCACTGACATTACTAGTGCTAACATAGTAATTTTATTGTCACTGCTATGTGTTTGTGTGGTTGCAAGAGCCATTCACTGACCAGAGATAATAGTTCCCCATGCATCTACTGACAGCTGCCTGGGGGTAGCTGCCACTACATCGAAGACAAAGGATGCACTGTTCATACCTCTTCAAGTTTTCTCTTGTTCTCCCTATGTTCAGTGTCGTGTATGATGAACTCCAAGACACGGCGCGCTCGGTCCCATTTCTGATACTCTTTTAATTCCTCCTTTTCTTCCTCTAAAGTTTTCAAACGCTCCTCTATTGTTTGTAGAAATTCATTAATTTTCTCCACCTGTAAGAAATATACAGATTCAGGACTTAAAAGACTATGACGAATATTGTCGGCCGTCGGTTGGAGTCGGCCTTACGATCGAGAGATCCCGGGTTCGAATCCTGGCTATATTACCGACGTGAACACACTTCTAGCACAAGCAAATTTAGCTTAGTTAGGGGTTAGAGGGAATATTAGTAATTTCGGTTCTAATAATGGCGAAATATGGGTTAGTGTTAATATACCCCTTTGGGGATTAATAGGCATGAGCTCATGTATGTATGTGTACATATTAGTTATTACATCTATTACCTAGTTTTGAATGTCTTTACCTTTCCGACAGTTTCTTTGAGTATGGTGACAGATTCCTCCCTGCGCTCATCATATACCCTTGTTCCAGCCACTTCTCTTAGCAGCTTCAATCTTTGTGAATCCGGTGCGATAGCCATTTGATTGATCTGAAATAAAGAAAGGGGAATTGGGTGACTTGGCCCATGTCCATGACATTCCCTAGAGGGAGGAAGTAATTTTAAACAAATCCCTTCATCTGAGGAACAGCCTTGGTGGCATGAAATTAGCACAACAATCATCTTTTGCAGGCAGTGATTCGGCAGGATTGCTCTCCCTAAAAATCTTTTTGAATGTGTATGTTACCGGAAATGTATGAAATCAAGGAATTGTATACAAATCCTAGGAAATGTGTGTTAATACATTGAATGCCTGCAGTTCCACCGGCAATGTGTGAAATAAATGGGTTATTGTCTATATTTGCGGATGATTTTGTGGAAAATTTATATTTTTTAATGAATAAAAAAAAATAACCACGAAGATTAATGCGGGAGCTTCGCTCCGCTCCTGCATTAATCTTCTAACCTAATCTATCCAAGTTAAATTGCGTGGTGTGGACACTGCGGCCCGACCTGGATATATTATAGGTTAGAAGACTGAAGCAAAAGCGAGGCTCCAGCATTAGCCTAAGTGGTTGCATTTTTTATAACCACCATCAATATTCTTTGATACCATTTCATACATTACCTGCTGCACACTCGGCATTGTATAGAATGTCTAGGCATTGTATAGAATTCCGGATTATACACATTTCCGGTAACATATACATTATCATTCAAGGAAATCGGTGAAATGGGCCTACATTGAAGGGCAGATCACCCATCTGGATGCGGCTTGCCCTGCTGGCAATAAGATCATTATGCACCTTTTTGAGCCCAACACATTTTTTTGGAAATTGAGGAAGTACTTATTCACTTTTCCCTACTACTTTCCCTTCCACTAACTCTTTGCAACTCTTTATAATAATACTACCTGTTACCCACGGCTCAACCTATGTGGGATAATGATTCAATTCCCGCAACCCATGGCAACTATTTTTGAGTTAATATAGCCTATGATATTCACAAATAATGTAGCAGGTAAAAGTCACAGGAAATATATCATATCTGAAAGATAATACATGTGTGATACTTACTTTACCCTGTTTGACAATGTAGTAGGGGTTGGAGTTTGACAGACCCGCACTCTCAAGAAGGTTGAGTACCTCAGACCGAGGAACCACTTTCTTGTTAAGGAAAAACTGATCTTTTTTAGAGCCAATAACTCGCCGTAGGAAAATTTCATCTTTTTCAATCTGCAAATATATGAAACTGACAATAGGTGCTTACTTTTAATACTTTACTCATGGTACCGATACAAACCCTTTTGGTTTACAGGTACTTAAAAAAATTTTAATGCAATATATTCTTTAATGTTGAATAAATGAAAAAAAAAATACACTAAATATCTCAAAAAAAACATGAATAATAATCAATACTGCTCAATTTTTATATTAATTGATTAATAAACAATTGTATATGATAATGAAGTTTTTTTTCCCTTATGGCATTCCCAATTATTCCACCAACAACTCAGTTTTTATATACCGATCGAAATAATGCGTGAAAGTACAAGTGCAAAATTTCATCCATACAAACAGTTGATTTTGATGGCCAAAAGATTTACAGTGTGTTGAAGTACCTAAAGCAATCACAGAGTTATATCGTAGAGTACACAATTTTACTGGTTAATATTGTTAAGATCTATAAAGTGACATAACATATAAATTAGTGGGGCATTAACATAAGTCAGGAGGGTGTTAAAATTGGCAGGAAGAGGGATATTGTTAGAAGGTAGGAAATCATACAGGGAGATATTGAAGTAGTAAAATAATATATAAATAATCTTACAGGAATTCTATTGTCAGAGTTGTCAAAAATGATCTCCACATAGGCTGATATGACTCTAGGCCCTGTGCCTTCATGTAGTAGTGCCAAACGCTGCTCTGGTCTGAGATGTGAAAACTCATCACTTAACACAAATTGTATAGCTGTAACAAGACATAAAATAAGCAACAAGTTAGCATTTGTGCCATGTAGAATATTAAGTAGGTAATGTTTAGAAACATATACTGACCGTGGAAAAAATTACTTTTGCCTGATCCATTACGGCCGACAACAACGTTGTGCCGTTTGTCAAAAGGTTCCACCACAATTTGTTCACGATAACTCTTAAATCCCTGGATTATAACCTGTAAACAAAGTTACAATCTTAGATACAACTAGCTCACGAACAAATGCGTAACACCAGAAACACACACAAAACAATAAAACGATGTTCACTATTTAAATATCTAGGTACACATCAGTTAAAAACGCTTTGTACCTGTTTTATATGCATTTTAATCACTTGAATAAGTTAGAATTATTATTGTTTACTGCAATGAAAGATTCACCGCCATTTCCAAATGCCAAGATTAGGGTTGTCCACTCGTCCGTCTGCGTTCCGGCGCGCGTCTGGCATTCTTCAATATCATACTTCTTAATAAGGTATCATACTTTACTTTCGAGAATTTATAAATCTACTTAAGAACAAAAATATTTTATTTCTAATAATTGTTACTAAAATTTATCCATGTATTTAACCCTTAATTCGACATTGTATAGCATTTTATACGTTACATTTATAAAATTATAACTGACGCGCTACTAAATATTTCGCAGTATTTATTTAATTATAATAATGGCTACACATTTCCTTTCAATGTAAAAAAATAATAATGTCATTATTTAAACAATCGATGTCATTTTGACAGTAAAGTGTCTAGAAAAATGGAGCACTGGCGGTTTATGTCCGTAAGTAACACTTTATTTTTACTTTTTGTATGTAAAACTAACGTAGAAGTTATTGAAATAAGAAGATAAACGTCATAACATTCGTATACAAGAAACATATACATAGAATTATGTATTATTATTAGTTAGTATTTGTTTTGAAAATATTGTATAGCGGACTATACGTTTCCGTTACATTCAAAAAGGCGCCATTTCTTTTATGTATATTGGGCTATACGTTTCTGGTTGCTTTACAAAGGCGTAAATCCTATATAATGTGTCGAAATGGTCAATTGGCTTGTTTTCATTGAAAATTTTGATCTTCATAAATAAGCGTTGCAATGCAATCGTGTATGCTGTGAGTTGTGTGTCTGTTCTTGTAACATTTTTAATGATGCAATTAAAGTTACTTACTTATTGCTCTGTTTTCTTTTTTTGCAAGCTTTTTTTTCTTTTATTCTAGAATCGTCGCACAAAAAAATTCCTCGCTCTAATCCCACGGGATGGTGGGTAATTGGATGAGAGTGAAGAATTTTTCTGAAGAGGATAGAGATGTAGATGCATGTGAATGAGAACCTCTATCGGATGGGTCTTCAGATGCAAGAAAATCACGTACTTCATCGGCTGTTAAAACAATAGATCAACCAGTCTCCTGAACGGAATATATACTAGAGTTTTGCTCTATAGATTCTATTATAACCTCAGAAAAAAAATCAAAGGAATATTGTAATGCTGGTTTGTCAACAATGTCATTATCAAATGTAACTTCGGCTATTGTAGCTCTATGTAGAAACTTGGCTTTTCTTCCACTTGTAGGCTATCGGAAGTACCGTGCTCTTATTCTTTCTTTTTGGTACAGGTTGATTAGCAGAATCGTTAACATTCTCAAGTTTTCTTTTTGATCGGCGGGGTTCGGATATCATCACAGGGGTGATTTCGCTTAGAATTTTGAATTGTTTTTGAACTTGCTACAGGCACTTTGGCAGGCAACGATTGGCGGCCTAATTTTTGGAGATCTTCGCTAACGTCCATTCTAAACACTTTCAACCTTTTATTTTTAGCTTCTCGTATCAACAACGCATGGCTAATCTACAGGCGTGATTGCAAAAGGGTAGGAGCTAAAAATAAAAGGTTGAAAAAGTTTAGAATGGACGTTAGAGAAGATCTCCAAAAATAGGCCACCAATAGTTGCCTGCCAAAGTGCCTGTAGCAAGTTCAAAAAGAATTGCAAATTCTAAGCAAAATCACCCCTGTGATGATATCAGATTTGACAATATAAGCCATAATCAAGCTGGTACGTCGTATGGACGGTGTAAATTTGGCAAGAAAAGCCAAACAAATGTTTTCTATACCAAATGCCAAATGAGGCTTTGCTTCATTCCCAATAACCGGAACTGTTTTTACAGTTTCCATAATAAAATTTAATAAATTCTTATGGTTTATTATGAAAACTGTAAAAACAGTATGATGGTGATGAGAAAAACGAAACTGAAACTGTATTTTTGTTAATAAATATGAGAAAATAATCTTCCTACTTAGTTTTATTTATTCACTAATATCCACCTGCGGGTTTACCAGCTTTTGTATTGTAGCCTAATGTTTAAATTACTTTACTAGAAAATTGTATCAAAATCTGTACAGTAGTTTTTGCTTAAAAGAGTAACAACCATCTTTGCATTTATTGTATTAGTAAGAAATAGGATAGGATTTTTATCAACATTGTATAGCCGGCTATACATATCTATTTCGCCGTTAATTACCGAACACCCGGGAATGTATAGTATATTATACTATAGATATAAAAAAAAACATGAGTACTTGGATTTTTTTAAATATTTTTTGTGGACATTCTAACTTAATGACATTAAAATTCTGGAAACGAAAATCAAAAATTTTCACTTTATTTTTTTGTCGAATTAAGGGTTAAAAATCCTATAGTACAGATATATATTCATATCATAAGAATTGGTTAAAATTCGAATAGCGATAGTGTTATGTTATAAGATAAATTAAACTTATAACTTCAATATATAGAGAAATTGCGGCAGTTTGTATTTTCCTTTTTTATTTTATGAGCAATAGCGGTGGTTTACCTATTTTTCGATTTTATTTCGTGAGTAATTGCGGTGATTTGCCTGTTTTTCTTTTTTTAGTTCACGAGTAATTACGATGATTTGTCTGTTTTCCTTTTTTTATTTCATGATTTTTTTGCGGTAGAAAAATGGGAAGTTTTTTTGCCTCAGAGTTAACCCTGCTTGTTTATGACAATTTTCCTGGTTAACTCCATAAATAAGTTTCTTTTTTAGTGATATGGCAAGATATCGGTTACACTAACAACAAAGGAAGTGGAACGCATTTAGCGATATACCTGCCCACTTTTTTTTTCCTATGGTATGTGGTACTGCATTGCACTCTCTAATAACACAGATAATTTGGACTAATCTAAGGGTTTAAAATATATACCTACCTAATATCAAAAGTAGACGAACCATCACTAGTCGTCAGTTGTCACTACTGTCAGTTGCCCGCCAAAATGAATTAAAAAAAAAAAGAAAATTCGTCTCTGGTTCATTCTTCTTTTTTAGTGTTACTTGTTAAAATAAAACTTGAGAGCAATTAAGTATTGCCATTTTGACTTCTAGAGAATTGGCACATTTTTAAGAATAATATAATTTCGTACAGTCGGATTGTGTAATGTGGAAATGCCCACTAATACCACTACCGCGAGACTAAGAGTAGGAGAGTACCTAGATATATCTGTTTGGCAGCAAAAAACAATCGATTTTTACATTGAAATAAATTAAAAAATAAAATTACTATTATTATTTAACAGGACAATTTTTTTTTACAACTTATGTAGCAGACAAGCACACGATCCACCTGATGTAAAGTGGTTACCGGGGCTGGTGGACGTGTGCAACACCAGGAGAGTCACCCACGTGCTCAATTTACCTAACATTTTAATTTTTGTTTATATTACTTCATAATACAGTACTGACAAGGTTTTATAGCTAAGGTGGTCGGTAACATAGAATGTGTTAAGCGAGCTAATATCGATGGCGACTGTAGGTACCTACATAGTGTAGGCACACGTACTTAGCTACAATAGAGGACCGCATTTTTAGCCTGCATCATTGCCGATGATGCACGACGTCATCGCACTTCTTACAATTGTGCTAAGTAATTCGATTATCAACAGGGTGTGAATTTTTGCTTGTTTGTAACTGAGGGTCATAAAACAGGTTTCTGTAATTCCTTCTGACAAATTCCGAATATGTATAGGGACTTTTTTATTAGGTATATAATTGATATGGAACGTGCAATCTACTCAACTAATATTTACTTGTTAAAGAATTACGAAACTTAAGGAAAAACAAACCAGACGATTGATTTGAATAAAAAATTATGTGGTTAAACCGGTTAAATATTTAGAAACTACTAAGTAAATTAATGATATGTCTCATAAGCGTTCACTCAATAGGTATATGCATTCCAACAAAGGTACCTATTGGTAATTTAGAATAGCAGAAATCTATCAATTTCAATAATATCCAGATGACACCATGGATTAGTGGTAGGTACACAGTGCCAAGGGTGAAAATTTTGAAAAGCCGGCGGAAAGAATTCTTACCTCCATCTAGTTTCTCATGCGACCCATGGGGAAGCCGACAGGAGTCGAGTTAAAGTGATCCCTCGCCACTGGTGGTAGAGCAATTTCCCGGTTTGAGACTTTGACTTCACTTGATGAGATAAATTAATACGGCACTAAGATCCATATTAATAGACTTTGAACTTAATCGACCTACAGTCCCGGGTCCTTTAAGCGGGGCGTGAAAAGGCATCTAATGAGGCCGTCAAGCTGAGTGCCACCACTGTTAACATGGTACATGTTTGCGATGGTGACCCTCTCTCCGAGACTTTGCCTTTAGCTTAACATCAGGCGAGGTGCAGTCAAATTGACGTGTCCAAGATAAAAAAAAATCGTAGGTACACTAACGCTATCTTCAAACTATAGGCGTGATGTGACGCGTTGTCGCACCACTCCAAGTCCCAGTCGTTACAGGTACCTAGTTAGATCCGTAAAAAATCCAACAACTGGTGTAACTGCAATTCGATATCACTTTTGCGTTGTGTTGGTCAGATGGCAATCGCTTCACGGAAAATATCGAAGTTCAGTCAAATCCACAGTCAGACTGGTAAAGCGGACCCCAAAATCCTAGTTGAAAGCTTCGCATACGACTGGCATTAACGCTAAGATGAAAAAGAAGATACATACGAGTTCTCTACAATAGTTTTCGCCTTGTAGCGTTGGTACCTATGTGATAGACCACCGATGCGCTAAGGAATCTTCGATGAGAGGGAACAAGAAAATGGGCTCAGAACACCGGGGAGCGTAGACTGCAATTTGCAGGCAATTTTTTTTTATATAGGTCACGTCAATTTGACTTCACCTCGCCTGATGTTAAGCAAAGGCAAAGTTTCGGAAAGAGGGTCACCATCGGAAACATGTACCATGTTAACAGTGGTCGCACTCAGCTTGACGGCCTCATTAGATGCCTTTTCACGCCCCGCTTAAAGGACCCGGGACTGTAGGAAGAAGGAAACACGTGAGCTGGCAGGGAGTTCCAGGTCTTAATGGTGCGGCATAGGAATGAGTCACTGAAACGCTTGGTTCTAGCTGGTATACTCTGCACCGTATGGATGGCATCTCAGCCCTGCACGTGTCGTCCTGTGTAGGAAAGGAGAGGGTGGGACTAATTGGAAGAGTTCGTCAGAACATTCACCATGGTAGAGACACGGTAGAATACTGCCAAAGACGCAACATCTCTACGCATCTGCAAAGGCTCGAAGGTGTTCGTGACTTCAGGATTCCCAATAATGCGGACCGCATGTCGCTGCAACCTGTCGAGAGTATCTAGTAAGTACTTTGCGGAGCCGTCCCAGAGATGTGAGCAGTATTCCACGCAGGAACGAATTTGGGTCTTGTATAGAAGACACCGACATCATGATCATACATACTTACATACATATAATCACGCCTTTATCCCCGGAGTGTTAGGCAGAGGTTTCACCAATCAATGTATTTCAGTCCCACGTAATAGGGGGTGAACCTATTGCCGAATTCTGGGCACTATTGTTGACTCGAGCCATGAATCTGAGGCTGAGTCTGGGCTGTATATATTTGTCTGATGGTAAACAGCCCAATCCCTTAGTGGACTTGTACGACACCGCATGGGAAGAGATGGGGTGGCCCAAATTCTAGACTGCCAGGAACCACGCGGCATCGATGCCCCATCGAAACTTAACGAGGTCAGTTCTGCAATGCATGTTAACGTTCAATGCACTCGAATATGGCCTAGATATCACTGCAATGTTGTGCAACTTCATGTCCGTCGCATATTTAGTAGTATTTTAGGGTCTCAGACTAAAAGAACAACATTGTATAAAACTAGTGCGTACTTAGTACAATCAGCGTCAGAAACTCAGAAATATCTTGACTACGAGAGGTCTCAAAATGATCTTAAAACTTACCCTAGTTTAAGAACAAATCAAACAGTTTTATTAACCCCCGACGACGCAAAGAGAGAGGTGTTCAGTTATAAGTTTGAAGTGTCTGTTTGTCTGTCTGTGGCATCCAGAACGGATGAAGCGATTTCTATTTTTTTTTTGTTGTATTAAAGCTGACTTATGTGCGAGTGTTTTTAGACATGTTTGATGAAAATCGGTTGAGCCGTTTAAAAGTTATGACGGTTAAGTGGGGATGGGGAGTGTCTTGGGTTTTAAATTTTTAATACATGTTATTGATTTGAATGTATTATTGTCCGAAATAAAGGTGTCTACTATATATCAGAACAATCCGTCAACAAGAAGGAATTAAATTAAAGACCTCGGATTGCCAAGAGCTTCAGTAAGCTCTTTACTCAAACGAATATCTAAAACGGCGTTGATAGGATCTTACCAAATTTGGATAGGTAGAGGGGGGAACACGTCTGACGGTGGAGGTGAGCGCTGATGCATCACAAGGTGGCCACCCTAAACCTACACCTGGGTCACAAGTCCCAGGCGCCGTCACAGTGTTCCTCTCTGTACCACGCCATGGACCCGGCGACCGCACGGTGAATCCATGGAATGCTAAGAACCGGATCTCTTACAGCACTTTGTTGACCAAGATCGATCTAATGCTGACTGCACCATTTCGCTTGCACTCCTGCGCACACATAAACAGTTGTATGCGTTTCGTCTATCTATGTTATTCTTCTAGTCTGAATTGAGGGTTTTTACGAATTTGCTCTGGCTGTATGGCTAGCCAGTTATCAATATCGTGCATACACTCATTCATATGCATTTATTAGAAAGCTGGTATTTGAAAGTTACAAACAGATAACTATTGCGAATTTATGTATTTGTATAGATTACTCATAAATTATACTGATGGACCGCTAAGACATGGCGCACGTTAGGAGAGGTCTATCTCATTATTTGTATACATTATTAAATGAACATTCTTCTTTCCTTCTCAAGAGGAAAAAACGGTACTGATAGGTAAGTAAACAAAAAGGTAAACGCAAGAGTATCAATAAATCAAAAGTTATAACTTCTCGTTGAGCTAGAATCATGAAATTAGAAGCAAGGTTTTTTTATCACGAGTAAAGGAGTAATCCCGAATCGTCATCATCCTCCACATAATGACGTTAATCCTGATTGCATCCGAGGCCGCGGTGCCCTCGGAGCTCAGGGTCCACCTTCCGGCGAAATCCCGAATACGGTAAGTAGATAAAATATTTAGGTACTCACTTTGACATCACCCCAGATAACTCGTTACAAATCACCGTTTCACCAACTGACAGCCAGCTCTTAGCTGGTGCCCGCTGCATCATTGAACGAGTTTCATCCATCAAATATTTAGGGGTTGTACTTGACCAAAACTTAACCTTCAAACCTCATGTTGACTACTTGACGGCTCGGGTGCGCAAACTTATTTACATCTTTCGGCAATTGCGTTATTCAGCTGACCCGAATGTGATGAAGATGGTTTATCTCGCGATATGCCAATCGATCTTAAATTATTGCATCACAACATGGGGTGGCGCTGATAAGACTCCTTTTCTCGCGTTGGAGCGTGCTCAAAGAGCTGTTTTGAAAGTTTCTTGTTTTAAGCCTCGCCTGTGTCCTACAACTGAGCTTTATGAATATTGCCAAGTACTAACCGTCAGACAACTCTTTGTTCTGGCTACTGTAATCAAACAGCACTCCTTAACGGAGTTCAGGACAGACACTACTCGCCGCAACCATCTAGTGGCTGTCTCCTCGAGGGTCAGAACATCATTTGGTCAAAAATTCTTTATATTTCTGGGATCATATCTTTATAACAAACTAAATAAAATTTTAAGTATTTATGGGCTAAACATGTACAAGTGCAAAACTATTCTTCATGATTGGCTTCTCTGTCAGACATACTCTGACACAGAAGACTTATTGAAAGTCCTGAAGTGACAGCAAAGTGTTCGTTCATGTTATTCAGATGATTCAGATGATTCAGACACACACACACACACACACACACACACACACACACACACACACACACACACACACACACACGTGCGCGCGCAGCATGCTGCATGCTTTAATATAGATATTTAAATCGATGGCATATTTTGAACCAATACCGATTATTTTGTAATTACTTTTTTGAGCACTATATACCTACTAATTAAGTTTTAGTGGAATCCTGGTGACCAGTAATACAGGTTATCTAACCTACAACAGGCACCAGCGATCCACAACCATACTCTGTATTCTTTACTCTAAGTTTGTGTAAACACTATATGTAATTTGGTTGTTGGTGAGAAATAAATTATATTATTATATGACAAAAAAAAAAAAAAAAAACAAAAATCTCTCCGACGGAGTTCTGCAAGGAAGTATCTTAGGTCCTTTGCTATTTCTAATTTATATTAATGATTTACATAAAGTAATAAACAATCATGATTACCATTGTTATTGAAGATGACAGTATGAACACGTGTGAAAGTAAATTAAATGAGTCTTTATCCTGTAAAGTCCCATTTAATTTACTATTATGGAAAAGGTAGGTACTAAACAAAAAATAAACATCAAGAAAACAAAAATTGATCACTTTAGATAACTCAAGAATTGAAATAAGCTTTAAATATTGAGTAGGTTCTTGGCATTAAGGCAGACGAACACCTTACATGTAGGGAACATATACCTACTATTCGCCGTTCCCAATACCATACTGACAGTTAAAGATAGCTCGCATCTACGGATAAAGTGCTCGGCTGTTTAAATTCAAAACATAAGTAACTCTTATTTCACACCAATTTCGGAAAATAAAATTATACCGCGATGCGCTTTCCCGCAAAAAAATCAGTTACCATGTTTTCAATTTAAACATTTACGTTAAATTTGACTGTTGTGATCTATCTTCAACTGTAAGTATGTTATTGGGAGAGGCCGTACTAGTGTTAGCAAAAAGATAAACAAAGTTTTCACCTTGAAAAAAATTAACGATGTGACTTCCAGACAAATATTACCGATGGTTTGCCATGCATATTAATATGTATGCTCCATAATCCGCTACGGTATACTAGTAGGGGGTAGGTACTCATTTCATTTATTTTTTAAATTGTTGCTGGTCTGTTGCTCAGAAAGAATGTATTCGTGCTAAGTAAAATTAAATGGTCTAAATCATGTAGGTACAGTCAGCGTCACAAATATCTTGACGACGAAGTCTCAAAATGATCTTGAAACTCACGTACCTACCTACTAAGAGCAAATTAAACAGTTTTATTGATGTGTATGGTAAGTACTCGTACTTATTATTGTCCGATCTGAAAATGTGTACCAAATATCAGAACAATCGGTCAACTGGAAGTGGATCAAAAAACTAAATTAAGATCATTTTGAGCACTCGTCAACGTCGTTTGAGTATTCGTCAACATTTTTCTGATGCTGGCTGTACCTAAGCTGGTTTTGTATTCCGAAAATCTTTTAACCGTTCGCGTTCCTTTTATAATTACCACAGATATCCGTGATACTTACCTATAAAATAAAATTCAGAATATATTCTGAATTGTATTTTTTTAATTAATTTCTTTCACGATGTTTCACCTAAAATATTTTCACTGTCTGTCTGTCTGATGCTTGTTACTAAAATACTGAAATCATAAATAAATAATATTAATAATATTCTTCCCCTTAGCGTTAATCCCAGTCGCATACGAAGGTTTCAACTTGGAGTCTGGGGTCCCCATTCCGGGGGCGAGTTGGGGACACCGTTGTGGCCCTCCTGAGGAGGGCCAGACCGTAAGGGATGGCCCTGGGTCAGCCGGGGTGCGAGGGATATGTCGATGACAACCTCACCTCCGGCCTAGCACCAAGACCCACAGTCGGCGTGCGGTTTTAGTCGGTTCGAGTCTGACATAACCTCCCCTTCCGGCTCCGGCAGGGAGGGTATCCGCGGGGATTTCCGCACGAAAAAAAAAAAGCGGTCCACTTTTACCAATCTAACTGCGGATTTAGCTGGTCATCGATATTTTCTGTGGAGCGACTGTCATCTGACCTCCACAACCCAAATGCGATATCGAAACATTGCAGTTAGACCGGTTGTTTTCTTTTGAGAGGGTCCATCTATCCGTAACGGCTGCCTTAGATGCTCGTATGGCAATCGGGCCAGACCAATTCAAATATTGATGTATACAAATATTTGCACTGAGCGGGGATCGAACAAGCGGCTCTGCATAGCGGCCGCGTTCACAACAGCTACGCCACGAGGCTGTCGTAATATATTATTATTATAATTATTTTAATAATTTTAATAACTATGTTTCAATTTAAGGATTCTACACATACCCTAGCTGGGTTTACAGGATAACACAGAATTTTTATATAGAATATTGTAATAATTAACAAATAAGAAAAACAAAGATTAAGGATTGAACAATTTATACTTTTGTTCACAAAATATATTTAAAAGTTCCCTCAATCCTTTATGAGCATGAACTGAGTCTTTTCAAATATTTTTTATTTGAGAAATTTCCTAATCAGTTCATTAAAGGCTGAGCGTTGCACCAACAAGCATAAAAAATGGCTATGGTTTTTTGCATTGACAATTTGTTCCTTTTTCAGGTAAAATTAATGCTATTAGGTAGGTATTTTATTTTATTCAAATAAGTACTATATTTAGCAAGTATGTAACAAAAGAAGTGACGTCGAGGTACCAACAAGAGGAACTTTTCAACCACAGAAAATTACCGAAACCCAGTTATGTAAGAACAATGAATCTCCGAAATAAATGTAAACAATACTTAAGTATTATTTTTAGCAAGAAAACTTGTCAACCTATTTTTAAAATGACAATGCACTGAAAAGTGAAAAGATAAAAATGCGCGTAAATTTATTTTTAAAATCAGTGCCAAGCAACTTGTGGCATATATCTACCTAATTATTTTATAAATAAAATCATAATCATAATCATTTATTCACAAAAACATATTTTACATACATGTGTTTAAAATAAAAATAAAACAATCAATTTCCCTTAAAGGTAATTAACGAAACGGTCATATTACATAATATGGAACATTGGCACCTGTACTAATGTATTTAAACATTGTATCACAGGTGAACCAGTCAGGGATTTAGTTATATAAGATTCGAAAACAAAAGCCCAAGGACATGGAAAATATACCTACGAGCGAAAGAAGACGAAATAAGCGATGACAGAATAGGGTCAGACGGGGAGGAGCTAATGGCGTCGCCATTAATACTACACCATGTCACCCACAGTTAAGTGACGCATTATATATTTGCTGAAGAAGAGCTTCTCGAAGTTGTGTGTTCTTATAGCCTGTAACGTACACACTTACTTTACATACTGTAGGGTAGGGTCATGAAGTGAGTTCAGTCTAGTATAGAACTCTCGCGGTAAAAGATGTCTCGCGCTACAACCGCAACCATGCCATTGGACCTTAAAGCTTAGTCAATATTTTGTTATTCAGTGAACACGTTTCAATTAGTAACATCAGTATATCGTCAGAGCAACCGCGCGCTATTTGAAATTTAATTGTTAAATCGTACTTGATTCGTACAAAAATGACCGCAGATACAAACCCGAGAGTCGGTGAAGAACCATATAGTGAGGATGTGAACCCGTTTGAAAAATTTGGAAAGTTTCAAAAGCTACAATATTTATGGATTTGTTTGTCACTTGTTATGATATCCATGACGCACGTAAATTATGTGTTTGTTGCCGAAAATATTGATTACAGGTAAAATTATTTATTGTATTAGGTACATATTATTAAAATTGTTTCATATCTGTTGACTGGTAGAAAATGCCCATGGTATTAAGTCCGCCTTTGTACATTTATTTTGTATTTGTGCAAAAAGTTTAAATAAATAAAAAAAAATATCTATTTAAATCACCCAGATTTTATAGTTGTTTGGGATAAAAAGAATTTGGGCAAAAGTTCGAAAGCAAAATCGTCTGAAAGTATTAATTTGGCGAAATATTTCTTTTTTAAACCCCATATCTACATTTTCCTTTCACCTGAACATTAGGTGCACATTCCCATACATAATAATTTATTTTTTCTTTCGCCAAATTAATACTTCCAGATAATTTTGCTATCCAAGTTGTGCCCAAACTCGTTTTATCCGAAACGACTATAAAATTTAATAATACCCATAATAAACCCAGTATATGCTTTTTTGCCTAAGATTTGAATAATTGATAATGATACATATAAAGTGATTAATAATATTTGATTGTGTATAATAAAAACAATGTTTTTATAGAACTTCAATAAGTAATTAAGATTTTTTTTAATAAACCATTTTGCTTGGTAAATCTGTTGACGTAAAATTCGGGCTATCGATGAAATTCCAATCGCAGCTTCTTTACAATTTTCTTATGATTGTTAGATGGGTAACGTAATTAAAGTTCAGTTAAATATTTTTTAATTGTAGTATTTATTCGTTCAAAATTTATATTTGACATTGAATTACAATTTTTTTTTAAATAAAAAAAAATTGATTATTTCATTGAAAATTATTTTTTTTTACATATTAATTAGTATCACTATTATTATTCATGTATAATTCAATTCAATATACAAAATTAGAAAAACGCGTTTAAAGTTTTTTTCTGTTATACGCACTTAGCGTAGTTATTCATTATTATCATTATCTTTACTTCTAACATTATCTTTATCTCAAGTCTAGCTATCATTGATTCCCGATCTTAAATTGCTGGATTAATAATTAAATTCAGTTTTAGAGAGTATGGCATACTACAAACCTCGTGATAACTTGGAGTCCTTGAAACAATGCGCAGTGCAGAATTTTCGCTTGGGAAAAGTGCGTTGTAATTGACAACTGGCCAAGATTGTTTCAAGGAATATATTGTGAAAGCCAATGGATATAATTTTGAATGGGTTTCATATTACTCACCTACCTACCTAACGCACACTTATTTTTTTTTTCTAATTTTATCTAATATAAATAAATATATTTATTCTAGTTCCTTATAGTGATATAATTTAAGTCCACATTCTAAACAAACTCTGAATTGTATCAGTGAGAACCTGTAATTGGCTGTATGTCCTTTGTGATGGCTGTTGGTCCTCCGAACAAATAAATGCGAAAGTAACTCTGTCTGTCTGTCTGTCTGTATGTTACGTTTTCACGCCTCAACCACTGAACCGATTTTGATGAAATTTGGTATAGGGGTAGATTAGACCAAGAGAAAGGACATAGGCTATGTTTGGTCGCGATAACCGACATCCACGCGGATAAATAAATAAATAGATTAAACTTGATATTTAACATAACTTATGTACTCTTACACTATTATCTATTCTGTGCTCTCACTTCTAAATTTTTTCATGACAAACTGTTCGTGTGTGTGTGAGTGTACTTTAATGATAATTTCATCGAACTCACTCATTTAAATAGGAATTCAGGTCAAATCAATAATAATATGTGATTTTTTCCAAGGTACTCATTTTGTTCACTACAGTCATAAATATCTTGACGACAAAGTCTCAAAATAAATTCGTGTTAAGAGCAAATCAATCTGTTTTATGGATATAAATGGTATTATTGTCCAAATTAAATGTGTGTACCAAATATCAGAATAATCGGACAGCTGGAAGGGTGCCAAAAACGAAGTAAAGATTATTTTAAGCACTCAGTTCGTTAACATCTTTCTAATGCTGACTGTACCTACCTAACTCGTGTCATGTCAATAAAGGATCAAAATATTTTAACCAGGTGAACAGTTGCTTAAACAGCACACAAATTCGGTTCAGTACTGTGCTAATAACTATTTAGATACCCATTAGATACAAGTCAGAATAAACCTCATTCAATCTAAGTTATTACAAATAATATTCTGTGGCGTAGTAGGTACTAGTAATTTTTGTATAGAAATTTACATAATTGAATAAATAAATGTATGGACATGACCTAAATCATGGATCAAGAATGTTTTCGCCAATCTTACTTGCACGAACAGAGGAGCGAGTGAAAGTAAAACCGTAAAGGATAAACAAAACTGCGATCATAAGCCAATGGAGATTAAACAGCATGACAGAAAACGAAAACCAGAATTATGCAGGCCTTTGGAATGCTGTATACCTACTTAAGCCATCTTATAGGCATAATGAATAAAACATTCAACCTTGAAGCTAGCAATTAGGAAATGCAATTAGAAATATTTATTATAAGGAAGCGCTAAGAACAATTATTTATGATATTCTAAAGATCATCATAAATGATATTTTCTAAAGTTTACACGAATGCCACTCATTGAAATAAAACCACTTTTTACGGATTCTATCGCGATATATTTGTTATTATTACTGCAAAGCAACCGACACGTCGGGTTAAAAAGTAATAATAACAAATATATCGCGATAGAATCCGTAAAAAGTGGTTTTATTTCAATCATCATAAATTTTATGGCACATTAGTAAAAAAATAAAAGAAACAAAACCAGTTTTTAACCAGTTACCAGTGCATATCTCTACGATACGGTACTACGCATATGCTACTAACTGGTCAAATTATTAGCTACTTTTCTCTAAACGTCAGTGGTCTAAACGATAACTTTTATGGTAACCTGTATGGAAAAAAAATAAAAATAAATAATATCAAAGTTATAGGTTGGGTGTATGATTAAAAATAAATAAAAACTATAAAACAGAACCGACGCAATTTTTACCGGTCTTTCAACATTCTTAATCTAATAAGCTCGGCTAGATAACTTATTTTATCTGTAGGATAATACCTACCCAATTTTGATCTTAGAATTTCAATAGCACATATTTATTTATTGCAACCTGAATAATAAAATGCCACGGTTTTTCGTGTCGGGTCAACGGCAACGGTGTCTTTTGTATGAGACAGGTTCACTTCTGCGTGAAATACAGTTCTTACTTCTCCGCACAGTAGGTACCTACTTATTATACGCTTTCGTTTCGTCCTGAGGTGTATAACCTCGTAATGCAATTGCGTAAAGACGTTAACCTTTTGGCAACAGTTATCGTCTCTTGTGTGGTGAGCTTTCTGATGAGCTCTGAGTTAATACTCTTTCATATCCAGAACAGCATGTGCAGCGTCAATTCACGTACAATGGCTCAAGAAAAGAGGCTAAATGCGGATAAAAGAGTCCCCTATCCTATCCAGCATGTGCAGAGCTAAGCTATTGAACAAGTGATTCATTGGAACCAAATGGTTAGGTATCTCTTTTTTCTCCCCTACCATGGAGAGTGTTGTCTTGAGCTTGTATTCTCTAAGCGTTAGCTCTTCACATCAATAACACCTACTCCTTTTCCATATAGATCAATACAGGCTTGAAATGCCGCCTCATACTTTGCAAAAAATTCCATCTAGGATATTTTTATCTTTATGAAGATCTGGAATTCTTTATTCATGCACAAGTTATTCACTGTTTTAATCATCTTTTTAGTACAAGTGTAGTATTTGTACGGCCAAATCTCTTTGTATTAAAATAGCGGATGATTCAATAGCTATGAATAACCCGGTACACAAACAAATGGTTTTGTCTCCATACCTACTTTGCGTTTCGTTACATGCATTGCTGAATATATAAATATTTTTTATATTTTATTATAAACAGTAAGAACATATTCACTGAAACAATGCACGATAATAGCCACAGTAGGCAAAGACTGTGTTGTGGCCATTAACATCTTAACATTATAATTAGGGCTGAATTTAATATTATTATTGTAAATATAAAAGTAATGAATGTGTGTGTGGTGAAAAAATACGAAGGTGAAAAGGCTTTGAATTATGACAAAAAAATTGAAGCTATAATTAATAATAATAATAATAATATAAATTATATCTAAAGTCCTCTGTCTGTTACCCAACACATAATAGCGTGATAATTTTATAATCAAGCCTATGATCGAATTCTTGGAAAAAGCTTGTGCAAAATTTTAGTTGAATGTTTTTCAGTGAATAACTACATTTATGAGAACTTATTCATTAATGTCTACTTTAACCATTTAGTGTGTTGTTTGTTCAATAAGATACGATTAAAATAAAATAATTAATAAATTACTAGGAAGGCTTAAGTACCTAATTTAGGCAAAAAAAGGATGATCTATAACTAAAAATCCTGATGTGATGGAATTTTTTAAATATTTTTCCCGTAATCAACGCCCCAAAATCTATCCAAATCGCTCATCAAAACTGAAAGGGGAAAACCATTGCAGACCTGTGTTATATTATCAGCATCGCAATACAAAGAAATGCTTTTTTGGAAATACTAAATGTAGAGTTTTTATGACTGACGTTGATGTTTTTTGCGTAGTAAACATACACGTCCTAAGGAAAGACGTTTGGACACTTCTCCCTCAAGGGGTAAAGTAATTGGGAATGGAAGTTCGTCATTTCAAAGAAAGATGTAGGGAATTTCATATGCCTGGCTCTGGATTAAAATAAAGTAAGTACACGTGTCAAGTAAAACGTCGTTCTTCAAAATTTTATCCCTAAAAAAAGCAATATACGTTTTTTAATTGGTACGAAATAAAGCTGTCAACATTTAAATTACCTACTGATTATGTGGAAGTTATAAAAAACATTTTATATACGTTCGCAGTGATGATTTAATTGGGCACCTACCTACCCTTTAATTAAATACCTAAATCTTTATTGCTTTTTCCCAGTGCCTGGTACCGGTGCACATTTTAAGTCTCGTTATAAGAGAATCTCTCAAGCGTGAAATTTACACTGCGAAACTGAAAATCACACCGATATAAGTTTATTTGCATTATTTTGCCATCCCTTGAAAGTTAAATCGTAGAATTTAGTTTTTACATCAGAAAAAAATTATAAAGACCGTCCGCGAGAAATGAATTTGATTGGACTCATTTTGAAGGAACCTAAAAGGACGATATTACCATCAGCCGAGCCGTACACCCTGCCTTCGCTCATCAGAGCCAGTCGGGTGTCATTCTGTTTCACCAGAAACGTCAATAAGACTCTTCAGAAGCCTTTGACAAAAAATCACCAAAATTGCTTAGATACATACCAAAATTTATTTACACTAGCAATTGTATAGATATCAATTTTGGTGTGTATATTATAAATACTTAACCTGGAACTAAATACCTACGTATTTTTAGCTAAGCATAAACAATTAAATTAAGTAGGAATATTATATTCGGATATGTTTGAAATTTACTGATGAGAACTTTTTACATTGCATTGTCTTTAAAAATACAGTCTGTTTCAATTTAATATCTTGGAAAGAATCGATCATACTTATACGTATTTTTCCTCATAAAAATAGGTTAAAATACGCAAATGAATGCATATTTTATTTAATTACTGACAATAAAAGTGGGTCAATGTAGACATTATAATGATTAAAGGTAGGTACGTTGTGAGTACTTATTTTGAATAAAGAACAATAATAGTTCAAAATTTTAGGTTTATTAATCATAATAAGTTTTTTTTTTTTTTTTATACAGGACACGTCAATTTGACTTCACCTCGCCTGATGTTAAGCTAAAGGCAAAGTCTCGGAAAGAGGGTCACCATCGTAAACATTTACCATGTTAACAGTGGTGGCACTCAGCTTGACGGCCTCATTAGATGCCTTTTCACGCCCCGCTTAAAGGACCCAGGACTGTAGGAAGAAGGAAACACGTGAACAAAAGTAAATGATAGAAAAAGGTTGCGATTGTCTGGTCTGCGTTGTGTTCCTAGAAGCATTACTCCGTAATGGAGTCATGTAAAGGACCACTGGCACAAAATAGATTAATAGATATACCTCCCACCATATATCTTGGACTAGGGAGAGCAGACGCAGATTGTTTTGATATAATCGATGATTGGTGGATTTGAGCTCGTCTACTGCCGTATCACCCCATGCTCTCCAGCTATCCTCAAATAACAGACTAAGGTGACATCTCATCCACAAAATCAATTATCTTCGGATGAAACGCCACCCTTTAGAAATTGTTAAGGGGCGAAAGTTAAAAAGAACGAATTTTGAGCACATTTTGGGTCTAAGATTTATGGCGGGAGCATGTGCCAATAGCCTACAACATATTTTTTGAGGGGACGATTCGCACACCAATATGTTAACTTAGTGTGAATCGCCTACAGAAAATAAAATTAAAGGAGTCGATTCGTACGTTTTGTGCGAGTTCAATTCGTGCGAATCGTCCAATAAGCCAATTATTCTGTCATCCCTAAATAAAACGAATTAAGAATAATGTTTTAAAAAAATATTGAAATTAAAATTTGTCTTTATTTCAATGTGTAAGTAATTAGCGCAAACCTTCGACAATACTGAGTATCTATAACCATTAAGGAAGTTTAAATAAATGTATCAATTGATTCATTGCATAGTAGAATACGTCTTTATCACGATCAATTGAGCTCATTGTATAATAAGCGGTTTCACATACGAGTTTGAACCTCTTTGATGTGTTAATAACTCATTAAAAACATTTTATTGTTTTCCAAAACAGATGTCGTGTTCCTGAATGCGAAACTCCGAAGTCGACTGTCGAAACACCTTCCTGGTGGCCAGAAGATACAGATTCGAAGTGCAACAAGCCGATATTGAATAAAAGGAATATATATTCAACGAATTTAACCTGCACAAATGATTCTTTTAGTGAGCAGACAGAAGACTGCTACGATTGGATTTACGAAAATAATAATTCTATTGTCTCTGAGGTATGTCTATTGTCTAATGTCTATTTTATTGTTTCTTTCTACTGCGGCAACTGAAGCACATAGAATAAAATTTTCTTCAAAAAAAACTATCATAGAGACTCTCGATGAAGGTGTTGGAGTTTAGTGGTCAGACGGCAATCACTTTCACAATGATAAATACATACCTACAAATAATGATGAAATACATCGGGAAAATGAAACGCTCAAGTGGGACTTGTACCCACGACCTTTCCCTTACAGGGGGAATGCTGAGCTTCCAACTGAGCTCCAAGTCCGGGAATCACTCTAACACAGGGAAAGGTCATGGGTTCATGTCCCACTTGAGCATTTCATTTTCCCGATGTTTTTCGAAAGTACTTATTATTACTTATTAATTAACTAAATTAGACCAATCTTTGAACATCATATGAACTCGTCTCTAAGGTGAAACCTCGGATGCAATCAGAATTCACGCAAAAATAATGATGATGATAAACCTATTATGGAGAAAACAAGCCCTACGTGCTTAAGTCAAGGTGAACGAGTTCATAAATTAAGGTCAATGCACTTTATCAATAAAATTGTTTTTTTTTTCTTCCCGACGGATAGTAGGTACAGTGCATTATTTAGAGGTTGTGGAGATGATCAATTCAACGAGTTAGTATACCTACTAACCAGTTTAACTGGTAGTGCTAGCCCCCAGGTACAATATAACAACATCAGAAAAATTTCATATTATATCAGTTGGAGTATGTACCTACGTTCGAAATTGGGTATTCTAGTGACTAGTCAAATAAGTAACTTTTTTTACTAAACGTCAAAACGATAAGTTATAAGGTAACTTGTATGAAAAAATATTTAGTGACGTCATAAAATTTAATAGTCAAATCAGTTACTATTAAAGGTTGGGTGGATGATTAAAAATAAATAAAAAATATAAAATAAGAACCGACACGATGTTTACCGCACTTTTACCGTTCTTAATTTAATAAGCTCGGTTAGATAATTTATTTTAACTATAGGATAATACCCAATTGTTACGAAGTTATTGAGTTCTTAAGTAAACTCTTTGACATCATTCTAATCGGACTTTTTGCCAGTTAGTCATAGGCCGCTGCCGCTCCAAATGTACATACTTGTAGGAAAATTTTGGCCTACTATTGCCACGCTGACCAGACGGGTTGGCACAGGCTTTTATTTGAAGTTTTCTTCCTCTTTATCTTTTGATATCGTATTTTCCCTTTAGTCGCCTCTTACGACATCATGAGATGGTGATATTTGTATTTTTTCTCCGTCAGCACACGAATAAGCTTGCCACGGTGTATTATATTTCGGAGTATTTAGCTGACCAACATTATAAATGTTTTTTATCATACTTATCACTGTTGAGGTTAAACAATAAATGGGTATTTACTTAATATTATTTGGCCGTTGGCAATATATCTCCTTCATGCAAATAGGTGTTTGAATAGGAAAAAAAGAATCAAAAGTGGTTTTATGAAGATTTTCTGAAAAATTCAGAATAGAAGAGCAGGTAATGTTGTGTTGGTGTAATTTGTAGATAAATATTTTATTAATAGTAAGTAGGTAGTAGGTACAATAAGCATCAGAAAAATGTTGACGAACAAAGTGCTCAAAATGATCTTAATTTCTTTTTTTTACCTTCTTCCAGTTGACTGATTATTCTGATATTTGATACACATCTTTAGTTCGGACAATTATACCATTTAAATTAATAAAACAGTTTGATTTTACCTTATTACGAGAGTTTTAAGATCATTTTGAGACTTCGTCGTCAAGATATTTCCGACGTTGACTGCACAGAAAAATGTGGAGGACTAAAGTCCTACTCAAAATAATCTGAAAACCAAAATTTGACAAGGATACCTAAATAAGTAAAAAAGGGATGCAAAATGCGATTAAATGACAATGTCCTGATTTTTTAAAACTATACTTGCCTAGATACCATCGACTGGCGTACTCTTACATAATACTGGAAGACCGATTGCGAAGACAGTTTGACCACTCTGGGTACCTACTTACAACTTTTTGAGCACTCTAATAGTCAATATAAGATTGAATTCTTTTTTTTAATTTATTTTTTAAATATTCCACAACATTCTACACAACGCTATCTAGACCCATACCCATGGTAAGCTTAACAAACTTGTGTAATGGAATCTTGAATCTGGAATCTTGAATTTTGGTTTTCAGTTTATTTTGAGTACATTAGTCGTCAACATTTTTCCGATACTCTGTACCTACCTACATCTTACCTTTTATTTATTACCTATTCAAGAAACATATAGTACATACATACCTACCATAATTTGTGTGGTGAACCACTTTTATGTTTTTACTACGATTCATATAAGTAACAATAGATAATGTTACATAAGTATTTACATAAACGCAAGTAGTCATCAAAATAACAATTCACAGTTGAATTGAATTTGTTCTTGGAAACACATTCATACAAAGTTGTAAATGTTGACGTTTAGAGCCACAGATTATATCGGGCGTTCCCAATAACATACTTACAGTTGAAGATAGATCGCAGCAGTCAAATTAGACGTATCGGCTGTTTAAATTGAAAACATGGTAACTGATTTTTTGCGGGAAAGCGCGGTATAATTTTATTTTCCGAAATCGGTGTGAAATAGGAGTTACTATGTTTTGAATTTAAACAACCGAGCACTTTATCCGTAGATGCGATCTATCTTTAACTGTCAGTATGGTATTGGGAACGGCCTAAAGTTGTACCTACCTATAGCTTTAATCACATATCTTGGATCTAAAATGTGCTCAAAATTAGCTCTATAAATAATATAATAAATCGCTTATTGATTCCATTAAACATTTTAACAAACACTCATGTTAGGTAGGTACTCGTATTGTTATCTATACACAGTTAAGGTAGTACAGTGGTTGGATAAGCCTCTCGAACTAGGTAATCCTGTATCTCAGGAGTCAGTGTTCTGCTGTTGCAAATAAAATACAAATCTTGTTGCTATTAAGTGCGAGCAAATGTGACTGAATATGGTATGCTAGTGATAGGGAATCATTAACGAGCAAATACAGGAGAAAAAAATAAAACATAACAAAGTGTATGTGAGTGTGTGTGTGTTTGTGTGTGTTTGTGTGTGTTGGTGGGTATGGGTTTTCGTGAGTGTGGTCTGCAAGTGTGTACATGTGAGGTCCAGGTCCGTTGGTATTTTGGCGGAATTAGGGTTTAGCTATCTATTATAATCAAGATCCAGTAGCCAATTTTGTATATTGGCTTTAACCTCGTGGTAGTTCTGTGCAGATATTGGGATAATCTTAGAATTTTATCTATAAAGGATTAAGCCTATGATGTAGATTGTCCTTGCAAATGTGGTTCTATGTCTAACTGGAATACATGTGGTTCTGCTTTTACGTTTCAAGGAATCTGGTGGGGGAGGGGACGTTTTGTTGTGTGTCCTGAGGATGGCGCGGAGCACAAAGAGCTGCCTCACAATTAGGACCTTTGTGTTTGCATATATTTCAGCAGTAGGGTATCTGATTGGTTTATTTAGCATAACCTTGAGTACAGCTCTCTGTGATCGCTCCAGATCAATGAGTTTGGTTTTAGCTGCTTCACCCCGTACCACGAGGCAATAGGTAATTACAGATAGACACAAAGCCTTGTACACCATGGTAATGGTGTTAGGGTCGGCGATATCCCTGAGTTTCCTAAGAACATAAATCAGTCTTCTTGTTTTTGTGCACATATTATCTATTTGGTTATACCATGTTAGTCCATCGTCAATCATCACACCCAGGTATTTAGTATGCTTGACACGAGTGATAGACATGCATATGCAATCACTCTGATCCGAGCACGTGTGAGACGTTATGTTAAAACCTATTGGCGCTTCCGTACTTGAATTGATATAAAATTGAATGTATTTTTTTTATTTACACTTTATTGTACACATAAACTGTATTTAAACAGAATAGTGATATGTAATGTACAAAGCTAGCTTAACTAAGAGTTGAGTTCTCTTCCAGCAAACCTGGGAGTGCACAGAGGAATTGCAATACGAGAGGCTAAGTCTAGTGTACATGAATAAGAGATTTTGATGTACGAGGTATACGAGATGTATACCCCAGGTAATAGGTATACATAGATATTAACAAATACATATAGGTACATATACATACCTGTATACATACATACTTACATACCTACTTATATACATATATACATCTACAAACACAGATACCTATTATGTCTGCTCTTGTTGCGGGAGAAAGTAGTCTTTTATTCGTTTTTTTTAAGTACTTTTTTAAAGTAAAGTAAAGCAGTTTTAAAGTACAGTTAGGAGTTTGTTTCGTTTTTTTTTAAGTATTTAAAGATGGACTATCGCGTATGGAGTGAGGAAGAGAGTTCCACAGCCGTACTGCATAAACTGTGAAAGAATTGTCGTAGCAAGAAGAACTATGAGAAGGTCGACTGTGCGACTGGGTTGCCAGCTTCCTGCATGAGCGTAGTATCCGCGTTCTCTGTGACGGCTGGGCCTCAGAGTTCATGCAGGTTAATGCTGGCGTGCCTCAGGGGTTCGTCTTATCGCCCACTCTCTTTCTTCTGCACATAAATGATATGCTAGCAGCAGGCAGTATACATTGCTATGCAGATGACAGCACTCTACATGGGCGATACTTCGGGCACCCCGCGGCCAAGCGGGCTGACACTGACGCCAATAGACAGCGGCTTGTCGTTGAGCTCGACCGGGCCCTGACTTGCATCTCCCAATGGGGATTAGAGAATCTGGTCGAGTTCAATGCCAACATTTGTTGTTGCATACGATCATCACCTACCGCTTTCCTGGAGATCGCTACAATTTGCTTCCTTACATCGTCCTCCGCAACCGGGTTGAATATAAACGAAGCACATACAGGCAGGTGAAGACTGGAGATATAGTTTAAAGTAGATATTTTATCTACATCATCTATGAACGTTGGCGGAGTGGAGAAATGTATATTCAGCGCGTTAGTTAGTTTTGGTAAGATTGAATGTCAGGAGGTTATTACGCAACCAAGAGGCAACCAATTTTAGAGCTTCCTCCCCATTTTCCTTAACTTCATTCCAGGTGGAGCCATGCACGATGATTGCTGTGTCATCAGAATAGGTGATGATTTTCGATTTATTGGGCGACAACATGCATAGGTCGTTAATGTATATTTGGAAGAGAGTTGGGCCGATCACGCTCCCCTGGGGAACTCCATAAGAGGTTGTTTTATAGCCGCTTATATGATTATGGATTTTGACGGCTATTTGGCTATTTTCTAAGTACGTGGTAAGTAACTCTAGGGGTTTGCCACGGATGCCTATCGGAAGCCAAAAGGAGGGTTATGATTTTGACAGGCTATGTATGTATGTATGTATGTATGTATGTATGTTCATTTGTTCCCTCATAGCTCCTTAACTACTTATTAGAACTGGACAAATGAGGTATCGTTATAAGCGGCTTGATCGTCCGATGTTTATAGGCTATATGACGTGTCACTCAATCTTATGTGGCGCCCTCTAGCGCTCATAAGGTACTGTGTTAAAAAAATAATTTGAGATAAATATGCCGTGTTTGGTATCAAATGAAAGGGCTTAATAAGCACATTTCAAATATATATAATTTATTAGCTTTACCTTTCCCCAAATTAATATAAATAAAAAAATAAAGTTTAAAACTAAAACCCGACTACTGAAAAATGACGTTCTAAAAAGTAACAAATAAGAAAATATCAAGGATAGCCGTGGTCAAGGGATCAAGTTTCCCCACACTCCCCTTCTATGCGGTACATTGGTGCCGCATAGAAGGTAATAGAATTTGTATCGATTTGATTGATACATTCGACCATCGACCGAATCATCGATTCATAAACTAGGTATATGGATGATGTAGGAATATTTTATGCTTAAGAATATCGGGGTCAAGATTGTTTCGTAACTTATTTTTAACTAAGAAAAATAATTTGCATTTGCATAACTCGAATCATGTGTCTTGCACCTAAAGCGAGATATATAAGGCTCTGTCGCGCTCAGATAGTTTTGAAATAATCTATATGAATGAAATCTGAATTTGAGCGCATCCACCGCAGGAGCACCCCTTGAGATCTTCAAAAAAATACATCCAAGAAACGTGTACTGCGAGGATAGAAATATGCAAAAAACAATTTACAATGCACAATTGAGGAGCCCATTTTCACAAATGGCACATGCCTTACTTGTAAAATTATAGTAATCTTGCTCTAGTAGCCATCTATCGCTCACCCTCATATAGGGGAGAGTTGGTTATATCGTACCACTTTTTACTTTAACTTAAATATTTCGACTATGACAAGACTTAGAATAATTAATAGATATGCAAAATAAAGTTTTATATTTTACCTTGCTGAGCCCGAGAAATCAGTTCTATATATTTACTCTAATATACTTAAAAATGTTTTTTTATAAAGTACTGCCATCGGTACGATTTAGCCGACTAGTAGTTTTAATCGTACCACCAAGTTTTTAAATCGTACCATGGGTGTTTAAGTAGTACCAATGAAATAAAGGCAGTAAAATTTTTAACCAAATTATTTATTTTTAACTCTTAGGTAATAAAGAAATACTATGAATACCTCTTAGGTGATAAAGGAACAATGTAATCAACACATCTATAGGCTTTTTTATAAGAATAACGTGTTTGTGCTATAAAATTGAGATCAATCAACATAACTATATGATTAATGAGAAAAAATACAGTTCAAACTATAATAAATAAGTAACGTGAAAATATAAAAGTTTTGTTAACAATGTTATTTGTAATATAATGATTGTGCATAGTCTTATTCGAAAAAGTCATCGCAAATGTCTGGATTAGTACACGTCTCATGTTCCCACCGGTGACAGCGAACGCATTGAATCCAATAACGTTTGGACCCTTTTTATCATAGTAATAACGATTGCACTTTCCACATATATTTTCAAGATCATCATCGCTGTCATCATCGTCATCTAATTCCACAATAAGTTTCTCATCTGAATCATTTCCTCTTGAAATTTTTGCATTTGCCCTTGGATATAACTATTTTCTTTTCTTTTTTCACTGTTTGGTATTTCTTTGGTTTACAAACCTTTCCTTTCTTTACTTTAACTTTCTTCTGCTTTCTCGGTTTTGGAATATATTAAGTCTTTGAAATTTTGCGCAAACTTAATTCTTTGTTTTCGTAAGCCCGAATAGCTGTTTCTAGGTCCTCCTTGTTCCAATTATAATATTTAATTTTAGCTTTTGGGTCCGTCATCTATAACAATATAAAACAGTCTGTAAAATATAAGTACTTTTAGAATAGTCGGTTAAATCGTACCAGTACAATTTACCTAACTGCGAGTGGTACAATTTAGCGAACTAGGCCATTTTCAAAAAAAAGCAACAGTCCGGCATAACCTCAAAACTTAGACATGTAACAAAAACCACCAATAATCTAGTATAAAATTGTAATGAAATAATGAAAACTATGTATCTCTATCTTACCTTGTTCACGAGTAATATCCTTACGAATTTACGACAAAATTTGCAATAAATTCCACAAAAAAATGTTTATTTCACTCACGCGCACAGTTGTCAAGTCACATCAATTACAAATGGCGGGTGGCGGGAGGTTGTGCAGGGCCACCATTTGGTGTTGCTAGTGTAGATAAAAATACCCATTAAGAGGGAAATTTAGAAGTGGTACGATTAAAATGGTAGTACGATATAACGAACTCTCCCCTACTACTAGAGAAGAAGTAGGTATCTTTTTAAATAGCTTTGACGATGTATTAAGTTCCGTTAGCATCCAAAAAACAATGTCTCGTAGGCGATATCAATATTGATATCAAGCCGTCTAACACAGATCCTCACTGATTTAAATATCTGACACTAAATGCCACACATGGCCTACTACCAGCACACTACTTTCTTACGCGACAAGACAAATGTTACGACCACGTGATCCTTAAAGGTAACCCAAATGCAACCGTAGTAGTATTGGAAGCTCACATCACCGATCACCTCCCACTTCTAATTGCATTTAATGACACAAAACCAATAAGACAGATAGTGCCAGCTTTCAGAATACCTACCTTCTGTTCAAAAAGCAATAGAACCGCAACAAACTACACATAGACGCACGAAAATCGCCAAACAATCAAATTATACAGATAACTTACAAACGATATAGAAACCATTGCAACGACCTTCTCAGAAAGTTAAAAACGGTACACGTTAAAACAGAGCCAGACAAAGCAAAAACTAACCCAAAAACCTTGTGGAACAAAATAAAAGAAATAACAAACACCAAAAAAGATCTACTCCTCCAACAGAACTTCTCAATATATTGTCTGACCCAAAAACCTCCATAAACAGTGTATGTACCTTCTTCGCCACAATTGGTAATAAACTAGCAGCTGACATATCCAGTACCCCAACTCTAAATCCTGTCACCATATCATAGAAAATACTGACCGCGAATTCTTTTGCCATATTTAATGTGAGCGAGACTGAGGTGGAGGACACCATCATGAATCTCAAACAAGACACCGCAACTGGTTGGGATGGCATATCAGTTGCCGTATTAAGAACTTGTCGGCACACCCTAGTTCCACTAATTACCCACATTATAAACTCCTCAATATCGAACGGAGTTTTTCCGGAATCATTTAAGTGGGCTCTGATTCACCCTATACACAAGAGTGGAACCAGAGACCGTGTCAATAACTATAGACCTATCTCCATACTCTCTGCTATGTCCAAGATTATGGAGCGATTGATCAACAGTCGTCTAGTAAATTATCTCAACTAGCACGACATCATAGCCAATAATCAATACGGGTTCAGGAAAGGAGTATCCACTGAAGACGCCGTTATTGATCTGGCCGAGTTTGTTTCGAGAAAACTAGATGAACAACAAAAAAAATAAAGTTTAAAACTAAAACCCGACTACTGAAAAATGACGTTCTAAAAAGTAACAAATAAGAAAATATCAAGGATAGCCGTGGTCGTATGCCACTTTTCCCTAGAATATATTGTTTTGTTAGAGTAAGTGAATTCCTGAACCCGTATTGATTATTGGCTATGATGTCGTGCTAGTTGAGATAATTTACTAGACGACTGTTGATCAATCGCTCCATAATCTTGGACATAGCAGAGAGTATGGAGATAGGTCTATAGTTATTGACACGGTCTCTGGTTCCACTCTTGTGTATAGGGTGAATCAGAGCCCACTTAAATGATTCCGGAAAAACTCCGTTCGATATTGAGGAGTTTATAATGTGGGTAATTAGTGGAACTAGGGTGTGCCGACAAGTTCTTAATACGGCAACTGATATGCCATCCCAACCAGTTGCGGTGTCTTGTTTGAGATTCATGATGGTGTCCTCCACCTCAGTCTCGCTCACATTAAATATGGCAAAAGAATTCGCGGTCAGTATTTTCTATGATATGGTGACAGGATTTAGAGTTGGGGTACTGGATATGTCAGCTGCTAGTTTATTACCAATTGTGGCGAAGAAGGTACATACACTGTTTATGGAGGATTTTGGGTCAGACAATATATTGAGAAGTTCTGTTGGAGGAGTAGATCTTTTTTGGTGTTTGTTATTTCTTTTATTTTGTTCCACAAGGTTTTTGGGTTAGTTTTTGCTTTGTCTGGCTCTGTTTTAACGTGTACCGTTTTTAACTTTCTGAGAAGGTCGTTGCAATGGTTTCTATATCGTTTGTAAGTTATCTGTATAATTTGATTGTTTGGCGATTTTCGTGCGTCTATGTGTAGTTTGTTGCGGTTCTATTGCTTTTTGAACAGAAGGTAGGTATTCTGAAAGCTGGCACTATCTGTCTTATTGGTTTTGTGTCATTAAATGCAATTAGAAGTGGGAGGTGATCGGTGATGTGAGCTTCCAATACTACTACGGTTGCATTTGGGTTACCTTTAAGGATCACGTGGTCGTAACATTTGTCTTGTCGCGTAAGAAAGTAGTGTGCTGGTAGTAGGCCATGTGTGGCATTTAGTGTCAGATATTTAAATCAGTGAGGATCTGTGTTAGACGGCTTGATATCAATATTGATATCGCCTACGAGACATTGTTTTTTGGATGCTAACGGAACTTAATACATCGTCAAATCTATTTAAAAAGATACCTACTTCTTCTCTAGTAGTATATGAGGGTGAGCGATAGATGGCTACTAGAGCAAGATTACTATAATTTTACAAGTAAGGCATGTGCCATTTGTGAAAATGGGCTCCTCAATTGTGCATTGTAAATTGTTTTTGGCATATTTCTATCCTCGCAGTACACGTTTCTTGGATGTATTTTTTTTGAAGATCTCAACGGGTGCTCCTGCGGTGGATGCGCTCAAATTCAGATTTCATTCATATAGATTATTTCAAAACCATCTGAGCGCGACAGAGCCTTATATATCTCGCTTTAGGTGCAAGACACATGATTCGAGTTATGCAAATGCAAATTATTTTTCTTAGTTAAAAATAAGTTACGAAACAATCTTGACCCCGATATTCTTAAGCATAAAATATTCCTACATCATCCATATACCTAGTTTATGATATAATCGATGATTCGGTCGATGGTCGAATGTATCAATCAAATCGATACAAATTCTATTACCTTCTATGCGGTACATTGGTGCAGGGGAGTGTGGGGAAACTTGATCTGCCACAGTGAATTGGATGTAATCGTACATAAATTCATTATTTTCATAGACATTTTAATTGACTATTCAAATTGATTAAGATAGGAAAAAGGGAAACAACTCAGGTGGGACTCGAACCCGCGACCAGTCCCTTAAAGGGGCATTCCCTTCTAACCACTGACCTACCGAGTCAGTAGCAAATCTTAACCGATATGGACCTCTGACTTCCAGAGAGTATAATGTCAAGTTATAGAAGTCTAACTATCTTTGTAATAATTATTAAAATAACAAAAATATAAAAAAAGAATTAAAAACATTCAAAAATGAATTAGAAATAAATATAATAAAAAGTTTAGAGTAAGAAAATTCATCACTCATCTTTTTAAACTTTCACCTGGAAAGATTATCGGAAGTTTTGAAAATCGGTGCGGTGCATACTTCAACACGCTAATTCATAAATTCAAGTTCGCCACCAGGATATTTTTCCTAGTATCAGCGCAGATTAACGAGCTCCTATTAAATAAATTAATTGGAATTTAAGAAATCATTTGATGCCTCCTTGGCACTTATAAGAAACTAACCAAAACATATTTTGTAACAACCTTGGAGGGCAATGTCGCGTCGTGCAGCGAAGTAACCGATAGTTTGCAACATAACACAATATAAGCGGACATGTGATGAGTATTCAAATATTTTACATCTGTCACATCACAATAACACTACCATGACCCCATTCTCCCCTACAAAAGTCAATAATATAAATATTAGAATACAAGTCTCTATTGATTATCTTGTAAACAAAGACGTCTCTTGTTAAAATGATATTAGTATAATTTATTTCAATCCAAAGTGCCTATATTGCATGTACAGTCAGCATCGGATCTATCTTGACGAACAAAGTACTCAAAATGATCTTAATGCATTGGTTTTCTCACTTTCCTGTTGCCTGATAGTTTTAATATTTAATACCAATCTTTAGTTCGGACAATAAAATTTAATTAAAAATTTAAAAAACCTCCGTCACAAAAAACATCTCCAAAAAGTTGAAAATAAATGGAGTTTGCCTTTTAATTTTTGATATTCCCAGTAATATTTTGATTGAACGGTTGCCATGTCGGAGGACCCTAACTGGATAAGCACTCCGTTATATTATCCGAAAAATTCAAGTTAATTTTTGAGTGAAAAAAGATTTCCTCATAGTAGCTTGATATTAAGATCATTTTGTTTGAGACTGTAATCAGGATCGTGCTGACGCTGACTGTCCGATAATAAATAGCTATTAATTAATTCTATTTATAGCTTAATATAGCAATACAATCTTGATAACGGTTGTGGGCATTTGAACGTCCACTGCAAAAGTGCGTATGATTTAAATCACTTAAATCGGAAGGAGGGTTAAATTCTTTGTTGGAGTGGAGCTGAGGCGCCAGATACACCATGATGATATTGCGCAGGTCAATGACGTTTGCGGTAGCCCCTTTATTTCCTTAAGAAACGGGTTTTCGTAATTTCTGCACGTTTATTATAAATTTGATATACAATATAACGTCCGTATTTATTTTAAATCACGAAAAATCGTGTGAGACCGGTGTGGTAAATGCTAGCAGGTTTTATTATCATTAATTGATAACAAAACCGGCTAACATCTACCACACCGGTCTCACACGATTTTTTTTGCAATAAAACCATAATAAAATGGTTACCAAGCGATAGCTCAAAGTCAAAAAGATTTAAACGACGAAGTCAAATGTTTATACGAAGAAATTCAATAACCGCATTATAAGTAGGTTGGTACACTTGGTACTTAGACAGGTACATAGTAAGTTTGTGTGTCCCTAAGCACGTACTTTATTTAATTTTTTATTCCTTAAAATAAAATGTGTGCCAATAGCCTACTACACTACTACTACTACATATTTTTGGAGGTAACGATTCGCATACCAATAAATTAACTTAGTGCGAAACGCCTACAGAAAAATATATTTAAAGTAGTCTATTCGCACGTTTTGTGAGAGTTCGTCGAAGAATCGTTCAATAAGCCAGCAAATAAAATTATTAGTACCAACCTAATCTTGAGCCCAAAATAAAGCACAAAATGTACCTAAGTTACACCACAGCATTTTTGCATTTCTTCATCGAGGATTGAAGTTGATTGACTTGAAGTTGTTTTGATTTTGTGACAAATTGATAAACAAATAAGATTAATGAGTAATCCATAGGCTTATAACGTTATAATTCTATGAACTATACTCCGTCCATTATATTATTGTATTTTAGACAGCTCACTGACAGTGGTCGGTATAACTTTGTTCCAGCGTCAACACCTGAAAATCCTAACAAAAATTAGGCGCCAATACGTCATTTTTCATTGACATCGTCACGTCAGCCAGAAAGCAATTTTAGGGGTGTAGTTAGTCAATCGACAGTGTTTTTATTATAATAACTTGAAAATGTCACAATTGATGTCGACTACAGAAAATATATTTTTTTTAAATATTACATAACTGGCTATTTTTAACCGATTTCTAAACAACAATTCGGATATTTATAATTATTTATATTTGTATGATTTTTAGGGAATAATGATTTTTGTAACTCCGTCATTTGTAGACGGATTGTCAAAATTCTTTTTTTGTTTGTAAGAGGTTTATTCCAAAATGGTCCTATTTAAATTTTATAAAGATCTGATGATGGATTTCGGAGACAGGCCACGGAACTCTTCAATAAATACCAGGAAATCAGCATGTTGGAATATTCTTCTAGAAGTCAGTTGTTTTGTTTTGGAGATTAGCGTATGCGTTATGGCCCACAATCGTTTTCTATTACATTTGTGAACTGTACAGACACGAAAAATTTAAGTACTACTTTATTATTATGTTTAGATAGATAACAGATTATAGTTCAACATGAAATCATTTATAACATTTATCATAATATTTTCATATATCGATTTTTTTTTATCGAGGTTTTTAACTTTGTCGATATTTTAAATTTTCATGCAATCACTACTTTCATCTGTCTAAAATACAATAATATGATGGACGGGGTATAATCATTAATTAATTACTGTCTCACAGAAATAACTAAACTAGTTTCAATTCCTGTTTGTTTACTATTATTTTGTATGTTAAGTATGTGTTACTTACCTTGTGGGTCACGCTTGTTTGTAAAAAAAGCCAACATGTTTTCTGGTATGTTTTTATTTTAATTTATCTCTAATAATTTGTTTGTAATGAGTCTTTAATCGTAGAATTGCGCACGCAACCCGTATGATATTATTATAATTGATTCGTTAACTGCTTGTATTTGCTGGTACATGCAAGGATCCTTTTTTATACATACCTACCCATATAATATAAATTAGATATCATTAAGTATATATACATAGGTACCTACTATATATTTACATGGGTACACAATGGCCAATGATTATTTAATTTTAATAATTCGCATAGTTTTAAGAAGACTAAGTAAATAAGTTATCGAACTATGTAAATATTCATTAGCTCCGTAGGAATTCGTTTGAGTTTCATTTATTTTTGGATTTGCATTGCAACGCATGTAGGCAGAACCTACGTGAAATACATATTAAAATATAGGCACAGTCAGCGTCAGAAATATCTTGACAACAAAGTCTCAAAATAATCTTCAAACCTAGATACCTACCTACTAAGAGCAAATCAAACTGTTTTATTGATGTCGCACCACTAAGACCTGGAACTCTCTGCCAACTCACATGTATCCTTCTTCCTACATTCCCGGGTCCTTTAAGCGGGGCGTGAAGAAGCATCTAATGAGGCCGTCAAGCTGAGTGCAACCACTGTTAACATGGTACATGTTTGCGATGGTGACCTTCCGAGACTTTGCCTTTGCTTAACATCAGGCGAGGTGAAGTCAAATTGACGTGTCCAATATAAAAAAAACAGTATTATTGTACAAACTAAAGGTGTGTACCAAATATCACTCAAGCCGTCAACAGGAAGGGGGATACCAGGGAATTAGGAATTAAGCACTTTGTTCATTATCATCTTTCTGATGCTGACTGTAGGTATATTGTGCTAGCTTGACTTAACATTTAGGTATTTTTACTACCAACGTGATTTGCTTGGCTGTGTAACTAACTTTAAACATGATAACATGAACAAGCTATTCTTTAAGAGGACTTCCTAGCAACTGTTTCTCCATAGTACCGTTCTCCCCTTTTTCCTCCCTGAATATTGCTTCTAGAACAAATTTTTTGTGTTCGTAAAATCAAAATCTTCTGTACGCATGTCCCTGTTATTTTATTTTTGTCGGCAGTCAATAAAATAGGAAAATATGATCGTCTAAAGATGATAAAAAATGACTCATTCATTTGGAGGACTACCAGACAAATTCGGAAAGGTTTTGCAGTCTACGGGGACAGGGGCGACGGCAATAGGATTATTCGCTAGCTAGGCTTTCCTCTTAACATCTAGTTCATGTTAAGATGGTTCGGTCATGTTGAGAGAATGAATGAAAGAAGACTAACGAAACAGGTGTATGCAGTATGAGGCGAGTGTGGATGGTACCGTCGGAAGGGGAAGACCTTGGCGCACATACCTGGACTAAATCGGGGAAGTTTTAGAAAAGGGGCAGGTCAAGAGTACCCTAAACCAACGAGCATGCATGAAGAATGAAGCGACAGTAGTGTGTCTGGGTCAGGATCGTAGTAAATGGAAATCCGTGATCTCTGCCTACCCCTATGGGAAACAGGCGTGATTTTATGTATGTATGTAGTTCACAGAATCTGATAGTACGTACGTACTCTCCTCAAATTCTATAAACTACTTAGTTTAACTTAAATATATAGGTGTCAGTGTTTTAGCATGAGTCCATAATGCCAAATATATTTCTCAAAAATGTCGCCTGCTTGCGAAATTGGCTGCACTGTAGGTACCTACTGCTACAAGTGCAGTCATGGTCATGACTACTCATGACTATGTTTGAACAATTGGTAACTACCTACTAACCTACTTACTTTTTTTTAATGCACGGAAATTCACTCGGATACGGTTGCAGCTTTACATTTATATTAAAATAATTTACTTTAAATTAAAAAATACGACCAGTACTTGCAAAATGGCGGTTTCGAGATAAACGCGGTAAACATATTTCTTCTTAACTAATGGAGAAATATTCGTGGTATAACTTTTGAAATGTAACTTAAAAATAGTAAAAAAATCGAGCTTTCTATATTTTTTTCTTTATTTTATTGCGATAATTAGATAAAATGCTCAATACTGCGTTTTCATTAACTTTTTGGGCTTGCGAGCATTATCTACAGTATCACTAAGACTAAATGCAGTAGGTAACTGTGTTTATTACTGCAAACTTACCTAGCGCGTGCTTATTACTGCGTTTGTAATTAGCAATCATTTTATATTTTCATGCCTGCGGTCTAAAAAGGTCATAGTTTCATAAAATGATCATATTATGACGATCACGTGTCAAAATTCACTAATGGTAAAATGTAGGTAAATTCAACGTCTGTCCAATATTTAAATGACTAAGAAACGAAATAAAACAGAAATAGCTAGGTATTAGAAAACGTGTTTTTATTTTTTTACCTAGATCACAATCTAATTTTTGTTGCTAAATCTATATTAAATTTATAATCAGTCTATAAAACTCGTTTCAGAAACATTTTTATTAAAGTCTTCAAATATATATTTTCTCATCAACTTATTATTTTTTTAAATATACCTACATCAATTTATGTTATGGCAAGGGACTTAATCAAATCTACTCCCAAGTATTTTTATAGAAAATACATGAATTTAAAAATGTTCAAATTCAAATTCCATAATCTACCTACCTATTGCTCTACAAATTCTAGATTATAGTTTCATTTCAAAACTAAATTCTATTTTGGAGTTATTATCACATCAAGATGGACTCATTTGTAATTATTAATTGCTGTAGGTACCTAATCAGTCTCTTAAAGTTGACTTCAGGAACATTCTTTAATTCTACTTTAAATATTTTTAGCAAAAATAACAGAACATAAAATGTAACAAAGTTCTAAACAAATAACCTACATCATTTGTCATTTAAAAATAAAGACTTCTAATAAATCACGATAGCAATAGGCACCTACCTACTTCTTATAACAAACTCTTAGAAATAATAAATTTAACACCTAAATATTTTACTCTTCTCTTCAGAGTCTCTGTGTTCTATGAGATCAATCGAGTCATTGTTAACAGGCATGTTTTCCCAAAATGGTAATCGGTTTTTTGGGATGAGATCACATATCTTCTTCAATATATCTACCTGACCTTCTTTCTTGAGTAATCCTACGAATCATAGTATTTTGAACAGCACAAGGTATTGATTGAATCTTGTTTAACTAGCTTGTTTTGAGGAAGTCGATTTCTTTCGTACTTCCATGATGAGTAGCTTTAATAAAAATGGACATAGAATTCACAGCGGTGCATAAGGTTTATCTTTGCTTGAGCCTCCCAAAGGTACAAAACTTTCATTGAAAGCTATGATTGAAATAAAACCACTTTTTACAGATTCTATCGCGATATATTTGTTATTATTTACACGCGCAAAAAGGCAACAACCATTACCTAAGGTTTGATATACCAGAGATACTCACCAAAGAACATCGATACATATATTCCTAGAATGGTCCACGAGGCTATTGAAATTAAATAACACCCAAATTTTAATAGAGTGGATGGATGGAACGTACCACCAGCTTGGGACCCAGTCATCCACTTAATCAAACCCAGTAAGCAGCAAAATCCAGCAAGACTTAACAACACAGTGAGCTCATTCTGCGTAAATAGGAACACCAAATAATTCAGGTATTTTGAGATAACTTATACTTTAAACTATGTGACAACTACCATCATGAGTTACACCGCGATCATGGCTGCCGAAAAGCAGCCGAAACGTCGGTTTAAAAAGTAAATAATAACAAATATATCGCGATAGAATCCGTAAAAAGTGGTTTTATTTCAATGAGTGACATTCGCGTAAACTTTAGAAAATATCAGAAAGCTATGATCCTAGGGCACAACATGGCAATTTTAAACATGTCTAATCTAGGCAATAGCACCACTTTTTCCAGATCTGCTGAAAAGTATACTTTGGAAGAATCTTGTCCGTAGGGGTTTTTCGATAGCTCAGCGTCTTGTTGGTAATGGGATCGTGCCATTTGGTACTCTCTTCTTATTTTCGCTACGTTCAAATGCAGTAATGGTGACTACTGTGTTTGGCTTTAGATAAGCCCATGAAGGGTTCCGTAGCAGCAAGTAACCTAATATAAAGTTCCTTAAAACCTAATATCTAGTTCTTGTAGTTCATAATGCTTTTTTATTATTATTTTTGAGTTAATTGAATGAAAGGCGAAAATTGCGCTTTATGACGTATTAAAAAAATCTACTTACTAGATCTCGTTCAAACCAATTTTCGTTGGTAGTTTGCGTAGCAATGTACATCATATATTTTTTTTCGGCTGACCCAGGGCCATCTCTTACGTTTTGGCCCTCCTCGGGAGGGGGACAACGGTGTCCCCGACTCGTCCCTGGAACGGGGAGACACGCTTCTCAGCGCGCCGTCGCCTTGGCCTGCTTCTGCTGGGGTGACTGGCGGCTCCACCCGTCACCCCCAGGCCCGCGCTCATGGAGGACGGAGGTCAATCAGTGCACTCCGACGCCTGAGTTGCCTGTTGTGAGTCTCTCTCGCTCGCGCCGCCTCTCCCGTTCCGCCGTCTCCTTCACGACCATTACCTGATCACTGAAGGAGACGCCGGCCGCCCACGCGTCCGCACAGCGGACCATTGCTGTTAGCAGGGTGGCGAGGGTGAGAACTCTCACTCCCAGGGTCGCCACTAGCTCCCGCCTCGGTCCGGCCCATGTCGGACACTCGGTGAGCGTGTGCAGCTCTGTGACCTCGCTCACGTCGCAATGATGGCACTCGGACGTTGGCTCCTTTTCGATCCGACGCAGATATCGCCCAAAGCACCCGTACTCGATGATAATCTGCGTCAGTCGATACGAGATGCTGCCATGTGGCCTCTCTAGCCATTCCCCCATGATGGGCCTTGCCGCCTCTACGACGGCATGCCCTGCGCGTGCTTGCTCAAGTACCAGGATAAAAAATAGCCTATGAACTCAATGGTTCCTATTCTATTCCTGGCTTTAAGTAGGTACTTTAAATTATACATGTACAAAATTTCAGCCAAATCCATTTATCGTTTTTGCCTGATGAAGAACAAATAAATAGAAAAATTCACTCGCAAATGTTAGACGTTGACAAACGTACCTCTGTAATAATACGTTACACTTACGTAACAATATAAAAGACCATTAACAAATTAATATTCATTGAAGTACGCCATATGTGTTTACATAAACTTTTGTCAATAACCTCACACTTATTTATGTAGGTGATTGTAACATTTAGCTATGTACAGTCAGCATCATATCAATTTTGACGAATAAAGTGCTCGAAATGATCTTAATGCCTTGTTTTCCCCCTCTTCCTATTGACTGTCTGTTCTGATTTTTGCTACCTACACACCTTAGTTCGGACAATAATACAATTTAAACAGTTCGATTTGCTCATTGGACAGCCTCTGTGGCGTGGCGGTAGTGCACGCGACTGCCACGCAGGAGGCGCGGGTTCGATTCCCGCTCAGTGCAAATATTTGTATGCATGAATATGGCTATTTGCATTGGTCTGGGTGTTTCTATGTATAATTATGTATGTATTTACAAAAAAAAGTATATAAGTATGTTTATCCGCATTCTAGATTCCATAAAACATAAACTGGCGAAATGTGGGTGCTAGCACCTCTGCCTACCCCTTCGGGGAATACAGGCGTGAGTTTATGTTATGTTTGTTTTTATGCTAGATTCCATAACACAAGCTATAAAAAGCTTATCATGGGTCTAGATAGTGTTGTGTAGAATGTTGTGGAATATCTATTTTATTATTATTATTATTTTGAGACTTTGTAGTCACGATCGTTTTGACGCTGACTGTACCTGCTATGTGCGTAGACAAAAATTGTTGTTGGTTGACACCACAACCATTGTTTAGATAACGACGTTGATGCCAAATACTCAATAGATAGATAGGTACATACCACCACCTAGACCTTCTAAGCTAATCTGTCCAAGTCGGATAGAGCGGGGTTTTTACCCGACTGCACCTGCGAGGTTAATATGTTACGCGCCTATGTATGTAGTTTTCTTTGTTCCCCTTTACAGGCCCAACGAACGGCTGGACAGATTTCAATGAATGGGACGTTGACACCAAATACTACTTACTTTCTTACTACTACGAATAAAAAAAAATAAAAAAAGATACCAAATACTTATCAGATAGGGAGCCAACCTACCTACAGGGTGAACTAAAGAGCTCCGGGGTTAAGAACCAATTTTAGACGGAGATAGCAAGATACGACTTATCCAAAGAATAAATGATGATTGCGAGTTTAAACATTTGCAAAAATAATAATACTCTCGCTCTTCCACTTTGGCGACAAATAAATTGCCTCGCTATTGAATATTGATAGTGTCCATCTAAACATTATTTTAATGCAATAACCGTAGACATTTCGAGATAAGACGATCAGTCACTTGCGAATCTCGTAGCTGAGAATTTAGTGTTTGCCTTTTTGTAAACATTTTGATACGATAATTGTATTCGGATATACTTAATTGCTACAGTTGTACTACGAACCGAAACGTGCGAGGAACTATTCCCGTCTAAATATGTCTTAAGTATTATTTAAAGAATATTAGAACCGAAGTTACTAATATTCCCTCTAACCTCTCCAACTAAGCTAAATTGCTTGTGCTAGGAATGGGTTCACATCGGTTCACAATGGCCAGGATTCGAACCCGGGACACGAGAGTACGGTTTACCTAATGGTTTGACCTCTGTCTATTACCTTGCCTAAAATTACTCCTCCTATAAAGGGCCATCATGGATGTGCCAGGGAAATTAATGCTGTACCCTTCCGATCTAATTTAACTTTAGGTAAAGAATCCATGTTGACTTTGTATAACAAGCGGTATACGGTTGCGGCGCCACCTACCGGTTCCTCCAAGCCATCTAGGATCTACTTAACTATATATAGTTACGGGCACCATTTAAAAACCAGTTGTTCATGTCTATGTTTGCTTAAGTCTGCGTATGTAAGAGAGCCCGCTTCAATATTTAACCAGAGTAGGTTTCTGTTATACTGGGTGATTGTATAGTCGTTTTAAAAAAAGAATTTGGGCACAATTTCGTTAGCAAGTATTAATTTGGCGAAAGAAAAAAAAAGTGATATCGTATGGAAATAATGTTCAGGTGAAAGGAAAAATGTATGGGGGTTGTCAAATTTTTTATCTTTCACTGTGCCCAAATCCTTTCTTTGCGAAACGACTATAAAATCATCCTGTATATCCCCAACGTACCTACTTGGAAGTTTTCATAACCCTTTTCAGGATTTTGAGTTGACAAATCGACAAACATAATTTTTTTAAATTATCGAACGCTATTTATTATCCGTTTTTAGTTTGTGTTTATATACACCTACCCTTTCGGGGTTTTACACGGTGACTATAATTATAGACAGAGGTTGGCTAGCATCTCGGCAGTTGATTGAACCCTTGGTGTCAAGTACCTCCTGTGTTCACATAAACCTGCTGCCTCTGTAGTTATATCCCGACGATTAACAGTTCGGACTCTGCATTGTAAACTTCTCCGGCAGCGCTGTAAGTCCTGACGTACATACAGTTAACGTAGCTAAATATTTCCCTAGGCAGTGGCGGGGGGTCTTCAGGTTTTCCACGGTATCAGACTGCTTGGCCTCAGGATTTCCGTGAAATCTTCCGTGTAAGGTGCTATCGTCTGCAAAGCAATGAAGGCTGCCGGTGGAGAGCATGTTATTGATATCCAAAAGAGAGTGGATGATAAACCGAACACCCACGGTACGCCAGCATTTACCTGCAAGAACCCCGAAAATCTTCCATCAAAAAGGACGCGAATACGGCGCCCCTGCGGGAAGCTGGCGGCCCAGTCACACAGTCTGGGAGGCAGACCAAAAGCTCGGAAAAAAGCGATTTGTGCCAAACTCTATCGAAAGCTTTGGCGATGTCAAAGCTAATTGCCAGTGACTCGCAATTAGAAGTTATAAATATGGATGAAAAATAAACTTCGAAAGTAGTAAGTGCATGCGGGATCAACCTGTTCACTTCGGCCAATCACACGATGTCTATAACGCTGACGGCGGCGTTAACAAGTTACAAATGTATGTACTCAGTACCAAGTCGATGACTCGCGCTCGCTTGGCGCCACGTGTAATTAGCTGATGTAATGCTGCTAAATCCTACAAACATTTTTAAATGACTTCAAAAAAGGAGGAGGTTCTCAATTCGACGTGACAGTTCAAATTGTATGTTCGTTACGCGATATCAAAGCCAGTTATGAAAGTAATTATATTATTCCTTCGGAGTTGGATAGAGTTAGGTTAAGGAGTCGGCCTTACGATCGAGAGGTCCCGGGTTCGAATCCTGGCCATTAAACTACTGACGTGAACCCTATTTCTAGCACAAGCAACTTAGCTTAGTTGGAGGGGTTAGAGGGAATATTAGTAACTTCAGTTCTAATATTTAAAAAAAAAAAAAGTGGTCCAAATCCAAGAACTCCAGATCTGATGCTGAGATTGAATTCTAACAGATCAGTAAATCTTTAAGTTCGGTTATTATTCCCTTTTCAGCGCCTCTCTTTTGTTTCTTGAAGTCGGTTTTACTTTTTTTTATAAATTTTATTTATTCATCCCGTGACTTATCCCTTTTTATTACCTCTATGACTGATATTCCCCATAACGCTAACCCCACTAGGGAACCGCGGCGGCGGCGCAAAGTGCGCCTCCCCGTACCCGGGGTTAGATGGGAACACTATGGTCCCTACAAGCCGAAGGGGGCCATCTCGAAATAGATGGTCCTGGGTCTGCCGGGGTGCGAGAGATATGCTTTCGGCAATCTCACCTCCGGCAACCAAAGACCCAAATCGGCGTGCGTTTTAGTCGGTTCGAGTGCGACATAACCACCTTCACCGAATCCGTGGGGGTGGTATCCGTGGGGATTTTTCACACGATAAAAAAAACCCCCACCAGGGAAGCTAAATGATTTTGTGTTTGAAGTGGGTTTACGGTGGTTTTGCAATAACTAGATTCGCACGTGGGACTTTTTAGATATACTTCGATTTTCAAAACTTTAAATAGCAAAACGGGATAGACAATACGTACTATTACGTGTCTATTCTGTGACAATACATTCTTCACGGGTCATATCGTCCCTGTTAATTAACAACTTACTTTACAACGTAATACCTACCCATCGCAGGTCCATCCTCGAGTTCCACGACTTACTTAGGTACTTTTTGTTAGAGTTTTTCTGAGAAATACAGCTTATTTGTTTTAAAAATTTTACCTTAGCTTGGGTAACTAACCACAAACTTAATAATTCTTAAAACAAACCTTTGAAAATAACATTTATGCGGATATCTACTCATAGTTAAATTCAATATTTCAGGAAGTCCCTCTAAGTATATTGTCATTCGTATTTTAGGTAGCACTTTAACACTTATTGTCTAAAATCTGTAAGTGGATATCACATATCCTTATTAGGAGCTATCAACACTTATGTGTTCTTAATATATTTTCGATTATTTTCAGCTCAATCTCGCGTGTCAACCGCTGAAGGTTCAGTTCGTTGGAGGAATCCATAATGCTGGCATGATCGTTTCTATGATATTTACTGGATGGATATCTGACAAGTAAGAACACAATCATTCATACCTCTTATTTTGTTTAACCTGTTAGAAATTATTTACTTAGTGTACATATTAGCTAAACAAAAATATTATACAAACCTACAGTGTCAGGCGTTAGAAAATTCCCCCGGAAGGGTCAGCAATCAGCGTTTGGGCAAAAGACATTCTCCAAGCATGTAGACTTCTGCCTGGCACTTCCGAATTAATTAGGCTAGGGGTTTGTATACCATGCACCTACAGAAGTACCTACTAGTAAACTTAGGTACGTCGGTAATTTTGTTAACACCAAGTCAGCTTAAACTAGACGCATAGATACTTGATACCTGAGTCCGTCGGTTATTCCTTAAGGCATTATTAATGGTTGAAAAGCAAATGTTCCTCTTTCTTTGCTGAGTATATTGTTGCCTACTAGCAGTGAAATTAATATCTTACTCAGACTAAAATCAATATCTAAAGATGTGTAGTCAAGAAAACCCAGGCATGAGTCATGGTCAAGACTTAATATGGACTTTCACTTACAAGAATAGGTACGTCTTCTTTTACACAATATACAATTGACAATTAGTTTAATACCTATATGTTGGAGCTAAAAGATTTTGTAAGATATTATTATGGTAAGTATATGTACCATAATAGTATCTTACAAAATCTTACTTATTCATGATCAACAGACAGAAAGATCAGAAAGATGGTGGTGCCACTTTTTTAAACATATCACCGTCTCCCTCTTTTCGAGAGAAGCGTAGAATTCACCAAACTAGAGAATTCGCAAAACCTACCAAGGGCTAGTCGACATTCCACTCTGCGGTAAAGTCGCTTCTTATAACAACAAAGCTGATGCCAGAGACACCATAATGGTTTATTTCGATTTTTTTCTAGACGATACAATCCATCAAAATGGTGAATTTATTGCTTTTTTTATGTTCTTTGACGGATTTTCTTCGAAATAATCGCAATCGAAAGTTTTCGTTCGGTAACTTTTTGCCCGCAGGTTCCTGCTAAAAAGGTACTTACTAAGATCTCATGGTCAAGTTGGTAAATAGGTCCTACGTAGTCAATAATGCCAATGATAAAGATTCACGAGTGCTGGTGCTTTAATGATGATACGCGTAATTATTGTGACCCCAATTAATTGTCTTTAGTCTATTAATATTCAGAGAGCGCGTGCTGATAAATTATTGCAATTAGTCTGCAATTGCTTTGTTATATTCATTCATTTATTCATTTTTACGGGCGTCCTAATGGAGAAGCGATGTAACTAAAATCAGCTGAAAACGGCCTTCAGAATGTAGGTGTTTACTGCTTTTTTGCAATTGAACTTTCCGAAACTTCAATGTATATATATTTTGGCACCTAAATAATTATATTTTAACCTTTAGTTTTCGTAGTACCTACCTACATATATAGCCTAATAGCCCCTTTCCATAAACGATCACTCAATCGCACGGTTATACCTACATGTCTGGACAATATTCTGCCGCGCCATTTTGAACTCTACTAGAACGCGCGACGTCTTTAGATGCGCGCTCGGTCACACACAAATGCGGTATTCCCTCGAGAAAGACTGTTCGTGTAAGGGGCGCTAATTAGATAGATTTTATGTCGATTGTCGACAATTCAACATAGTTCAATCAAGCTAACCTTATTTAATCCTGATTCACGGATAATACAAAATACATGCAACAAATCATGGAAAGTAGGAAAGCGGACTCCAAGCTTCCAAGTGCATATAGGTTTGGGATGAATTCGGTATTAGTGCTCGAATGAAGTAGAAGTTCCATTTAAGTAGGTGGAACTTCTACTTCTAAAAATCACGCAGATAGCCTAATAGCAATGATGTGGCCAAGAAGAGCATACCTGACTAATCTAAGTTATTCATAATGGTTGATTGTTTTAGGAATCTTTTTTTTACATGTTATATGTTTCAGAATTGGAAGAAAACCAACTCTAATAATATGTTCGATCGGTGCTTGCATCGGGGTTTTCAAAATGTTCCTTAAAGATTATTACCCATATTTGTTTCTTGAATTCATGGAGTCTGTTATGGGGTCTGGCCTTTACACAGTCGGGGTAGTCTTATGTAAGTATTAAATTATTTTCAGGTCAGTTTTTTAATGAAATACCATGATCGTAATAATTTTATTTCTTTTTCAGTAATAGAAGTTGGTGGACCTTCTAAAAGGGTAATGGCGGGTATTATATTTTCTTATGCAGCTTACGTTGGTGAAGTAGCATTTGCCATTTTAGCCATGACCCTGAAGTATTGGAAATGGTTAATATTAATTGTCTATGCACCAATGATATTATTCACATCATATTATTTTCTACTAAAAGAAAGTACTAGATGGGAGATGCTAAGAGGAAAAATGACGGAGGCAAAGAAAACTTTAAAGACAATTGCTAGAATGAACAAAATAGATATTGCGGAAAAAGAAATTGAGGATTATCGTGATGAGGAACTTCGATCACGATTTAATGTTGGAGACCAGAAAGAAAAAGAAAATATAAAAGTTATTGTTTGTTCAAAAGAAATCATGATTCGTCTTGCGGTTACGTCGTTTTGTTTTTTCACGTCCAGTTTCCTGTACTATGGTGCATTGGTACATAGTGTGCTATTGCCAGGAAATAAATATACTAATTTTATATTAGCTGCTGTATCGGCGTTCCCTGGCGAAATCATCGCATATTTCGCTTTCAATAGATTTGGCCGGAGAATAACTCTACAGTGTGGTTATGTGGTCTGTGCTGTCTTTTTAATTGCTCAGAGCTACACTCCTGATTGTAAGTATTCTTCTGTTTACAGAACTTAAGTAGGTAGCTATTACATTTTTTATTTTCGTTCCAAAGCTCAGGCCTGATTTTTACAATAATTTTTGAAACTCTGAGGCCCGTATTCTATAATGACAATCTGGAAATTGCTGAGGACAGATTGTATATACAGATGTCTGTCCTCAGCTAAATCAAGATTCAGACTGATTGTCATGAGATTTAATTGACTTCTTGAAAATTAAAATTAACCAGCCAGTTTTAACTACAGTGATAATAAACAACATGTGAACTCTGTATATTTATTTCAGGGTTAACCTGGGTGAAGCTGTCTTTATTCCTGATTGGTAAAATGGGTGTGGTGATATGTTTCACTGGAATTTATACATACAGCTTAGAATTATTTCCAACCAGTGTAAGAGGAACTTTGTTGGGTTGCGGTAACACCGCAGCGAGATTTGGAAGTATGCTGGCGCCATTAACGCCTCTCCTGGTAAGAATTCTAGGCCTCCCCAACTACTTAGAGTCTCAGATTATTTGCAAAATATATTTTCTACTAAAATATCAATCAATTATCCGGTTATGTACAGTTCACTACTATCCCTCGATTCTACTAAAGCTAACAAAAAATGAGATTAAATTTTAGCCTTTATTTCTATACTTCTAAAGTTCAAAATGAAAGGAAAACAGTTTTATTACACTTTTTCAATTACTTTATAAAAAGTAATTTAATTTTGAACTTTAACCGTATCGCTTTAAAATCTATTACTTATTTAATGCCGTGTTTTGCAGTGGCGGTGGCACCACTGTGGCTTTAGAATCTAGGCCCTGGACATAGGCCCCTCCCGATGTTGGGAGGCTCTTGCTCTGGGGTTTTATTTCGAGTGTTCCTTCTCTCGCAGTGATAACGTCTGCGTTTTTATCCGCTTGTCGCCTCTTACGGCACTTTTCGGATGAGATGGCATGCTGATACCTAAGTACTTGTATTCTTTCTTCGTCAACACACGGATACTTTAATATATTCCCTACCTAATACTTATATGTGCACTTTCTAAAGCCTATCAAACAAAAATATAAGTTGTTTCTAAAATTAGGTAAACCTGCTTTCAGATAACTGAGGTTGCAGCGCTTCCATCGATCCTTTTCTCAACAACTGCCATCATAGCGTGTTTATTGTTGACGTTTACACCAGAAACGAAGACACTACCCATGTTCGATACTATCGCTCAAGTCGAATCTTATAAGACAAGCCAATCAAAAATATGTACAAAATTATAAAGAAGGAAGAAAGAATTCCTTTTTTTATATAAGTCTTTGAGATATACATTACACAATAGAACTTATTTAATTACGAATTAATTAAGAACCTGACCTGAACCTTAAAATTACTTAAAAATCAAGTACACTCAGCGCCAGAAATATTTTGACTACAAAATGATCTAAAGAGAAAGAAATAAATCGCGACCAAACATAGCCTATGTCCTTCTCAAGGTCTAATCTACCCTTATACCAAACTTCATCAAAATCAGTTCGGTGGCTTAGGCGTGAAAGCGTAAAATGCAGACAGATTGACAGACAGAGTTACTTTCGCATTTATAATATTAGTATGGAAGTTTGGAAGTATGGATTGTACGAACTAAAGGTCCTACTGACTACTATCTATAGGTATGTTAATATACGAACAATCAGTCAACAGAAAGGATGAAAGACATTTAGGTCATTTTAAGTTCTTTGTTCGTCAAGATCGATTTGATGCTGACTGTACTTCACAGGTATAGCTCGATTCATATATCTTGGACCTAAAATGTGCTCAAAAGGTACTCTAGATACGAGCGGTATATACCTACGTTTTTGGTTGTATTTTGAACTAGCTTTTGCCCGCAGATCCACCTGCGTGGATGTCGGTTATTGCGATAAACATAGCCTATGTCCTTTCTCATGGTCTAATCTACCCCTGTACTAAATTTCATCAAAATCGGCTCAGTGGTTTAGGCGTGAAAGCGTAACATACAGACAGACAGACAGAGTTACTTTCGCATTTATAATATTAGTATGGATATAGTACGGGGTGCTACTGCGGTGGACGATCTCAAATTCACCAAGATAGATTATTACAAAACAATCCTCGCGCGCCTGGGCGTTTTATATCTTGCAATATAGGTCCAAGATATATAAATCGCGCTACCTATATACCGATAAGAATTTAGTTCAGCACTATCTAAAACTGTATTTTTAATTACAAACTTATTTTAAAATGACAAAATGACATAACTGTCAATAAATGTAAGATTATACAGTCTTATTATAATAAACTTCCGATTTTATCAGTCTTTATTAAGTTATGTTCAATGAACCTGATTAAGTAAGTATATCCATACTTGAATAAACCATACCTCGTTACTTGTTTATTCTTTTAATTCTATATTTATAACATGGCGTGACAAGGAAAAAAAACGATCGTGTCCCGGTTTTTCAAGACGCACAACATACCTGCCTACTTATTCTTTCTCGGAACGCCATCGCTTGGCGCGACACTTGTTGTACAAAACAACTTTTTACATAAGACGCCGACATGTACCGCTATTTCGTTCCTAATTCATGAAGGTAATTAATGCAGTGTACCTTAAGTGAGTTACAATTTTATGGCTGCAATTAAATTTTATTTAGGATTTATTTTATAAGATAGGTAGGTTTCTCGGCATGGTTTTCGGTAGAATAGAATTTGGGCCACCCATTTCTTCCCATGCGGTGTCGTACAAGGCGATGAAGGGATCATAGTGTTATCATCAGATAGATTTTCAGAACCCAGATTCAGCCTCAAATACATGGTTCGAGTAAATTAAAAAAAATAGTGCCTGAAATATGGGACCAAATACATCGCCTCCGCGGATAAAAGCGAAAGATCGATCCCCGCTGAGTGCAAATATTTGTATGCATGAATATGGCTATTTGCATTGGTCTGGGTATTTCTATGTAGGTATACTAATGTAGGTATGTAGGTATTTACAAAAAAGTATGTAATTATGTTTATCTGCATTCTAGATTCCATAACACAAGCCAACTAAGCTTAGGTACCATGGGTCTCTAGACAGCATGATGTAGAATGTTGTGTAATATCCTACCTAAAAAAAAATGTAGTTAGATTTTGGATCGAAGCGATACATGGAACAAAGCAATCGTCGTCATTCTCCGATCCTTTTACCGACTCAGTTGGGGTTGGCTTTCTTGTCTAATTGTGATGCGGCTGAACTTTGATATTTCGGCTTCGGTGAAGCGATCACCATCTGACTTCCACAAGCAGTTACATACATATACATATTATACATAGAAACACCCAGACCAATGCAAATAGCCATATTCATGCATACAAATATTTGCACTGAGCGGGAATCGAACCCGCGCCTCCTGCGTGGCAGTCGCGTGCACTACCGCCACGCCACAGAGGCAGTCAGTTGGGTATTCTACTGACTATATAGTCAAATTACTTATAGTTACCTACTTTTTTATAAACAAGTAGGTAACTTGTATGAAAAAAGATTTAGTGACGTCATAAAATTTAAGAGGCTTCCGGCGACTGGGACCGCCATCAACTTGGACCGCGGTTCTAGTTGCCGGAATCATTTAAATTAAATATTTTCTTCCGGCGACTGGGACCACCCATAAAAAGAACAAAAAGATCAATTGTTAAATTCAAAAACAGTACAGTCAAACAGACAAATTTTCAAGTCATAATTAAAGAAAAATGGGTTTAATTCAAAAATATCATAACAAAAGTAATCGAGTTAAAAATTTCTAAATTATTTATTTATATATTTTTAATCAGTATTACAACTTAAAACACTACACCGTCTCATATTTCCTTCAATTATATTTACAGTACCCATTCACTAACTGTTAGAAAACAAAATTGAGTATAAATCCTCACGTTTAAGAAAAATTTTCGGTGTAGTAGTCCCCTTAGAGCACCCAGCTGAATAACACCTGTGCGAATAGCACCTAGCCATGTCCACAAAGAGCACCTATCAAGATTTTTGGCAGGGGTGCTATTCGTGGATACTAATTTATTTTTAAAACATCGTCCACGAAATGCACCTAGGCTAGTGTTTGGAATGTATAGGGTGCATGCTGGCTTATAAACACGTGTTGTCGTGGCCCCAATTGGTCGCAGGATCATTATTTCTGTGAGCGTGATTACTAGGCTCACAGAAGCGTCCGTTGCGGAATCAGTATTTCTGTGAGCCTAGTACTTTTTGCATGGAGGACTAGGCTCACAGAAGATCCGTCGCGAGATCAGTATTTCTGTAAGCCTAGTACTTTTTGCATGGAGTACTAGGCTCACAGAAGCGTCCATCGCGGGATCAGTATTTCTATGTAGCATTGGTAGCATACGATTGTAGCATTCTCATTCATAGCCTTATAGCATAGCCTTAGCAGTTATAGCCTTTCACCTCCAAGACGTCATCCTGAAGCCCCCAGGAGAGCACCACGCCCACCCCACCCTACATATTAACTGCACCTGTGTACATGGCTAGGTGCTATTCGCATGAGTGCTATTGTGTAGTGCAGCAATGCTCTAAGTGGACTACACCCAATTTTCACTTTTTCCAAATATATGGAAATAAAAGTAAGCTGAACATCTATCAAATTTGTTTACTGTCGTACAATAGTTTGTATAGTAGTTACTATACAAACCATTGTATAGTAACTCTTAACGTTCGCAGTCCTTTAAAAAACCGGCATTTCTATTCTCAATTTTTTTCGTTTAACGGTACTGTTTTGGCTTGAACAATAGATTTTTATAAATATTTAAAGGTGGTCCCAGTCGACGGAAGAAAATATTAAATTTAAATGAATCCGGCAACTAGACCCGCGGTCCAAGTTGATGGCAGTCCCAGTCGCCGGAAGCCTCAAATTTAATAGTCAAATCAGTTATACCTATAGGTTGGGTGGATGATTAAAAATAATTAAAAACTATAAAATAAGAACCGACCTAACTTTTACCGCTCTATGTACCTAATACCTAAGCTCGCTTAGATCATTTATTTTAACTAAGTATAGGAGAATACCCAATTGGTGATATCGAAGTTCTGCAGTTAGCCTAGTCGGACCTTTGTGGGTTTTCCGTAACGGCTGCCATAGATGTTAGCCTCTGTGGCGTAGCTGTAGTGAACACGGCCGCTACGCAGGAGGCGCGGGTTCGATCCCCGGCCAATACAAATATTTGTAAGCATGAATATGGCTATTTGCATTGGTCTGGTCGTGCCTCGGAGAGCACGTTAAGCGTCGGTCCCGGCTGCCCTGCCTTCGGATGCGACTGCATGGAATTAACGCTAGGATGAAGAAGAGTGGCTATAAGTAGGTATCATTATACTCGTAGACGCCTCAGACTTAGTGGCTATGTCGGATGTCCGTCAATGGACTTTATAAACTAGGTATAGGGTATTTCATACATTACGGTACATGGTCTGCTCTCGTTCATGTCTCAGTGATGACGTTACCTACGAATGTAGAATGTCCGCATTTCGAATCTACCGAGATAGCCATGCCAGTGGTCCAGGATCCCAGGACATTGACACTACACTGTGCAAGCGTACAGTAAGTAGGTGCGTTTTACGCTTGATCCATCGATTGAGGCAAGCACACTGGCGTGAGGTCAAGTAGAACAAGAACAACCTGGTCCACAGGGTTTATAGATAGATACACTGGCTCACACACGGTGGGTAGAAACAGAGACGGCAGCGGCTCTTTTACAAGATGTGGGTGATGCTACCGCCTTTGCCGAACTCCGACCGAGGCGGGAGCGGCCCTATTGAGGGTTGATGACCATATCCTTCTAATTAGCAAATGGGATAGTGGGGAGTTATGATGCTCCTTTTTCCGGGGCCGAATGGGGTCGTCACAGTTCCCACACCTGAGAGCACAATCTCAAAAGCCTGGGCCCAGGGTTAGCCTTGTTAGGTAACCTTAAGCCCATATTACAACAAGGCAACTAGAAAGTGACAACTGGAAACTTGATCGCAACTCGGACTCGTACATTTGACATGCGACCAGAAACTACGAAGATTTCTCAATTTCTGGTACAAATTAAATATCATAATGCTGTTCTGCCAATCTACCACAGTTCCGATACTTCTCGATAGTAAAACGCAACTGGAGTTGCGGGCGACAGGCAAAACGAATAGCGCATTTCACGAAATCTGGTCTTGGCCCGTCTTGGAAACTCACGACTCCTGTTTCCGGGGTCGTCAAGACATTATTGAATTAATATTTGTTCGTGACGTATCACGTTTTACATGCGGTGCTATTACCGCACAGGTTACGGTAATTCTAAAAGCGCTTGCTTAAAAGACTATGTACCATGACCTTAACTGTCTATGGTTGTAAAGAGGATTAAAACAATTAAAAAATGGAATGTCAAAGTGCGCAAATAACCTCAAACTCAAACCCTTGACTAAAATTTCCAATTCGAGTGATTAATATTGTATATATTTCTCGAATATTTATATAATTCTAATACATTTAGTCTCTTTATATTGTTGGTTAATAAGTTTATTGGTCGTACATATATTTTGGTATATAAAATGGAAGGTTTTGAAGTGAGGACCTCAAACAGTAAAAAGGTATGTATTTTATCTCCTATATTTATTGTTTCACATACTTTTGGCTTACATTGATCATGTTTTAGGGTAAAGCGCTATTCGCCACTAAGAAATTCGATCAAGGCGACGTTATTTTAGAAGAAGATCCACTAGTTTCCTGTCAGTTTGCATGGAACGCGGCCTACAGATATTTGGCATGTGATTATTGTATGAGGTATGTATTTATTAATTTATTGAACTTGTATTATTTTAAAGACAGTATCTGTGGCGTGGCTGTAGTGAATCACAGCTAAATGGGAAGCAGCCCGAACAGAGTTGGGAAATGGCTCAGAGAATAAAGATTATTTTATTTCGTTGCTTTAAAAAATATATACATCATTACCTAGCCCTGCAGTTCGTAGTTCCTGCTTTTGTCTATCTCTGTACCAAATTTCAGCATAATTAGTTAGCAGTTTAGGTGTGAAAGCTCGAGTGTGGAATGCCATGAGTAATGAAAGGTGGAAAAATATGATAGAAATAAATGACAAGCATGCATCTGTATAAGAACACCACCACACACACACACACGCAATGTAATTTGTTATTAAACGGAATGAAGACAGTTTTAACTTCAAGTGATTCATTTCTGAAATATCTAAGTATAGTTTCTATTAGTTTGTCAAATGTACTTGCAAAAAGACGCATTACAAAACATAATTATTTTTATTACAGGCCTCTAGAAACTCCAGAACAGAATGTGCGCAGATTATCGTGCAAACCAGACATTGTCCTTCCGCACTCTGACTGCTTTGAAACAAATTTTGAGGCTATAGTCAACTGCAACCATTGTGGGACTCTATATTGCTCAGAAGGGTGCAAACAGAAGGCATATGTGTTGTATCACAGATTATTGTGTCATGATTCCAGTGATGCGCAACATCCTATTGTTGTGCTACTTGAAGCATGGAAGTAAGTGTTGGATTGAATGTTGACCAAAATATTTATTACTAGCCCTTTTGCCCGCCCCGTAGATGTCGGTTATTGCGACCAAACATAGCCTATGTCTTTCTTCATGGTCTAATCTACCCCTATACCATATTTCATCAAAATTGGTTCAGTCGTTTAGGCGTGAGAGTGTTACATACAGACAGACAGTTACTTTCGCATTTATAATATTAGTATGGATTCTTATGTATTCTAGCGTTCATTTTGAAGACTTTTCTTGGCTAGAGTTCGGCCTCAATAGGATTAGGTTAGGTTGTGTTCGCAAATAAACATTGATTGATTGATTGATTGATTGCCCTCTTGCGTAGGACCATTTCACCCAGGGGGATTGGGGTAGGATTAGGTTACTTATATTATTATATATTTGTGTTGCTTGTCTCTTCTCATCCCTGATTTCATACCATATTGGGATAGCAATACCTATGATAAAAAGTTGGTAAATAGTAATGGGAAGCATTAATATAATACACTCAAGTATAGATGAAAGAACCATGTTTTGTTTGCACTTACACCAATTAAATCTAATTGCCATATAGTAAACCTCAGGACATAGATCTTGGATTGTGCACCATGCTAACCAAACATGGATTCTATCTTTTTCTCCATCCAAAGGTTGCCTGTAAGAGATTGCCACTGTGTGATAAGGCCGCCTATTGTCTATACCTGCAAAGTACCTACAAACAACTCATGTTCTATCCTTGGTGTACACAATAAAAAGATACTTTACTTTACCTAAGTCGCGAGGCAAACAAGACCTTGACATGCATGTATTGTATGGTAATATAATCTATGCTTGGTAAATATGAGTTTGTTCATCAACTTAGCATGCTCTGCTAGCCTCAAAAGACAACTAAGTAACATGAACAGTGCATATTGTATTGAGCACATTTTAGGTTAAAAATAACTATACGCCTTACTATAACTTGGCGCAGTAAGGCGTATAGTGTATGTTTTGAGTTTGACATGGTCAATAACATTAATAGTGTAACACTCACTGGGATATTTACCATGTTCATAGTTTGGACTATTACACTATTAAGATGTTGAAACATTATCATTTACTATCTTATTGATAAAGATGACCTCTAATCTAACCTCTATAATTAATGTTTTTAGACAAATGCATTATCCTCCAGAGTCAACAAGTATAATGTTGCTAGTGAGGATACTAGCGTATATCGAACAAAGCTCAGACCCATCGGCAACTGCTGCCCAAGTAAAACAATTCTGTCATCGCACAGTTAATGAGGACGCAGAACTAGTTCACAAGCTACTAGGTGAACAATTTGGTGATCAGCTGAACACGTTGAGGGAATTGACAGCTAACGTTATTAGTGGAGATCATATAGAAGCGGTTGGTATACATTGTGGTTTGTTATTTTCTAACCCCTTCCTTCTTCCTACAGTCACGAGTCCCCTTTAAGAAGGGTGTGAAAAAGCGTCTGATGAGGCAGTCAAGCTGAATGCCTCCATTGTTAACCAAAGTATGTGTTTGTATTGGTGACCTCTTTTCTGAGACTTGATGTGCCCTTTACATACAAAAGTACACACACACAAGCATACTATATAAATATAGTATTCATTAACTCTGCTTTGCGATATAATTTATGCCAACTCTTTATTCTCTCTGCGTTGTGTTACATCCCAATTCTATACCTATGTGGCCTTATTTTTTCTTGAGTATACTATATTCAGTCAAGAGTCAATGAATGAATGATCACCTACAAGATTAAGTAGCTCTATTTAATAAATTTGCTCATTCCAACTGCATTAATATTGCATCGTTCGAATAGATTCATGTCACAGAAACCTTATCATGCGTGATAATTTCATGCATGATAAGGTTCCTGTGACATGAATCTATTTTCGGAATGAAAAGTAGACAATGTGCCATTCTAGACCATTATCAACGTCTGTGTCAATTTTCATCCAACCCCTCTAGACAAGTGGCAATTTGCCAGCCGGTGTATTGTGGAATAGAATGCCAAATTTATGGGATTTGTCGTCAACAAATGTCATAAACGTCAAATCCCATACATTCGTCTTTTTATTCTACGATACGCCGGCTAGCGAGTTGCCAATTGTTTAGAGGGGCAGATCTCTTTAGCCATTCTGGTATAATTAAGTCACAAACAACTAAGAAAGATTGCCACTGTGTCTAATTTTATCTATTATTTTTAGTTCCTGACGCCAGAAGGATTCTGCACCCTAATGGCTCTTGTGGGTACGAATGGGCAAGGCATTGGCACCAGTCCGCTTGCAATGTGGGTGAATGCTGTTCTCGAGCTGTCTACATCTGATGATGAGAAGCAGCAGCTGGACCTTTTCATTGATAAACTATATCAATATGTGGAAGAAGGTAGGCAATAGAACATTATCTTTCCATTGTCTCCAGTTCCATTGTCGACAGTAAACATATAGCCCAAGACAAAGGGCCTGCTAGACGGGAATAGGCTCGCCCCTTATTACGTCGTGGGACTGAAAATTATAATTGGCGAAACGTGGGTGCTAATACACCTCTGCCTACCCCTTCGGAGATTTAAAGACGTGAGTATATGGATGGATGGATGTCTCTAGTTCCATCCAAGCCTTTTAATCAATGGTCCCAGTCCGCCTTTTAACAGGTACTATAAAAACTTCAAAATATATTTTTTTATACCACTTAGGTGGCAGAAAAGCACACGGCCCACCTTAAGGCAAATAATAAAGCAATACACTCATAATATTAAAGGCAACGTTAATTTTTTTATATGCGCAACATCCCCATTCACCTCCACCTAAACCCGCGGGGGAGGTTATGTCGATCTCGAACCGACTAAAACGCACGCCGTCCTTGGGCCGTTAGGATGCCAAAGGTGAGATTGCCGGAGACATATCTCTCTCGCACCCCGCCTGACACAATCATGATTTATTTTTGTAATATTAGATTAGCAACCGGAGTTAATAATATTCCCTTTCACTGCTCCAACTAAGCTAAATTGTTTGTGCTAGGAGTGGGTTCACGTCGGTAGCACAATAGCTAGGGGTCGAACCCGGGACCCTCGATCATAAGTCCAACTCCTTAACCACTAAGCTACCGACGCTGTCGTTATACTTGATTGCAAATAGCGTTACCTACTTGATAGTACTTCGACCTTGTTCCGTGGTAACCATCGCCTGAGTCATACGAAATGTTCGCTGTTTGATTAAAGGTAATAGGAACTCTAATTGAAAAGTGTCACTATCGCTACACATGTTGGACCAGTTTTTATGACTAATAATTATAAAAAGTTGTTTGTGAATGATTATCAATTAAATTAAAAACACTGTTATGACCGGCTGACCGTATTTATTTAATTTTAGTAGTTATTAGGTTAGTACTTAAGCATATCGTTGCGATGTATGTAGATAATGACCTGGATAATAAAAGCTGCCTGAATATTTATCTTTAGTTTAGACAGAACAAAAGTTATTGATAAAATTAATTTATTAAACTGATTTTGGCGTCAATATTGCGTCTGGCATTGCATAATCTCTAAACACTTATGAATATTTTATAACTAGCTTTTGCCCGCGGCTCTGCCCGCGTGGATATCGGTTATCGCGACCAAACATAGCCTATGTGTTAATCCAGGGTTTCAGCTAACTCCATATAAAATTTTATTAATATTGTTCCAGCCGTTTAGACGCGAAGAAGGAACAAACGTACACACTCATAAACTTTCGCCGTTATAATATTAGTGTGATTGCTAGATACTATGGTTTACATTAAGCAGAAATCTTTCTTCAGCTGACATTGAATTATACTTAGGTACATACAGAGCATCGTGTACTCATTTATTCACCTACTAGCTTTTGCCCGCGGCACCGCTCGCGTGGATGTCGGTTATCGCGACCAAACATAGCCTATGTCCTTTCTCAAGGTCTAATCTACCCCTATACCAATTTTTATCAAAATCGGTTGAGTGGTTTAGGCGTGAAAGCGTAAGATACAGACAGACAGAGTTACTTTCGCATTTATAATATTTGTATGGATTCTATTCGTGCCATGGAGAAGGAAATGATAGCGGAGTTGTTGCAACGCAATAGAGTCGCGTGCCATCCAAACGTCAAATGGACTCATTCGGTCTGTGACGTCACCAGATAAACGTCAAGTAAACGTCCATGCGAGCGGTTGTCCTTTTTGACCAAAAGTTCAGCAATAAAAATTGCTTAAACCTGTTTTAAGAATGAAGTGTGCGGTGCAAGGGTGTACTAATTATACAGATAAGCAATTGAAACATTCTAGTGATATAACATTTCATCAGTAAGTCCGCTATATTTTTATTTTCATTATTAGAAAAAAATATCTTGACAGATCCATCTAGTATAGAATAGAAATTTGTAACTTTATCGTACATATAAAAGAGTTGTAATAATATCTCAATCCATTTCATGAACATTTCACTACAATAATTTCACCCGAGTTCATTAGTAATTCCAAACAAGTTATTTTATTAAAGAAATAGTATATTTCGCTAAAATTCAATGTAAAAACATTGGGCCATCTGTTGGTATAGGCCAAATCATTTAGGTTTTATAAATGATTTTGCCATAATCCGAGAGATGGCCTTATTTTAAAAAATATCATGCCCATTTCAAATTAATGTTGTTCATCATTATAGCGAGACCACTAACTTAAATTCACATTGTTTTAAAGTGTAGTCAGTAAATCTAGTTGTCAAAATGACAACATAATATATATATTATGGCTACTAAAATTCATTTTAGATTTCCTGGCAATCCAGAAATTAAAAATGCGTGGGTTCGTATTTTAAATAAGTCTTCAAGCTGGTACCCCACAAAATACACTAAAATATGTTCGAAGCACTTTAATAATATTGCAATATCAGATTTCGTTATTACAGTAAACTCGATAATATTACACTATCTAAAAGACACCATTTCAATAAAACTATACTCTTTAGTGGCCAGTAAATCTCATCACTAAAGAATTTTATACCTAACTAGCTTCTGCCTGCGGCTCCGCCCGCGTGGATGTTGGCACAGAATAGATAAGGACAGAAGTTGCACTCCTTTGATGTTGAAGAAAGCCGCCGTTTTAATAACCTACAAAATTTTGTAGGTATAGCCCTTTGCTTCGAACAAAAATCGCCGCCAACTTGAGTGTTAAGGTTGTCACTTTGTCAATTAAAATAAAATGTGAATGACTATTTATTTTTAAACCCCGACACAAAAAGATAGTGTATTATAATAATAATAATATAATTGTAGGTATTTTGCCACTTAAAACAAGCTCTGTGTGTACGTTAATTGACTTTTGACGCTGACTGTACTTACAAGTAATATTATAATTAAATAAACTAGGTAGCCACAAAAAAACAGCACGACTACGACCACGACATAAGTACGTGCAGAACAATTTTTCATTCTCTCTAGGTATCTCATTGTAAGTAGGTATGTATATCACAGGTTTTATAATGTGAAGATGTCAAGTGGCGACCAGTACCTAATGGCTTAGTTACTAAGTAAACAAGATATATACTTAAATTAAATATTCCACAACATTCTACACAACGCTATCTAGACCCATGGTAAGCTTAGCTTAACTAGCTTGTGTTATGGAATCTAGAATGCGGATAAACATACATAGATACTTTTTTTTTGTAAATACATATACATACTATACAAAGAAACACCCAGACCAAACAAAAAATAGCCATCTATAAACTATATATTATGTATATTATGTACTAATGTTGTAAGGTTTTTATAATTATCATGAACATTATTATTCCCTTTATTCATTAAAGTTCGTATAAATCGTATTTTTAAAAATATCTAAAACGAAAGCTCCATTAAGTTTAGCCCAAGATGTAAAAAATGACAGAAATTTCTTATATCTTTATATATGAATTCAAGCGGACGGAGCCGCGGGTAACAGCTAGTACAAAATATAAGTGTTCAATAGGTAAATCAGTGGTCCCGCACTCCCGCTTGTCATTATACACATAGATTATTCTAGAATTCTGTGCAGCGCTTAGTGGCGAGTTGTCGAACTACAATGATAATTGTTTAAGCTTTGTTTTTGTTCGGTTTCGCTATGCCACACTAGATGGAGGTCATGAACTCCCCCCGCCCCGGCTACTTCCCACCCGCATTGGGCGACGCGCTTTTGTTAAGAGAAATATCAATGGGGCATCTCCGTTACTTCTCTCCTCCGTGATTCGTGCCAATATTTTTATTACTGCCATTAGATAAGCTACTACGTTATGTAGAATCTCAACTTTTTTTAATCTTGCAGGAAAAACGTACCTTCCGCATACCGCGTGACGTAGGAAGTCGCCCAGTTAGGTATGTGAGGCTCCCTTCTCACAAAAACTTGTTATGTGCTCTACTCTGCTTCTAAAAGAGGGCTAAATGCGAATATGTACTTAATCTCAAGGTCTTGGCTTAGAACACATTGAGTAAACACCACACACGTCAAAAGAAATAAAAATATTCTTATTGAGTTTGTGACGTTGTAGGAGTAATCTCTCAGACTAAAAGAATAACATAGATGGAACGAATAGACCTAGCAAGTGACGCCACAAAAGAAGTACTAAACTAGTGCTATCTCGTTCGCACTTATTTTGAGCACACACTAGTGCGAGCGAGAGGGCACTACTTTAGTCATCCTTTTTGTGGCTTCACTTGCTAGTTCTATACGTTCCGTCTCTGTTATTCTTTTAGTCTGAGGGGTAATCTATGAATAGCTGAACCGATTTTGTCAATAGAAAGCAAGAAAGTTTGTGAGTGTTATAGACTTCATATAATACTAGATTTTGCCCGCGGCTCCGCTCGCGTGGATGTCGGTTATCGCAACCAAACATAGCCTATGTCCTTTCCCAAGGTCTAATCTGCCCTTATACCAAGTTTCATCAAAATCGGTTCAGTGGTTTAGGCGTGAAAGCGTAACATACAGACAGATAGACAGAGTTACTTTCGCATTTATAATATTAGTATGGATATGGAAGTATGGATTATCATCTCGCTATCGGGGAGGGTCGGTAGCGGGAACGGGATCAGAAGTCTACACGGGCTGAGCCGGGGGCAATAGCTAGTGTATGAATTATAATGATTGCCTTACCTAAAGAAATATTAACGAGCACGTAGTTACACCGTGAATGGTACGTAATGGTATAAATATAAATGACTGTCAAAGGGGTGGAACTAAAAAAGAAAATCGAGGCAAATGTAGTCTGTTCCGTGTTTCATGAAAAAATAAAATCATTTGAGTGCAACCTGAGCAATTAAAACTACACAGAGAGCGTCATTTAATTGGCTTCACAGCTACATTCAGTTATGAAAAAGGCGAGATATTTTTCACACTGGAACATTCGTATCTTTTATATCAGACACAGATTCTCATTTTTGGAATATTCTGTGTTAAATCTGCGCAACACTTATCAATGCGGTTTTCCACGGTGCGCGATGAAACGTCCGCAATTGCGGATCACAGTTTCGGGCACTTGGTTCTATTTTACATATTTATCTCGAAATACGATCCGAAAATGGTACGTGATATTTCGCTTTGGCTTAAATTCTACACTACTTTATGGTAAGTCAGCGTCATAAATATCTTGACGACGAAGTCTCAAAATGATCTTAAAACTCTCGTATTAAGGGCAAATCAAACTGTTTTATTGATTTAAATGGTATAATTGTCAAAACTAAAGGTGTGTACCAAATATCAGAACAATCGCTCAACTGGAAGGTGGTAAAAAAAACTAAATTAAGATCATTTTGAGTACTTTGTACGTCAAAATTTTTCTGATGCTGACTGTACTTACATGGCTAAATGCTACGTATTTTGTGACGTCCCAAATTTTTGGTTGTTTCATGATGCACCTACTCTGATTATCGCTAGTAAATAAATAAATAAATAAATATTCCACAACATTCTACACAACGCTATCTAGACCCATGGTAAGCTTTTTTATAGCTTGTGTTATGGAATCTAGAATGCGGATAAACATACTTAGATACTTTTTTTTTGTAAATCCATACATATTATACAGTAAGCTTCAGAGAAAAGGAACCCCCCTTGAGGATAAAACTATTATCAAGGGGGGTTCCTTTTCTCTGAAGCTTACTGTACATAGAAACACCCAGACCAATGCAAATAGCCATATTCATGCATACAAATATTTGCACTGAGCGGGAATCGAACCCGCGCCTCCTGCGTGGCAGTCGCGTGCACTACCACCACACCACAGAGGCTGTCAAGTAGGCAATGTTTATAACACCCCATCACCCCATACACCTTGATAAACGGGATTTTGTTATTACTTCGCTCTGTATTTATACCGTGTGTAAGGGGAACGGTGTTGAAACCGAAAGTCCCTAGTACTCCAGGTACATTAAATATTGGCATAAAAAAATCTGCGGTAGCCTAGTGGTATGCGTAATGGACTGCTGAGACGAGGTCTCGGGTTCGATCCCAGGTTTACCATGGCACACACCAAAGACTTTTCGATGCTTTTCGAAGTTATGTGTGTATTTATCGCAGGTTTATCAGTGCCCGGTTAATGGCAATAGGCTCGCCACCTATTACATTGGGACCTTAACATAAACTGGCGAAATGTGGGTGCTAGCACCTCTGCCTACCCCTTCGGGGAATACAGGCGTGAGTTTATGTTATGTTATGTTTAAAAAAATTCGTATAGGAGATTTTTTTTCTCCTATTCCATTTTTTTATGCCAATATGTAATGCATCTGGAATACTGGTGGGACGTGTAAATAGTCCTGCCAAACTGGTGTGTTTGCACACAAAGCGTAAAGAACCTAATATGACCTGGCGTTTGGTTGTAAGAAAGGAAATACTCATGTAATCGCTTCTATGAATGAAAACGTAAGAAAATCGGCACTGACCTGTGTTCCACCTCGTGAGGATTCAGCTGCAGACAGGCGTGGTTCCTGGCACGTGTTGGTGGGTAGGTATATTTCGACCGGTCGGTTATTTTCTTGAATTTGTCGTTTTCTTCCGATACACTTCACTTATACTGACTTGAGAATGTGGCCAAAGGAACTTATAGAATTACACAGAAAGAAACGAGGAGTTGAATTAATCAAACTTCCGTTTTTGTGCGGTAGCGGAGTCAAAGACACCTTTCGGCGCTGGGGCGTTTTAGTGACTAATTAAAAAATGCGAGCGGGTAGATGATCCGCCGTGGTGCTTGAGAGACTCGCTCATAGAAACTTCGTTCTCAAAATATAGTTCGAACAGATCCATTCACAGCGCCATTCATTGGCCTCCTCCAACACTAAGTGGTCAACAAATGAGCGCCAATATTCAAACATTATTCGATACATAGAAGCGGTTTATTAAATTACAAAATTGAAATACAATTAAATTATGTGGGAAATAATTAAGAAAGTACAGCGCTCCACCATGCACCCGGCTTTGGAACGTCGCAAGACGTTACGAAACAAACAAGCGAACACTGGCTGATTAGAGCCCATAGTGAATTTGTATAACATAATAATACACATAGCGAAAATAACAACTTAGACTAACAATATTCTATCTAAAGTATGTTTAAAGTTTGAGTTAAAAATTAAAGTTTAAGATTCTATTTAGCGTTGTAAGTTATTGCGTTGGGATAGGATACAATTTGGTTACAGCGCGTTTGTAAGTACCAGAACGCGTTTTATATATTATGATAGACATGAGGAGTCCAGGTCCAGTATGACAATTGACAACATGAAAATGCTGAATTATTAGATCAACAACGTGATCGCGTTTAGGGAGAAGGACAGGATGTAATCCTGATACAGAATGAGGTTCGATCTTAAATTTAAATCGTGCGAATTTTAAAACGTATGTAATGATACGTAGTAGTTTCTGCCAAGAAGAAACACGTTGTGCTAATGTACATAACAATGGCGACTCTGTGTGTTTTGATGTCACACTCAACACATTTGCCTCATGCTCAGGTAAGTCAGAACAGTTGGCGGGAGAGAATGACTTAATAGGCCATTCATCAGGGGGGCCGCGGATCCATGCTGGACCGTTCCACCACAAATCATAAGCCAAAAGTTGCGAGGGGAGCATACCGCGTGATAGACAATCACTCGGATTAATGTCTCCGGCGACGTGATAAAAATGTTCAGCGTTCAAGTTTTCTTGACACTGAGCGACCCGGTTGCTAACAAAAATCGACCACCGATGTGGTGACGAGTGAACCCATGATAAGGCAATCGTGGAATCAGAAAAGGCGTAAATGTCAGTAACGGGAATGCGTAATGCATAAGAATCACGTACAGTTCTTGTTAACTTTGACATAAGCAAAATATCACATAACTCTAATCGAGCAAGCGTAGTAATCTTTGTCGGAGTGACCTTTGATTTCGCACACAAAATGCGAGTTTGAATGCCAGATGGGTAGGTACAATGTGCATAAATAACACATCCCATGCCACTCAGGCTGGCATCACAAAATGCGACAAGACGTAATTCGCAATCAACTTCGACACCTATATATAGCGGAATTTTTAATGTGTCAAGCAATTTTAATTCTTGAACGAAGGCGGAAAAGCGTGAGCGTATATGCTCTGGAGCAGGGTCATCCCAATCACTCTTACTAAGCCAAAGTTCCTTAATTAACAACTTGGCGTAGAGTATCACAGGTGTCACCAACCCGAGCACGTCAAATAGTCGTGCAACTATAGGGAGTATATTTCTCTTAGTGCACTTCTCATCTACCAAGGTGGATGTGAAATAAAAATTATCTCCACACGGCTCCCACGAGAGACCTAAAACCTTTGCGACATGACTGCCAACATCAAACTCAAGCGATTTGCGGTGAGTATTTATGTCAGCGTTCATTGCGATAGGAAACAGCCTAAAATTTAATAATAATAAAAACAGGTCTGCCTGTAAATTGGGACCAATATGTAAAATATCATTGAGCGAAAGACAAGTGTGGGTTTTAGCGCTCGCGTCTAACACAATACGCGGCATCGGTTTGTCATGTCGAACCACTGCGCGATGTGGTATGTAATAACCATCCATAGACAAATTAGAGTCATCAACGAGACTGAGATAACCGTTATCTAAATAATCCTGAATAACCTTATTGTAATTTTCGCGTACGGTTGGTGATTGACGAAGTTTACGCTCGAGCGACAAAAACCGGCGGTGAGCGACGCCGCGCGAGTTCCCTAGTTCAGAGGGATCCTTGCAGAACGGCAGCGCAACCGTATAACGAAATACGTCATCGCGAGTCACAGTAGATGTGAAAATATTCTCGCACTCGGTTTCTTCTGGAGACAATAGGCGCTTCACAGGAACTTCCTCAAGTTCCCATGGTTTTTGCACTAAATCATTTAGTGCTAGCGCAGAAAAGGATGCGGTTGTAGGCACAACAACTTTACGTGGGTAATCACCCATAAGTACATACCCAAACGCGGTTGACAGTACACAAGGGGCACTGGGGCCACACTCGACTCTATTTCCTAAGTAGATATACGGGAAGAGCTGTGCACCTAATATTATATCAATGTTTCCTGGAATGTTCCAGCTTAAGTCAGCAAGCGGTAAATCGCGAAGATTTAACTCGCTATCACACTTAATTAATTGCGAGGGCAATTGATCCGTAAGGCTATTCATAACTAACGCATGTATAGTATACTTATGATCTGCATAAATACGAGATTCAATGTCCAAATACACATAGCCTATTATCGTGTGCGAAGTGGAGCCAAGACCTTTGACAACAGAATTACTCATTGGTATTATTGGTAAATTTAATAAACGACAACAGGACAATGTTATTAAGTTATTCTGTGAGCCATTATCAATTAGACATCTGACTACAGATTTATTTCCAGTGCTACCTTTAGGGCGAGCATACACCTGAGCGGTTGCCAAGAGAATATCACCCTTATGGCTAGAGGCATACGAATGCACAGTGCTTGAAGCGAGCGATGACTTAGGAGTGGGACCGTCAAGGTCGCACTGGGGCGGCGGGGATGCGGCAACAGTCGTCGCATGCGAGTGCGAATTATTAACATTATTCTCAAAATGCAATAATTTATGATGTTTTTTCTGACAGAAACAAACTGACGTACTTTTACATCGCGGGAGATTATGTAATGTGCTTAGACAATTCACGCAACCACGCTTAGATTTAATAAACTCATATCTAACCTTTGCATTTTGCATATTTTTAAACTGAGCGCAGTTATACAGGTGTCGGTGGTCGCGGCCGCCACATAAACAACAGGGCGCATCAATTGCGGCGGGCGCATTCGACTTATTATTAATCGGCACACTGACAACAAACGACTTAGAATTACGCTGTACACGCCTATCATTAAACTGTGGCGTCCCAGCAGTGGACGACTTCGCATATGACGAAGACCGCGGGTTTGACCGTTCAATCATCTTAGCATAATCTTGTACAAAGTCGATCAGCTGTTGCGTTGTAGGTATATCGACACCTCGAACAGAAAGTTCGAAGGCTTGGATGGTTAGCGTGTCCATTTTCCTCAAGGCACATTGTAGAAACACGAAGTCCGTTAAATCATTTATACCTAACTCTTTAAGCGCGGCGATAGATGAGGAATATATACCTATAAATGAATCAAGTGAGTTCACACTAGGTGAACAATTCTTTAAGTCTAATATATTATTAAGATAATATGAACCTAATGAGCGTTTATCTTGGTATTTCTTGACCAAGGCGTCCCACACTATACTGTAGGTCTCACTTGACGGAACAATACCGGCAGTGAACTTTAATGCGTCTTTGGTTAATTTTGAGAATAGGTATTGCACACGTTGCGAATCAGACAATTGTGTGTTCGAATGAATATTGGCCTTAAAGGACTGATAAAATGTATTCCAGTTTTCAGGGCGTCCGTCAAAACTCGGAATAACAAGCATTTCCAATTTCACTACAGACGCGCTTGAATTACTCGGCCCGTGTGATGCGACCTCCTTGACCTTGAGCGTAGATAATTTATTTCTAATGCGTTTTATTCTCGAATACAATTCATCGAATGAGTCAAGGCAAGAATAGTCGGGCTCCACAGGGGGTTCTAATGATAAATTTAAGCTATTTATTTGATCCACAATCGACTCGAATTTATCGCGAACGTCATCGATGGTCTCGGTCTCAGCCAGAAAATCTTCATTCGCTCGCGTCGTTATGTCAAAACACACAACTGATTTCGACGATTTATACCAACGATTAATGCGTGCAAACAATAATTCCTTTTTTTGATTCAACAGAATAAGCTTCGTCTCGAGATCTGACGACATGTTTGCAAATTAACGATAGGTAAGACCTACCTATTGAAATATAACAAGAAGATTATCTGTAAGGTACCTACTATAATATAATAGTAATTCAACACAAACAGTTTAGATATACCTACTTTTTATTGAAAATTGTACTACGGCTTATTATATAATAGCGCAAGTAGCACGGCGGAGCGTATAATAATAGTAATGTAACTATGTACTTACGTACCTAGATAGGTACCTACCTACAAAGTTACGCGTATGCGAATAGAATGATGATTATTTACCAATTAATACGTAAATCACCAACTATTATAAATATCTACCAATTATTACGTAGATTTAGCGTTTTAAATGCAGAATTTACCAAATAATTTACGTAAATCGAAAGAAAGTAATGAAACTAAGATGGCGGAAAGAATTCACCAAAATTACGTGAATATTTTAATTAAATGAATAGGAAAGAAATATTATTCACCAATAATTACGTGAATATGTTATTTACTGGCCTATCCGACTCGTAAGGACCATAAATTATGGTGGTAGGACGTGTATATAGTCCTACCGAGTGGTGTGTTTGCACACAAAGCGTAAAGAACCTAATATGACCTGGCGTTTGGTTGTAAGAAAGGAAATACTCATGTAATCGCTTCTATGAATGAAAACGTAAGAAAATCGGCACTGACCTGTGTTCCACCTCGTGAGGATTCAGCTGCAGACAGGCGTGGTTCCTGGCACGTGTTGGTGGGTAGGTATATTTCGACCGGTCGGTTATTTTCTTGAATTTGTCGTTTTCTTCCGATACACTTCACTTATACTGACTTGAGAATGTGGCCAAAGGAACTTATAGAATTACACAGAAAGAAACGAGGAGTTGAATTAATCAAACTTCCGTTTTTGTGCGGTAGCGGAGTCAAAGACACCTTTCGGCGCTGGGGCGTTTTAGTGACTAATTAAAAAATGCGAGCGGGTAGATGATCCGCCGTGGTGCTTGAGAGACTCGCTCATAGAAACTTCGTTCTCAAAATATAGTTCGAACAGATCCATTCACAGCGCCATTCATTGGCCTCCTCCAACACTAAGTGGTCAACAAATGAGCGCCAATATTCAAACATTATTCGATACATAGAAGCGGTTTATTAAATTACAAAATTGAAATACAATTAAATTATGTGGGAAATAATTAAGAAAGTACAGCGCTCCACCAAATACTACTAGCGGCCTTCGGCTTTAGAAGCGTTCCCTTTACACCCGGTATTAGTGATTTTCTACCCTTATTATTAAAATTCTTAGAACCACATATAGCTAATGATTATTATTTTATATTTCAGAGTCCGGTACCTTCCTCAACACAGAAGGCTCAGGCCTTTTCCAGCTACAGAGTGCGTGCAATCACAGCTGTGCTCCTAATGCGGAATCTACATTCCCTTACGGCAACCACCGTGTGCAGTTGAAAGCTTTGAAGCCAATCATGCCGGGCGATGAGATATGTATCAGTTACTTGGATGAATGTGCATTGCAACGATCGAGGCACTCTAGGCAGAAAGTAAGCATTTTTTTATGTTTTAGTACATTTTGTAGTAACATTCGTTTAAAATTGAAATGAATCTAAAGTGAAGCCAACGAGACGAGAGAAAAAAGGTAAACAAAGCGACCATTACGATCGAAAGGTCCCGGGTTCGAATCCTGGCCATTACACTACCGACGTGAACCCACTCCTAGCACAAGCAATTTTAGCTTAGTTAGAGGGGTTAGAGGGAATATTAGTAATTTCGGTTCTAATATTAAAAAAAAGATGCACTGAGCGGGAATCGAACCCTTACCCACAACGTAACAGTCGCGTTCACTACCGCCACGCCACAAAGGCGTCACAAGTACTTCAAAGCCTTATAAATATGACAACATAGTGTAATTTTTTTTTATAGGAACTTGCGCAGAACTACCTATTCGTCTGTGAGTGCGAGCGTTGCTATGAGCAATCGTCCCAACCCGAGTGTACGAGCGAAGAGGAGATGAGTGATGATGACGTAGACGCGGACGACTGATGCTCCAACGTACTTGCCTTGTGCCTGCTGGGGCTGTGACGGACAATGTGACAACGACTACGATACTCACGTATAGTGGTACTTTAGCGACTTAATACTGGTACTAAATGGGTATAGGACAACGAGGATTGTTTACACGTGTGGCCTTAGACTATATATGTAGACGCAGTGTCACTTCTACGTGGCGTAAAAAATAGCTAAGTATACTTTGCTACCGGTTGAAATATACATTTATGTTACCTTACAACCCATTACTTGTACAGTCAACTACAAAAGTAACTTACGAAACGCCTGTTTCGTTAGTTACTTTTGTAGTTCTTTCATTCTTTCACCATTCACATTTCATTCCACCACAGATGGTACCGTCGGAAGGGGAAGACCTAGGTGCACATACCTGGACCAGATCGGGGAATTTTTACAAAAGGGGCAGGTCAGGAGTACCCTTATCCCACGAGCATGCTTGAAGAATGTAATGAGAGTGAATGAAGCGAGAGTATGTCAGGATCTCTACCTACCCCTATGGGAAACAGGCGTGATTTTATTTATGTATGTATGTATATATACAAATTCTCATACACTAGAAGTGTAACAAAAACCTGTGTTGTGCTGTGCAGCAGTAACAAAATCATAACTTGTTTTTCACGCCAATTTTTTCCGATGCGTTTTGTTAGTAATGCTATGTCTGATACAGTATATGGTCTAAGGATGTGACAATCAATTGAATGTTAGTGAGATTAGATATTTCTTTTGAGTTGTATGTGAGATAGATTGAAATATATATTTAATTCTTAAGTTAAGAATAAGTATATTGTAAGCTAGACATAAAAGTTATATGAAAAACAAGTCGATCAATATTTTGAACGCAATATGAATGCTATCGACAATCCTCACGAAAGTGTACATTTCGGGGTTAACAAGCGATAGATACTTCAGTATCTAGTTGTAGCGTCTGCTGTCTTATGAAAATGTACACATACGGACGCCCGCATGGTATATGTTATGGACCAAGTGATGAATTGTGCAATAAAATATTGCCCGGGCATTATAATCAACTAGCTAAGCCCGCGGCTCCGCCCGCGTGGATGTCGGTTATCGCGACCAAACATGGCCTATGTCCTTTCTCATGGTCTAATCTACCCCTATACCAAATTTCATCAAAATAGGTTCAGTGGTTTTCGCGTGAAAGTGTAACATACATACAGACAGCGTTACTTTCGCATTTATAATATTAGTATGGATATCAGAGGTGAACACTGCGCGTCTAAATATGAATAGGTATATGTTAGAAGGCTAAGGCGGGAGTGGAGCCTGCGTGGTTATTTTTTTAATAGCCACCCGCGATCCTTCCCTTACAGGGGGAATGCCTCGACCAACTCGGCTACCGAGACACGCCCGATGTGATTCAAGTGTCCCTTTTTATCCGTCTTTAAGACCCGCCCGAGAAGTTTCATTTTTCCCTGTGTATTCGATTTGCATAGTTAGCATACTTAATGTTGTAAAATTAATTCAAATGCCCAATTTATCACTTGGTCTATAACATAATACTTTTTAGTGCAAACCCATGTATTTTTGCACGAAAATCTAGTGCCCGCATGCATGTACACGCATGAGGCAACGCGACGCATGGCCTTAGAGATCTCGAAGCGGCTAACGTTTTGCCTTTGCGAAATACTATGCTTCCACACAAATGTGATGGTTAAACCGTGTCAATTCACCGAATTTGATTTTTATTACAATGTCATGAATTTGTAAATTACGGCCATATTATTTTTGTTATTTTATTAAACAGAAAGACAGTCAGGCACTGTCAGGCAGTTAAAATAACCCGTCTTTTTCTTTTATTTTCTTCTATATTTCCATACACACCACAAGAGTTGTCCAACGCTATAGCTTGATTCATACTGGGTGTATAGCTCGTGCGAGTTAACATGGCACCTGCCTCGAAGACACCCACCTCCCGCAGTAACCGCGGCCAGCGCAGACTGTGCAGCCACCGACTCGACCGGCAGAGCCGGCGTCCTTGGCCGCATGTATGGCGGCCATACGCGCCGAGATGGTGGCGCAGGAGGAGCGCACCAATCGGCGGCTGGAGGCAATCCTCAACATCGCCCGGCGTCCTCCTCTCGCAACGCCGGCCGGGTATGCCACCGCAGTGAGAGGGGGCCCTGCTTCCCCGGCGGCGGTGCCGGCTCACCGCCCCCCTCCAAGTCCTCCGGGTCCCGCTCAGGGCAAGGGTAAGGGGAAGGGCAAGGGCAAGGGGAAGAAGTCCCCAGCCCTGGCCTTAGCCCCGCCCCCAGACCGGGCTTCAATGCCGGCCCGGGCCTTGGCTCCGGCTAAATCCTCGAGCCACCCGTCAGGGGGCTGGGAGGTAGCCGGAGCCAATAAACAGAGACGGAGAGCCGCCAAAAAGGCAGCCAAATTGGCCAGAACGGCCAAGGCTGCCGCGAGGGCAACAGCGCCGAGGAGGCTCCGCGCCCCACGATCGACGGCCGTCGTCATTACATTGACGGCGGATGCGTCGGAGAGGGGTGTGGAGTACGCCCAGGTAGTGAGGCAGGCAAGGGCCTGCATCGACCTGGGAGCCCTCGAGATCCCGGATCTGGTGTGCAAGCCCACGCGCACCGGAGCTCGGATCTTCGAGGTCCCCGGCGCTACCAGCGGCCCTAAAGCCGACGCCCTAGCAGCTAGGCTAAGAGAGACGCTGGACGCAGCTGACGTCCGGGTGTCCAGGCCCAACAAGTGCGCAGAAGTGCGCATATCGGGTCTGGACGACTCCATCACGGCCGAGGAGCTTAAGCTCGCCGTGGTGGAGGCCGGAGGCTGTCCTCAGGACACAGTAAAGGTCGGAGCTATACGCTTCGGCCGGCGTGGACTGCGGGCAGCAGTTGTCGGCTGCCCCATCGTGGCAGCCCAAAAGGTTGCCGATGGGCGGAGCCTCCTCATCGGGGGCTTCCAGAAGGTGCAGGTGCGGCTCCTGCAGGCCCGACCGGCACGGTGCTTCCGGTGCCTGTCGGTGGGCCACGTAGGGGTGCAGTGCACGGCGGAAGTAACGGTCGGTGACCGTTGCTTCCGCTGTGGCCAACCCGGTCATAAGGCCGGTAGTTGCGAGGCTCCGTTGCACTGCTTCAGGTGTGCAGCGGAGGGCAAGCCGGCCGACCATAGGGTTGGTGCCAAGGCCTGCACCGCGGGGAGGCCGAAGCCGGGAGGCAGGCGCTCCGTCTCTGGTTCGCGGCAGGGCGCGGAGATGGGGGTTCCATAATGGATCCTCAGCTCCGCGTCCTGCAGGCAAATGCAAACCACTGTGTCGATGCTCAGGCACTTCTGCTCCAGAGCACCGCACAGTGGGGCATTAATGTCGCCGCTGTCGCCGAGCCGTACATTCACCGGTTTCTCGGGCCTGCCTGGGAAACCGACCTGGACGGATCGGTGGCACTGGTGCACAACGCCGCTGCCGGCAGTCCCCCCCTTGTTGTCGTGACAAGGGGGAATGGCTGCGTAGCGGCACTCGTGGGGGGAATAGCGGTCGTGGCAGTCTACTTCTCGCCGAGCCGAGTCATAGATGAGTACCAGCAGTGGCTGGATCATCTGACCGTCGTCGTCAATACCTGTTACCCTCACCCGGTTCTGGTGCTCGGGGACTTTAACGCCTGGTCTATGAACTGGGGTTCCCGGCGCACGAATCCGAGGGGCAGGGCAGTGGAGAGCTGGGCTGATAGTCTCAGCCTAGTTCTCCTGAATCGCGGGGCCGTCGCCACGTGCGTGAAGAGCTGGGGCGACTCAATTGTGGACCTTTCGTTCGCGAGCGCCCCGCTCTCAGGCCGTGTGCAGGGCTGGCGTGTCCTTGAGGAGGTGGGGACAGCGTCGGATCACCGATACATTCGGTTCGACGTCTCCCCTCCTGCGGGCGCCGCGCCGTTTACACCGGCCCCACGCGAGCCACGTTGGGTGCTTAAGCGAATGGATCGGGAGGTCCTCCTGGAGGCCGCCATCGTACAGGCCTGGGCCTCTGCGCCGGACAGGCCTGTCGACATAGACGATGAGGCGGCGTGGTTCCGGGAGGCCATGACGCGTGTCTGCGACGCGGCTATGCCTAGGGCTCCGCCCTATAATCCGAGGCGTCAGGTCTACTGGTGGTCGGCGGACATTGCGAGGCTCCGACAGGCCTCCGTGATCGCTTTCCGCCGGTGGACCAGACTCCGAAGGAGGCGTAGCCGCCCCGCAGATACGGAGCCCCGAGAGGCGGAGCTTCATGCGGGGTACAGGGAGGTCAGAAAGGCCCTCCGAGTGGCCATAAGGCAAGCAAAGGCAGCAGCTCATAAAGAGCTGCTGGAGACGCTGGAGCGGGACCCATGGGGGCGGCCTTACCTAATGGTAAGGGGCAAGCTGCGCCCCCGGGCCCCGCCATTGACCCGGTGTCTCCAGCCGGAGCTGCTCGGAGGAGTCGTTGGCTCCCTGTTCCCAGCGCGGGCGGTGGAACATATTCCACCGCAGATGACTCCGCCACCTAGGTCGCCTATGGTGCCCAACGTGGATGACGACGACGTGCCCGAGGTCACTTGGGTAGAGCTAGAGCTGGCGGTGTTAAGGCTTAAGGCCAAGAACACCGCCCCGGGACCAGACGGCATTCCAGGCCGAGCGTGGGTCCTAGCTCTAGGCGAAGAAGACGCTCTCGAGCCCCGACTGAGAGGGTTTCTCAGCGCATGTTTGGAGCGAGGCCAGTTTCCGAAGATGTGGAAGACGGGGAAACTGGTCCTCATCCGAAAGGCGGGGCGCCCGGCGGACTCACCGTCCGCCTACAGGCCCATAGTGTTGCTCGACGAGGTGTGCAAGCTCTTTGAAAGAGTCATTGCAAAGCGCCTCGTCGAGCACCTATCCAGGGTGGGGCCTGACCTGACGGATGGCCAGTATGGCTTCCGCCGGAGGCGCTCCACCGTGGATGCCATCATGCGCGTGAGGACTCTGGCGAAGGACGCCGTCACTCGGGGCGAGGTGGTGTTGGCGGTGTCACTGGACATCGCCAACGCCTTTAACACCCTGCCCTGGAGCTGCATTAGGGAGGCGCTCGTGTATCACGAAGTGCCTCTCTACCTTCGCCGCATAGTCGGGGCGTATTTATCGGAGAGAGCAGTCGTCTACCCAAGTGCGACCGGGCTCGGTCGGCGAGAGATGTCGTGCGGTGTTCCGCAGGGATCGGTCCTGGGACCGCTACTGTGGAACATCGGTTACGACTGGGTGCTTCGCGGTGAGCTCGCGGACGGTGCCGCCGTCACGTGTTATGCGGACGACACGCTGGTGACGGCGTGCGGGTCTACATACCGCGAAGCGACCCTGAAGGCCACGACCGCGGTTGCCCAAGTCGTGGAGCGGATCCGGCGGCTGGGTCTCGAGGTGGCTCTGCATAAAACCGAGGCCATGTTCTTTCATGGGCCTCGGCGCGTCCCACCAGAGGATTCCAGCCTCATAGTGGGATACATTTCCATCGCCATCAAGCCCCAGATGAAATATCTGGGACTCGTTCTCGACGGCCGGTGGAACTTCGGGGAGCATCTCCGAAGACTGGCCCCTAAATTGAAGGACACAGCTGCCGCCTTGGGGCGGCTGCTGCCCAACATGAGGGGGCCGGATGACTCCTGCAGGAGACTCTACGCGGGAGTCGTGCGGTCTATGGCCCTATATGGGTGCCCAATATGGGCGGACACCCTGACGGTCCACAATGCGCGTCTGCTGCGTGGGCCGCAGCGTGCAATGGCCAGCAGGGCCATTAGGGGGTACCGCACGATATCCTTCGAGGCGGTGAGTCTCCTTGCCGGATCCCTACCGTGGAACCTGGATGCGAGAGCCCTTTCGATGCTATATCGGTATCGAAAGGAGGCGCGGGAGCAGGGACGGGAACCCGAGCCTGATGAAATTCGGGCCGTGAGGTCTCAGCTCCACAGGGACATGGTAGCGGAATGGGAGCTACGACTTGGGCGACCAAGCGCAGGGCACGCCGTAATAGCGGCGGTAAGACCCATCATGGAGGAGTGGCTAGAGAGGCCACACGGCAGCCTCTCGTACCGGCTGACGCAGGTGATCACCGGACACGGGTGTTTCGGGAGTTACCTGTGTCGGATCCGGAAGGAGCCAACGTCCGAGTGCCATCACTGTGATGCGAGCGAGGACACAGAGCTGCACACGCTGACCGAGTGCCCGGCGTGGGACACGCCGAGGCGGGTCCTAGTGGCGGCTCTGGGGGTGGGAGTCCTCACACTCGCCACGTTGCTCACAGCGATGGTACGATGCGCGAACGCTTGGGGTGCGGCCGCCTCCTTCTGCGAGCAAGTAATGCTCGAGAAGGAGGCGGCCGGTCGGGTCCGGACCAGACTCCGGGCCCGGGAAGCCCGCGCAGAGCGAAGACGAACCGGACGTCGGAGGTCGCAGAACGACCTCCGTCCTCCATGAGCGCTGGCCTGGGGGTGACCGGTGGAGCCGCCTGTCACCCTAGCAGAAGCAGGCCGCGGCGGCGGCGCAAAATGCGCCTCCCCGTAACCGGGGCTAGATGGGGACACTGGTCCCCACAACCCGAAGGGGGCCATCTCGATAGAGATGGTCCTGGGTCTGCCGGGGTGCGAGAGATATGCTTTTGGCAATCTCACCTCCGGCAACCAAGGACCCAAGACGGCGTGCGTTTTAGTCGGTTCGAGTCCGACATAACCGCCTCCACCGGCTCCGTGGGGGTGGTATCCGTGGGGATTTTTCGCACGATAAAAAAAAAAAAAAAAAAAAAAGACACCCACCTCCCGCTTCCCCGCGCGCGACCCCGCTCTCGCCGTGCGAGGCTAGTAGCGTCAGCGTACACGCCTCCCGCTCCCCCGCGCAAAGCCCCGAGCCAGGTGCCATGTTAACTCGCACGAGTTGTAAGGGGAACGCTCCCGAAGCCGAAAACCCCTAGTAGTACTCCAGGTACATAACACATTGGCATAAAAATAAATACTTTTTTTCGAATATTTTTTTGTTTTTTTTTTTATTTTGCATTATTTACTCTCCATCACGTTAGTAAAGCTAAATGAAACGGTAATTTCATGAAAAGAACATCACTACAAAAAAAAACAATTAGCGCTAAGCGCGTGGTTTTTACCCGACTACGGCGAAGCCAAAAGGAGGGTTATGATTTTGACAGGCTATGTATGTATGTATGTATGTATGTATGTATGTATGTTCATTTGTTCCCTCATAGCTCCTCAACCACTTATTAGAACTGGACAAATGAGATATCGTTACAAGCGGCTTGATCGTCCGGTGGTTATAGGCTATATGACGTGTCACTCAATCATGTGTGGCGCCCTCTAGCGCTCATAAGGTACTGAGTTAAAAAATAAATTTGAGATAAATATGCCGTGTTTGGTATCAAATGAAAGGGCGTAATAAGCACATTTCAAATATGTATAAATTATTAGCTTTACTTGGCCCCAAAATGCTATAAATAAAAAATTAAGTTTAAAACTAAAACCCGACTACCGAAAAATCACGGTTTAAAAAGTACCTAACAAACAAGAAAATATCAAGGATAGCCGTGGGAGTATGCCACTTACTCTGACAAAACAATATATTCTAGGGAAAAGTGGCATACGACCACGGCTATCCTTGATATTTTCTTGTTTGTTAGGTACTTTTTAAACCGTGATTTTTCGGTAGTCGGGTTTTAGTTTTATTTGTAATAGTGTTCCTCTTACACCCGGTATATCTTGGACCTAAAATGTGCTTTATACGTTTCTTGGATGTATTTTGAATATGGATGGATGAGATTAAATTCACCAAGCATAGATTATTACATAAGAATGTAGGTACGCGCGCCAGGGTATTTATATCTTGCGATTTACGTCCAAGATAAATGTATCAAGCTATACAATTATACTAAATTTCTATTTCATTGAAGGGTAGTTCAGTAAGGTTACCAAGTACCTATAGTGATTTGTTATAGGTATATATTTTGTTCATTCAGTTCCATGTAAGTAGATAATTATATTGGTAAGTACAATATTGTTTTAGATTTACGGCAAAGTAAATAAAATTTATACAAAATTGTATTCACTGCCTTTAAAAGAAATATTTCTAGTTAGTATTTTTATCATACTCAAATAAAATATATTGAAAAATCTCCTAAATTTTATATTTACATAGGTATTATAAACAAATTTACATTAATATAAGTACTATAGAAGTAACCATGGTATAATACCTACTAATTTATGGTAGTACCTATTATAATATAATAGTATTCCCATGCTATAGGAGATATTCTGTGGAACATAAAACGACGGCAAGGCAAGGCAAAGTAATGCACACACGAGGTCGCAGTAACCGCTTCCCAACAGGTGCGCCGTGTGCTTTTCTGCCACCTAAATGGTATAAAAAGTCGATTTTACCCAGTGTACTTCAGATCTAATTCCATGTTCATATTAAAACTTTGCAAAGTTATTAGCCGCCAATTTTCTAATATCGGCCTAATGGATGTTAGATGAATATGTCTATAGCTGTAGTTAGTTAGTGGTACAGTCAGCGTCAGAAATACCTTGACTATAAAGTCTCAAAACTACGGTATTAAGAACAAATCAAACTGTATTAGGGCCGGCGCCCATTATCGGCGTCGGCGAGCTTCAGGATTTTTTTTTGGCCAAGCATTATAGATCTTATCACTATCATCATAAAATTTAAATTTCAATGACGATCGTCGAGTATTGTCGGCATCGATCGGCATTTTGCAGCGTTATGGTTACCAATTAAAGTTCAACCTTATATCTACAACAATAAGATCTACTGTTATTCGACAAATACAAATCCTCATGCTTGCCGATGCCGGCACTGGGCGCAGGCCCTTATTGATTTAAATTGTATTAATGTCCGAATTAAAGGTATGTGCCAAATATCACAACAATCTGTAAACGGAAAAGGGGGAAAAAAAGAAATCAAGATCTTTTTTGAGCACTTTGTTAATCAACATCTTTCTGATGCTGACGTATGTATGTTTCGTCATATTCGTAATGTACTAAAGTAAAGCCAACAAAGCGAGAGAAAAAAGGTAAACAAAGTTTCAGCGTTTCCAAACATTTTTATTTGAAAATTATTACGTATCACTTCAAGCGCATTCCAGACGGTACCTAATGAAATTGCTCATAAGATGGCGGATCTGCCAGTTTAGAACCACTGTGCTGACAGCTTTCCTGTACTACGAAACACGCAACGACAGCTGTCGCTCGGCCATTGTCGCGTAGTGTGACATGTGCGACAAGGACAGAGAAAATAATCGCTAGTTATCGCAACGTAACTCAGTAGTGGTCGCTTTGTTTACCTTTTTTCTCTCGTCTCGTTGGTTTTAGATGTGTTTTATGGTCCAAAAATGAGAATAATCTCATGCAATTTTGTAGTATCGGCCTAAATGATGTTAGATCTATAATATGTCTATATCTATAGCTGTATGTAGTTGTATAGTGTGCCAACGTCAAATTATTACAACGATGTACAATGAAGTATTTATAGAATTCTGTGGTAGATAATAATTAATTCAAACTTGACCGCTGTGGCGTAGCGATAGAGTATTCGACTACAAAGGGGTTCGGTTCCCGTTCCGAGCAAATATTTTGTATTTATGAAGATGTATATTTGTACTGGTCTGGATGTATTGAAAAGTATAATAATATGTATGTATTTAGGTACAAAAAAAACTAAGTATGTTTATCTGCATTCTACTAAACTTGTGCTAGGTACTGTATTTTTTTTGGTATAAGTAGATATCGCTGGAATATTTATTTATCAAGTCATCAAAATTCAATGTTTAAAAATGGTTGAAAAATCATTCATTGTTTCCAACAGTTCGTAAGAATGTTGGTAGATGGCTGCACCGTCGCCCCTTATAGACGGATATAAAGAGAAGGAAAATTTGGAATGATTCAAGTGGTGCTCAATAGCTCAGTTGGCAGAGCAGTCGCCCTGTAAGCGAAAGGTCGTGAGTTCGAGTCTCACTTGAGCATTTCATTTTTTCCAATGTTTTTCGAACTTAACAGTTAGCATAATAATATTATTAATTTTGTAGCTAAATAGTTGTACACAGCTGCTGGTTATTAGAATTTATTGTTTCAATGTGTAAATGCCAATTAAGTCAGTGAGTACGGAACGTAATGAAAAATATCTACCCTATTGGTATATTTGGTGCTTTTCGAATACATAGTGAAAATGAATCTTCTCGGGTGGGACTCAAACTTGCTATTTTTCCCTTACAGTGGGAATGCCTGACGAACTCGGCCACCGAGACACGCCCAATATGATTAAAATTTCCCTTCTAATGTTATCCGTCTCGGTAGCCGAGTTGGTCAAGGCCATCCCCCTGTAAGGGAAAAATCGTGGGTTCGAGTCCCGCCCGAGAAGACAATTTTTTTTCTATCTATTTGATTTGTATAGTTAGCATACTTAATGCTGTATAATTCATTCAAGGTATTGCTTTTGTTCAAATTTACAAAGCAATTGAAGCATCGGTAACTTAATGGTTATGGAGTCAGCCATATGATCGAAAGGTCCCGGGTTCGAATCCTGGCCCTTACACTATCGAGGTGAACCCATTCCTAACACAAGCAATTTAGCAGTGCCAAATACTGTAGCTGATGTCTATGATATAATGTGAACTTACATTTATTACATTGTTTGTTAAGTCTCATAAACAAAATGACAATATTACTTATTATTCAATTACAACGAAAGAATTCTAGTCTAGTGTTGATTTCGTATTAAAACTGTTAAAACGAGCTACACAAATGAATTAAAGGTACTTACATAATTGAAATTATTTATTTGATATATCTACATAATGCTAACCTCATGTTAAAAAAAAAAATATTTATCGATACAAACACATCTTGGTCGCTTTCTTTATTGTTTATCTTCATGTAGTCACTATGTAGAGCGCAGGGTCCGCCATTCGGCTTTGCCTCCTCCACTTCACGCGGTCGTAGGCATCCATGATAGTGAGACCATTCCTGAGGAGAGCCAGACCGTAAGGATGGTGCTGGGTCAGCCGGAGTGCGAGGGATATGTCGGAGACAACCTCACCTCCGGCCTAGCACCACAAATCTCAGTCGGCGTGCGGGCTTAGTCGGTTCGAGTCCGACATAATCTTCCCTTCCGGCTCCGGCGGGGAGGTATCCGTGGGGAATTCCGCACGAAAAAAAAAGGTAGTGAGACTATTGGCACGCGTGTTACCCCTTGCGACGCTACATCAAGCCAGCAGTGCCTAGGTCTACTCCTTGTACCGGGCTCCAACGGAGGCGCCATTGTCTAACATTTATTATTCACGTAGCCTCACAGCCTGACGGTTTTCGCAAAACGTGGCCGCAACAGCGAAAGTGACTTTATCTGCTACTAGATTTTGCCTGCGGCTCCGACCGCGGGGATGTCGGTTATCGCGACCAAACATGCCTGTCCTTTCTCATGCTCTAATCTACCCCTATACCAAATTTCATCAAAATCGGTTCAGTGGTTTAGGCGTGAAAGCGTAACATACAGACAGACAGGCAGACAGAGTTACTTTCGCATTTATAATATTAGTATGGAAGTATGGATGTACAATGTCTAGCTTGTGACGCAGCTCTAGACTTGTCACTGGAGCCTCTTCGGCCAAAGAGAGTCCTTTATGGCACATGACATTTCGTCGGTCGAAGGGATACGAGTTTTTCTGGATACGATCGAGACTGCTCCTTAACAAGGGTCCAACTTTTAATGTCGCACCGAAAACAGTTGTTTGCGATGTGATAGATACGAAACAATTGCAATGACAGATCTTCGCACGGATCACGGATTCTATTATTCTATAAGTACTTACCATCTCATTCTTACACGTCCATACTAACACACTTCCTTTATCCTCTTTAAAAGACTAACGCAGCGATGTTCTCTAACATCCCTGCTGAGAGCTTTTAACTGATAAATAGCTTCAGGTATACCTAAGATTATGTGATAGAAAATTAGGAAAACACCCTTCTGACGAACTAATCTAACCCGTAATTCAAGAAAAACTCGGCATATAATTTCAGCCCTCCTAAGTATGTGAACTAAGGCTCTTTGGGGCTGCGAAGAAAAAATACTTTAATAAAAAAGCATTTTCTCAGTTGGACCATGGATAGCTTTATCTCCCAGTGGTAGGTACAACCAGTTCGATATAGCGGTTGGACCACGGGTCAGTAGCATAAAATCTTCCTATCAAAAAGGATTTTGTATCGTCATTGAATGACTGAGATATTTCATTTTCAAACGATCCTATTCTTTCCCTGCCCACAGAAAGCTGGTAACCCACCGTAATTTGTCGAAAAGGCCCAACGAATATTAGAATAGCAATATAAAAAATACCGTCCAACAGACAGTGCAGTCTTCCCGGGAGGGCATAGTGCAACCTAAGCCCGGCTCAGTGCAAACATTCATTCGTGCCCACCCTATTTCAAACGACGTCTATCCTTAAAAGGGAGAAGAAAATTATCTCGTGAATAAATTATATTTTTCCCCTTTATGAAGACAGTTGAAGTGCATTTTCGTTCATGTTTTTTTCTCTCGTCTGACTAAGATCAAAGACATTGTAGGAATTCCGGCCGTGAGCCCGTGACCCCGCAAAAATAAAATGAATAAAGAATTTAATGTGACTTGATGTCTTAGGATAACAACGTTAAAGTGCTTTAGAATGTTTCCCTAGCGAAATGTTTGTTTACGCAATTGAATTTAGCTGTCCAATTTTTGACCTTTGGTGTTGTAAATGGCGTGTTCAACGCTGTCGGAAGAAAAAATCGTAGTAAGATTTTTTTTATGGCAATATGTTATGTACCTGGAGTACTACTAGGGGCTTTCTGCTTCGGGAGCGTTCCCCTTACACCCTGTATGTACCGAAGAAAATGTTTCATGTGTAGGTACAGTCAGCATCCGATCGATCTCGATCAACAAAGTAATCATGGTTTTTCTCCCTTCCTGTTCGGACTGACTGAGAAGTATCTAAATATCTGAACGGATTGTTTTGATACGTAAATACTTATTTGGCACACTCATTTAGTTCGGATAATGAAAATTTAAAATCAATAAGTAAGACAGTTTCATTTGCTCAAAATGCCTTAGTTTTATGATCATTTTGATACTTTGTAGTAAAGATATTTTACCGCGACTGTACCTCTCTATCTAATTTTCCTACCTACATTTTATAGCAATGATTAAAATGAGTCCTTCCGCTTTCAACCGATAGGGGCGGTAAGTGCCTAAGTAAAAACATTTTTCATTCAACCGTACCTACATAGCATATGTACTTATAGACATAGATTACTTAACTAAAATATAGTACATAGAAGTTCCATACACTAGGTCCAAGTGTGGTCTATTAGGTATCTATTCTCTGGTGTGGTGTAATTTTAGAATTCATACTAATATTATAAATGCGAAAGTAACTCTGTCTGTCTGTATGTCTGTCTGTCTGTCTGTCTGTCTGTCTGTGTCTGTCTGTCTGTCTGTCTGTCTGTCTGTATGTTACGCTTTCACGCCCTAACCACAACCGATTTTGATGAAATTTGGTATAGGGGTAGATTAGACCTTGAGAAAGGACATAGGCTATGTTTCGGCGCGATAACCGACATCCACGCGGGCGGAGCCGCGGGCAAAAGCTAGTTTGTAATATAAGTGTAATTTTGTAATTGTGTAAACAATTCTCTCTCGATTTAACAGGTTCATAACTCTTCCTTGCCTTACCAACTAGGTGCATACCTTTTTTTTTTCGTGCGGACATCCCCTTGATAACCTCCCCCGCCGGAGCCGAAAGGGGAGGTTATGTCGGGTTCGAACCGACTAAAACCGCACGCCGACAGTGGGTCGTGGTTCTAGGCCGGAGGTGAGATTGTCTTCGACATATCCCTCGCGACCCGGCTGACCCAGGGCCATCCCTTACGGTCTGGCCCTCCTTTTTTTTTTTCCCGTGCGGAAATCCCCTCGGATACCCCCCTGCCGGAGCCAGAAGGGGAGGTTATGTCGGACTCGAACCGACTAAAACCGCACGCCGACTGTGGGTCGTGGTGCTAGGCCGGAGGTGAGGTTATCATCGACATACCCCTCGCACCCCGGCTGACCCAGGGCCATCCCTTACGGTCTAGCCCTCCTCGGGAGGGGGGACAACGGTGTCCCCGACTCGCCCCCGGAATGGGGAGGCACGCTTCTCAGCGCGCCGTCGCCGTGGCCTGCTTCTGCTGGGGTGACAGGCGGCTTCACTCGTCACCCCCAGGCCCGCGGAATGGGAGCTACGACTTGGGCGACCAAGCGCAGGGCACGCCGTTATAGCGGCGGTAAGACCCATCATGGAGGAATGGCTAGAGAGGCCACACGGCAGCCTCTCGTACCGGCTGACGCAGGTGATTACCGGACACGGGTGTTTCGGGAGTTACCTGTGTCGGATCCGGAAGGAGCCAACGTCCGAGTGCCATCACTGTGATGCGAGCGAGGACACAGAGCTGCACACGCTGACCGAGTGCCCGGCGTGGGACACGCCGAGGCGGGTCCTAGTGGCGGCTCTAGGGGTGGGAGTCCTCACACTCGTCACATTGCTCACAGCGATGGTACGATGCGCAAACGCTTGGGGTGCGGCCGCCTCCTTCTGCGAGCAAGTAATGCTCGAGAAGGAGGCGGCCGGTCGGGTCCGGACCAGACTCCGGGCCCGGGAAGCCCGTGCAGAGCGAAGGCGAACCGGACGTCGGAGGTCGCAGAACGACCTCCGTCCTCCATGAGCGCTGGCCTGGGGGTGACTGGTGGAGCCGCCTGTCACCCTAGCAGAAGCAGGCCGCGGCGGCGGCGCAAAGTGCGCCTCCCCGTAACCGGGGCTAGATGGGGACATTTTGGTCCCCACAACCCGAAGGGGGCCATCTCGAAAGAGATGGTCCTGGGTCTGTCGGGGTGCGAGAGATATGCTTTTGGCAATCTCACCTCCGGCAACCAAGGACCCAAGATGGCGTGCGTTTTAGTCGGTTCGAGTCCGACATAATCACCTCCACCGGCTCTGTGGAGGTGGTATCCGTGGGGATTTATCGCACGATAAAAAAAAAAAAAAAAAACCCCCAGGCCCGCGCTTATGGGGGACGGAGGTCAGTCAGTGACCTCCGACGCCCGAGTCTGTCTGTCTGTATGTTACGCTTTCACGCCCTAACCACAACCGATTTTGATGAAATTTGGTATAGGGGTAGATTAGACCTTGAGAAAGGACATAGGCTATGTTTCGGCGCGATAACCGACATCCACGCGGGCGGAGCCGCGGGCAAAAGCTAGTTTGTAATATAAGTGTAATTTTGTAATTGTGTAAACAATTCTCTCTCGATTTAACAGGTTCATAACTCTTCCTTGCCTTACCAACTAGGTGCATACCTTTTTTTTTTCGTGCGGACATCCCCTTGAATACCTCCCCCGCCGGAGCCGAAAGGGGAGGTTATGTCGGGTTCGAACCGACTAAAACCGCACGCCGACAGTGGGTCGTGGTTCTAGGCCGGAGGTGAGATTGTCTTCGACATATCCCTCGCGACCCGGCTGACCCAGGGCCATCCCTTACGGTCTGGCCCTCCTTTTTTTTTTCCCGTGCGGAAATCCCCTCGGATACCCCCCTGCCGGAGCCAGAAGGGGAGGTTATGTCGGACTCGAACCGACTAAAACCGCACGCCGACTGTGGGTCGTGGTGCTAGGCCGGAGGTGAGGTTGTCATCGACATACCCCTCGCACCCCGGCTGACCCAGGGCCATCCCTTACGGTCTAGCCCTCCTCGGGAGGGGGGACAACGGTGTCCCCGACTCGCCCCCGGAATGGGGAGGCACGCTTCTCAGCGCGCCGTCGCCGTGGCCTGCTTCTGCTGGGGTGACAGGCGGCTTCACTCGTCACCCCCAGGCCCGCGCTTATGGAGGACGGAGGTCAGTCAGTGACCTCCGACGCCCGAGTTGCCTGCGCGCGCGGGCAGCGCGGTTCGCGAGCCTCGCTCGCTCGCGCTGCCTCTCCCGTTCCGCCGTCTCCTTCACGACCATTAGGTGCTCGCTGAAGGAGACGCCGGCCGCCCACGCGTCCGCACAGCGGACCATTACGGTCTGGCCCTCCTCGGAACTAGGTGCATAGTACCATAGAAACTGCTTGGGGTGTAGGGATTCTCTGAAGGAATTTCCGCATTTAAAAAAAAGTGACTCCCTCCAAAATTAGTGCGACCGCGCCAGTTGTGCAGAGCAGGACCTCTTGGACAATCTCTTGGAAATTGACAACTCTTGAAACGCTCGATTTTGAAGATTTCGAACTTAGATGAATAGCGTCACTCTGTAGCTAAGCATTGTACCTAGTAGCTTATACGAGTATCATATCCATCCAGAAGAACGAACGGTCCTTCAAAATAGTGACAGAATATTTTAAAACATAGAATAAGTAGATTTGGAGATTAGGTAGGTATGTAGGCAGGTAACGTCATAAACATTCAAATTATTAAATTTTTAACAGCTAGTTAAAAATAAATTGACCCGGCGAACTTCGTCCCGCTAATTTTTCTACGCCCGCGTGGCGTCAGATCTCGTTCCCGCTGCACCCTCTGTTATAAACATAACATAACATAAACTCACGCCTGTATTCCCCGAAGGGGTAGGCAGAGGTGCTAGCACCCACGTTTCGCCAGTTTATGTTTAGGTCCCAATGTAATAGGTGGCGAGCCTATTGCCATTAACCGGGCACTTATAAACCTGCGATAAATACATACAACTTCGAAAAGCATCGAATAGTCATTGGTGTGTGCCATGGCAAACCTGGAATCGAACCCGAGACCTCGTCTCAGCAGTCCATTACCGATACCACTAGGCTACCGCAGATCCTTCCTCTTGATTCACTTTATGTATTAAAATAACCGCATCAAAATCCTTTGCGTAGTTTTAAAGATTTAAGCACACATAGGGACGGAAAGACGCGGAGACTTTGTAATATATATTAGGTACCTACGTACCTATATTAGAAAGTCGCTTTCCGCGTCTATCTAGTGAAGTGATGATGATTAGGTACATTTTCAATAGGTACACCTCCGAGCCCGGTGTCTTGGAAGTATACCTATAGCCTGGCGTACATTGGGAGAGGCCTATGTCCTGCAGTGGACTGCGGTGGGCTAATTGATTGATTGATTGAAGTATATACTAAGTAGGCACGCGAAGAGAAACTCGCCTGAAGCTCCTGCAACTCGTGAACAAGTAGGTAGGTAACTAAGACTTACGAACCAAAAACGGCAGAAAGGAAAAATATAAATGGATGATGGAACATTTTAGTTTCCAGAAAATTCGTTCCCCGCAAGAAAATTTCGCCTCAAAACTAATTAAACAAACAACCCGCTACATAGTAATTGTAGCAAAACCATGCAAGTGGATGAAGAAACTTCACAGAGTTGAAAGCTAGTAAATTGAAAACCACAGCGGGCCCGCATCGTTCTCGCCGCATCGCTTTGAGGGAATAAAAACACGAACGAAATGAAAATAGGTTAAGCGCACCCTCGGGAGTGAAAGGTCCCTAGTATAGGTTTTTGTATCAATAGAACTCTGCTCCCTAATAAAAATTTTGCAACGCACTCAATAGAATCGATTTGGTCAGTCACGTGTGCGCCCAGTCCAATCTAACATTCTGAGCTACCTGCATTTGTAAGGTTTTTTTTTTAACAATATAAACAGTTTAGATAAATAGCCAGCGTGGTTCCCGACAGAGTATAATTTGGGCCACCCCATCTCTCTCCATGCGGTGTCGTACAAGGCGACTAAGGAATATGTCTGATGAGGCCGTCAAGCTGAGTGCCACTACTGTTAACATGGTATATGTTTACGATGGTGACCCTCTTTCCGAGACTTTGCCTTTAGCTTACCATCAGGCGAGGTGAAGTCAAATTGACGTGTCCTTTATAAAAAAAAATCAGACAGATATACATATACAGTCCACCTAACCCTTTTAGGATAAAGGCGTGAAATATATGTATGTATGTAGAGAAATAGATAGTTATCACACGTCGCACCGTCGCCCTTATAGACAGATATAAAGAGAAGGAAAATTTGGAATGATTCAAGTGGTGCTCAATAGCTCAGTTGGCAGAGCAGTCGCCCTGTAAGCGAAAGGTCGTGAGTTCGAGTCTCACTTGAGCATTTCATTTTTTCCAATGTTTTTCGAACTTAACAGTTAGTATAATAAATGCTATAAAAAAATTCCATCAAATATTTGGGCGCAGTCATCAAAATTCAATGTTTAAAAATGGTTGAAAAATCATTCATTGTTTCCAACAGTTCGTAAGAATGTTGGTAGATGGCTGCACCGTCGCCCTTATAGACAGATATAAAGAGAAGGAAAATTTGGAATGATTCAAGTGGTGCTCAATAGCTCAGTTGGCAGAGCAGTCGCCCTGTAAGCGAAAGGTCGTGAGTTCGAGTCTCACTTGAGCATTTCATTTTTCCAATGTTTTTCGAACTTAACAGTTAGTATAATAAATGCTATAAAAAAATTCCATCAAATAGATAGTTCTTTTTATAAAGTAGAGTTCGACTTTTTTAAATTGTAGGTAGGTAGGTTTAGTTCAAATTACCAAGAAAAATATATTTTCATTATAGTAGGAAAATCAAATGCAAATTAGATGCTCAATTCCTATTTCACTTTAATCCACTAAACAAATCCATTCATGGATTTGTTTCTACTTTTTGTTCCACTGTAATTCATCGCCGCGATGGATTATTTTTCACAGCCTTTTATATACCGCTCTAATTATTTGTACGAAAGAAATTATTTATTACATAAATTAAAAATAAGTAACTTTGTAGCCAAACAAACAAAAAAACAGTCTTCGTAATTATTTTAAATCACTTATCAATTATTAAAACCCAGCGATGAATCAGAGTGGAAAAAAGTGTACACAAATCCATTGATGAATTTGTTTGGTGAATTAAGGTGGAATAGAGCCTCAATTCTGGGTTTGTGTTGTGTTTACTGTTACAATACAGTCAGTGCAGGTCAGCAGTTCCGACAGAGCTTGCGCTGTGTTCATTCAATTCAAATATTTGATGCCAGATGGATATTACTTCCATATACGAGAAGTCAATACCTACTAGTATTTATATTTGTATACTTATGCCGATTTAACAGTGGTGAAGTGTAGTGTCTGGGTCAGCCGGGGTGCGAGGGACGATATGTCCGTCTATTCCCAGTCGTCCCCACCCTTCGATGACAACCTCACCGCCGCGCCGCCGGCCTAACACTACGACCCACAGTCGGCGTGCGGTTTTAGTCGGTTCGAGTCCGACATAACCTCCCCTACCGGCTCCGGCGGGGGAGGTAGGTATCCAAGGGGATTTCCGCACGAAAAAATAAAATAAAAAAAGGGTAAAAGTGTACGTTTAAAGAGGAAGTCGGTGGAAAATACACTTAGGTACTTCGCTCTAGTTATTCTAGTTTCTCATGTACCTATCATGCCATCCATTGTAAAATTGGTAGGAATGGGGACTCATCGTCATTGCTACATAAAAGTTTTAGTGAATAAAGGTCCCAGACATGGGTAGGTACCTATCTGTGGATATCTGTAGTCCCAGAGCTATTAAATGACTTTTTGCTTTTGCTTATTCATTGAAAATGTATAAACTGTTTTCATTTAATTTTGAACCTTAGCTATATGGAAATAAAGTCTAAAATTTAATGTCATTTTATGCAGTGACTGCGGCACCACAGTGGTTTAGCTTTAGTAGAATCGGGGGCCCTAATCCGAACGAACTTCCGAATCGCCATTAAGTTTGATTCGAGGCCTAAGTGACGATGTGGTCAACAGCAACGATGGAGTATGTTTTCCTTAGAAGTAACCTATTCACTCTAGTATTGAAGACACCCAAGTTATAGTTATCCGGAAACTCAGATTTGGGCCAGGCATTACACTTTATAGGAATAAGAACATCCAAAACCTTTGGTAAATGTAAACCATTGAGAATGCCGTAAGGCGAAACCGGTCAGGTGTAGGTAATAGAATAAATACAGTGGAAAAAGTACAAGCGTTCTCAATACGTGTAATTTCACCAAGTGCCATCAATCAACAGTATAAATAACAGGCATTACACTCCTTGGCAGTACGACTAATGAACATAGGTAGATACCTAGATATATTTAGGCTTAACCTTAAGTTAAAGCGAATTTCGCTCTCCAAAACAAAGTTTTCATAAATCCTTCTAAATCCATTTCTACCTATCCAGCGGCCAACAATCTGTCTGCTTGGAGCACACGCATGCCCGAATTACGTTGTCAAGAAAAGTTAGGGAATTGCTTAATTAGGGGGGCTCGGCGGCGCGTTGCTAAATAACGCCGATTTGGAACGACGTTTGTAAGGCTTAAGAGGCGGCTGGTGTAATCCCTGCCTTGCCCTGCTTCTGACGTACGAGTTACTACTTACTACTACTTATATCTAATATTGGATTGGAATGATTTTAATTACTTAATGTTTTTGATCACGACCTGTTTCAGTCCTTTATTTATTTTACTTCGCAAAGAGGCGTTTTCAGCAGAAGGTTAGTATAGGTAAAGAAGAAAGAAAAAACGACGAATGGCAATGCCGAATATTACACTTCCAAAATCAGCTTGCCTGTGAGTTTAATGTTTAGTAAAAATAAGTACTTACTATAATTATTTGAACTCCGCTATATAGGCGAAGTATATTTTGGAAATACATCCCACCTTTAATAAATTTAAGAAGCAAAGCGTTATCTACTTAAATACAAATTTTCAACCAAAATTCAGTTTTTAAATAACACCGAGCATCTTAAGTGCTAAAAATCAGGATTAGACAGGTTGTGTAGGTACCTAACTAATTTAATCACCTTCCAAGCATCAGCTAAAAAGTTCATTAAATTACAGGACTACCTACTATCTATGCTGTTTCTTACAGTGAACATTTTCTATTACGTAATTTAAAGGTTGTCCCAGTCGACGCGGCGACGGCAGAAAAATATTAAATTTAAATGAATCCGGCAACTAGAACTGCGGTCCAAGTTGACGGCGGTCCCAGTTGCCGGAAGCCTCATTTTTTACTACTTTTAATCAATTTTATTAGCTGGGTCTTATTTATATCAGAAAACACGCAAAGAAAAAAACCGGCCAAGTGCGAGTCCGACTCGCCTATGAAGGGTTCCGTAGCAGCAAGTAACATAATATATAAGTTCTTTTTTTTTTTGAGTTCATTGAATGAAAGGCGAAAATTGCGGCTTATGACGTGTTAAAAATCTCCTTACCAATTTTAAACAGAATAGGCCTTATATTTTCGGAGAAAATTGGCTGTGCTGTGACATACGGACGGACAGACAGACGGACAGACAGACATGACGAATCTATAAGGGTTCCGTTTTTGCCATTTGGCTACGGAACCCTAAAAACGGTAAAAAAAGAAATTTAAAACCATTAAAACAATCTAAATAGGTACATACCCACACAGATGTTATATGATTACCTCGTTTCTTGATAGTTTGCTGTTGGTGACATTTGACCTTCTAAGTTATACATGACCTCCAATTATAAACGATTACACTTTGTGACATTCGTCAGCTGTTGCCGTCTGGTATAAAGTCAAATAGGTACAGACAACTAGATAGAAAGGTTGATATAAACCATTTCATTTTTAAAACCTGACGCAAAGAGAGAGGTGTTATAAGTTTGATGTGTCTGTCTGTCTGTCTGCGATTCTATTTTTTTTTCTTATATTGGACACGTCAATTTGACCTCACCTCGCCTGATGTTAAGCAAAGGCAAAGTCTCGGAAAGAGGGTCACCATCGTAAACATGTACAATGTTAATAGTGGTAGCACTCAGCTTGACGGCCTCATCAGATGCCTTTTCACGGCTTTTCAGGACTATAGGAAGAAGGAAACACGTGAGCTGGCAGGGAGTTCCAGGTCTTAGTGGTGCGGCATAGGAATGAGTCACTGAAACGCTTGGTTCTAGCAGGCATACTCTGCACCGTATATGGATGGCATCTTTGTTGTTTTTTGTATTATAGGTGACCTAAGTGCGAGTGTTCTTAGGCATGTTTAGTGAAAATCGATTGAGCCGTTTATGAGTGAAGGGGGTTAGTATGTGATTGGAGAGTGTCGGTGGTTTTTTACTTTTTAAATTTAATATTATAATTTAATAAGAGGGAGTCTTTTCTCATTCTGGACATATTTACCTACCAATAAAAAATAAAGTGTTTTATATGCATAACTTTACTTTATACTAGCTTTTGCCCGCGGTTTCGCCCGCGTGGATGTCGGTTATCGCGACCAAACATAGCCAAATATGTCCTTTCTCATGGTCTAATCTACCCCTATACCAAATTTGATCAAAATCGGTTCAGTGGTTTAGGCGTGAAAGCAAAACATACAGACAGACACAGTTACTTTCGTATTTATAATATTAGTATGGATGGATAACTGCTAGCAATTTTTGCTAGTATTGGTGGTGAAGCCGGCAAAGAGGAGAAGAATAGTGTAGCAATATGACGTCATTATCTTTATCTTAATCTCAGTGTTGTATCCGAGAGGAACTCGGAGCTCAGACCCACAGTCCGATAACCAACTTTTCGCCTCTATTTCGCAAGGCACCCTGGGGTTTCAGACCTGGCTTTCGCACATTGACACCTTACACCCGTGCCCTACACCCTGTAATGCGGAGTTATAGACTAGTCGGGCCTTTTTAATGAGAAGAGAGACAATATTCATGCATACAAATATTTACACTGAGCGGGAATGCCGCGCCCCTGCGTAGCGTAGTACTTAGCATGAAAAAATAATCCATACTAATATTATAAATGCGAAAGTAACTCTGTCTGTCTGTCTGTCTGTCTGTCTGTCTGTATGTTTACCTTCACGCCTAAACCACTGAACCGATTTTGATGAAATTTGGTATAGGGGTAGATTAGACCTTGAGAAAGGACACCATTAACCTTGAATAAAACTTTGATAGTGAAAATATACCTGCCTAAGTTATTTTTAGACACCTACACTACCCTAGTAAAGTAGAACACAATTGAACAAACCAACATGATAGCTATTTATAGGTCATAATCCGTAAGATTTGAGGGGTTAAGTTCGCTAGCCGTCTGTCGGACGGTGGTCCTCATCAATCTTGCTCAGGCCCGCATAATCACAGAAAACAACCGTAGATTATACTCCGACCTCAATTTTTAAGCAATACCATATGTCTTGTAGGTTTATGTGACTAAAGTCTGGGACAAAAAACGGATGGGGTAGTGCTATTTATCAAATCCTTATAGGTAAATAAGGGCGATGGTGGCAAAATGGAAAAGGACGCCGCCTTTTCTCAGAGGTATTGAGTTCGAATCCGGCCGGACAGTACCTACCAATGTGAATTTAACTTTATGGAATTTATTTACTAATCACATAATTTACCATCTGCTGACGGTGAAGGAAAAACACCGTGAGAAAACCTGCATCCTAGAAAAAATGTAAGGACATGTCCGATACACTTTTTTTTTCTCGTGCGGAAATCTACACGGATACCTCCCCCGCCGCAACCAGAAGGGGAGGATATGTCGGACTTGAATCGATTAAAACCGCACGCCGACTAAGGGTGGTGGTGCTGGGCCGGAGGGCGAGGGATAGGTAAGTCATCCTATCGCGCATATGGCCAGCGTGTGTGGATTAAGCTCCAAACCCTCTCAGCTCTCTCGTGAGAGGAGAGCCGTGCTGTACCCGTGCCCAGTAGCGGGACATAAATGGATTGTTATCAATATCAAATAAGAGTAGGTACGATGTTTATTTAAAAAAATAAGTTAGTTCCCGTGCGTTGTGAAAACTTGAAACTCTTAATAAACGAACCGAGAATCATGGTTGGCGAAACGTGTGTTAATTACCTATGCCTTCCCCTTCGGGGATTAACAAGCATGAGTGTATGTATATGTAAGCACAATAGAAAATTTATGTAAGTTACTATGCTAGTTATGCTTACTGTGACGTTCGTTGTGTTGAATATCCTAGAATATTTATTTGCTAATCGCTTTTAGATCATTCGGGTCAGTCCTAAAAGAAACAATATGCATACACGTATTTATTCTCGGAGGGTTAGGCAGAGGTGAATCAATACCGATATACATAATAAAAAGTTCAATAAGGGTGTTCATTTTGACAACTCGAAACAATACAACATGGTAAAATGGTACGAGTAAAAATGTTGCCGAACAAAGTGCTCAAAATGATCTTAATTTCGTATTTTTACCCGATTCCAGTTGATCGATTGTTCTGATATTTAGTACACATCTTTAGTTCGGACAATAATGTTATATAAATCAATAAAACAGATCGAATACATAGGGAAAAAGAATCTCCTCGGGCGGGACTCGAACCCGCAGTCTTTCCCTTACAGGGGCAATGCCAAGACACGCCCGATATGATTCAAATTTCCCATCTTATACGTCTTTAAGGCGACGTGGCGTCATCCACCGATTTTCTTACGAACTATCGGAATCAATGAATGATGTTAGAATCATTTTTAAACATTGATTTTTGATAACTGCGCCCAAACAATTGAAGGAATTTTTACAGCATTAAGTATGCTAACTATACAAATCGAATACATAGGGAAAAAGAATCTTCTCGGGCGGGACTCGAACCCGCAGTCTATTTCCCGCATTCGATTTGTATAGTTAGCATACTTAATGCTGTAAAAATTCCTTCAATCAATAAAACAGTTTAGATTTGCTCTTGAAACGATAGTTTTAAGATCATTTTGAGACTTTATCGTCAAGATATTTATGACGCTGACTGTACCTCTAATAATACTGTTCATATTGAAGTGTATCTGTTCGTTAAAAGTACTCAAACCATATTTAATGTGACAGATGAATTTAACATATCCACATACCGTATGACACGGGGAAGCCACCACGGCTACGTGAGGATTACACCGCATTATAACATCTCTGTGCCGGACACGAGTCAACGTTTCTAGGGGCTAGCTCACGAGAACATGGTTTGATACGAATGACGTCAGCAAAATGTTATTGGAGGTTTTTTTTACGATGATTTCCGCAACTTTAAGTTGAAATGTAGTGATCAAGTTTAAGGTAGTGAAATGGATGTGATGTGCAGTCAACATCAGATTGATCTTGACGAACATACATACATACATATAGTCACGCCTTTATCCCCGAAGGGTTCCTATGCCGCACCATTAAGACCTGGAACTCCCTGCCAGCTCATGTGTTTCCTTCTTCCTACAGTCCCGGGTCCTTAAAGCGGGGCGTGTAAAGGCATCTAACAAGGCCGTCAAGCTGAGTGCCACCACTGTTAACATGGTACATGTTTCCGATGGTGACCCTCTTTCCGAGACTTTGCCTTTAGTTTAACATCAGGCGAGGTGAAGTCAAATTGACGTGACCTATATAAAAAAAAAAAAACATTGTACCTATTCGGTCCCACGTAATGGGGTGTGAGTATTGCCGTATTCCGGGCACTATTGTAGACTCGAGCCATGCATCTGAGACTGGGTCTGGTCTGATAGCTATCTGATGTTAAACAGCCCTTTCCCTTAGTCGTCACCTTGTACGGCACCACATAGGAAGAGATGGGGTGGCCCGAATTCTACTCTGCCGGGAACCACGCGGCTACGAACAAAGTATTCAAAATTATCATAATGTCTTGATTTTCCTCTCTACTTGTTGACTGATTGTTCTGATATTTGGTACACACTTTTAGTTAGTGTACAGAACTAGAAGTCTAATGGGTGTATGCTGGTGGCCTGAAATACAGGATTCTTCATAATTTAGGCATCAGTCTCCCACCATACAAAAAAATGTTAGGACAATAATACAATTTAAATCTTATAACCGTTTGATTTACTCTTATTACCTTGTGTTGTATAAACTGACTGTTATTCTGAATTTCGAAGTTCAAAATAGCGATTAATTGTAGCCCCAAAAGTACCGAATCGCGACTCACGGTATTGCGAAAGTGCGACATCGATAATCTTATTTTCGAATGTTTTCCACCGCAAAGCACGGTAGTGCAAAAGTATTCCACATCGATTCACACATAGTCAAATGTATTTCAGCGCGATGCACGTTAGTGCGAAAGTCTAGTAAATGCGAAGGCAGCCACATAGTCACACATCCTATTTTATGCTAACTCGAAGGCTACAATTATGAACTTCAGAGCAATTTTTAGTTCATTTAGTGGGTATCTTAGAATTTCTAAAGAAATTAGGTACGTACACTTAGAATATAATAAAACAATATTTATTGTACCCCAATTACATTTAATTGCATTTAATTATAAATAACCTAAATATGTGGCACGCCTTTGCATTTACTAGACTTTCGCACTAACGTGCATCGCGCTGGAATACTTTCGACTATGTGTGAATTGATGTGGAATACTTTCGCACTACCGTGCTTCGCGGTGGAAAACATTCGAAATTATGATTATTGATGTGGTGCACTTTCGCACTACCGTGAGTCGCGTTTCGGAACTTTAGGGCTACAGTTCATCGCTGTTTTGAACTTCGAAATTCAGTATGACAGTCGTATAAACTAGGTTTCAATAATGTAAATTTGGTGGTTGAACACACCCGCAAAATCGACAAGGAAAGAACACTTATGGTGGTATGGAATGAACACTTACAAGAGCGCTGCTTCTTCTTCCTTCCCCCGGGGGTATGACCACTCCGAATCACTTACAGGCTGGAATTTTTATTGGAAAATATTAAAATTTGTCCTCGCGGAGCATGCTTCGTTAAATCGTTCGATTTATTCAAGTAAAGTTTTTAAGTTTCGCCGGGGGCGGCAGCACTTTCTTCAGCCAAGTGTTGCAAGTACTAATTATATTTGTAAATTGGGGTATTGATAGGAACAAAGGAGTAGTCGATTACCCAACACCTTGGTTTTAAAATCATTTTGAGACTTGGTGGTCAATGGTAGTTGGCCTGTTTTTAGTTTTACCTACCGACATATATTTTGACCCGTTTTCAGTTTAATGAATAGTTGAAACGAAACATTTCAATACGAATACCTAACCAGATTGAACTAGAAACAAAGAAAACAGTAGTCAAGTCTCATAGTCCGTTAACAAAACTATTAACAAATTAAACAAGATTAATATTTCATTCAACAATTTAGATTAGGGGTAAAATACGCTATCTCAGCAAGGAATGTGCTAATAACAAGATCGAAAAACCCTGCCAAGATAAAGTCAGAGTTGGAGGGTGAATTTTAATTAAATACGTCTACTGACATTAATGAGATGAAAGTGAACTTGGTCCTTTTAATCGCGATTTGTTTGTGCTAACGTGCCTACTGAGGGACCAATGTATTATCAGATAAGCATTCTTTGTGCCAATGCTCGACCATAACGATGATTTCAACTTTTAATTTTTATGTGAAATAACTGCGTCATTCTGTTATTATTAACTAACGATTCAAGAATTATGAAATTGTAAATAATTATGAGAAGTATAAGTATTTATATTATGACTGTTTATACTGGAGGCTGATGGCGATTGTAATGTAACGTACCTAAACCTTTGAGAATGCCGAAAGGCGAAACCGATCAGGTTCAGAATCAAAATAAACTCAGTGGAAAAGTACAAATGTGTTATTCAATATAAATTATATTATGCTATTTACTTATGTGCACAATAAAGAACAAAATAAAAATAAAACAAAATCTATCCGTACCTAGTTAATATTAGAATAGAATAGAATAAAATAATTTTTATTGCACACCAAATATTGAATATACAGAGGATACGTACCTACCTACATACATGATAGAAAGTTGTACAATGGGCGGCCTTATCGCGATCTGCTATTTCTTCTAGACAACCAGTATGGGTAGACTAAACTGCAAGAAGATTATTAATATGAAGCTTAAGAAGAATTAGTTTGTTTTTTTTTTTTTGTTGAACGTATGTACCAATCTCAGTTCGAATTGAAAAATTCTGCGTTGAATAGTCAATCAGAGCTGTAATCATAAATATCATGAACAATTAGTAAATTGCAGACAACTATGGCTGGAGTTTTAAAATATGCCTTTTTTTCGTGCGGAAATACCCACGGATACCTCCCTCGCCGGAGCCGGAAGGGGAGGTTATGTCGTACCGACTAAGGGTCGTGGTGCTAGGCCGGAGGATGTCTTTGACATATCACTCGTACCCCGGCTGAACCAGAGCAATCCCTTACGGTCTGGTCCTCCTCGGGAAGGGGGATGGCGGTGTCCCCGACTTGCCCCTGGAATGGGGATGCACGCTTCTCAGCGCGGCGCTGCTGTGGTCTGCTTTTGCTGGGGTGACAGGCGGCTCCAACCGTCACCCTCAGACCCGCGCTCATGGCGGACGGAGGTCCACTTTGAATTATGCCACGGATAAAGTCGGGGCGGGTCGGCTAGTGTATGATAAAACGAAGGTATTTTACAGCTACATCTGCATGCATAAATGAGTTGGAAACTCTGAAGAGACTTTTAAAACAACATCTGAATGCGAGATTAGTATACAATATGCAAGAGAAAAGTTTAAGTGGTGACGTACAGATCGCATCAAATTTTCACCAGTGCTACCCGGAAAAGGCGAAAAAGGCTTTGACAAAACGGTGTCGTTTCAGCTCTTCTCCCTTAAAAGGATTCTGTAGGTACTTTCGATCTCGGCGGAACAATAATACTATTTCTTTTTGTTTTATTTTTCAATTCACTAGTGTGTCCGTAGAATGATGTCGGGTCCGAGTCTTGGATCTTATTATTTTCTTTGTGATATACGAGCGGTTGTCCGTCCAGAGATATATCAAATTCTACGGGTCACGATACTAATACAAGTAGGTAGGTACGTCATGTGTGATACATAATTTTTACAATTTATAACCTGCGGCAATATTTTTGTCAGTCTGCTTTGTTTTTTTTTAGTTTCAGCCAAAGTGAAATGTTTTTCGCTTATTGTTAGGATACAGCGCTGCTGCTGCTCCTTCTATGCTGGGAACTCTCCCAGTGAGTCACATAAATACCTATTTCAATGTATTTCAACAACACCAAATTATCTATTTTATATCGATTATCTAAATTTCTTCATTTGTTTTTGTTACATTTACTTAAATTAGGTTTGCGTACACAATATTGACAATATAAACAAAGGTTGCATGGAAGAGATTATTATTTGCAATAAGGCCGCCCATTGCACATTAGATTGTATAAAATTAAGTGTTAAATTGTTTCTTTTGGTGCACAATAAAGAATATTTAATATTATTAGTATTTTATTTAATTAGGTACTAATACAGGATAATATTTACCTGTATGTTTATTTATTTTGTCGAGTTTCGATATTCTGGCACTGTTACAAATGCCATGATTACAAAATGATGTACTGGAATTCGACGAGCTTACTGTTACTATGCAAACACGCAAACAGTATCGGTATCGGTCTACATTCTCCTAGTATCATTTATTTAACGTCATTGATTTCGCCGGGATCAGAATTTGCGTTTCAATAACCGCAAATTCAGATCTCGTTCCCGCTATCAATGGGAGCCTATTCCATCAATAAATTAAATAGTAGCCTATGTGTTTTTTATAAAGGACACGTCAATTTGACTTCACCTCGCCTGATGGTAAGTTAAAGGCAAAGTCTCGGAGAGAGAGTCACTATCGTAAACATGTACCATGTTAACAGTGGTGGCACTCAGCTTGACGGCCTGATCAGAAGCCTTTGCCCCGCTTAAAGGACCCGGGACTGTAGGAAGGAGGAAACACGTGAGCTGGCAGGGAGTTGCAGGTTATAACCTATCCATGTACCAATTTTTATTTATCACTAAGTAATAAGTACTAATGAAATTTACAATTTGCATATCAATTCCTTACACATAAATGGTAATGTCCCTATAAATCCAGTTTGTACAACCCCTACAGTGAAATGACCCCTGTGTGCGCCCCTTCAGAGTTCTGCAGCAATTTTTTCAAAGACCCTGTTGCATATTTAAACACAGTGTTTTGTACTACAAATTGGATTCTCCAATTTACATTCTTTATTGCTTACAAATAGGCTTCACGGGAATGAATGATGGTTGATGAGATTGTTTTTGTTTAACCTATGGCCAAAATAAATTATAATGGACATCGACACTTAGGTAACTAAAGTAACGCCAACGAAACGAGAGAAAAAAGGTAAACAAAGTTTCAGCGGTTTCAAACATTTTTATGTGTAATGTTAATGTTAATTATTACGTATCACTTCAAGCGCATTCCAGACAGGAATGAAATTGCTCATAAGATGGCGGATCTGACAGTTTAAAACCGCTGTCCTGACAGCTTTCCAGTACTACGCAACACGCAACGACAGCTGTCGCTCGGCCAATGTCGCGTACGTGTGACATGTGCGACAAGGACAGAGAAAATAATTGCTAGTTATCGCAACGTAACTCAGTAATGGTCGCTTTGTTTACCTTTTTACTCTCGTTTCGTTGGCTTTACTTTAATAACCGTAATACTAAATGGTACGATGATGATGAGTAGATAGATGGCGGCCATTCACTCAAAAAGGAACTATAATAAAACAAAATGATTACTTTTTTCCAATAATAGTGGACTAAACCATTAGTCATTAGATTAGTTATTAGGTATTGTGTAAACATTCGCAGTATTTTCGTAAAATCAGGCCCAAAGACTATTATCTATTCTGTGCCCAAAGGTAGACCACGGTGGCGCCGCAATCCCTGCAAAAAATGATAGTAAATTATGGACTTTCTTTCTATACGCCTAAAGTCAAAAATGAAATGTATTTTTTCATTTCAGTTTCATTGCACTTTTCAATTAAAAAAAAAAAGAAAAAAAAAAGAAAAAAAAAAGAAAAAAGAAAGAAAAAAAAATTACTCTGCAAAAAGTGATTTAATTTTGAACTTTAACCGAATCGCTTAAAGTCTATTATTTAATGCCGTTTTTTGCAGTGGAAGTGGCACCACAATGGTTTGGCTTTAGCAGAATCAAGGCCCATGAAGAAATGGTGGTATCAGAAATATATTGATGGAGAAAGTACTTAGTCAAGACAATCTTAATTTCTGTTATTTTTACCCACTTCCAGTTTACTGATTGTTGGTTGTGATATTTTAGGTACACACTTTTAGTTCGGACAACAGTACCATTTAAATAAAATACATAGGGAAAAAGAATCTTTTCGGGCGGGACTCGAACCCGCAGTCTTTCCCTTACAGGGGGAATGCCTGACCAATTCGGCTACCGAGACACGCCCGATATCATTCAAATTTCCCATCTTATACGTCTTTAAGGCGACGACGTGGCGTCATCTACCGATTTTCTTACGAACTATCGGAATCAATGAATGATGTTACAATCATTTTTAAACATCCCTATGTATTTTATTTGTATAGTTAGCATACTTAATGCTGTAAAAAATAATTCAGTACCATTTAAATCAATAAAACAGCTTGATTCGCTCTTAATATGAGAGTTTTACGATCATTTTGAGACTTCGAATTCAAGATATTTCTGACGCTGACTGTACCTACTCATATTTGGAGTTAATTTAAATTACACACAGTAATTACAACCACGTACAGAAAGTTAAATAATCTTCAGCAGAGTTCTGTGTTAAAATTAAAATCCTGGTTAAATATACTTATAGAGTGGGTTGCGGTGTGACACAGGTAACCGAGTTGCCGTTGCACTAAGTTAATGTACTTTACGATTTGCGACCAAACAGGTGCCTCCGAAATTAAGGCCCTGGTTTTGTTTAAAAATTGTAGCAGATCTCAGCGGTTACAGTGTTGTGTGCTGAATTTTTAATTTGTATAGTGAATCCAAACTAATATTATAAATGCGAAAGTAACTCGGTCTGTCTGTCTGTATATTACGCTTTCACGCCTAAACCACTGAGCAGATTTTGATGAAATTTGGTATAGGGATAGACTAGACCTTGAGAAAGGACATAGGCTATGTTTCGTCGCGATAACCGACCTCCACGCGGGCGGAGCCGCGGGCAAAAGCTAGTTTAAAATAATACCCACCCTTTTTTTGTTTCTTCGCCAGATAATATCTAAGTATTGATGCTAATTCTGTTTTGTCAAAACTTAACTAAAACGCACTAAAACTTATTATACACTCAGACTGTATAGTCGTTTCGCAGAAAATGATTAGGTTATTATAGTGTGTGGCTGATTTCGGTCAGCACAGACAGATTTTGGCCGGACAGTCTATGGCCGTGAGGCAAATGAACACACAATTAGCAGGCAGTCGGCTGGCCGACTAGTGCAAGCAATTTCATCAACATCACATCATCATTTTTTACGAAACGACTATATAATCTGGGTGTATAATACCATTTTAGAGATTTTCGGCGTATTATAGTTAGTGAAGAGATCCCTGATTTGGACTGGATATTAAAGCAATAGGAAAAAGGCGTGATTGTATAAAAGCAATATTGGAAAAAATCGGACGACAATCTCAACATTGGTAAACAAACACGAGTATTATGAGAATCTTTGCAAGCTATGATACACTACCCGGCACTTGGCATTATTTTGGCTCAAGTTGAATTTCCCATATTTGCATGTTACAGTAAACACACGAAATGGTCCAGTTGCTCGCAACCGTGTGTGACCATGCATAAGTAACTGAGATGGTTTTACGATGTACTGGGTTTCCTGCCTTAACATACTTATCTGTCTTAGGTACTTAACAACAAAACGCTTCTGTTTTCATGCACAAAACAGGATTTATTCTTAACTAGCTTTTGCCCGCGGCTCCGCCCGCATGGAAGTCGGTTATCGCGACCAAACATAGCCTATGTCCTTCCTCAAGGTCTAATCTACCCCTATACTAAATTTCATCAAAATCGGTTCAGTGGTTACGGCGTGAAAGCGTAACATACAGACAGACAGACAGACAGACAGACAGACAGAGTTACTTTCGCATTTATAATATTAGTATGGATCCATACCAATATTATAAATGCGGAAGGAACTCTGTCTGTCTGTCTGTCTGTATGTTACGCTTTCACGCCTAAACCACTAAACCGATTTTGATGAAATTTGGCACAGGGGTAGATTAGACCATGAGAAAGGACATAGGCTATGTTTGGTCGCGATAACCGACATCTACGCGGGCGGAGCCGTGGGCAAAAGCTAGTATCTAATATTTCTTTATTACTGTATCTCCACTTGCCGTGTTGGTCCCCGGTGGAGTAGAATAGGACCACCCCAACTCATCCTGCGGGTGTCGTAAAAGGCGACTAAGGCATAGGGATGTTCTCCATCCGACAGTAAATATACAGCCCAAGACAAAGGGCTTATTACGTCAAAATCATAATTGGCGAAACGTGGGTGCTTATACACCTCTGCCTACCCCTTTGGGGATTAACAGACGTGAGTATATGGATGGATGGATGGATCTCTACTAAAATTATTTCCATTAAATATCGACTTGTTTGACGTTTCCTGTTTGTACCGTTGCCGTGCTGATCGGGTGTATTTGGAGCAGTGTATTGCTAGTTAGTCTGTCTAGTACCAATTGAAACAAACTCAGTAGGCACACAAGAGCATAGGTATAAACATTTTTAACATGCGATTTTACCTATTTACAAAGTTCTAACTGGTAACTCCATGCATTTATTTATAAGCACACGGGTGATACTTCGAGTCTTGGACATCTTGGTGACCTTATTGTAAGATAGCACTCACAATCCGCGTGGGTAAACGGGCGAGGAGAAGGTACAACCAAATACACGAATCACAATATTTCCAATGACATCAATCGTTGATTATCAAAGTATATTCAACCGGGATTAATAGCGTTCTACATGACACGCTAATGCTTGGTTGAGGGGCGAAGCGATTCCCCAGATATTCCGATAACGCCTGTGCCAGTGCTTCCCGCGCGCCGCACACACTGTCCGCCATTCTTTTCAACTTAAAAGTGACAGTTCGAAATTCGAATGTCGCCGCTCAACCATAAAGCACCAGTGTCCTGTATTACGCCAGAGTAAACCTCATTCACTCTAATCTCACACAATTTATTAATGCGCCGTCATATTCAAAGACGATATGCTACAACATCCGAAAAACAATAACAGAAAACAAAATATTTACTCCACCCTCCTACATATAATGTAAGTAAAAGAATTCACTTCAGAATTAAAGCGACTTCAGTTATTAGAAAGAAACATGAAGGTTTGAAAAATACAGGGGCGTATGCAATGTGCTCGGTACAGCGTTCTCGTTACGAGTCCGGGCCGCCATAACTTACCAAGTTTTATGGGCAAGGTTCGCCGCCCGTCTAAATATTTAGGAAATAATTACATAAGTACCCACAACGTGTGTGTGCGTGTATGAACGAAATATTGAAGAGTTTGTGAGAGCAACGCGCACTTATTTTGGCCACGTACTCTTTATGATAGCTTAGAGAATGTTGCTTAAAAAACTGTATCTATATTTATACTTACGCTGAAATACTTAGTTGGCATTCCAAAACTTTCGTTTGGAGGTCTGTCTCGTGAATTAATGCATTTGAATGGAGAATATTAAAAACAGTAATAGTTGTTGGTTCCCGATGAATAGGACCACCCCAACTCGTCCTGTGGCTGTCGTAAAAGGTGACTAAACGATAGGGATGTTCTCTATCCGCCAGTAAACATACAGCCCAAGAAATAGGGCCCGCTAAACGGCAATAGGCTCGCCGTGGGACCGAAAATCAAAATTGGCGAAACGTGGGTGCTAATACGCCTCTGCCTACCCCTTTGGGGATTGACAGACGAGAATATATATGTATATACGTGTGTAGTAAAAGTTGAAGACATTTTTGCAATATCTTTGCTTCCTACAGTAATTTTGTTTACACGTTAGGTACGAAATTTGAGCCAACGTTCTGGATACGTTCGCTTCTGGTTCTGTATAATATGTTTTTTTATGTATACGTTGTTCGATGGCATTGGATGGTACTGTGCGATGCACCGATGTGAACGGATGATGGGATTATGCCAGGAGTTTAAGGACGCTAACGATATCCCAGCAGGAAGTGGTTTAGGCTCAGCTTTAGTGAATTAGGTAGGTCAAGCAATATTGTATTACATAGATGACATATTTGATGGTAGGTATAGTTTTTAACTATTTCATTAATTATTTTTGTAACCGTTCAGGACATCACGATTAATTATGGAATTTACTTTTGCCGACGTTTCGAATGTATTGCAGCACCCGTAGTCATGGCTTGACAGGCCTTCCTTTTCTTCCGTCCTTTCTATACTTGTACGTATTATACACATACTTTAACCAATTATCCGTGTGGTGATGGAAAAATAATACAAGAATCACCACCCCATCAAATCCAAAGGGTGTCGTAAGAGACGACTATCGAAAAAATACATAGGGACGTCATTGTGGTAGAAGGAAAACTCTGGAAGTGGAAACAGTAAGCAAAACCTCCACACATTGGAAGAGGCCTATGTTTAGCAATGGATAGGCTAATTGATTGATACACTTACTACATTACATTGCCTTCACCTCACCTGATGTTAAGCTAAAGGCAAAGTCTCGGAAAGAGGGTCACCATCGTAAACATGTAGCATGTTAACGAGGTGGCACTCAGCTTGACGGCCTCATCAGATGCCTTTTCACGCCCCGCTTAAAGGACCCGGAACTGTAGGAAGAAGGAAACATGTGAGCTGGCAGGGAGTTCCAGGTCTTAGTGGTGTGTTATATATCCATTATTACAGCTTAATTTAGGATAATCATGTACGAGATCTTAATTAAGAGAGTTAAAAAAGGGACGCCGTCTTTACGTAGGTGGCTTATTTATTTGGAGGTCAAAAGTATAAGATTCATGATTCTAATCAAAGTGTAATTAAAGGAAAAGGAACGCATAGAATGTTGTAAGGTTAATGTAACTACAGTTAAATTTCACTATGTGATTATGCACTTTACTTGTTTACGAATACGTACTGTAATCGCGTAAAGTGCTAATAGACATTTCTTCCCCAATTTGCTGCTAACAGTCGACCCATTCCGTAGCTAACGTTCTTTTGGGTTAGGGTATAATAATGAGAAGCGATTTTATTTATTTTTATACATAATCTACAGCAAATTACCCACAGAACAGTTAAAGGAGGTTAGAAAGGAAATAGTTCCTAATTTGTATTAGGACGCGTGTCGCCGCTTGTCTCTCACTCTTTAACTCCACTATAAAAAAAAGACCAGTACGACGCGGTTTACGCACACAAATAAATCAGCACACTTAAATCACGAGCTTGCTATTAGTTGTCACACTAATGCAAATACTGCACTTGACGTGTACTCACACATGCACAAAAGCAATAAAAATTTCTCATACATGTTACGGTGACCAAAGGTCGATTTTTGATATCGATAAAACTTCCGTAATTTTGATACTATCTGAAGTTTTGGTACACAAGTCGCGAACTTTATAGAGTAAGCTCATTCTACGTTAATAGTAACATCAACTAATGACATTCCAGGTCAGTGCAAATATTTGTACCTATGCATGAATATGGGTAATTGCATTGATCTGGTCGTGCCTCGGAGAACACGCTATGCCGTCGGTCCTGATTGCCATACGAAAACCTATGGCAGTTATTACGGGTAGTCAGGAGCCATAAAATGTCCAACAACTCTGTCTGTCTGATTGCAATGCTTCGATATCGCCAATAAGTTGTGAAGGTCAGAGGGCAGTCGCTTGACTGAAAATATCGAAGTTCAGCCAAACCCACATTTTTTAATATCGGGATTTGTTGGAAACCTAAAATTTAATTATAAATGTGTTTACAATATAAACGGCTGACATCAAACAAAATTTAACAATTATTATTGACTGTAATAAGCAAATGTATTTTGATTAAAATATTACTGATAATAACAATTTGTGTACGTACTTAATATCGACACTGTTTATAACGGATCATTTTGTCCAACACTATCGATACGCATGGATATCGCAGCATTGCAAGCGTTGGCTCGGCACACGCGACTATCGCAAAGAACGCAATACACTGCGCGATCGCTCACGTACTACACGATGGCACTCATGTATTGCAAGCAATGTATAATTTTGTATCAGTTTGCGATTATGTCGTTTTTGTCTACAAACTACATAATACTTTTGTAATAATTACAAATATTACTTGTATTTTAAGGTTTTTGGCCTTACCGATGAAAAGAAATCCCTTCTCGGGCTACACTACATACTTGGCTTCCTTTCCGACACGTTATTATAGCGCAAAACGGCATAATAATTTTTTTCTCGAGGAGCTTCTTACGTTGTCACAATAAGAGCGCGACTGTGTTTAAATTTCGGTGGAATATGAGCATTGCTCATATGTGCGGCGCGCCTTCCCCGCCCACAAGGCCCTTCTAACCTCCTTTAACTGTTCTGTGAAATTACCCCAAACAATAAGGTAAATTTTACTATTGAAAAGTAATAAAGTTTTGAGACCATAATCTGGTACCTTGCATGAATATGGGTAGGTATTTGTATTGGTCTGGTCGAGCCTCGGAGAGCACGTTAGGCCGTCGGTCCCGGTAGCCATACGAACATCTATAGCAGTCGTTACGGGTAGTTGTAGTCCTGAAAATCTAACAACTACTCTAACTGCATTGCTTCGATATCGCCTTTGTATTGTGGAGGTCAGATGGTAGTTTCTTCACAGAAAATATCGAAGTTTAGCAAAATCCGTTAGACTGTTAAAGCGGACCTCACAAGTTGAAAAGCGACTGGAATCATTTTTTTTTTCGTGCGGAAATCCCCTCGGATACCCCCCCTCCCGGAGCCGGAAGAGGAGGTTATGTCAGACTAAAACCGCACGCCGACTGTGGGTCTTGGTGCTAGGCCGGAGGTGAGGTTGTCATCGACATATCCCTCGCACCCCGGCTGACCCAGTGCCATCCCTTACGGTCTGGCCCTCCTCAGGAGGGGGGACAACGGTGTCCCCAACTCGCCCCCGGAATGGGGAGGCGCGCTTCTCAGCGCGCCGCCGCCGTGGCCTGCTTCTGCTGGGGTGACAGGCGGCTCCACCCGTCACCCCCAGGCCCGCGCTCATGGGGACTGGAATCAACGCTAGAGTAACGAAGAAGAAGAATGTTTTGCCATTATCAAAAGTATTTTTTAAGAACTTAGTTTCATCACGCGATACCCTTTATATAAAACTAATATTAGACAAAATATTCGATAGAACGCTTCTATTATTTTATTAAGACGTTTTGTATTCACTTAGCAGTTGTCAAGTGAAAAGAAATTTCATCTATTTATTTTGGCCGGTCCTGGCTATAGTGATTCAGGCCTTTCATTCGTACTCTAACGTTAAGTGGACATACTTAAGTGCTGTTTGGTCAGGAGGGATTTACCTTTGCTCTTTTCCCTTCAACCTCATCCCTCTCAATCAGGAGTGAAGCTTAACTCCTAAAACGTTTTTGCTTTGTAATTTTTTGTCGCTTATTTTCTTTTTGTTGTTGTTTCAGTGAAACTCTTGGAATGAAAGAAAATGTGGGACGATCTTGAAAAGCGGTTAAAGAAACGGTTCTAAGAAATTTAAATAAAAGTGTTCTTCTATTTTCAAAGTATTTTTTTTTTAATTAATCTTATAGTCATTTGTAATTAATCTTGTAGAAATGATTTCGGCGTGACCAACGGTAACACTTTTTGGAATAAAAGAAGAGGAATTTGTAAACTTAACTTATATATTGGAAGCGGAAAATGTTGTGGAACATTGTTTAAAATGATTTCAGAGTATTGACCTTCGTCAACAATTGATTACTTTGTGCCAGTTTGTGCTAAATGTTAGATAATATTCTACAACTAGCTGTGCCCGCGACTTCGTCCGCGTGGAATGTACTTAATAAAAAAATCAGTTTTTTTTTTAGCCTAAGTTACTCCTTATTACATAAGCTATCTGCCAGTGAAAGTCCCGTCCAAATCGGTCCAGCCGTTCCAGAGATTAGCCAAAACAAACAGACAGACAGACAGACAGACAGACAAAAAATTTAAAAATGTATATTTTGGTATGTGTACCGTATATACATTCATATGCATGTAGTAGAAAGCGGTTATTTTAATATTACAAACAGACACTCCAATTTTATTTATTTGTATAGATGAAAATTAACACATTAGTATAAAACACAACTTATTAAATTAGCCCGTTTCATATTAAATTTAGAAATTTACATTATGAAGTAAAAGACGTTACGATAAATATGAATATATCTAATATTGTAAATATTGAAATAAATAACCAATATTTTCGAATAATAATAATGTAAGAACATACAATATTTGTATACTTTGTTCCACAGCGATTTTCAATAACATCATTTGTCAGTTTGGTGTGGAAAAAAAATAGAGTAAGGAAGAAAATAGAGGAGAACGTAGGTTATATATTAAGTCCTTACATATGAAATTGGCGTTTTCATCCCATCTATTCGAAAAGGACGACTTGGTTCGCCTTTATGTGCACCCAAAGGTGGTATTTTCTATAAGAAACTTTTAGCGGGCAGTAATGAGTTTTTAATCCTCTTTATAAGTGCGCCGCAATTATCTTTGCCGCGCACTTTTTGAATTTGGAACATCTTAGTGTTCAGCACCAAAGAAATCGAACGCAAATATTGTTTGAATAAAGACTGGCTGGTACGACGGCCCATAGTCACGCCGCCGGATGAATGAAACCTAAAAAATCCAAAGTGTTCTCAGTCAAAAACGTGGAGACTATCCTTAATGAGGCACCCGACAAAGTCTTTCTTGCCGTAAAAGTCTCATAGTGTATAAAAATGCACATTTTATTGTAACCTGTACTTTGATAGATACTTGTCTTATTCACATTCGGTTTTGTTACAGGTGGCTTTAATTTTCGGATTACATGGAGCTTGTCGTGGCAATGAACTTTTAAAAATAACTGTTGATGATGTCGAAAATCACTCGGATGATTTACTGTTAGTAAAGCTGACCGATACAAAAACCAAAATTGACCGATCCTTCGTAATACGAGGAGAATACAAAACTATTGTACAGAAATACCTGGACCTGCGTCCTGCTGCTATGAAGACCAATCGGTTTTTCATCCGTTATCAAAATGGCAAGTGCTTCAAACAAGTGATGGGAAAAAATAAAATTTCTAACATGCCACAAGAAATTGCTACTTATTTGAAGTTACCAGATATCAAGCTGTATACAGGACATTGTTTTCGTCGTACTTCTGCTACCCTTTTGGCATATACTGGAGCGGACTTAACTGTTCTCAAGTGACATGGAGGATGGAAATCGAGTGCTGTAGCAGAAGGGTATATAGAAGATTCCATTGAGAACAAGGCGAAAACATCTGAACGCATCGTGGAAAACATTAAATTGCAACCTTCAGTTAATCCATCCATACCACTGTCGCCGCGCCCATCTACATCCAAACAACGAGATTCACCGTCACATTTTCCTCAAAATGATCCAGATTCGGACATTTCAAACACGCAGAATATAAAATCTACAACAATCTCTATTCCTAATAAAACTGTAACAATAAATTTTCATAATTGCGAAAATGTCTCAAATGTAAATATAAGTTTTTAGTTGTTTAATAAAGGATACTATTTAATTTCAATTTAGTTGTTACTCTATGTTTTATTAAATAATAATATTACAATAAAATATGAGGCGCTTTTATTTTCTCATAGTGGGTGATGAAAAGTAGAGTGTATCACTCGAGCGCAAAATATATTTTTGGCTCGGGCGACGTACTTTGAATCCCTCGCTACGTTCAGGATTCTACTAAAGAATCCCTCGCTACGCTCGGGATTCTACTCTAGAATCCCTCACTTCGCTCTGGATTCAAAAAAGCGCCCTCGCCGTAAAAATATTATTTTGCTCCTTTATGATACAATCTACTATTTTCATACTGGCCACTTAAATCACGATTTTCTCCTCTTTGGTAAGGAATTCCAAATTCAAATTAGTACAGCTATTTACTCATGTATTTGTGCTTTGATGACCGTCATTCATTTGTTTTTTTTCTTCTGTTTTTTTCTGTTTGCGTCACTCATTTTACAAAATGGAAAACTTAAAATATCGCATTATTTACGAATACAAGTTCCGCCGTGGCACTGGTGCTGCGGAAACGACTCGAAGGGTGAATGATGTTTATGGCGGTCATGTTGCAAAAGAAAACACAGTTCGTTTTTGGTTCCAACGTTTTCGTTCTGGAAATTTCGACCTGCAGAACTAGCCCCGTGGACGGCCTGAGACCCAAGTTGATAATGAAGTATTGAAGGCTATTGTGGAAGCGGATCCATCGCAAACCACGTCCGAGTTAGCTGCAGGCTGCGGTGTTAGTGATAAAACTGTTTTAATTCACTTGAAGCAAATTGGGAAGATTAAAAAGCTTGAAAGGTGGGTACCTCACGAATTGACTGAAGCAAACCGGCAAACGCGCGTCGACTGCTGCGTTACATTACTGAACCGGCACAATAATGAAGGTATTTTAAACCGAATCATTTCCTGTGATGAAAAATGGATTCTTTACGATAATCGGAAGCGCCCAGCGCAATGGTTGGATCCTAGCCAGCTAGCCAAACCCTGCCCCAAGCGAAAATTAACCTCAAAAAAGTTACTTGTGAGCGTTTGGTGGACTAGGGCCGGTATTGTTCATTACAGTTTTCTCAAATCTGGCCAGACTATTACGGCTGATGTCTATTGTCAGCAATTGCAAACAATGATGGAAAAGCTAGCGGCTAAACAACCTAGGCTGGTCAACCGCTCCACGCCACTGCTGCTTCACGACAACGCTAGACCACACACCGCACAACAGACGGCTACCAAATTAGAAGAGCTTCAATTGGAATGTCTAAGACATCTTCCGTACTCCCCGGACCTTGCTCCAACAAATTACCATTTTTTTTAAAATTTGGACAACTTCTTGCAAGGGAAAAAATTCAACTCTGATGGGGCAGTCCAAATCGCCTTCACAGATTTTATTGATTCCCGTCCGACTGGTTTTTTTAGTAAAGGGATCAATGAACTACCTATGAGATGGCAAAAGTGCATAGAAAACAATGGTTCATACTTTGATTAATTAAATATATTATATTTAAAAATATTCGACTTTTTGTTCCTCCCATACAAAACGCCAATTTCATATGTAAGAACCTAATAATAATATTTGCAGCCTTGTTGTAATAAAAGTATCTACTTATATACAATATACAGATGGACGTCACTCGGGTATCTGTGATTGTCCCCTATATTTTACGCTTTTGAAAGGGTTGACCCTAAGGGCCATCGTTCCAACCACAGCAATTTGGTTGTCTGTCGTTTGTATTCAAGCAGGTAGCACGTCTGTGGGCATGAGACTACATTTTACTCTTTTATTTTTTCTGTGAATGGCTCTCGACGCTTTCATTGTGACATTTGTGTTTGGGTTGGTAATAGGGACTCTATAACCAGTTTTTAGATTCTATACCAATTAGACTAGACACGATTATATTAGAATAGACAGACACTGGTTTGTGTATCAACAGTGGTTGATAATTAGTAGAATAGGGGTCCTGGATGAGTTTGATACTTTGAATTAGAAGTTTGGGTGCCGATTACCTCTTGTCTTATTGATTTGGTTTATATGGCTCTACTAGCTTTTGCCCGCAGTTTCACCCGCGTGGTTGTCAGTTATCGCCACCAAACATACCCTATGTGTTAATCCATGATGTTAGCTAACTTCATACCAAATTTTAATAAAATCGCTCCAGCCGTTTAGACGTGAAGAATTAACAAACACTCATAAACTTTCACCTTTATAATATTAGTGCGATTAATAAAATGTATATGCCTACCTGCAGCCATACAATTAAATGTGGACACCGTGATCCTCACACCTGAAGAGGGCCAACTTGAAAGAAATGGCCCTAGGCTGGCCGGGGTGCGAAAGATGTCTCTGGCATCACTCACAGGTGGTATGCGTTTTAATTAGTTCGAGGCCGACGTAACCATCGGGGGTAAATACCCCATTTTTGGCATTTTTTTTGCAGGCTCATAGACTCACACTAGAAAAATTACTCTGTTTGTGATGAATCCTTGAAGATTTTTCAAATAAAGTTTATTCGGAAAAGTCTTTTTATATTTTACCCAAGCATATGTGTTTAGAGTACAAATTCCAAGAAATCGATATGTACGCGAGCCTTCGTGGGTGCTTCTTTACATTTAGTATTCGGATCGCGATCCAAGTGTGTTACGCTCTCCTTCGTTGAAATGGTACTCTATAATTTTATTTTCCGACCAAAATGTAGTTACCGAAGTAACTGATACTTTTCAAAGATACTTGTTGTTTATGTTTGCCACCTCTGATGAATTCTTAACACAATCAGCAATGAAATTGATATTGTTGTGTCTTGATATTTAGTGTACGTTACATTGATATATTATTATGTTTATTATTAATTGATACAGGTATCATGATGCATTGTAAGTATATTTTGAATTCGTAAAACAATTAAAATATTTTTACATGTTTTGATTATGACTACACATAATATAGGTATTTGTTGTTTGCTGCCATCTCATGGTGTGAATTATATTAAAATAAGGTGTAAAATGAGGAGACGCTATGAAGCACCGTTATATAGGCTGACTTTCTTGTGATGGCATGTCAGGCAGCGGCTATAACTCACAGATTGACCTCCGTTCCCCATGAGCACGGGCCCGGGAGTGAGGGGTGGAGCCGCCTGTCACCCCAGCAGAAGAGCAAGAAGCCCCATTCCGGTACACCGCTGTCCCCCCCCCCCCCCCCGTGCTGCGGTGCGAGGGATATGTCGAAGACAACCTCACATCCGGCCTAGCACCACAAACCCTCAGTCAGCGTGCCGTTTTAGTCGGTTTGATTCCGATATAACCTCCCCTTCTGGCTCCGGCGGGGGAGGTATCCGTGGGGATGTCCACACGAACAATAGGCAGCGGCTATAACTTACTTCTAGTACGCCTATATAAACACACGTTTTTCCAGTCTCACCTGCTCCAACTAAAAAAGGGTTTAAGAGGCTAACATCTGTATCTTATCTATATAATTTACATAATGTTTGAAACATTCTATACGAAAACCGTTTTCAAGTGCAGACAACCGTGATACATCTTAACGCCTTTTCATAATTCTGGCTTAAAGCTACCTCGACAAGATCGCTCGTAGAGATTAGGCCACTCATTGAAAATATAAATAAAATTATCATGGGATCTATGATCTTTACAAACAATGAACGATTACTGTTGGTTTACAGTAAAGAATTTTCTATGAATTAATATGTTACTAATACAGTATATTACTGGATTATATGTATAGATAATCTTGTAAGTAACAGTAAGTACAGTGTAACAGTGTGTAACAGTGCAAGTAAAATGTTGAGTTATAATATGTGAATAGTTACGTATATGAAAAAAAATTGAACCTCAACAAATGTAATAATATAATAATATCATCGATCTTATCGCAAAAACTTATTTAATCTCTCCTTTGCCAAGTTCTTTCAGTGAGATGGATTTAGGAATTAACCAAATAGTCTAAGCTCCCTGATCATGAATTACCTATGTTTTGTGTCTATTCTGTAAAGACTGAGACGATTACATCTCTCTCAGGAGCCTTATAAATGTTTTATAATTTAAATATTATATGTGAATTTGAACATGAAACCGACAACAATATTGCCCAGGTGTAAACAAGGTAATATTGTTACGCAGGATGTTACGCAGTGCACAATGTTGCACAACAAACGACCTACAGCAACGGGTTGCACGTCAAATGTTGCTTAGTATGATTGTTTATGCCTATAATGCGATGAAGAGCAAGAACGTAGCATCTCTCAGCATGACGTAGCTGGACGTAGCTAGTAATTAATCAAATTGACAACCTTTAATTTACTTCACTTTCATATTGTTACCGTTCGCATTAAACGCATCAGTAATTGATTTGAAGTAAAGCCAACGGGATGAGAGAAAAAAGGTAAATAAGGCGACCATTACTGAGTTACGTTGCGATAACTAGCGATTATTTTCTGTCCTTGTCGCCCATGTCACAGGTAAGCAACAATGACCAGCGACAGCTGTCGTTATGTGTTTCGTATACTACGAGCGTTATATGATGATCCTATGACAGTTCGTTAGCGCCTAGCATTGTACTGACGTCCTATCACATCAAATCCTTTAGAGGTCCATTAAAAAGACGAAAAAATCATAATTGTGTACAATTGTAAATTATAAAAATGAATATTAAGAAATGATTACGTAATGTTCGGAAATAATAGAAAAAAACTCAATGCAAATGTACATGGTACGTGCTGCAAAAGTTACGTCGTCAAGCTGTTATCGACTAAGAAGGGACACATCGATAAACAAAATATCGATAATTTGTTGGAAATTTAAAACAAATGCTTTGAGCTTGTATTTTATTTATATCAATCTAAATCTGATACAGGGTCAATCGGATCTTCAAAATCTGAGTCTGAACTGCAGCTATCCGTGACGTTTATTATTAACGGTTGGTCAATGATATTGTCGTATTGTACATCTCGATCCCAGTCTTGTAAGCAAATTTTCTTCGTTCTTTCTTTAAATTATGCAATTTGAATAAAAATTAAAGTATAGTAAAATAAAATATAATAAGGCTGTTACTTTTTTATCTAGTTTAGGTCTAGTTTTATGTCCATCAATGCGCGTAGTCTTTTTTTCAAAATAAATAAATATTGCTTATTATGTTGAATGACCTGGCTAAATGACATGACATTTGCCTGAAAAAACAGTATTTTATCGAAATGTACAGCGGTTCTAAACTGTCAGATTCGCCATCTTATGAGAAATTTCATACATGTCTGGAATGCGCTCGAAGTGATCAATGTTTGGAACCGCTGAGACTTTGTTTGCCTTTTTAACCGACTTCGAAAAAGGAGGAGGTTCTCAATTCGTCTGTATACATAATATTTTTTTTATGTATGTTCACCGATATCTCCGCCAATTATAGACGGATTTCAAATTTTATTTTTTTGTTGGATAGGGTTTACTTCTGAGGTGGTCCCATTTTCACCAGGTCAGGATCTGATGATGGGATCCAGGAGAAATCGAAGGCAACCATCGAAAATTGTATGGTCATATGGTGCTTTTGTTACGTAATAATGTCTTACTCAGGTATATGCTTCAGGGTGTCAACATTTGATGCTGCTGTTTTGATGATGAAGCTACTGAACTCCTTAACGGTTAGGAGTTGGGAGACTGTACTGCCATTGGTGGATGATAAATATTTAGTATACTACTAAATAAGGCTAACGTGTTGCTTGTGAGATATGCTTGAATCAACTTCTGATGCTGCTGTGTTGATAGTGAAGCTATAGAACTCCTTGACGGTTAGGAGTTAGGGGACAGTACTGCAATTGATCGATGGAAACTAGGTAGTAGTATGTAGGGCTAACGTGTTATTCGTAAGGGTTTCGAAATCTGAAATTTCGTGATTATCTCGTATCGTATCGTAATCCTGAGATAATCACGAAATTTCAGAGTGAAACCGAGACAATTCCTCAATTAATAATAATAATAAGTATGTTTATAAAAGGGTATATCTACTCCTGAGGTGGTATTTTTTATCGTGCGGAAATCCCCTCGGATTCCCCCGCCGGAGCCGAAAGGGAACGGCTTATGTCGGACTCGAACCGACTAAAACCGTACGCCGACTGAGGGTCGTTGTGCTAAGCCGGAGTTGTGGTTGTCTTCGACATATCCCTTGCACCCCGGCTGGCCCAGGGCCATCCATTACGGTCTGGCACTCCTCGGCAGGGGGCTCGCCTCCGGATTGGGAGGCGTGCCTACGCGCGCTGCTGCCGTGGCCTGCTTCTGCTGGGGTGACAGGTGGCTCCACTTGTCCTTTAGCAAAAAAAAAAATTCTAAGTCAATTACCGCTTTATTTAATGTGGTGCCCTGAAGCTTATGAACCGTTACAGCCCAGCTCAAAATTAACGGATTCTTCTTTCCACATCCCCATAGCCTTTTGTTGCAATTGCAACTAAGCTGTCACTACATTTCAATCTAGTGCCAATAGTATCATCGTCGAATTTAATAAAAACTGCATCAGGTAACTCGTCGGATTCTGACCGATCGCGACGCAGAGCAGACCACCTAAACGAACACACAATCCGCATTGCACCGTTAACAAGAACCTCAGTAAAATAGTTGAGCTATCATCTTAGAGTTGTTGTCATTCACCAATTTGATCGTTGGTAAAATTCTAACTGCAGCCCCATCTGCGAAATCACCAACCTGTTCAACTCGCCGTCTTTCATTTATAAGTTCCAGTTCCCTTAACTTATTGGGAGTATTATGCTCCCAAAAGACGAAAACTGTGGTTATGGCATGCTGGACTGGATTAAACTTGGATTACGAACGCAAACCTTTGCCCACTAAAAAGGGAAAAATAAATGATTTAAAAAAAATTGAACCGACTTCAAAACCAAATAGGAAAAAAATGTTTAAAATAACAGAATTTAGAGAGAGAATTTAGAGATTTTCGATCTGTTAGAAGTCGATGCCAACTTTGTTTGCTGGTGCTTTGCTGTACCTGAATTACCTGCCATGATGCATTTAAATGAAATATCGATCATTTGAATACAAAAGTCGGTATCAAGTCAAACAGGTAAAATAATATAGTTATGTAGGATAGGCCACCCCTACCTCAACAAGTCACTATACCTAGATTAATGGCATTATAGCAGGTCAGGCACAGCAAACAAAATTGGCACCGACTTCTAACAGATCGAAAATCTCTAAATTCTCTCTCTAAATTCTGTTATTTTAAACATTTTTTTCCTATTTGGTTTTGAAGTCAATTCAATTTTTTTTAAATCATTTATTACTCTCACTTCGTTGGCTTAAGTTTACATATTTTATTTTAATAAAAGTTTTACCCTAACAAAAAAGTTATTTCCCGCTCTAAGCAGGATAATGACTTTAGTGCACGTAAAAAAGAGGTTTTAGTGCACCAAGGATCTAATACTTACAACAATGCAGACATCGTTATATGACGCATTTGTAGCAGCAATAGGGCTCTGTCTACCCCGCATGTCTAACAAGTATCGACCCTTCGCGATAAAAAGTTTTCGTCCCGTGCGGTGACTTTCAATCGACTTTGTTTACCTACAGTTTGTTGCCAGCCTTATTTAACTTGCCTTCTGTCTGGTTTCTTTCACGGCTGATTATTAATGAAAGGGCAGATTATTGAACTACAAAGGATTCAAGTGACGTGTTCAGTGCTCTCTTCTGTTCTATTTGTTTAGATGGTGTGAAAGAAAAGATTTTTCTTATCTTATCTTATCTTAAAGAAAAATACTGAATCTATTGAAAAAATGTTTGTTAATAATTTTGTTTTAGATTATTACTTCGAAAAATTATACAATTATTTCTAAATTAAAACTAAAATAATGATTAAATTAAAACTAACGTAATAAAAAACATAGTCGTATCAGTCAACGGACTGATAGCAAAGAGCCTCGACCAACATCTGAAGAGGCTCGGGTTGGATGGTTGGGTCAAGGGCCAGATGCAGAAGGCAGTACTCCTTGATACGGCGCGCATCGTGAGGAAGTTCCTTTCTCTAGAGCCCTAACCACCGGTAGCTTGGTCCCTGTACCCGATGCCGGTGGGATACTATTTTTTATATTTTTAAATGGATTTTTTTTAAATATGTATTTAAAAATATAATTTATAGGGTTTATAAATGAATAAAGAGAATAATAATAATAAAGTACAATATTTACAAGAAAATAAAAAAGTCGAAGAAGGGATAGGGAGGGCAGTTCAGGCGTCGAAGAATAGAAACCAAACCCATGTCACTTGAATCCTTTGTAGTTCAATAATCTGCCCTTTCATTAATAATCAGTTTATTACTTGAATGAAATTTTTAAAGCATTTATTACGCTAACTTTTTAATTTCGAAATACATAGGGAAAAAGAAGCGCTCAAGTGGGACTTGAACCCACGACCTTTCTCTTACAGGGGGAATGCTCTTCCAACTGAGCTATTGAGCCACACCTGAATCACTTCAAATTTCCCTTCTCTTTATATTCGTCTTTAAGGGCGACGGTGGAGCCATCTACCAACTTTTTTACGAACTGTTGGAACCAGTGCATAATTTTTCAACCATTTTTAACATTGACATTAAATTTTGATGACTCCGCCCAAATATTTGAATGAAATTTTTAAAGCATTTATTATGCTAACTTTTTAAGTTCGAAATACATCGGGAAAAAAAAATGCTCAAGAGGGACTTGAACCGACTACCTATCCATTACAGGGGGGAATCTCACTTTTTGGTTCTGGAATAGGTTTCTACGGATCGCAATTCCACGCGTGTGGAGCCACGTGCACACGCACCATCTAGTTTACTCATAAAGATTTTTTGTATCTTAAGAATTATAATATATATATGTATATTTGAATGTTTTTTTTTATAGCATTTATTATGCTAACTGTTAAGTTCGAAAAACATTGGAAAAAATGAAATGCTCAAGTGAGACTCGAACTCACGACCTTTCGCTTATCTGTTTACAGTTACACTGTCACAGTTAAACTTGATTATACTCGTTTAACGAGAGTGAATGAACCGAGATTAGTACGTCAGGATTTTATCGGTACCACCATGCGTCGTTTAGTAGCTACAAGAAAATGCATAGGAACGTATGTACGAGTTTTACTCACAGTTTAACTGTGACAGTGTAACTGTAAACAGATAAGCGAAAGGTCGTGAGTTCGAGTCTCACTTGAGCATTTCATTTTTTCCAATGTTTTTCGAGTATATAATGTATATGTTATAAAATGTTGTCATTGATGCCGGTAGGTGGCGCAGTAGTCGGCCCGTAGAACTTATAACAAAAATTTCAACTGCCAAACCGGACACGGACGTTATGCTGTGCTATTATAATAAGATCTTCAAGCTGTTCAGTCTAGAGCAGAACTACCTTCGTGAAGGATGCCTCGCACTTTGCAAGTGTCTTGTTATAGACACTTAAGTTTTATTCATCTTAAATAAGCGTGAAACTGTACTACATTTAAATAAACAAAAAAAAAATGGATGGAGAAGTAAATCCGACCGTTGTCGTGGTATCAAATAGTGAAGATTTGACCGAATCTGCCAAATTTGGAAAATTTCAAACAATTGAATATTTTTTTATTTCTTTGACGATACTTATGATTTCTATGTTCGGTATTTAAAATTCCTATTATTCTTCTTATCCTTTATTTAAAGGTTCAGACGGGATTCAATAATAATTAACTGAGGTTAAAAATAAAAACTTTAAATAAAAAATATCTGGCTGTTGCGCGAGGTCCTTGCAAAATGGAGGCCCCAGGCGACTGCACTGCTTGCCACCCCCTAAGGCCACCAATGGTAATGGGTGAAACAGGTATCTATGAACTGTTTTTAAACTAGTACTTCAAAGCATCAAAGCATAAAAGATACAGTACTCGAGGCATGTCACACACACATTTCTGTCAAAAAGCGTACTTATACAACGGTATGTATTCATGAAAGTTTAACGTTTTTAGCTGAATCTGGCATGTCAGCCTTTGAAAGTCAGTTTAATAGAAGGTATTCATAATGCTGGCATGGCTGCTTCTATGATATTTGCTGGATGGCTGTCTGACAAGTAAGAAAAATATTATTATCAGATTTCTCATAAAAGATTTGAAGTGCTTCAAATATTATGCCACTAGGCTCGTTTGTATCAGCGATACAGTTACACACTCACAGATACAGAACTGAGATACAGTTAATACGCCTAAAATATAAGAACATTATGATTAGGTGAATGGCAATTAAAGAATATAATGATAGATGGACTGTCGAAAAAGATACATTGATTTCTCCTGCTCATTATGGGTAACATTATATAACTTTTCTTTCGTAATAGATAAATAAACTGATGAAGAACTTAGATCACGCTTTGAAGATCAAAAAGAAAGAGAAAATATAAAAAATATAATTCATTCAAAAGTAATAATGACTCGGGTTGCAGTTACAGCGTTTTGCTTTTTCACTTCTAGTTTTCTGTGTTACGGTACAGTTGTCCACAGTGTACTATTGTAGTGTGTATATGTACTTCTGTGGCGTGACTTTAGTGCACGCGACTGTCACGCAGGAGGCGCGGGTTCGATTCCCGCTCAGTGCAAATATTTGTATGCATGAATGTGGCTATTTGCATTGGTCTGGGTGTTTCTATGTAGGTATAATATGTATGTATTTACAAAAAAAAAGTATATATATCGTTATAGATAGCGTTGTGTAGAAAGAATGTTGTGGAATATTAATTTATTTACTCACCGGGTAATAAATACATGATTGTCTGCGTTATCTTCATTTCCAGGAGATCTGATCGCTTATTTTTCGTTCATTAAACATGGACGCAATATAACGTTACAGTGTGGTTATGCTGCTAGTGAAATCTTCTTAGTTCTAAAGGCGTTGCACCCGATTGTACGTATTGTCTGATATTAGTTTAACAAACTTTTAACTCATACTAAAATAATAATATAGATGGAACGCATAGAACTCGAGTGCGAGTGAAATGGTACTTTCATATTACTTTATGCGGCTTCACACGTTAGTTCGAGTTCCTGTACTAGTTCTATGCATTCTGTCTATTTCATTCTCTTAGTCTGAGACTTTTGAGTTAAAGTAAAGCCAACGACGAGAGAAAAAAGGTAAACAAAGCGACCATTACTGAGTTACGTTGCGATAACTAGCGATTATTTTCTCTGTCCTTGTCGCACATGTCACACATACGCGACGATAGCCGAGCGAGAGCTGTCGTTGCGTATTTCGTAGTACAGGAAAGCTGTCAGCACAGCGCGCAGCACGCGTTTCTAAACTGTCAAATTCGCCATCTTATGAGCAATTTCATTCCTGTCTGGAATGCGCTTGAATAATAATTTTCAAATAAAAATGTTTGGAACCGCTGAAACTTTGTTCCTTTTCCTCTCGCTTCGTTGGCTTTACTTTATTAACCGACTTCGAAAAAGGAGGAGGTTCTCAATGCGTCTGTATACATAATATTTTTTATTATTTTTTATGTATGTTCACCGATATTTCCGCCAATTATAGACGGATTTCAAGTTTTATTTTTTTGTTGGATAGGGTTCACTTCTGAGGTGGTCCCATTTTCACCAGGTCAGGATCTGATGATGGGATCCAGGAGAAATCGAGGGCAACCACCGAAAACTGTATGGTCGTATGGTACTTTTGTTACGTAATCATGTCTTACTCAGGCATATGCTTCAGGGTGTCAACACCTAAATCTGCTGTGCCGATGATGAAGGTACTGAACTCCTTAACGGTTAGGAGTTGGGAGACAGTACTGCCAGTGGTGGATGATAAATATTTAGTAGTATGTAGGGCTAACGTGTTGCTTGTGAGATATGCTTGAATCAACTTCTGATGCTGCTGTGTTGATAGTGAAGCTACAGAACTCGTTAACGGTTGCGTATGATGCTTTTCTTACGTAATAATGTCTTACTCAGGTATATGCTTCAGGGTGTCAACATCTGATACTTCTATGCTGATGATGAAGCTACTGAACTCCTTAACGGTGAGGAGTTGGGAGACAGTACTGCCATTGATGGATGATAAATATTTAGTAGTATGTAGGGCTAACGTGTTGCTTGTGAGATATGCTTGAATCAACTTCTGATGCTGCTGTGTGGATAGTGAAGCTACAGAACTCGTTAACGGTTGCGTATGATGCTTTTCTTACGTAATAATGTCTTACTCAGGTATATGCTTCAGGGTGTCAACATCTGATACTTCTATGCTGATGATAAAGCTACTGAACTCCTTAACGGTGAGGAGTTGGGAGACAGTACTGCCATTGATGGATGATAAATATTTAGTAGTATGTAGGGCTAACGTGTTGCTTGTGAGATATGCTTGAATCAACTTCTGATGCTGCTGTGTTGATAGTGAAGCTATAGAACTCCTTAACGGTTAGGATTTAGGGGACAGTACTGCAATTGAACGATGGAAACTAGGTAGTAGTATGTAGGGCTAACGTGATACTCGTAAGGGTTGGTGCTACTCCTGAGATAATCACGAAATTTCAGAGATATCGTAATAAAAATCTCAGTGTAACCGAGACAATTCCTCAATGAATAATAATAATAAGAATGTTTATAAAAGAATCTGCGGTAGCCTAGTGGTATGCGTGATGGACTGCTGTGATGAGGTCTCGGGTTCGATCCCAGGTTTACCATTTTTTTAAACCACTTAGGTGGCAGATAAGCACACGGCCCACCTGATGGAAAGTGGCCATACCATGGCACACACCAATGACTTTTCGATGCTTTTCGAAGTTATGTGTGTATTTATCGCAGGTTTATAAGTGCCCGGTTAATGGCAATAGGCTCGTCACCTATTACATTGGGACCTAAACATAAACTGGCGAAATGTGGGTGCTAGCACCTCTGCCTACCCCTGCGGGGAATACAGGCGTGAGCAGGGTAGAATCTTGGAGATCGAGTGGGTACGTAGCCAGCTTATGTTATAGGTTATGTTATGTTGTCATGTTATGAGGTGGTCTTTTTTATCGTGCGGAAATCCCCTCGGATTCCCCCACCGGAGCCGGAAGGGAACGGTTTATGTCGGACTCGAACCGACTAAAGCCGTACGCCAACTGAGGGTCGTAGTGCTAGGCCGGAGGTGAGGTTGTCTTCGACATATCCCTTGCACCCTGGTTGGCCCAGAGCCGTCCTTTACGGTCTGGCACTCCTCGGCAGGAGGCTCGCCCCCGGAATGGGGAGGCGTGCCTACGCGCGCTGCTGCAGTGGCCTGCTTCTGCTGGGGTGACAGGTGGCTCTACTTGTCTTGTCCACTTTAAGCAACATACACTTGACCATAAGCAAAAAAAAACATTTCTATGTCAATTACCGCTTTATTATGTGGTGCCCTGAAGCTTATGAACCGTTAGAGCCCAGCTCAAGATTAACGGATTCTTCTTTCCACATCCCCATAGCCTTTTGTTGCAATTGCAACTAAGCTGTCACTACCCCTCAATCTAGTGCCAATAGTATCATCGTCGAATTGAATAAAAACTGCACCAGGTAACTCGTCGGTTCCCGACCGATCGCGACGCAGAGCAGACCACCTAAACGTACACACAATCCACATTGCACTGTTGACAAGACCCTCAGTAAAATAGTTGAGCTATCATCTTAGAGTTGTTGTCTTTCACCAATTTGATCATTGGTAAAATTCTAACTGCAACTCCATCTGCGAAATCACCAACCTGTTCAACTCGCCGTCTTTCGTATAAAAGTTCCAGTTCCCTCATCTTATTGGGAGTATTATGCTCCCAAAATACGAAAACTGTGGTTGATGGCATGCTGGACTGGATTAAACTTGGATTACGAACGCAAACCTTGGCCCACTAAAAAGGGAAAAATAAATGATTTTAAAAAAATTGAACCGACTTCAAAACCAAATAGGAAAAAAATGTTTAAAATAACAGAATTTGGAGAGAGAATTTAGAGATTTTCGATCTGTTAGAAGTCGGTGCCAACTTTGTTTGCTGGTGCTTTGCTCTACCTGAATAACCTGCATGATGCATTTAAAGTCGGTATCAAGTCAAACAGGTAAATTAATATAGCTAAGTATGATAGGCCACCCCTACCTCAACAAGTCATTATACCTACATTAATGGCATTATAGCAGGTCAGGCACAGCAAACAAAGTTGGCACCGACTTCGAAAATCTCTAAATTCTCTCTCTGAATTCTGTTATTTTAAACATTTTTTTCCTATTTGGTTTTGAAGTCGGTTCAATTTTTTTAAAATCATTTATTTTATTAACCAATCAAAAATATAGCAAACGTACATTATGCAATACGTCATTATTATTATACAATAATGTTAACTTCAGTTATAGTAAATAACGTCCTTGTCAGCATATGTTGCTGAAAAAATGCCTAAATTATATTTGTTTCAGCACTAACGTGGTTGAAAGTAATGTTGTTCCTGCTTGGGAAAGTTAGCGTGGTGATTTGTTTCACTGGCATTTATACCTACAGTTTAGAATTATTTCCCACCAGTGTAAGAGGAACTTTATTGTGTTGTGGCAACACTGCGGCTAGAGTTGGAAGTATGTTGGCGCCTTTAACAACTCTCTTGGTAAGAATTACATATTATTTATTTTATTTATTTATAACTTTTTATCTTGTGTTTGATATATTATTGGGTATATAATATAATATACTAACAACTACCCGTAGCGCCGCCCTCGTGTTTGTAATTTAGTTCTTATTTTAAACATAATATTTGTCAGAAAAAAAAATTAACTTACCCCTACCACCTACCAAACATAGCCTATGTCTTTTCCCCAAGGTCCAATTTATCTCTATATCAAATTTCATCAAAATTAGTTCAGTGGTTTAGGCGTCAAAGCTAGCCAACAGACAGACAGAGTTATTTTGGCATTAATTTAAAGATGGTTTTCTTCGAATAAACAATAGATGCCACCTAATTCCGTATTCTATCAATAAATGAATTTTACGTAAACTGTTTATTGAAGTATTTTTTGGAACTAAAAATATACTTAATTATTTTTTTAGGTAAACAAGATTGAGGCACGTCCATCTATAATCTTCTCTGCAACGTTTATATTATCTGTCATATTGTTGACTTTCACGCCAGAAACAAAAATACTGTCCATATTTGATACTATCGCACAAATTCCATGATGCTAGCGATTTGACATTGACGGCATCCGAAAACCATCGCTACGCATTCTTATCGGTATGTGTAGCATTTATGCTGAGATGGCGGCTATATTCGGGATCGCACAGTGATTAAGCATATATTATTATATATATGAATAGATTAATATTTAAACGTATTGTATATATATTAATCTATTCATATATATATATAATGTGATAAAAGATATTTATGTACTACTAAGTGGATGGATGTTCATTGTGCGTGTCCAGAATTAAATGTTTTTTCTTTTTTCATCTTGATTTTGTTCTGGACTTCACGTCAGCTTATTACTTTCTAGTGGGAAGCTATTTAATGACGACATAAATGATGAAGAACTTTCAAAAGAGACGATGAACTGTTAAATAAATGGTAATAGGTATCTATGCGGATATAACCTTTTAAAAAGGAAGGTTTCAAAAAGGAAGATGTGATATTACTTCTGAAAATACTTCAATATTCAATATATATTATGACTTTTCAGTACCTTGGAATTCGAAATTCTTTCTTGTATTTAGCTCGAAGGAAAACAAGTTGTTGTGTTATTATGTAATTTCCTATCACTATAAATATAAATATAAGTACGCGTCGAAGCTAGCCAACTGACAGACAGAGTTAAACAATAGATTCCTTACCTAATTCCGTATTCTATCAAGAAGTGAATTTTACGTAAACTGTGTTTATTGAAGTATTTTCTCGAACTGATCATTTTTTTAGGTAAACAAGATTGAGGCACGTCCATCTATAATCTTCTCTGCAACGTCTATATTATCTGTCATATTGTTGATTTTCACGCCAGAAACAAAAATACTGTCCATATTTGATACTATCGCACAAATCCCATGATGCTAGCGAATCGAAGATAAATGCAGAATTATAATTTTGGTGTGGTCATGGACGACCATTTTAACATTGACGGCATCCGAAAACCATCGCTACGCATTCTTATCGGTATGCGTAGCATTTATGCTGAGGTGGTGACCATATTCGGGATCGCACGGTGATTAAGCATATATTATTATAAATATGAATAGATTAATATATATACGTATTGTATATATATTAATCTATTCATATATATATAATGTGATATAAGATATTTATGTACTACTAAGTGGATGGATGTTCATTGTGCGTGTCCAGAATTAAATGTTTTTTCTTTTTTCATCTTGATTTTGTTCTGGACTTCACGTCAGCTTATTACTTTCTAGTGGGAAGCTATTTAATGACGATATAAATGATGAAGAACTTTCAAAAGAGACGATGAACTGTTAAATAAATGGTAATAGGTATCTATGCGGATATAACCTTTTAAAAAGGAAGGTTTCAAAAAGGAAGATGTGATATTACTTCTGAAAAATACTTCAATATTCAATATATGACTTTTCAGTACCTTGGAATTCGAAATTCTTTCTTGTATTTAGCTCGAAGGAAAACAAGTTGTTGTGTTATTATGTAATTTCCTATCACTATAAATATAAATGTAAGTACCTAGCTATTTATTTATGTTTAACTTACTGTAGCTACCTCTTAAAGCACATTACTTAAATGTAAGCCATTGTTATTATTTCGTTCAGAAATAATAAATAAAGCGGAATCCTTGTCGTTGACATACCAGGAAATTGGTTTATTTTCAATATTTTGACTTTAAATGTGTGCAAATATAAAAACTCATCGTAAATGTCAAGTTGAAGAAACTATAGCCTTTCACTGCCGCTCTGCAATTTGTATAAAAATTTCTACACTTAAATGTTGCTAACTATATTTTGTTAGCTAAATATCACCTTGATAAAACGTTATTTTGAACCTTAAATTTTTTCAGGGGAAATCGGTACTAAGTCAAAATTATAAGCAGAAATGTTTCTTTATGTGTCTTTTTTCTTTATTAGCAAAAATCAGTTTTTACATTTCTCATTAGTGCCTTAAATAATGTCTGAATACCCTTTATTAATTTTCGCATCTTATACCTAGGATAATTAATTCGCTAAATTCGCGCGCCCTATTCGTAAAAACTTGTAATTGGCCTTCTTGTACCTAATTTCATATTTAAATTTATATAATAACTGTAAGCTTTTTTTAAAGTATAAAATAAAATAAATAAAAAATAAAATAACAAACTATGCCTGTGTTGCTAGCTTTGCCAATTATAAGTTACCAGGCAACGGAAAATGGGTGTAAGCGTACTTAAACATACAAAATGCATGTACCTAGGTACCTAACATTGAATCAAACGTAGGAAGGCAAGTTGATATTATTTATCCATAAAGAAATAATAATGAGGTAGTATATTGAATAAGTGAATATGGAGTAAATATGTACAGTCAGCGTCATACATATCTTGACGACTAAGTCTCAAAATGATTGTGAAACTCTCGTATTAAGAGCAAAATAAACTATTTTATTGATTTCACATGGTGCTATTGTCCGAACTAAAGATGTGTACCAAATATCAGAACAATCGGTCAGTTCGAAGAGGGTAAAAAAACGAAAAAATTAAGATCATTTGGAGTACTTTGTTCGTCAACATCTTTCTGATACTGACTGTGCATTATAGCTACTTTACAGACCTATTGCGTAACATTCAATCAGCAAAGTATATTGAAGTACTTTAAAATCATGGAGCATATTCTATTCTCCGTGTCTAAGATACTTATCGATTGAAATACTGAAAGTTAACTTTGCGTTGGTAGATAGGTATACTTACGGCGAATAATCCTATCTCGAAACATGTGTCTACATGATATTCTTTAATAGACGTTAGACTATATTGGAAGAACGTAATTTAACTATACGCTATTAATAGTAATGCAGAAAACTCAGGTATTCTCATTATAATTAACACTAATGTACAATCTAAAATAGAAATGTTATTTTGGACACGGTACCTGAGTTTCAACTAGCTTTCCGAACAATTTTGTATAAATATTTTTTAAATAGATCTACGTATCATTTGAACAGTTCCACGTAAAAATTATTACTTCGAAGTACAAACTGAACAAAGCTGTATTTTTTTACTTTTCGGAATTCGAAGCAACTAAGTACTTAATTGAAATTTTCCAAGACTTTCACAACACCTACCCTATTAAATTTTTTGATTTATAACAGCGTTTCTCTCAGATATTCGGTTTGTAATCTGAAACACGACTTCAATTTAAACTTCAGAATAGTTTTGATAATGATTTTCTATCAGCTTTTTTTAACTGTCTACCATTCGAAATGACTGACTTAAAAATGATTGCTTAAATTCGGTTTGATTTAATTTATATGGGACAGTCGGTACTAATCGACCGAACGAAATCCCAGTAACCTGAGCGACAGTACGTGGTCCCTCTTTGATTTACGTTAGCCCTTTTGCCCTTGCAAAGCTGAATACGATTATGTTATAAAAAGGCCTAATCGTTAATGTGGTTCTCAAAAGCCGACCCGGCGTCCCAACCGCGGGGTGTACAAATCTGTTCCACTAGAATGTGCTAATAACGATAGGCAGAGATATGAAGCGATGTTAGGAGGGCCAGGTTTAAATTAAAATCATCCCTTTACTTTGAAGAAATGGCTAGGAGGGAATTTAATTGTGATCCATTTTGAATATTGGTGTTCTGGCAAGTGGGTTACGTATAATTGGGGAGTTTTATACTCAAATGCCTTTTGTCATCTGTTATTGAGTTACTCGAGTGTCCCTTTGCGTGGGATTGCTTTGAGTAATGAAATATTTGCTTGTAATAGTTTAGTCATGTTTACAAAATAGTTTTTATTGAACATTACTACGAATTGCTAATTCATTGACATTAACTGGGCTTAATTAAATTACAATATTTTAGATAAGGTGGGATTGAATGAAATTTAAAAGTAATTAATAACATTGAAATTGATTAAGATAGGAAAAATTAAATCGGTTCAGGCTGTATTCAAATCTGCGATCTTTCGCTTACAGGATGAATGCTCTGACCACTAAGCCACCGCATCCCACCTAAATTGATTCATCTTTTCCTGTCTTAATAGATTAGGTGGGATTCTTTTATTTGATGCTTCAAATAAAAGAAATTTCATATTTTTATTGAATAGATAGTTTGTCTTTATAAGTAACTAGCTTTTGCTCGTGGATATCGTGTCAGTCGGTAATATGTCGGTTATCGTGATCAAACTTAGCCTATGTCCTTTCTCAAGGTCTAATCTACCTTTATACCAAATTTCATGGAAATCGGTTCTGTAGTTTAGATGTGACAGCGTAACATACAGACAGACAGACAGACAGACAGAAATACAGACAGACAGAGTTATTTACAAGTATGGAAGTATGGATATTGAAACATGAAATTTACTTAAATACAGTAAGATCGAATTTCTCAACACGACTAAGTCAGTTTGAATTTTAATTAAATACGTCCAATGACATGAGACAAGAAAATGAACTTGGTCTGAGCGAATCGACCGGCAACCAAAGTAGGTTCAGTAGGTTGGCATTTTTTCATTACTTAAATACTAGTTTTCAGATGTGATTTGAATATTAGATAATATATCAACGAGAGAAAAGGTATGATTATATGTTTGTCTGTTTTTTGACTGTAACACAAATGTCAAACAATGTTACTGTTATACATGTAATGTTACATAACGTAAACACACGTAGATAACATTTAACGCGCAACACGTAACGCATTGTTGCACAATACGTGGATGTTGCCTCCCTGCCAGCTCACGTGTTTCCTTCTTAATACAGTCCCGGGTCCTTTAAGCGGGGCGTGAAAAGGCATCTAAGCTGAGTGCCACCACTGTTAACATGGTACATTTTTGCGATGGCGACCCTCTCTCCGAGACTTTGCCTTTAGCTTAACATCAGGCGAGGTGAAGTCAAATTGACGTGACCTAAATTAAAAAAAAAACGCGCAACATGACATGCAACTTGTTGTTATTTGACAAGTACGTATTTGGAAAAATCACCGCACTGAAGTTACCTACTATGTATACTTTTGCCTTAGCTTACAACATTATTATTTGTGCATTCTAATTTCCTTATAGAAATCATGTTCCTGTCTGCCATATATACGTAATTATTTAAAGGACATCTACATCTGAAATTAATATTTCAATATTTAGGGAGCAAATTTTAGTGTCGACACACGAAGAGCATTCAATTTTTCACCGATTCGGACCGAGAAATTTAGAAAAGTTTTAACAAAAAGTTTGATTTTGCGGGAATGATATTGTACTCGTACCTTTCTTTTTTAAATCACAGTTAGACTGGAAAACCGACCTCAACATAGTTGGGAAAACAGCTTAAATCAGATTAAAATTAACCAAGCTACTTGCATCTAAACTGCAATCAGTGAGTGCATATGTAATCAAATGCCTTATGGTGTATGGTGTAAATAGAAATACACAGTAACGCAACAAAAATAAACTAAATTATGCATAAAAGCTTTTTATCAAAAATTTTATATACTGTCCTGTTTGCAAGTCGTTCACCTTACCTATTTATCGATTATCTGCAATGGGTAGCCAGCGCGACATAACTATCTTTAAACCATCGAATCTGCAATTCAATATGGGGTAAGTTAAGTGGATTATTTCTTGTCACTTGCTGTGTATTTGCACAGTAAATCACTATCACTATCATCACTATCACTACATAGTATGAAGCAAAGTCTATATATCTATAAAACTGAGCTACGGATTTCGATGCAGTTTTATTCCTTTAGTCCACTCTCGACCCCTCGACCCTCAATAAATAATGCGTCCACTGGACCCCTAACCATAGTTTCCACTCGGCCCCTGGGGGTCGAGAGTGGATTTTATTTCACAGTCAATAAAGATAGAATAATTCAAGAGGAAAGTTTATATGTATACATGCTTAATATAGTAGAGGGTGAAGCGGGAACGGGATCTGACGCCACGCGGGTGGAAAAAAATTGGCGGAACGAAGTTCGCCGGGTCAGCTAGTTTTATAGTTCTTAGTTATTTCGTTAATGACACTAGTAACTAATTTTCTTCTTCCTAAACCTAGCGCCGTCCCCGGAGAATAAAATGATAACTGCAAAAACACAACTTTTCAGGAAAAATAAAAAACATGTTTTCAACAATCACTCCAGAATTACTGGGAATAGATGCGTGATAGTTAGGTTTTCTAAAACGTAATTTTTACTACATTTGAAAAGTTTTAGTCAAATTTGCCTAACACCTGTCAAAATTAAGATATTTAAAAAATAAACAGTTAATTATCATTTTATTCTCCGTTCAGCGTGATCAGAAAGAAATATGATACTCGTTACTTATCATTTTCTTCTACGAGTTTTTGGGATGGGAGTGATGATGTTATTACTATCATTTTATTCTCATAAATGCTGCATCGAACGTCATGAGTCGTCGATCTGAACTTCTTAAGTCGTTAGACTAACGTCTTTATACGAAACGAGTGGACGGTTTTGAGCGAGAATAAAATGATAACATGCATTTATCATATTAAGTTTTATGTTTTTTACGAGAATATAATTCTATTACTATTTGTCAATATAGCAAGTGAGGATACGTTTATGGTAATATTATATTATCCTTTTATTCCCGTTCTTTTAGGCCTTTCATAAATCTTCGAATACTATTGTAATTTTTTGCAACTCTGTAAATAACGGTAAAAAAATTACGAAAAAAATTAAGTAGATGTATTAACACTTAAAGATCTCAAACATGACATAACATTAAAATCAAGATATTGGTAGTTATCATTTTATTCCCCGGGGACGGCGGCGCCTAGTCTAGCGTTAATTACAGTCACACCCGAAGCCTTCAACTTCCAAACTCCAGTTTGGGGTCCCTTTTGTGGGGTCTAAGTACTGGTGTATGTATATGCTAGAAGGTGCGTGTTGAGTTATTACGGCGCATGCCAGTTACGTCCCCACCGGAAGACCCTGTGTCTCCCGCACGTAACTGCACGGCTAGGAAGGTTAAATTAAAAGTTTCGTTATAAATTTTGACTGCACCGTTTAATCACTGAACCTAGTCTAACACGGTTACAAGGTTACTATCTCGCGAAGGGTTGAGGTGTGGACACAAGCGAACGGCCGAATGGATAGGAGGTAACTAACGTGGATTACCGTTAGTCGCCCCGAAGTGCCGCGAATGGAATTTGCTGCGTAAGCGACGCCGTGCCTGTACAATGCACTTACTGTGTCCCTACAGTTTCATCAGTCTATCAGCGGATTTGGCTGAACTTAGATATTTTGTTGCCAATATTCTTGGTGAAACATTGAAAGAAGAGGTGTAAATATAATACCTTTGTGACAGTTGCTTAATACATTTAATCTGTACGTCTTCCAAATATTTAACTTTTTTGCCTACAAGAAAAAGGTATACAAGCTAAAATAGACTACTGAAAGTTTAGCTACCTAACTGTAAATATTGTAATACAAGAAAGCTTCTCTGGCCAATAAAGGTTCGTAATTAATTTATCATTAGTATTATCGTTGATTTGAAACTAATAACTATAATTTAATTACTGAATACAGCAGACAAGTATGTATTCAAGGCCCGTAAAATTTAACCACTCTGAATATAATTCAACGTGATCTTTCGACCGAAATAAATAGTAATTTTGGCCGAACCTGTAAACGAATCAGTAAAGTGGTTTTAATTCGTGATCGTGCAGCGGTTTCGACCATGGATCAAATTAAAAACTGATGACCACACTGAGTACAGTATTTATGCATGTATTCGGGTATTTATTTGTCATACATGTTTGTTACCCGACTGCCGAAGGAAGGAGAGTAATGTTTTTATGGTGTAATCGATTCCAAATAAACCCTTATTTCTGTTTATTTTAAATAACTCTATAGTACATTATAGCAATCTTGACTACCAAGTCTCAAAACGATTAAAAAACGAGCAAAATAAATAATTAATAATCAAAAAGCCGTTTATTTCTATATCCTTAATATTTACAATATGTATGTATGTGGTTAGTATTATGTTAGTCTTGTTTCTATTTTATATATTAGTATGGATTAGCTGTTCCGTTTTTGGATATGAACCCCTCTTCGGGTGAAGGCCTCTTCCAGTTTTTTCCACGTCTCTGCCAACTGGCAATCAGGTGGCAAAGATACGTGGATCTTAATACTAAGGTAACTGTTTTATTGATTTAAATAGAATTATTTCTCGAACTAAAAGTATGTACTAAATAACAAAACAATCAGTCAACAGAAAGGGTAGAAAACCAACGTATTAAAATCATTTTGAGTACTTTGTTCGTCAAGATCGATCTGATGCTGATTGTACCTACATAACCTTCCATATGATTTGTAAAATATAGGTAAATGCGATTATTATTCATATTTCAGCAATATAACTAATTTTGCGAGTAACTTATTGATCAGGATCGTGCCATAGTCAGCACAAAAACTAATATTAAATTTTAGACTTTAATTCCATAGGATTAAAGTAAAAAATGAAATGAAAAAAGTGGCAATACACTTTTCATTGACTCTGCAAAAAGGCATTTAATTTTGAACTTTAAACTCATCCCTTTAAAGTCTATTATTTCATGCCATTTTTTGCAGTCGCTGCGGCATGACTATGGTTTGGCTTTAGTAGAAACGAGGCCTTGGTTAGTGCGATACACGGAGGACGGAATATGATTAAGTAACGGAGATGCCCCATTGATATTTCTCCTAATAAAAACGCGCACCGAATGGGGTGGGAAGAGAGGCGCGCGGGGTGTCAAAAGTCGAAGGACTATATAGGTATAACGTTCCTACCGAATGAGTCGATTTGACGTTTGGATAGCACGCGACTCGATTGCCCTGCAACAACTCCGCTATAATTTCCTTCTCCATGGTGCGATATCTTAGTCTAGTATCCAAGGTTTGCGGTAAAAGAACATTGTGTGACACGATAGTATCACTGTTGAGTCTGTCTGTCTATGAATATAATTTCTTAGATTTATGCTATGGTTTCTAGGCCTTGACATTTGCTTGTGGAAATTTATTCAACGGTTACTCACTGATCCATATATATACGAGTATAATCATGAATTGAGTTTCTTAGACAGTGCTTCCTATTTTATCGGAGACCCAGATTACGAGAATAGTCTACCCTTTCTTTACTTGACACAGTTTCTTGTCCAGAGCAACTTGTTAGCATATTAATAAGATGGCTTCTCTTTATAAATATACTGCTTTTTCGCGGCCCGCGTGGATGTCAGTTATCGCGACCAAACATAGCCTGTCCTGTTCTCAAGGTCTAATCTACCCTTAAACCATATTTCATCAAAATCAGTTCAGTGGTTTAGGCGTGAAAGCGTAACATACTGACAGACAGACAGATAGACAGACGGGCAGAGTTACTTTCGCATTTATAATATTAGTATGGAAGTATGGATATGGATTACGGAAATGTTAATAAATAATTTCAAATGATTTTGAGCTTGTTTTACTTTTCTCTGACATACGAGTATAAAGCCAAATTACGTAATAACAATTGAAAACCGATAGAATAAATAGATGGAAGAATGATGTAAGTAGAATTGTGGTTTGAAATCATGGCTCGTTTTTCACAGACTGTTATTTTCTATAATTTGCAATTATCTACTTCCAAGAAGTGAATTTTCAATTTCATGAGTAATATTTTCATGTAGACAAATCGAGTCTGGTGTCTCTACCTGCTTCGTTTAAGATTTCAGTAGGTATATAAAATGTAGTTTACATTTGAATACATCGGGAAAAATTAAATGCTCAAGTGGGACTTGTACCCACGACTTTTGCCTTACAGGGGGAACTCCAACTCCAACTGAGCTATTGAGCCACACCTGACTCACTTTAAACCCTTCTCTTTTCCCGATGTTTCGAATTTTAAAGTTATGCTAACTTTATAAATGCTTTAAAAATTCATTTAATATTTAATAAAACCAATTACTTCAATAACAATAATATACCTAACTAAGTCAAAAAGAATAAAATAAACTAATTAATTACAGTATTATAACTAAATGTACAATATATACAAAAATGAGAGAAAAAAACATGGATGGAAGAGACTGTAACTATAATGTAATGTAGTTTACATGTTAATTTATTTTTTTCCACAAACGAAAGTCTCAAGTTACCATAATACTAAGTGCCATTCCATTTAAATATAGTCTCTTTATCCATAATACTTTTAAATTAAACCTTTAACTTTGCAACCCTTATCTAGTGTGATACAAATGTATCTCAAAGATTTACAATGACACAGATAAATCCCTACTATTAAGGGTTCATCAATCCAATAATGGCGTCGTACAGGGCGATGGGCTAGCACTAAATACGGTATCGTTCACAACGAAATTTAGTAGGGGAGAAAGACACATCGTTGTGGTAGGGAAATTTATTACTTGTTTTTTATATGGAGCTGGGTTAACGGCCTTTAATAGGTCTCTGAACTGACCGATAACTTACATAGCCAGACTACACGCGTATGTAAGTTCTGGACTTATTTTTATTAATTAAGCCTATTTAGTTGCGAACCAATTTTTTATCTCTAGCAATATCGAAGTAACGAGTTTCAATTATAATATTTTGTAAATGAAGTATTTCAGTGTGGCGTAGTTGAAAATTAATAAAATAGCCTGTATTTACCTACATTATCAAAGGCAAAAGTTCAAAGGTAAAGTATGTTTGTCAGTTTTTATTATAAATAATTCGTAATGTTTTCGCTTTACTAAGAATACTTATTTTTTAACCCCCGACGCAAAAACGACGGGGTGTTATAAGTTTGACGTGTCTGTGTGTGTGTGTGTGTGTGTGTGTGTGTGTGTGTGTGTGTGTGTGTGTGTGTGTGTGTGTGTGTGTGTGTGTTTGTCTGTGGCATCGTAGCACCCAAACGGATGAACCGATTTGGATTTAGTTTTTTTTGTTTGAAAGGTATATTAGTCGGGAGTGTTCTTAGCCATGTTTGAAAAAAATCGGTCCAAGATGGCCGCCGCCACAACATGTCGGAATACATATTTCTTCATAACACACTCAATATGGGTATCAAATGAAAGAGCTTGACTAGTAGATCAATTTAAAAAGTATAAAATAAAAATTAAATTAAAAATTTTAAAAACCCCCGTCTCAAAAACACCTCCAAAAAGTTGAAAATAAATGAATTAATTTTGATTCAACGGTTGCCATGTCGGGGGACCTTGAATTGTTCCGATAATGTAACGGAGTGCTTAACCAGTTAGGGTCCCCCGACATGGCAACCGTTGAATCAAAATTAATTCATTTATTTTCAACTTTTTGGAGGTGTTTTTGAGACGGGGGTTTTTTAAATTTTAAATTTATATTACATATCCTATTATATAAATACCATCATTCAATTTTTTTTCTTTCACAGTTGCCAATCAAAGGCGCTAAGCAGATCACAGACTTCATAGTGCAAACTTTGAACGTTTTGCTAACAGAAATAGTCATAGGGATAAGTAATTGAAAATGTTTGCGAAAGTACAGCCGCCAAAGGAGATACGGTTGCACTTTTTCAGATAAAGTTGTATGTCCAGTGGTCCAGGTGCAACCGTATCTCCTTTGTTGGCTGTACTATAGATTACCTACATAAGTTTGATGCAAATAACTCTCAACTTTATTTTTTACTAGCTTTTGCCCGTGGCTCCGCCCGCATGGATGTCGGTTATGGCGATCAAACATAGCCTACGAGTATGTCCTTCCTCATGGTCTAATCTACCCCTAAAGCAAATTTCATCAAAATCAGTTCAGTGGTTTAGGCGTGAAAGCGTAACATACAGATAGACAGACAGACAGAGTTACTTTCGCATTTATAATATTGTATGGATTTTTTTCAATTCCGTGCGGAAATCCCCTCGGATACCCCCCCCTGCCGGAACCGGAAGGGGAGGTTATGTCAGACTCGAACCGACTAAAACCGACTTTGGGTCGTGGTGCTAGGCCGGCGGTGAGGTTGTCATCGACATATCCCTCGCACCCCGGCTGACCCAGGGCCATCCCTTTCCGTAAGGCAAAACCGGTCAGGTCCAGAAATTAAATTAAGTACACTCAGTGGAAAAGTACAAGTACTCATTGATATTATTGCAAATATGAATGAGTCATTGAAGTTTATTACTTTTTTACAATACCTTTCATACGTTATAGTACAGAACATTCTAAAGGGTATTGGTACTCTAACGGTAAGTATTTCTTTGTGTCCATGTATCCCGAATGATACGTGCATGCAATATTGCACCTGAGACTTATTCGGAGCTTTGCCAGACTGGGGTTGACATGTACTATGCCCATATATGATGTGTAGTTTAGGATTTAAAATGGATAAGTGTCTAAGTATAGGGGCTTAAAAGGAATATTGGGTAACTAAAATACACCATTAGCTATGAAAAATATTTAAATGGTGCACAATTTTTTTACTCAAAGAGGATTAGTAGATTTTATTACCATTTTAGGTTAGTAAAAGTATCACCTATAAAAATAAATTAGAATAATTGCCACTTGGTAAAAACTTTTTTTTAATAATAATGATCTTGAAAAAAATTCTGGGTTAATTCGAAAAAATCTCGAAAAGTCATTTATTTCGAAAACTAATAATTTTCGGCCATGCATACGGGGGTCAAAATTGTAGTATTTTATGTCCTTTAACACCCCCTAACAGGAGTATGGTGAGTTACCTACCAGTAACCCTGTATACATTGATTATAAATATCTAAATTTGTCATAGTTCATTCTTACTTTAAAAAAAAAATCAAAGGTTGCCTGGAAGAAATCGCTGTTAGCGATAAGGCCGCCCATTGTGCATTAATATTTGTATAAAATTGTTTGTATTTTATTACTTACTTTATTTTTACTTAATTTGCCTATAAGCATTTGTATGGGTAGAATAATAAATAATTAGAATAGAAACCTATTGAGCAAAATATTCTGATGCGTATGTTCCTTTGTCATTCTTTTAGTAAACGAGAAACACAATTTTGGGTTCAATTTAAAATATCGGTTTCACCACCTGTCCGAGGCCGTCCGTCACGTATGGTTACTCTATCTCATGATGTATTCACGCACATTTGTATATAATGCGTTCGGGATATTGATGTATGAAATACATATCGAAGGGACCTTGTTAAATTTATTCGAATTATTATAACGGGGTCGGTCGGCACTACGGTATATTTATTGAAACGTATATTTCTTCTTTTATTGTTTTTGTTAGCCAGAGGCTTCGTATAAGAAAGTATACCTAAAACTGACTCAAATATTGCATTTTACATGAAATAGGCACTATCCGGGATATTAAATATTTGCCTCTCAGTTGCTATTAATACCTAAGTATGTGAAAGCCATGCGACTGAAGTAAAATTAATAGGTTATTACTGTCTTAAATACACGAAACGTAACTCTCTGTCTTACCCGTCCCACTCAACTTCCGTTCGCCTCACCAGCTCATTCTAAAGTCAAGCGTACGTAAAGAAGATTTACTTCAAAAACAATGTTCATACTCAATCTATGACTTTTTTTTATCGTATGAAAAATCCCCACGGACTCCACCCCCCTCCCCCCGAGCCGGTGGAGGTGGTTTTGTCGGACATGCCGTCTTGGGTCTTTGGTTGCCGGAGGTGAGATTGGCGAAAGCAAATCTCTCGCACCTCGTCAGACTCAGGACCACCTCTTTCGAGATGGGGACCATAGTGGCCTGATCTAGCCCCAGGTACGGGGAGGCGCCATTTGCGCCGCCGCCGCGGCCTGCTTCTGCTAGGGTGACAGGCGGCTCCACCGATCACTCCCAGGCCAGCGCTCATGGAGGAAAGGACCTTGTTAAATTTATTCGAATTATTATAACGGGGTCGGCACTACGGTATATTTATTGAAACGTATATTTCTTCTTTTATTGTTTTTGTTAGCCAGAGGCTTCGTTTAAGTATACCTAAAACTGACTCAAATATTGCATTTTACATTATATAGGCACTATCCGGGATATTCAATATTTGCCTTCTAGTTGCTATTGTATTAATAAGTACCTATACTTTATAAAATATTCCACAACATTCTACACAACGCTAGACCCACGGTAAGTTTAACTAGCTTGTAATATGGAATCTAGAATGCGGATAAACATACTTAGATACTTTTTGTTTTGTAAATACATACATATTATACATAGAAACACCCATACTCATGCATATTCATGCATACAAATATTTGCACTGAGCGGGGATCGGCCCCGCGCCTCCTGCGTAGCAGTCGCATTCACTACCACCACGCCACAGAGGCTGTCAAAAGCCACACGACTGAAGTAAAATTTAAATAATATATATAACCTATTAAATTTTACTTCAGTCGTGCACTATCGTAACTCATACACCAAACGTAACTCTGTCTTTTTATCTTCGCTAACTACCTCTCAACTTCCGTTCGCCTCACCTGATCACACTTTTCGTAACGCTATCGACACAATGCACCAGCTTATTCCAAAGTTAAGCATACGTAAAAAAGAATAACTTCAAAAAACATGTTCATATTCAACCTATGACTGATGACGGTAGCATTCGGTTTTTTATACCACTTAGGTGTCAGTAAGAACAGAGAGTTTCTGTACCGTCAACGTAGCAGACAAAGCAGGACAAGCGTTAGGCTTTCCCACTGACAAAATAAAAAATCCAGTGAGCTCTGGCTACCCTAGTCACCGCCGGGAACATAACACGAGGTTATTATGACGGCGGTATTCTGTAGGGAGGAGGTACTTCCCCAGTCGGACTGCTCAATAGGGACGGATATTCTAGTAAGCCTGAAGTACCTTAACACCCGTTTTCCATATTTATCTTTAATATTTTTTCTACTTCTACTGTCTTGTTGAAGCACTATAAACAAAAGTCGTAACGTTAAGTTACTATAAAAATTGTACGCCAGATCTCAAAAAACCAGGAGGGTTATGCCTGAAGTTGTTTTGGCACTTGTAAATTAATTATTCGTCGTTGTAACTAAGGTAAGGTGCGGTCATGGGACGACTTGAATTATTGAGTTACGGGACTCGAGGGAAATCAGAAGTAGGAAGTAGACAGAAAGATGGTCGCCTATAGCGTTAGAATAAATACAGGTCAAGGTAAATCTTTGACTGACTAAGGCTAAGAACTCATGGAGCGGTTTTTACCCGCGTCCGCCGTGGTTGCGGGCGTTTCTTTGATTTTCTCGCGGGTGGTTGACGCGCCGTGGACCGCGGTGCAGAAAATCTGAGAATCACCCCGCAACCGCGGTGGACGCGTTTAAAAACCGCTCCGTGAGTTCTTAGCTTAAGTCGAAACGAAATGCTCGAAATTCTTTGCCCTATCGAATCATATCCTACACGTGTATGCCTAGAGCATCAGAAAGATGTTGACGAACAAAGTGCTCAAAATGATCTTAACTTCGTTCTTTTACCCCCTTCTAGTTGACCGATTGTTCTGATATCTGTTCTAGTACAAACCTTTAGTTCGGACAATGAGAGATCCGGTTCTTAGCATTCCATGGATTCACCGTGCGGTCGCCGGGTCCATGGCGTGGTACAGAGAGGAACACTGTGACGGCGCCTGGGACTTGCGACCCACGTATAGGTTTAGGGTGGCCACCTTGTGATGCATCAGCGCTCACCTCCACCGTCAGTCGTGTTCCCCCCTCTACCTATCCAAATTTGGTAAGATCCTATCAACGCCGGTTTAGATATTCGTTTGAGTAAAGAGATCGAATACATGGAAAAATAAATCTTATTGGGCGGGACTCGAACCCGCAGTCTTTCCCTTACAGGGGGAATGGCTTGACCAATTCCGCTACCGAGACACGCCCAATGTGATTCAAATTTTCCTTTTATGTATTTTGTATAGTTAGCGTACCTAATGCTTTAAAACTCATTGAAATACCATATCCATACTAATATTATAAATGCGAAAGTAACTCTGTCTGTCTGTCTGTATGTTACGCTTTCACGCCTAAACCACTGAACCAATTTTGATGAAATTTTGTATAGAGCTAGATTAGACCTTGAGAAAAGACATAGGCTATGTTTGGTCGCGATAACCGACATTCATGCGGGCGGAGCCGCGGGCAAAAGCTAGTAAATCAATAAAACAGTTTGATTATTTGCTCTTAATAAGAGAGTTTTAAGATCCTTTTGAGACTTCGTTATTTTATGATGCTGACTGTACATGTCCATAAGCTACGATTACTACCTTCATACTATACTATATAAATATACTTATAACTTGTTTCCCATTTTGCCAAATTCGAAAAGTTCATTCAGGAAGTTTTATTTGAGAATATCTGTTGGATCATGTTTGATGGCTTGTGGTTAAGTGGACGAGTTACGAGCTAATGAGGTCAATCGATCTTCGGATTAAGATGTCGAAACGTTAACTTCGCTTAACTTGTGTTTAATTTGTTCAATTATTAAAAACCAATACCACTTTAAACTTATTTATTACTAAAGCTCAAATTTAATAAATGTTTTAACTTAAATTTTCAATGAATTGTGCACGTTTAAACATTATTAGGTACAACACAAAATTGTTTGTCAGAAATATCGCAGAATATAATATCTAGTAAAGCTTACTGCGATTAACCTCTGTACTCTTTGATTAGCCGGAGGGTAGAGGTAAGAGGGACTAAAGTAGATTTCATTCAAATTGATGACTCCATCGGCTTAACCCCAATAAGTGGAAGATTAGGGAACGCACCGAAGTTTGCTCAACAACGCCTAACGGAATTGTTTCTCTTTGATTTTCGTCTGATATCGTTTTGTACAGGAATAAATCTTTATTGTTCTTTAATCTAATGATTAAAGGAATATTATTACTAACTGTATCTGCAACATCACCTGCGTGAGCTTCGATCTGAGTTTATTTTTGGGAGACCCTAATTGTTTTTATAAAAATAAATAGAAGTGATCTAAGTTACGCTTTAGAAAATCAACATCACAAATCTGTAGTAAAAGATCAAAATGGATTTAGTCATTTCCATACATATATAGAAGGTATTCTCTCTCTACAATGCCGCCATCTTCTTTTCTTTCCATACATGAAATCTATGTTTAGGTATACAGTTTTTTCCGTTAGTATGCTCATCTATTCTATATTTTAAATACTCTAAGTTCAGTCCAGACTGAAATAGCCGTGTTGGTTCCCGGTGAAGGGCCACCCCATTATTTCCTGAGGGTATCGTAGAAGGCGACTAAGGGATATGGCTGTTCTCCATCCGACATTTCATCATCATCTCGAAATTTCATTGAAAAACTAACTCGAATTCGAATCCAAATCTGAACCCGAACCTGAATCAATAATCAAATTCAAATCCAAACTGGTCTCTTTTTCTGTTAGGGCACATCAAGTTACATATATCTCCGGTTGTACTCAAGCTATTATGATCAAACAAACGTAATATTGTAAAATTGTGAGTTCTTGACTCCTACCTCCCGCCTCCCGCCTCCCGCCTCCCGCCTCCCGCCTCCCGCCTCCCGCCTCCCGCCTCCCGCCTCCCGCCTCCCGCCTCCCGCCTCCCGCCTCCCGCCTCCCGCCTCCCGCCTCCCGCCTCCCGCCTCCCGCCTCCCGCCTCCCGCCTCCCGCCTCCGGCCTCCCGCCTCCCGCCTCCCGCCTCCCGCCTCCCGCCTCCCGCCTCCCGCCTCCCGCCTCCCGCCTCCCGCCTCCCGCCTCCCGCCTCCCGCCTCCCGCATCCCGCCTCCCGCCTCCCGCCTCCCGCCTCCCGCCTCCCGCCTCCCACCTCCCAACTCCCGCCTCACGCCTCCCGCCTCCCGCCTCCCGCCTCCCGCTAGCACTTCTAATTTCACACATCCTTTTTGTTATGGTTACATTTCTTTGGAAAATTAAATATACACAATTTTCTTTCACAGTATTTGGATAGATTTTTAATTAAGATTGTAAGTGTACATATCACAGGAAATGTAGTGGGATACATAATTATTGCACTTTACATGCATACATGATACTGTCAAGTTCGGTGGATACCATGTTTGTCACAATGTTTGGTTAGTTCATAGCGGCACTCGCAGGGGTACATCATTTTGCAAGATTGAATTGAATACATCTCTTTGTAGTTGACTGTACCATATACAAGGGAGAGCACAACCTGATACCCTATATCCGCAAGCATAAAGCTAGCCAGTAATTAATCAGTGGAGTGCGTTTACAAGGGTTGATCTTTTTTTTACATGAAGGGGTGGTGATTGAAAGGGATAAAACTCATTAGTCCAGTGAAGTACTATCCTTATCTTGAGGGATAATATTGTATGGAAAAAATACAGCTACTCAGATCTTCTCATTTTATGAATCAAGGAATTTATTTTGTCTGCTCCATAATTGCTAGTTTGAACATCTTTAAGAACAGTAGTTTTGTTTCTATTCATAATTTTCATATACTATTCATAATTTTCATATACTATTCATAATTTTCATATACTATTACAGAAAGTGGTAAAGGAATTTCAAATGCAATTATTCTTTTTATTACGGTTACTGAACTTTATTCGTATGATGTAATAAAAAGTCAGTACCAATATACGTATGCCATAAGGAATGAAGAGGAAGAGGCGAAAGATGAAGAAAATTTGAAAAAGAATCTCATAAAATTGAAGGAGGGTGCATAACTCCACTCTACGTAGAGTTTGTTGATTATCAGAAAAATTTTGATACAGTTACTACCTCGTAATAAGTAAAGCTCTACAGTCAAGAAAGTGCAGAAAGAGTTCAAGCCTTAAGATGCCACACAACACTAGTAAAGTGAAACTACAGAGCGTAGAACCTTACAAATTCCATTAAACAAAATAAAATAAAAAATCCGGTCTGCAGAAAATACTATTCGGTTCCGCCTTAGAAAAGCTACGATATTAGAAAGTATACAAACATTTCAGTAACATTACAGAGTAGAATAATAATAACATAAATAAATTCGTATATAAAACTTTATATGAAAAATTCGTCACGAATCTTCAGCGTGCAACGGGCGAAATGCATTCCCTGTTCTTCCCTTGTGAATACAAATAGGCTTCTACCGGCGGAAATAGGCGCGAGGGGGCGCATATATTATACAAGTTTAATATCTTAAATGTGACGCTATACTTTAAAGGAAAAATAAAAACAAGACGCTTTCATGTACTTTCTTGAGAGCGCGTACTTTTAGCAGAGTTTAATATTCATTTACTTACCTAATATTGCTTGGAAAATATAATAATGTTTTGCAAGAAAACTCTGCTCTGAAATAAAATTGCACTTTATTTAAATGATGACAAAGCCAAAGATATTCCTGTTGAGCACATCTAGAAATTCTTTTTATTTAACAAGGCTACTGAAACTAGGTTCTAATAAAACTGTGTTTAAAGCTTAAAGAAACAATTCCCATTGAATTCTACTTGAATTGAAAAGTTTGTTCAATTCGGAACGTAATTAAGTATTGTTGTTGTTGCTTTCATTAAACGAGTACCTTTTAATTGAGGAGTTTAAAGAGAGACGTAGTGAAGACTTGAAGTGAGTTAGTTGTATAATTGCGTCTGTTGTTCGCCGTTACGACTGTTACGCTTAATCTAAACTTGGAAGTTCAACTCGTAAACGGCTTGTGCGACAAAACAAATAAAGCGAATATAAAGGGCCGGCCAAAAGTATTACGTTTTTAAAAACACTACGGAAAGTGGAAATAAATAGCTCGATTCTGGGCATTTTTGCTATGGAACACTTCACAGTAAATAGTTATTCTTGCACTGTTTTCCGTCCTTTATTTGTTTCTGAGTTCAAATTATATGATTGTAATAAAATTCTCAGGGTAACACAGAAAATCTACGTTCGAAACATCAAAAGCCCAAGCATTCGCTGAAAATTATGGGTTTGGGCGGCCATTTCAGCATACGGGGTGACCAGCCGGATCGGCGAGGTCAATCGGGGAATTTTTGCGGGAATTTGAAAAGAGGCCCAGATTTTGAGCAGCGTTTGCATTGCAAGGGCGCACATTTGGATGACGATACTTCTTTTTAACCCCGACGCAAAGAGTGAGGCGTTATAAGTTTGACGTGTCTGTCTATCTGTCTGCCTGTGGCATCATAGCTCCCGAACGGATGAAGCGATTTCAATTTAGTTTTTTTTTTTATTAAAGGTTACTTATGTGCGAGTGTTCTTAGAGCTGTTTGATGAAAATCTTGAGCCGTTTAATTGTTATGAGGTTAAAGGGGGGATGGGGAGAGTCGGGAGCTTTTTAATTTTTAATTAATGTTATTTTAAATATGGTTTAAAATTCGCAAAGCTTTCTGGCCCACACTATACTTGTACACGATAAGTTTCCATAAATACGCCGATTTTATAGTCGTTTTGGAACGAAATAAATATTTTCAGTCTTCAAGCAAGCAAGACATCCCGGCCTTAGATAATTTGCCTGTGGCTATGTTACTAATATACATTGACCGTTTAATTTCTTCACTTCAACATCGACGTAACCATACGCAATAATGAAATTCACAAACATTTTCCACAATATGTACATTAAAACAGCTTGTTAAAACCGAGAGCAATAAAATAGGTACTCAACTGAAAGCGTGTAACTCTTGCAAACATACTCTTATTACTGAACGGGAGTCTTATTTACGCAACTCGTTACAACTAAGTGCTCATGAAATTCCCACAGCCAGTCCGTACGATGGTTTTAGCTAAAGAACATAAACGATACGTTGCAAAAGATGTCTTGTTATTACTCTCGTGAAAGATTTTAGGTCGCCGTTCCTGCTTCCTTTCATTTAATATAAATGTACCGACATTCCTACGAGCACTTGTCTTTGATCTTTACATGCAATAACTGTTTACCGTTATGTTTTATTAAAGTAAATTATATTCATAAATTAGTACTTGCTCGTATCTATATTATGATTTAAATTTCATAGGTTCTTACTTGACTCTTTATTACTTAGGTACTAGTAGTATGTGAAATTATTCCATGTCTCAATTACGATAATGAAGTCGAAATAAAATAAAGGAAATACTTGCAATTTCTGAAATGTTACCATCTTACAGTATTCAGTATTCCGCAGTAAACCAACAGGTGAGACCATTAAGAATATAAAATGAAAACAGAATAAATGCGAAAAACTTCTGGAATGGGTCTTGGCGGTTCTAAGATGAGAGCTGTCTTATTACCTTTGTACAGAACTTTTAAAATTGTATTTTATTCTCGTTTTAATATAATATACACTGCTTTTTATAGTATTGTGAACAATAAATATTAAATAAAATGTTGAGTACGGCCAGTATACTTTTTGTTTTCTTTTGAAATTTTTGGCTAACATACATTTACTATGGAACGGCTGCAGGTCTGGGGGTGATATAGTGGTATCATACTACCAGTAGCAGGCCGGAGCGGTAGCACCCTCTTTCCTGGGCAAGGTGAAAAAGTCTTGCTCTCCACACCCGAGAGGACCATTACTAAAATGGCCCTAGGGTCAACCAGTAAGGCATTTTTCCCGCACTGTCGGGGTCATCTAAATACCCGGCAGTTGAAACTCGCGACCCAACTGCTCGCCGCAGTGTGCATTTTAGCCTGTTCAAGTCCAATATGACCACCACCCCGGCCGGAGGGAGTATCTGTGGGGACGTCCGCACAAAAAATATACTAGGCAAATGCTAGATCAAGATATTTTGTTAAAATATTATATTACTAATCAAGTTTGTTCTTTTCATATGCTATCGTTACAATACATTTATAAAATTTTCCATCTCATTACCCATGAAAATCCCATAAAACAGTTCGTGGAGACCGTGTTCCTATATAATATATAACTGAGGCTCTTCAAAGCGCTACTTCTAATTAAACTTACTTGTTCTTTGTGAATGTATTTTTCTTTTTAAAATGTTTTCTCGTAATTTGCATACCATTCTTAAGTATTATGAAAGTTTATGGATCTAACACAGAATCACGACAGTTTCCATCTCAAGGAGAAATAGTATTAGATTCTTGTAAAAGTTTTTTTATTTTTATTCCTTGTTGGTTTTATGCTACGCTACCTGGAGAACAAAGAAACATTTATCCTTCTGACTAATAACGTAAATACGCAGCCCAGCCAATTAGAGGTTACCGTTATACATAAACGCTCGTAAAACTAAAGGTCTCGAAAAACTAAAGGCACTTTTAGACATTTGGATGAATGAAGGGAGGCAGCAAGCATTAGTGGTAGTGTGTGGAAGAACTTTATAACAGTACACTCAGCGTCAGAACGTTCTTGACTACCATTAATCTCAAAATGAGCTTAATACTAAGCATATTGAGTAAGGCACTTTGTACTTTTCAACTTAATTTTATTTTTTACCTGACCAGTTTCGCCTCACGGCATTCTCAAAAGTATGATGTAAAGTAACTGTTTATAAGGGTACTTCGTTAGTCAAGAGCGTACTTATGCTGACTGTACCCTATGTAAATGCTGTATGGAACAGAATACTGCGGTCATACGTGCTGAAATGACAGGTGACTTGACGTCACCGCGTTGCACCGCATCGCTGCATCACTGTATGTGGAATACACAGAGGACAGAATATGATTAAGTAAATTTCAGTGGGACATTTAGATAATATTGTTAGGAAATATTTTTGATTAAGGTATGAAAATTAAAAAAAAAACTTTTTCACTATATTTATTTAATTTTTCATTCATTTATTCATTTATTTTCTCTTCTATTAGGTGTTCTAACTTTTTAAGTTCTAAAAACATCGGAAAAAATGAAATGCTCCAGTGAGACTTGAACTCATACATGTATATATGCCTTAGCATGCCTACATGCCATTGCATATAATGATATTTCATTTCCTACTATTTCATATAGATAACAATTTCAAAGCACGTTTATCTCAAGGTAGTGCCAATATTTCGTGCTTCAAACTTCAGAGGGACACGTTTATAGTTTAATTACACTACAAACAGTACCAACTATTCCTGATAAGACCCAACTTTATGAAACATGTTAATATTTGCGAACAGTTACAGTTTATTAGATGCCTCTGGGAAATTATATTTACAATGTACCGGTTAGTACCTATCTACATTATTAATATTAGTGTCGTGGGTGGTTGGCACTGAAGTTTGTATTAGTTTTGTTGTAAACTTGGTACTTATTAACTTAGAAGCTACAGATTCACACAATCATATTATTACAATGAGGTTAATTAATTTTTATTTAAGTATTATTATTAGTCATTAGTTTTTAGTAAATGAAATGTTGTTTATTAATTATGCTGTATCTTCTTAATGGAGTAAAACTGTTGGGGGACTATATAAACGTAAGAGAAGCCAAAACAACGTTTGTTGGCATTTTTGTCTGTTTATCTGTTTGTTCTGCGGTAGCCTAGTGTTATGGGTAATAGACTGCTGAGACGAGGTCTTGGGTTCGATCCCAGGTTTACCATAGCACACACCAATGACTTTTCGATGATTTTCGAAGTTATGTGTGTATTTATCGCAGGTATAAGTGCCCGGTTAATGGCAATAGGCTCGCCACCTATTACATTGGGAGCTAAACATAAACTGGCGAAATGTGGGTGCTAGCACCTCTGCCTACCCCTTCGGGGAATACAGGCGTGAGTTTATGTTATTATGTTATGTAATGTATCTGTTAGTACGCGCGTTCTTCTGTTTGTATCCGAATCGGCTGGAACCAACTTGGTTGCGGTTTTCACTAATTGATTGTGGTAGACGTGTTTGTTTTATTGACATCGGCCCATAAAAAAATGTCAATAATAATAGTAAATGACGCCTAACAATATTTCGATGTGCGAATAGGTCAAACCAATAAAAGCAGCAGAAATGTCAGCAAAGTCAGGCCACCTATTGCAGACTCTTTTGCTAAGCTTTCTCGATAGTGTTCACATTGTATGCGAGCGATTTTTCCTCGGATCCGACAGAATCTAAGACAGAAAGCCAAGACTAAAGTTAAAACGCGTCTTGTGTTAGTGTTCCCAGAAGACTAGCAGCATTACCACGTTTTATGGAAATGCTTATTCTCTGTCCTAAAAAGAGGCCAGCCGTCTGGTGACGAGAAGCGTCGACCAAACGCTTCGCAATCGAAAATGTTCCTCGGGATATCCGTGTTTGGACATGCAATTTTGCACAATACTTCAAAATTAACTAGTGTAGGTGCAAGGATTTTCCTAGTTAATTCTTCCGTACTGTAGACCGAAGACAGGAAGCTGACATCTAATATTTTGCGAATACCCAGCCCACCTAAGTGAATCGGCAAAGACGCTTGCAGTGAAGCTCGGTCAGTCAAGGCCACATTTAAAATTTTACTGTGTGTAATTTCTACAATTTGGTCATTTTTTTTAAAATTTGTTCAATTTTTTCTCCTTAATCTTTTCATTGTAATTACTGAATACTTATTGGAATAGGTGTGTCATCCGGCGCAACAAATGAATCTTCGTTTATTACAGTTAGTATAATTAGTGTTTATAAATTGTGTCAGCAAGTAATAAACCCAAGCATTAAAATCACTACCCACAATATATTAATGGTGTGCTAATATTGGTGTCCCTAAGTAAGTAATTTGAGTAAACTAATTTCAATGAGGGTTTTATAATGCTTACTGCTAAAGTGTAAAGGTCAGCAACAATTCTGTATATATTGATTTTCCACTGGAAAATATAATTGAGCTCGATTCTCATACAGGGTGTATTTTAGTAAAGATACCTTAACTGTTGTAATTACAGCTAAATGTTCTTAGGAGACCTTTCCTGATATTTTGAACTGCATTCACAGATCAAATACATAGGGAAAAAGAATCTTCTCGGGCGGGACTCGAACCCGCAGTCTTTCCCTTACAGGGGAATGCCTGACCAATTCGGCTACCGAGACACGCCCGATATGATTCAAATTTCCCATCTTATACGTCTTTAAGGCGACGTGGCGTCATCTACCGATTTTCTTTCGAACTATCGGAATCAATGAATGATGTTACATAACATAACATAACATAAACTCACGCCTGTATTCCCCGAAGGGGTAGGCAGAGGTGCTAGCACCCACATTTCGCCAGTTTATGTTTAGGTCCCAATGTAATAGGTGGCGAGCCTATTGCCATTTACCGGGCACTTATAAACCTGCGATAAATACACATATAACTTCGAAAAGCATCGAAAAGTCATTGGTGTGTGCCATGGTAAACCTGGGATCGAACCCGAGACCTCGTCTCAGCAGTCCATTACCCATACCACTAGGCTACCGCATTTTAAGCATTGATTTTTGATAACTGCGCCCAAACAATCGAAGGAACTTCTACAGTATTAAGTATGCTAACTATACAAATCAAATACATAGGGAAAAAGAATCTTCTCGGGTGGGACTCGAACCCGCAGTCTTTCCCTTACAGGGGGAATGCCTGACCATTCGGCTACCGAGACACGCCCGATATGCTGCGACTGCGCCCAAACAATCGAAGGAATGCTGTAGAAGTTCCTTCGATTGTTTGGGCGCAGTTATCAAAAATCAATGTTTAAAAATGATTGTAACATCATTCATTGATTCCGATAGTTCGAAAGAAAATCGACAGATGACGCCACGTCGCCTTAAAGACGTATAAGATGGGAAATTTGAATCATATCGGGCGTGTCTCGGTAGCCGAATTGGTCAGTCATTCCCCCTGTAAGGGAAAGACTGCGGGTTCGAGTCCCGCCCGAGAAGATTCTTTTTCCCTATGTATTTGATTTGTATAGTTAGCATACTTAATGCTGTAGAAGTTCCTTCGGATGCATTCACAGATTTTGGAAAAATCGTACAGTCAGCAATAAAAATGCTAAAAGTCCAAAACAATTTAAACACCAAAAATAAGGTAAACGGATTGCAATAGTTAGGAACATTGTCTTTAGTAACAATACCTATTATATCAATGGGTAGGAATACTAAAGTCATCTGTAGTTTAGTCCTAGTCGATTCCGGGTTAGTCGGGATTACGCGAAAAATTTCGAGGAAAATCGAGTACGAGGGGAATCCCAGTTAACCCTCGCATGCAACCCGCTGGCCACTAGCTTTTTCTCCCCGTTTCGGACAGTTTTGGGTATCTCCGGCAAGGAAACTAATGACACGCATCTCCTATAACATTTCTATCAAAAATATAAAGCATTACTGTTGTACTCCAATCCCGTATATATTATGGACCAAGTGATAAATTGGGTATTATTATAGTGCTCGAGTATTATGATAAAATATGAAATGTGGATACTGTACGTCTCAACATGGATGCCGTAAGGCGAAACCGGTCAGGTTTAGAAATAAAATAAACTTAGTGGAAAAGTACAAGTGTGTTATTCAATACTAGCTGTGCCCGCGACTTCGTCCGCGTGGAATGTACTTAAAAAAAATCAGTTTATTTTTTTTTTGTTTTTGGCATTTTTTTTTTAGCCTAAGTTACTCCTTATTACATAAGCTATCTGCCAGTGAAAGTCCCGTCCAAATCGGTCCAGCCGTTCCAGAGATTAGCCAAAACAAACAGACAGACAGACAGACAGACAGACAAAAAATTTAAAAATATATATTTTGGTATGTGTACCGTATATACATTCATATGCATGTAGTAGAAAGCGGTTATTTTAATATTACAAACAGACACTCCAATTTTATTTATTTGTATGTATAGATGTATAGATTGTATAGATGTATGTTATGTGTGTTATGTTTTATTTGACAGCCTCTGTGGCGTGGCGGTAGTGCACGCGACTGCCACGCAGGAGGCGCGGGTTCGATTCCCGCTCAGTGCAAATATTTGTATGCATGAATATGGCTATTTGCATTGGTCTGGGTGTTTCTATGTATAATATGTATGTATTTACAAAAAAATAAAAAAAAGTATATAAGTATGTTTATCCGCTTTCTAGATTCCATAACACAAGCTATAAAAGCTTACCATGGGTCTAGACAGCGTTGTGTAGAATGTGGAATATTTATTTATTATTTATTATTATTTATTATTATAGATGTGAAGCAGATTCCACCAAGCGCCATCAATCTCCAGTATAAACAGTCTGGATAGATATAGGTTAGAAGGCTAAGGCGCGAGTGGAGCGGACCTTCCGCATCAGCCTTCGTGGTTATTTTGTTTTATAGCCACCTATCCATACATGAACTGTAGTTGAGTGGTCATGAAGTCTGATTATTTAAACTCTCTTTATCATATAGTCCAGGTATTATACATAATACCCAATTTATCACTTGGCCCATAACATATATACTTACCTACCTACTAATAAGTAGTGCAGTGGATACAAAATTGAATAAGGTGTCTATATATTTACGTCACGAGAGGAAATATTCATGTCGTTAGTGTCGGAGTTAACAAGTGGCAACGTGTTCCGTTAAGTAGGTCAAGATGCCACGTCTTCACTAATCTAGTAACAGGGTAACAGCGCCTTCAGGCTACGACGTACACTCGTAGTACGTTATTATAGTAAGAGCTACGAAAACCCCACATTTCACTGTAAAACTTTGAATAGCAAGGTGAATAAATTTGTTACTACTTGAGGTTTCGGGATATTTACCATGTTCCGTACAGTGCAGAAATATCGGAAACTCGAAATAATACAATATGGTAAATATCCCGATAACTCTATTAATAATGAGTTTCAAAGAGATAGCGAAGCGTCTATTTGATTCTTCCCGTGTTCATAGGGCTGGCCTTTACCTCGCTTAAAGAATTGCTACCGCTATTCAGCGGGGTACTGCCGCCAGCCTTTTGGGCACGGTCGGTAGAGGTCGATGGGGAGGAATTCTTTATCTTATCTATCTTAGAATCCCAACATCAGATATTTAAGAAATACAAAATATGATACCATTTCGTTTTGATGAGCCATTGACACGAAGAAGAAGACCACTATTAGCACATATCAGAAGTCAGAATTCGGTGCTCAAATTAAAGCAAAGAATCCTTCGGCATCTGCTCTAATTGGGCTGTTTTACAAGTTTTCATTAATTTTAACGTATGTAATTTGTTTTTGATAATTAATTGGGTAAATGCAACTCGATTTTAAAGCAGATAAAATTTTGCATACTTACATGTTTATGGTTAGTATTGCCTGTTTGGGACATCACGCGAATAAAAATTTTTTCAACGTTTCGGGTGTGATGCTACACCCGTAACCATGTTTGGTTTTGCCAATTCTTCACTGTTCTGTCTACTAGCTAGAGGGACACGTGAATAGTTTCCGAGCAACCCTCTTCAGGTTACTCTTGCCTCCGTCAAAATTGGCTTCAGGTTACAGCGTTTCCCCCACCTTGCAGCGCTGCCGTCTCCGTTACCAAGGATTACACTACGTGGAATTTTTTGACCGATCACCCTTAAATTCTTGTACCTATTTCACTATTATTAATTATCCGATTTCTCTAGAATTCTCATAGTACTTAATAAACTCTCAAGGATTAATTTAGTTTAATTCGCTGCAGAGATGTAACCCTTCCAATTGGTTTTCCATTACTAATAATCGGAATAGTTTGTAACAATTTGTGAGCTCGCCCGATCGATCCTTTAAAACTTTTGTCCATCAAATTATTCTGCTATTAGTTCAAGAGAGAGAGCTTAACCGAACAATGGAATGTAGAATTTTGGTAGTTAATAATTGTGAACTATTTCGAGATGGAACCAGAGTTAGTCAGATATTTAGAGGCTCTTTGTATGAACTACCCTTACACTACTTAACGACAAACTAATAAATATGTTTAGGTATTATGTAGACAGCCCCCGTGGCGTAGCGGTAGTGAACGTGGTCACTACGCAGGAGGCGCGGGTTCGATCCCCGCTCAGTGCAAATATTTGTATGCATGACTATGTGTATTTGCATTGGTCTGGTTGTGCCTCGGAGAGCACGTTAAGCCGTCGGTCCCGGTTGTCATACGAGCATCTATAGCAGTCGTTACGGATAGTAGTCCACCACCCAACTAGCACACAAGCAGCTTTCACCGCCTTTATAGAGCTTCTTAGCGATACAATAGCCGTTGAAAAGCTAAAACTAACTCCTCAGCCTGTATAGCAACGTATTCTAACGTCATTATACAGGTATGCGATACAGTGGCCATACAATCGTAATCATTTACACTAACGCAGTTACAATGGTATCTTATTCCGCTATTCTACAGGTAATGGAGGTATAGTAGAGTGGTTAACCCTCCTTTATCACTAGTAGAGGTATAAATGATGTTTTGGAAGGTATGAGTGTTTGGAAGGCGCTATAGGATGCTACTGAATCATTTTGAGTGGAAAAGAGCGTCTCTATAGATTCTTAAGCTCTATAATAGAGTTTATCACCACTCTTGTAGCGTCATTACCTACAGTAGAGTAACAGTTACTCTGTAGTAGCGGTAAAGGCGCTATATTTGAGGAAATGAACTCTTTCGTAGCGCTAAAGGCGTTATAGTAGTGGTTTTAATTACTTAAGACCGTGAGTAATACGTTTATAGCACTACCATGACTCTTTAAGTGGGACAGGAGCGGTTTCAAATGCTTTGATTAGTTTACTTTGTTGTCCATTTTGAGTTACAATCTTCGATCATAATTATGAATAGAACAAAAAGTTGGAAATTAATAAAGAAGCAGGGAAACATACGACAAAAAATTAAGAAGAAGTATTCTAATATATTGAATAAACATTCGAGGCAGTGTGTTAGGTTAAAAAACCTTAGTAATGAAATACAAGCAGAAAATGAAGTGGGTTCCGTATCTTCCCAAAACAGTACTGTTGTGTCTAAAATAAGTAACTGTGTTTCTGAGGGGGTTCATACTGAATTATTTGAAGAAGCTTCCTCAAGTAGCGTTATCAGTTAGCATTGACTGTGGCTATCTATCTAGTTCAGGTGACGAAACTGACAGTACCGATTTTTTAAAAATATTAATTTTCGAAATGTAGTTCAAAAATGGGCTGTTAAATTCAACGTCACGCAAGTAGCGCTCTCAGAATTGTCAAAAATTATAAATCCGAAGATTTTACCTAATGACCCACGGACTTTATTGAGGACACCGAGACACATCGATTTGAAGTCAATTGGCGATGGTGGAAAATATTGGCATAATGGTATTATTATTCCTTTGAAATGAAATGAAATGAATGAAATGAAATGCCAGAAAAAAATATAAAATATCTCTAAATTTTAATTTTGATGGCCTTCCTATACATAAAAGTTCTAATAAAGAGTTCTGGCTCATACTTTGTAACATTTTTCTAAGTTACTACTACGACTATAGTTAGGTACCTATAAATGGTTTCAATTTGTCGCTGACGGATCCCTAATAATATGACAACTATTTACAACAATAACAACAACGCCCACATCGATATCGAGTTATTACAACTACTTTATGGTTTAGTTTCGATATTATATATTCATAAATGACTTAAACATCTATTGGGAAGTCTTAATAAGTGGTTTTAATAAAATAAAAAACTATGTCACGAATATTATAAATATATTATAACACTAAAAACGTATTATCTTGTGGGCGCGTCAAAATCTAAGCGAAAATACATGTATATATTCACAGTAAATTGATACTCGCAATAAATATGGCACAGTAATATGTTCAAACTTAACTTTTGATTCGAGTTTATGTATTTGGTTTATGTATGTAAACCTTCTGACACCTTGTTTCATTTGCACAATCACAATTATTATTTTTAAGTATTTAGTTTTACCAATTCGGCTACCGAGACACGCCCGATATGATTCAAATTTCCCATCTTATACGTCTTTAAGGCGACGTGGCGTCATCTACCGATTTTCTTCCCCCGCCCGAGAAGATTCTTTTTCCCTATGTATTCGATTTGTATAGTTAGCATACTTAATGCTGTAAAAATTCCTTCAAATATTTAGTTTTAGTCACACAATCGCGATCAAATACGACAAGAGCTGCAGAATAGCGCTACAAAACATAATTTTACTCTTCCAGCGTACGCTACATCTTTTCAAGCGTCATTGTATATCCGTTAGCGCACACAACCACTCTTTTAGCGCCATTGTACAAACATTAACGTACATTACCACTCTTGTAGCGTCATTATATGGCGGTTCTAACTCTTATTTCGCTACTATAGCGCAATTGTAGAGCTGATACCGTTATAAAAAGTGCCTATTTTGGGGTTATAGTAGCGCTATAGCAGTTTATACGACTGCTGTACGGCCTATCTATAAAGCTAATGCCGTAATCAACAACCTCTTAACGGCCACTGTAGAGCTTCTTAAAGCGCTTGTGTGCTAGTTGGGCAGTCCTCCAGTTTGTAGCTGCGCCTCCAGTTCTGCCATTCTCTTAGAGCAGCATTCCTCTAGGTTGCTCTGTGCACTCTCAATAGCAGCAAGCTGAGACATTGTGACCAATAAAAATATACTATTGTGACTGTGTGATACAGTGCTGGCAGGTGGTGTTAGTGTTGTTGATGTCTGGTCACATTAACACTTCCACAAACGTAAGTACTAAACAATTGTAGCGTACTTGGCTCCAAAGAGTTAAAAAAACGTAGGAAAATAGTGAAATAACAATTGATTTAAATATTTAAACTTGGAGATACTTGTTTACTTTTTGACACCTACCTACATATTATATATTACTAGCTTTCAAAACATTTCTCAAAAGACCTAAGTGTACGAAGTTTCATGCTTCTAACTTTGAAAATGACGAACTTTTCATAGAAACGTTTATCACCTATTTTACCCTTTTTTTTTTTTTTTTTTCCGTGCGGTAATCCCCTCGGATACCCCCCTGCCGGAGCCGGAAGGGGAGGTTATGTCGGACTCGAACCGACTAAAACCGCACGCCGACTGTGGGTCGTGGTGCTAGGCCGGAGGTGAGGTTGTCATCGACATATCCCTCGCACCCCGGCGGACCCAACACCTATTTTACCCACTTGGTAGTTACATTTTGGAAAACGCTGATACACGTGTTCTTTATTTCTTAAAAGACGCAGGTTTACGAAATTTAATGCAGCTAGTTCTGAAAATGACGGACCTTCATACAAACTTCCATTCCTTATTTTACCTCTTTAGTAGCAGAATTTCCATAAATCCTTTCTTAATGGATGCTTAAATCATAAAATGCATCTACTGTTAAAATTTCAAGTTTGTAGGTCCATCGGTTTAGGCTCTGCGTTGATGAATCGGTCAGTCAGTCGGGATAAGTTATTTTATATGTATAGATTTTTGTATTTTTGTTAATATACATTTTACAACTTCATAGTTGAATATATTAAATAACTTTTAGTTGTATACAAAAAAATCTTTCATTCGTATCCGCGCTAAGAACTTTCCTACTGCTCTGTTTCCTTGTCAAAGTTATGCTAGCAAATATTCAGAGGCAAAGTTTAACACTAGCCGTATTTCCCGAAGGACGATCGCCAATACTAACGCATCTGATCCAGCGCTGTACTTCAGTTAATTGATCGTAGTTCACTTAAGGCAGTTTGTTTTGTTAGTCAGTTATTTATCTTCTAACTTTTTGGTTAGAGTTTAGTTTTGATAACGTTGCGGTTTATTGGTAACCGAGTGTATTGGTATATTGCAAAGTTTACGTAGCAATAAGCAATCCTAGCCATTAGCATTACCATGTATTACATAAGAAACCTTGTATTGGATGGTAATTTCCGTGTCTTGGACAGCACGTTAAGCCGTCAGTCCCGGTTGCCACACGAACATCTATGGCAGTCGTTACGGGAAGTTGAAGTCCTCAAACATCAAGGGGCGGCTGAACTATTTTCCGTGAAGCGGCTGCCACTGCCATGAGCATTGCAAGAAGATGTAGTTGTTGTACTTTTTATAGCTGCAACTATCTGTAACAACTGCCATAGATGTTCGTATGGCAACCGAGAACGACGGCTTAATGTGCACTGCAAATTTTTGCACTGAGCGGTAATCGAATCCGCGCGCCCTGCGTAGCAGTCGCGTTAACTTCCGCCACTCCACAAAGGCTGTCTATCTGAGATTGTCATATAAAAAAAAACAATAAAAAATACAATGCACTTTACTCCATCTTTCGATTACCTATACCTTTTGTATATTGAAACATAAATCAACAAAGGAAAGAAAGAAAGAAAATATTTTTATTTCGCTTGGCAGTGATTAATTGGACATAATTCATACAACATAATACAATACCTACTTTAATTGTAACATTATATCTACACACCTAATATTGCAATGTATATCAACACTTCTTCTTCTTTGATTGAAATCACCAGATATGAAACCATTACTACTTTCTATTCAACACTTATAATTCTGAAAGTGTGCTTCTAGCACCCGTTCCGTGACCCCTGAAGTGCCCCCAACGACCGAATCTGGTACAATAATAGCAGTTTGTAAATAATATTGTTGACCACAGTTTGGCTTTAATTCTGAACCTAAACTTTATAATTATATTCTTGAACCATTATCAAATTCTACAGCTCAATTATTGAGGTCTACAAAGGTATTAATTACACGTCTTTACGCTTCGGTATAATGAACCCTGACGTTGTCATCGCAGCTGAAGGCACCGAAGGTTAACGTGAAGGCATACGACACCTATTAATGGCGTTCACACGTCAAAAGGTATTTACGACTAGGGCTGTAATCTGTTTATTTTGTCGCCATCCACCATAAATGTAATCATCAACCTGGTGGGTATAGAAATGGGGCATGATTAGCACGCTTCCATATTAATTGGATTTTGAAAGGTAGCACATTGATATTCTTAATTATGTTGTCAAGAATTATAAGGGGTTTATTCTTGTTTAAAAGTGAAACAATGGTTCATTTGATGCAATAACATGAAGTAGGTATATCGGTAATATAAGTCACGTGATTTTTAATCTCGTACTGGCGTTGTGGCATCGACAGGATGCGGACCTCTTTTTCTATCGTTACTATCGTGAAAGCTAAATTACAGAAAGTGGGTGCTGGATGAGGGATAAAAGGAGGATGCATGTAGACACGGATATCTGTGCATGTTCACGAGGTGCGAATGTTGAGATAGATATGTGATGTGACAAGAATGAATAAGACTAGGAATGAATATATTATAGGAAGTTTGAAAGTAGCACCAATAACGGCCAAGCTGCTAGGAAATCGTATGTCCTGGTTCGGACATGAACTTAATACGTAGGGATGAAACTAATGTCGTAAGGAAGGCATTAACTATGGAAGTGAATGGTTATAAGGGAGAGGAAGACCTAAAAGGAGGTGGATGGACTGTGTGAAGGATGATATGATTAAGAAGGGAGTGAATGTTGAGAAGATTGTAACTAGAGATGAATGGAAAAAGCACACATGTTTCGCTGAAACCAAATTAACTTCGGATAAGGGCAGGAGGATGATGATGATGATGAGAGCTTTCCATTATCAGGCTTTTACGAGAAGAGAGACTGCGCCAAAGCATCGCCAGTCCGATCTATATATCAGAAGTTGTATCGTTGTACTTACCATCTTGTAAGTGAGATTAGCCCCTATATTTAACTAATATTATAACAGAACAGCGATCTTTATACAATATAATAATGTATCACTGAAATATAACAATAACAAAAACATGCTGCTAATTAACTTCGTTCAATAACTTACATGATGTTCAAATTTTCACAAATGGCGCAACTACACTTTTCGCGGGTTGCGACAAAATGCGAACATGAAACACTGTTTAGGACAAACTTTCAGATCTGGTTTTCACCTAAATGTAAACAGAGGGAGAACTCTGGTCCAGTAAATGCTGACCTCCCTAATATTGGCCGGATTCTCTTTGGGCGCTTATTTATATAAGGGAGTCTGGGAGGGTGACTGGCTCCACAACACTGGTCATTGAATGACAAACTTTATAATTGGCCATAACCCTCCGATTTGGAACCCTTTTGAAGCTAGAGTAATTAACTACTCGATTGTACTCGCCACTCCGGCGACATTAACCAAGTCCAACTTGAAGTTGAGATTCGCACTGCTGGATATTCAATAACAAAAACGTAACGTAAACAATTTACAATTTGATTTGATAAAGATGCTGTTACTAAATAACGCTTAATTATTATTGTTCTGCTTATAAAAAAGACGATGGTCTAGCGACTAGTAGGTACACGGAGTATGGACTTAGTCATATGTTAAGTTTCATTTGATTTTTAACAACGAACGCAGCACGCGTAAAAACAGTTGTTATTTTGGAGTGAAGACTAAGCCCGTTTATCGAGGAAGATTATAGGCTAAATATCATCATGCTACTAATCAAGGGACCGGAGCACACGAATCCGGCAAATTTCTCAATGAGTATTTGAAAATCAATAAATTGGGGCATATAATTGTTTTAATGAGATGATACAGTGGTAAGCCGAGGGGTTATCCATACTGATATTATAAATGTGAAAGTAACTCTGTCTGTCTGTCTGTGTGTTACGCTTTCACGCCTAAACCACTGAACGGATTTTTATGAAATTTGGTATACCTAGGGGTAGATTAGACCATGAGAAAGGACATAGGGTATGTTTGGTCGCAATAACCGACATCCACGCGGGCGGAGCCGCGGCCACAGCTAGTAAGGCTTAAAGAATTGAACGTTATGCAAAAGTTTTGTTACTTGGCGTGACCTAAACGGATTAAGGTTGGTTTCCTCCTTATTTTCCAAGCAGTCTACGCTAATTTTAAACCTGAATCTCAGCATTGAGACAGCTTGACGTGAACACTGAACATAGCGTGTTTGTCCTAACCTAAGGTAGATGTGCAGTTTTAATGGAAACGTCAAAAGTTAATTTCTTTTTATATAAATGAAATATTGCATTCTAACAAAGCGAAACTTCGCTTTGTTAGAATGCAATATTTTTGATATTACTTAGATGTGAGTAATTAAAGTCTGTGACCTATCGGAAGAGTATTAGAGCAGTCTACTATCAAGTTTTCTGCAAATGCCTGCGAATGGAATCTAACCTACTTTACCCGTTAGTAATTTTAACTGGATTAATTTTTAACTAGATTACTTTAACTGTTTTATGCTTGCCTGGAAGAGATCGCTTGTAGCGATAGGGCCGCCATTTGTATTAGATATAATTTATTGGTGTACAACAAAGATGTATCTTATCTTATAATAAATTCTAATATTTTACGTTTTAATTTATCTATGTAAAAGCGCTTGCATACTGTCTCTGTTAAGTACTTACGATTAAGTAAAAATGTATCCAAATAAGAATGAGACGAAACACAAATATGTAGAAACGGTAATCATCCTAATTATCATTCTGAATTTCATGTATTTTAAGAGCTTCTTTTTTAGAAGTAAATTTTCATATCAACTTTTAAGAAGTTCTAAGTAATGTTTCATATTGTAATGTGTGTGACTTATTTTTTAACATCCCAAAGGACAACAATAAAATCAAAGTTCGCATTACGGCGTTAGACGTTTAGTATTGAAGTTTATAGTAGTTTATATTCTTGAAAATGTCAATTCTAATAACAAATTTTTGACATTAATTGTTTTGAACTTTGCTGAACTTACTTTTGAGTTTACACACATTCAGGAATAATTTTGTTGTTTAAGTGAAGTAAGAAAGAAAGAAAGAAAACTCATTTATTGGGAATCAGCGCAAAATGGCACACAAAATACACAAATAAAACTATTATCGACAGAGAAAAAAAACGACTAAAAAGACTAAGTGACGTATGCTGACGAGAAGTCTGACAGTTCTCTGAATGTCAGTGTCACTCGGCTGTCAGCTATACGTATATAAGAATACCTACAAAAGATATAAAAGACATATAACACCAAGTCTTATATTATCCCATACTAATATCACAGAGAAAATGCCTCTTTTGTGAGCCATATGAAGCATTTATTGTGTGATTTTCCTATAAAATATTACAACATAGCATAGTTAATTAACGCCCACATGTAAAGCTGGTGTGCTTGGGGCAAAATGGTAAATAGGTAATTATGAACTTGCGTATAGCTTCAACCATATATCTTGAACCTAAAATGTGCTTAAAATCTGCTCTTTACGCGCATTCACGTTTCTTGGATGCATTTTGAAGAGTCATTCATCAACTCGCGGGCAATAAACTTGCGGGAAACCGCGAGTTGGCAACTTTCCATTTTTGATTATTTTCGTGTCGTCAACTCGCGCGATTGTCAAAAGTGACGTATTTGTGTACAGTCAGTTACGAAAACTTTGTAATAAATTTAATATAGTTTGGTACCTATTTAAAATGTAGGTACTTTATAAGATAGTTTAGGCCATGTTATAGAATATAGTATAATAGAATAAGTTTGTAAGTGGTATCAAGGAATGAAAAAAGGAAAGCGAGTGACTGTCGTGGTATGGACGTACTACGAAAAAGGATCAAAGTAATATTACAGAAAAGGTAATAGTACTAGCGTACAGAATGGAAGTTCACACCCGCACGTTCGAATCAGAAAAATCCATCTTTAATTATTATGTAATCGATTAGAATAATTAATAGATCAGTTACAAAGTTTAGCAGAGTAGGTACCATTTTTTGATCGATTTGCAAATTTTCAAATGTTAGTTCAATATAAAAACATAACAGTCAACGTTCGATCTTGAAAAGTGTGTAACGAGAACACCATTGTAGACATTTGGGAGATTAGATCGGGATTAGATTTTGAACAGATTCTTGTTACGAGAATTACCTTTCAATTAATAACAATAAAAGTCCTCTCAAAATCGACTAAGTCACTTTACTTAGCAAACAAATAGAATATCAGACCGACAGATTGACAAAATTTCCAAAAAAGCTATTTTTTATAGTATCTTGTATCCGTAGTGATTTATAGGTATTATAAATCCGAAAGTAACTCTGTCTATCCGTCTGTCGACTTTACACTTCCAGTTTAAAAGCTATTATTTTAACGTTATAAACAGACACTCCAATTTTATTTATTTGTATAGGTATTATAACTAAGCAAAATGTAAAATAATTATAAACATGTTCTATCAGGTAGGCTCGCGGACAGTGCCGCCGTCACGTGTTATGCGGACGACACGCTGGTGACGGCGTGCGGGGTTTCATACCGCGAAGTGACGCTGAAGGCCACGACCGCGGTTGCCCAAGTCGTGGAGCGGATCCGGCAGCTGGGTCTCGAGGTGGCTCTGCATAAAACCGAGGTCATGTTCTTTCATGGGCTTCGGAGCATGCCACCGGAGGATTCCAGCCTCATAGTGGGAGACATTTCCATCGGCATCAAGCCCCAGGTGAAATAGGCCGGTGGAACTTCGGGTAGCATTTCCGACGACTGGCCCCCAAATTGAAGAACACAGCTGCCGCTTTGGGGCGGCTGCTGCCCAACATGAGGGGGCCGGATGACTCCTACAGGAGATTCTATGCGGGAGTCGTGCGGTCCGTGGCCCTATATGGGTGCCCGATATGGGCAGAGACCCTGACAGTCTACAATGCGCGTCTGCTGGGTAGGCCGCAGCATGCAATGGCCAGCAGGGCCATTAGGGGGACCGCACGATATCCTTGGAGGCGGCGAGTCTCCTTGCCGGATCCCTACCGTGGAACCTGGATGCGAGAGCCCTTTCGATGCTACATCGGTATCGAAAGGAGGCGCGGGGGCAGGGACGGGAACCCGAGCCTGAAGAAATTCAGGCCATGAGGTCCCAGCTCCACTGGGATATGGTAGCTGAGAAGGAGCTGCGACTTGGGCGACCAAAAGCAGGGCATGCCGTAATATCGGCGATAAGACCCATCATAGAAGAAAGGCTAGAGAGGCCACACGGCAGCTTCTCGTACCGGCTGACGCAGGTGATTAACGGAGTTACCTGTGTTGGATCCGGAAGGAGCCAACGTCCGAGTGCCATCACAGTGATGCGAGCGAGGCTACAGAGCTGCACACGCTGACCGAGTGCCCGGCGTGGGACACGCCGAGGCGGGTCGTTGTGGCAGCTCTGGGGGTGGGAGTCCTCAAACTCGCCACATTGCTCACAGCGATGGTACGAACGCTTGGGGTGCGGCCGCCTCCTTCTGTGAGCAAGTAATGCTCGAGATGGAGGCGGTCGGTCGGGTCCGGACTAGACTCCGGGCTCGGGAAGCCCGCGAATAGCGAAGGCGAACCGGACGTCGGAGGTCGCATAACGATTTCCGTCCTCCATGAGCGCTGGCCTGGGGGCGACCAGTGGAGCCGCCTGTCATCCTAGCAGAAGCAGGCCGCGGCAGCGGCGCACACCCGGGGCTAGATGGGGACACTAAGGTTCCCACAACCCGAAGGGTTCTTCTTCGGGTTGTGGGGACCTTAGTGTCCTCGAATGAGATGGTCTTGAGTCTGCCGGGGTGCGAGATATATGCTTTCGGCAATTTCACCTCCGGCAACCAAGAACCCAAGACGGTGTGCATTTTGGTCGGTTTGAGTCCGACATAACCGCCTCCACCGGCTCTGTGGGGATTTTTCACACGATAAAAAAGGCCCTGCGCTTGTCTGCCACTGTGATATAAAAATATAAACTTATCTCCACAATACATAAAAACACAAAAAAAAATCCACATTTTTACTAGACGAAATCTTAAATGTATAAAAAATTAACTGCACTAATACTTTTTACCCCTAGTTTTATCCTATTTTGTTCTTATCAATATTTAAGCTTATTTTTCATAAGCTTAAAATGTACTTTGTCTTATCCTACAATAAAATTTAATCACCACAAGAAAAAGACGATATTCCTACGACGTTTCATTCATATGACATCGTTGTCATAACCATAACAAATAGCATGTTTTATGCATCATAGGTCGTCTCCCCCTCACCTCATTTTGCACCTCTATATCGAAATCTAAGATAAATGAATATAAAAAAGTAAACAGTTACTTTAACCAATGCTGGTGTATAAATGCGCGAGTATAAAAGTTGGTTTTATATAAAAAAAATAGTTTCGATCCATTTTTCTGACTGTACTTTAATATTCACGCGAGTTGACGACAGCAAAATAAAATAAAATTCAAAAATGCCAACCCGCGGTTTCCCGCAAGTTTATTGCCCGCGAGTTGATGAATGACCCATTTTGAAGATAGCACGGGGTAGCACGGTGGTGGACGAGCTCAAATTCACAAAGCAAAGATATTACAAAACAATCCGCACGCGCCAGGGTCTTTTATATCTCGCAATTTAGGTCCAAGATATATAATTCGAGCTATACTTACTTGCAGTTCGCCACTACTTGCATTCTATAAGGTTGTACCTTATAACAAGTAAGTAGAACAAGTGCTTTTAATAATTTACTTCAGTGAAAGTAACATAACATACACATAAACTCACGCCTGTATTCCCCGAAGGGGTAGGCAGAGGTGCTAGAATAGGAAGGGAGAGGGTGGGATCAGTTAGGCCTCAGAACTAGGCCTCTTTATGGTAGCGTTCCCAGAAGGCTGGCAGCATTGCCACGTTGTATGGCAATGCTTAATCTCTGACCTAAAAAGAGGCCAGCCTTCGGTCACGAGAAGCGTCGACCATACGCTTCGCAATCTTCCTGAAGAAATTGCGGGCGCTCGGACCCCATGACCCCAACGTTTCGACTCCAAACGGCACAAATTCATAATCTCCGAAAAGATTAGAGTATTTGCGCCGCTTTAGAGCCTCTGCAGAAGCAGCAGCAGCACCAGCACAGCCAGTCGTGACTAGGTATATGGGTAGGAGCAATAGTGCCGACGCATGTTGCGTCCCACACCAGAGCCCTACCCATTTTCCATGGCATTAATGACATGCCGTCCGGTCTCTTACCATCGCTGCGTCGCGCGCCAAACCATTAGGTTCAAGCACAGCTGGCACACCGCGGCGGTGACAAGAGCACGGTGGATTATGTCGTTGAGGCTGGTGGTGTGCCTTGGAATTCACCTAGTGCTCCTGCTGCACGACAGTACATGGTGTCCGAGTCAGTCAACAGCCTCTCCACAACGACATTGATGAGGAGTAACACATGGCGCACGTAACAATGCGGAAGGTAGTGTCTTCTAACACACAACTGTTTTATTGATTTAAATTGTATTATTATCCGAATTAAACGTGTATAGAAAACTAGCTTTTGCCCGCGGCTCCACCCGCGTGAATGTCGGTTATCGCGACCAAACATAGCCTATGTCCTTTCTTATGGTCTAATCTACCCCTATACCAAATTTCATTAAAATCGGTTCAGTGGTTTAAGCGTGAAAGCGTAACATACAGACAGACAGACAGACAGACAGAGTTACTTTCGCATTTATAATATTAAGTATGGATATCAGAACAATCTGTCAAAAGCATATCAAATCGAAGGGAGGTAACGTCATGATCGATCGGATCCCGACTGTACATTTGAAACTAATAACGTACTAAGTACTTAGGTTCGTTTGTATGTTTATAAATACAAATATATTAAAGTTGTTTGGTGCGTTGTATCGTTTATAGAGTACTGAAGTTAATTGCTCGCCGCTGTATAAAATGATCGCTTTGAGCTCAAAGCGGTAATAACTTATTACGAATTTAGCTGTAAATGTACTTATTGCGATTTACTAAATGTTCAAATATTGATGTTTACTTTGTAAGATTATGTTTTCATAGTAAGATTAAATATATTCGAGTAGTTGGGTGAGTTCAACCGTAAGAGTTGCACCAGGAGTAGTTTCATGATGAATTATGTGATGATTAAATTAAGAGAAAGTCATCAATTTGAACCTTATATTAGTTTAGTACTTAAAATTTACATTGCGTTCAAGCTAGATGAATATTATAGCTAGGTATTTTAATTGTTTCATATGTCAAATCACTTCATAGAAAAAATACAGTAGTGGGACCGTCAAAGGAGCTGAATTATTCACTTTGTATTTGAAAAGTCAAATACAAAGCGAATAATTTTTCAATTAAACCAACTAAAATACGTAGAAGGAACGAGTGGAAAATTCATTTCGCTAGTGAATTCTTTTCGACCGTAGTCGGCAAGGCGTAAAATTGGGGAACAAACATGTTCTTGTATCCTTTGTTCCCAAAGGGATAACGCCTTTAAGCCATTTCTTTTGATACCCTTTAGATGCTTTCACGACTTTGGCTTCAATCCACAAAGCAGTGACATTATTAATATTGGAAATTGTCATGTAATATTTTTTCTGTGTCCCTACTTGTAATTACAATGATGAAATTAAAAGCTGTTACAGATGTTTTAAAGTCATAAAAGTAACTTCAAAATTATATACTTTAGGTCTGAAAATTAGTTTTGTTTAAAATTTATAAAAATATTTAAATATTTACATTAAAAATCAGCTAATTTTGCATCTATGAACTTTGCAGCGTAGGTATCCTGCTAAACATATCCAGGTTATGTTTAGCAGGATTAAAAGGAGGTCAAGCAAAAATATAGTTTTACCACCGGCTGTTGCAATTATATAGAGGGGGAAATCTTTGCCAGAGAACCTTAATGATTTTAATTTAAAGCAATTGATATGTGAAAAGAAGCTTGCAACACTATTCGTAGATAGCTCCACCGTCTTCGCCTAAAAGACGGTTGCATAGGAGAACTTAGAGTGTCGAAGATGTAGTACGTACAGACACGACTATTTTACAATGATATATTAGCATAGATAGAGAAATCATTCGTTTCAAACATCGAAGGTATTAAAAACAAAAGATTTAGTACGAAAAGAAAAGAAGCTATAATAATGGTCATTCTCCTTTAATAACGACAATACAAAGTCTTGGAAGACGTTCAAGTTAGTCCCGGCTGTAACAGAATGACCACTGCACTGCATCCCGACTTACGACAACATTTCACCATCAATAAAAACAAAGGAAAATATACGTTACTCCAATGCCATAAGGGTGTCAGTGAGTGAACATGTATCGTGGTATTATGTAATCCTAATGAAACGTTGACACTGAGCCCCAAGCACCGGAGCGACGGGAAGAAAATTGTAAGATCAAATTAGGTCTCGGTTTAAACTCTTCGCAATAATAGGAATGGTTCGAAAATTAAATGAGGCGAGGTTGGTTACAATTTCAGATGAAAATCTACCTATTATCTGTGTATTGGTTCTACCTATATAAATTATGTAAATACTAAATAAATTATAAGTTTAATTAGAAAAGAAGTCTACCTCTTTCTGGACAATAATTCTTAATTAGTTGAATAGCCCAAGTTTGTGGATTAGAACGAGGAGGGTAGAAGTACAATATTTGGTATTAAACTGGCATTAACAGAAACCAACCAAAATAAAAGTTCTTGAATCGGTCATTAAAAACTTCAACTCACAGTTTTGAAATTTATTTCGAATTTTGTAACTTTTTGATTTGACTCAAGCCCTATAAGTCAGTTTAACTTATTAAAAAACTTCTTAACAGTAGGGACTTCATTTTGAAGAAAACGTTTGTATTTAAAATTAAGAACATAAAAGGAAAAGTCAGTGGAAATAAAAACTATTAAAATTGTGAAGTCTAACTGATAGATCGAGTGGGAGGGTAGTATGAACAAAATCCATTAGGCAAATCCCGTAGGAGGCAGCCGGTTGACGGCGTTCCGTTTCGGAAATTACATTAAAAAGCAATACTTCCCGTTCCATCGATAACTAAAGATGCGAATAAAAAATGTAGAGGAAAAATTTGCGAGCGCTTTTAGAATCCTTTCAATTTTGCAAGATATTGTAATAAAAATGTTTAATGAAAATTTTTAGTGGGAGAATTGAGGAAGTCAGAATGTCGTCACTAATTGAATAAGTAGCATGATTCTTGAATTCTATTTTTATAATGTCAATGTACAAATTATTTTTTATTTATGAAGTTTTCAGTGACATCAAAATGTTAGCTTATCTTATAAAATAAAGTACCGAGTTGCTATGATTTCAGGACACTTACACACAATATTTTGAAGATTACAAGATTTTCTGTAATGATTATATATTTAAACAGCAATAATAACACTGGTCAACAAAATTGGAACTTTTTTGTCCCATAAATTATTTTTGTATTTTTGTACCTATTATGTAGGTGTTGTGATTAATAATATGCAGTAAGTTTTCTTTAGGCTCGTCTGAATTTTTTTTCAGGATCTCGAATTATACGGAAAATGCTTCGCTAAGCTAAAGGTTTATGATTTTTCGGAATATTAATATCTGTATTTGTTTTTTGTTATTATTAACCAGTTACTGTTAGTTTCCTTGTTGTTTTCTGCTTTAAACAGATAGTATTAACAGGTATTAACCAATCAGTAAATCATAGTTAGCGAAACGTATCTAGGTGTTAACACACCTCTGCCTACGTCTTCTGGGATTTACAGGAATCATCTATGTCTAATACAGACGGCAGCGATTAGAATTGAATCGAAAATTTTATGAAATGCTCAAGTGAGACTCGAACTCACGACCTTTCGCTTACAGGGCGACTGCTCTGCCAACTGAGCCATTGAGCACCACTTGAATCATTCCAAATTTTCCTTCTCTTTATATCCGTCTATAAGGGCGACGGTGCAGCCATCTACCAACATTCTTACGAACTGTTGGAAACAATGAATGATTTTTCAACCATTTTTAAACATTGAATTTTTAGTTTAGTTCGTGAGTTCGAGTCTCACTTGAGCATTTCATTTTTTCCAATGTTTCTCGAACTTAACAGTTAGCATAATAAATGCTATAAAAAAATTCATTCGAAAATTTTATGTTATAATATTTCAAATAAAAATGTTTTGAACCCCTTAACTTTTGTTTACATTCTTTATCACGTATCGTTGGCCTTACTTTAGCAGTGAAAGAGTATCGAACATCTAACCATCCATACTTACAAACTTATGCGTTTATAATATTGGTAGGATAAATCTAAGTAGGTACCTTTATTACTTTACTTATCATCAGGTATAGCTAAATACTGAAGATTGAATACATATTTAGCGTCCATCCGTATCTTATCCGTGTCCTAGACGATAACTTGGTCGAGCGCACGAACCAGGTTAAGTACCTACCTGAGATCTGTACTTCATGTGTCTAGAGACAAGTGGACTAAGTTAGTTCGTGTCTGGAGGTTGAAAGGGCAAGTCTATGCCTACTCCAATCATACAGTGTTACGGAATGGTATTTTTTACATTTATATATACATTGCATCATTTATGTCAAAACGACCAGACCAGGGTTTTGACAAAATGTTTTCTCCAATCAATACAGATTTTTTCTTATAAAAATATTTTATACAATTTCCACTTTGACTGAATGAATTAAGATTTTCGTATTTATATTGATAGTATTTCCTATGTTGGATATGTGTCACAAAGCTTTTCTATGCGGTCACCGAATTGATAATTTTGGTTTCGTTCTTTGATTTCTAGTTTTCTTTATTGTGATGGAAAATTATGGTGAGAAATTATGTGGCAGTGGCAGTATAAGCATAACTCTAGAATATATTATTTGTTGTTAAATTTCAAAATTATATTGATCCAAACAGATAGGGCGATAGGCAATCGTACTTTCATGCTTAAATATTAAGGATTGAGTTTTGGAAATTGAGAGTTGGTGTAAAATATACATAGATTTTTAAGGCAATGCAGATCTCCATATTATAATTATATTGATTCTATTAGCATGAGCGAAATATTTATCAATTTTATAAAACATGGAGAAAGACTCATTATATAAAACTGTCCCAAAGGGAAGGCTTTTGAATATTTCCAAGAAGTGCATTAGTATTAAATTCAGAATAAAAAATGTATAAAAAATCATGCTTTTATCCTAAGAGGGCTCAGCAGAGGTGAATTAACATCCACATTTCACCAATAGTGTTATTGTATTCGATCCCACGCAATAGAGTGAGCCTATTGCCATATTCCGGGTACTATAGTTGACTCGAGCCTAGCCGTGTATATATATATATATAATATATATCTATCTGATGTTAAACAGCCCTATTTCTTAGTCACCTTGTACAACACCGCATGGGAAGTGACAGGGTGGCCCAAATTCTACTCTGCCGGGTACCACGCAGCGGTTTTTGTTAAGGAGTATTATTATTAAATACCATAATATAACAATGAAAACAAATAACATAAATATTCGACGGGGTGTTAAAATTTATTCGAGAGATAATCGGTTGGGTTTCGAGCGAATGGCAAACAACGGCAGACTGGATTAAGTCGTGATTTTCTTGCAATACTCGCCCCAAAGCGAATAATGCAGTCAGATTTATTTATACAGTGGAGTTTAGACCGTCTAATCGAATAATACCATTGTGATGCAGAGACAAACGGTTACGACGCCGCACAGACTTATTTGAAGTGGGAAATTATATTATCTAAGTAGGTACATTTGATTGAATTAAATTTTATAGCATTTATTAAGATAACTATAAAATTCGATTACTATAAGGGAAAGCTCGTAGTTTCAAACCCCTCCTAAGTATTTCATTTTTCCTGATGTAGTCGAATTATATAGTTAGCATAGTAAATGCTACAACATTTTATTCAATTATTTGGGCGGAGCAATCAAAAACCAACGTTTAAAAATAGTTCAAAAAATATTCATTGGTTCCAACAGTTCGTAAGAGTGTGGTAGATAACTCCACAGACGAATATAAGGTGTGGCTTAATAGCTCAGTTGGAAGAGCATTTCCCCTGTAAGGGAAAGGTCGTGGGTTCAAGCCCCACCTTAGTAATTTGTTTTCCCTGGTGTAATAGAAAGGTACATTTGTGTTTAATTTCCATTGGAGTGAAGATTTCACGAAGTATGAATGGGGAAAGAGGTAAAATGTCCTTTAAAAAGTATCCAAGGCTGTTCATGAGAATTCAATGCACAAATATAATATCTGTCATTTCTAAGTGCTCATTTTAATAAAGGAGTCAGTCTAACTATCGGAAGGTTTCAGGTTTGCAGCCTGGCCACTACCAACGTGACCCTGCGTCTCATACAAGCATACTTATATTAGCTAAAATGTTGGAGGGAATATTCGTAATTTTGATTAAATTAAAATAAAATACGCTTTTGTAGTAGCGCAAAGGCAGTGATGATGCTACAGAGTATGGAAGAAAATCATCATGTAGTATTTTTTAATTGGTGGAATACATGCTACGAGAAATGATTACAATCGCACTGATTCTATTAAACTGGCGCAGATTCGATCCCACGCGTTGCAAATATTTGTATGCATGAATATGTGTATTTACATTGGTCTGGTCGTGCCTCGGAGAGCACGCCGGTCCCAGTTGCTATACGCACTTCTACGGTAGTCGTTACGAGTAGTTGGACCCCTCAAAAGTCCAACCTCTGGTCTAACTGCAATGCTACGATATCACCAATGGGTTGTGGATATAATATGGCAGTGACTTCTCGGAAAATCGGCTGCGACTGGGATTAACGCTGGGATGAAGACTATCAGAACTATTTATACTATTGATTGATGGCACTTGGTGGAATACATTGTTCCACATAATAATTATTGAGAACACTTGTACTTTTTCACAGTATTTATTATATTGAAACTGACCGATTTCGCCTTACGGCATTCTCATGGGTTTACATTTTACCAAAGGTTTTGGATGTTCGGTCCGGTTCAATATAATAAATACTGTGGAAAAAGTACAAGTGTTCTCAATATGTGGAATAACAAAACGTTTATAAGTAACTTAAGTTGTATTTCAAAAATAGCACAATGTTTACCAACATCCTAATTCCGATTCAAATAATACAATACGTGTATAAAAGTAGATATACAAGGTAGGAAGTAAATGAAGGTCGCGGATCAACTCATTGTTATCTGGATTGACCCTTTGTGATCGAATAAGCCGTACGAGTGACGCAATATGATGCTGGGTAGTATACCATGGGACACATATTTTGGATCTAAAGTAAAGCCAACGAGACGAGAGAAAAAAGGTAAACAAAGCGTTCTTCGAGTTACGTTGCGATAACTGGCGATCATTTTCTCTGTCCTTGTCGCACATATCACACGTACGCGACAGCTATCGTTGCGTGTTTCGTAGTACAGGAAAGCTGTCAGCACCGCGGTTCTAAACTATCAGATCCGCCATCTTATGAGCAATTTCATGCCTGTCTGGAACGCGCTTGAAGTGATACGTAATCATTTAAAAAAAAAGTTTGGAGCCGCTGAAACATTGTTTACCTTTTTTCTCTCGCTTCGTTGGCTTTACTTAGCGAGAACAACGAGGCTAAGGCGTGCGCATATTGTATTGTAATAATCTATGATCACTGAATAAGAGCTCGTCCATCCCGTGTTATTTTCAATAGATACTCAAGAAACGTGTATTGCGCATATCGAGCACATTTTGAACACATTTTGGCTCCAAGATATATGCGCCGAGCATTTTGTGACGTCAGTAACTCTTTTGTATTATTAAGGCTCTGAAAAAGCTTGTGAAGAGCCGGAAGAAGGAAAATATACAACAGTAGTGTAATAATCAGTGGTATTTTTAGTTAGTTTACTCATTGTGTATCTAAATATACATTTGCATTTACAACCACTACCCTTACCTTCTACACCCACTCGTGTTATGTCACATGTATTGAATGGAAAAAAGTCTATAGGTACTATTAGTATTACAATAGAAATCGTAATTAATTTGCGGGAGCAATTTTAAGAGTCCGTACTACCTCGAATGACATAGCATAAACGTGTATAATATCAAAAGTTCTAAAGCATGGACTTTTTAATTCATGTGTGGTAAAGTTGAGGATAAATACTAATGTTTATGTGTGGCAAAAACACGATTCCGTAAAATTTTCTTGATAGAAAACCATTGCAAAGTTACCTCTAAACCGTACAAATAAAACGATATTATGGATTAATTACGCAAAATAGGATCACTAAACTTACACAATAAGTGCAGTTTAGTGGTTAAGAGACATTATGTGTTTCAAATTTTACCAATATACATTGGTTTCTGCGTAACTAGCAAATATCTAAATTTTTACTCAAGCGATACCATTAAACTTAGAACCGCCCTGCCGCCCGGCCTCCTCCTCAGTGTTGCTTCGGCTATCATACGGGGAATTTGTGTCGCACGCGCTCTGCGCAGACGATTACGATAGACGATACGAAAGTATTCAAGTACCTACCTTTTGACAGGCGAAATGGGTTAATAAAGTAAACCGAAAGAGGGAAATTGTATGTTGGCGTAAAAAAACATTAAAACATATGAATGATGTCTTATGTAGACAGCCTCTGTGGCGTGGTGGTAGTGCACGCGACTGCCACGCAAGAGGCGCGGGTTCGATTCCCGCTCAGTGCAAATATTTGTATGCATGAATATGGCTATTTTAAATTTTTAACTGGGTGTTTCTATGTATAATATGTATATATTTACAAAAAAAAAGTATATACGTATGTTTATCCGCATTCTAGATTCCATAACACAAGCTAATTAAGCTTACCATGGGTCTAGATAGCGCTGTGTAGAATGTTGTGGAATATTTATTTATTTATTACTAGCTTTTGCCCGCGGCTCCGCCCGCGTGGATGTCGGTTATCGCGACCAAACATAGCCTATGTCCTTTCTCATTGTCTAATCTACCCCTATACCAAATTTCATCAAAATCGGTTCAGTGGTTGAGGCGTGAAAGCGTAACATACAGACAGACAGACAGACAGACAGACAGACAGAGTTACTTTCGCATTTATAATATTAGTATGGATGTCCTTTCTCATTGTCTAATCTACCCCTATACCAAATTTCATCAAAATCGGTTCAGTGGTTGAGGCGTGAAAGCGTAACATACAGACAGACAGACAGACAGACAGACAGACAGACAGAGTTACTTTCGCATTTATAATATTAGTATGGATTATAGTAAGTATCTAATCTACCTACCTAAGTAGCTTTTACTGTACATAACAATTTGCAATAGGTACTATATTAGTAGAAGGGTGAATTTCAACATCTATGAATTTTTAGCTAATTTTGGTGATTTTTTTTATTTCTAGGTATTTAGGTAATCTCTTTCAATATTTAGCTAGAAATACCTATTTAGATGCCTATTTTACTTGGATAGTCAATTAGCCCTGGGAACTACTTGTTTATTCTATACACCTGAATTGCCAATACACCGAAATTGGTGTCTAACACCAAAATTGCGTATCAACTTATTTTTATTTTTTATTTATTGTTACTTATACTATTTCTTTGTTTTTTTTTAGAATTTGGCACTTAATGGGTACATATAACCCTTAATTTTCACCCTTTTATCACCAACTTCATTTTTATATGGCAAAACCATTTTAGTTCTTAGTAGTATCAGTATAAAAGCAAAACATTTGATTGTTTAGAAGCAAGGATTATATTTTACTCTAATGGCGCCAATATTATCGACGAACTGATTCAAGATTGCTGGAAAAAGATTTAGGCAGTTATTCTCAAAGTGGGAGAGGTGGTACTCGGTATGCCTGAGGGTGGACGGAAGATAGGCCATGGACACTTGGTAGTGGCAAGACAAGTTGGTAGTGTGATGTCTATTTCTGAACTTACAAGAGTCCTTCAACGAAGTTTCTCACGCGGTGAGCTGATGGGCATTGCGGCTCAAAAGGGTTCTAGAGGTTTACACCATCCGGGACCTGTACCACGATTCTGATTCCGTTGTTCGCTGTTGGCAATATCAGAATCTTCCTTATCACTGTCGGGGTACATCTAGGATCGGTCCTTAGTCCATTCCCAATCAGCGTGGTATTTTGGTCGGATAGCGTCAGACAATCACTCCATAACTGCCCATGTATGCTGTTAATATCGGTGGTGGACGCCGATAGATTGGTGCAACATGTGAGGAGCTTGAGGCCGGTAGAGGTCAGAAGCCTTCTGTGGAGAAGATTTAGTACCTTTTACACTGTAGCAAAGTGCTAGCTGCTGGAGCAACATAAGCAGGAGTTGAGTGTCCCCACATCTTCGACGTCGTCGCTTTGTTGCGTGGAGTCACGTGCAAAAGATTGCACGAGGCACTCTTGCATCCACGGTAGCTTTCATGTAAGTGAGAAAGCAGAGGAAGAAAAGCCAAATGATGTTGACAGTGGAGAGGAGGGAAGAAGGGTGGGCAGGTTTTAACGGCGTTGGCTTGGTAGTAAAGAGTGAGGCCGCCTTTCACACCAGTATAAGCAGGTGACGGAAAGAGCGCACGATGCTCCACCACACCGGCCTGTCCCTACTGCGGCATCAGCTGACTTCACCCAACTACTCGCCTGTCTGCTGTATGGGTAGTTCATATGCTAATGGTTAATCTGAGAGAAAATTAGGAAAGCTTCCGAACAACCCTCAACGGCCAACAACCTCTTTCCCACCTAGGGAGAGAGGCGGTGCTTTCTCCATTGCCCAGGGTATACCACGTAGAGGCTACCTGACCTAGTAGCCCGTCGGACTACGTAGGAGCTTAATCAAATAACTATGAAAACAAATTTTGGTGTAAATATACAATTTTGATGATTAGTAAAACCCCACCAAATTCACCAAAATTGCTCCACCAAAATTAGTTTCACGTCTAAAAAAATTATTTATAAAAATACTATTTAGAATATAGTGGTTACATTACCAAAATTTAATACACATACTGAACCTGTATACTATACTTAAATATTAAAACATACAATGAGAATAAAACGGTTTTAATAATCAACACAAAAATTACAATATTTTTGTCAGAGAATTATGAAACGACCTACTTACGTGTTTGGCAGAAAAACGTTACGGGACTGGGGACAACTGGCACTGGTGCTCATTAACACCCAACTGAACGTTTCCAATGATGAAAGTGTCGTCCTTATAGGTACATTCAATACGACTCCTTCGATGTTTTTATAAATCCCACCAAAATTTTACATTTGCCGCGGACGCATCTTATAAATTATTTTTAAGATAAAGTATAGTACTAAATAGTACGAATGACATTATCGAAGATAGCTAAAATAATGCCGAATCAAATTATGATTAAGTATACTCAGTAAACTAATGAAGTTTTGATTAAACTGTGATCATTCCCAAGAAAACAGGTTGTGGACGCGCCACCAAGCTTAGAATTTAGGTGAAAATACATTTTTTAAACACTCACAAAAATAGTTTCAATAATATAATTTATACGTGCATATAGAGCAAAACGATATCTTTCTTACAAAAAATAATCATTACTATATGTTAACTTTAAGGTATGATTTTCAGTCACGCCGCGAAAATTTTACGTTTGAGAAATTCACCCAGAAAGTAATAAATAGGTCAGTAAAATACCTAGGTACCTATTTCAAAATTTTGGATTGACATAGGCATACCTGCCTGTGTATCGACAAAAATAATCTTGCAGTAGCAGCCCAAGTCTTTCAGGCAGGTCCTGCCTACTACAGGTTGCTCACTGTGACGACGCGACGGACGACGCGGTTGGGCGACTCAGAGCCGAAAGTCGAAGTGCGGTACCTCTAACTTCTGTAGGTTAGGTTAGGTTAGAACTGTGACCCCAACGCATGAGCCGAGCGAGCGTAGCGAGCGTGCCGCAGCAGGCAGCGGCCGGCGAAGTGCCAGATCGGGTTATGATAGGAACGAGACCGTCGGGTCAGGTTAGGAAGAGGGTTACGTTCGGAACAAATTTTTAAAGTTTCTACCTAACCCGCGACCGGGTCTAGTTTTCGGGTCAGGTTCGGAATAAACGGAATATTTCTGTAAATACATGAGTACCTACCAACCCGAATGATCATAATATAAATATAGCAGTAGTTAGGTACTACTACCATACATATTCCTATATTTATTATAGACAGTACGTAATAATTATGAATTTCCATTCATCTGTTTCTATTGTAGGGTCATCGCCCTCTGTGGGCTCAGCTATCTAGCCACATTACTGGCCGTCAGATTTGCTGCCCATACGGGGGCCCCCGTATATGGCCATACTTCGCACGATCCCCAGGTACAGTCTCCTGCAGGGAGCGTTGGGTCCCCTGATGCCCCCCTCAGTTTTGGGACCAAACTTCGGAAGTGATGTCCGAAGTTCCACCGGCCATCGAGCCCCAGATACTTCATCGTGGGCTCGATGCCGCTGCTGACGCCCCTTACCTGTAGGCTGGATCCCGCAGGTGCAGCTGCCGTGTCTGACCCACGACTTGAGCAACCCCTGCCGTGGCCTTTAGTGCTGCGTCTCGGTGCGCTGCTCCCCGCGCCGTAATGATGGTGTAATGCGAACCGGACGTCGGAGGTCGCAGAAGGACCTCCGTCCTCTATGAGCGCTGGCCTGAGGGTGACCGGTGGAGCCGCCTGTCACCCTAGCAGAAGCAGGCCGCGGCGGCGGCGCAAAGTGCGCCTCCCCGTAACCGGGGCTAGATGGGGACACTGTGGACCCCCAACCCGAAGGGGGCCATCTCGAAAGGGATGGTCCTGGGTGCGAGAGATATGCTTTTGGCAATCTCACCTCCGGCAATTAAGGACTTGGGACGGCGTGCGTTTTAGTCAGTTCGAGTTCGACATAACCACCTCCACCGGCTCCGTGGGGATTTATCGAACGATAATAAAAAACGAGGGTGTCATCGGCGGAACACGTTACGCTGACCCCTCTGAGCAACGGACCACGCATCACCCAATCGTAGCCGATGTTCCTCACCCTCTGTAACTACGGGCACGTCGTTCTCCACCACCTCCCCTAGGTGCCGTCTTCTTAGGGGCGAAGGCCTTGGCTTGGGACCAGGAGCACCACTGGGTGCAGCCGTCGTTGCTCATGACGCGACGACGGGTGCCGCCAGCGGTGGGCGGTATGCTCGGTCCTCGAGGACGCCGAGGCGTCGCTCGATGACCTCCAGCAGCTGGACCACCGTTGGTGTCACCTTAGATGGAGTACGGGGAGCGGGGGTGTTCACACCCCGAGCCTCCCCGGCCCCCTGGACCAGCTGCGTCAGCTGATCTCCTCCCGCATCAGCCGTTGCTGCTTGTGGGAGTCAGCAATCTCCGTCTCCAGGCTCGCAACCCGAGCCCGGAGTTTCACCTCCTCGCTGGAGACCCTCCTTTCCAGGAGCTCCCCCAGCGCTTTGGCGTTACCTTTTATCGCTTTCGCCACGACCCTCTTCTTTCCCGTAATTTTCTGGCCTTTTACGGCGCCAGAAATGCGGGAAAGAGCCGCCAGGATGTTCTGCACCGCCGGCACCTCCGTGTCCTCCTTTGGTAGCGGGGACACAATCGCTGGCGGCTCTGCTACTCTCTCTTTCGCTGTGTAGAGGTCGGCTTTCGACCTCTACTCGCGCCTAGCCGTCTAGCGTAGCCTTACTAGGAAGGTCCTCCTCGCTGTTCGATGATTCAGACCCACGATGAACCTGGGCGGGGGTCGCCATGGCTAGTCACCGAATGGGTGTCCATTCGATCACCAGTCACAGCTAGGGATTCCCCAGACGGAGTCCGGGTACCCTCATGGGTAGATTTATCCGTTATCGTTTCCATAGCCATATTTTGTTCAGTCGTCTACCCAAGTGCGACCGGGCTCGGTCGGCGAGAGATGTCATGCGGTGTTCCGCAGGGATCGGTCCTGGGACCGCTACTGTGGAACATCGGTTACGACTGGGTACTTCGCGGTGAGGTCGCGGACGGTGCCGCCGTCACGTGTTATGCGGACGACACGCTGGTGACGGCGTGCGGGGCTACATACCGCGAAGCGACCCTGAAGGTCACGACCGCGGTTGCCCAAGTCGTGGAGCGGATTCGGCGGCTGGGTCTCGAGGTGTCTCTGCATAAAACCGAGGCCATGTTCTTTCATGGGCCTCGGCGCGTGCCACCGGAGGATTCCAGCCTCATAGTGGGAGACATTTCTATCGGCATCAAGGCCCAGATGAAATATCTGGTATCAGCCGGTGGAACTTCGGGTAGCATCTCCGAAGACTGGCCCCCAAATTGAAGGACTCAGCTGCCGCTTTGGGGCGGCTGCTGCCCAACATGAGGGGGCCGGATGACTCCTGCAGGAGACTCTACGCGGGAGTCGTGCGGTCCATGGCCCTATATGGGTGTCCAATATGGGCGGACACCCTGACGGTCCACAATGCGCGTCTGCTGCGTGGACCGCAGCATGCAATGGCCAGCAGGGCCATTAGGGGGTACCGCACGATTTCCTTCGAGGCGGCGAGTCTCCTTGCCGGATCCCTACCGTGGAACCTGGATGCGAGAGCCCTTTCGATGCTATATCGGTATCATAAGGAGGCGCGGGAGCAGGGACGGGAACCCGAGCCCGAAGAAATTCGGGCCGTGAGGTCTCAGCTCCACAGGGACATGGTAGCGGAATGGGAGCTACGACTTGGGCGACCAAGCGCAGGGCACGCCGTAATAGCGGCGGTAAGACCCATCATGGAGGAATGGCTAGAGAGGCCACACGGCAGCCTCTCGTACCGGCTGACGCAGGTGATTACCGGACACGGGTGTTTCGGGAGTTACCTGTGTCGGATCCGGAAGGAGCCAACGTCCGAGTGCCATCACTGTGATGCGAGCGAGGACACAGAGCTGCACACGCTGACCGAGTGCCCGGCGTGGGACACGCCGAGGCGGGTCCTAGTGGCGGCTCTAGGGGTGGGAGTCCTCACACTCGTCACATTGCTCACAGCGATGGTACGATGCGCAAACGGTTGGGGTGCGGCCGCCTCCTTCTGCGAGCAAGTAATGCTCGAGAAGGAGGCGGCCGGTCAGGTCCGGACCAGACTCCGGGCCCGGGAAGCCCGTGCAGAGCGAAGGCGAACCGGACGTCGGAGGTCGCAGAACGACCTCCGTCCTCCATGAACGCTGGCCTGGGGGTGACCGGTGGAGCCGCCTGTCACCCTAGCAGAAACAGGCCGCGGCGGCGTATGCTTTTGGCAATCTCACCTCCGGCAACCAAGGACCCAAGATGGCGTGCGTTTTAGTCGGTTCGAGTCCGACATAACCACCTCCACTGGCTCTGTGGGGGTGGTATCCGTGGAGATTTATCGCACGATAAAAAAAAGCCATATTTTGTTTTACGGTTAATGTCCACCGACATTGAGGTGGAAGTAGAGAGGTTGGGAGTGTATGTGAGGATGGGAAAGGTGGGAGTGAGTGAGTGACGCCCTAGGCACTGAGTTCCCCCCAGTGATGCATCCCATTGCCAGGCGTGGGGTTCGGGGTGATTTTTTATAGAGGTTTTCTTCCTCGCAACTCCTAAGAGCTACCATGCCCTTCTGTTGCCAGACGGCGGTACGGCTCGGCCGATCGATGGTCCGGAATTGGTCCCCATGGGACCTTGTATTTCACCACTGATCGTTCAGTGGCAAAGTACTCGTCGCCCTTAGAGTTCTCCGCTAGGCTTAGCAGAGCGCGTGCGGAGAACTCGAAACCGACCATAAAGGCCCCCCCCCTCCTTGGTGGACTATTGGCCATGGGCGACGACGTGCGCCTCGCGTGAAGCCCACGCCGTCGCCCACGTTACCAGGGTGCACCACGCGGAGGTTTTCCTACCCAGCACCTCTACCAATATGCACTGGGTTCGCGTGGTGGAGTATTTTATTGTACCTTCAGGTGAGAGAGCAGTGCCCAGCAGTGAGACATTGAAAGGGCTGCTATTATTATATTATACTAGCTGCTGCCTGTAGCTTCGCCCGCGTGGAGGTTTGTTCCCGTTCCCGCAACCCATGGGAACCTTAACCCGGAATAAAAAGCAACCTATGTGTTATTCCAGGTTCTAATCTACCCCTGTATCAAATTTCAGCCAGATCCATTTAGTAGTTTTTGCGTGAAAGAGTAACAAACATCCATACATACAGCGATACATACTCACAAACTTTCGCATTTATAATATTAATAGGATAAGTATAAATATATTATAAGTTTTATGTAAATTATCATTACAATATGCACACTTTTCTCAAAAGTTTGTTTATTGCCATAACTTTCTTGATGTCTAATTACTAGCTACTTTACTCTATCGATTGATACACGCGTGAACTCTGAACGTGAACACGGGGTCATCGCGGGAGTGAGATAGCCACATCTGCGCGCGAGCAGTGCCGGCGCGTGTGCGTTGATGAAGCGCGCGGGGGTAAAATTTGAATTCGAGCTGGAGTGGTACGGACTCTTAATACAGAGTTCCGTTGTCTATTTCCGACACTCTTCATAATTTTACGAAAATGAAATTGATACTAAAAGTAATTAATAATATACAGGGTAGAACATATTGAGTAAGACACTTTGTACTTTTCCACTATATTTTAATTTTCACCTGACCGGTTTCACCTCATGGCATTCTCAAGGGTATGCTATAAATGAATGCCGTGAGGCGAAACCGGTCAGGTGAAAAATAAAATATAGTGGAAAAGTACAAAGTGTCTTACTCAATATGTTCTACCCTGTGTAGCAGATTCCACCAAGTGCCATCAATCAACAGTATAAACAAGTTGTAAGATTTTCACATTACCTGGAGGGGCAGAACTTGAAATATTAGAGATACCTAATTTCACTCAAAGAAAACATTCCTTAATTAAAAAAAAAAACTTTGTTCAATGATTTTCAGAAACTAGCTTGACACACCCGGTAATCGAATCGACTAAATGCCGAAAAAATAACATGGAATCCATCGGTATTGGCATCATAAGAATCGTGCGGTGTCCCACAGGGATCGGTCCTGGGGCCGCTCCTGTGGAACATCAGATACGACTGGGTGCTTCGCGGTGAGCTCGCGTTCGGTGCCACCGTCACGTGCTACGCGGACGACACGCTAGTGACGGTGAGTGGCGCTACACACCGCGAGGCGACCCAGAGGGCCACGACCGCTGTTGCTCAAGTCGTGGATCGGATCCGGCGGCTGGGTCTCGAGGTGGCCCTGCACAAATCCGAGGCCTTGTTCTTTCATGGTCCTCGGCGCGGGCCACCCCCGGGATTCAGCTTGACAGTAGGAGGTACTCCCATCGACATCAAGCCCCGGTTGAAATACCTGGGGCTCGTACTCGACGGTCGGTGGGACTTCGGAGAGCACTTCCGAAGTCTGCGCCCCAAACTGTTGGTGTCAGCTAACGCGCTGATGCGGCTGCTGCCCAACTTGAGGGGCCCAGAGGACTCCTGCAGGAGACTCTACGCGGGTGTCGTGCGATCCATGGCCCTGTACGGGTGCCCCGTGTGGGCGGACGCCCTGCAGGCCAGGTTCGTGCAACTGCTGCATGCGCCGCAGCAGACGATGGCCTGCAGGGCCATTAGGGGGTACCGCACGATATCCTTTGAAGCGGCGAGTCTCCTAGCCGGATCGCCACCGTGGATCCTGGAAGCGAGATCCCTTGCGGCACTGTATCGGTTCCGTAAGGAGGCGCGGGAGCGGGGATACGATCCCGAGCCCGAAGACATTCGGGCCGAGAGGTCCCGGCTCCACGGGATCATGGTGGCGGAGTGGGAGCGACGACCTGAGCAACGACGCGCAGGGCATGCCGTCATAGAGGCGGTAAGGCCCATCATGGGGGAATGGCTCGAGAGGCCACATGGCAGCCTCTCGTATCGACTGACGCAGATTATCACCGGGCACGGGTGCTTCGGGAGATATCTGTGTCGGATCGAAAAGGAGCCATCGTCCGAGTGCCATCACTGCACGCGAGCGAGGACACGGGGCTGCACACGCTCACCGAGTGCTCATGCTCATGGGCCGGACCGAGGCTGGAGCTAGTGGCGGCCCTGGGAGTGAGAGTTCTCACCCTCGCCACCCTGCTCACAGCAATGGTCCGCTGCGCGGACGCGTGGGCGGCCGGCGTCTCCTTCAGCGAGCAGGTAATGGTCGTGGAGGAGACGGCGGAGCGCGAGAGGCGGCGCGAGCGAGAAAGACTCGCGGATCGCGCCGCCCGCGCGCGCAGGCAACTCGGGCGTCGGAGGGCACTGACTGACCTCCGTCCCCCATGAGCGCGGGCCTGGGGGTGACTGGTGGAGCCACCTGTCACCCCGGCAGAAGCAGGCCACGGCGGCGGCGCGCTGAATAGTGCGCCTCCCCATTCCGGGGGCGAGTTGGGGACACCGTTGTCCCCCCTCCTGAGGAGGGCCAGACCGTAAGGGATGGCCCTGGGTCAGCCGGGGTGCGAGGGATATGTCTTTGACAACCTCACCTCCGGCCTAGCACCAAGACCCACAGTCGGCGTGCGGTTTTAGTCGGTTCGAGTCCGACATAACCTCCCCTTCCGGCTCCGGCAGGGGGGGGGGTATCCGAGGGGATTTCCGCACGAAAAAAAAAAAAAAGGCATCATAAGAATCAAATGTTTCTAACAAACATGGTCGCCCTTAAAGACGGATGTAAAGAGAAGGGAAATTTGAAGTGATTCAGGTGTGGCTCAATAGCTCAGTTAAAAGAGGATTCCCCCTGTAAGGGAAAGGTCGTGAGTTCATGTCCCAATTGAGCGCTTCTTTTTCCTGATGTAGGATAAGATAGGATAGGGGACTCTTTTTTCCGCATTTAGCCTCTCTTCTTGGGCCATTGTACGTGTTTTTTTTTCGAAACATGTTAGATTAAATAAAAGGAAATCCATGAAATCTGCATTTATGGTTTTCTTCTTAAGGTACGAAACCTTACGAAACAAACATAAACCTTTCACAAAAGTTAAAATTTGTAAACATAAGACTTGCTACATCGATTCAAAACAATTAAAACTAAAGAACGTGCCAGTCACAACAAGCCATTCTGCACACGTACGAATACCGGAGACACAAGTAGGTATGCATTTAATGAGAACAATCCCATAGTACTAATGATATCCCTTTACGTGACGGATTCCTTTCCCTCAATATTAAATCTACAGTATTTATGTTAATACCTACTGAAATTATTATTATAATTATTATTTTCGATACCCGCTCAGTGCAAATATTTGCATATAGGGCTATTTGCATTGGTCTGGATGTCTCTATGTATACTATACATGTACTTACAAAAAGTACAGTAAAAAATAACACAAGCTATAAATGCTTACCATGGGTCTCACGGAGGACAGAATATTATGATGGGTCTAGATAGCGTTGTGTAGAATGTTGTGGAATATTGTGGAAATTATTGTTTTCATATTTATATGCTTATCTATAGTTCATTTAACTCAGTACAATAACTCATTTTAAGTATAGGAATGTCTCCAATTTATGATACATATTTTTTTTTTCAAGATTATAGTTACTTAATATGTATTTTTTGAACTATTGGCTTTCTAAGATTATGATATTTTTATAGTATGACATATTACCATATAATTACTTACTTACTGCCAGCAGGAGACGTCCCAGTCGGACGGGTGATCTGCCATTTTCCCTATTACCATATAATTACACTAGCTTTTGCCCGCGGCTCTACCCGCGTGGATGTCGATTATCACAAGCAAACATAGCCTATGTCCTTTCTCATGGTCTGATCTACCCCTTTACCAAATTTCATCAAAATTGGTTCAGTGGTTTAGGCGTGAAAGCGTAACATACACACAGACAGGCAGACCGAGTTACTTTCGCCTTTATAATATTACTAGCTTTTGCCCGCGGCTCCGCCCGCGTGGATGTCGGTTATCGCGACCAAACATAGCCTATGTCCTTTCTCATGGTCTGATCTACCCCTTTACCAAATTTCATCAAAATTGGTTCAGTGGTTTAGGCGTGAAAGCGTAACATACACACAGACAGGCAGACCGAGTTACTTTCGCCTTTATAATATTATTAGGGAAGTAGGGATATAATTACATGAACATGAACATAAAGAGTTTCCAGTCTTGAGCGCAGTGTGAACAACAGCAATCGAATTCTAAGAAAGAGGCCTTTGTATAGGTATATTTTGATGTGCACATATTGATTCATATAAATCTACGCAATAAACATTCATCAATACACCCCTGAACCTGAGGGATCAGGTATATTGTAAGATATAGTCCTATTCGTTTGTGAAATCCTCTAGTTGCACAAAGGCAAGCAATTTTCCACTGATCCCACGAAAATGATCGCCTATAAACGCAAACGCAGTCCCCTGCGAAACCCCAAAAAACGAATTCATAGCCTTAACATGTGCAGCGCATACACTAAAGTAGTTTTAAGGACCGAACACACTCCGTATCATATTAATTCTATAAAATCCAAATTTTAATGCAAATACAGTGGTGCTTATGCATGCTAATGTTATAAACGCGAAAGTATATAAGTATGGATGGATGCTTGTCACTCTTTCACATCTAAATGGCTGGAACGATTTTAATAAAATGTTCGTGCCATTTATTGCTTAGGCAAGAGAGACTCCCTCAGGGAAAGATTTAAGGATATTGACATTTTAACTGTAGCTTCCCAATATGTATTTGAAAACATAATGTATGTCAGGAAAAATATATCTCATTACACAAAAGTAAGTGACATTACAGACAGAAATCTGCGTAACAAACATAGACTTTTACTTCCATGTTATCGGCTTAGCAGGGTTAGTGATTCTTTTAAGGAGGATGGTATACGTTTTTATAACAAACTGCCAGAATCGATCCTTGGTATGCCTGACGATAAATTCAAAACCTTTGTAAAAACCACCTTATCCAAAAAGGCATACTATAGGATAGATGATTACTTGAAAGATAAAAATGTCTGGCTTGAGCATGGTGCAGGCCCCTCGTAAATTGCTATAATTACAGCATGGTACTGTATTAGTTACGTGACTTATTTGTTACATTATGTAACTTTGTTTTAATTCTTAATTATAAAGAGTTTTATATACTTGTTGACATTTAGATTTAAGAAAATAAATATTGTAAATTGACGTCCAAAAAATGCCGCAGTGGAGTTTGTTGCGCCGTTTCTTCTCCACCAGCGCCTTGGAAGCGGTGGTAAACTTAGATTAAGTTGAATTAAAATTGACGTCAATAAGAAACAATTTTATTGTTCTATATTGAAAAATAAATGACTATGACTATGACTAATAAAATTTCGTATGGAGTTAGCTGACACCCTGGATTAACACATAGGCTATGTTTGGTCGTGATAACCGATAGCCACGCGGGCGGAGCCGCGGGCAAAAGCTAGTACTGGCATAAATTCGAAAATGAAGTTGAAATTGAGCAGCAATTGCTGTCAAGTCGGTAAGTTTCAAACTATAAGTATCTGTAATACTAATGCAATCAATCAATTAGCATACCGCAGTCCACTCCCTGGTCTGGTCTTCTCTCAAAGAGCGCCATTTCATCCGATCTGTAATACATTTGGGTTTCATTTATTTGCAGTAATAGATACTATAAAATTAAAGCTCGGGCAGGTAATCTGCAGAATACCTCGTTAATCTGCGATCTAACTAATTTTCGCATATTAACGGTAACATAAATACTGTTATAATAAACATAGGTCTGTGGAAGAGGTAAACCATGAAAAGTAGAAATGCGAATTGCGTTTGTCGTGCTATTGAGAGTCTATAACTCGATTAAGTGATATCTATATATTAATTAAACTCTAATTGTTTTATTTTAGTCAGCTACTTTAACTCAAAGTTACCTGACTTGGCTCCAAATGCTCTCGATATTATAACGAATCATCGAAAGAATGCATTAAACCTCCAGTGCGTGTGCAAACTGCCTTAGTACGGTTTACAACGACCATATAAGGCGACAATCGGACGACACGGCGGCGGGCGGGTTCTCCACGCGACAAAGTGAGAAAAATATGGTTGTTCAATATTTATAGGATTTTTATTTCCGTCGTTTAGCTTCAGATACACGTCGACAGGCGGAGGTAGGGGACATTACATGTGAAGCCAATTGCGTTCTAGAAGTGTTATAGACATGTTAGTTTGGAATTAAATCTCAGGGATTACTTTATAGATTAGAGTAAAGAAGTAGGTAATGGTAATTCCATATCATACCATTCCGTTCACTGGACTAAGCAGATAAACAAATATTTTGCAAACAATTTTTTTTTTCTTAAATAAATAAATAAATAATAAATATTCCACAAAATTCTACATAACGCTATCTAGACCCATGGTAAGCTTTTTATAGCTTATGTTATGGAATCTAGAATGCGGATAAACATACTTATATACTTTTTTTTGTAAAATAAATACATATTATACATAAATACACCCAGACCAATGCAAATAGCCATATTCATGCATACAAATATTTGCACTGAGCGGGGATCGAACCCACGCCTCCTGCGTAGCAGTCGCGTTCACTACCGCCACGCCACAGAGGCTGTCAAAGGAAATGAAGTACAAGCAGTGTTAAACACCATTAAAAGTTTTACTCTTAGGTTTTTATATTTAATCCTCGACACAAAAATGACGGGGTGTTATAATTTTTTGGAATGAAACTTAACCTACGTTATAAGTTATCTGTATTTAATTTTATCTAAATCTACTAAATAAACTTACTATATAAAGTAATTGTCCATACTTTTTCAGAGTATCATCGATATAAAGATAAAATTGTTTTTATACTTTTTGTCACTTCCAGGTTTTGTCACTCTGTCTTCGTTGTTGTTTTTCTTGGTTGTTGCATTCATTTGGGCGGGCTTAGACGGATACATAATGCATGCGACTACAGGGGGCCATCAGTATTCCACAACAGTAGTTACCCCGGCGATGTCCGAACTCGTCGACTTGTGTTAACTCTGTATTTGATTTAACTTTAAATTCTTTTAGTTTTTCCAAACTAGTCATATTTGTTTTTATTGCAATAATTTCATCTGTGATCATAATTCAGATGATAAATTTACCTCATGAAATGTGAAGGCTTTTCCGAGAGTTTGATGCATACCATCGAGCGAGGTGAAGTCAAATTGACGTGTCCTTATTGACAAAAAACAGAATGTCATTTTTACAAAATCAAGGATGAATACGAAATTATTATAATGTAATTTTTCAGCTAATTTTCTCTTCCGGTACAAATTATGCCTTATTTCTTCATTCATTAGAAAACCTTTATAGCACTGAACACAGTCCATTCCTCAATTATAAATATCTCAGTGGCTGACTATCATAAATGCTTGTACTCAATCTGGCCCAAACTATAAATGGATCCGCAACACCGCTAAAGCCTTCCCTAATCCCTGAAGAATGAATGTTGAATAATAGATACAAGAAACTGCCTTACTAGCAAACAAACTTAAACTTTAAACCAACGAGCCATACATTAATAACAACGAACTTCTTTGAAAAAGCAACTTCATAAAGCATGGAATAGAACGTTTCGCTCAAGAAACAATATCCAATACGCTCGTATCGTCAGCTGGCTATTTTCACGTAAAGTTTTAAAGTCTTGTTGTATACTGCTTTCTATTCTTGGACTAGGAAAAACTTGCAAATCCATATAGCTTCCACTGGTGTTCGCAAAATAGTCGAATAGAGTGTGTGACGGTTTAGACGAAACTTCCCCTTTTAAAGTGGTCAATTATGGTAGCAAGCGCAATAGGTAAGTCATATTTATTAAAATCCAAAACAATCGTCTAGTTTTGAGTTATATAATGTTATATACGAACAAAAAATGCATTAGATTATTTCTGGGGTGCATTAATAAAAACAATAAAATTATGAAAGTAGAAGAAACAAAAGACGTATACCAGGATCATAGCAAATGGTAAGATGTTGTAGTTGCCTCCCTCACTGGAGCAACGGATAACTAGTGTCTATATCCCTACAACTAGTCTTCAATCCTGATTGAAAATAGTGACCAAAAAACACTGAATAATGACTCTTCGTACAAAAACACTTTGTGCAAATAAAAATCGAGAATATAGGAAGGAGGAATAAAAGTCATTACCTTTGGTGAAAACATTTCGAAGCAGTGTGATGTGGTACGCGGTCATACTCCTCAGAAACGGAACAGCGAGAAATTCGATTGTAATAAATTATATTATTATTATTTGACACTGTAACATTAAAATGTCTACCGAGAAATGGTCGACGGTAAATTCTGAGAATATTACCCAAAGCCCCAAAGGAGTTTACCTTCATACCATTCGCTATTTACTGCCTTCGTCTCGCAAATCAATATTGCATGTCTTGGATGCAACTATCCTTGAAAATGTTTATTTCGTAAATAAATTTGTCTTGGTAGAAGCTGTCGACTAACATTTTAAGCAGTATCTTGGGTTTGTACTTTACGTAAGTGTTTTGCTTTTAGACATTTTGTCACGTAGACCTACACATTGTTTAAAATAATACAATGAAGTTAATGCATTTTGTTTGGAGATTGTGTTTCAAATGGCAAACTATAATGAAACCTATATTGGCATGTTCGTAATTTTATCTAGTCTTAAGGTGTTGGTATTGGCTTGCAAATTTACATAACTGAAATTAATGATATGGAAAATACCGTGTAATACATTATGTGTATTATGTACATTAATTCCGAGTCACGGCACCGAATCGGATATGTCTTATTTTATTAGTTCATTAATTGGTCAGGATACGGATTTGTAACAGACAATTAATCTTTTTAAAATTTCATAATTATGAAAGCAAGTGAGAGAGACAGAAAACTGAGAAATTTTCAAGAATTATGTTGTCTGCGAACAAATCGAAGAAGTGAAATAGTTATTTGTTATACAGGAGTGCAACCGTTTTCCAGCCGCGTCCTCATCTTTGATGACCGAGCAAGCGAAGGATTCTAAAAAAATAGAATCTGAATACTCGGTACCGTTGTCAATTATAATATCTGTTCCGTTGTCTACCGCTAGAATTATCATTTCACATAAGAATAAAAAATGGACGTCCGTAGTAATTCAGTCTTCACATCCACATTTGCGACAGTTCCAACACAACATAAACAATTAACGGACAACAAGACAAAAGCGATCTAATCTCCGGTCTTCGTCTGAGCAGGGTGTGAAACTTTGACAAGTAAATTAGATTTTGTCTGAGTGTAACAGAAACCGTTGCTGCTCCCAGCACTTATCGAGAATACGAGATGCGCTTACTTGAAGTTTTCTTTCGAAAAACAGAAACAGTATAAATTGCTTCTGGAAGTATCGGTGAAATATGATTTTATTGAGGTTCAACATAAATTATCAAAATTGACTTGTCCTGTTTTGTTTTCTGCGCTGACGGCATAGAAACTCAACTTTTTTGCAAGGTCGGCAGCATGAGTCTGACTCCGCTTTCCAACCGGTGGGTCTGGTCAGCCTCCTGACTGGTACAAAAAAAATTATGAAGTACTAGCTTTTGCCCGCGGCTCCGCTCGCGTGGATGTCGGTTCCCGGCAATTATTCGAATTTTTCTCAACGTACAAACCTTCCCTGGACTTCCACAAATAATTCAAGACCAAAATTAGCCAAATCGGTTCGTGCGTTCTGGAGGTATAGTGTCAGGAAGGAAAACCCGACTTATTTTTATATAGTAGATGGAAGGACAGAAGTGGAAGATGGATGTTTGCCTGCTCCAGCGAGGAAAATCTTGAGAACTGTAAGCATGTATGATTCCAAAAAGAATCTCATTCCTATCACACCACTATCCAGATATATTACAGCCAGCTTAATGATATTTTACAAATCTCTAATAAGTGTCGAAAATAAGTAATCCATTCTCAAATGGCAGTTCATGAAAGAAAAACAAGTAATTATTCACAACACACTTAGGTACGACAGTAAATGTTTACAGTTTTACTTTCTTTGACTTTAAAGCTAAACTTTGCGAATTTATAAAAGGGTTTTATGACTGCATAAAGTTTAATTTACCAGAGCACTTATACTTGGGGGCTTAGGGATGCACCTGCTACAGCTTTAGCTACAGCTAGAATGTCCCCAAAGCGGTACCTATATAGCTTGATTCATATATCTTCGACTTAAATCGCAAGATATTAAAGGCTCTGTCACGCCACGCGTGGATTGGTTTGTATTAATCTTATCTATGCTTTGTGGATTTGAGCTCGTCCAACGCACTAGCAACTCGTGCTGTATTCAAAATACATCCAGGAAACGTAAGAACAGAGCACTATTTGAGCACTTTTTACGCCAAGATATATTCCCAAAGCTGTGTATATGATTTGATTGCTACTTATCTTTAATACGACCATCACGATATTGGCAGTATTGCCTGAAAATCCGCTTGGTAATTTAATTGAATCTGATTTCATCAAAAGATCAAATTAGTGTACCATTTGGTTTGCGTTTGCATTAGCTACTAAATACGACTAATTTTGACCAAATATGGTTCTTTTTTAGAATAAATCTTTCACCAAAATGTTTTGCATGTTTGTAATTTTTAACCCCCGACGCAAAAACGACGGGGTGTTATAAGTTTGACGTGTCTGTGTGTGTGTGTGTGTGTGTGTGTGTGTGTGTGTCTGTCTGTGGCATCGTAGCACCCAAACGGATGAACCGATTTGGATTTAGTTTTTTTTGTTTGAAAGGTATATTAGTCGGGAGTGTTCTTAGCTATGTTTGAAAAAAATCGGTCCAAGATGGCCGCCGCCACAACATGTTGGAATACATATTTCTTTATAATTCCCTCAATATGGGTATCAAATGAAAGAGCTTGACTAGTAGATCAATTTAAAAAGTATAAAATAAAAATTAAATTAAAAATTAAAAAAAACCCCCGTCACAAAAAACACCAAAAAGTTAAAAATAAATGAATAAATTTTAATTCAACGGTTGCCATGTCGGGGGACCGTAACTGGTTAAGTACTCCTTTATATCGTAAGGTCCCCCGACATGGCAACCGTTGAATTAAAATTTATTCATTTATTTTTAACTTTTTGGTGTTTTTTGTGACGGGGGTTTTTTTTAAATTTTTATGTAAATAGTGTTAGTTTCTAAAATTACTTTTATTCCCGTTAACCCCTAAGCTGAATTCAGATCGGTAGTGTAATGGCTATGACCATTCACCACGAAAATGTCAAAGGACCTAAAACCATAGAACTTAAACTAAAGGGACTATAGAGAATTTATAACGGATTGGACTAAAGACTATTGTAAATTATTGCGTCTTTTCAAGAATAGCTGTATCTTGTTAAATTGGACGTATTATATAGTGTAACAGTACTGACAAAAGGGGTTTTGTGAATACAGCGAAAGCTTCCTTGTGTCCGGGTGGGGTTAGAATGGATGCTTGGACTCGATTATTTATTATGCATTTGTGCAATATTAAATTTCATTCAAAATAATCCTCTTTACACCTTTCAATATTTGACTTAAGATATATATGTAGGTATGTCCAATTAGGACAATATTGGATATCCAGAGTCTCGATTGTCCTATTTAAAAATTCAGACTTTAAAGCGATGGAGTTAAAGTTCAATATTAAATAACTTTTTGTAGGAGAATGAAGAAGTGTAATAAAACTTTTTTAAATTCATTTTGGACTTTAGGTGTATAGATATAAAGTCTAAAATTTAAATCATTTTTCCAAGTGGCTGTGGTACGAAAGTGCTTAGCTTTAATAGAATCAAGGGCCAGGACGTGTCTGGGTGGGTCAGTTGTCAGAGTATTTTTATTCCTCCTATAAGGTATCGATTGCAGATTCAAGCTCCATTTTCGATGTTGACTTTTTCTTGTTTCTATGACCCGAAAAGTGAAGCAATTAGCTTCACAATTACATATCGCACATTGATAAGAAGAGTGACACTAACCAAAAAAGCTGTTTTTTCTGTAGAAGCGTTTTAAGTTTTACCAAAACGTAATGACTAGATTTGCACCAGAAAGTAAAACAATATGATATCGTGTTATGGTTTTTATTGTAGAGAGCATTAAACACGACTGGAAAGTATTGTTTTTTTAAATTGAAAAGTATTTTTAATACCAGTTTTTCCCAAAAAACTTTTTTAGTGACATTATAGCATTAATCAAAACGTTGAGTATTTCCTACTTTGTGACAACTTATCGACACAATAACAATAGAAAAAAATAAATTACGCAAAGAAAAATCAGTTTTTATTTAGAAATTATATTTTATTGCGAAGTTTAATACAAACTACTCAAACCCTAAGTTGTTTGCGATGGCAACAGCTAGATAAATCACATTGTTATTGTCATTTTCAAACTTTAATTTATAATAACAAAACTCCAAAACACTCAGGTGTTAAAAATGATAACATAAAATTTTTATAACCAGAATATTAGACATCATAAAGATAAAAACTCAAATAAAGGCTCTTGTTTTGTTTGTAAAAAGCTTTTTTACATCAAAAATAGCTCTGAAAATAATGTAATTATTATCACAAACATCTTTAATTACTTATTATAAATTCCACTTAATAATAATTGAGATCAAGAAAATTACCATAACAGATTTATTAAACTTATTCGTAAAGGATTCTTTCAAAGTAAGAAGAAACGTAATAATTAGGAATGAGATTTTGATCAATCAACGATTTGATGTCGTTTTTCTTTCTTTCAGCCAAAGGAAGCTTAGATGCATAAAGAGATTTCAATAGATTGTTGGCATTAGGAACTTCGTACCTACTACCTGCCTGTTGCCTACGAGTAGCTACTCTATTAGCTTCTAGTCTAATCTCTTTAAAGTTCTGTTCTAAGTAAGATTTCTTATAAAATATTTTGACTGTAGCAGGTTCATTTAAATCTTTCATCATTTTAATGATTTTAATATCACCTATCTTAACTTTTTCTCCTTCCATATTCTTGGAAAAAATATTCTCAGATAAAGATTTAATATCGTAAAAATCACTATGGCTCATCAGATTAACATTGTATGCGTTTCCTTTTTTTCGTGCGTTCTTTATTGCTGCAATGTACTGGTCAGGAACATAAATAGGACCAGATCTTAACATTTTTTTTACTTCTCTCTCAATTGTTGAATGCACTGCATCACCCTCATTTTGCGTGTGACCTTTGATTAGGAATTTGTGAGTTATAGATTTTATTGGCAAAGTTTTTACTGCAAACAAATAAAGAGATAACATGAATTGATTTTTTTGTTGCCCACAACAATTATCGGAATAGAATATAAAATCGAAATCTGGATGTAATAAAGACATTTTTTCTAAATATTTAAACACACACGTCCCAATTTCATTAACACCTCTTTTTACCTTCTACCTCTGTCCAAAAAAAGCATTCAGTGTGATCTTTTCCCAGTTCAGAAATAGTGAAATTTAAACAATTCAATTTACTTTTATAATAAAAGATTGATATTTCTCCTTTAGGCAAGGTCATAACCGCCTGCAAGTCATAACAAGACACAATGCAATTATTCATATTCATATCATTTTCCTTCTCTAATCTACTTTCATCCTTTTCTTTTAAATGATCTTGATATTTAGCTTCTAAATTTTCTTTTACATCGGCAATTCTGTAAGCTGTGCAAAGATCACACTGATCTTTCTTGGGTATAAAAAAACTGATGTTAAACTCAGTGTTAAAAACTTTTCTATAAATATGTATCTTTACAAATTCTATATTTTTTTGAATGCAATCAGCTTTGTAGTCTCTGTATAAATCGGCTAGCGTCTTTCCTCCGTCAATAAATTCTCTCGACGTTTGTTTTCTTAAATAGTGACTTTCCATTCGAGGTATACTATTGATGTGTCGTCGAACTTCAATTAAATTACCTTCAGAAATGGTTTTTTTATTCCTGTGTTTGCCCCTTTGTTCAGGGTCCACTATACCTTGCTCATTCTTCTTGTCGATCACTGTTCTAATAGGTCGATCACCAATACCGAGAGTATTTTTAAAATATATTTTGCACACTCTGATTTTTTTACCATTTACCTCGAAATGGAATGCATTCTTTGGTTTTCTGCTACTATTCAGTCTTTTGTACTGATATTTAGGAAATACGTTAATTATATTATTAGCTATATAATCTCTTTGACGTGTTAGTGAGCCCAGATTCCAAAACGAGTCAAATAATCTTTTGCGGTCATCTTCAGAAATAATGTCACGACATTTAAGCCGACACTTTTCATTACAGGGTCCTCTCATCACCCTTTCTGCAACAATTTTTGATGATGTTGATATGTATGATTGTCCTCGATTTCTTCGAATCTGAGCTGCCTTTTTTTTATTAATTCGTCTGATTCTTTTACGACTATTCCTGTTACCTTCTTCCACAATAGGGTTCAAAATGTTAACATTAGCTGGCCCAGAAAGTGATGGTCCATTATTGGATTCTAAGGAATGCATGACAGTACTTTGCCCATCTTCATTGCAGTCATTACTAATAGTAGTAGGTTGGATTGTAGAGATTTTGTCTACAGCGGCAGAAGCCAATGTCGCCAAAGATGGACACTGGTTATTTATGGCCGAAGAACATTCAGAAGAACTCGACGAAGACGAAGAACTTGACGAGGAAGAGGAACTAGACGAAGAATTGCTTGATGATGAGTCTGAAGAAGAAGAAGAGTCTGATCGTCGACGTTTTACAGTGGATGGTTTTAACGGTAAGTAACTTGGGTCATCGTCTGAGGCAGGTGAAAAATCACGTGAAGATGCACGACTGGAGGTAGATAACCTGGGATTTCTTGTTTCTGCATGAAGTTGTTCATTAGGAGGTAAGTTTTCATCCACATGAAGGGGACCCTCCTAAAATAAGTAATAATTTTAAATAACACAATAAGTAAAAGAAATGCACCTCTAACTCATGCAGTGATAATCTTAGCTAGGTGACTAGGAGAAGAACAAAGAAAAGATAATTAGTTTTTTTAGTTAGCGTAGTGTATTATTGTATTTTGAATAGTATTCCTAGTTTGATATTATAAGGTAAGAATATAGGTAAGGCAATAAGAAACCTGTTCAGCTTTCTGGCGTTCTTTAGGTGTGATTTCTTGAGAAGGCACAATATCAAATCCAAGATTGTGGTTAGAAATATCTATATTCGCATTCTGGTTAACGTCATCTTCATTGCGAGTTAATTCACAATGATTTTTGGAGGTCCGGTGGTTCGTTGATGTATTTGCGCTTTCTAAATCAACATGTTCATTCTGGATACCATAACACGTTCTTTTTTTGGTTCGTTCTTCTCTATCATCCTGTGTGTCCTCAAGCAGTCTTCTAGAAATATTCTTGAGTTTGTTTATTCTCGCATTTTGTAAAGGCATTTTAAGACTGAAAACAAGCAAATTATGGTCAAAATTACTCTTTTTACTAAAAAAAACTCTAGTAATTACTAATATAGATGTACATTTTTACTACGATCATTTACTTATTTCACTTTACAAGCATTACATTATTGAAATACCCAAAATCAATATTAAAATATTCCAATTCCAAACGACTCTAAACAAAATTCTTTGTTGGTTTCAGTGTTATTTTCCATGCTTGCTATTTGGCTTTTATGGAAGAATGACACTAAAAAAATAATAACATCCTGAACTACTCATCAACTCAAATGTTTCAAATTCTGTGACTCGTAGACCGACACTAATTAAAAAATGTTAGTATGTTGTTCCAATTGAATATAAACCCTCTGTTTCGCTTAAAGGAAGAATGACACTAAAGGAATAATGTCATCCTGAATCAATAATCGACTCAAATACTTCAAATTACATAAAACGAAGAGCGACACTAAAAAAAAAATGACGGTATGTCGTCCCAAAATAGCAATTTTTACAAAATAATATTATTAATAAACGACACTTATCAAAAGGTGACGGTATTCGTATTAAAGTTAATTCGTACTTACGAAATATGGTCAATCCAAATCGCCTCTAACCAGAAAATGTCACTATGGAATACACTAGATGAAACAGTTTTTGTTAACTTCACAGTCACTAATGAAAAAATGGCGCTCTGTCATAACAAATCATATCAACATTGTCGATAAGGCAGTTCGACACTAACGCCATCTACCGATAAAAAATATAGTTACAACGACAGGTGTTTTTGCAAAAAAATAGTATCTTTCCACGCTAAGAGATGGCACTCATAACAGAAAAACATCATTTTTCGTATAGTGACGGTCTTCTTATCAATGTGCGATATCTACATCTTGTATACATCTCCTTAGATGAATTTCACTATATTTTACGAATGAACCAAAACTAAAATGAGCCAAGCAGCCTGTTCTAACCCCAATGGTATTCATTCATTCGTAACAGTAGCTTTCATTGTTGAGGCTTCATCTGCAGCCGGCTTGCAGTCGCGATACAAATTGTACCCTTTCCGTTTTATAATGGAATTTCAATTAAATTTTGTATAACATTTTGCCTAACTGTCACTTGATTTGTCGGAAAACTTCAACCATACCTTTTAAATGAAAAGTTCTTTAGGCATGTTGGGCAGTTTTCATTTCTTGTTTTGGGTTAGCTTGACCTGGAACTCCCGCATAGTACAGTGATGCTGACGTCATGACAATACAAATAAATAAAGAAAAATCAATGTTTTTGTGATTTTACTATAGAATCGCAAAGGTTGACAAAGAGCAGGGAATTTTTCATATCCTCAGATATTTCGACATGACAATCATTTTCTGCGCTGTTTACCACTGTATCAGAACGATCTTGACTGTAAAGTCTTAAAATAATCTTAATACCAAATGAAACTTTTTTCTTGTTTTAAATAGTACTATTGTCCGAACTAAATGGTCCAAAAAAGAGGCCAAGTGCGGGTATAACGGACCCCTATCGACCGAACTAAAGGCGTATATCAAATATCAGAAAAATCTGTTAACAGGAAAGTGGGATAACCAAGGCATTAAGATCATTTTGAGTACTTTGTTCGTCACGATCGATCTGATGCTACTAGTGTCCATTGTGCAATCTCATCGAATTGGAGTGCCACCGAACGCTCCGAAATGAACGAGCTCCGACAACAATATTAGACGTGACTATCTCGTTGGAGGCAACCTCCAACAGGGGTAAGCCATCTCCGTCCAGTAAGCCTGCGTCACTTACACCATTTCAGCACCAATTCGGTTCCACGTATGCTGCTTCAACTTTAACTTTATCAAAGACAAAAACTTTATTAAAGTATTTATTCAAAATTGTGTAGCACTACTACAGCTTTTTGACGTCAAATTCTGCTTAAAACTTAGTTTACCAGATCAGATTACAAATATAAATTATTGCTTTTCATGACATGTTTACGCGTGTTATAACATCAGTATACTCACATAATAATTAGCCATTTTCCAATAATAACGTGTTGAATAACTACAGCATTAATAATAATTTATAAACAATCGCATTCCATGATAGAATAATATTTACGGGAACAACGCAATTATGCGTTAATTCCCGTTAACATCATTATAAATAACTACAGCAATCATTTCATTAAACCTTTATTGGCTTAAATTTATATAAAAGCAGGAATGCCAAAGAATATAATATTGCCATGCTACAACATACATACATAAGCTCCTATAAACCCTTTGTTTGTAAGGCTGCGCACTCGTACTCTTATTGTTCCGTGCCAGCGATTTCATTTGTTTGCTCAATCTAATTGCTACTCAGTCATTGTGGGTAACCATCTGTATGAAATCATATTGCGGATGGGAAACCCATGTGTGTGCATTTGTTAGCGTGGTTGCCTATACGTGTGTATTTCTTTTTTGCCGTGGCAATAACTCTAGGTACTAAAGTTTTATTAAAGATAACTACGATTCCGGGAAATGGTTGACATCTGAACTGCGGTTGTTGCTGTCAAATGCATAACTACTGTTTTGTTACGATTAAAAGACAATTTAGTATGATTTGACAATATTTCAGGGTTTTTTGTCGTGCGAAAAATCCCCACGGATACCACCCCTCCGGAGCCGGACTCGAGCCGACTAAAACGCACGCCGTCTTTGGTTCATTGGTTACCGGAGGTGAGAATGCAGGAAACGTCTCTCGCACCCCGGCAGACAAAGGATCATCTTTCGAGATGGCCCCCTTCGGGTTGTGGGGACCATAGTGTCCCCATCTAGCCTCGGGTATGGGGAGGCTCACTTTGCGCCGTCGCCGCGGCCTGCTTCTGCTAGGGTGACAGGCGGCTCCACCGATCACCCCAGGCCCGAGCTCATGGAGGACGGAGGTCGTTCTGTGACCTACGACGCCCGGTTCGCCTTCGCTCTTCGCCGACTGCCCGGGCCTGGAGTCTAGTCCGGACCCGCCTCGGTGTGTCCCACGCCGGGCACTCGGTCAGCGTGTGCAGCTCCGTGTCCTCGCTCGCATCCCAGTGATGGCACTCGGACCTTGGCTCCTTCTGGATCTGGCGTAGGTACTTCCCGAAACACCGCCACCTTTGGTCTTACGCGTGCGTGCCCTGCGTTTGGTCACCCAAGTCGTAGCTCCCACTCCGCTACCATGTCCCGGTGGAGCTGGGACTTCACAGCCAGAATTTCTTCACGAATATTGCCGGGATGGTGATGAGTGTTCACTTTGAATAACAGAAATAAAAAAGTTTGGGAAAATATACTTTATCATACCACTACATAGTATAAAGCAAAGTCGCTTTCCGCGCCTGTCTAGGATACATAGAATATGCATATATGGCTAGACTGATGAATGATTTATCATCCTAAGTGTACTAATGGGGGTCGAGAGGAAACTAAAACTTGACTGTGAAATAAAATCCACTCTCGACCCCCAGGGGCCGAGTGTAAACTATGGTTAGGGGTCCAGTGGACACATTATTTATTGGGGGTCGAGGGGTCGAGAGTGGACTAAACGGATAGTATGCTTAAATCTTTAAAACTACGCAAAGGATTTTGATGCGGCTTTTTTTAATAGATAGAGCGAATCAATCCAGGGTGCCATACGAACTTAATATGGCAGTCGTTACGGGTAGTTGGAACCCTAAAAAGTCTAACGACTCAGGTCGAGGTCAGATAGCAGTAGCTTCAACGAAGTTCAGCTGAATCCTCAGTTAGACTGGCAAAGCGGACCCCAGACTCCAAGTTGAAAGCTTTAGCTGACTGGAATTAACGCTGGGATTAAAGAAAAGTTCTTGTATACAGATTTTATTTATATTTATGCGAGTAGGTACTGGAGTTCAAATATGCAAAACTTTCACAAACGTGTCAGTCGATTTGTCAGTATTACACAACATAAACTCACGCCTGTATTCCCCGAAGGGGTAGGCAGAGGTGCTAGCACCCACATTTCGCCAGTTTATGTTTAGGTCCCAATGTAATAGGTGGCGAGCCTATTGCCATTAACCGGGCACTTATAAACCTGCGATAAATACACACATAACTTTGAAAAGCATCGAAAAGTCATTGGTGTGTGCCATGGTAAACCTGGGATCGAACCCGAGACCTCGTCTCAGCAGTCCATTACCCATACCACTAGGCTACCGCAGATTTTTTTTGTAAGTATTATTTACTGTGAAACATCTTATCGTACTGAAGTTTACTCCTAACTACGGGTAAACCTCATTTGTTAGGTAAATAGTGTTGTGGACCCCTCATATTTGATCACTTTAATTTATTCACTTCTACCTTGTTGCTTGTGAATATGGTATGCTACTGCATTGAGCAAATATACAAGTAATTAATTCGAGTTGTTGGCAATTCATCACTTTCAATTCAATTAAATAGAGTGAGTGCCACCACTGTTAACATGGTACATGTTTACGATGGTGACCCTCTTTCCGAGACTTAGCCTTTATCTTAATAGGCGAGGTGAAGTCAAATTGACGTGTCCTTTATAAATAAATAATAATAATAAATAAATATTCCACAGCATTCTACACAACGCTATCTAGACCCGTGGTAAGCTTTTATAGCTAGTGTTATGGAATCTAGAATGCGGATAAACATACTTATATACTTTTTTTTTGTATATGCATACATATTATACATAGAAACACCCGAGTAAGTCAAATAGCCATATTCATGCATAAAAATATTTGCACTGAGCGGGGATCGAACTCGCGCCCTACTGTATAACAAAATACTTGTGGATGTATTCAAAAGTCTTTTGAATACATCCACAAGTATAAAATCCAAATACCTTACATTCGTTTGGTTTTGGAAAATCATAGTTGGCGAAAATGGGTGTTAAAACACCTCTGCCTACCCCTTCGGAAATTTGCAGGAGTGAGTATATGTATGTAAATGTATATTTAAACTAATTGTGTCCGGCTTACGGAGCCAAGGTATTGTCTCGTGATCAATGAGATTTACCGTCAACTGTTGAATGGAGGCAATTAAGGTACCTATGTATTAGATATAGGGTATCCATGCATCCAGCGTGTTCTATCAATGGTCGAACATAATAAACACAAATGCTTTGGTAAACATATTAGTCGATATAAACTTTAACCAGAGTTAATATTAGGTTATTGACTGATAGACGTCTGCAATTTTAAGTTATTTAAAATTGCAAACGTCCATTATTCAATAAGCTGAAGCAAGCAGCAGTTACGCGTAATTCATTACAGCTTCTCAATAAAAGGATAAAAGGGAACATAGAGAAGCTGCAATGATTTACGCGTGGGCTTATCTACTAATGTGCGTCTGCAGTCAGTTTTCGTATGCGGTCACCTTCGGAATCATTCCTTTAGCTTTTCTAGACAGACACACACACTTTATGACAAAATAAACCCTTAAAAATAACCTATCATTGGCTAACTACTGAATGATCTATCATCTGATGAGGTCGTCAAGCTGAGTGCCACCACTGTTAACATGGTACATGTTTACGATGGTGACCCTCTTTCCGAGACTTGGCCTTTAGCTTACTATCAGGTGAGGTGAGGTGAAGTCAAATTGACGTGTCTTTTATATAAAAAATGATAAATAAAGAATAGCCTTATTAATACTACTGATTACATAGATATAATCTCTGACTTATAAGTAATTAAATGTCAGAATTATCTTTCGCAGATCTCGCTATTTTGATAAAAATATAATGCACACGAAAAAAGAATTGTTAACTATGTACAGGATGTTTATTTAAATTACATCGATTTTTATACCACTTAGGTTTTTTATACACAAGCACACATCATACTGGTAAAAAAAGAATAAAAAAATTGTTACCGTTTCCTATGGAAGTATGCAACACCAGAAGTGTCACAGTCGTGCTGCCGATCCTGTAGGAGCCTTCTAATGCCCTTCTTGAAGAAGCCGATATTGTAGTCACTTGTAAAAAATATCACAGTAGGCCTTTGCCTACCCCAGAGGGTAATAAATCTTCCTCCTTATAAATTTACTAAATAACCAACTAACAAATATAACCTACTAGCTTTTGCCCGCGGCTCCGCCCGCGTGGATGTCGGTTATCGTGACAAAATATAGCCTATGTCCTTTCTTAAGGTCTAATCTATCCCTATACTAAATTTTGGGTGTGGTTTAGGCGTGAAAGTGTAACATACAGACAGACAGACAGACAGAGTTACTTTCGCATTTATAATATTAGTATGGATCAAGGGAACCTGTAAGGGAAAGGTCGTGGGTTCAAGTCCTACTTGAGTATTTAATTTTTTCCGATGTATTCGAATAATAATTATATAAAAAAATCATTCAAACAACCCATCAATGAAATTATCGGGGTACTATCTTGCCTTATACCCGAGAATAAGTTACCAGCCTTCTTCAATCCGGGATTAAAGTATCTGAAGTGAGTTGGCCTTAAGTTGGCCTGGCCGTGTGCCTAATAGCCGGGTGGCCATTATGGCTCCACTGGTAGGATCATGTAAGGTCCCAGATAGTTCGTGCTTTCTATCCCGAGCTTAAAGTTGTCCGCTACTAAATTCGTAGGGGAAAGGTGTTTGGATTATGTCCTGTGACATTTCAGGGTTAATAATTGTTGAGGGCGAATCTTTTCAACCTTTTGCGGTAGATTGGTATGTGTATAAGAAAAGATATTTAAGAAATTCGATTTTAATTTTTATGATTAAAATAATACATGTACCAGTTTGATAGCTTCACCCAGGAGGCGCGGGTTCGATCCCCGCTCAGTGCATATATTTATATGCATGAATATGGCTATTTACATTGGTCTGGTCGTGCCTCGGAGAGCATGTTGGTCGCGGATGCCATTCGAAAATTTATGACAGTCGTCAAAGTCTAACGACTGGTCTAGCTTGCAATGCTTCAATATCGCCGTTGGTTATGGAGGTCAGCCATCACGGTCGCTTCATGGAAAATATCGAAGTTCAGCCAAATCCACGGTTAGACTGGTAAAAGCGGACCCCAGACTCCAAGATGAAACCTTCAGATGCGATTGGGATTAGCGCTAGGATAAAGAATATTTACCAGTTTGGCATTTAACGACAAAACATTTATCAAAAGACGTAGGTGTACGAAGTTTCATGCTTCTAACTTTGAAAATGACGAACTTTCCATACAAATGTTTATCACCCATTTTACCCTCTTAGTAGTAAAATTTTGAAAAACGCTGAAACACGTGTTCATTTATTTCTTAAAAGACACAGGTTTATGTGTGCATCTAGCTCTGAAAATGACGGACTTTCATACAAACTTCCATCCCTTATTTTACCCCTTTAGAAGCAGAATTTCCAAAAATCCTAATATCTACCTGCATGCCAAATTTTAGCCTGATCCGTCCAGTGGTTTGGGCTGTGCGTTGATAGATCACTAAGTATGTCAGTCAGTCACCTTTGAGTTATAATATAGAGATAAACATCACATTCTCCAAAAGGAAAAAATAACATCAGAGTTGCAGAAAATAGGCTGCATTGAAATCAAATTGCCTAAAATCCCTTTTGGCTAAGCTTCGTAGCTTAATCGCACCGGAACCCGTGGAACGTCAGTTCACTTTTTTGACCTATTTTCTAGTGCAATGGGAAGCCTAATAAAGTTAGTTTAGTAGCAGACCGGTGCTTATTTGGTGTTCTGTGGCAACCAATATTATTTTTTGTGGGTTGTGAGAATTTACTTCACTGCTGGTCCCTTTAGCCACCCCTCATAACCTCATTTTTTTACCTTAGATTCATTACCCCCTCATTGGAACAAACATTTTATTTTGTGTCAACAAGCCTTTTTTCATATTTTCTTTTAAAAACTTTTTAATTTTTTTAGTTTTTTGCTTAAATATCAATAACAGATCATAAACCTATTTGCCTTCATTTTTTTAGTAAGGAAAAAAATCATTAAGGCATATAGACCAAATTGGTAATAATATACTACTTTCTAACTACTAACTATATCAATTGGGTGATATTGTATCTGCTTACCTTCGAAGGAGACCTACATCAAAATATATGTATAAAAGACGCTACATGAAAATCGCGTTCTATTTCCAAGTGTAGCAGAAAGAAACGGCTATAGTTTCGCAAATAAAAGTAAAATAGAACAAACAATGAAATTAATAGAGCAATTTGAATAATTTTACTCGGGTTTTCTAAATACAAAGCAGTGCGCCGTGTAGCGACAACTGCAGGGCAACGCATGGCTCCTCTTTGTATGCAAATAGACTGGTCTAGTATAATAGGATTGTCTCGTTAATGCTGTACTCATACTACAGTCATTTGATTTAGGGTTTTGTCTTTTATTATAGTAGGTACTACAGGCCGTGCCAGATCGATTGAGGATAAATTTTGCAGTAATTATCGTATTATAAGCGGTAATTTTTGTGTAACCAAAAATGAAAATTGACGCGGGTGCCACGTGGCGCAGCAGTCGGTTTCGCTACAGTGGTGGCGCGCTGAGAAGCGCGCCTCCCCATTCCGGGGGCGAGTCGGGCACACCGTTGTCCCCTCTCCTAAGGAGGGCCAGACCGTTAGGGATGGCCCTGGGTCAGCCGGGGTGCGAGGGATATGTCGAAGACAACCTCACCTCCGGCTTAGCACCACGACCCGCAGTCGGCGTGCGTTTTTAGTCGGTTCGAGTCCGACATAACCTCCCCTTCTTGCTCCGACGGGGGAGGTATCCGAGGGGATTGCCGCACGAAAAAAAAAGGGTTTAGCTACAGTGTGAAAAATGTTTACAACCCCTAAGTAACCGATCTAATCTGGTCACAAGATCAGCTCGGTCAACAAACTTTATTCTCAATCCATTTGGCACGATGTATAGCTGTTGCCCGTGGCTGATATTGTTATCCCCGTAACCTATGGGAACCTATTCCTTGCAACCAACGGGATAAAACGTAGCCAGTGTTATTTCAGACTATATCTAATTTGTACTCAATTACTTACAGCTGGATCAGTTCAATCGTTTAAGCAAGATTGAATAACATTTTGTTTTCGTGCGGAAATTCCCACGGATACCTCCCCTCCTCCTCCGTCGGGGTGGTATCCGTGGGGATTTTCCGCACGATAAAAAAAACGGATACCTCCCCGCCGTTTTTGGGAGGTTATGTCGGACTCGAATCGACTAAAACCGCACGCCGACTGAGGTGAGGTTGTCTTCGACATATCCCTCGCACCCCGGCTGATCCAAGGCCATCCCTTACGGTGTAGCCCTCCTCGGGAGGGGGGGGGGGGACAACGGTGTCATCTATTTATTATAATATTAGTGGGATAGTATGATGTCGTTCTTATTTCAGTTACAAATAAGTAGATTCCTTTTAAAATTATTGGTACCTATCTAATTAATCTTGTATAAATGACCCATAATCTACTAATTATGTTAAGATAACGGTAAGTACATATTTACAATTGTTATCAGAACCAGCTTAGTTTTATCGAACGTAAAATTTTTTTATAATAAAAACAGTCAAGTACAAGTTGAACTCGTGCAGTGGGTTCCGAACAGTAATAGAGTAAAGAGGCAAAGTTTTAATTGCAAACTGTAAACTCTACCGAATATTTTGATAACCTCGCTACCTTGTTTTTTTAATCGCATGAAAAATGCCCACGTTTAGGTGAATTTTTCTGAAAAAGAGCTTTTGAACCGTTTTAAGCACGCCGGGTACAAACTGACAACATGTTAAAATGTATAAAGTATCAGATAGCACGAGTGTCAAAATGTACAAACGTAAAATAGTTCGAAATCGTCAAAGTGTTGTAACGATCAAATGTAGGAATGCAGTGATGCTAGAAATTACAAATGTAATAGTGCATGAGTGTCAAAATGTACAAATGTAATAATGAATAAATGATAAAATGTTTACATCAAATAGATAATCGATATAAAATATAAAATATAAAGATAGTTCGTAAGAAAATCGGTAGATGACGCCACGTCGCCTTAAAGACGTATAAGATGGGAAATTTGAATCATACCGGGCGTGTCTCGGTAGCCGAATTGGTCAGGCATTCCCCCTGTAAGGGAAAGACTGCGGGTTCAAGTCCCGCCCGAGAAGATTCTTTTTCCCTATGTATTCGATATAAAATCTCTTTAGTGCACATCTACAACATGCACTTCAATGTAGAAGCATACTTAGATTTTACTATTTCACTGTAATTATATAAGTGGATTTTATTTGAATTTAGTGTTAAGACAAGAAAATTACATACTGTCAATTGAACATTTCAGCAACTGTTAATTTTGACCATTGCTGATTTGGTCTTATATACATATTGTCGATTGAACATTTTAGCGTTTCTACATTCTGACATCAGGGTATTTTGTCATTAATAGATTGTACATTGTGACACTCGTGCTATCTGATACTTTATACATTTTAACATGTTGTCAGTTTGTACCCGGCGTGGTTTTAAGGACACCATAATAGTCAAGAAACCTGTATAACAACAGATATTTGTCAGAGAAGTCCAACCTGTCTAACAAAAATCAACAAAAAATATCCAATATAAGTGGAAAAAAATGTGCAGCTCCTCATACATTTTTATAAATACCGTAAACCCTCCGTGACAGCCTCTGGTCCGCTACGCAGGAAGCGCGGATTCGATCCCCGCTCAGTGCAAATGAAGTGAAATAGATATTTGCATTGGTCTGGTCATCCTCGGAGAGCATGTCAATCCCTCGATCCCGGTTGCCATACGAACATCTATGGCAGTCGTTACGGATTTAGTTGGAACCCTCAAAAGTTCAACACCAGTTGTTGAACTTTTACTGCAATGCTTCGATATCACCTTTGGGTTGTGGAGGTCAGACGGCGCGGCTACCGTCTGACCCTTCACACAAAATATCGAAATTCAGCCAAATCCACAGTTTGACTGGTAAAACGGACCCCAGACTTCAAGCTGAAAGCTTCGGATGCGACTGGGATTAACGCTAAGATGAACGAATTGAGAACCTCCTCCTTTTTCGAAGTCGGTTAAAAATAACCCGACTTTAAAAAGACACTGAAAAGTTAAAAAATGAAGACCGCAAACCCGGGGTACGCTGGTACTGTTCTTGTCTACGTACCCATTGGACCCTCAAAATTCGACCTTCGCCCTGAGTCTGGCCTGCCTCTCTAGACAAGTGGCATTTCATTGGCCGGCGTATCGTAAAATAGAATGACGAATGTATGGAATTTGACGTATATGACATTAGGAAGTGGAAGCCTTACATCTGGTCGTAGAAATAAGTGGTCAAATCCGGAAATGTTCGTACTTAGAAGAAGACGAAAAAGAAATGGACACCAACTACCAGAAGGTCTTTGACGACTGTTATAATCCCATACATTTGTCATTCTATTCCACGATACGCCGATTCTGCAACCGTTCTCCGACAGTCGTTTCTCCTTTGGACTGTTCACCGACAGGACGTTTCGTTTTTGAAAGATTCGTCGATAGAACGTTTCACCTATGGATGTTTCGCCGACAGAATGGTTCGCATTTGTTAGTTTCGACGACAGTACTTTTCAACTATGGAATTTTCGCCGTCAGATCGTTTTGTCTACGATTGTTTCGACATGTTTTTTTTCACTATTAAACTACAAAGCCACCAAAAAGCTACTAGCTTGCTACAAAGACATGAAGAAAGAAAATGTTTTAATGGAAGACCGCCTTTTTCTTTTTTTTTGACCTTGGGGGAAATCCTTCATGGATGTTATGCCGGACTCCTACCGACTAAAACCCCCACGGTATCGCCCAGCAGCCTATAGTAAGGAGCCCCGGGTAAGCCCTCGGAAGGATGTCCCAGGGCTCCCAACAGACCCACGGCTTTAATGCGGCCTCGTCTAGGGGGTGGTTCGGGTGCTATCCCGCGTCTATGGGGGGTTTTCGGGTATCATCCCGCTTCATAGGAGGGGGGAGGCGTGCGTGAGTCCGTCACGTCACGCTGCCGTCATGGGCCTGCTTCTGTAAGGACGATGAGCAGCCAACTCACCGTCCTCAGGCCCCCGGTCATGGAGGCCGATGGTCTTCGGCGAAGACACGTCGGCGGCGCCCAAGCCGCCGACTTCGGAACTCGGGTGGGAGAGTTCTCTCCCGCTCCCGCCCCGCCGCCTCCTTCGCGAGCATGATCTGCTCGCAGAAAGAAGCGGCGCAGTCCCACTTACTCCCGCTGGAGACCATGGCTCCCACCATGGTCTCGAGCGAGAGAGTGCCCACGCCCAGACCCACCACGAGGACCTGGCGCTGTTGCGCCCACGCCGTGCACTCCACCAGCGTGTGGAGCGCTGTGTCATCGCTGCGGTCCTCGCAGTGCTGACAATCGGCCGTGGTTTCCCGGCGTCTTCGCCACAGATATCTACCGAAGCTACCGTGCCCGGTAAGCATCTGTGACAACCGGTAGGAGAGAGCACCATGTATAGATGTAGTAAAATTGGCTTAAAAATGTGTACCCAGTTGTAATTAAATCATTTTATAATCTTTTGTTTTATTATTTCCCCAATGTTTGCAATAACAAAATAAACGAATATGGATAGGTAAAATCTAGATAAATACCGTTCATTAAAAGTAAAGGCGGTCTTCCATTAAAACCTTTTCTTTCTTCATGTCTTTGTAGCAAGCTAGTAGCTTTTTGGTGGCTTTGTAGTTTAATAGTGAAAAAGCCATGTCGAAACAATCGTAGACAAAACGATCTGACGGCGAATATTCCATAGTTGAAAAGTCCTGTCGTCGAAACTAACAAATGCGAACCATTCTGTCGGCGAAACATCCATAGGTGAAACGTTCTATCGACGAATCTCTCAAAAACGAAACGTCCTGTCGGTGAACAGTCCAAAGGAGAAACGACTGTCGGAGAACGGTTGCAGAATCGATACGCCACGGTCAACAGTACCTACTAGCGTACTCAGGGCTTGCGATCTTGCAAGAGGGGTTCAAAATTATATGACTTCGCAGAATATAGTTAAATGACATAAATTGCCGTATTGAGAATCCATTCATTTAACTATCAGGTAGTTAACTGATTAATTTAGCGTGTCTCGGTAAATAATGTAAGTGCGCTAGATATCGTTAAGGCCAGACACGTAGCTAATCATATTAATCACGTGGTTTGATAACGTTATGTGTGATTTAAGAGGTCGTATCGATATACGTGAGTCGAGTTCTCGATTATAGTTGTAGAAACCTTTGAATTAGAGTCTGTATTTTATCGCACATAGTATATTATTCACACTGTAAAATATATAGGATTTGTATTATTTTAGTTAAGGTGTACCGATATAGATATACATACCAATATTATATGTGCGAAAGTAACTCTGTTTGTCTGTCTGTCTGTCCGTATGTTACATTTTCACGCCAAAACCGCTGAACCGATTTTGATGAAATCATACCTACTAATATTATAAATTCGAAAGTAACTCTGTCTGTCTGTCTGTCTGTATGTTTCGCTTTCACGCCGATTTTGATGAAATTTGGTATAGGGGTATATTAGACCATGAGAAAGGGCATAGGCTATGTTTGAACGCTAGTTGGTTTATAATTTCCAAGAGATGAGAGTACGTTACATTACGTTATTTTTATTTTTCACTTTTCAGTGCATTTGACTTCTAGAAGATGGTTAATTTTTTGTTGAAAATACACTTATTGTTTAAAAGCAATCTTGCATTTGTTTCATACCACTATCAGACCAAGAATTATTATCTATAAATGAAATTTGAAATAAACAACAAGAACCCCACCAATAAAACCATCTAAACTATATATACCAAACAGAAAACGAACTTAAAATATGAACTACCTTTCAAATCTTTGTCAATTTAACGCCAGATTGATTCAATTGAGTTCTACCATTTCCATCCTGAATGCAACCAGATAATATACTTCAAGAATTTCGTGCTCAACGTGGTGCCCATTATATGATGATCTCTTATACCTTTCATCTCACAAACGAGTAAACCTTTCAAAACATATAAATAGCAATAGATGGAGATCTTGTTTAGTTGGATACTTTCATGTCTCCTGACATTTGAGAAGCCGAGAATCGACCAAAGCGGACCCCTTTTTAAGGCGTGAAATTGAATCTTGTTGCGGATGAAGGGTGCACAGAAAACTTAAATATTTAAGGGAAAATTACCGTCTAGAGAGGCCACCCGACGATTCAGAGGTAAGGTATTAATTTTACGAGCCCCCATTGTAACCATAGACAGGGATGTATGAACTCGTTAAGTTCTAACAGTCGTTTGTAGACAAGATTTGGCTTTATAGTACGGTGGGGTGTTTTAGTGTGCAGTTGGAATTAATTAAAATTAGAGAAATTTTGAGGGTGTTACACATTGTCCCGGTTTGCGACACAGCTGATGAGATTGTGTGGGTTCTCGTAAAAAGTTTAAATCAGATTGTGTGAATGTGGTGCGAAAAGTTTTTCATAAGCCGTACTTTATCTCGTAGCTGCGAAAGTGCTGCAACCACAATGCGCACACGAATAGGTAATTTTATTCATTTAGCTTATTTACGGATCGTAAAACATTCTTTGTTTATGTCACTGAGTAAAAGCGTGAGTATAAAAAATGTATTGTCATATTTATTATGTTATTAATTAATTTGCCTACTTGCAAGAATTTCTTTTCAATTTGTATGCACATATTGAGAACACCTGTACTTTTTCCACTGTATTTATTCTATTACACCTGACCGGTTTCGCCTTACGGCATTCTCAAAGGTTTACATTTACCAAAGGTTTTGGATGTGTATGCTATACTATGCTATAGGTTATGAGATGTGTTTAGTATGGGAAGCTGCCAAATACCTACTAAATTTAATACCTATTCATAGAAAACTTACCGCGTAGTCTTAAAAAGTGCGCTAATTTCTAATATACCTATGTACTTATTGTATGTATGAATTTACGGTTTGTTACCAATTATTGTTCACAGTAGAGAGATAATCTAGATATATCAAATTAAATTTAGGAAGCAAAAAAAACTTACGACACGGTTCACGATATTTTTTCATTTTACTGTCGTATCGAATGATACTTAATTACAATATAATATTATCAACCAAACCTTCAAATATGGTGGCAACTCATTTACTTAATACGCCATCAACACCTTTGTCTCTGTACAACCACAGAGATTCTATGGGGAGCACGTAGTGCGGGTAGTTACCTCAGGGTACGCATCGAGATAGTGCCCTATCTTCCCCTGGGAAGTCAATTTCATTAATACTGCGGTTGGTACCCTTCTGGGGAGGCGTACATTTTTAAACATATTAACTGTAATTGAATACCTGCCCCGCAATGAATTAAGATTAAGGTGTCTCCGTTCGAGTTTTTTGTTGGGCTCGGGGGGTTTACTGATGTTGTTTAAAGAATTGGGTGTACATAGCTAGGTATAATATAAACTCTGAACAAGATGTATAATAAATAATCTTTAAGTTTTGCATTACGGATCATTATTAAAACACGTAAGTTATAATCATTACGATAAAATTGGTTCATATGGTTCTTAAATAAAATGTTTCTGATTCTATCCATACTAATATTATAAATGCGAAAGTAACTCTCTCTGTCTGTCTGTATGTTACGCTTTCACGCCTAAACCACTGAACGGATTTTGATGAAATTTGGTATAGGGGTAGGTTAGACTATGAGAACCGACACCCACGCGGGCGGAGCCACGGGCAAAAGCTAGTGAAAAATATTAATAAATGTTACATAAAATATACCAAACTTAGGTAAGGAGTTGAATATTGAGGTAAATAGCTGAAGGGAAGTAACTTGTCATAAAAGTTTTGGATTTATTAAACGTAGTCAAATTAATAAATAACAGCATTCAAAAATATTATTATGTAGGTACAGTCAGCATCAGATCGATCTTGATGAACAAAGTGGTCAAAATGATCTTAATTCCTTGGATTTACCCCATTTCTGTTAACGGATCGTTCTATTATTTGGTACACACCTTTAGTTCGGACAATAATATAATTTAAATCAATAATAGACTTTCATTTCCTCTTAATACCTTAGCTTTAAGATCATTTTGAGACTTTAAGACTGTACAAACTCTTGATAACATAATATGATGAAGAACTCTGTTAAAAACTCAAAAAAAAAAAGAAAATTGCACACTACAAAATTAATTTAGAACCTTCCCTTTTTAAATTTTAAGAAGCCTACTTCTATCATATTGTTGAAAACAAATTATCAAGATATTTTGTTAGCTGATACCCTATTCTTTTAAAAGGAATAAAGGTATACGCAAGAAGGCAATAGGGGATACATTCCACTTTATACCGTCGGATCTTCAATAAGGCGCGTATACATATTTCTTCTTAACAAAGTTAATGAGTTTTTCTCTTTATTATTCTACGCGGGGCGCTTGCTACCACAAAAACATATTTTACTCATAAAGAAAATATGGCGGCTTAAAGAGTTCGAGTTTTTTTGATGTAGTCGTAAGAGATTACCTTAAAATACTTTGGAAGGGGAGAGGGTGAAAAGGAAATTGTTTTACAGTTGTTTTTATTTGCCTAAGTTTATTATCTACTAAATATTCTGAGAGCTTTTTCGGCATTCGGATTTTAAATGACTTCCATTACTTGACAAACATATTAGGTATGTAGGTATCTTTAATAATAAATGGTATCGGAAAAAATACTTAATATATTTTCTATAAATAAACATTCAAGAGACACAAAGAAAAAACGGGAACAAAATTCTCATTGCAAATTCTATATTCTAAAAGTTACATAGATGAATATTATTACAGCTGTTGTACATCAATAAAAATCAAAAACTTCAAAACTACCATGATTTTATATTCCTATCTTCTGTTCATGTCCCTAAATGTGATAAGACTGATAAGTTAAGAATAATGATAAGTCTTAAATTAAGTACGAAACAAATCTATCAAACGCTTTAACAATTAAACATTCCGAAAGCATACTATAGAGATTTAGATCACTTATCACCCAATAAATTATGATTCAAGGTATCAAATATTTATCTAATAAATTATGATACACTTAAATCATTTGATTAGCTGAAACTCATCAGTATTTTTGCACTCCCGACCGTCACGGTTGTCACTATGGCTGTGAAACTTTTGTTCTGTGTTGTATACCTTTTGGGATTGACTCAACTTCAAGCACTAGAAGTCAATAGCGAAGGCAAGATAAAGATGACTCTAGTAACTTCTCCTTTCTGTTCCGATGCAGTAAACTTCTTCGCCAATCATTTCGTTGAAGCATATCGTCTGTACAGTAATTTCCTGGACCTAGAATTCGTTGCTTGGGGAAGAACTAATTGGGACGGTGTCGGAGAAATGACATGTACAATGGGTGTCCGAGACTGCTGGGCAAATCGTATTCACAGGTGTGCATTAAATATGCTGAGTGGAAACCAAGCAGCTCAAATGGAGTACATGAAGTGTGAATTCACTTCTCGTTATGCATTCGTTAATGGAACATACCTTTGCGCTGCAGAGAGTGGACTTAATCGTGTTCAGCTTGATTACTGTGTTGCAAATGATCGTGATGATATTGATAGAACGGCACAAGCTAAATCGGACCCGATAATGGCAGTTATTAATTTTGTACCTTCTATCGTTTTTAATGATAATATAAATGCGGATGTGAGTCACGAGTCCCGGGCCAGGCTTGTTGAAATGATCTGTCAAGCTTTAGTCAAGCATCCAGGGTCTGGAATCACACAATGTTAAGCTGAACTCAAGTTAAGTTTAAAAGTGAATAGTGTGATTTTAATTTTATTTTTGTCATTGTGTATTGAGCTCAATCAGCTAATTTAGAAAATATTGTGTAAAATTGAAACTGAATTTTATAAAAGTATGAAGATATTATTAACGCTAAATGTACTATTAAGTTATAATCTGTTTCTAGATTATCAAATAATAATTTGTCAGGACTTGTATGTGTATTTAGAAAAAAATGATTAATTTATGTTATATTAATTGTATTTATTATTTCAAACTTGTATTACTATATATTATGTATTTTGTAATATATAGTACAAATTAAATAAGAAGGTTTGTAAAATCTGTTACAAATTTAGAAACTGCCAGTTTTTATTTATTGCGTGAGATAACATTATAAATGTTGAAACTTGTAAGGATATTTGAATGTTTTTTTACAAGACCTGGCTGATATCTGGTTCAGGGATAGATTTTGGTCTGACATAAGACATACGTATTCCTTGAGTGGATTCCCATGAGTTGCGGGAAGGGCAGCGGTATTTCACGCGGGTAGAGCCACAGGCAACAGCTAGATGTAATATAAAGCTAAAGCTGCAAGATATAATAACATATAGGTATATTTGACATTGCTGTTTCGGTGTGTTCCTGCATCATATAGGCTGATGGTCGATATTTCAAAGCCCAAGGGCCAGCCATGGTGCGAATTTTACACCATGGCATATGACACCCGAAAGGGCGCGTGCTATTTAGTCAGTTCGAGTTTGACATGAGACCAACATTTTTCGGTAGGATTTCCATCCGTAAGGATGTCCGCCCGATCAACAATAAAATTTATTCCTGTCAAATAATTCAATAACTATTGTTGATAGAAATCAAGTTTCTTTCGCGTTGAGTTGGCGTCTTCCATTCTGTACCCCCAAAACTCAGCCCATGTACCAAATTTTTTTCCAAACTTTAGCCACAGGTCCTTCCACAGTCTACCAACGAAGTTCAGTTGTGTTGATTATGGAAACCATAGTTTACTATCTCTAAACCGTTTCATTTTATGCAAATGCGCCGGGTTTAATGTTTATAGACTTGTAACCTTTATGCTCGCCGCTCGTTATAATATGTATTTACAGTACATATCAGTACAAAGCAAAATTTGCGCCTATATGGGTTTTAAGTGAATTATTTGGGATTAGGCTAGTGGTTTGTGGGAATTACGACTCTGAAATACCGTTAAACGTTAAGTTTGATAGTTATTATATTGCTTAAGGGTTTTGGAAAGCAAATTTTGCGTATACGTTCATGTAAACAAAATTACAGCGACAAATATTTGGTCGGTTGCCAGTTCATTGGCTATGTAGCTAGTCGTGCTGTATTTATAAGCAGAGGTTTTCATATACCAACTGCTAACTTGTCTACAATATAGTCACTCTGTTTTTGCGCGCTGCAACCCCCTCCGGCTTCACCTGTGGTTTATTTCGGATCGTAGATATTTTTATACGTCATGTCATTATGTCTTTTTTCACGTTAGGAAATCTTTTGTGGTTCATCTCATTGGAGCTTGTTCCCAAATCGACTTAATGTAAGTACTTATTATGTGAGTAGAGCCATGGGCAACGCCTTGTTGACTATGCAGTGAAAATTCTCCCTTGCCATGATACTTTTATTAACATATCGAAAGAAATGAGTTTTTAATACTTCTTATTGTTAACTTCTATAGCTTTCGAAAAAAAATATCGTACAATGTTAGCGGCACACAAAATTTGAATTCCTATGCCACATTACCCCGTACACTTACGACGCACGTCACTTCAGCAATAAAACAGTCCGAATTTAGAAAGTAAAATATATTTTTATTAACATTCCCTTCGAGAGTGTCGGACTGGTACAAGACAAGGACAGATGATTTCCTCATACCATGAAAGAGGAATAGCAATACACTCAGGATGTAACAAACGAGCTGTACCGTGGAAGTAGGCAGCTGAATAATTGAAGAAGTATGGTCCCCCGGCGTGTCGGATCGTCTAGCCGGCCGATCGATACTGGCCAAAATACAACCTTTGCTGCATCACAAAAACATTCAAGTTAATAATTTTTGACACAGCTAACTGTAAAATTATCGTATTACCTACAATATAGGTTCAAAAACATTATTACAAATTAAGCCCGGACCGTTAGCCGGTCAAGGTAATAGCCATATTTAAGACTCTTTTAATACCCGCAGCTGAAGTCGTATGAGCTGTTTAATGGGCTTGTTTTGCGTCAGAACGAATCCAAAAATCCAACTCGTAGTGAAAACAGGAGAGCTTAACCTGATCCTAATTTAAGAAAGTACTTATTAGGTAATGTATAAACTCTTTTAGTGGTTATAAAAACGAGTAATCAGTGAAATGGAAGCACTCAATGATGTAATTGAAATTGAATTCTACGATGCCTAAAGTTACAGTCTCTTCCACCTCTGTTTTTTTCTTATTTTTGTATATATTGTATATTTTAGTTAGTATATATTAATAATTATAATTAATGTAAATAATATATGGACCATTATTGTACCCTTAAAAGATTGAAATAATTTGAATGAATTTTTACAGCATTAAGTATGCTAACTATACAAATCGAATACATACAGTCGCCTTAAAGACGTGAAATTTGAATCACATCGGGCGTGTCTCAGTAGCCAAATTGGTCAAGGCATTTCCCTGTAAGGGAAAGAGTGCGGGTTCGAGTCCCGCCCGAGATGATTCTTCTTTTTCCCTATGTATTCGATTGAAATTATTATATTGTTCCTCAAGTTAAGAGCAGTACCTACCAGTGTTCTGTTATGTTCCTACGTCATTGATTCACTCTAATCAAATAATAATAACATAATAAAAATAAAGCGCCGTCGTTATAAGTTTATAAGAACTGTAGCGTCACAATTGCATAACAGAGATAAGACATGAAGGTATTTAAGTTCCAATTGAGCAGTCCAAGTGGGGAATTACCTCCAAATAGAATAACGCCTTCCTGGCGGTGGGTAGGGTAGCCAGAGTTCACTGGAGAGTTTTTGTGCTTTCAGTGAGAAGACCAAAGAGTTTTCTCGCTTTATCTTCTGCACTGATGTCACTGAAACTCTCTGTTTTACAGTGTCAGCAGCACACGCCCATAGACAAAAGTAACCACTTTCCATGAGATGGTGCTTGTCTACCAAATAACTGATAAGAAAAACCTTAATTATATTAGCCACTATTTAAGACTCGCCCCAACTTCCATTACAGATACTTTTGCCGCTGTAAAATGCCAGTTTTAATACAATCGTTAGGCCTACTATAATTGAAAAATATTGGCTACTAAAATTTTCACCCTAGTCTTGAAGATAGAAAGTATCTAATTAAATTTCCGTTTCTGGCAATAAACCGCTCACCACGTGGCATTTTATTACTACATTTTGTGACTTGATCACAATTTATTGCTATCAGTGAATTATCAAACACGTTGGGTTTTTATGAGCGTTATGAAAAATGGTACGATGAAAGATATTGTTACCGTGTACCAATTTGATATCTGCAGTATCTGAAAATTTTTCAACACCGTCTGCTTTTATAATATTGTTTTGTATGGTAAAAGATACTTCTCTCAATTACCTATAGTCCCGCGGTTGGGACACTTGGATTTTTTTTCTAATTAACAGGCTATTTTATATAAAGCAAGCTTAACCCATTCAGTGCCGACTACGTAATATTACGTAAGTAGGTTAACAGGAGACGCCAACTACGTGTTAGTACGTAGATGTTTCTTGTTGATTGTAGGGCGCTCCATACTGTTTGGCCTCCTGCAACGTTCATTTTCATACTACTTGGCACCTCAAATAAAACACAATATACAAAAATAGTAACTTTATTGTTTCTAAAAATCTAAATCTAATACACTTTGGTGTCATGAATTACACAGTCTACTCTTGAGATCAATATATTTATAAGTAATCATTATAACAAAAACACGTAATATTTGTTATTAAATCAACACTTTTAACGATTTAAAAAAATAATAAGCGAATTTAGGATCTGTGTGGTAAATTTAAAAAAAATGTTTACACACAAAGCCGGCTTTTCGGTACAGGTAGAACATACAAAAGATGATTCCTTCCGTATTTTATCTAGCGACAGTCTCTAAGCGCGTACGGCGCATAAGACCCATCATGGAGGACTGGCTAGAGAGGCCACACGATAGCCTCTCGTACCGGCTGACACAGGTGATTACCAGAAACGGGTGTTTCGGACAGTACCTGTGTCAGATCCAGAAGCAGCCAACGTCCGAGTGCCATCACTGTGATGCGAGCGAGGACACAGAGCTGCACACGCTGACCGGTTCCTAGTGGCGGCTCTGGGGGTGGGAGTCCTCACACTCGCCACTTTGCTCACAGCGATGGTACGATGCGCGAACGCTTCGGGTGCGGGCGCCTCCTTCTGCGAGCAATTAATACTCGAAAAGGAGGCGGCCGGTCGGGTCCGGACTAGACTCCGGGCCCGGGAAGCCCGCGAAGAGCGAAGGCGAACCGGACGTCGGAGGTCGCAGAACGACCTCCGTCCTCCATGAGCGCTGGCCTGGGGGTGATCGGTAGAGCCTGTCCCCCTAGCAGAACAAGGTCGCGGCAGCGGCGCAAAGTGCGCCTCCCCGTACCTACCCAGGACTAGATGGGGACACTATGGTCCCCACAACCCGAAGGGGGCCATCTCGAAAGAAATAGTCCTGGGTCTGCCGGGATGCGAGAGATATGCTTTCGGCAATCTCACCTCTTCGCACGATAAAAAAAGCACGTGTGGCGCAACACTGAATGCTCACACTTGTAATAAAAGTACGATTGAAGCTAATAGAAGAGGGGTAGAACACGTGATTGCCATTTATACATGTTAGAACGGGATAGATAATAGTCAGTGTTCTATTAGGTATATACGCAGTATTACGTAGGTAGGCACCACTAAAATGAATTTTGCTAACTGTGCCTGTGTACGTAATACTGCGTATACGTAATATTACGTTTTCTGGCATCCTACTATATGCTTATATACGTGATGCCAACTACGAATGATTACGTAGTAGACCATTTGTATGGTGGCCACCAGGTTTGGTCTGACGCTTAACTTCGGCATTCAATGGGTTAAGCAATATAAAATAGTTTTCCATATTTCCTTTGTTTTTGCTAAATTATATTAGTTTGTGAGAATATTTCAACAAAGGTCGTAGCGCTCTACCACTGCGCTATTTGTTGAAATATTCTTACAAGCTTTTTTTGAAACGTTCGACTACTTCATAGTTACTATTTATTTTTTATAAAGAAGTATTTTACGACATTCTATATAACGCTGTTTATTTTAAACACAATACTTCTTCATCTTACCGTTAATTCCAGTCGCATCCGCAGTTTTCAGGATGGAGTCTGGGCTCCGCTTTACCAGTCTAACTGCAGATTTGGCTAAACTTCGATATTTTCTGTGAAGCGATTGCCATCTGACCTCCACAACCTAAAGGCGATATCCAAGCATTGCAGCGAGGGGGCTCCAACTACTCGTAATGACTGCCATAGATGTTCGTATGGCAAGCGGGACGACAGCTTAACGTGCTCTCCGAGGCACGACCAGACCAATGCAAATACCCATATAGTACGGGGTATGCCACACACTGTCTCCAAACTCGTCAATCAATCAGTAGGCATACCGATTTAGAGATGAGATTGGCTGGCTTTCTGCAGACATACATACACACATCAAAAAAAGTTTGCGATCACTTTGAAAAACTGAAATCTTTTTTGTTACTGTAGATTAAATTATGATTTTTTCTTCTTTTTAGATTCTTTATTTAAAAATAAAGAATTAGAACACAAACCAATGACACCGTTCAATTGTTTTTTCTTACAAAAAGGCTTTCAGTCCTAGCTTACGCTCATTCAGAAATCTGATTTAGTGAATTATAACCGATTCAAGATATTTTTCGCGGAAAGTAGTGATTGAAAAAATGCCTGGAGGATTATCAGAGGTTTTACGAGCTAAAATAGTAACTTTGAGGGAAGAAGGATACACCACGAGAGTAATAGCACGCAGACTTGCTATATCCCAATCCTGTGTCGTGGCTACGTTGCAGAGGTACCACGGAATGGAGAATTTAGCTGACCGACCCCGCAGCGGTCGCCCAACTGTTTTGACAGCTGCCCAAAAGCGCTATATTAGATTGCTGGCAGCCCGTGATCCCACAATCAACGCCACTAAAATAAAAGCAGAAGTCAGGGCCGCCTCTGGGCTTGAAGTTAGCAAACAGACCGTTCGCAAGGGCTAGACTTCGGCAAAATGAAGAAGGTGAGGAAGAAAACATTTGGCAAAACTGTCTCTTCGTTGACGAATCCCGAATCTCCACTCATCCAGATAACCGACGTGTCCGTGTCTGGAGAAGACCAGGCGACCGTGAAAGACAAAGAACTGCCACTGGAACAGTTCAGCAAGGCGGAAAATCGGTGTCTTTTTGGGGGGGCATTATGATTGGAGCTAGAACGCCTTTGATCCCGTATCGGGGCTTCATGACAGCAGACATGTACAAAGCATTTGCTATTGATGATATCGTCAAACCATTCCGAGTAAACCATGGGCACCAATTTGTACTGGTCGATGATAATGCGCCCGCACATCGAGCTCAACGAGTCAATGCTGCTCTTCAAGAATACGATATCACACGATTAGACTGGCCTGCCGGCTCGCCCGACTTAAACCCAATAGAGCACGCGTGGGATGCTCTTAAACGAGCTGTATGGAACCGTGAGCCACATCCCCAGACAGTTCCAGAGCTCAGGGAAGCCGCTATTGAAGAATGGGATAGGTTACCCCAGGAAATGCTGGATAACATGATCCTCAGCATGCCTAGGAGGATCTCCGCATGTGTTCGAGCCAGGGGAGGAGTTATTTTATATTGAATTTACACCTTTTAATAATAAATTGTAGTTTAAGTTTTTATTTCTATGAAATTTCTATCACAATTGCATTATGATTAATGGCTCAATTTTTTTAAATAAATAATAAAAAAGAGTTTTATATTTTAATTTCAAACAGGGTATTCCTATTTAAAGAAAGCACACAACATAGATTTTTTCTTGATAAAGTTAAATTTAAAGAATTCTAGGAGCTTATGCCATTGATCGCAAACTTTTTTTGATGTGTGTACATACATAAATGATAAATACATAATAGGTAATCACGCCTCTGTCCCCGGAGAGTTAAGCAGAGGTGAATCAGCACCCACATTTCACTAATCATTATATGCGGTTCCCACATACGAGGTGAGCCTATTGCCATATTCCGGACTTCCGGATACATCTGAGACTGAACCTGTACTGTATTAAGTAGAAGTTAAACAGCCCTATCCCTAAGTCGCCTTGTACGAAACCGCATGGGAAGAGATGAGGTGTTTCAAATTCTACTCTGCCGGGAACCACGCGGTGGCTAATAACAGTTAATATTCTAGTAGAATAAATCAAAAGCTAGTCTGTTCTCGAAGCCCTAATTAATAGTTCAGCTTGGCGCTAAATACCATATCGAAATAATTCAAGATCCATACGAAACGGGAGCTAGCGTTTAATGCGCAATTTTGCCTCAATTTTCCGTGTGAGTTGGCCCCTTGGCTCGTCGGTGCGGTGGATCTACTACCAATAAACAATATTTTACAGCCGAACGGATTTCGAACGAGGTACTGCTAATTAGGGGCATGAAAACCGATCAGAAGGGAGCCTTTGATGCGAAACTGAAAAGGTGACAACGGTGCGAGTCAGCCGAGCGTGCCTTTTGTCGGTATTTCTAGTTATTTTTCGCTTTGCAGATAGAAATTTCATATAAATTTGTTCTCTAGAAAATCTCCCATCATTTGGAATATTGCTTCAAGTACTATTTGCTTCCAGGAAACATTTATTACTTTGAACCACAACTCAACGAAATTTGAAATCACAAGGTTTCTATAACAAACCTGAACAAACAGTATAGTCAACATCAGATCGATCTTGACTAGGAAAGTATTTTCTATTTTCTCTTCTTTTTAAGTCTGTATTGACTTGATGCTGAATATGCACGGTGGTATTAAGTGTGAGAAAATTTACCTTGGTTATTAGATTTGCTAGTCAAGACCATTAGATGCTCACTGTACCATTTACTGCTAATACAAAATCGAAGACGATTAGCCTTGATTATTAAAACAATATTTTTAAAAGTCTGCAATAATTTTTACAAGTAGTTGTACAGCAAAAGTAAGTAACAGAGACAAATGCCTGCAAAACCGACTTCATGTAGTCTTGTCTGCCTTAGGTAAGTATAAATTTAGGTCACGTATTCGTATAGGATCGAAGTGCGGCGAGGCTGGTCGCGTGGTGTGTTCTGCTGTGGCGAAGAAATTCGTAGTGCCACCCTCCTCTAGTGGGCACTACGAATTTGCAATACTTACACTGTGGCCACGGGTGGCACTACGAATTTACAATGCTTACTCTGTGGCCACAACAGAAGCCACGCTTGATGCATCATACTCGCTTGCATGCAGTAAGTAGCTTTGCCTGCTCGCTGCATGCTTGTGTCCTGCACGAGGTTATGATGGTGAAATCATTAGATCCAACTAATATTATAAGCGCAAAAGTTAGTGAGTATGGATGGGTGTATGTATGGATGGATGTTACTCTTTCACGTAAAAACTCCTGAACGAATTTTAGTTATACACATAGGCTTATATATCATCACGCTACTACTCAAGGGAACGGAGTAGTGATACTTAATTAATGTCAACAAATTCAGCAGGCTTCGGCTCTTTTGTTTCTTAAAAGACAGAGGTTTAGAAAGTTACCCGTGATGAGTTATTCCATGAAGGTAATTTTAGCCATTTTCATAACCATTGTCAAGAACCAATATTTTTTTTTTTATAAAAAAATAGCATTTGTAGTTTCAATCCACTCTCCAGCTTTATTATGGAGTAGGGTGTTTTATGTACCGGCGGAAATCACTTCGTTCACACAATACTGAAGTTGGTAAAAAATTATGTTTGCAAAATTAATAAGCTGAACTATCTACCTATACAAGGTGATTTTATAGTCGTTTCCTAACATATTTTTTATTTCCAACTTCAACTGTGTGAACGAAGTGATTTCCACCGGTACATAAAACACCCTACCCCATGAATTCGGTCATTATTCAGAGTGATACATTCGAATCGGTAACAATTTCAGTATGGAGCGAATCGTGAATACCGCTTTGATCACCAGCATCCGCAAATGCCTGCTGAAGGATGGCTGGTCAATCATGCAGAAGTTATCGCTTATTGAAATCGATCTCGTGACCCGGTGCCGGCACCCGCTGCCGAGCCTTTTCGAGGCGCTATTGTATGGAGTCACTTCGTTTGCATTCAGTTTACATAGAAGATTAAAGACGTGAGAGTAGTGATGATGATTGTAAGTAGTCTGGCGACATGTTAGTACACAATTACAGCCTCTGTGGCGGTATTTCACGCGACTGCCACGCAGGAGGCGCGGGTTCGATCCCCGCTCAGTGTAAATATTTTTATGCATGCATATGGATATTTGCATTAGTCTGGGTGTTTCTATGTATGTATTTACAACAAAAAAAGTAAATAAGTATGTATATCCTCATTCTAGATTCCATAACACAAGCTATAAAAGCTTACCATGGGTCTAGATAGCGTTGTGTGGAATGTTGTGGAATATTTATATAATTATTTATTATTCTTGATCTGTGACCGTTTCGAATGAAATTTTTATAGCATTTATTATGCTAACTTTTAAATTCGAAAATCGGGAAAAGAAGCGCTCAAGTGGGACTTGAACCCACGACCTTTCCCTTACAGGGGAATGCTCTTCCAACTGAGCTATTGAGCCACACCACACCTGAATTCCGTCAAATTTCCCTTCTATCCGTCTTCCGTCTTTATATCCGTCTTTAGGGGGGACGGTGGAGCCATTTCGAGTATGACCGTTTCGGTTTGTTTTTTTTCAATATCGACGATTAATTTTAGGTAAGTATAATTCTGCATAGAATTACTCCTTCAACACGTTCTAAGTCAATCAAAAATCACTACATAGTAAAAATCAAAGTCGCTTCTTGCGTTTATCCGTCCCTATGTATGCTAATATCTTCAAAACTACACTACAGATTTTGATGCGGTTTCTTTTAATAGATAGTGTAATTCAAGAAAAAGGTTTATATGTATAATGCATGCTTAATATAGTAGAGGGTGCAGCAGTATGGCGTATAAAATTGGTGGTATGAAGTTCGCCGGGTCAGAACTCGATAAAAAAACCGGCAAGCGCCTGTGAACACTGTTTTAGAGATTGAAAAATACGCTAACATACGTGTTGCTGCAAATAAAGTTTATTTTGATGAGAATTGAATTATTCTCGATACCGGGATTCCAGCTATCTGCTAAACTAACTATGTATGTAATATTTCGATTTCATGAAATTTTAAAGCAAATACGATGTTAACATGTTAACATTTCCTATTAGGGTAAACTTGCCTAAATCGTACTTGCGCTTAAATCGTACCTTGCTTATATCTCAACATCGGTAATAGCCATCAGCGTCTCTAGTGACAAAAAATGTAAACATTACTCGGCTATATTACCATCTGAACGATATACGCCGGCGCGCTGTTAACAACAGAAATATCGAAAATATACGTTTTTATCTACTATTTTTCTATTATTTTTACATAATTCGTAAGAACATACTTCAAATTCTATCTTGTTTAGTTTATCTAAGTATTTATTTTGTATTAATGCATATATTTACGATTTCGATGGACGTAAACCTAAGCACGTATTTGTTGACATTATTTTTGGCGGTAATTTTTAAGTTTCGTCGACTCATGCGCCTATTTCGTACTCGATACAAAGTCTTAAATCGTACTGGTACGAATTAGGAATAAAAGTTTCCAAAGAATCCGTTGACTATAAATTGATGAATATAATTTAAATGCAAAAGGCATAAAAAGTAAAACTACGGGTGCTCTCATCATCACTGAAAGTCTAAATAGAAAAATCAACGAAAACGACCGTAGCGAAGAACCTTAGTGCAAAGATGAACAAAACTACCAAAACGACACAAAAAGAAAATAAAATAAAAAAAAACAAAAAAGATGGAAATTATATTGACATATATATTGTAAAATATGCGAAGAGGATATAAAAGAAAGTATGATTAAATGTACTCAATGTTAGGAATGGGTACATGAATTCTGCGGGGGTATCTGTAAAAAACCACAGATTACAAATGTAAAAAATAGGCGAAGACCATTTTTTAGTATTTGTTGTGTTAATGCCTAACACTTGATATTATGTTTTAACATTATTATCCACTTTATCCTTATAGAAATATTAAAATCATAACTGTAAACCAATGATTAGATCTCATAGTACGATTTAAGAATATATAAGTACGATTTAAGATGAATAGTCGTAAATCGTACTTTTTTTAAGTTTTTAAAAATTGATAATTTCCAAAAAAGTTTATAAGATTTATGTTGAAGTTGATTATGATTATAACAAAAGGTTAAACTAAATTAACATTTTTTCAAAGAAAATAGTTTTTCTTTACTAATTTTGAAAATATGACTGTTTTCCTTTAAGTGGTACGAATTAGGCAAGTTTACCCTAGTAATTTGATCAAACAGTTGTTTTTATGGTGTTATTTCGGAGGTCCTTTTGTTTTTTTTTTTACAAAATTGAAGATTATTTTCAATGTAAGTAGATTTATAATAACGGAAAAGGTCAACATCCAGGTCAGAACGTGAACCCCACGACCCGTCACTTCTTCGGGCTAAATAGATTAGATCTACCCGGGAACCTAGATACGTTGTATATGTTGTAGCCAACTAGCTTATTTAGCCGCAGCAGCAATAAACCGCCTAGGCTGTTTTGTAAACGGCGCTGTCCAAATTAACGACCTGAATAATGTTTAGCCATTTAATTAAACAGCTGGGTAGATGATTAAAGTAACAGAAATTATTAGTATCAGGGTGAATTATAATCTTACGTCCACGTTACAATTACTTACATACTAAATAGCATTGATGTAAGATGTTTGATTACTAGTATTCAATAAGTAGTTTTTGAAATATATTATGGTAGGCCACTTGCTCGCTAAGGCGCACTTTGCCATCTTTATACTCTACTAGCTATCCCGGCGAACTTCGTACCGCCAATTTTTTTCCGCCCCGCGATCCGCGTCAGATCCCGTTCCCGCTGCACGATTTAGGGGGATGAAAAATAGATGTTGGCCGATTCTCATAGATACCGGATAAGCACAAAAAATTTCATCAAAATCGGTCAAGCCGTTTCGGAGGAGTATGGCAACGAAAACTGTGACACGAGAATTTTATATATTAGAGAGATACCTACTCTCTAACTCTTGCCAATAAGCTGTGGTTTACAACAGTAGAATAATAGGCAGGATTTGAATTTTTAAATCTCGAGCAAAAGGCCGAATTTTGAACCATTCTCAAGAGTTTATGTAATGTTCGTCTATTTGTAATTTACCTACTATCACGTATTTTACAACATAAATCATTTATACCCCGTCCATCATATTATTGTATTTTAGACAGATGGAAGTAGTGATTGCATGAAAATTTAAAATATCGACAAAGTTAAAAACCTCGATTAAAAAAATATTAATCGATAAATTAAATTTTTATTTTAAACTTAACAGTTAGCATAATAAATGCTATAAAAAAAATCATTAAAATATTATGATAAATATATTATTTCATGTGGAATTATAATCTATCATCCTTCCGTGCATAGTAATAAAGCAGTAGATATTTCGTGTCTATACCTACAATTTACAAATGTAATAGAAAACGATGGTGGGCCATAACGCACACGCTAATCTCCAAAAGAAAACAACCGACTTCTAGAATAATATTCCAACATGCTGATTTCCTGGTATTTATTGAAGACCACGGAATGGTCTGTCTCTGAAACCCAACATCAGATCTTTATGCAATTTAAATGGGACCATTTTGGAATGACCTTTTTTAAAATAAAAACGAATTCTGACAATCCGTCACATATTATGACGGAGTTACAAAATCATTTTCCGTAAAAATCATACAATTATAAAAAAATATAAACATCTGAATTGTTGTTTAGAAATCGGTTAAAAACCGCCAGTAATGTAATATTTTTTAGAAGAATTATTTTCTGTAGTCGATATCGATTGTGACATTTTCAAGTTATTATAATAAAAACACAGCCGATAGACTAACTACATCCCTAAAATTGCTTTCTGGCTGACGTGACGTTGTCCATGAAAAATGACGTATTGGCGCCAAATTTTTATTAGGATTTTCAGGTGTTGACGCTAGAACAAGGTTATACCGACCACTGTCAGTGAGCTGTCTAAAATACAATAATATAATGGACGGAGTATAGGAAACGTTGCTAAACTTTGATTGTAAAAACCTACTCAGACTTTACAACTGGCATCAGATCTAGTTCACTGATATACTAACTGGGGTAAGAACTATAAAACCTACTGACGGTTGTCGTAGAATATAATAATAAAAGTTTTTATACGTTCAATAAACCTAATACTTGGATATTGCATAATTCATAGTAAAAAAATATTATTAAATACGCAAGTAATAATATAATTCCGTAGTCATTTATTTTTATAGTCTGTATTTTCATGGTGTAAAATAAAGTATGAATAAATATAAAAATATGTCTCTCCGTCTAGTTTGTCAACACTAAGGCCCGTATTTTAGGATGACATTCAGCCTGTATAAGCCGATAGCCAGGTAGCTTAGTGGTTAAGGAGTCAGCCTTACGATCGAGAGATCCCGGGTTCGAATCCTGACCACTAAACTACCGACATGAACCCACTTCTAGCACAAGCAATTTAGCTTAGTTGGAGGGTTAGACGGAATATTTGTAACTTCGGGACTAAAATTCTTTAAAAAAAAAACACGATTTATCTGAAGACAGATTGTATAGACAAGTTGATAGTTTGGCATATTGCCTATACAATCTGTCTTCAGATAAATCGAGATTCAGGCTGAGTGTCATTCTAGATTACGGTCCTAAATTTAGTAGCATTGAAGTTAACCAAGTTAGATTAACCCCAATCCAATGCCTTTAAAAATAAATTTAAATACTCAACTATTGTATCTCTAAGTAACAAACCTGTGCCAGACTGGCTCGTGGGTTGTACTTGGAACTCTCAACTACTGTGCTTATTTTACCGTTTGAGCATATTGTATATGTATGTGCAGTAACAATAATAAGTATACCAAGCTGGGAGCATCGACCCCAGAGTTTTGGTAGGTAGGATGTAACCGATTTTCAGGCCCCATACACCCCGACAAAATGCCTGATTGTGTACCTAATTCCAATAGATTTTTTATCGTAGAAATTCCTGATATTATTCAAACTTCAAAAACTTGTTGAAATTGCTCTGAAAGACGGATTCAATACTGAAGAATTACATTCTTTGGATAAAGAACAAAAGGAGCAGCGAATGTTACAAGAAATACATATTTTACACTTTTGACAGATGTGTCCCCCTCTTTAGATTTATTATACTGGGAATATGAAGTAACGTATTTCCGTGTAGGAAAGAGGGATTTTTCGTTGTTTTCTACATAGTGAGATAATATTAAAATGCTTTTCTCATGTTCCGTCACACGGAAAGCGGTTTTGAAAGTATAAATCAAGTCGTTTTCTCTTCGAATAAAGGTTCGGGTGCGCTTCAGTGATTTTGTGCGGCTTGGACGATATGTGATAGGTTATAAAAATGAATACAGCACATGTTTTCGCGCAATAAGTAAAATCTTAACGTAGTGTAAAAAATATTACATATATTATAATAATTGGATTGAGAATTAGGCACAAGGAAAGGTTATTACCTACTTATGTTTTCATTCCAAATTCTGAAGGAAAAAGCTCCAGGTATTTAATATAAGTATTAATTAATTTATTAAATGAGTACCACGTATATTTATATTTCTGTGAGTCGCCTCTTGAGAGGAGAATGCTCTTGCCAAATAATCGGATTAATTCGTGGCTATACTTACCTACTTAAAACCTCCATTTTCGTTAAGAGCATTACACTAACGGGCAGTGTGATCCCAGAATCAGAAAAAAATAAACTAAAGTTAAATGTCATGCGACCACAACGTTTGTCTTTAAGATAACTATCACACAATGAAAAAGGTTTTCTTTCAAAATGAACCTACAATTTTTCGTGGTCACATTTCGATCAAGTTAGGTATCTTTTTGAAACATTCGAGGGATAAAGTTGTTCAGTCATCACTGGAATGGTTTAAGGGTTTAGTTTAGTAAAAGGTAAAGATAGTTATTTGAAAATTGGTTTTCTTTACTATTAGTAAGTAATCTTTTAGAATATAATTTATAACATATTTGCTCGTAAAGTGGTTGTAATTACACCAATTTCAATATCGTAATGTATCTCATTACGTACTTGTGCGATAATGTAATGTAAAAGGCACGTGTTTTTTTAAATTAAGTTTTAAGATACTCCGTCTAAAAATGAACGATACTTTTAAAAATCTTAGCAAAGAGGTTTTATGTCAAGAAAGTGGTCAATATTTTATGAATAGAATTAACTTTGGGAAATAAAATATAACAAATAAACATTTAATTCTTTAATTTAATTAATTTTGACAATAAATTACAACCATTTATCTGTAACAAAAACACAAAAATATTAATTTACTTTATTAGTAATACTGGCTGTTTTTGTACCTTTGCCTAAAAAAACAAGTAAAAATAATTCCGCGCGCTTTTTCTTTTCGCTGTATTGTTCTTATTTGAAAATGTCGTCAAGTAGTGATGAATTTATTAATTTGACACCGCCACAAGTCTTAAACGCGGCGAAAAAGGCTACTCTAAGCCTCTTGCCTGAAAAATCGACCGATAGATACTTACAAGCGTATCAAAATTTCATCTTATGGAAAACAAGCCAAAATGCAAATTCATTTTCAGAAAATGTGTTTTTAGCCTATTTCATGGAACTTTGTCATAAATATAAGTCAAGATCATTGTGGTGCTACTATTCAATGCTAAAAAGCACTATGAAAACAAACCATGGTATTGATATCAAGTCATACTCCAACTTGCTAGCATTTCTAAAAAAGACGCTCAGATGGCCATATGAGTAAAAAGTCGAAAGTATTTTCGGCTGACAATATCAAGACGTTACTAAAAGAAGCTCCGGATTGCCGATATTTAGCAACAAGGGTCAGTTGAAACTAAATAATTGTGATTAATTTCTTTCACTTTAGTATTTCTTTACTATATAGTTGTTTATACGTTATTTTTATCTCTTTTCAGGTTGCATTAATATTCGGTATAAATGGTGCATGTAGACGTCAAGAGTTGGCAAACATCACAACTAATGATATCGAGAACCATGGGCGAGTTCTTCTTGTCCAGGTTAAAAACACAAAAAATAAAATTCCAAGGTCGTTCACAATACAGGGCCCTTTTTACGACGTAGTGAAGAAATACGAAGCGCTTCGTTCAACAAAAGCTAATTCCAACAGATTTTTTCAAAATTACCAAAATGGAAAATGCACTAAGCAACCAATTGGCATTAATAAATTTGGAGCAATGCCGAAAGAAATTGCCACTTTCTTAAATTTGCCTGAAGCTCATGAATACACAGGGCACAATTTCAGAAGGTCCTCGGCTACATTGCTCGCCGATTCAGGTGCGGACTTATTAACACTAAAACGCCACGGGGGGTGGCGGTCGAGCAGTGTAGCCGAGGGATACATAGATGACTCGATAAGAAATAAAGAATAAATTAGCTCTCGCATTACAAGAAACATACATTTGGAGTCAAGTGTTGACTTTCAACCATGTACGAGCACACACACGTACATTCCACCATCGTCGCCGCAGCCGCAACCGCCTCCGCCGCCGCCACAGACGACTGCAGAACTTTGTGGTCTCGTTTCTCCTACTTTCACTCAAGAGAGTGAGAGAGACACTCGGGAAATTGTAACTAATAATAATAACTTGACAACATTAAAAGTGCCAACTGGCAACGTAACAATCACTTTTAAAAATTGTTCAAATTTAATTAAGGATTTATTCGTTTAACAAAGTCAGAGTTTTATTAATTTCCTCGTAAATATGTTATAAAACGTCGTATGACATACGTGCGCTTTGAAAATTACAGCCTCTGCTTCCTTATAGCCCTCGCCGATGGCTCGGGCTAGTAATATCGCCTCGGCTGTAATTTTCAACTTACCGCACTTATATCATAATGTACTATTACATATCACACTAATAAGTATTTAGATAATGGATGGTGCTACGGCGGTGGTGAAGGTCAAATTCAGCAATCATAGAATAAACGAGAACTAATCCACGTGCGCCAGAGCTTCGTTAGGGCCTTATAATATCTACTAGCGGTTTGCGAGCGATTTCAGGGCGGAGCGAGCGAACAGCGCACGCGACGCGGTCGCCGACTGTTGAGATGTCGCGGTTGCGCAGCGGAGACCTGGCAGACGGGGGACAAATACAGTCAACAACAGCGATTTCTCTTCGGAACTATTTTTTTACTGAGTGTATCGTCAGTATATCGTAAAGTCACTACAAATCCGAAGCGAATACGTAACTTATGCAACTATATACATGTATTTTTACTTTTTACAATCCTAATCTGTGGGATGCCCAGATACAAGAATTCCATAATGTAGCTCAGCTGCAATTCCTTCCAATTTTATTATTATAAATAACTGTATTTTAATAATTTATCACTATAACATACGTGTACAACTATAGCTAATATGAATTATGACATAGATTTGAGTTTTATTCTGCACTAGCTTTCGCCCGTAGCCACGTGAACTAGGACTGATCCTGTTCCCGCGACCCACATGTATTATCATCAGGATTAAGTGTGAGCTCTGATCAGCAGAAACACATACTCGATATTTCTTTTTGAAGTTACTGTAAGCCTAGTTTGTGTCACTGTAGGAAATTATTCGATAAAAGTAGGTACTAGGCTCACATAAATATTGATTTCGTGACCACGACCTACGGGAACCTATTCCTGGACTAAAGACTAAAGTCAATAGCATAGGTATTATGTGTTATTCCAGACTATACTATAGGCCCATCTAGAGTAGTTTTTGCGCACAAGAGTATCAAACAACTATACATCCCTTCATCCATCCATCCGTCATTACACTCGTCAATTCATTCATCCAAACAAACTTTCACCTGTAGCAGGATTTATAAATTAAAAAAATGGCATAATATATGATGTAAATTGCAACTACGGAAAAGCTTTTAAACTGCCGTATCATATGAAAATGGCAGTCTTCATAAAATATTATTTTATATTTCGAGATACGAACTCATATTCGAGATAAACATGATGAATATTAACAATCGATTCCATTTTCATTACCTTCGGCGTTTCATAAAAATATGGGCCCTTTTATGTCCTAAGGGACAACATAATGCTTTCAAAATAATGAATACAAACAAACATGAGGGTTTTTTTTCTCCTACAATAGATATAAGGATGTATAAAATATATGCACATAATTTAGGACAGAATTGCGAACCCCTGTCACCTGGTAACCTCCATGAATTATACAGGGCAATTTGTTGGTAGATAAGTTATCAGCCACTAACAGAATATAGATAGCCGTGTTACGTGTTATGCAAAATTGGTAACACGCAATTATCAGTATTACAAAAGCTTTTTTTTAAGAAATGCATATTATGAGTGTACATTGGGAGAGGCCTTGTCCAGCAGTGGACTGAAGTAGGCTAATTGATTGATTGATTGATTGATGGATGACTGTTAGTACATATGATACTGGTTATAACTTAAAAATAAAAATATATCTTTGTTTGTTCCGGACAATCTGTGAAATAGCTATGCGAATCCATGTCGGAGTTTTCACCAGCTAATAGAATAAACTCAGATCTAAGTCCACTTCTATTAGCTTAAACTAAACTTTATACTCTAGAACACGTTATTTTCGCATATAATCCATATCCATACTAATATTATAAATGCGAAAGTAACTCTGTCTGTCTTTCTGTCTTTCTGTATGTCTATCTGTCTGTCTGTATGTTACGCTTTCACGCCTAAACCACTGAACCGATTTTTATGAAATTTGGCATAGACCTTGAGAAAGGATGTTATGTCTATGTCACGTGTTGTGTTATAGGCTATGTTATGTCACGATAGCCGCGGGCAAAAGCTAGTACTTAATAAAACGTGCATGTATTATAATAAAGTACCTAGGTACCTATTTTAAATTCTAATTAGTTACAAAACATAAATCGTCTTTAAACATCACCATCATCTTCAAATAATTTCATATAATTTGAAAGTTATAAGAAGATTCTATAAAATTTAAACAATGTTGCAATAAAATTTAAAAACTTTCGACAAGAATCGATATTTTGAAGAGGGCAACAGCTGTTCCTGAATGGCGAAAAGCTTAAGGAGACTATAGGGATAGGGAACTGCCTCCTGGTTCAAGATTAATATAAATATAAGAAGATAACGTACTTTTAAGTGTGTTTACTTTTCAAGCGGCTTTGTTTTGGTAGATTCTACCCAGTCTATGTGTTATTGAGTATGGAATAAAAAATACTTTTCTTTCTCTGTTTTGACGAAAATGCCCAAGCCTTAATCTGCGATTTTTTAATAAATTAAAATGCATTTATATGGGTTCAATAGTCTATTTTAATATATTGAAAATGAAAATGATATTTCTGTCTACTTACTTACTTTGTATTTAACTTTTTTCGATAGGAGGTTTAATTTCGCTGCAAGTCATGGAACATCCTTTTTTACGCTTAAAATGCACACCATTTCACCCCCGTACTTCATAGCCAGTTAAATGTTATTTTCCTATTGTTTTGACCATATTTTCTTTCGTCTCCAACAGGTTTAATGCTTTTATTAATTCACTCCCTGATATTTCTATATAGGCTGGTCTATGCTCCGTGGTTATTGAATTCATCAGTGTATTTTTTTTCCGACCAGAAAAGCAATCGTAATTTCTACCTTTATTACGAACAATCTAAACTAACTTGCCTGCCTGAACTGAAATATGCTCAGTGAAAATTGTGTGTAAATATGAAATTATAATAATTATAAGCTTTTGCCCGCGGTTCCGCTGACGTGGATGTCGGTTATAGCGACACAAACATTGTCTATGTCCTTTCTCATGGTCTAATCTACCCCTATACCGAATTACATCAACATCGGTTCAGTGGTTTAGGCGTGAAAGCGTAACATACAGACAGATAGACAGACAGAGTTACTTTCGCATTTATAATCTTACTAGCTTTTGCCCGCGGCTCCGCCCGCGTGGATGTCGGTTATCGCGACAAAATATAGCCTATGTCCTTTCTCAAGTTCTAATCTACCCCTATACCAAATTTCATTAAAATCGGTTCAGTGGTTAAGGCGTGAAAGCGTAACATACAGACAGATAGACAGACAGAGTTACTTTCGCATTTATATATAATCTTATCTTAAGTATGAATTTACGCAAATTTGAATAAAACCACTTTTAACTCATTCTATCGCGATTTATTTGAATTATTTACATAATAGGGACCTCAATTCTTCCTGTGGGTGATGTAGAAGGGGACTAAGAGATAGGACTATTCTCCATCCGACAGTAAACATACACCCCATAAATAAGTGCCCGCTTGACGGTAATAGGCTCGCCCCCTATTACGTGGGCTCGACAATCTTAGTTGGCGTTATGTGGGTGTTAATACACTTTTGCCTACCCCTTCGGGGATTTACAGGCGTGAGTATATTGTATGTAGGTATTTACAGTTAGCCGTTGGGCTAAATGTGAATAATGCTGTAAATAATACCAAATAAATCACGATAGAATCCTTTAAAAAGTCGTTTTATTCCAATAACTGAAAACATATTTATTGTTGCATACCAAAATAACTGAATAAGAGTGAAGACCTAAGGCCTAGTGCACACCGCTGGAATATTAAATTGGTATCAAAAAGTGCGCGCTGCTGCGCTTTCATAGGTGTGTGCTGGGCCTTAGAATGCAAATATGTTGTTCTCTAGTCTGACGGTTTCGTCTGGAAACCCTTAGACCTGAATGCCTCTTCGCGCCCAGCATACAGAACCTTATATTATAGGATAGGTAAAATAAACACGCAGGTTATTAAAGTGAACAAAATCGTAGGGATCTCTGCCGCACCATTAAGACCTGGAACTCCTTGCCAGCTCACGTGTTTCCTTCTTCCTACAGTCCCGGGTCCTTTAAGCGGGGCGTGAAAAGGCATCTAACGAGGCCGTCAAGCAGAGTGCCACCACTGTTAACATGGTACATGTTTCCGATGGTGACCCTCTTTCCGAGACTTTGCCTTTAGCTTAACATCAGGCGAGGTGAAGTCAAATTGACGTGTCCTATAAAAACAAAAAAAATATCTTAGGCTTTTCTTTCTCCATCTCATCTCATCAAGACAGCCTCCGTGGCGTGGCGGTAGTGCACGCGACTGCTACGCAGGAGGCGCGGGTTCGATTCCCGCTCAGTGCAAATATTTGTATGCATGAATATGGCTTTTTGCATTGGTCTGGGTGTTCCTATGTATAGTATGTATGTATTTACAAAAAAAAATATCTAAGTATGTTTATCCGCATTCTAGATTCCACAACACAAGCTAGTTAAGCTATGCTCACCATGGGTCTAGATAGCGTTGTGTGGAATGTTGTGGAATATTTATTTATTTATTTATTATCTTGCATGGTCTTGAGCGGAATCCTATATTATACAGCTTGTTTTTCCAAGTATGAAATAATATTTACAACAAATAAACCTATGAGCACATCGCTAGCTGTTCGCATTCTACGTTTTCCATTTCGCAACAGTTTATCGCGATCATTCGCCCCTCCGCCCCCGTCGCTATGATCCATCTTTTAGGGAGCGAAGATATTGTAGACGAGCGTTTAAAATGCTTCAAAGTATGTTAGTAAAAACCCCTAACTATTTTTTCGTGCTTCATTTCAGTATTAGAACTCACTTAAATTCCAATACTGATACTTAATTAAAAAGTATTATAATACTGAAATTGAATTAATATAGGTATATTATCTGACGATCTCCGATTCTCACTCAAGGTAAATATTTATATGCGTGATTAAGAATATGGTCAGAATGTATTGAGTCTATGTAAAATTATATATTAAACAATATGTAGGTAACACATATGTAGGTAAAACAGCCTCCGTGGCGTGGCGGTAGTGAACGCGACTGCTACGCAGGAGGCGCGGGTTCGATTCCCGCTCAGTGCAAATATTTGTATGCATGAATATGGTTATTTGCATTGGTCTGGGTGTTTCTATGTATGGTATGTATGTATTTACAAAAAAGAAAGTATTTAAGTATGTTTATCCGCATTCTAGATTCCATAACACAAGCTAGTTAAGCTATGCTTACCATGGGTCTAGATAGCGTTGTGTGGAATGTTGTGGAATATTTATTTATTTATTATTTAATGCTATCTGTATTCTAGAACCATAGATGTTCGTATGGTACCAAGACAGAAGACTTAACGGACTCGTCGGGAACTGAACAATACACAACTTACCGACTCGGTGATCACTTATTCGTATAATTTATGTTTCATTCCAAACATCTGTTTTGAAAAGGTTTTATGTATTTAAGATGTATCAATCAATTAATTAGCCATCGTAATTCACTGCTGGACATAGACCTCTCCCAGTGCTGGGAGGCTTTGCTCTACTATTCAGTTCTATTTCAAGTTTTCCTTCTCTTCTTCTTCTTAAACGTGGACGATATCACTTATCGTATGCGTATTATTCCGTTAGTCACCTCTTACGACGCCCTTCGGATAAGACAAATGCCCGCCATTTGTCTCTATACTCCATAAGCTTTACTTTCATTAATCCTTTCATGCAAGCCCGGTTTTAAATTTTTTGACCTGCCCTTTTTTAAAATGTTATAATTTTTTCTAATGTGAGTAATGCGAGGTCAACTGTAGCTGGAGATAGGTATAGGTATATACCGGGTGTAAGGCGGCGTAAGGGGGGGGGGGGGGGATCTTCCGAAACCCCTAGTAGTAGTCCAGGTACATAACACTTTGGCATAAAAATTAAATCGATTTGGACAAAAAACACGACGCCACCTATTACATTGGACCTAAACATAAACTGTCAAAATGTGGGTGCTAGCACCTCTGCCTACCCCTTCGGGGAATACAGGCGTGAGTTTATGTTATGTTATGTTATATAGAAAGTAAAATATTTGAAATATTGGACGAGTTGAAAACGCAGCGTTTCAAACGCTATAAAATAAACGCGCTATTGATACCACCCGTCTGTACAGTCACGTGTCGCGCGTACCAATGATCCATCTTCGTGAAAGCGCGCGGCAAGCGACGCGTGATTCCACCAACAAGGGTGCAACTAGAAGCCGTAAAATATTTACTTTTTTCTTCCCTACGACCAAGTTTGGTGTCAAACTTAGAAGGGCGACAAATGGAGGAAACGTCCGGGGAATGTGAAGCCCTTTGTTAAAGGATAAACATTTCAATGGACGTGTTGATGCATGTTGGAACATTACTTTCATATTTTGTTGAACTTTTCCAATACAATTTTAGTATATTTGATATAAATATTTATATTATACTAGTTGTTACCCGAGGGTTCGCCCGCGAGGCATTTTAATCTCGTAAGTTTTTGATTAAAAGCTTTCATTTAGTTTCACTTTTTTCTAATTTTGTAATCAAAATTATTTTCCAAATTAAAGTATCTTGTCCATTATTGATACTGATTTGTCTCATACTTCAAGATAAACATAATGTCAAAGCTATTTTCTTTATTTTTAAAGTCACAAGTCATAAATTCACAGGGTGGCCCTATTCAACATATACAAATTTTAGTTATACATATATGAGGCAAACATGAGACAGACCATGAAACATCGCTTTGTCTCTTTTTTTCTAATATACAGTTTTGCCTGTAAAAAAGAGACAAAACATTTAAGTTATTTCTCATTTGGGAAAATGAGTGTATAGATTTGACAGCGTGCCGAGTTTTGGCACAATCCATGAATGATTTGTTACACTCATTCATTACTTTACTCTACACGAAACTACAAGAAGCATGATAGTGATGTACTCCAACAAATGATTTGTCGACGAAAATACTCTTTTTTCACATAATAGTACAAATTAACTAGCTGGTACAGATAACTCACTGTCTGGAAAATCAACAATCTAACTCAGTTAAGTTCCTTAAGTTAGGGAGATTAACCTCTGCATACCTACAAATTTGTCGGCCTACGGTTATTATTATTTTCTTACTTCGCAGTCGCTCGGCCACAGCCCGCCAAAAATAGCTTAGTGGAGATCGCCGAAGATTTGTATTAAAACAAATATTGATGCGTATACAGAGAGTATCACGCAATACAAAGCTGGCTTTATCACAAGGAGTTTTATTAAAAAAAATAATGGGAGGTTTTGCATCATTACTGCTCGGAGAAGAAGACGTGAAGAGCCTCATTTACAAAAATCAAAAGGAGGCCTTATATACGCCTCATCGAGCGTGGTAAGCATACACATAACACAAAAACGGAAAAATTATTTAAAATGCACCTGACAAACAAGAGTACCCCCGTAAGTTATTACTTATATATATTTAAATTTATGTGTGAATTTTATGATATGAAAAATATTTTTGCCGATTGCAACACATAGCACTAATCACAAGTTTCTTTTAATTAAATGTGTAATACAGACTTTTCTAGACATCAGGTTTAGACACCACGATCGTACACAATGCGATAAGCTGTCACATCGACAATATTTAAATAAAAAATGCTTATAATATTTTTATTGTTACTTTCTTCGCATAAACCGTCATGATGATACCATGCCATGCGCCTAGCATTTTTCTATACTCCTAAATATAAGATATCGACAAATATTACGATACTAGAAGCTACAGCCCTAACGTAGTAACCGTCGGCCATACGTTCATTCACGAAAATGGAACGTAGGTATACACGCCTAATCTGTAGGTATGGCCTATCTACTAAGCGCGCGAGCGTTCTTCCTATATCTATGCATAAATTCGTAACAATAAACTTTATTACCAGGCAGTTAAGCCATGTCCAGCACAAAAGGACGAACTTACTTAGGTTTTACCCTGACATTTCATAATGACTTTCGAATTTATGAGACTGTTCAAGGAATGGACGGAATATGAGTAGAGAGAGATGGAGATATGAGTGAATTTAATGTTGCATATCGCACCCCTGTTACTGCTTGTTATTGTGTTAACAGATAGTTTTTACCTATCTAGTAAGACAAGGAAACCTCGCACAATCTCATCAGCTGATTTACAACACTAACTAGTGTAAGGGGCCCCCACAAAAATCTTACGAGCCCATCCAAATTCACTGACTCACCAGGGCCTCGATTCTAAAGCTAATCCACTGTAGTATTTCTATACAACTAAAGTTCAAGATGAAATGAAAACAGTTTCATTACACTTTTTCAATTACTCTGCAAAAAGTCAATTAATTTTGAACTTTAGCCGCATCGCTTTGAAGTCTATTATTTAATGCCGTTTTTGCAAGTGGCGGTGGCTTTAGCAGAATCAAGGCCCTGGTAAGCAGGTGACGTTGAATGGGCTCCTAAGATTTTTGTGTGGGGGCCTCTTACGCTAGTTAGTGATGCTAGAGCCGAGTTTTTCTGGATATTCTTGGGTGGACAGTTCAAAGAACAATATCGACATTAGCTTACTTTACAAATCGAATACACAGGGAAAAATTAGTATTCTCGGGCGAACCCGCACCCGCAATTTTTCCCTTACAGGGGGTAGGTATGCCTTGACCAACTCGGCTCGGCGGGTTCGAGTTCCGCCCGAGAAGATTAATTTTTCCCTATGTATTCGATTTGTATAGTTAGCATACTAAATGCTGTAAAATTCATTCAAGTATTTAGGCGGAGTTATCGAAATGATTCATTGTTCCCTATGTATTCGATTTGTATAGTTACGAGTAGCATACTTACCAAATTCAAATTCAAATGCTTTATTGTGAAACGTAGGTAGGTACAAAGATGGTCTTTTACATAATTTGATCAGCTATGTTCAGCCATATTGGCCTACAATATTTTGTGACAAAATTATTATGCCTAATGCTGTAAAATTCATTCAAGAGTTAGCTTACTTACACAAAACGCGTCCTTCACGCCGTTATTTGCGATACATTTGTTAGAAAGGCAGTGTTTATACAGTATAGTCTAAGTATTTATCACATGTTATTTTGACGTGTGTAACGATGTTGAAAAACAGCTAGATCAGTGCGTACAGTAGGGGAGGGTGCTTCGTAAGTGAGACGTCAAGGGTCGATGGAAATTGATTTTCCACCATCAGTCATAACTTGTTCGTGCACAATGGGGAAGTACGTAGGTACCTTATTGGTTTTTAATTTGTATGTAACTTAATTGAAAATAATTTTACTATAGCACGTAGTACCTACTATTATTGTATATTCTGTGACTATAGTTTTGATATTGTGCGGTGGATACTTAGGGCAAATCTTTGAATATTCTGTATTCATATAAAGTATATTAGTAATGCTACGGAATTCCCACACAGTAACAGACCTTTGTTACGTCTGCGGGTGTTCGGACTGACCTCTCCCCTAGCTGGTTCCCCTGGGGGGGGGGGGGGACGCAAGGATTTTCTAGTACTAGCGTCTCCATTCAGTGAGGGGAGATAATAAAACTCCTTTTTATTGTTTTCCTTTCGGCCTGAAGTCTCCCTTATGTGGTTCCCCGGGGAGACGTTAGGATTTCCAAGTACCAGCGTCGCCCTAGACTAAGGGGAGACATTAAAACCTGATTTGGAAAAAAACATTAAAACCTGGTCTGAAACCGTATTGCCGGTCACTAAGCAAGGAGTGATCGTCAAGGTGGCGCATGAGCTGTGTGTTAATGATGTGCTCGAACACCTTGCACAGCACTGAGATAGATATTTCCTGCAAGATAACTTCCGCATTTTAAGTACAACCGCTGAAATACCATCAGGACCACTAGCTTTCCGGACATCGAGTGATTGCAGTAATGCACGGACATCGCGTTGCCTGATACGGATATCAGGCATTGCGAGGTCACCAGTGGGCATTGTCCGTTGTTGCATACCACAATAATCGGCTCGGGAGTTGGCCGCGAAGAGATTGACCAGCAAATTTGCTTTCTCTTGGGGCTCATGGGCCAGAGATCCATCGGGATTGCTCAGCGGGGGCAGCGAGGGCTGGCAGAAGTTGGCTTGTACGGCCTTGGCCAGTCGCCAGTAGCCATAGCTACCCGTGGGATGCGCCCCTAGCTCTTGGCTCAGCCGTGCTATGCGCTGGGCATCCACCGTGACCTAAGCCCTCTTGCAGACCTTTGTGGCTCTGTTGTACGCCGCCTTGAAGTAACCCACGTTAGGATTTTTTTTTTATCGTGCGAAAAATCCCCACGGATACCACCCCCACGGAGCCGGTGAAGGCGGTTATGTCGGACTCGAACCGACTAAAACGCACGCCGTCTTGGGTCTTTGGTTGCCGGAGGTGATATTGCCAAAAGCATATCTCTCGCACCCTGGCAGACCCAGGACCATCTCCTTCGAGATGGCCCCCTTCGGGTTGTGGGGACCACTGTGTCCCCATCTTGCCCCGGTTACGGAGAGGCACATTTTGCGCCGCCTGCTTCTGCTAGGGTCAGGCGGCTCCACCGGTCATCCCCAGGCCAGCGCTCATGGAGGACGGAGGTCGTTCTGCGACCTCCGACGTCCGGTTCGCCTTCGCTCTGCGCGGGCTTCTCGGGCCCGGAGTCTAGTCCGGACCCGACCGGCCGCCTCCTTCTCGAGCATTACGTGCTCGCAAAAGGAGGCAGCCGCACCCCAAGCGTTCGCGCATCTTACCATCGCTGTGAGCAACGTGGCGAGTGTGAGAACTCCCACCCCCAGAGCCGCCACTAGGACCCGCCTCGGCGTGTCCCACGCCGGGCAGTCGGTCAGCGTGTGCAGCTCTGTGTCCTCGCTCGCATCACAGTGATGGCACTCGGACGTTGGCTCCTTCCGGATCCGACACAGGTAACTCCCGAAGCACCCGTGTCCGCTAATCACCTGCGTCAGCCGGTACGAGAGGCTGCCGTGTGGCCTCTCTAGCCACTCCTCCATGATGGGTCTTACCGCCGCTATTACGGCGTGCCCTGCGCTTGGTCGCCCAAGTCGTAGCTCCCATTCCGCTACCATGTCCCTGTGGAGCTGAGACCTCACGGCCCGAATTTCTTCGGGCTCGGGTTCCCGTCCCCGCTCCCGCGCCTTCTTTCGATACCGATATAGCATCGAAAGGGCTCTCGCATCCAGTTTCCACGGTAGGGATCCGGCAAGGAGACTCGCCGCCTCCAGGGATATCGTGCGGTACCCCCTAATGGCCCTGCTGGCCATTGCACGCTGCGGCCCACGCAGCAGACGCGCATTGTGGACCGTCAGGGTGTCCGCCCATATTGGGCACCCATATAGGGCCATGGACCGCACTACTCCCGCGTAGAGTCTCCTGCAGGAGTCATCAGGCCGCCTCATGTTGGGCAGCAGCCGCCCCAAAGCGGCAGCTGTGTCCTTCAATTTGGGGGCCAGTCTTCGGAGATGCTCCCCGAAGTTTTTTTTTTTTTTTTTCCCTCTAACCCCTCCAACTAAGCTAAATTGCTTGTGTTAGGAGTGGGTTCACGTCAGTAGTGTAATGGCCAGGATCGAACCCGGGACGTCTCGATCGTAAGGCCGACTCCTTAACCACTAAGCTACCGACGCTACGCCGGTACTACCGGCCGTCTAGCACGAGCCCCAGATAACCCACGTAAGGATCGCGTGTGAAGCGCGCCCGCACCCAAGCGCGGTACGCAGACTGTTTATGCTCAACAGTCGCCGCGCACTCGCACCCGAACCACGGACGCGCTCCGCGGACTCCGGTGACATCGGTGTATGGGATATAGTAGGTATTCCATACCTAGACCGATCTCACCGGCAACAGCAGTAGCGCTCTCAGATGGGTTCTTACCCTCAAAGCAGCGTTCAACCCACGGGATGGACGCATAATAGTTAATAGTCCACTATCCCTTTAAACAATTTGTTTATTTGTCAAGTCACATCTCATAATGTCTCCTACTACCAAAGGAGAGCCGCTAGTACTAAGAAGTTTCAACGTCGCCCTAATGGTGGCCTCCCCTTAGTCTAGGGAGACGCTGGTACTTGAGAATCCTAACATCTCCCTAACCACCTAACCAGATAGGGGAGACTTTAGGCCGAAAGGAAAACAATAAAAAGGAGTTTTATTATCTCCCCTCACTGAGTGGAGACGCTAGTACTAGAAAATCCTTGCGTCCCCCCCAGGGGAACCAGCTAGGGGAGAGGTCAGTCCGAAACCGTGATTTTAAGTCTGACGAAGACCTTTCTAATGAAAGATAAAAAACAAATGTGTAAGGTCTCTAGGCCTTAATCAGAAGGGCAGTGGGTGCATAGATAAATGATACAGAGACGTGTGGTTTGACTAAGTGTGTATTCTCGACTGATGGTAAAGCTTAACTCCTGCGCAGCCGTTCTAAATACAATGCATACATTATTGCTTACGTACTAAGTAAGTCGATAGCCTCAACAGTGTGGCGTGATGATAATTCTGCTGAATGGCCACATTTATTGTTACTTAGTTGCTAAGACATACAATGTGTCCCTACAAAATGCATCACAATTCATCCAGTAGCTTATACTTACTTGCAATTCCCCGTTTTACCGATTTCCCTCGAAAATGATTTGTATTCGATTCCTTTCGAAACTTAAAACTTGTGTGTCAGGCACAAGTTACTTAATTTTATTTTGCATCTATCGCGAACACACTTCAAAAGACTGACACAAAAAATATTAATTTTTTAACAGTATAGATTATATGACTGATTGTTTCTAAATCAATAAAAAAAAGGTACAAGCTCGTGATCTTCAACCTTAAAACTTGTGTGTCAGGCACAAGTTACTTAATTTTATTTTGCATCTATCGCGGACACACTTAAGGGTGACTTTCCCGGGACCAAGAATTGCGTGGCATCGATGAAATCGGTGCTAAAAATCATAGTTATAATGCTCTAACATTTTTTGCTAGTTAGGTGAAATAGTGATCTATGTGTGGCACTAAATATTCTATTAAATAGGATTATAGGTACTCCAAAAAAAAACAAAATACACCGAAATCTTTCATTGCCGTGTTTGTCCACACGTCACCTATTGTGTCGTAATACCTCATTGATAAAAATCTATTGGTTATTTTTATTAATACCTATTTTTATTTGATACGTGAATAGTTAAAGTATTGTTACGAAATACATTTATTCAAATATTTAAACAATACAACGAATGGTTAAAAAAAATACATTTGTCCCAGAACTACCCTTCATCGCCGTGTTCTAAAACTGTTTTAGAATTTTGTTTTATCTAACGACTTGCGTCCTCACTTATATGGGCTAAACGTTGCATATTGGTGCCGCCTAAGTGCTCGACGCGGAAGAACGTACACACGTACCTGCGTTTTGGCGCCATTGAAGTAAGTAGGTATACCATTTTTATGTTACTGGACATTTTTTCTTTCATTGCCGTGGATAGGTATAACTTTCTAGTTTAATAAGTTATCCTCTTGATTAAAAATTCAATAGAACGCTATTTCTCTTGTTTATTTTTGTGAAGTGATGAATACTTCGAATAATTATTAGATTTTTTGTTAATTTATATTTTTGTCTTGTTTTTCATACTTCAGCGGACATTGGACGTAAGTAGGTATAATACTGACTGAAATTAAGGTGTGACTTAAAGTAAACACGATACGCTCCTAACAGTACTTAAACTTTACTATCAGTGTTTCCAAGTACTATCTTTGATGTATTAGCAAAGTTAGGACTTGCTTACATTAGCTTGAAGCCTGATGAAGGCCTGCTAATGGTTTAACATACAATGTAATAGCACAGTCTAATGCAGGGATGGGCAAACTATGGCCCGCGGGCCAATTCTGGCCCGCGGAAGCATCTAATCCGGCCCGCAAATGGTCCTTCGAAATGTATGGTATATGGCCCGGGATGATTTATTTTGATGAGCCAGAATTGTTTTGATAAATAGCTTGTTTTTTTTTTCTTATCATATTTTCTTTTGGTTTATGTATGATATTTGTTTTTGTATGAATTTCAGTGTGTAGTGTGAGTCTGTAATAAACGGATCTTCTTTCTTTCTTTCAGAAATATATTCTATTATTAGCTGTTGCTCGCATCTCTGCTCGCGTGGAATTCTGATCCCGTTCATCGCTGATTGTAGCGCAATGATATAATATAGCCATAAAGATGTTAACAAGTTTTTCCTTTTATCATATCAATTAATATACCTACTTTTTAGAGTTTTACGACTTAAATAAAAGGTAGTTATCAGCATAAATACTTTAATATGGCATTAAATATTTTATGTTCTGTACATACTTTTTGTTCTATCTATTCTAATAGAGACTACATACCTAGATGCAGTCTTGGTTAGTAGTAAAAAAGCAATTAACCTCTAGAGACACATTTTTATCTTTGAAACACCTCTGTGGCGTGATGGTAGTGCACGCGACTGCCGCGCAGGAGGCGCGTGTTCGATTCCCGCTCAGTGCAAATATTTGTATGCATGAATATGGTTATTTGCATTGGTCTAGGTGTTACTATGTATAATATGTATGTATTTACGAAAAAAAAAAGTATTTAAGTATGTTTATCCGCATTCTAGATTCCATAACACAAGCTATAAAAGCTTACCATGGGTCTGGACAGCGTTGTGTAGAATGTTGCAAAGAAAAAAAAAACAGTTAACTATCGCATTTTTGATACAAACTGAGAATTGCGTTACAGACTTAAAAAAAATAGTTGCCTATCAGAAATGTACCAAACATCACTCCATAGTACCAAACCAAGTCGCTGTCGCTGTCTGTCCGTCCCTATTTATGCTTATAATAAGACTAGTCTTATACATATAGACTACTCAACGGATTTTGAAGTTCTTCTTTTTAATTGATAGAGTGGTTCAAGACGAAAGTTTATTGATATAAACGGAGCAGATCTGACGGAAAAAATTGGCGGTACGAGATCAGCTAGTTATCATACATGTAAATACCTTCTGCGCTTTATGGTATGTTCCTGAAAATATTACCTATAAATATTATCTTAGAGTTAAATTTTAACTAGATAAAATACTTGAAATTAACAAAATAATGTTGTACAAATGGCCAGATTTTTATAAAAGACATGTTCTCTTGCTTTAATCTGCTCGTGCGTTTGATATTTCTTTGATGTCGTGACATAGGTCAAGTTTCATGTGCGTCTGCAATAAATATGTGATTTAATCAACATGTTCATGTTGATACGGGTCGTGACATCGATTGTGGGCAAAAAACATACGCGCTTTCTTTTTTCAGACATTTTGGTTCTGTTTACATGTGACATTTCATTAAAGCAGTACCTATGTACCTTTTCATATTATGTAATACGTTTTGTACAGTCGACAAAGATGATACGGTCACAGTTTTACATACAACTTTATATGAAAATGTGCGATGTACTTATCTCCTTTTCTTGACTGTACAGTACAATGCTCGAAAGTAAATATTAAACTATAAATAGGTCCGTTAATGCCTATATAATATTGTAACGGGCGACGGGTAACGGGATTGGAAGTAAACAGCTTCGTATGTGAGACCGCTTTATTTACACACCCCAATAGCCAAATCTTGAACACTACTAGAATACACTAGGAGATCCCTGCACTTTCAGTCGTAACGCGACACTCACAGCGTGACTGCACTGCACTTCCACTGCACTTCACTTGCACTTTACTTCCTCTTCTTCTTCTTTTTCTGTTCACTTTGAACACTTAAACTTAACTGTCATTTCACCGCTCTGGCAGCCCCTTATATATGCTCAAGTCGTGGGTTGGATACGGCGGCTGGGTCTCGAGGTCGCCCTTCACTAGTCCGAGGCTCTGTGCTTCCACGGACCTCGGATGGGGCCACCTGCGGGATCCTGTCTACAGGTAGGGGCGTCAGCATCGGCATCGAGCCCTCGATGAAGTATCTGGGGCTCGTACTCGATGGCCGGTGGAACTTCGGACATCACTTCCGAAGTTTGGTCCCAAAACTGAGGGGGGCGTCAGCCGCACTCGCGCGGCTGATGCCCAATATCAGGGGACCCAACGCCCCCTGCAGGAGACTGTACCTGGGGATCGTGCGAAGTATGGCCCTATACGGGGCCCCCGTATGGGCAGAGAACCTGACGGCCAGTAATGTGGCTAGATTGCTGAGCCCACAGAGGGCGATGGCCGTCAGGGTGATAAGGGGATACCGCACGATCTCAGGTGAGGCGGCATGCCTCCTAGCCGGGACCCCTCCATGGGACCTGGAAGCGAGAGCCCTTGCGTCTCTATTTATATGGCGCAAGGAGGCGCTGGAGCGGGACCAATGGTCTGCGTCTCGAGAAATCGAGGCCCAGCGGTCCCAGCTCTACCAGGAAACCGTGGAGACATGTAAGGTGCGACTTGAGCAACCAAAGGGGGGATTCGCCACAATTGCGGCCGTCAGACCGGTCATGGACGAGTGGCTGGAGAGGAGACACGGTGCTCTCTCCTACCGGTTGTCACAGATACTTACCGGGCATGGTAGCTTCGGTAGGTATCTGTGGCGAAGACACCGGGAAACCACGGCCGAGTGTCAGCACTGCGAGGACCGCAGCGACGACACAGCGCTCCACACGCTGGTGGAGTGCACGGCGTGGGCGCAACAGCGCCAGGTCCTCGTGGTGGGTCTGGGCGTGGGCACTCTCTCGCTCGATACCATGGTGCGAGCCATGGTCTCCAGCGGGAGTAAGTGGGACTGCGCCGCCTCTTTCTGTGAGCAGGTCATGCTCGTGAAAGAGGCGGCGGGGCGAGAGCGGGAGTAAACTCTCCCACCCGAGTTCCGCAGTCGGCGGCTTGGGGGCCGCCGACGTGTCTTCGCCGAAGACCATCGGCCTCCATGACCGGGGGCCTGAGGACGGTGAGTTGCTCACCGTCTTTACAGAAGCAGGCCCATGACGGCAGCGTGGCGTGACGTGAGGGATTCACGCACGCCCCCCCCCCCCCTTAAGAAGCGGGATAGCACCCGAAAACCCCCCCATAGACCCGGGATAGCACCCGAACCACCCCCAAGGCGAGGCCGCAATTGTAGCCGTAGGTCTGATGGGAGTCCTGGGACATCCTTCCGAGGGCTTACCCGGGGCTTCCATCCATAGGCTTCTGGGCGTTACCGTGGGGGTTTTTAGTCGGTAGGAGTCCGGCATAACATCCATGAAGGATTTTCCCCCACGGTTATAAAAAAAAAAAAAAAGCCCCTTATATACCCTTAATTTCGATCATCTTTTCGATGCTCATTTTATTATTTGCTTAGAATGTTCCACAATTAGCTAGAAGAGTTTAACTAGCTTGAATTTTTTTAACACGTTAAACGCCACTGTGTAAATGAGAAAAATCAGTAAAAAACTTTTTGATGGAAATAGGCGGGTTATGTTAAAAATTTAAAATGTATGTAATTTAGGGTTCAATTGGAAGTTGGGTTCCGCGAATATTACAAGAAAACTTCATGAGGGCACCGGTGACCTTCGTGGCGGCTTGAAGTAAAAAAATGAATTTCCGTTAGAAAGGCGCCAAAGCGGTCACAACTCCGGCCACCCGCGCCCCATAATCAAAGGGCATCTTTGCAACATATTGCAAAGATTGCCCTAATGAACCACACTTTTGTTTAATTTGCTTCAATAAGTTTCATCGCTACATATAAAACTAATGTAACTTCTTGCTTCAAAACTTACTTTAAGAAACATATTGAAGCTCATAATTTACTTTTGTTCATGTTCTATACTTAGCTTATACTATTTTAAGTGTCATTCTAAATAAATATAAGTAAAAATATGATTATTGTGGCATTAAATTAAAGTGCTTCTATTTTCTTAACATAATTATGTTTTTTTACTCTGTCCTCCCACATATTGCCATACATTTGCTACAATTTCATAATTAGACAGAAACCATGCGAAAGGAGTAATCTACAGCGCCGCTCCGGTCACTTGCATACGGTAAACGTACGAAAAACGTGGCCTCCGGCGTACTATTTCGTTACCAAAACAGGTCTACCTCGAGGTCACCGGTGACCAACATGGCGCTTAAATACAGGAGGGGGTCCGGTCACCGGTGACCGGAATGGCGTTTAACGTGTTAATTAGCTTGAGCTTCATTTCGTTTCTCATTTTATTATTCTTCCAGAATGTCCTGTTAAAGCCGTTCAGCCACCGCTGCTATTTCACAACACGTTCGAAATCATTGTTCATAACACATGAGTTATCTACTCATGTGGTTCATAAGCTGTGTAATGTTACGTCATCCTTGTAACAATGTAAAGGTGAAATCTAAGAAGGTTTTCAATGTGGAAATATTATTCTGATACTGGTTTAGAGTCACCTTCACTGTTGGATAATTATGTCTCTGATATGTAGTATTTATTTATTTATTCAAAAAGGTATAGAAAGAGATATCGGACTACTAAGACTAAGATATAACAATCCACACTTTGATGTCCAATTACATCTATACACAACACTTAGCTGACTTCAGTGCCAGTTCACACAGTAACCATCACTACCACTAACAAACGTAGAATTTATCTTATCCAATGAGAAAATAAAATTAAAATTAAATAAAAGTAAAAATAGTCGCCACAGTCATTTTAAATTCCAAAAAATTCGTTGTGAAAAATATCAACACGAGAACAACAGAATCAACAGAATTATAATACCCGCACATTTGAGCGAGCGGGCCATTCTGGGATACATTGTTGTTACATGTCGGTATTGAAAAAAGTTGTAGGACGCGCACAGAACGCCTTGGTACCTCGAAATCTAAATAATTTAAAAAACTGTCAAGTGAACCATTCGCTATTCTGTGCAGAATGCATAGCACTCATCCACCTCCTCACTACTCTCCATCGACTCACCATCTGAAAGGGATCAAGTTGCTGCTCGTACTGGTTCATTTTATGCCTGAGACCATATTATGAACATAGGCCTCTAACATACCATCTTTGTATAGACTCTATTCGGTCTGTATGTGTTTTGCATATAGGTGCCCATACAGCTGAACAGTACTCGACTATGGTTCTTACAAGGGAGTTGTATAATACCATCAAAGAGTGAATGGTCGGGAGAATCTGAGGATGAAAGACAATATACGGTTAACCCTGCTACAGATATGGTCGTAGTGCGGTCTAAATGACATCTCAGAAGCGAATATTATTCCCAAGTCACGAACCACATTAACTCTATCTAAAAGATCCCCTTGGACATTACAGTTATACTAGATAGCAGTTCTACTTTTGATAAAAGTGATAATCTGACATAGAATTTTGATCACACCCATCAGAAATAATATTGATATCTGTTTGAAGAGCCTTACAATCTCGGTCATCAGATATACGTCTGAATACCTTAATGTCATGGGCATATGCCAGATATTCACGAATAGCAGGAACAACAATGGACCCAGGTTCGTCTTCTGGGGCACCCCCGATGTAGTCAAAAATGGTACAGATTCATACCCACTAAAAGTGACGAGCTAGGTGCGGTTCAATACGTAAGTAAGTAGGAGGTTAACCATCTGTGCAAGTTCCCATGAATGTATTCCCACATGTTGAGCCTTAAAAAGTAGTACAAAATGATACACTCGATCGAAAGCCTTGGAAAAATCAGCATATACAGAGTCAACCTGCCTTTTATCATTGCAAGCCATACATAAATAATTTGTTTACGATAATAAATATAAATATTAATTAATACAAATCCATGTTGTCGTGGGCTCAATACATGTCTGACATGGTTATACATATATGAGCATATACAAAGCCTTCAAATATCTTGGTAAATAGGTTTAGAATATACATAGGTCTGTAGTACAAAATATCACTCTTGTCACCAGACTTATACACCGGTGAGACTCTATCCTTCGCAAGCTAGGAAATACGCCCTCGTGCAAAGACTTCTCAAATATGATTAAGAGTGGTGTTACGAGGGCAGTAGCATAAAAACAAACAAAAATAGGCGAGATACCATCAAAGCCACCACTCTTAAAGTGATCAAAACTTTGCAATTTTTTTAAAAGTTCTTCTCAGGTAATGTGCAAATTTGTGCAACACTCAATGGGGTAGTTCCATGATGGAAAGTTAGGACAGTAATTATTTCTGGTACTGGGTAAATTGATAAGAAATAACTTGCAAACAGGTTTACGATATCCTCACCTTTAGTGCCGATCTTATCTTGGTAACTCATCTGACTAGGGATATTATTGGTGATACGTTTGGATTTACGAGTAGTGTAGCTTAATTTCATCTTCGATTCGTTCTATGAATGTTCTGTAACAACGCTCAGTAGTATCCTTGGCTCTAGTTCTGAGCATGGAGAACTCATCGTAATCCCTAGGGTTTAATATAACGCTGAAATCTAGTGTGAGCTTTATTTTTAGATGAAAGTATTTTAATCAGACTTTTTATAGACTTTTAATCAGACTTAGTATAATTAACTAAGAAATGCTGCATTTGCGGGAAACCTCTAATGTCGCTAATACTGTAACTTAACAGGTGATTATGGTTTTGAGCCCTTTGGGGTTGAAACGTTAGGGACATAGGTACCAAGTGCCCGTTTTCCTTACAAAGACTTGGCAAAGCGGCTGAATGAAGAAGGCGCGTGCCCAGAAGGCTGGTTATTATCTTGTACAGAGGATAAACATTGCCATTCAACATGTTATTGCAGCCAACCTTCTGGGAACGTTACCAGTCGGTGACGATGTCGAAGAATTCAACAACGCATTCCTCATCATCATCCAGCCCTACTATTACCACGACGCATTAGGTAAATATTTTATTTATTTATTTTACTTTATTTTATTACCAAGTTATAGTTTCTAGTTTTAAATTTTATTTTGTATTACTTATGTATTGTACAATATATTGCAAAGCTTAACTTCAATCAATCAATCAATTGGCCTATTGCAGTTCACTGCTGGACCTACCTACTACTACCTACGCCTCTCCCAACTTAACTTAAAATTTGGATCAAATTCATCATGACAAAAGAAATTAACAGGAGAGTGGATAAGCTGGGATCTGAATCTTTACTTTTTAACTTTATAAAACCAATACCGTTGTTTGCCTAGGTACTATAAAAGTGAAAAAGCATAAAAAATTCTAATGAATTGTGTCAAAGTAACAAATAGAACAAATAAGTGGTGTTAAAATTTATCTACAAATTTTTTTGGAACGTATCTGAAACGATGTCCTGGACATTTTATCAGTGCAAAATGATGTAGAAAATCCAATTAGTGATTCTCAGTAGTTGAATGGCGTGCGTATACCGATACAGCACTGTACCGGGACACCGACAGAAGCTTTACAACTCCAGTTAAATCTCCGGCGGTAAACTGTTATAAATCGATTTTGCCAGGTTAAAGAATTAAATGGATCGTAAAAATTAATAGGGCTCTGTCGTCCGGGACGAATCGGTGGAGCACAGGCGGAATGGCACTTTCCCAGTTTATGAATTACTTGGGAACTTTATGACGGCTTTGTCAGACTCGGCGCTTTTTTTTCGGGCGTCACGTGTTGTAGACGGATGCGAAATTGGATTTTTTCACATAGAGAATGAGAGAAATATTGCGGAGAAGGCGTATTTATTCGGACGTAGGGGAAGTGTTAAGTTATGTGTTTAGATTTTTTATAGCAATTATGATGAGCGTGTGGGTATTTCTAAAGGAAGGTATTAATAATAATTTGAGTGATTAACATAGGTAAAAAATTATCAGTCCAGGCGGGATTCAATCCCGCAATCGTTCTCTTAATGGGGCAATGCTTTGACCACTAAGCTACCCAATCCTGCCCAAACCAATTCAAATCTTTCCTTATATATCCGTCTTTATTATCTTAATTAATTTGAAAAGTTAACAAACTTTTAATTACGGGGTTTTAACAGAGTTTATGACCAGATCTGATGAAAACCCTCGTTTACCATATCCTTCTTCATCTTTAATGAATGAAAAAATGAATACGACCACACACATCAGCGATATCAGATCTGAAATCTATGGTCTATAACAAGAAAGTGACGCTCATTTTAAATGCTTGTTCAAAAGGCATGTAACCTTATGATACCGAAAACGGCGTCCACGAATGGAGTCGTGTACACTGTGTTGTGTACACTCACACAGACTTATGGTTGCTAGAAAAGATTAAAGTACATTTTTGTCCTAGGTTTGTTTATCTATAAGAATAGCCACCATAAGGGTGCCTACTACCCCTTTTATATATCGGTACTATAAGGATTGGCCCTGGGTCAGCCAGGGTGCGAGACAACCTCACCTCCGGCCTAGCACCAAGACCCACAGTCGGCGTGCGGTTTTAGTCGGTGCGAGTCCGACATAACCTCCCCTTCCGGCTCCGGCAGGGGGGGTATCCGAGGGGATTTCCGCACGAAAAAAAAAAAAGGTACTATAAGGATAATGTACTGCAGTAGAAATTGAGAAGTTGCTTAACCAACTATTGATATAGCTATTTATTTATGAAATTGAAACAGCTACAGCCAATATAATAAATAAATATTCCACAACATTCTACACAACGCTATCTAGACCCATGGTAAGCTTAACTAGCTTGGGTTATGGAATCTAGAATACGGATATACATACTTAGATACTTTTTTTTTGTAAATCCATACTAATATTATAAATGCAAAAGTAATTCTGTCTGTCTGTTTGTTACGCTTTCACGCCTAAACCACTTAACCGATTTTAGTGAAATTTGGTATAGGGTAGATTAGACCATGAGAAAGGACATGGGCTATGTTTGGTCGCGATAACCGACATCCACGCGGGCGGAGCCGCGGGCAAAAGCTAGTACATTATACATAGAAACACCCAAACCAATGCAAATTCATGCATATAAATATTTGCACTGAGCGGGGATCGAACCCGCGCCTCCTGCGTGGCAGTCGCGTTCACTACCGCCACGCCACAAAGGCTGTCAATATAATTAATTACAGTGTATCTAAGAAAAGTTTATTGTCAGCTATTTAAGTTCGTTGACTGAATAAATTTGGAGCTATAATTCCACTTTGGTTCTGCTGACTATTAATGTCATGGTTTGCAGATGATATTTGTTATTGCTACGTGAAGGACAATATTGTTAAGACTTATTACATTAAAAAAGTCTGTTATTGACTTTTTAATGACCTGATAAGTTTCACGACAATACAAGTCACTAGTTTCTTAGTTTTTTATTCTATACGACTACTACTTACAACCTATTTGACAAATTTTGCCAATTCAACCCTTTCAAAGTGAAAATTTTACATTAACGATTTGGAATAGAAAACGTTTATTTTATGTTCATTTATTTAAAAAGGTCGTGGGGAAAATTTAAAATCATGGCTTTGTTTGGTTGAATAGTAACGAAGATATCGCCTAATAAAATAAAATTGAACTCACAAATTACTTTGCACTATTTGAAAGTACAATACCGCGTAATTACAACAAAAGTTTAACTTCCATACATAGCTAGGTACTTCAAGTTACTATAGTTCCATGTACCGGTATGCTACAGGGGCATAGTGAGATGCTGCCGGCTATTCCATAAACTACGCGCGACTTGAAGGCGATTTGTGCGCAACGAATGGCTAGTGCAGTCACGATATGCACCTTCATGTTGGGTGCACATTGTAAGCCAGGCTAAATACAGGTGTTAATATATTATGGTCGTTCCTATTAAAAAAATATACAGGGTATGTATATGTGGGAGCTAAGTTAATCAGCGTTTAATTAACAGGGTATATTTTGGTAAATCTGTAGAAGAATTGGGAGGTGGTGATGATAAGGGTCCCAAAATAAGTTTTTTTTTTTTGAGAATCTGTATGAAAATACATTCATTTTCACTCATCTACCATTATTCCTCATTTTTTTTACATAACATAAACTCACGCCTGTATTCCCCGAAGGGGTAGGCAGAGGTGCTAGCACCCACATTTCGCCAGTTTATGTTTAGGTCCCAATATAACAGATGGCGAGCCTATTGCCATTAACTGGGCACTTATAAACCTGCGATAAATACACACATAACTTCGAAAAGGACGGACTTTTTTCTTCAAATAGCAAAATTACGTTTTTCGATTCAGCTAGTGTAATGTAAACTAATGTACAGGGTGAAAGACTTTAACTTTACCTACTTGGAGGGGGGTAATTTTATGGCAGCAATCGATAGTATGTAGGTACCTATATCTAGATCAAGTTAACTCTACGATCCAAATAATAGGTAATCAAGATCGTTATAACCTGTTCTTATAAGAAGTAACATAATAATACTAAAGTATTTTAATCCTTTTAGCCTCTTCTCAGAAATTTAAATACTTATGACGTCATAATATAATTAAAAAAAACACGGTCAGTTCTCGCTTTAAGCTGGTTTTAATTCACAACCAACATCAAACACCCCGATACTGTCACTGTCAGTTAAAAATTCTCAAGATCCTTGATTTGGGTCGTAATCAGCATTCAACAGTGACACCTCGTGGTTTAATTCCTGAACCGAGTTCTCTAAATAATTCCTCCGTTTATGTTTAAAGATAAACTTGTGACGGTAAAAAAGTAGAATCAGCCAAGCATCGTTGGATGAACTGTGTTTGAATAATTTACACCTAAAGACATCGGATCTCCTTCGTATAGTTGCTTCTGTATTTAAAACTGAATGCTTTATGCAACATTATCAGGAGTTAGAATACCTTGGTTTGTTTCAAGAGCAACAGCAAATTTAAGTTTGTATTCTTATGCTTATCATGGAATCTCGACTGTCTCAAAGCGACTCCTTTATTTGATTCACATTTCGATGTCGGGTTTTGTCATTTCTGTTTAATGCCGTTTTAGTTTGAAATTTTTATTGTTTGTCTCATTGGCAGATTTTTTACCGTGCGCTAAATCCCCAGAGTTAAGAGCATTTAAAATGGGTTCTATACTGTGGTTTTAAATTAAAATCTGAACATGAAATGACTACTTGTGTTCTCTTTATTTATTACTGTGAAGTTATCATTAAGTGAATGTACAGTCAGCATCAGATCAATTTTGATGAAAATAGCCTCTGTGGCGTGGCGGTAGTTAACACGACTGCTATGCCGGAGGTGCGGGTTCGATCCCCGCTCAGTGCAAATATTTGTATGCATGAATATAGCTATTTGCCTTGGTCTGGGTGTTTCTATGTATAATATATATAATAGTATGTTTATCCGCATTCTAGATTCCATAACACAAGCTATAAAAGCTTAGCATGGGTCTAGATAGCGTTGTGTAGAATGTTGTGGAATATTTATTATATTTGTATTAAAAAGTGCTCATAATTATTTTAATTACTCGGTTTTCCTACCTTCCTGTTGACGGATTGTTATGATGTTTTGTAAAGATCTTTACTTTGGACAATACAATTTAAATAAATATAAAAGGTTTGATTAGCTCTTAATGTGTTAGTTTTAAGATCATTTTGGGACTTTGCTGACTGTATGAGTTCAGTAGAACTCAAGACGCAAATTCATCACTCTTAAAATTACTTCAAGCTAAAACGAAAACAACCGACTCCAATTTCCTTAACGACATTCCACTTACAATATCAATAAAAACCTAGCGCGATAACCCGTCCAGTTTAACACGTAATTACCGAGGCAAATGCAATGATGCGGGTGTAAAATTTCATTACTGTCATATTTGACACCGTACGTCAATCTGTCAAATGATTGATGACATGTTGGAACTTGTTTAGCTTTAAATGCCTGTTTGTTATACACTGGCATTTTTTGTGGTTGATTTTATTGAGCTCATTAAATTTTGATTTGGATGTTTTGTTTTGTCATCTTGTATGTGTTGTGTGCAGGCGTGCACGGATATATTAACTACCTGCATAGTTCTTATTCAAGAACAGTTTATTCCCGGTGAAGTAGGATAGGACCACCCCTGCTCTCACGGTGGGTGTCGTAAACTGCGACTAAGGGATAGAGCTAACAATAGTGCCCGGAATACAGCAATAGGCTCACCCCCTATTACGGGGGACCGAATAAAATGACTGGTGAAATGTGGGAATTAAGTCACCTCTGCCCAATCTTCTGGGGATAAAGGCGTGATTGTATGCATATATGTATGTATAGAGTTGTTCTCCATCCGATAGTAAACATATAGCCCAAAACAAAGGCCCGCTAGAAGGCAATAGGCTCGCCCCCTATTTCGTTGTGGGGGGAAATTACAGTTGGCGAAACGTGGATGCTAAAACACCTCTGGTTTTTTTTAAAGAATATTAGAAAAGAACGTACCGTAGATTAAAAAGGAAAATGTCTGTCTAGCTGTCAGTCTATCAAGATATTTCTATAAAAAAGGTATGTGAAACTTTTGTAACTATTATAGATTTTTTTCATACATAATTACGTTTTGTAGTGTAGGTAAAGTTAAGAACGCACGAGTGCCCACGTTTCGCATGTCCCCCCTGCGGTCCTGAATATTTAAACAGCTAGGTCATTCGTACAGTGATTTATACGTTTCTGATCACATGGCTGGTCAGCAGACTATAGCGTGCGATTGTGCACTATCTGGAAATTATTAATGTTGTAGCTATATTGTAATATGTATATGCAAATTATAAAGGTAATGTAACGATTACAAGTCGAGATATATGTGGTCATTGTTTCATAACAAGGAAAGGAAACGGCACCTTCTAATAAAAAATAAATTCAATCCCGTCACAAAGAATGCCTCCAAAAAGTTGAAAAATAAATTGTATTGGTTACCCCTTTAACTTTGATATAGGTAACTAGTAATATTTTAACTCAAGCGTTGTCATGTCGGAGGACCCTAACTGGTAAAACTGGAGGAACGATCCAAGGTCCCCCGACATCACAACTCTTGAATCTAACCGTCATTTTTGAGTCGAGGGCTAATAAAATATATGTTTCACAAAATAGAAATGAAGTACCTATTAATATTTGTATCAGATTATATTAATTCATACTTTAATAATTTATGAGCAATTGATGTTTTAAGGTTGACTGAGACTGAGTAGCCACTTAAGTAGTTAATTAACACCGACGTCATTAGAAAAAGTAAAATATTGATACCCTAATTCTGCATCAAGCATAATTTAACAGTTTCATGACCAAAATTTGTTCAAACCCCAATCAATCAATCCGAACACCAAGATATGTTATTGAAACATTCTATCCATGTACTTTTGTCGATCCATCAAATAATCCATAGAACATGAGTTATGCGATTTTCTTATATCTCCTCAGGTGATCGATATTCTATCCTAAAAAGATACAAACTTGTCCCAAAATTGATATGAAACATTGTTCCATATTCCATCACCTATTGAGGGCCTAAAATGTATATACCTACCGTAATTAGGCGACATAAAAGTGATAATTTTAACTGCAAGATTATGATATATCTAGTAACAGAATGTACTTTTACCTTATTCTACTTTTCAATATTTCAACATTACAACAATTCAACATTTTGCGAAACAGAAAATAATCATCATTTTGGGAAAGTATTCATTTTGGGATTTCAACATTCTAGGAATTCAACTTTCTGTACCTGGAGGTTATTAAGATATGAAATTCCTTATTGGTGCCTATGTAATGCTATTGCATTGACCAGGAGGTCTAAAAAGGACACTTTATAGGAATTGCATTAGGATTCATATTTCGTTTTTTTACACGATATTTACCTACAAAAAAATAGCAGAATTGCTCAATGTGGCCATTTTAGACCCGAAGTTAAAACCGTGTTTTACGAGTCCATCATATTATTTATACTTAAAAATAATTTTTCTACTGTTCGTGTTGGACCCCAATGGAATAGTAAATTGATCTCGATGAGATATCTATATATAATAATGTTAATGTCCAATAATATAATTTCTCTGTTACTGTTTAAGTAGTGCATTTATTTTTTGCACGAAGTTCATGTTGGTTCCTGGTTGAGTACAATAGAGCCACCCCATCTTTCTGTGGGTATCGTGGAAGGCAACTAAGGTATAGGGCTGTTCGCCATCTGACAGTAAACATACAATCCATGACAAAGTGACGAGAATTGGCTCTAAAATCATAGTTGCCAAAATATGGATAGTGATACAGCTCTGCCTACCTCTTCAAGTATTAATAAGCGTGAACATTACTTACCAACCAAGCTTGAAAATGAGCTGTTCGCTCAGCTATGCAAATCAAGCAAAGCATTGTATCTAGATCATAAGTTTTAGGCTAAGTAAATGTTCATAAATAGACCAAAAAAAATATTAACGCTGAGTTTCCTGCTGGAGTGTTCTCTGTTTCGGCCCCATTTTGAACCGGTGGTCCTTTTGCTAAATTAGTATTTAATATTTACTTTATGTTGACTTTTTGTAAGTTCCGATTTAATAATAATGCAGAACAAACGATTTTTGAACTTGAATTTGAACTAAAAAAGCACAATTTTAACGCCCTTGCTACGTCACGGGGCATCCATCAATAACGACTCCACTCACATATATTGGACGGAAAATTCAATAAAATTTCGTCACTGGATTCAAGTTGTTGGTGATACAAGAAATTGGCTTAATTTGGTCCTTTCTCATATTTAAATAGTTCCTAAACTATGTGGCACTTTTAAAGTGAATTATAAGATTCATGATAATAAACGATAAAATCACTGAGTTGAATTCATTTCCATAGATAAAAATACGTAAATAAATATAGTAGGCATACTGAACCTGGTACCTGGTACAAAATGCCCACTAAAGTACTCAAAATAATCTGAATACTAAAATTCCAAATTGCTGTGAGCATCTAGGGTGGTCAAACTATTTTACGTACTTTCCTTTTTTATAATAAAGTAGTCCTAATTCCTAATAATATATTATATTATTGTTACTCAATCACGCTGAATTGGTCTGGCTGAAATTGGGGCATAGACAGATCTACTTAAAAACGCATATGCTAAAATTAGTTAAATTTTCATACCGGTGTGGAGCCTTGGACAGTAGCTAGTTAAAAATGTCTGAGCTATTTCAGTAGGTAACAAAAACTAAAGTAGCAATTATATTTATAAAACCTACCTGTTAGGTACCTATGAATAAATTATCACGCTGTAGTAGAAACTCAATCGAGCGTACGCACCATAATTCAATACTATGAACTCTAAAAGGCGGTTCAACATCACAAAGAAATCTTGCGGCTAAAAATTCTGATAACCTTTGAAAGGAATGCAGCCCAACTCGACCGGGGGTACATCTTACAAATAAGAAGGGGGATTTCGTATTGTACGAAACCTTCAAAACCAGACGTCCTAATCGACCCTTTTGAAATTTCAAACTAACGGGAAAGTCGTATTTCCATAACAATAAAAATTTGATGCGAACATCTAGAAATGCCTGTGCGATATTCACGGATCATAAAATCGCACTCGCTCTTTGAATACAATACGTCTGATTTAATTTGACCCCTGTAATCCTACTGTTGGTACTTTACTGAGACACATTGGGTGAGGGAAGAAGTACCATTACATTTTGGTTTGCAAATTCGAAAGTGCTCGGTGTCGCTTGTATTTGGACGATATCATTTTTATAATCTTGATGGCTGCTGAATTTAATTGGGTGATTTCATGTGTATAACTTGTTCAGCTTTAACTTTCTCAGTTTCTTTTTCATTGCAGTCGATGCACACGCATAAGGCAGCGGATGTCTTAAAGATTTATTTTTGAATTAATTAACTGAGCGAGCGAAATGAACAAGAGTCTCCGTTCGGATAAGCTGGCCGATTTTGCTTTTATTCGTATTTTATATCTATGGGTATTTTAGTTCCGGCTGTGGAGGGCGCATTTCTTAACCGATTTTCACTAAACTTGGCATACATGACACGCACAAATGAAAATATAACTTTTACTGTGGGAAAATGGAGGAGAAAACGTAGGAACTTTGCTGGCACTTTTATTACTAACGGATCTTGGTGATTTTTGGCTGAAAAATCAAGGACAACCTTGCAGGTTAATGTGAAAAAAGGGTGCTCGCAAAGTCTACTGAATATGTTTTACTAAAATTATAATGAATGGAATAATTACTAAAATATTCGTTTTAAATTTGTCGGTTTATAGCGGCACCGGGGAACCATCCGCTATGATTATCGGCCCATTGGGGACCAATTAGTTTCCTAGTTATAAACTTTTCATATTGTGTCAGATTTAAAACAAGTTACTATTGGGAATTCTTTTATATTTATTACTACCTGAGGCATCTGTCCAATTATGTGATATATGAAGATTAGTTTATGTTCGCTTGAGATACAATCATCATTATCTTCTGCCTCCACCTTTACCAGCTTGAGCATCCATGGCATTAATATGCTTGTCATTGCTTATGACCAGCTCTAACCAGTACTTCTACTCACGTGAACAGGCGCATGCTGTAAAATATGATCCTCTGCATTTTTTTTGCAGTGTAACTAGTATGAAGACTGCTTCGAATGGGGGAGTTGGGGATCTTTAATTTTCTTTGTGGAAGTGATCTGTCCTTATACAGCCACCGCAGCCGCTCTAGCAATGGTCGTGTTTCACATCTGTTAAAAATGACATGTCTAGTGATGATTTTATAGGCGGGCAAGCAAATTAGTTATGCAATATTTAATTAAAAATGTCAATTAGATTTCAGAAGCAACTGACAAAAATGTGCCTATTATTTATAACGATTTGAAAAATTATGACAACCAACACGTAGAATAAAATAATCCAGTGCACAAGTGGGTCAGTATGGCAGGAGATCCCTTGTCAAATTAACGCTTCCCTCTGTCTCGACGTGACAAACGACACGGGCATAATAAAAACTTAGTCATGAATGCTGCGAGTTGAAAATAAAGCTATATTTACTGACATTTACAGGACTACCGGGAGAGAACGAGTATTACAACGGGAAATTAAAAAATATTTACGCGGAAACGAAGTTTAACTGCATGAACAACAAAAGAATCGTAAGGAAGTAGTACATGTGTGCGTATAAATGTTCATACATAGTACACTATGATTGTATGAAGTTATGTATGAAGTTAAGTGATAAACATACAAAGTATGTACAGTGTACTCACTGTACATACTTTGTGTCTGCATCCTTCTCTCCCTAAACAGCTGGATCGATTTGGATGAAATTTTGTATGTCAACAAATCCGGTAGATGCAATATAATTTATTGAAAATTAATAAATTGCAGGCATATGTTGCCTAGGGGTATGGTACGGTTTTCAAAGTATGCCATGGGAAGAGCCAGGGCATGTTGGCTACTAAAGACAAAAGGGTAAATAATATGTATTATGTTTGTACAAAGTAAACATAAAATAAAACAGATACCACGTGATGTGTCCGTTTATAAGATAAAACATAGGCTAAAAACGTGTAACGTGCATATGAAAACATTGAGGTATCAATACCTACTATTAAATGAGTACAGAATGCACAAAAAAAAACAAAAAGCGAGTTATAAATCTGAGCTGGTTTAAACCAGTTGATACAGTAGCAAGGTATGCTATATGAAACGGATTTACGATTTATAGAGCTGTAGGCTTTTGAAGTACTGGACCGCTCTACTGGGCTTAGTTTTTAAAATGCAATTTTAAATTTTACCTCGTATTCAGTATAGTCAAAATGTGGAAATGAAAAGTCATATTCGACAGGTATGGAATCATAAGTATAGAAATCTAGCTTATCTAGTTTGATCTTACCAAGTGTATCTGTGCTCAACATAACAATACCTCGTAAATTAGTCCAATAGCCGGGAAAATTAAATAAATCAGACCAAATAATTAGTTTAATTTCGAAAGTTAGTACAGTTATTTCCTAAGGTGCCTAGATGCACATACTAAAAGACCCTGAGCGTGTGGCACGAACCGGTGCTGTTGGGGGAGGGGGAAAGGTCCCTTTTTTAGTTTTTGGCTTGTACAAACTACTAATAGATATCTCTCTATCTTTTAGATACTTCTAAACTAGCATTTGCTTTTGCTTAATTGTAGCGTTTATTAATTGTACAGTAAGCATCAGAAATATCTTGACTACGTTTCAAAATGATCTAAAACCAAGGTACTTATTAAGAGCAAATAAAACTATTTTATTGATTTAAATTTCATTTTTGTCCGAACTAAAGGCGTGTACCAAATATCAGTGGAACAATTAGTCGACAGAAAAGGGAGAAAACCAAGACTTTAAGGTCATTTTGAGTGTTTCATTTATCAACAAAGATCTGATGCTGATTGTGCAACTTCATAGTATGGTAAATATAAAAAATAAAAATAATAATCGTATATTTATCACAGTCATAATTTTTACAGGTCGAGATTCATTTTTCGTGCCATACAGAACAGTAGCAGTGTTTATATCTCAGGGAGGTACTGACATATTATATTACAACAAAAGTGATGTGAGTAAAACTAAGCAATTATAATTAAAAATATAGGTAAGCTTTAAAGAAATTCCAATTTACTAGAACTAGCTCGAATACCTATTAACTTCAAACAGTTTACAAGAAAAATACAAAATATGTTACCAATTTCGCTCGAAAGCAATTTGAGCAAACCTCTTAGCAAAATAAAAAGTAGTAATATAACTTACCTCATAACTTTGCAGTTCACTATATCAAACTTAAGAAGATTAGGTAAGTTTGAAAAGACTAAATTATTTTGAAAATTGGCGTTTTGCCAAAAGCTAGTCGATTGATTCTCGAGACCACCATAAAGCAGGGAGGAAAATTACATTGCTAGTAGGTAAGCTTTTTTACAGAGAAAAAGTAAGGAAAAAATAGATATTATATGTATATTTAGATGCCTCAAGGCAGAATGTGGCAGTGGCTAAATTTGATATTTTCTAAAGTTTACGCGAATGTCATGTCACTCATTGAAATAGCATCATTTTTTACGGATTCTATCGCGATATACTTATTACCCGAATCATGGTGAATTATTGGTGTTACCAATTACGCAGAATGAGCTCACTGTGTCGTTAAGTCTTGCTGGATTTTGCTATTCGCGATAGAATCCGTAAAAACTGGTTTTATTTCAATGTGGCTAAATTTTATATTATTGTTATCACTGCGTACCTACAGTCAGCATTAGAATCTTGACTGGCCAATGTATTAACTTTATGATCTTTTTGAGCACCCTGTTCAGCAGTGGACTGCAATAGGCTAATTGATTGAACAGGGAGGATCGGCAGAAATGGAGCACTTTGGGCTATCCCAAGGCCTCTGCCTATGCCTATCCCAATGTGCTCCCTTTCTGCCGATCCTCAGCCTTCCGCACCCAGTCTGTCCCAGCTACCTATATACTAATACTTATATACTATGTACTAATACTAATACCTATGTACTGTAGTAATACCTATATACTAATATTATACAATTTAGTTATAAATTATTACGATCTCATTAACGAAATCTAGATGTCTATGCAATACAATAAATTAATTGTAAAACCTAAAAGAAAGTCCGAAAGTCTTTAAAAACCTCATTCGAATGCTACAAAAATCGTTATCTTTATTACAGGAAAAGAGGGACTAAGTGATATCGTCTGAAGAAATCGCAAGTTGCGCAAAAAGATCAGCAAAAAATAATGTCACTCTAAATTGAATCATTTGTAACATTCATTCTTTTTTACTGCAGGCTTTGAGGACGGTTCAAAAAACTGGGGCTTTGAAGTGGAGAGTACTCAAAGTGTTCTATTTTATTTGTAGTTTATTAGACAAGATACCTTCAGTCATTTAGTTAGTGACACAATTGCAGACTTTTTACTGTCTCCCTCTTGGCACAGTATTACTATTTCTACGCCTACTTGGATTCAACGATATTTTCTACTTTTGTTGCTACTATTGTCCATTAGTCTCGATCTAACCTCAGTACAATATACCTACGTATATATTCAGTGAACTTACTTATTACACAATTTTAAATTTGTATGTTGTACTCATAACATACAGGGTATAAGATTTTAATGCCTCCTGGAGTGGAAGTACTCGAAATACTGTTTGATTACTGGCTGTGTCATGCGAGTTTTGGAAAATATTTGAGTGCAGTACAATTTTTTGATTTTTAACTAGCTTTTGCCTGGTGGCTCCGCCCGCGTGGATTACGGTTACCGCAACCAAACATAGCCTATATTCTTTCTCATAGTCTAATCTACCCCTATACCAATTTTCATCAAAATCGTTTCTGTGGTTTAGGCGTGAAAGCATAACATACAGACTGACAGACAGAGTTACTTTCGCATTTATAATATAAGTATAGAAGTATAGATAAAGGAATGTTTCCTTGTAGTGAAATTTACTATCACCAATATATCGAGTTCTACCTCTCCAGGGGCATGAAAATTTTCTACCCTGTCTACCTACCAACCATGTCAAACTTATATACAAATAAATACGATTTCTTACGAAGGTAAATAAAACTGTCGTTTCATAGTGAAACGGGGTCGGATATGTTAGTGCACCCGTTGGTATGCGGGGTTCCCGTTGACCTCCCCATTTGTGGAGGGTAGTTTCCCTAAGCAACATCACACCCGATTCCGTAGCGCACAAATCACGCAAGACGTGCACGCGACCTACAACAGTACTGTGAACTTTAAAAATCAATTAAACACAACAAGTTCCTACTACATCACATACATTACTGATTTTATATTAAAGGTTTTTAAAATAATCAAGAAAACCAGCAGTGGAATGTTACAATTTTGATTTTTAGAACGGAATGGTGTACGTGTGAAATCTTGGTGCAAAGGCCGTAGCCGCGATATGTCAATATCTCTGTTTATTTTGCAGGAAACGCATTCTTTTTGATGAAAGAAATACTGTGAAAATAATAAGTTAGCTGTTCTAAACACAATAGAAATAGATAGCACGCCACATTCCCTGTCAGACTGACGGCACGAAAGCATATGCAAATGTAACTCGTAGACTTTTTATCCCTTTAACCTTAGTTGTTTTATCGTTCCCCGTTTTCCACAAAAGTTTTAATGAAATAAAGCTATATTTAACGGTTTGTGTTGCGATTTATTTAGTGTTGGTTATCATTTATATTGAATCCGAAGTTTCGGTGGTTTTTCAGCAGCTATGTTCACGGGGAGACTAATTACCTGTGGTAGTTGTGACATAGTTAGAAGTGAAAGTTTAAGTTATCTCAAAGTATACGAACTAATTATACAAAATGATACGGGGCCCTACGGGGTCAAGGATGAAGAAAACGATTGGTACGAGATCTACAACTTTAATCCGTAGGTCCTGCTTTACAATAATAAAACTACTCTAAGACAAGGTCGAGTGTCGGTTCGGGTACGCGTACACGTCACTATAAACGGTTGGCTGAGTAATGTACTCAACTTGGGGTTCCGGGCTGGCCCCGTGCGAGTGTGACGTTGTCTTCCCCTCCAGGTCACCAGGCTACGCAGCTGCTAGTTCGGTCCGCGGGGTCGTCGCCAAGGCCGTCTTCAAGACGGTATGGAGCGGGCAGGCAACCTCAGCTGGTTCGGAGGCGGGCCGGTACGGTGCGGTGAAGCTATTCCAGCCGGTATGCAGTTGGACACCGGTATTCCAGCCGGTACCAAGTTCTGGGGAGACAACCACACGATTAGGCACTGGTGCGTGAATCCAATGCACAGCGCCGGGCCCCAACGTATAATTTTCTACATGGGCCCTAAGGTCGGCGGCGCTGTACAATGGTAGGTACACATAACACAAATTACACAATAAACAAAGAAATAAAACTGGATTGTTCCGGAATTAATAATCGTAAGTACGTCTGTAACCCCGTTAACCACGGTTCAATCAACCATAAATAAATGGTTCAGTAATAATTAAACTATAATACATATATATGCTGAACCGTGGATTTAAAACGAGATTAAAATTCGACAATTTACATATTTTCAAAATGTGGGTATCCATAGAAAATTATGGCGAGATATCACCGTGTTGATTTTTCTCTCAGAATATGAACAATCAAACATTACAACTAATTGAATAGTTCTTAAGCAATTACTATATTCGGCTGTCTGTCGACATGTATACTCGCGACATATATTATGGACACACTTCATACAATAACTTCCTTACAACAATTTAACGATTACGATGATAATCACAGTTTACTTTAAATTTAATTTAATTGCATTTACACAAAGACAAACTACAACTAGGTAACTACCGAACTCCCGACCGCAGGTAGGCAGGTACTAAAAATGAGCTATCATCACGCTTAGCTCCTAGGGGCTAAGCAGGAATGTTACACGCGAATGAAGATGTTATTTTACTTTATTATTTACGTGACTATCGTTTAATACTCGCGCACTGTTTATTAAGGACACTAGACTTACCCCTTATGTTGGGAACTGCTTACTTAACAAAATATAGTAACTAGTATAACCTTATAATAGAACTAGCAGAATCTAGACTATATGTTATCTAGGTTTTAAGATTATGACGTTCACGTTCAGATTATCACGTACCGCCGCGAAGTCTCGCGATCGAATGAGGTCTGCCGTCTACCTCGGCGCGAGCGCGGGGCGTGTTTTTTTCTTTGTTGTCGGTTAGTGTTGGGCCCATCAGCCGATTCTCCGTTTGACGGAATGCGCTGATTGGTTATCAATGCGTGTGACTCATTTTATATGCGCGTTAGCACGATGCATTACCTTAAAAGGTAATGACCGCGTTCACCACCCAGTGATGGGGGTACGCGCCGCAATCGCGAGCTACCGGTATTTACCGTTTATTACTGCTATGTTCAAATGTTTTCATTTTTTATTACCGGAACCAGTGTTCACGTAACAACTATCCATACTAATATTATAAATGCGAAAGTAGCTCTGTGTGTCTGTCTGTCTGTATGTTACGCTTTCACGCCTATACCACTGAACCGATTTTGATGAAATTTGCTATAAGGGTAGAAGACCTTGAGAAAGGGCATGGGCTATGTTTGGTCGCTATAAACGACATCCACGCGGGCGTAGCCGCGGGAAACAGTCAGTACTAAATAGTGTTGGTATTTTTACGTAAAAGTTTGTAATTTCTCCATAATATACTTAACTATTAATTTTTTTCACCTAATCTTATTTTCCACCTTAATAGTTAATGTATTGTTGACAGTTTCTGTCTCTTAGCACAAGCTTTTTGTTTAACTTGGACAATGTGGTCAGCTTGTCTATTATTTTACTTCATAGTTTATGATATAGGTAAACAAACTGTATTATCTAGCAACTCTGCAAGTCTCTGATTAATATATCTAAAGTATAATTTATAATTCGATTTAATTTAAATTTTGCAGGTTTATGATGATGGCACATTTTTACGATGGTGACCCTCTTTCCGAGTCTTCGCCTTTAGCTTACTATCAGGCGAGGTGAAGTCAAAATGACGTGACTTTATGAAAAAAATATAATCTTGACCAACTTTTAATTGTAAAACTCGATTCAACTACATCACTATTTGTTTGAGACAAAAAACCTACAACACTGGAAATGTCATTTTACTAACTCGAATTAAAAATCATACTATAGGTGAAGAATGTTTAAATGTGTATCGTCTAAATCTAAACAATAAAAAATGTGACCTCAAGGCGAACCTTACATTTTTTAAAACGACGTTAGTTTGGTTATCAACCCGCATAGATTAATAGTGGTAAAATTATCTGGGCCCGAACTGCGTGTTATCTAAATGGCACGGCGCGGGCGTCAGCCACAGAGTAAAGGCATTATTGGCATTGAATTCGATAATGTTTTGCTTGTATTTTCATCATTTTCTTTTTTAAAGGACTCTTAAAACTTAGAGGCGAGTGTGTGAGTGAGAGTGTGGAGGGTACCGTCGCGTCGGTAGGGGAAGACCTAGGTGCACATACCTGGACCAAATCGGGGAAGTTTTAGAAAAGGCGCAGGTCAGGAGTACCCTTAACCGACGAGCATGCATGAAGAATGTAATGAGAGTAAATGAAGCGAGAGTAGTATGTCAGGATCGTAGCAAATGGAGATTCGTGATCTCTGCCTACCCCTATGGGAAACAGGCGTGATATTATGTATGTATGTATGTATGTTAAAACTTAGAGGAAGTTTTCAACATTAGTATTTTGCTAAATATCTCATCTGAGGTATTGAATTATTTGGAAAACTTTGATATATACAACTTAAATTGTATTTTCATTCGCAAATCATTCAATCCATCATCAATGTATTTTTCAACTTATTTCATTATTGTACATACGTATTGGCCCCGATGAACACTTATTTTAAACATATTGTCAATTGGTTTGACAATAAACTACATTGAATAAGGCCTGTTCAAACATAAGCGGTATTCGCTGCCGCTGTGCGTATAGGTACATACCGCGCGGGTTTCGCTCAGGAATTTAGTATGAAGTTCCGCGGCTAGAGCGAAATCGTTGGTACCATATAGTACCGCGTAGGTAAATTTTGCTTGTTGGGGGAAACAGATTCAGTCAGGCGACGCGGCGTGGGAGCAGCGGCATGCATCCCGATACAAAAATTCCTGACTGGCGAAAACTTCCTGAGTGCGTACCGCGTCCCGCGTGGTATTCTACCCAGAAGGATAGCGAAATTCGCGGTGTGAACAGTAACAATTACCGGATACCCGCTCGGATTTCTGTACCGCAGGCAGCAGCGAATACTGCTTCTGTCTGAACCGGCCTTTATTCATATTTGTAAAGCTGTGCTCTCTACTCAACAAAAGTAATAAGTAAATTTTTACTGCGGTAATAACAGTAGGGCTACGCATTCCGCCCACTGTCACACCAAAGGCGGGCAGCAATTTAAAACAATAAGCACGCTTTCAGTTCTAAACGATACTTTATGTAGCACAAACACGCAAACTTATTATGTATCAGACTCGAACGAGCTTGCGAATGCCTGTTATACCTCAGTACTCCAATTTGTGGATTTTTATTTAATTTTGCAATAGTTAGCTGTAATCAAATTGGTACGTAAAAGTTTTACGGCTGAAAATTGCATTGGGTAGGTTTTTAGGAAGTAAATAATTACTTGCAGGTAAAGTTGGCTTGACCCAAGGGTCTTAGTGGGGCTCGATACAGAACGAGTTTTTGTTAGTTGAAAATGAATTATAGTTTCAACAACGCTGATTGCAATTAGACTAAGGGTCAACCTCTCTGAAAGAGCAGAGGCGCGCAACGGGAAACCATTTTGAATTTATCTACGGGAGAAAAGATCATTTGAAGGCGAAAGAGGCACAGAGCTGGCCCACAGAGCCGCGTGAACCTGCTCGCGATCAGTGAGGGAGGTAGGACACGACCGTATCTCCGTCCCAATTGAGCAGTCCGACTGTGGAAGTACCTCCGCCCTACAGAATACCGCGGCTAAAATATCCTCGTATTCTGTTCCCGGCGGTGAGTAGGGTAGCCAGAGCTTACTGGAAAGTCTTTGTGCTATCAATGGGAAGATCAAAAGTTTGTCCTGTTTTGTCTTCTGCACTGATGGCACAGAAACTCTCTGTTCTTATATGGTCGGCAGCACGAGTGTAACTCCCCTGGTGTTGCACATGTCTATAGGCCACGGTAGCTATTTTCCATCAGATTGGCTTGAGGTTGCCTGCCATCTAAGTGATATATAAAAGTCTCGCCGCTACTAGCCGGCTACTGCTCTTTCAGTGAGGATTGACCCTCATGGCTAATTGTTTTAAATATTCGTGTGATATACTTACAACTAGGTACTTACATCATTAAAACTTTTGCATTACGGTACAATAAAGTCGAGCAACATCATAGTATAAGGACTATTTTAATGTGATCCCATAAACATGCTAGAGCTATCATCAACCCTAAAGTTTGGAGGGTTTTAAAGATTAAAGCCATTAAATTTTTATGAAGACCCCTGTCAGTGAGGCGGCAATACTCACGATAAGGAACCCTGAGTCAGGACTTTTCTTGTACTTTCTAAGATACACGGCCTATCTGAGGGAACTTTCAAAAGTGGAATTTGTTAAAGGAAAATATTATTTATTATCGTCGCGATAAGGCTTAAGAGGTCGTGTTCCACTGAAAGATAAAATAATGCTATTGTGAAAACTTTACGTTTTATTATTTTTATATTATATTGATGATATAGATAACGTGCACTTTTATTAATCGCGAAAGGAGGTTGAACAGAACATCTTCAAAAACTTTGAGTAACTTCCTCGCCATCGATCGTCTCTACTTATGGCAACTATTCCAACTCTGTGCTTATGGGAACCTATCCCAGTGGCGATGGTCAGGAAGTTTCCGGGACGGTTCCTGGAATAAAAGTTTGGAATAGCCTATGTATTATTCAGATTATAAATCTATTCCAATATCAAACTTTAGCCAAATCTGTTTAGCTGGTAGAGCGTAATAGAATAAGAAGAACATACTTCCACATATTCATAATTTAAATAGGATTTAGGTTTCATAATAGACGCGACATATCCATCTGTTCTTTTCTTTCGACGGCACCCAACTGATTTTTATAGGTAAAGTTTTATAAATGGACAAGCTTTATTCAAGTTAAAAAAATTAAATTAAAAATTTAAAAAACCCCCGTCACAAAAAACACCTCCAAAAAGTTGAAAATAAATGGAGTTTGCCTTTTAACTTTAACGGTTGCCATGTCGGGGGACCTTGAATTGTTCCGACTTCCGATAATATAACGGAGTGCTTAACCAATTAGGGTCCCCCGACATGGCAACCGTTAAAGTTAAAAGGCAAACTCCATTTATTTTCAACTTTTTGGAGGTGTTTTTTGTGACGGGGGTTTTTTAAATTTTTAATTTAATTTTTATTTTATACTTTTTAAAGTGATCTTCTAGTCAAGCTCTTTCATTTGATACCCATATTGAGGGAGTTATGAAGAAATATGTATTCCGACATGTTGTGTGGCGGCCATCTTGGACCGATCTTTTTCAAATATAGCTAAGAACACTCCCGACTAATAAACCTTTCAAACAAAAAAACTACTTCCAATTCGGTTCATCCGTTTGGGTGCTACGATGCCACAGACAGACACACACACACACAGACACGTCAAACTTAATAACACCCCGTGTCGCTTTTGCGTGGGGGCTTAAAAATAGAATAAGTGAAGTTGTTATTAAAAAAAAAGAGGATGTAAAGTACCAATTTAAATACCTAGTGTCTGATGTTGAAAAGGAAACGACAAGTTTTCTGCTGATAAAATTAAACTTCGTTAGTATATTTTCTCTACTGCCTCGGATACTTTTTTAAACAACATTCTAGTCACTAAGTTTTAAATAAATTGACATGCTTGTATAACATTATTCAAATAGACCTACAAAATTACTTTAAAAGTTCTACGAGCCAATCCACCCATAAAGATTTATCTAGAAACACAAAGGGTGAAAGAATTTTACCTCTATTTTGGTGAGATCTCGTTAGTGGGAACCCGATTATGCGGGTTCACTACTTACTGTTAAACATCTTTTGTGAGTATTTCAGTCCCCGATAGTGATTCAGGTGGATACATTACCTGATTAGACGATCGGATAATTTTTTTGCAGTTTACCTGATTAGCCCAACAGGGACACGGAAGAAATACGGTTGACAATGAAATTCATTTCATGGCGGAATTTCCTATGTCATGATACCTATCTAATAGGTATATGCATAAATTACTCAACATGTTGTGCTTAATTGTTTATAATCCAGTGGACCTTTTCATTTGACGGTCTCAGGTACATTCTGGGCATGGTTGCTTTGGAAAATATTTTTACTCTATCGCTAGGATGGAAAGGAATTCTACCAGTCGCTAGGAGGGAAATCCTCACGGGTACCGACCACCTATAGGAATTATGTCATACTCGAACCGACTAAATTCGCACACCAGCTCGGGTCATCATTTGTCGAAGGTAGTCTTTGGCATATCGATCTCTTCCCATCGATCGATTCTGTTCCAGTGCCACTGAAGGCCCTCTCGAGTATGGGACTATAGTGTTCCCCATCTTTACCTAGATAGGGGGGAGGTGCTCATGGCATCATCACCGCGTCCTGCTTCTGCTAGGGTGACAGGCGTCTGCGGAGGTGGCTTCGGAGGTGACTCAACCTGTCACCCCCAGACTCACACTCATGGAGGACAAAAGTCTTTAAGCGACCTCCAACACCCGAGTCATATTCGTGCCTTATGTAAAATAAACAGTTACTCTTATAACTAGTAATTAATAGACAATTAATGCCAATGCTCTTAATAAAAACAAACATCAATAAATCAGTTTCCAATAATAAGCAAATATACATTAAATTATATTATTTACGCTACACTGAGCGATATGTTGATGTAAACACTGTAGAGCGAAAGTAGGACGCAGTATCACGGGTGGTTTCAAATTGGAATCAATAGTTCATTTTATATATTGCAGCATACATCAAAGTTATACGAGTATGAATTACTTTGGCATTCAATTTCTAAATGACTATGAAGTAGGTATGTGAATCAATATTCTAAAATATTGACATGTTATATCTAAGTTCCTATTTATGCTGTTAACTAAGTTAAATGTTTTGTATTTAGTTATTTAATGTTTTAACATAACTCTTATCATATTCAAAATGTCTTTTTCAATTAAGTATTAATATTTTTGTACACCTGTCTGGGCAAAACATTTTGGCACTGTAATAAATAACAACCATTTTTTTTACGAGGTGGAATGCGTTTAAGCACTTCGCTCACCCCCCACGGGGGCAGGGACCGGGCTTCGTGTGGGACTCCTAGCGTCCGAAGGAGGCCAGACTACCCACTAAACCACCACGGTGTCCGTCGTCACCACATATCGACGTTGGCGGGAACAACATCTTCCGCCATCGTCGTGTGGGTCGCCCGCCACTGATCAGCGGCAAGCCCGTCTCTGGTGCGGCAGAAGAGGAGTCCTTCTGCCACCCGCCTAGGCAAGGCACACGCGACACGACGTGCACCTTCAACCTCGAGGCCTTTTTTTTTTTTTTTTTAACCGTGGGGGAAAATCCTTCATGGATGTTATGCCGGACTCCTACCGACTAAAAACCCCCACGGTAACGCCCAGAAGCCTATGGATGGGAGCCCCGGGTAAGCCCTCGGAAGGATGTCCCAGGACTCCCATCCTATACCTATTCCACAACATACTATGGTAAGCTTAACTAGCTTGTGTTATGGAATCTGCAATGCGGATAAACATACTTAGATACTTTTTTTTTTTTGTAAATACATACATATTACACATAGGAACACCCAAACCAATTGTTTTTAGCTAGCTCTTTCTGTGGGTGTCATAAAAGGCGACTAAGTGTGTTCTCCATCCGACAGTAAACATACAGCCCAAGACAAAGGGCCTGCCAGACGGCAATAGGCTCGCCCCTATTACGTCGTGGGACCGAAAAACATAATTGGCGAAACATGGGTGCTAATACACCTCTGCCTACCCCTTCGAGGATTTACAGACGTGAGTATATGGATGGATGATACGAGTATATTTAATATCGAAGGTACATACCGCCGCATTTCCGTTTATATTTAGTTCCCTACCACCTAATATTAATATGCAAGGCCACGCTCCTCATCAGTGTAAAATTGGCCTTATCGATGGGTTTAATAATCGCAGCGGGAGCCTCCAAAGAGCCCGCGACACTTACGGTTGATGTATACCCGCCTTAATCAATGGAAAGATGACTCTTTGAAGATTGAATGAGCCTTTTTATATTATTAGACTTTAAATTAGGTATGTAATAACTTTAATCGATGCAATTGGCCGTTTCAATTAGTTTTGAGGTTGTTTGTATGGATATTAATCGTACTAACTATAGCTTGCAAAATTATTTTACTGGTTATTTAAACTTTTTGCACAAAATAATTTTATATTTATACCAAGATTTCATTATGTACTAGCCTTTGCCCGCGGCTACGCCCGCGTGATCACTGCTCCGTCCCCTTGAGTAGTAGCGTGGTGATATATAGCCTATGTGTTATTCTGATGTATAATTGATAGATTGATATTTGATATGATTGATAGATTGTAAAGTTTCATGAAAATCCATTCCGTAGTTTTTACGTGAAAAAGTAACAAACATCCTTCCATACAAACAAACTTTCGCGTTTATAATATTAATAAGTAATAAATAAATATTCCACAACATTCTACACAACGCTATCTAGACCCATGGTAAGCTTTTATAGCTTGTGTTATGGAATCTAGAATGCGGATAAACATACTTATATACTTTTTTTTGTAAATTCATACATATTATACATAGAAACACCCAGACCAATGCAAATAGCCATATTCATGCATACAAATATTTGCACTGAGCGGGAACCGAACCCGCGCCTCCTGCGTGGCTGTCGCGTGCACTACCGCCACGCCACAGAGGCTTGAAGGCTTGAAGTAGGATTGAAGTCCGTACGTTAGATAAGTATTTCATATTTTAATAACCTTGTGTTATAATGTTAATATATGTTGTGATATTTTTGAAAATCAGCAAACAGGAAGCCTCAATATCAATAACTAGCTTTTGCCTGCGGCTGCGCCCGCGTGGATCCTGGTTATCGCACAAAACATAGCCTATGTCCTTTCTCAAGGTCTAATCTACCCCTATACCGAAATACATGAAAATCGGTTCAATGTTTTAGGCGTAATAGCGTAAACTACAGACTGACAGAGTTCCTTTCGCATTTATAATAATACTAGCTTTTGCCCGCGGCTCCGCCCGCATGGATGTTGATTATCGCGACCAAACATAGCCTATGTCCTTTCTCGAGGTCTAATCTACCCCTATAGGTATCAAATTTCATCAAAATCGGTTCAGTGGTTTAGGCGTGAAAGCGTACCATACAGACAGACAGAAAGACAGATAAAGATACTTACGCAATTATAATACTAGCTTTTGCCCCCGGCTTCGCCCGCGTGGATATCGGTTATCGCGACCAAACATAGCCTACGTCCTTTCTCAAGGTCTAATCTACTTCTATACCAAATTTCATCAAAATCGGTTCAGTGGTTTAGGCGTGAAAGCGTACCATACAGACAGACAGACAGATAGAGATACTTACGCATTTATAATATTAGTATGAATTTTAGAATGTATAAAGTACCTATCACTAAAGTAAGTACCACTGCTACAGAAGTTGTTGTGTCGCAATTGATTGACAGAAAATACAGTTCAATTATGAGTCAATCAATCAGTTCGCTCCATTTGTAAAAGTCGAAGAAGGGGTCGGTTTGTTAGGGTTCCCTGCTTCTAAGTAATTAACTAGCATCCCCTAAGCACTGACTTTAAAAGGGGTGTATAGTCAGCATTAGTTCGGGTTATTCCTTCTTCCTACCACAACAACACATACGATTTAAAAAAAATATTAACTCATACTGATTTTTATTTATTTTTATTCTTATATCATACCACTGCATTCTAATTCTTTTTTTTTAATAACTCATGCCATTTTTTAATATTTATTTTTCACTAGCTTTTGCCCGCGACTCCGCCCACGTGGATGTCAGTTATCGCGACCAAACATAGCCTATGTCCTTTCTCATGGTCTAATCTACCCCTATACCATTTACCAAAATCGGTTCAGTGTTTTAGCGTAACATACAGACAGACAGACAGAGTTACTTTCGCATTTATAATATTAATATGGAAGTATGGATAGCAGCTACTATTTTTTTTCTATAAAAATCATGATATTGACAACAAAGTCTCAAAATATTGTTTAATTTTTTTTTGATTTATTGATTAAAATTGTATTATTATTCAAACTAAAGGTACCCAAATATCAAAACAATTAGTCAACTTCAACAGACAGGCGAGCATCCCAATGTTTTAAAATCATTTTGAGTACCTACTTTGCTAGATAAAATCAATCTGACGCTGAGTGTATTATACTTGCACATTGTTACGTAATAGCTTCATACTATTGCCGCAAAATTGTGTTTTGAATATTATGTATACAATAATCCTGAAATTATTCAGAAACAAAAAGCATTTTATTGGACATCATATTAAAAGTAAAAATTAACATGAAAATTTAAAGCATTTAGTATGTCAACTATACAATTCAATTACATCAGGAAAAATGAAACGCGCAGGCGGGGCTTGAACCCACGACCTTTCCCTTACAGGGGAATGCTCTTACCAACTAAACCACTGCGCCACACCTGAAGCAATTCAAATTTCAGTTAAGGGCGATGGTGGAGCCATCTACCAACATTATTACGATCGCGGGTTCAAACCCCGCCTGCGCTTTTCATTTTTCTTGATGTAATTGAGAAGTGAAATTGATACTTGAAAAACCTGCAACGGTTAAAATGTGATTGGAAAAGGATTACATAATGTTACTTACAAACCTCCGACCTAAGAATATGAGTATACACGTTAGTATAAAACTGCCCACGGCCGCGGCGCGCTGAGAAGCGTGACTCGCCTCGTCATTCCGGGGGCGAATCGGGGACACCGTTATACCCCCTCCCAAGGAGGGCCAGACCGTAAGGGATAGCCCTGGGTCAGCCGGGGTGCGAGGGATATGGCAAAGACAAACTCACCTCCAAACAAATGCCTGGCAATGGCGCCCCCACCCGGTCCAGGTAGAAGGGGTAGGCCCAAGAAGTGCTGGCTTGGCGTCGTGGAGGGTGACATGCGTGAAAACGGTCTCATTACCTTGGACGCCCAAGATCGTGCGAAGTGGAGGAGGAAGAGCCGGAAGGCGGACCCTGAGCTCCGAGGGCACTGTGGCCTCGGATGCAATCAGGACTAACGTATTTATGTGGATGATGATGAAACTCACCTCCAGCCTAGCACCACAACCCTCAGTCAGCGTGCGGTTTTAGTCGGTTCGAGTCCGTCATAACCACTCCTTAAGGCTCCGGCGGGGGAGGTATCCGAAGGGATTTCGGCACCGAAAAAAAAGTATAAAACTGCAAAACTTAAAATAAATCCAACTCTGACAAATTACAATATCCTTATGAAGTTTAGTAATCTACAAAGACTCAACAAAGCTTCTGGCAGTAATCATTATTCTCAGTATGCTGTACATATCCATGTAAATGCGTATGCAAAAAGTTAATTAAAGACTAAAGGATGGACAGTGAATGACGAGGCCCCCGCCCTTTGCGTATCGCGATTTATACGCTTTGCTATACTCCGGCCTTTTCATGCTCCCGCATTCATTACTGTTCGGATACTGAGGTTAGTTTGATCCTAAGCTGTTAAAAGTTAAAAAGCTAGTGCATATTCGTGTTCATACATGACGCTGAGGGATGTTGTTGCAACTACTTAGTACTCTATATTAAGATCTATATGTCGTACTGCATGTTTATGAATTGGCATAATGCACTATCTTGAAGAATAGATCTTTAACATCAAAGGTACTTGAAATACACTGTCCGTAGAATTAGTTTTCTATAAATATATTTTTTGTGTTTTCGGAGAAGAAAATGATAAAAATCACATTTTTGACAGTGGTACTCCGTACCGTTAGTCTAAAAGTCCTTTATTATATAATAATTTGAAAACCGTTGATATGATTCAGTTAAAATTTAACAGTCTCAGAATAGGCTCGAGTCATCAATAGGGCCCGGAATATTATGGTAATAGGCTCACCCCCTATTACACGGGACCGACTACAATTTATTGGTGAAATGTGGGTGTTAATTCACCTCTGCCAAACCTGCCGGGGATAATAGCGTTGTATGTTATATGTATGAAATTTAGCATCAGTGTTCCTAATAGTCAAGAGCTTATATTATTTTGTATAGCGTCACGCTATTATAATTTTCACGTGTTTTCAACTCTTAAACAATACTTCGTTATTATTAGGTTCTTCGCGAAATTTAGCAAATTTGTTCACAAGTAAAATATCAAAAATACCAAAAAATGTATGTCTTTAACGTGACATACTGAGTATTGACTACTATTTTCTTCTTCGTTCCGCAAACGATATTATTATGTGAAACCCCATACCCATATATTGATAGATACCCAACCCAACCCCACTCTTAGATCTAAAATCAGACTTAGATTTCAATGAAATTCAATATTAATTAAATCTTGCTTCAGTACATAGGTACTTAATTAGTTTTCAACATGTTTGTCTTAGTTAATATACGCCTGAGAGTGAAATTCCAATCATATTATTTATCAGTATAACTTAATCAATATTTTCTGTGAATTTAAGTAGATTAATCTGAGCTTTCAAGGCAAACACTATTAAGGTATCTCTCCTGATCAATATTGTAAATTGGGAGGGTAATTTTCTTTGAACCGACGAAACTTGGGTAATTATATCAGAAGCAATTAAATTATTGGCAAGAATTTTGGTAATACATTAATTTGCTTTACTCGGATTTAATACTTCTCCATTTATGTGTTGTGTTTCAGCAATTAGTAACGATATTAATTGATTTAAATTTGTCTTCTCTGAGAATGATATCAAATAATTAATGTTAAACTAAAAGAAGTGTATTCGTATACTAGGTACTTAAATAACTAGGTAGTTATTTCCATGGGAATCGCAATTAACCTATAGATAGCATAAAAGCATGCTCAGTGACATTTCAGGCAGTGTCATTAAATAAATAAAAATATATAAATTATAGATTACACAGGGAAAAATGAATCTTCTTGGGTGGGACTCGAAACCGAGATCGTTTTCTTATAGGGGAATGTCTTAAGGCATCAGGCGCGTCTCGATCTCTCTATCAGTTGTTTGACCAACTAGGCTACCGAGACACGCCCGATGTTATTCAAATTTCCCTTCTATTTTTATCCGTCTTCAGGCGATGGTGAAGTCATCTACTGATATTCTTACGAACTATCGGAACCAATGAATGATTTTACAATCATTTTTAAACATTGATTTTTGATAATTCCGCCCAAAAAATAATTTCCCTGTAAAGGAAATATCGCGGATTCGAGTACCACCCGAGAAGTTTAATTTTTCCCTATGTTTCCTATTTGTATACTTGATGCTATAAAATTCATTAATAATCATTTATGATACAATTAATAAATAATCATTTATTTCAACGAATTAGTATATTAGTAACATAAAATGTGATATCTATATACCTACTCTATACTCTTTCTAAGCATTTAAGTATTTAACTTTTGGCAGTGGCTTGAGAATGTAACTTTTCCATTATTCGTGAAGGTAAATTTTGAAATCCACGGCAATACATAACTACCAAAACATAATGTATCTATCCTATTTATAACCTAAATACGGTTGAAACGCTTTAAATGTGTCAGTTAAATTAATATTAAAATAATTCCACTTCCGCAAACAATATTGTACAAACAAAAAAGAAATGGAACATTCAAACATCTAAATGTAAAGCTTTGAGAATGCCGTAAGGTGAAACCGGTCAGGTTTAATACAATAAAAAATGTGGAAAAAGTACAAGTACCATTGACATCGCTTTTATTGTACAGCACTAGAAGTTCAATGGGTGTGTACTGGTGGCCTAAAATACAGGATTCTTCCTAGTTTAGGCACCAGCCTCCCACATAGGAATACTATGCATATACTATAGATTAAGTGAACTCTAACTAAATTATTATTATACATATTGAGAACACTTGTACTTTTTATTCTATTACACCTGACCGGTTTCGCCTTACGGCATGCTCAAAGGTTTACATTTACCAAAGGTTTTGGATGTTCAGTTCAGAACAAGTGAAGTACAAGTGTTCTTAATATGTGTAACAATGAATTCCACCAAGTGCCATCAATATAAACTATATAGTAACAGTATAAATAATAAATTATTATTATAATTTGGATGAACGCATGTTTTATTTTGTTATAAGTAAGTTTAATAAAATACTGTAATCAGCTAAAAGATCTGAATAAAAAGGCTATATTATTATTATTATATAATATTTTTGTGATGTTGGAATAGAATTCATTAAAAATAGTAATATTGCAATGTGTAATATTTGTGTATCCAACACAATAAAATGTCGAATACCCCGACATGATAGTTCTTCAATCACAACAACCCGATTATTTTTTTACTTCACATTTCATCAAACATGAACGATAAAAACTAGTAAAATTAATTGTAGGTAACTTAATATTGCTCGTGGTTATTGGAACTGCATCACACTGCAAGGGTTCGATAAATTTTGATTGCATTTTGGGAATGGCGTAATTGGACTCACTCAATTTTATCTCTAAAAATAAAAATAATTTTCATGAAATTTTGCCCCTTGCAAAACTTTTAAGCCTACCTAACTTTTTGGTTAATTCGTTAGTGCTGCAATTGGATTAAACAATTTCTAGTCCTTAGGACTAGAAATTGTTTCCGTATGAAGAAAATTGTGTTGAATAAAATTACGTAAGTTAAATGGGATGCTTAGATGGTTCGAACACGGGGAGAGGATGAACGAAAGAAGACTGTTATAACAGATTTATGAAGCCAAGGGGAATGGGCAACTCGGTAGGGATCGACCTATACAGTGTCAATCAGATCAAACGCATTTTAAAAAAAGGACATAGAGTACCCGAAAGAAGCGAAAGAGCGGTATGCCAGAATACCAGGATCGTAGCAGGTGGAAACTCTCTGTTAAACCCACTGAGAAAGAGGCGAGTCTGTAAGTATGTATATAAATGGTATAGTAGCTGTTATTTTTTATTTTTAAACTATCGCGGTGTAAACTCATAGGTTTATACTAGTTCGGGACTAATCGCGGTCATTTTTGGTTCACCTAGGTACTTTTGCGGACGTTTCGGGTGTGTTGCAGCACCCGTGACCAAGACTTGAGATGAGACAAACGAAGTCGTGTCCACGGGCGCTGTGTTTTTTCGTGCAGATAGCCCCTCCGAGTCGGAGCCGGAAGGGCAGGTTATGTCGGACTCGAACCGACTAAAACCGCACGCCGACTGAGGGTCGTGGTGCTAGGCCAGAGGTGAGGTTGTCTTCCACATATCCCTCGCACCCTGGCTGACCCAGGAATGGGTGCTGCAATACACCCAAAACGTCGGCAAGAGTAGGTAAGTGCTCCATAGATTTGATCGCAATAAGTTCCGAACTAGTATAAAACTATGACTGTTATTTGCTTAACATAAATCAATATTATTACATACTAGCTTTTGCCCGAGGCTCCGCCCGCGTGGATGTCGGTTATCGCGACCAAACATAGCCTATGTCCTTTCTCAAGGTCTAATCTACCCTCATACCAAATTTCATCAAAATCGGTTCAGTGGTTTAGGCTTGAAAGCGTAACATACAGACAGACAGACACTGAGTTACTTTCGCATTTATAATATTAAGTATGGATCACTTCAGTATCATCTAAAAATGGTTTGCTACAGTGCAATCACCCTTACATGTTGGTATAACGGAACAAAAGACGTAGGAAACTTTGTTGATAAACAGAGCAAACTTCTACTGTTAGTTCCTCGATATAGTTCCCGTGAGAAACGGTATGAAATATTGTTCCCTCCTCCATCATACTCTATAAATATTATACGCTTTTAATTGCTATTTATAACTGTTTTAGTCTGGGCAAGATAAACCTAAATTAATTTTGCCCTTGAGTATTAAAATAGCATTGAGGGCGTATTATGAATTTCATTAGAGTTGGGAATGTATTCTTGAGGTACTTGATAAATGGAAGTATCTATTTTTACGATTATTTTTACGAATAATTTTGATATATTTTGAATTAATAAGCTATCGAGTATCGAGCCAGGCGCCCCAAAGCGGATAGATTGCCGACATTCAGATAGTGATAATTTTTTTTATTAGTTCGGGATTTCACGTGATAATTTTTTTTATACCACTTCGGTGACAGACAAGCACACGGCCCACGTGATGGAAAGTGGTTACCGTGGCCTATGGACGTATGCAACACCAGGGGCGTTACACTCTTGCTGCCTACCCTAAAAGATATCAAAATCTATGGCGGTCGTTACGGGTACTTGGAGCAATAAAAAGTGCAATAACTTTTCTAACTGTAATACTCGATATCAACTTCGGGTTGTGGAAGTCATATGGCAGTTGTTTCACAGAAAATATCGAAGTTCAGCCAAAACCCGCAGTGTTTAATTTAACTTTACTGGAAAAAACGGACGCCAGATTTTGAAGTGAAAGTTTGGATGCGACTGGGATCAATCCCATCGCCAGGATAAAGATGAGACCAGAAATCGTACTGTTGTACCGGGAAGAGTCGTGGGTATTTTTGGTCGACATTACTATTCTTCTTGGCAAAAACTCAAATAGCAACCGGGACCGACAGCTTAACGTGCTCTCCGAGGCACGACCAGACCAATAATCATAAGCATACAAATAGTTGCACTGAGCGGGCATCGAATCCGTGTCTCCTGCGCAGCGGCCGCGTTCACTACCACCACGCCACGGAGGCTTTCAACAGTAGGAACAGATAGGTAGGTAACTCTGGGTGCTTCCCACTTTCGAGTTAGTTTGAAACTAAACTTCAATACAATTATCAAACTATGTTCTTTTTTTGCAATAATTTAAAGCATCCAATAAGAATACAAGGAGTGCTACTTTCATATTGACTTTACAGTTGCTCGGGCAACTGAGCTGTTTATTAAAATTTATAAGAACGCCGCCGTCTGGCAGGCATGTTTTAATTAAACCCTTCCTATCCATTCACATCTGACGCTTAAGATAGAAATAACAGAATTTAGTACAGCAGTTTTAAGATCGATCGCTTTATTCTTCTGTACATCGTGTTATTATATCATTATAGTCCAGTGATCTCCTAAGAGGTAGGAAAAGACATCTACATTTTGCCACTCATATTTTTCAGTCCCACCTAACCTGAACTCAGCTCGAGTCAATAATAGTGCCAGGAATACGGTAATAGGCGCACTCCCTATTACGTGGGACCTGTAAACGTGGGTGCTAATTCAGCGTGATTATTATGTAGGTATGCGTACTCTTTACCTTGTTGCAAGTCCTGCTTTGTTTATTGCTGATGTTGTATACGGTTCTTCAAATAATGTTTTCCTTATATTGGAGAACCGTCTACAACGTCACCACTTGCCGCCCTGACTCTGCAATTGTAATGCATACGGAAATTTCATCTTATGACTTCGACTACTCACGGAGATTGCTTGCCGTCTCTAAAAATATTGTGTTCAAAAGTGAAACATTTACAATTCGACTTGTGTAGAATTCAAGAAATTGCAAGGAAATGATAAGCCCAAATAAAATTTTAATCGAAAAATGATACGATCTTAACACTCCAATTAAATTCACGCAGATCTATGATGTATACCAAAAACATTAATTACTTACACAACATCTAGATAAGACATAAAAGGCAAATAATCGTAAAAATGGCCACAAACCGTAGATACTCAATCAGAGCCATAAATTATGGCCATTAACTGCTCCATTGACTCAGTCTTAATGATTCATGGTATATTCACGGAACCAGACAAAACACTTTCTTTCAACCTTCGGGTCTTTGGATTAGCACGAATACCTGATTTAATTAGTCACCTTCGTAACTGCTGGTGTATCGAGTAGGTGCTCTAGGTTCAATATACACATTCACAATGTTCTTTCTAATCAACATAAACTAAGTTACAAATAATATGTATTGTAATTGTAACTCCAACAGCAGTGAGTAATTTTAAGTAAGTACTAGGTATATCAAAGATGTATATCTTGTTAAAGTTCATATAACTTACGTACATTTACACCATACTCATAATTATTACGCCCACATTTACCAACGCACCTGATACATGGTAAATTTCGAAACTATTATAAATAAATTTTATCCTCAGACATTATGTCAAAGCGGGAATCAGCGTACTCGTATAAAAGATCTTTTGCATTTGGTCCTATTTGTGGCCATGTTTGCTTCACATTTTACGAATTTCATTAGAATGTCTATTTCAAAGTTTACAAAAATACTTGCTGAAGAATCTATTGCAACGTGATAGTATATAGTAATAGTTGTGTCACTACGTTTGTGGTGACTCCATGATCAGGGATGATAAATCGCCGTACTCCCAAGTTCACAATAAATTTACCAATGTATCAACGACCGCACACAACTTTAAATTTATGACATTTTTTGAAATATCATAAATTTTATAGAAGATTTTTCTCACATATGTTACTGTAGCTTAGCTGAGAGTGACTAATATTATTTTGTGAACACCTTAATGTTCTTTTGCGGTTATCGTAAATCTTATTTTACTAATTTTGAGCTCTTAGTTTTAATTGGTTTTCTAGAAAACTTTCAGTTGGTGACATTTTAAGATTTATAATAATATATGGATGAGGTAATTTGTTTTTCGTAGAAGGCTTGGTGATTCGCAGACTTTAATTATATCGCCATGATTGAATATTATGTTTGACTAAAAGAAAAAACTTCAGAGTAAACATTTCTTATCTTTGAACAGTCCCTCATACTAATTCAATTCATGACGCTAACAGCACTAAGGTAAAAAAGGAAAGTAACAAAAGAAAAATAGCAAGTTTGCTACCAGTGATCGCATAATAATCGATTTCATTAATGCTTTCATTCGCAGGGGTCGTACAATCAGCAGGGAGCACGCTCAATGTTCTGTTTTTCGAGCAAAATGAACGAAATTTTAGAACTAAGAATAAACAAGGACAGGAATATCCACGTTTGTGGGATATTGAACAAATAAAAAGCGTACAATATCATACTAATTGAAATGTCCTTGGAAGAAGACAAATTTAAAAGAATAATTGACAATACATGGAAGTACAATGTACTGAATTTTGGAATTAAATAAATTAAAACAGATATGTTAGGTTTAACCACCAATTGTTGAATTTCAAGAAAAAATGAAAATTTGAAGCATTTAGTATGGATAGTTAGCTATCCATACTTCCATACTAATATTATAAATGCGAAAGTAACTCTGTCTGTCTGTCTGTATATTACGCTTTCACGCCTAAACCACTGAACCGATTTTGATGAAATTTTGTATAAGGGTAGATTAGACCATGAGAAAGGACATAGGCTATGTTTGGTCGCGATAACGGACATCCACGAGGGCGGAGCCGCGGTCAAAAGCTAGTTTAACTAATAAATCAACTATTAAATTCAACAACAAAAAAAGATAGGAAAAATTCAACTACTAATTCTTAGATAGATAGATAGATAATTCTTTATTGTACACCAATAGATTTACATTGGAACAAGTAGGTAGCATAATACAGTTTAATGTACAATGGGCGGCCTTATCGCTGGAAGCGATTTCTTCCAGGCAACCTTGGGATGGACAGTAATGTGCTAAAATAGGGGCAATACGGTGTAGTTAGCAAATAAACATAAAACATAAACATAAAACATAAATAAAACATAACGTAAAGTATTATAACATATACAACTAAGTATAACATATAAATAGATACATAAAGTAAATAGTACAACATACTAATAAGACAGGAAATCATACTGTAGAAGATGATAGGAAGTGGTCCTTTACCAGATTTTTGAAGATATTAATAGATTTAGATTGTCTGATGTTCACTGGCAATGCGTTCCATAAACGCACAGCCTTGACAGTGAAAGATTTGCCAACAAAGTCTGTGGAATGCACTGGCATCTTCAGCTTCAAATTTTCGGATGACCTCAGGCATCTAGTGTGTGTGTCATGGAGGAACTGGAATCGTTCTTTGAGATATGATGGAGTGGTAGGATTAAATAAAACATTATATAACAATGTTAGAATATGGGCATTCCTGCGAAGCCGAATTGGGAGCCACTTGAGTTGCTTACGGAAATCTGACACATGATCATACTTGCGTAGTCCAAATATGACTCGTATACAAAAATTTTGAAGTCGCTCAAGTTTATTTAATTGCTCCTCTGTGAGATCTGGATAGCTGACATCGGCGTAGTCGAGAACAGGAAGAAGAAGCGATTGTGCGAGCGCAGTTTTAGTGGCAATTGGTAGGAAGTTTCGGAGCCTTCGTAAGGCACCGGCTGATGCAAAAAGTTTTCGACTGGTTTCCTGTAGTTGGATGTTCCAGGAAAACGATTTATCCATGTAAATTCCCAAGTTCTTAACATTGTCACTGACCGGTATGACTGTGCCACCCATAGTAACTTGAGGAATCTGTGTCCAATCGATTTTTGATGCTAACCTTGGACTCCCAATAAGAATAACCTGTGTCTTGGATGAATTTAGGGTCAGTCCATGGTTCTTGCTCCATTCGCAAATCCGATCCAAGTCCTCGTTGAGCACAGTAAATGCATCGGGAAAGTTGTTTGGAGGTGCTTGGATGTAAATTTGCAGGTCATCAGCATACAGGTGGTAGGATGAAAGTAATTTTTCGGAGATGGTATTTATAAAAATGGCAAAAAGTAACGGAGATAGAACGCCACCCTGCGGTACACCAGCGGTCGTGTTGCACCAGGAAGAGCTTGCTTCTTCGACGCGAACACGTTGCCGGCGACCGAACAGGTAACTACGAAACCACCTAATAGCCGTTGGAGATATGTTAATAGAGCTGAGTATACCAAGCAGGATGTCGAAATCTACGGTATTAAAAGCATTGCTAAAATCAAGTAAGGAAAGAAGCGTGAGATTTCCACTATCCATGCCCAGTCTACTGTCTTCAGTGATATTAACCAATGCTGTTGCAGTACTGTGCCCAGGTCGGAAACCGGATTGTTATCCTATCTTATTCAATTTCCGGATAGAATTTCATTGAATTCAAAAAATATTCTATATCGACCTGTAATAAAACCCTAGCGAGTATGTGTCAGGAAAATGATTAAAAAATTGTGATTTAAGAATTTTTCGCAAGAGTATTTTTAATTTGAAAACTATCCAACTTTTTATAATCTAAGATTCTAATAGTTAGACTGTCGGCTGGTCTTCGGTAATGATGGTTCGAAGGGAAAGTAATAGTGAGGGGTGATTTCGACTACCGCAGTTAGCGGTCACTGTGTCCGGATACGGATGCATTGAATTTATGTGTCTAGGTATACGCCCATGATATATAAATATTGTGAAGGATTCAGTAGCGAAGGGTGAACATTTTGAAAAGGAACATTCTTTTACCTGGATTTAGAATGTCACGAACCATGCGATCCTTCGGGTTATACCATACCTGCCGATGTTTCTATTTTTGTCACTTTCACTGTCACTATACCTACACATAATACTTGTACCTAACCATTAATATATGTACAGTCAGCGTCATAAATATCTTGACGACGAAGTCTCAAAATGATCTTCTCAGAGCAAATGAAACTGTTTTATTAATTTAAAATGGTTTATTGTCCGAACTAAAGGTGTGTACCAAATATCAAAACATTCAGTCAACTGAAAAGGGGTCAAAAAACGAAATTAAGATCATTTTGAGTACTTTGTTTGTCAACATTTTACTGATGCTGACTATACAGCACAAATTTTAAGCATCTGTACCACTTTCCATCAGGTGAGCCGCATGTTTGTCTGCCACCTAAGTGGTATAGATTTTTTAAAAGCGCGTCTCCCCATTCCGGGGGCGAGTCGGGTCACCCTTGTCCCCCCTCCCGAGGAGGGCCAGACCGTAAGGGATGGCCCTGGGTCAGCCGGGATGCGAGGAATATATCGATAACAACCTCATCTCCGGCTTAGCACCACGACCCTCAGTCGGCGTGCGGTTTTAGTCGGTTCGAGTCCGTGGGAATTTCCGCACGAAAAAAAAGGCAGGATTGATTTTTAAACTCTCTATTCTACGTAAAATATCACAAAAGCAAGATTGTTCCAATATATTTTCTTGCCCCAGCATGAAACCATTTTGCTAGTTCGTGGCAATCCTACAGTTAAACAACTCAATCATTCCGTTTTCATATCCTGAACGTTCCGGAAAATTGGAATTTTGTCACCCTTTTTTCTGACTGATCTTTCTCAGCTTCGTACAATTTGGCCACCATCTTTGATTGGAGTGCGTAACCGGATATCCGGTCGAGGTTATCATTTTCTTCCTCTATTGAATGGGCGAATCCTTTTATCGTGTTTCAGGTTAACTTTGACGTACTTACTGGGCTTTGGTGAAATATTTTAGCCAATGTAAAAAAAATATGCAAATTAAAGGTTACACAATGGTTCGTATGCTCGTTTAGGCTCACAGAAATACTGATCTCGTGACGCATGGTATTTTACGCAAAAAGTACATACATGCCAGGCATGGTGTTTCGTGACCACGACCCTCAGGAACCTATCCCCGGGATAAAAGTGGCCTATGTGTTATTACAGACTATAATCAATTCTCTGCCAAATTTCATGCAGATATGTTCGATTTCTGTGTGAACAAACTTCCACATTTATATATAACTTCAATAGGATATACCTAAGCATTACAACCAAAGCCTTACAATATTACTCTGATTTAGTAGACGAATAGCTCCACCTAGAATCGACACCTCCCACAAAGATCGTCAAGTGCATACGTACACAACACAAGATCCAAACCATATGTATATAATACTACAACACAAACTAAGCATAACTTGTTTATTGTTCCAGAAAGTGTATAAACATTTGATCCTAAAAACATCGTTCGCAATAATGACAGTAGCACTAAAAAACGTCAGTTTTTCCCCAAGGCTTTGTTGAATTAAGCGACGTCAAAAGTATCCCCCGATGTCACAGTGTAGGGGTACGTCAAAGAAAAATGACATGGATGGAACTGATTAGTTATCGCAAAATAATAGCAAACCCATAAGATATTACTTTGACAATAAAAAGTTTTACATTCAGTGTAACCTTTGGAATCATTTAGCCATTTTTTTTTTCTAATAAATTGCGATGATTTTTAGCACGTATCCTACCAGCTCGTTAAAAATAATGAGATCGGTTTTCGGCAATAAATATTAGGATTTTGGCCTCCTTTTCCTTAGATTTATTTTTACAGCCTGTGTTCCCAATAAAGATTTTTCTGACGTGTCATCTATTGCTACGGAAATAGTGGTTAAAAATATTTCAAATAATATATTGAGTAATGAAACTTTTATCATTTCATGTTGGACTTTACGTGTGTATATATAAAGTCTAAATTTTTTTGTGATTTTATGAGTTGTTCGTACAGATGAATACGAGACAAGACCTCCGGAGCCTCAAGGAAATTGTTAGAAACGAATGATAATTTCATGTCAATTGAATGCGTTTATTGCAGAAACCAAGTCTACTTCCGCTCAGTGCAAATATTTGACAACGCATCGATTATTATGTAATGAAAAATGAAAATGAAATGAAAAATAATTTATTTCAGTAACACAATGGTACATTTAACAATATTTTTGTCGTTGTGACCTTCTATTAAGTGAAATACACCTGTATCAGAAGGCCACGCTCATCCATATCATAACAAATTGTTGTACCTAATAGGCTTCCTCTTCGCTTAGGTATATAAAATGTAGAAAGGGTTAGATTGCTTATTAAATAAAAGTTAGTATTACACTTAATATTTCTTAGATGTGTGTGTGTGTGTGTGTGTGTGTGTGTGTGTGTGTGTGTGTGTGTGTGTGTGTGTGTGTGTGTGTGTGTGTGTGTGTGTGTGAGTGAGTGAGTGTGTGTGTGTGTGTGTGTTAGTGAGTGTGTGTGTGTGTGTGTGTGTGTGTTAGTGTGCGTGTGGTGTGTTATGAGTATAGGATTTGTTCTGTGCTATCGTAGTTTAAGGTTTTGAGCCAATTGATAATAGTATTTTTGCATTTGTAAGCTGTTAGCTGGTGGATTTGAATTTTTTTATTTATCAAGTTGTATAGATGGTTAGCCTGTTTCGAAAACTGTCTTCCAGCGAAACAAGTTCTCACTCGAGTGGTTTCAGCAACAGAGTGTTTCCTACGTTTTTGTTGTAGGTTCGGACAAGGGTTTACATTTCTATGCTTTCTCAAAATTACGCTAAGTACATAAAGCTTTCTAACTGTCAATAGCTCACAGTCCAAGTACAATTGATCAGTAGGGTATCTTCTTGGTTTAAAATAAATTATCTTTAATAGCGCTCTCTGTGACCTTTCTACTTCCAAAAATCTTTCTTTTGCGGCACCTCCCCAAATAGTAATGCAATAAGTCAACACTGATTGCGCTAAGGCTATGTAGACTGTTTTAATTAACGACTTGGAGGCAACGTAACGCAGTCGCAGAAATATCCAAATCATCTTACGAATCCTACTAGAGATAGCTTCTAGATGTGTATACCATGACAAATGGTGGTCTAAGTGAACGCCAAGATATTTTATACAGTCAGTCTTTTCAATGGCTGGGCAAGAGCAAAGATGTTGTAGCAAATTACAGTTGCATTCATGTATTTTGATTTCAAAGTTTGATGGGGGTTGAGTTGCTATTGTTATAGTGTGACATATGTACTTAGTTTTGAGCGCATTTAAGGTAAGTAAGTTATGTTTTAGCCAGAGGTTAACTTGAGTAAGTCCCTTCTGGGTATCCTCGCAAATCGCCCCCCATGATTTGCCTGAGAAAACAATAGCAGTATCATCAGCATATGAGAATATTTTGGCATTGTCTAGTTTCATATTAAGTAAGCCGTTAATGTATATCAGAAAGAGCGTAGGTCCAATTACGCTCCCCTGAGGAACACCAAAATTGATAACGGAGCAATCACTTGTGTGCATTCCAACTTTAACACATTGTGTCCTATTTGTTAAATAATCTTTAAGAAGTGCCAAAGGCTTCCCTCTTATTCCAATGTGTTCTAGTTTTTGTATTAGGATAGGAACAGAGACTGTATCGAAAGCCTTTTTTAAATCTAAAAATACCGTGAGGCATTTATTACCTTTGTCTAACTGTTCAGTCACTAAAGTTGTTAGAGCTGCAATTGCGTCTTCAGTTGACTTATTTTGTCTAAAACCAAATTGGCGTTCAGATATTATTTTATATCGATTAAGGTAGTTAATAAGTTGTTTATTTATAATTTTTTCTATAATTTTCGAGAATGCTGTCAAAACTGATATTGGTCTGTAGTTGCCGATTTCGTCTCTGTTCCCATTCTTATACACCGGTGTTACTATGGCTCTCTTAAGGGAAGTGGGAAATACGCCTTTGTTGAAGCACGTGTTTATTAGGTGAACTATAATAGGTACCAACTCACTTTTGGCCAATTTTAGAAAAGAGGTAGGTATAGTGTCCCAGCCTGGAGCACTCGAGGATTTTAGGCTCATAAGAGTTTTATCAACTTCATCTATATCTGTATCCAGTAAGACAAAAGATGTGAGCTGACTGTACTGACCCACCATATACTGTTTTTTATTTAAGGAGGTAGGGATTACTGGAGCAGTTATTTTGGATGCTAAATCACTCCCAATATTAGCGAAAAATTCATTGACTGAGTTTACTGATTCTGTAGGGGTTTCTTTTAAATTAAGTAAGTGAGTATTGTCAGTTTTTGATTGTTTTTGATACGCAACATTGGATATAGTTTTCCATAGACTTTTAGGGTTTTTAGCAGACATTTCAAGTAAGTTTTTATCATATGTCCTTTTAAGCTTTTTAATTAGGTTGTTACAGTAGTTGCGATAGCGCCTATATGTGGTCTTTAGTATATCATCGTTTGGATTTTTACAGAGTTTTAGTTGCATTTTATTCCTGTTTTTGATGCAACGAAGTATACCCGGAGTCATCCACGGTTTAATTGTGCGCTTGCTTTTAGGAATACGAGTAGTCTTTGTATTTTCTTGTAGTGACTCGGAAACCGCCCTGGTAAGTACGTCTATCAGTAAAGTAGGATCGCTACATAAGAATAACTGTGAAAGATTTTTATTTTTTAAGCTTAAGAGGGCCGCATCGTAGTCTGTAGATGTTTTATATATTAGAGGAAGAGGTGAAATGTGTTTTGGTAAAACTAGAAGAATCATTGCGTGGTCAGTTATCGTGTTATTTAAAATGGCGATTCGTGCAGTAGTCTTAGTTTTATCCAGTTTAAGCATGAAATGGTCGAGGCAGCTTCTACCCAATCTAGTTGGTAATGTATGCCCAGGCAGGATGCCGTGATATGCCAGTGCGTTAAGGTAAGTGTGTCTGTTTTTTCTTTCAAAACTTTTTTCATCATCTTCAATTATCAAGTTTATGTTAATGTCTCCAGTTACAGTAATTGTTTTGTGACTTTTTATAGTATCCAAATGCGAGCTCAGCGAGTTTATAAATGGGACTGCATTACTAACTGAGGGAGACCTGTATATACCAATAACTATGCAATTCTCCAATTCAGTTTGAAGACATGATGCATCCTGTAGTTTAATTTCCCTTGTCTCCGCCTTAAGTATATTTTTGATATAAGTAACCACACCATCATTTTGATTAAGGTAAGCTGTAGAATAAGACGAGGAATAGCCTTGGAGACTAGGGATAGGATGATCTTTTTGCAATCTGCATTCTGTGAGGACTATGATGTCCGGTTGAAATTTAAGGTCAGTTAAGTTTAATTCTAAGTCATTCAGGTTGCTGTATACACTTCTTATGTTTTGGGAAATAATTGTGAGATCATTATTTCTGACTTGGGTATGCAACTCCTCTGTACTACATTCGATGACAGATGCGATTTCCAGTTCATCCAATTTTGTTATAGTATTTAGATGATTATTCATAGCTAAGAAATCCCGAAAGAACTACTGTCATAATCAAAGATATATCCAATGTATATGCAATGTAACATAAGTTAAGCAAAAATGATAATTTTTTCGTGAGGGCGTATACCTTAGTTGTATGGGTATTTGTTGTAAGTGTAATTATTTGTGTGTATATGTTTGCTATATGTTTATTTGTTGTAAGTATATTTGTTGTATGTGTAGTTAATGAATGTATATTTGGTGTATATATTGTATAAGTTAGTAAGTGTTGAGATAGGATATTATATACAATATGCAACTGCGCGTATAAGTAGGTATATACATTATGTTTAGGGCTATTAAGTCTATTTGCTAGTCATGGTTCCCTCATAAGATCGGCACATTGAGCTTCTGACCTGATAGATATGATCGGCGAGTTCTCGTTTCTTCTAACATAAACTTTTCCATATGCCGTCCAACAAAACCTATAGTTCTTACTTTTTACGAGGTCCCTTGCCAGAAAGTGTAAACGAGCTCCTCTGCTAGTTAGGTTTTCAGAGATAAATATAGGAACGTCCTCATCTCTACGGAAACCAAGATGCTTTGCAGTTAGCTTGGACTTATTTCTAATATTATAATTTTTGGACATTTTCATAAGGTCGGTTTTTACTGATGTTGATGAAGTTTCGACTACGATAGGTGTGTTTTTCGATTCTGATTTTTTTCCGCGAACTCTGTATACGTCCGTGATTTCCCTTTTGGTGATTTCACAGCCCACAGTTTTAGATAGTTGGATTACCATATCCAACAAGTCTTCTTTGGATTCGCTATTCCTGCAAGGTACATTTTTAATCTCAAAATTTCGCTTCCGGGTTGTCATCAACAGATCTTCAATTTTGTTTTCAAGAAGAACAATGTGTTCTCGATCTTCCCTTCTCTGCTTTTCCATTGTGTCAATTCTGGCTTTCATCTCCTTGTTATGCTCGGTGAGTAGAGAGATGGAGTCTATGAGGCCACGATTAGCCTCTTGCACCTCCTTAAGACTCACTATCATTTGACTAATTTTTGCATCGGATTTAGCAAAGAGAGCAGCCATAGATTTCATCATTTCATCCTTAAAAGTTGCAAATTCTTCCATTGTGATTGAGTCATCCTCCCTTGCCCTTTTCTTACGACCTAAACCAAAATTTATTGGGGTAACGTTTAAATCGGGCTCCGAAGATGACTTTTCAATAGAAATATTCATTGTTAGAGATAGTCTACAGAGAAATAATAACCACCAGGGATGTATAAACTATCAGAGGCAGAAAAAGTCCACGTCCAGTCAGCTACAAGCTCCAAGAACCGCAAATCCACAGCAAATATTTCTTCTTTAGTACTAGGTTAGCATAACACATAAATGAATACTTCGTGGAAAAAGCAGTAATTAAGTAGTCCTCGTAGCTTCAAAAACAAGCAGGCAAATACGCTCAAGGTACTAGGCGAACAGTAACTACGAAGCAATAATAGAAAGCACAATACAGTAAGCAATGTTAGCGGGGATCTTCGTAAGTTGGTGGCGATCGACGATTTCATACAAAGTTTCTTTCCGTCCAGTATAAGTAGGACTTTCGGCCGATGTGTTAAGGTCGGGTGAGGTCTATGTTTAATAGTGGTGATGCGCGTGTGCCAATCATAACAAGTTACACACACGCGTATGCCATCACAGTAGCTTCCTTGTTAAAGTGATGCATTTAAAAGTATAGTTGTCTCACCGGATTACCGTGGATCCTTTTCACACAGTTGTACTTGTGAGGCCCGCGCGCGCCGAGTACGTTTCATGCAGATTATTGTTAATACACCTCCTTGCCACTGATGCGCTCCTAATTTTTGCACTGAATTAAATTTATGCAGATTTAAAACTTTTAAAATAAATTATAATAGGATTTGAAGGCACGTCTACTCTAAACAGAGGTCCGGGGGGAGAGGAAGGTAATACGAGTATGATTGGTCAAATAAAATTCACTCTGACGTAATACACGGGTACTTTGTGGTTTAGTGTGAGAGTGAGCTCATTCTGCGTTACATCATTTTCGAAAAGGCGATTTGATTTTGACATAGGCTTTACCTTCCGTCCGAGCCCGCATGTTTTATAGATAGTAAATGTATTTCTAATAAAAATTAAATTAAAAATTTAAAAACCCCCGTCACAAAAAGGACACACCTCCAAAAAGTAGAAAATAAGTGAATAAATTTTAATTCAACGGTTGCCATGTCGGAGGACCTTACGATATAAAGGAGTACTTAACCAGTTAAGGCTCCCGACATGGCAACCGTTGAATTAAAATTTATTCACTTATTTTCTACTTTTTGGAGGTGTGTCCTTTTTGTGACGGGGGTTTTTAAATTTTTAATTTAATTTTTATTTTTTACTTTTTAAATTGATCTACTAGTCAAGCTCTTTCATTTGATACCCATATTGAGGGAGTTATAAAGAAATCTGTATTCCAACGTGTTGTGGCGGCGGCCATCTTGGAGCGATTTTTCTCAAACATAGCTAAGAACACTCCCGACTAATATACCTTTCAAACAAAAAAAAAACTATATACAAATCGGTTCATCCGTTTGGGTGCTACGATGCCACAGACAGACACACACACACACACACACACAGACACGTCAAACTTATAACACCCCGTCGTTTTTGCGTCGGTCGGGGGTTAAAAACTAGTGATACACATAATTGAAATGATACGTGTATCTAGTTGTTTTATCTCCTCGCCTGATTATCTACCTACGTAGGATTGTAAGTGGAAACGTACATATAATAGACCACCAAGAAGCATGATGTACTTCTCCGATTAGTATACATATTATATTTTTTGGGTGGGTGAATATTCACACAGAAATCTATTATTTGTTTCTATTTGCTTAAGAAAATATCTTAGTATGTATAAAATCTCCATTCCAGCTTATTATTACAGTATGGTTAGTTTGGGCAAGATGTTTTTTCTAGTTTTTTATTCTAAAACAAAAACAGTGTATTCTACATATCTGTGGTTTAACAGTGTTATGTTGACATTGATGTCGCTACAAAATTAATAATAATATAGGCAGGATGGTCATCAATCAATCAATGAAATTGTTCTTCAATTTTATGTAATCTTACCGTTGCTGGACAAAGGCAGAATCCACCTATTACAACTTACGGATCCAATTATTATGTCTACGTCTCATTAAAGCAAAAATAATCTTAGTTTTGCTAAAATTACTTTGTGTTACTTTAGGTGTATAATATGCTTCCCACGGTAATAGGCTACCTACATATACAATTTTACACACGAGGGTATTTACCATAATATGTAAAATTAAAGAGATACAAATACAAGTAATATAGTCTGATATTCATTATACAAGTACCACGAACTTTTATCGTATGAAAACATCAATAAATCACAGTTAAGAGCCGCAACAAATAAACGATGAGGCTTTTCAAATAATTTGCCGAAGCCTAGAATAATTTACTATCACGCGATGCAATTTCAAAGCTAGCATGTCGTTCTGTTGCCCTTTACGAAGATGGGGAAGACCCTTAGACATTTACCGGTCAAATACCAAGTATTATTACTATTGAAGAAATATGAGTTATTTTTCCCTTGGTTCGATTTTTGTAGACAAGGGTGAAAGAAGATCGATAGTTTAGCGAGTGCAGCATGTTACAGTGTTTTTTTTTACTGTTAGTGAAATGACCATTGCAATACGATTAGGCACACGTCACTACCATATTGAAGAAGAGAGAATAATATTATTCTACAGTCTCTAGTTACTTAATATAGTTCGTTCTTGAAAGCAGACATAATACCTACTTTATTATATACATACTAAAGCCTTTTGACACAGTACTAAAATGGGTCTTGAGGATCGTTGAAAATCTCAAAGCTTATAAGCGGTGTTCAAACTCTTCGCTTTAGTAGGGATTTAACTCCCTATGTGTAATATCGATTAAATATAGAATTATCTACCTTCAAACATTTTTTTAACTAAATTGGGGTTGATTATTTGACTAATTAGTAACTACGTAACTATACTTGCATGATGGCTTGTTTGACATGATATCTCTTCTTCTTCTTCTAGCGATCATCACACTGCTCGCCACAAGTAAAACACTTTAAAGTACCATCAAGATGTTCATTTGCACCACCAGGGGTTCTATTAGTAAGTACCTAACATCACTGACAATGTTAGAACTTCTTATAATTATGCTACTAATTTTATCCTAAAAACTATCATGATTTAGAAAGCCGAGCCGTCTGTAACTGACGTGTCTTTATACGGATAAAGAGCTGGCAAATAGAAATAGAGCTGGACCAGGGGTCTCCACGGGGAGACCCCTGGTCCAGCTCTATTTGTGTAGTCTAAGAGCCGACTTATACTTTGTTAGTTCTCTGTTTATTAGAAGGCTATTCTGACATTGTAGTGTTGACATGGACAGGCCCTCACCTCCCGTTACGCTACAATAAATGGCGCTATAGCGTACAAGTCCGAATCGAATCGGAAAATTGTTTACTGTTTAACTTGATCGTTATATTAAAATACAATTTATAGCAGAAGGGCAAAAGTTTAATAATAAGGGACTATCACAAAAGGGGTTCAACAAATATCCGTACACTTTAACTGTTGAGAAACATAGGGGTTGAGATCTGTCAAAGAGTGTTTGAAGACATTGTGTCCTTTAAGCTCAGAGTTGTAGTACCTAGTCATATTTTGCATTTTAATTTGTATGATACTGTACAAGATTTAAATAAAACTGAATAAAATGGAAATGGTGCAGTATTGATTTTCAATGAAATAAATAATATCTAACAACTTATTCAAAAACAAAGTGAAAAAACAGACTTGTTCTTTTTCCCCTCCGTATCTTTTGCTTCGGAGATTTTCCCCTACACTTGATATTCAGTTTGCAATATCTTTGTTTAAACTCGAGACAGTCTACAGATTATGTTAGATTAATTATGATCGACTGTACCGAATTGTTTAGTTGACAGGTGGCTTAAAGAGCGAAATTATTTCACATTATTTTCCAGTTATAATTTTGAATTAAAAGTTTAATTAAAGTTCAAATTAATAATGGAGAGTACAAGGCGTTTCGTTGACAAGGGATTTAGAAGATGGATGGTCATTAGAGAATTATCTTAAAACACTTAAATAATTAATATTCAATTTGAGAAGGCATTTCGTAGGAAGTTAGTAAAGGAGATGGAAACGGTGGGCCCAAATGTAATAAGTTGAGATATGATCTAAAAAATTGGTCATATTTTTGTATCTTAGAATATGAGATATCACCTCAATTCTCAATCTGGATGCGGAGAAATATGAGAAAATAGTTTTCGAGAGATTATCAATTGAGTAATCGATTACACTAAAATATTAGCAGTAAATAATTACCTCAAAGCAATTAAAATCACTATATATACTTACATGCAATATAGTGCATATAATTACAGTCATATTATTTAATCAAATATCAATAAATTAATTACTAAAAAACCAATATTAGTGATTATCGATTTCATATCGATTCAAATCTCTCTTATATTTTGTAGTCTATGTCACTGACATGACAGCTGACTAACATTGACACTAGACAGTTGCTGACTGTTTTTGTTTGCTCACTCGTTTCGTGTTCTCCGATGCGTTTTGAGTGCTTTCCCGATTATTCGTCATTTTTTACGACAACTGCTTTGAATTCTACGGATTCTGACCCTGCCTACCTTGTACGACCCTTGCTTTCACCTTGGACACCAAAGATCGATCACATGTTTGACTTGGAATTGTTATTTTGGATTTTACCGCCGGCTTGTGGATTGGATATTATTGAAACTATGGATCGCTGTCTGAATTGTGGGATATCCACTGGTCTTTGCAATACACTGGGCCGACGGCCCTTATACGATGAAACAATTCTGTCAGTGATTCGGCAATGGCTTGCACAGTTGCACCTCAGTCTGTAAGTAAATATAACCCCATCTAACCAGCTACCATCCTGGCAGGTTTAAAATGTAAAATGTGTATAAGAAATAGAAGGCGAATAAAACACTATTTTGAATATTTTTTTATTTTATTTGAGATTTCCTTTCCCTATCCCCTTACCTGTTACCTACCTATCGCTTGAAGTCGTTGACGTTCATTCATATGATTTTTCAAACATTTTCTAGTAAATATAATAACTATTAGTGCAAAAGAACACATTTTGCACTTCAGGAATCAGCTGTTAGTTAAAGATTGTAACATAACCTCACTTTTACATAATCTCTTATATCTCTGTTCTCAGATTGACAAAATCCGCAGAATTTTCAGTGAAAGGTTGATAATATATACGTATAGTAGACACCACTTTCATCTTCTTACAACTAGGCCCAAGATTGTATGTAATCATTTCATTCTCCTTTTGTAACAAACTGCCATCTAGTGGTGAATAGCTAAAACTCAAAAGTTTATTGTTCTTTTGATAGATGGCGTTAGTAGTATGGTGCGTAAGCGCATGTTAACATAACGAAAATATAAAACCTAATTATATTCACTTGCAAATTTTATGGAAGTCAGAAGGATGTGACTATTTAGTAAGCACATCCTTCTGACTTTTACAAAAATTTCTACCTAATTGCCACATAGATTATAATGCTGTACATAGCTTTTTAGATTTTATAAGTTTTAGGTACTAGTAGGAGTAGGATGAGAATGATTTTGACAAACATTAGTAAGAATGCGTACATTAGAAAATATCAATTAAATATGGAATAAATACCTACAGGAAGACAAATAAAGGGTATATTAGTTATTACCTATTCAATGTCACTAAATAACCATGAGCAAGTGTCAATAAACAGATATTAACTAAGTACTTAACTCCTGTAGGCCTAAAAAGCCCACTTATTAGATTCGTTATAGGATAAAAAAATGATAAAAAAAAGATAACATTTTGTTATGCGGCGATATTTACAAGAAATTAGAAACTGCTTTGTGAATGAATTATTCTATACTGCTTAATACAGTGATTTTGCTCATTATGAATACCCATTTTACGAATGTTATAGGAATATGTTGAGATTTACTGGTTTTTCATAAAGTTACTCGTTTTGAGCGGAACTGCTCAATGTGGCCGTTTTAGACCCGCTGATATTGCACAGCAAGTTGCCATTCATACTCATTCGTGAACTAAATTCCTTACTTTTTGAAACGAAATTTTACTTTCTTGTTTGTTTTTTTAGTTAATTTCGAGTTCCGTCGCATGTAATTGGATACGTGCCGTGTTGGGCTCCGTGAAATCACTAATCCGACTAATTCTGACAGCCATATGTCACTGTTTAACGACCGCGGTGGCGGCAATCTCAAGAAATGACTTCTCAGTAATAATATAAGATGACAAATAAGTTACAGGGTCCGAACGTCCATCAGGATATGTGCGATGCGGTTATGATAAGATAAATTAAAAAATGACGTATAAATTTCATTGTTGCAGTGCATCTAATTGTATATTTAAACATTATGACTTATATTAGCACTTTGTGACATTATGTAACAATATAACCACAATATAACGAGTGATCTTATGTAGTATGAACTGTGATATAACTATAAGTAAATAGCTGTCCCGGCGAACTTCGTACCGCCAATTTTTTCCTGCCCCCGTGGCGTCAGATCCCGTTCCCGCTGCACCATTTAGGGGGATGAAAAATAGATGTTGGCCGATTCTCAGACCTATTCAATATGCTCACAAAATTTCATGAGAATCGGTCAAGCCGTTTCGGAGGAGTATGGCAACGAAAACTGTGACATGAGAATTTTATATATTAGATAGATTATTATTTTTCAATAACGTTATATAGTTAAAATAATTTATCTTACCAAGCTTATTAAATTAAGAAAATTTATAGTTTTAATTACTAGAAAAGTAATTAATTTAAAAACTAAACTAAAGTACTTAATTTATAGTTTTATTTATTTTTAATCATCCTCCCAACCTATATAGTAACTGCTTTGACTATTAAATTTTATGACGTCACCAAATCTTTTTCATACAAGTTACCTTATAACTTATAGTTTTGACGTTTAGTAAAAAGTAACTAGGTAATTTGACTAGTCAGTAGAATACCCAATTTGTATTATTTGAAGATACGCATAAGTTCAAATAATTTAACTGTACTTATCATGTATTTGGATTGAATTTAAAATGATTGTAACTTTACAAATTCCTTTTCTGACTGAGGTATTGTAGTCATCATGTATCAGTTCCTTTAATTGACCCAACTCATCCGGTCCCTTATTTGTCGGTTTTGAACATTTCATTATCTAGGTCAGTTTCAAAGAGTAGCTAGCTAACGAAACTGTCAAGGTAGTTAAAACAGTTTTTTCTCAAAATATATCCTTCACTTATTGCGATGTTGATTCCCGGCGGAGTAGAATAGGGCTACCCCAGCTCTTCTTGTGGGAGTTGACTAAGGGATATTGCTATTCTCCATCTGACAGTAAACATACTGCTCAAGGCAAAATACCCGCTAGACGGTAATGAGCTCGGCCCCTATTACGTCGTGGGACCGAAAATCATAATTGGTGAAACGTTGGTGTTAATACACCTCTGCTAAGCCATTCGGGGATTTACAGACTGACTCCAGTTCCGAAGCATTTTTGGCAAAGGCTGGCCATCGCAGTCCAGCGTGGAGACGCGAGGAGTGTGACTTCAATCGAATTGGAAAAAAGTGCCCAACTTTTTTCCAATTCGCTTGAAGTCCTTGCTTGGACTTCAAGTGAATTGGAAAAGAGTAAGTATATTATCTATGTATCTTCTGCTGAGTATACAGTAAGGTAAAGCTGAAGATTCCGATCTGGAGATGTCTGAATTCTATTAAAGCGTATGATTTAGTTGTGAATATTCACGACCTGGGCTATGCAAAGTAGAATAGACTGTCTGTAGCGTGACGGTAGTGGACGCGACTGCTACGCATATATTTTTAATAGTATTCACCTCAAAAAATAGCATAACATAACATACATAACATAAACTCACGCCTATATTCCCCGAAGGGGTAGGCAGAGGTGCTAGCACCCACATTTCGCCAGTTTATGTTTAGGTCCCAATGTGGCGAGCCTATTGCCATTAACCGGGCACTTATAAACTAAACTTATATATATAAACTTATAAACTAAAATATATAAAAAATAGCACTCATTATTTATATTTCTATTTATGTTTCAAAAACGTTGTTCGCAGCTCCTTCTATAAATGATAAGTAGTGTGTCAAAAAGGATCAAAAAAAATTTGGCGGTCGGACGCCTAAGAACTTTAACACATGTTTCTATGCAAACGATAGTAGCATATTTCAAAACTTCAGCAGACGTGAAATATCGAACAAACAGATGCAGCATTACAACGGATTAACTTAAATAGGACCACTTGTTTTCAGACACGAATGTATACGTGCCCTTTTAAGAACGGAAACATTTATTATAATATTATGTGCTTGGGATTCACCACGATTAATGACGTGAGGTATTCTAAGGATTTTAGTGTCGACTAATTCAAAACGGTTTTGTGGTTTGGGATATTATTGAATATGCTGTGAAGAAATGATTGAAATGAATCTATCGAATACATAGGGAAAATTAATCTTCTCGGGCGGGACTCGAACCCGCAGTCTTTCCCTTATAGGGGGAATGCCTTGACCAATTCGGCTACCGAGACACGCCCGATGTGATTCCAATTTCCCTTCTATTTATCTGTTCTTACTATTTGTATGGTTAGCATACTTAATGCTGTAAAGTTCATTCAAATGAAATGAATCTGTTTAGTTGTTCCTAGTAGTAGGTATATCCTTGCTGTGTAAATGAACCACCTCAAATTATGTACGGGCCGAGCTTCCGAACGACCGCATCGTTTTTTTTTTTAAAGAAAACAAACGATATAGAGGGAATAGGAATAATACATCCACGAGATACACAGGCAAGCCAAAAAATAACTAGTTATGATTATCTATACTTAAATGTTAAAGTTCTTAACATAAATCTGACACAAGAGCAATTCCACATGAACAATGACGTATTACTTCTTCACGTTTAACGCTACATCACGATTAAAAATATTATTGGAATAGGTTGTACTTCAAAAAACGATTAAAACGTCTGATGAATTTGAATAATCTTTTAACATAAACACAAAGCTTAGTCGAACAACTTTATTTATTTATTTAAACTTCATACACAAATATACAAACGCGGATTTAATGCTGTAGGCATACTTTACCAGTCAACCTAATAGGTGGTGCAGAGAATAATAGTTTTCTTTTTTTTTTAAAAAAAAAGAATATTAGAACCGTACTTACTAATATTCCCTCTAACCCCTCCAGCTAAGCTAAATTGCTTGTGTTAGGAGTGGGTTCACGTCGGTAGTGTAATGGCCAGGATCGAACCCGGGACCTCTCGATCGTATCGCTTCAGAAGGTGCATCATCGAAAGATAAACTAGATAAACACTTAATTTACATACATAAGATAGATAGTACCTAAATATTAATATACGCATACACACTATAGCCAAATATAGTAATCAAATAAAGTAAATCAAAATAACCTAACATCTGAATTAACTAAGTCATGTGCCCTGTACTATTTGCTTTGGCCGAGTGTAGGCAAATAAAAATTGTTATGAAAAATATATTTCATAAAAAACTAACCATTAAAACAGCACCCTCATGTCGGAACATCATAAGCGTCCTTGTTTTTGTCATTATCGTCTATCATAGTTAAAAGTCTTAACGAAGCTGCTACTTAAGCGGTTATGGAAGGAAGCAGGGGAGATTAGATAACGCAACCATTCTACTAATCTCGTTAGTATACTATAGTCTGGTAGAATGCGACTGGTTTAACTGTTGGTAGGGGTATTTGTACGAATAATGTTGTATTAAGTAATTGTAGTCTATAATGACTACCTACGAGTACAATTTTATTATTAATAGCAGGTGTTTCTTGTCACAGATCCATTATATATCGCGATAAAATAGCCTAGTGGTATGGGTAATGGACTGCTGAGACGATGTCTCGGGTTCGATCCCAGGTTTACCAATGACTTTTCGATGCTTTTCGAAGTTATGTGTGTATTTATCGCAGGTTTATAAGTGCCCGGTTAATGGCAATAGGCTCGCCACCTATTACATTGGGACCTAAACATAAACTGGCGAAATGTGGGTGCTAGCACCTCTGCCTACCCCTTCGGGGAATACAGGCGTGAGTTTATGTTATGTTATGTTATGTTATGTTATGTTATGTTATGTTATGTTATGTTATGTTATGTTATGTTATGTTATGTTATGTTATGTTATGTTATGTTATGTTATGTTATGTTATGTTATGTTATGTTATGTTATGTTATGTTATGTTATGTTATGTTATGTTATGTTATGTTATGTTATGTTATGTTATGTTATGTTATGTTATGTTATGTTATGTTATGTTATGTTATGTTATGTTATGTTATGTTATGTTATGTTATGTTATGTTATGTTATGTTATGTTATGTTATGTTATGTTATGTTATGTTATGTTATGTTATGTTATGTTATGTTATGTTATGTTATGTTATGTTATGTTAAAAACCAGTAAAAACTTTCGATACTATTTTGTTTCTACGTTTATTTTTCCATTTTTAGGGTTCCGTACCTCAAACGGACGTTGTCCGTTTGTCTGTCTGTCAGCCAAGACCTTTTTCTCAGGAATGTGTGGAGACAGAGACATCAAGTTGAAATTCATGGGCGAGACCGACTCGCTTGTAGTCAACTTCTTATTTATATAATAACTTGTACGAAATAGTTAAAAAAAATAAAAAAACACGAATTTAGCACACACTAAAAATTACGCCATCCGCCATATTGGATTTAAGTCACATGACTATTTTTTTCGTATTTCTGACAGCAAACCTTTTCATTTGATACCCATATCATGGGGGTTCATTTTAAATAGCCTGTCCACCATCTTGGACGTCTGCCATATTGGAATTAAATCACGTGACTATTTTTTCCGTATTCCTGACAGCAAACCCTTTCATTTGATACACCTATCAGGGGGGCGGATTTCAAACAGCCAGTCCGCCATCTTGGACGTCTGCCATATTGGAATTAAATCACGTGACTATTTTTTCCGTGTTCCTAACAGCAAACCCTTTCATTTGATATCCTTATCATGGGGCTGGATTTCAAACAGCCAGTCCGCCATCTTGGAGAGGCCGCCATATTGGATTCGTAATGCCGTTTCTTAGCTAGTCATGTATTGTCATCAGAACTCAGAGCGTGTGCAAAATTTCATCCTAATCGAAGACCGGGAAGTGGGTCAAATTAAGATTCCAAGATTTTCTTACATACATAGTTACAAGTGAAGCTAATAAAAGCTTGTTAATAATAATAAAAAATAGTTATTTCTTCCTACAGATCCTTAATATATCATTAATTGAACAAAAAAGTGTCTTTATTTCATGAACATATGAACATAAACTCACGCCTGTATTCCACGAAGGGGTAGGCAGAGGTGCTAGCACCCACATTTCGCCAGTTTATGTTTAGGTCCCCATGTAATAGGTGGCGAGCCTATTGCCATTAACCGGGCACTTATAAACCTGCGATAAATACACACATAACTTCGAAAAGCATCGACAAGTCATTGGTGTGTGCCATGGTAAACCTGGGATCGAACCCGAGACCTCGTCTCAGCAGTCCATTACCCATACCACTAGGCTACCGCAGATCTCAATCTTTATTCTTCTATCAATGATTATTTATTTTTATATTCGCGTAAACTTCCGATAGTATCATTATGTTTCCACTTCTGTTTTTTTTTTTTTTGCTCTATATCTGTACATTCGGCAAAAATGATATTCGAACTGTTTTATTGAGTGCACTTGAAATGTGTGGCCCACATCGCTAGAATAAAAGAACTTGTTGAATATTGTACGGTTAGTTAGACGCGGTAACAAGATTTCTGTAAGATGCTGTACTTGACTCGTTATCATTATTGAGTAATAAATCAATTCTTTATGTCATAGACATCCAGAATTGGGTATTCTACTGACTAGTCAAATGAGTTACTTTTTACTAAACGTCAAAACGGTAAGTTATAAGGTAACTTGTATCAAAAAAGATTTAGAAACGTCATAAAATTTTGTAGTCAAATCAGATACTATTAGAGGTTGGGTGGTAGATTAAAAATAAATAAAAACTATAAAATAAGAACCGACGCAATTTTTACCGCTCTTTTACGATTCTTAATTTAATAAGCTCGGATAGATAATTTATTTTAACTATAGGATAATACCCAATTGTTTTCCTTGACCGACGACGATGCAGTTGATATCGCACTTACACGTCCATTACATACGCATGCAAGCGTCATTCATGTCATCAATCATGAAATTACTGTTGAATGATGGTTAGAACAAAAATACTTCATTCAACCATCAGTCACCACATTAGACGATAGGTTATTTGTCAATCACCGCCGTGACTGAGGTAAAACTGACAGTGAAACCTACCGTATAATGGACGTTTTAGAATAGTAAGTTCACGGAGTGGTGACAGCCTCTGTAGCGTGGCAAACGCGATTGCTATGCAGGAGCCATGGCTTTCTTTCCCACTCAATTCAAATATTTGTGTGCATGAATATTGGATATGCTAGTCGCATTGGTCTGCTCATACCACAGACAGCAGATTAACCGACGGTTGTCATACGAACATCTACACTGCAGTCGTAACGGGTAGTTAAAGCCCTAAAAAGTCCAACAACTGGCCCTACTGCAATACTTTGACATCGTCAGTAGTTTGTGGAGGTCAGATGACAGTCTCATCACGAAAAATAGAGAAGATCAGCCAAATGGTTTATCACAGCAGCTGCATATCAGCTAAAATGGTTGTTAATGACTGATAATAATACTGCTTAACGATGGTGCAGTTGGCTCTTGGACTATTCAAGGAAAGAGTTTATTAAAAATATAGAAGATCAGCCAAATGGTCTATCACAGCAGCTGCATATGAGCTGGAATGGCTGTTAATGACTGATAATAATACTGATTAACGATGGTGCAGTTGGCTCTTGGACTATTCAAGGAAAAAGTTTATTAAACTCTCAAATGACCACGTACGTGACTTTTGGCACAACCAAGATGGCTTCAAACTCATCTCGCCTTAATTATTGACGACCATAAAGCGATTATGGGCTGCTGGTGGCATAAATTCATGTTATAATTTAAATTACTCATAGATTTTAGTATCAAAACATAGCAGATATATTTTAACACGCCTTGATATAGTACTGTTAATAGCAGCTGCTATATATGTACTTTAATATTATATGTTACCGTTAAACTCCAATTTTAGTTAAAATGCGTTTTCCCTAGTTAAACCGAGTTCAAAAAAGGAGGAGATCTTTATCCAGAAAATACATTTTTTTTTCTAGTAAGAAATAATTCTAACTGATATATTTTGATTTTGAGCATTCGTTAAAGTTTAAGTTTTAACATAGGCATTCAGTAAAACTAGTTTTGAGTAAGAGCAATTTTGACCCAATTTTAGTACCCGTATTACCCAAAAATTGGGTACCTAATACGGGCAGTTGACACCATAATCGATCTTAATACTATCTTTTTGAGTAGGTACTTTGTTGGCCAAGATCGAACGCATGCTAACTGTACTTTACTCGATAACTGAACTCAGTCAGTAAATTACTGTAGTATTCAAAAAGATCTTAACTCTGACTGTACTTCAGTCAAACAATCAATTAGCTTATCGTAGTTCACTGCTGGAAATATGCCTCCCAATGTTGGAAGGCTTTGGCTGACTGTACAGTCAGTGTCATAAATATCTTGAAGACGAAGTCTCAAAATGATCTCAAAACTCTAGGTCTTTGTCCGAACTAAAGGTGTGAACCAAATATCAGAACAATCGGTCCACTGGAAGGGGGTCAAAAAACGCAATTAAAATCATTTTGAGTACTCTGTTCGTGAACATCTTTCTGATGCTGACTGTACTTATTCATTAATAAAAAATCCTGTCTTTTTTGTGTCCCTATGTATTCGATTTGTATAGTTAGCATACTTAATGCTGTAGAATTCATTCAAGTATTCGAAAAAATCCTGTCGTTTTCACTTCTGTCAGCACTCCCGGAGTGCCACTGCTTTTTTTATAGTAAGAGAGCAAGGATGTGGTTATTTTTTACATGAAACTTTTATCGTACCCCGTATGATTGAATACAATCCGTGTGTCGCGGGATGTCGGCATTTTAAGCTAAACTTTTTTTAATGTTTCACTACTGTTTTAACAACATTAACGCACCTTTCAAAAGTGCTAAGCGATATGATTATTTGGATGTATATTGCTTTTTACACTACCCCATTTTAAAATATTACAGCTGTTTTGCATTAACGAATCCAGGATCCTTTTTAAATTGAATAATGACTTCTGTTTAGCTTTCGTACCGATAATGCATTATTTAAAAATTAAAATGATTTTTAAGCATTTAGTAACTATTCAAATTGATTAAGATCTCGCCTGAACTTGCCTGAACCGATTCAATTTTTCCTATCTTAGGCACCGGCGTGGCTCAGTGTTAATCGAGTGTTTAATCGAATAGAAATTAATATGACAATTTTTTCATGTGGTTAGAACATAAAATTGACATGATTTTTGATTTTGAATCTCAAAATTGTAAAAAAAGTATATACAATCAGCGTTAGTACGATCATTACTACAAAGTCTCAAATGATCTTAATACCAAGGTTTAAGATTCACACTTCGATATTGCCAAGGTCAAGTCACAAGGCAGTTTCAAAATATCGAAGCTAAGCCGTTACGCAGTTAGATTGAAAGAGCAGACGCCAGACTGCGAAGCAAGAGCTTCGGATGCGACCGGAATTTAACGCAAGAGAGATGATGATTAATTTTTACACAATCTCCAATTAAGGTTTTATAACAATACTAGCTTTTGCCCGCGGCTCCGCCCGAGTGGATGTCGGTTATAGCGACCAAACATAGCCTATGTCCTTTCTCAAGGTCTAATCTACCCCTATACAAAATTTCATTACAACCAGTGCAGTGGTTTCGGTGTGAAAGCGTAACATACAGACAGACAGACAGGGTTACTTTCGCATTTATAATATTAGTATGGATAGTTTTTGCCCGCATCTCCGCCCGCGTGGATGTCGGTTATTGCGACCAAACATAGCCTATGTCCTTTTTCATGGTCTAATCTACTCCTATACAAAATTTCATCAAAATCGGTGCAGTGGTTTCGGTGTGAAAGCGTAACATACAGACAGTTACTTTCGCATTTATAATATTATATAGTATGGATAGATACTGACCGCTTTATCTACGAAATGTTTTTCAGCCAACTGAAATGAACCAGCGCATAACTCAATCACCATCAATCCGAATTGAATTCGACGTAGATTTAACACGTGACGTCACTATCTGTAGTTTCCCTGTATGCGTATAAACCTAACGTAATTTGCATCGGGAGTTGTGTAGCTCACCCCTGTCCAAACAAGCTTGTCAGTGCAACGAATGTGCCCCACAAATCACTGGTTTGGTTACTGCGAGATTTTAATATAATTTATTTTTTTTCGTTGTGAAATTGAGTTTGTATACATACATAATATATAGACATCTATGTATTGTATGTAGGATATATTTACAAAAAAAAGAGGTATCTAAGTATGTTAATCCGCATTCTAGATTCCATAACACAAGCTAGTTAAGCTATGCTTACTATGGGTCTAGAAAGCGTTGTGTGGATTGTTGTCGAATATTTATTTATTTACTAGCTTTTGCCCGCGGCTCCGCCCGCGTGCATGTCGGTTATCGCGACTAAACATAGCCTATGTCCTTTCTCATGGTCTAATCTACCCCTATACCAAATTTCATCAAAATCGGTTCAGTGGTTTATTCGTGAAAGCGTAACATACAGACAGACAGACAGACAGATAGACAGACAGACAGACAGAGTTACTTTCGCATTTATAATATTAGTATGGATATGGATTTCATGCCCTCGGGTATGGCAGAGGCAGAGGTGAAATTAACACCCACATTTCACCAATAATTGTATTAGGTTCCTCGTATTAGGGGGTGAACCTACTCGGGGCACTATTGTTGATAATGCCGGGTCGTTCCCGGTAGAGTAGAGTTTGGGCGAACCCATTTCTTCCCATGTGGTGTCGTACAAGAAGACTAAAGGATAGCGTTGTTTAATATTACACAGCCTAGACTCAGCGTCAGATGGATGACTCGAGTCAATGGGTTTGGCTTACAAAATTATGAACTGAACAAATAGACAAACCTTCGAAGCATGGAGGGGTCTCAATTAGTTATGAATAGTTCACCGATATTAAGATTGACGTGTCTAATATTTGAATTATACTTTATATCTACGGATATAGTGCTTGGCTATTTAAATTCAAAACATAGTAACTCCTATTTCACACCAATTTTGAAAAATAAAATTATACCGCGATGCGCTTTCCCGCAAAAAAATCAGTTACCATGTTTTGAATTTAAACAGCCGATACGTCAAATTTGACTGTTGCGATCTATCTTTAACTGTAAGTATGTTATTGGGAACGGTCGTTAAGCTAACTATACAATTCGATTACATCAGGGAAATTAATTACTCATGCGAGGCTTGTAATCAAAAATCAATGTTTAAAAATGGTTGAAAAACCATTCATTGGTTCCAACAGTTCGTAAGAGTGTTGGTAGATGACTCCACCGTCGCCTTAAAGACGGATATACCTATAGAGAAGGGAAATTTGAATTGATTCAGTTGTGACTCAGTTTCCTTGTATGGAAAAGTTCGTAAGTACAAGCCCCATCTGAGTAATTAATTTTTCCTGGTGTATTCGAATTGTCTAATATTGCTTAACTTTGCAATGTGGTAACTTGATTTATTCCCACGAGGTCGAGTTCCACTATGTCGAGTTCCCGCTACGTCTACTGAAAACTCTCGCTTCTGAAAAAGTCTATTTGAGTAGGTACCGCCACGTCGACTTGCAAATTCTATTTGTACAGTCGCTCCCGTCCACACTGATGAAAGTTGTTGCCGGAGTTTCTTGTCATTTCTTCTGCAGCTTTATATGCAACTAACCTTTGTTAACTAGGCTCCGCCCGCGTGGATGTCAGTTATCGCGACCAAACATAGCCTTTGTCCTTTCTCATGGTCTAATCTACCCCTATACCAAATTACATTAAAATCTGTTCAGTGGTTGAGGCGTGAAAGCGTAACATACAGACAGACAGACAGACAGACAGAGTTACTTTCGCATTTATAATATTAGTGTGGATACCATACTGACAGTTAATACTCGGTCACCATTTAACCGCGAGACCTTCCCTTTCCTTGCCTCACCTCATATTGTTATTTGTAAAAGGGACTTTGGTTCCCGGTGAGTAGAATATGACCACACAAGATCTTCCTGTGGGTGTCGTAAAAGGCGACTAAGGGATAGGGCTGTTTTTATACGACAGTAAACATACAGCCGAAGACAAAAGGCCCGCCAGACGGCAATACCCTCGCCCCCTATTACGTCGTGGGACCGAAAATCATAATTAGCGAAACGTGGGTGCTTATACACTTCTACCTACCCCTCCGGGGATTTCCAGACTTGACTAGATATAAAATGCAAAGAAAAGACGGTTTCTTAGAAGGCATCTCTTGACGTGGTCCCTAATTACAGGTATTCTTGTTAAATTCTTCAGTGAATGAAAGCTATTATGAGACGAAAATTAAATTTACGTTCAAATATATGAATAAGCATATAACTTTTAGAAATTGGATATTAAATAATATGCAGTAACTCAATGAGTCGTTTTCCAGTCATCAATAACGCCTTTAAAATAAATCATTTTAACGTTTGAAATATCCAAAGGGTCCCTTCAAGGTGAAATTATAAAAATAATTTAATACCCGTCCAGTAATTTTAACTGACAAGTTATTATATTTCAAAAGCTCTTGATCGTAAATCTTTTAGTATTTGATTTTTATGTGACGTCTGATACTTTTGTGTCTGGAACTGGCAGTGTCTGCTTAATGCCAACTTTATTTTTATTTTAAAATGTTGGTGTAAACACAAATTCTTTTACATGTCAGTTATTTATTTTACTACTTTACTCTTTATTCACGCCTTTAAACCGCCGAAGGGGTAGGCATAGGTGTACTTTCGAATACATCGGGAAAAATCAAATGCTCAAGTGAGACTTGAATCCACAACCTTTCCCTTACAAAGTGGAATGTTCTATTGATCCACACCTGAATCACTTCAAATTTCCCTTCTCTTTATATCCGTCTTTAGTTTTAAATTTTAAAGTTAGCAAAGTAAATGCTATAACAAATCATTCAAATATGTGTGCATAACACCCACGTTACGCAAACTATAAATTTCGGTCCCACGTAGGTAATAGCGGGCGAGCCTATTGCCGTCTACCGGGCACTTCGTCTTGTGTTGTATGTTTACTGTCAGATGTAGAACAGTCCTATCCCTTAGTCGCCTTTTACGACACCCATAGGAAGAATTGGGGAGGTCCTATTCTACTCCACCAGGTAATAACACGGCAGCTGTCAGGTAGGTTTTTACTAGAAATTTCTATCATCATCGCCCAGACTGCTTAGGTGGGGTTTCATTAACAGAAACCCACAAAATAAAATAAAGCACAAACATAAATATTAAAAGGTTATAGGAATATATCAAAACAATAAATTATACGTGAACTTCTAATTAACGCAGACCCAATCTGTATTAACACTGTATTGTGTTTATAAATGGCAAAACTAAAAAGTGATTGATGATATTTTCCAAGAACAAGACTATTGGAACATTTCATACATTTTATTTTCTCAAAAATACAAGGTTTTATGTTTTTTTTTATTTGTCATAATGAGGAAATACCAAGAATTACATACCGACAGCCTATGTGGCGGGGCGGTAGTGAACACGACTGACACGCAGGAGGCGCGGGTTCGATCCCCGTTCAGTGCAAATATTTGTATGCCTGAATATGGCTTTTTGCATTGGTCTGGGTATGTATAATATGTATGTATTTACAAAAAAAGTATCTAAGTATGTTTATCCGCATTCTAGATTCCATAACACAAGCTAGTTAAGCTTACCGTGGGTATAGATAGCGTTGTGAAAAATGTTATGAAATATTCATTAAAAAAAGAACCTATGCAAACTGTCGGTATATCCATTTTTGCTCATTCCGCACGAAAAAAAAGTAATAAAAAATATTTATATTCTATTGCAGGTGCAGCAACATAGTTTTCAAAAATATACTGTCATCAATATTCTCTGAACCAACTCAGTTGGGGTAGGTTTTCCAATAATTTTGCTTTCAAGTCCAAGTTCAATTTTATTATATCCATTTCCGAACAACCCAGTTTTCACGTATTTAACGAATCCAAGAGGGGGACGTGCGTGAGTCCGTCACGTCACGCTGCCGTCATGGGCCTGCTTCTGTAAGGACGATGAGCAGCCAACTCACCGTCCTCAGGCCCCCGGTCATGGTCTCGAGCGAGAGAGTGCCCGCGCCCAGACCCACCACGAGGACCTGGTGCTGTTGCGCCCACGCTGTGCACTCCACCAGCGTGTGGAGCGCTGTGTCATCGCTGCGGTCCTCGCAGTGCTGACACTCGGCCGTGGTTTCCCGGTGTCTTCGCCACAGATACCTACCGAAGCTACCATACCAGTATCTGTGACAACCGGTAGGAGAGAGCACCATGTCTCCTCTCCAGCCACTCGTCCATGACCGGTCTGACGGCCGCGATTGTTGCGAATCCCCCCTTTGGTTGCTCAAGTCGCACCTTCCATGTCTCCACGGTTTCCTGGTAGAGCTGGGACCGCTGGGCCTCGATTTCTCGAGACGCAGGCCATTGGCCCCGCTCCAGCGCCTCCTTGCGCCATTTAAATAGAGACGCAAGGGCTCTCGCTTCCAGGTCCCATGGAGGGGTCCCGGCTAGGAGACATGCCGGCTCACCTGAGATCGTGCGGTATCCCCTTATCACCCTGACGGCCATCGCCCTCTGTGGGCTCAGCAATCTAGCCTCATTACTGGCGGTCAGGGTCTCCGCCCATACGGGGGCCCCGTACAGGGCCATACTTCGCACGATCCCCAGGTACAGTCTCCTGCAGGGAGCGTTGGGTCCCCTGATGTTTGATTATGTTGGCCTTGTACCTCATCAATTCATTTAAAGACCGAAGAGAAATTGGTCTTGTATATTGAGTGACATAAGGTTCTTTTGAAGATTCTTTACTTTATTTTCTAACCAAAGCAATACATAACACAAGCATCCGTTGAAGATTTAAAAGTATAAAAATATTAGATAGGTACCTATACGAATCTCAGTTATTAGTTAACCATAAAACTAAATAGGCTATTCCTTTGAAAACCTATAAAACTATATTATAATACCGCAAAATTATTATGTTTGGTCCTTTACCTCAATTAAATAGCAATTCATTCATTCCGACACTGGCCGTCAAACTCTGTTTACCGGCAAATTAGCGAGCCCACAAACTCTGAGCGCATCGGAGTCAATTTAGGTAGTCCTTATTGAATAACAGACCGACATGTTCCCGTGGCTGGTTCTCGTAAAGCATGTTTAATCTTACCGCAAGCAAAACACAACTCTACGGTTACAGAACTAACGTTAATTTTCAACTATCAACAGGTAGGCATGTCATTAAGGTAAACCTTTAATTTAAAATGAAATCTTATTTCACTAGTTTTAAGATTCAGATTCGTGTGAGGTATTAAAGGTATAATAGTGCAAAGAGTGCAGTACAGATGAGAGCAAAAGGGCAATGAGTGATGTAACGTAGCCTCTGACTCGTGGCATCGTGCGATCGACTGTACCCTCGCGCATCCCTCGCTCCGATGGTAGTGTTGTTCGTAGTCTTGTTAATATTTTTCTAATTATCATCAATCATGATTTAGTATAATTTATTTTGGGTTAGAACACAATATTGTATCGTTTCATATTGAACAAAAATATAGCCGGTCTATCTTGTGACCCTTTATCCATACTAATATTATAAATGCGAAAGTAACTCTGTCTGTCTGTCAGTCTGTTTGTCTGTATGTTACGCTTTCACGCCTAAACCACTGAACCGATTTTGATGAAATTTGGTATAGGGGCTATGTTTGGTCCCGATAACCGACATCCACGTGGGCGGAGCCGCGGGCAAAAGCTAGTTCTTTTATATTTTGTTTACAAGAACTTACAGGAAACTTCAAGAGCCACTGGCATACTGAAACGCAGCATATCTGTGCACTTAATAGTGTCTCTACCTATACTATGTAATACCCGTGTAACAAGATTGTAAAGTGCTTATAATGATGACGGATCTGGAGTCATTAATTGTGATTAATGAATACAATGATCGCGGTCTTATGACTGAGCCTGACCTTGAGGAAGTTAAACACATTATAGTACTCATTAAATATATATAAATGCTTATAGAATAACCTAAAATATTCAGAGTAATAGATAATAGAAAAATAATTATGATTTCCAAGCGACTACAATATGGGGTTCTTCAAGAAGAGCCCGAAGCGAAGTATATATAGCTCCGAGGGCACCGTGGCCTCGGATGCAATCAGGACTAACGTCTTTATGTGGATGATGATGAATTTTTGACACTGGAAATTATTGAAATCTCCACATTATTTTTATATCTTTATCGAATGGGTCAAATGTAAAAGTCTTTGAATGATATTATCACGGATATTAATAACGAAATAAAATACGGATACGCGATAACGGTTAAAACATTGCAATTTTGGAGGGTTAATTGACCATGATACATTGGTATTTTTTTTTTCGCGTGTAGTCCCGAACTTGCATAAAATAACATGATACATTTATTACAATTTAGTAAGTTTACTATCATAATAATATATCACGAATATAAAGATATATTTAACAATCCAATTATATTTTGTCACGTTCTAAATCATATTGTTGTTGTAATTCATATTCTAAAAATGATTAATACCGTTATTTGTTTCTTATCAAAATTAATGACCGACAAAGCTATTAGATATATTTTAGAATGTTGCCCACATCAACCGTAAAAAAATGACGTAAATTAAAGTTTTTAACTGTCTAGTCGTAGAAACAATTCAAGAAAATTGGTCATCATTTTGAATTTATGCTTAAATGTTGCGGACCCATACGCCTACGACACACCGATTAATTTGTGGTCACAGTTTTAGTAAACGGGCGGTTATGCTGTTGTATTGAAAATATTTGGTCTCCATTCTAACAACGTGAAGAAAGTTATATAATATTTTTAGATTGTTTATTTTTTACCTGCGACGGAACGGAGACGGTATATGCGTTTGGGGTGAGAGGTTGTTTGTGTATTTGTTTGTGCAAATCCATGTTGCCATTTTCTCCGAAACTACCAATCCAGTTTTTATTCTTGTTTTCATTCTTAAAATAGTATAGCATTTATTGTTAATTAATAACTTCGACATTAAAATATAAACTGATCCTTAATCAACCAGAACTATCCTTGTGAAGAAGGGCAGGGTTCTTTCATCTTCCTTATGAAATTATAGAATAAAAAAACTACAATGTTAAGTACGCAGTTAATATGTCAATCTATAGGTCAATATAATCATATTACATTCACTTATTATAATTTATCTTGCGATTTGTCTACGATTAATTAGACAACGTAAGTACGAAAGAACCCTCAAATATCCGTTACTAGCTTCTGCCCACGACTACGCCCGCGTGGATATGGGTTTTTTTTTTTATCGTGCGATAAATCCCCACGGAGCCGGTGGAGGTGGTTATGTCGGACTCGAACCGACTAAAACGCACGCCGTCTTGGGTCCTTGGTTGCCGGAGGTGAGATTGCCAAAAGCATATTTATCGCACCCCGGCAGACCCAGGACCATCTCTTTCTAGATGGCCCCCTTCGGGTTGTGGGGATCGCAGGGTCCCCATCTAGCCCCGGTTACGGGGAGGCGCACTTTGCGCCGCCGCCGCGGCCTGCTTCTGCTAGGGTGACAGGCAGCTCCACCGGTCACTCCCAGGCCAGCGCTCATGGAGGACGGAGGTCGTTCTGCGACCTCCGACGTCCGGTTCGCCTTCGCTCTGCGCGGGCTTCCCGGGCCCGGAGTCTAGTCCGGACCCGACCGGCCGCCTCCTTCTCGAGCATTACTTGCTCGCAGAAGGAGGCGGCCGCACCCCAAGCATTCGCGCATCGTACCATCGCTGTGAGCAATGTCGCGAGGGTGAGGACTCCCACCCCCAGAGCCGTCACTAGGACCCGCCTCGGCGTATCCCACGCGCCTGTGGAGTGGGATATTGGTTATCGCGACCAAACAGTCTATGTCCTTTCTCAAGGTCTAATCTACCCTTATACCAAATTTCATCAAAATCGGTTCAGTGGTTTAGGCGTGAAAGTGTAACATACAGACAGACAGACAGAGTTACTTTCGCATTAAAAACATTAGTATGGATTATCGTCAATAAAAACGCAGCGGTTGAACAGCTCGTCTGAAATGTCCACGAACTGAGCCAGCATGCTAACAAATAATGCTTATTAGTTACTAGCCCAATCATATCATATACTAATATTAAAGCCACCAAATGAAGACATTTTGTGCTTTAATTAACGGCATGTGTTCATCTTTAAATCATAGCCTGATTGGACTTTTAATTCTTTCATTAATACTTGTTAAAAGTGGTGTTGGGCATTATAATTTATATGTGTACTGTACTACTCATTTTATTATATTGGCATAAGGTACATTATTTAGGTAATACATTAAATAATGTTTTAACTGAATTCTTAAATTGATTAGAAATGTAGTACCTTCATGAGCGGTGCGAATCGCCACCTTCCAAAAAATACTTCGGCTTTTCGCACCACTCCAAACTCCGCGGTGTGAAATGCCACCTTCAAAAAGAGCTCTGGGGCGTTCCGCACCGCGGTGGGAATCCGTTGTGGTGTGAAAAACCGAAGGACCCGAAATCTTACTTCGTCGTTCTTGTTTTTATTAGAGATAAAGATTTATTTCTAGTTTTTTTATTTTTATTTTATTATGCAGTATTCGTTATTAAACAGATACACAGGCAATTACAATCTAGTATGTAATTTAAATTTACCTTAATTTGCTAGCACTTACAAGTTACGAATGTGTCTGTATGTGGGTTTTCTTATTGTCTCTATTGTTATTGATAGACACTTTGATCTTGTGTTCTTTAAACATAACACTCACTGCACTTTATTACATTAATTCACAAAACTAACTCAAAAGGTTTAGTTCTTTTTAGTCTTCCTACTATGTCCGTGTTGTCTAGTAGCTGGATAGCCTCGACGTTCACATGATGAAGAAGCCTTTGTTCGTGTGTGTATATAAGACATTTAGATAAAATGAAAATATTGACTTAGATACGCCTTACGTTTTCATGACAGGCTAGTCTCTCAGAATACAATATATTGTGAGACAGAATATCAAAGACATTTCGTTTGCGACACGCACGGCTTATCATTGAAAATACTTACAGGAAATAAATACATTCGAAAAGTAAATAATTCCGAACTCGTAATATGGATTTCAGGTCCTGTCGCGTAGCATCGACCAGTCGCTTTGTTATTTCTTTTCTTTGTTTTTGGGGTCCAAACGTGCGCTCAGACCCCACGAACTCAGCGTTTCGACCCAAACAGTTCAAATGTTTAATTGTATTTAAGTTACAAGAATATATTTATACCTTGACTCATATATCCAGGCAGTCATGATTATTAAACAAAATACTGTCATTATTTGGTCGTATTGAGATGTATTAATCCATTGGTTATTCTATTTATGTAGGTAAGTACGAGTATGTGAATCAGGCTGAGTACTACCTAATTAAATTTTTTGAACAACAACTTAACGTCAGTAAATACAGAGCTATAAGAAATTTATTTGTAGGTCTTTAGGTACAGTCAGCATCAGAAAGATGCAATGATCTTTATTTCGTTTTTACCCCCTTTCAGTTGACTGTTTGTTCTGATATTTGGTACACACCTTTAGTTTGGACAAATCAATAAAACAGTCTGCTTTGATCTTAATATGAGAGTTTTAAGATCATTGTGAGACCTCGTCGTTAAGATATTTATGACGCTGACTGTACAATAAACTATATCCACTGAAACAGAAATCTCTGTTTAATTCGTTTAAACACGTTAATGCTGCTCAATCACATACACACCAAACAGACATTAAGTATAAATCCTTAGAGTGCTGATACACAATGCCAAATGCTGACTAAAGGGAGACTCCCCTAGCTGTACAAATTTAATTTTGCTGGCCCTTTTGAAACGTTTTTCAAATAAAATTATAAGCAGAAAGGAAATTAAAGCTAGTTCCTGATCAGATTTCATGTAATTTTTTTTTTTCGTTTTCGTGAGCATCAAATTAAGACATCTAATTTTTCTTGTATGACTCAAAAGCACTTTATGTTATACTAGCTTTTGCCCCCGGCTCCGCCCGCGTGGATGACGGTTATCGCGGCCAAACATAGCCTATGTCCTCTCTCAAGGTCTAATCTACCCTTATACTAAATTTCATAAAAATCGGTTCAGTGGTTTAAGCGTGAAAGCGTAACATACAGACAGACAGACAGACAGACAGAGTTACTTTTGCATTTATAATATTAGTATGGATAAACGACTAACTGACCCGGCGAACTTCGTACCGCCAAAATTTTTCTGCCCGCTTGGCGTCCCATCCCGTTCCCGCTGCACCCTCTACTATATTAGGCATGGATTATACATATAAACCTTCCTTTTGAATTACTCTATCTATTAAAAGAAACTGCATCAAAATCTGTAGCGTAGTTTTGAAGATATAAGCATACACACACAGGGACATAGGGACGCGGAAATCGACTTGGCTTTGTACTCTGTAGTATTTATATATCATTTTACATCAAATTTAAGACCATTATGCACGTATGTCTTTAAATCTATAGTTTTAGGTGACAATATATTAGTTCAGATTATATTTTTAGTTTTCCAACTATTGCAAATGTCAGTGGGTAGCATCACCGTCACCATAAGGGTTCCCAAATAAATCAGAGATGAGTTCTCACAATTGAGGTCAATATCAAGCCTAAAGAGAAAAAGAGGGCAATATCTATTGCTTGCTTATCTAAAGAAATATACATAACAGCCTCCTCCATAATTTGGCAACGGTAGAAATAAGTTTGTCAGATTTTATTCGTAATCCAATCAGAAGCTCATCCGAGGAGTGTTGAGTCGTAAACGCGCATTTGAAGCCGAGATAAAGACCCGGACACATTGGTGCACGTGGCAAGCGCGTGCCGCACCAATATGCTGCTCGTACCACTCGTACTCATACCAAATGGGTGCAAAAACATCTTGCCCCTTCAAACGGCTGCTGTCACACCGTTATGGTCGCTCTTTCGATTTCTTGTATTTTTATGTAATATTTAACATTATCATAATATGTTACGAACTTTTCAAAATTATGTCTCCTACCTTTAAGAATCAACATTTGTTAACAAATTTGAGCGTTAAAAGATATAAATGACAAAAATGAGATAGATTTTGCTTATGTATGATTACTTACTTACTTACTTCCAGCGGGGGACGCCGTTGACCGGACGGGTGATCTGCCCTTTTATGTGGACCATTTCACCCACAATCCCCTATAAAAAATGAGATAGATAGATAGATAGAATATTAATTATCGTACCTACACTACTTATTTATAAATTGTTCTTCTTGTTGAAGTCTTCTTAGTATAAATCCTGATACGATCCTGAGCAGTTGGTCAATTTTGTAAACGTCTTTGTTTAGATAATTTCATTTTTGTGTATGACGGTTTGTCCTTTTACTGTCTATGTAAGTTAAATTTATATTTTGGAGTTTATAAAAATTATGAGATAAATGTTATCTTAAGTTTAGTCCATTAGGTAGGTAAGGGGGTGGCCTTATGGGCTTAAAGAGTGTAATGGTGGCCTTGCCTTACACTAGCAATAATAATAAGTAGCACTCGTGTGATACAATTTTTAAAAGAATAGCAGTGCATTAATTAATCAATTCAAAAATGTGATGCGACTTTATTCAATTTTATTGAAAAGTTAACAGCGCGGCGTTTTGTGATGATAAATGACAGCTAACAGCTACAGGTGAATGTCAAAGCTGAAAGCTGTCAAATTTTTTTTTTTTTTTTTTTTAATCATTTATTTATTAAAAATCCTAGTTTATACATTGTTGGGGCTTCCCAGTAAGTAGTCATGGACACTTGTGATGGGAATGCCTCGCTCTTCCTGCGTAACATATTCTTGGATTTATTACAAGTTTTAGCTTAATCTAGACAGATGTGGAGTCAGTATGTGAATACATATTTATATGTGTATTTATTTATCTATCGTTATTGATATTATTATATATATATATATATATATATATATATATATATATATATACGTTTATTATATGTATGTGTTGGTGGGTGTGTGTGTGCGTATGCGTATGCGTGAGTGTGTGAATAAGTCTTTGTGTGTATGTATGTGTGTGTATGTGTGTATACGTGCAAATGTGTTTTTACAAATAGAAAATTAGCCATTTTACCTAAGTAAATCTTGTTAAAAGTTCTACAACATTTTCAAATGTCAGTAATTAATTTTATTTGAGAGAAATATTTTGAATTTGAATATTGCACTCATGCCATTATGGCCGTTATATTTGTTTAGTTACATACACCACCATTTTCATTGCTTCTTGAAAGTTTCGCAGCTTATTACAAATATTTGCACTCTTTCTCTTCTATATTCCTTACAAGTCTGCTAAGAAAAAGTCTCCTAAGATCAGCAATGTGTTGTGAAAGTAATAAAATCACCCATATTCATTATTATATTCCTTTGACTACTTTGTTAGAATAGAAACGTACGTGAAATATTTTATACAATATTTCCAAAAGTTCAAAAATGCTGTTGTACATAGGTACAAGAGCATTTTCCGAACATTTTTGTTACATAACAGTGTAACAAAAACGTCAATGCCACGCGTGTCTGTCCAAAAATAAAACTAAGATAAAATCCCTCCATTAAACTGTAAATGCTCTAACAATATTTGTTGGGGATGAAATGGTAAAATCGTTGTGCATTTGCGTATGAGTAGATCTGTCCAATCAAGTCTCTTCAGTCTATGAAGTGCCATACCTGTAGGACTCTCAACGCGTTTCGCATTTTTCGATTGCAGATGAAAATTGTTGATATAGCTCGATGCAATATTCAAGCTGTATCATAGACTCTAAATACACGCATTTACTTAACAAAACTATAAAGCTGTGGTGCTCAGAAGGATATTTTCGGGTATGGACCCACTTTATAATAATTATTATAAATAAGTGTATTAAAAAAGTGCAAAATGCACTGAAAGTTAAAAAAAAATGTAAATATAACTTCCTACTAATTATAAACGCGAAATTTTGTTTGTATGGAAGGATGTTTGTTACTCTTTCACGTAAAAACTACGGCATGGATTTTCATGAAACTTTACAATAATATAGCTTATACTCATATACACAATAGGTACTACTCAAAGGAACAGAGCAGTGATCACTAATGTCAACAAATTCGGCCGGCATCGGCATATACGCAGAAGTGACAGTGTGGTTTGTTCTGTTGCTGTTTAGATAACTATATCATTGTATAAGAGGGTGCAGCGGGAACGGGATGCGACGACACGCGGGTGGAAAATAATTGGCAGCACGAAGTTCGCTGGGTCAGCTAGTAAAAAATAAAATGGAGAACGGTGTGATAATAGAAAGTAGCTGAAGGTATCATGCTGAACAAATTCTTCTGAACTGAACACAAACCGTTGTAGGCGGTAGAACACACACATCGAGGCAAAGTCCCTCTTGAGGTTCCACATGAACCGTGAGTATGGGATTGCCGAGAATCCTCATCGTCCGTCTTTGTACAAAATCGAAGGGCTCCAGTTAAAGCAACAATTTTACGGGATTATTAAACGAAATCATGCAAGTATAAATGTAAACTATATTTTAATGAAAGCTGCAATTATAAAGGCATACGTCAAGAGTATGAGCTGCCGCTACTGGCAATAAACGCTTAGTTAAAATTTAAAAGTGCTGTGAATCCTGTTTCATAGATAGTTTCTCATTAAACTTGGGTTTGAGCGAGTCTCGACTTTCAAAGGCTCCCACTTCGTCGCTGTGAAATAGGCTAAACTTATAATCTTAGCGGCATCACATAACGTTTGATCATTTTGGGAATTTCTCCGTTCTCTCTATTTCGACATTCTTCAGGTTAAGTGAATATAAACAGGTTGTCTGTAAGAAATCGCGCCTAGCGATAAGACCGCCATTTGTACGGCCTCTTAATATTATTATAATTTGTATGTAATTTTTCTGTAAATATTGTTTTTGGTGTACAATAAAGTATATTGTATTGTATTGTATAAAGGGACTCGTGGATGATTGGCAACCAAGTAGGTTAACACATTGCAAGGTTAAGCAACATAATCTAGTTCGTCTTAAGGTGGGTGACGATTCTTAGGACATTGAGACCTTTAGGGTTGCCAAACGAACATTTATGGCAGTAGTTACGTGTAGTTGGAGCCCTATAAATGTGACAACTGATCTAGCTATAGAATTTTGATACCATCAATCGGTTGTCAAGGTCAGTTCATGGAAAGTTTACGAAGTTCAGCCACTTTGCATTTAGACTAGAACAATTGGACTAATTTCATTCAACTATTTGCTGAGAAATGGATGTCTGCAAAGTGTACGAGCACGTATAAGTATAAAGTCAAAAACCAAGAAAAATATAGAGCTATGCGTGACCAAGGTCAGTAATTATTATCGATCTATAGTTAATTAATTATATTGATCTAATATTTATTATTAAATTCTCGTGTCGCGGTGTTTGTAGGTCAACTCCTCTGAAACGGCTTGACCGATTCTAATGAAATTTTGTGTGCATATTGGGTAGGTCTGAGAATCGGATAACATCTATTTTTCATCCCTCTAAACGTTAAGGGTAGTCCCACCCCATTTTTTTTTAATTATTAGTTTTTTTTTAATTTCTAAGGCGAAAGTAAGTTTGCGGGGTCAGCTACTAATATATTATATATTATAATAATACAGTTTCAACTTTTTGATTCGCACTAATTGCAAAGTATTTTCTTGAATCAATTAATAAATATACTACTGCCGAACTAAACGATACACAATCTCTTTCCCTCATTGCCATTTGAACTTAACTCAACAGTATATTTTCTACAAAGATAAATGAGTCTGATTGTTCAGAAAATTACTTCTAATATATCGTTCACAGACAACGAAATCAATCACATAAAGATTACGATCTTCCACCTTTTGTTCCTCAAACTGCTACTTATTTGGTCCTCATTTTGTATTATTGAGTCGAGGGATAGGTATAGTGTCAGCCGCACTATGTTAGGTACTAATGAACTGATTAAAAAAAACCCAGCACGCTTACACTGTATTGACTTTCCTGAGAACACTCACCGGGATATGTTATTCATTTATTTTGAGTTCATTTGTTTTGAGTTATGTCCTTATGTTGTTCATTTATTTTGAGTAAGCAATTTTCTGAGACTGCCGACAACTGAGTATAAAACGAGTTGAAGCTATATTAAAGTGTCTAATATTTAAAAAGTCCGCCAAGTGCTAGTTGGACTCGAGGATTCGGTAACTTAAAAGCTACATAAACCATAATAATATAGAAGTTTGATATTTGCATGGTTTTAAGATGTTATTAGACCTGAGTATGTATAATGAATTTCAACTTGATGCCTGTAAATAGTCTTGACAGACAGACAGACTAACCGATGGACAACGACCCTATGAGAGCTCCGGTTTGCCCTTGTGAAGTATGGAACCCTAAAGTCAATACCTGAAAAATTACAATCAAAATTTTTCGAGGCACGGTACCCCTAAAACTGAAGCATAGTACAAAGTAGGTGTAACATGTTATACTCGTATTTATCAAGTAACACGCACACGACTGCAAAACTTTAACCCTCGAATTTCTAATTTTAAAGTTCTGCTTTAGGGTTCGAAACATACCAAAATAATACAAAGTTTTATGTTCGCTCATAATCACATCCTTTCGAGTAAAATGTCTCAATTAGGTACGGGAGGATGTGTGGACACGGTTGAATTTAACGACTTTTGAATACGACGCATTTGATGGCTACGCTCCATCGACGACTTGATGACTGACTTATCGCTCTGTTCGCTTGTTGTGACGGCCAAAATATGTTTGGTGATGCGTTGAATATAAGAACAATATAAATTTACATATTCATGAATATGACAGGAAACAGTAAAGTTGCAAAATTGTATGACAACATGTAATGTTGTCATAGCCTCTCATTTATTATGTTATTGTTTTTAAACCATGATCAATTGATCATTCACATTACACATTTGCTTGTACACGCTCATGAGAAAATGTGTCATAACAATATGTTTTTAATTTTATTTTATTTTATCATTTTATATAATTTAAAGATATATAAGAATAAAAATCTATAGGTTACCTACATTAATATTACGAACATACTAACACATAACTAACATGGCCATTACCCACTCCTAGCACAAGCAATTTAGCTTAGTTGGAGGGGTTAGAGGGAATATTGGTAATTTCGGTTATATAAATCTGATTCTTTAAAAAAATACGTACCTACGTTTAAAAAAATTGTGACCAACTTAAAAATGTATTTTACATAAATTAGTGTTAGGTACTTTAATTAACATTTTATTATTATTATATATTTATTGAACAGATTAATTTAAATAAATACAACAATATGGCGTAAAGTTTGCTTATTACCAAATGCAATTAGAAAATCATAAATAGGTAAGTAAGTCCCAATTAAAAAAATATGTTAGAATATTCACTTTTCTGTGTTTTCATCCTCAAACTACTAGGTAATTAACTGAATAACTTTACTATTTCAGTTAACATCCTGAATAATAAACTATGTAATGTAATATTAATCTTTTAACATTACATGTTTAAAGTAACAACTCACTGTATTACATTAAATAAAATTACTTTTATTAATTTGTATTTCATGGTTAATTTCACAAATAAAAAGATTCACACACCTACACGAAATGATACAGGCGAATTGAACCGAAACAAAAAGACCATAATAATGCAAGTACAGTCGGGCACAGTCGGTTACAGTTCATTTACCCACCCGCTATAACAATGAAGTCATATCACCCACGCACCGATCTATATCAAATATAATATTGACACCTACGTTCAACTAGTAATGAATCTATAATGAACTCCATCATGAATATATTGTATAGTATATTGTAAAGTTATATAATAATACTATTGAACGGCAATATATTCTAAAAAATAATATTTATAATTTATTTAAATTATTGTTTTAACTTGTAATATTACCAAACCCACCCCAATAATACCATTTATACTGTTAGTTGATGGCACTTGGTGGAATTCATTGTTACACATATTGAGAACACTTGTAATTTTTTCACAGTATTTTATATACTGTGGAAAAAGTAAAAAAGAAAAAAAAAGTAAAAAGTAGAAGTAAAAAGTATTTTATTATAATATTTTATAACATAACAAAATACAAAAATTGTTTCTTCCCGTTATATACTTTGAAACTATCTCGCCGATAGACCCATTATGGTAATAAGGCGGGGAAGGTTTTAGAGGTCTAAAATGGGTTCCTTCTGTAGGTTGCACGACCGAGATCCGTATTCTATACTGTCGGAGCCGCTGGCAACAATCTGAACTAAAAAAATAAGAACATGGCGTATTTTTTTCATGTAACATTATTTTCAACGTCTGTACCAATTTTGACCTCTTTTATATTCTTGTAAATATATGAGTTTACTAAGTTAGTTTTATTTTAATATTTAAAAAAAACCTTGTATTGAATATCTGAATAATATTATATATCATTATATTATAATATAATAATGCACATTGACCATATATTTTAAGATATGCTTTACTGACCATTTTCAGATATATTTTAAGATATGCTTTACCGTATACCGAACATTACCTTAAAAGACGTTCACGAAGCGTTTTAATTTTTAGCTTTCATTTAATAGTTCATTTAGTTTTATTTCAATTTATTTTTAATTTTGTACCCATAGTTTGCTAGCGTACTTCAATGAGTTGCGGTGGATAGAGTAATACCCTCAAGCAAAAACCGCGCCATGATGTGGAGTTGCGAAACCATACCATTCCATACTTACTACATAGATGTGTGTGTGTGATGTGTGTAATATGATTTCGAAATAACGTTCTTCAAGCTATACTAATTGACTGCAGGAAAGGTTTAAATTCGCCTAACTTCGCCAACAGCCACTGTTATTTGAACTGAAACACTTTTAAATTAAGGCCTCATGAGACAATTTCTAGACAGTCTAGTCAAATAAAACTATACTGGCTTCGGCTAGGCATGTTCTGTGACATCGATAACGTACGTAAAGGAAAAAATAATTATTATGGGGGGTATTGTACTTTGAAGACTTATAGCTATTACGCGGTTTTACCACATTTTAATTGTTCGCCAAAAATCAAGATCCAAATCAATACTTATTATTGTAAATGCGAATGTTTGTCTGTCTGGTACGCTTTGACGGCTACGCTACTGAAATCATTTCGATAAAATTTGGTACAGAGATCAGTAATTTGGCAGTTGAAATAGTTTGTATGATTCTGGTAGAAACCATTGGCTGCTTTTTGGTCATCCATAAAGTGGCAACCACGTTTAGGTTATATATCTAAGCGTGGAAGCCACTGGGTACACACTTAGGCACGTAGTACACACGAGCGCCTCATCATTCATACGTTTCATACCAATATTATAAATGCGAAAGTAACTCTGTCTGTCTGTATGTTACGCTTTCACACCTAAACCATTGAACCGATTTTGATGAAATTTGGTATAGAGATAGGTGGTGGAGATGGTTGGACCTCGAGAAAGGACATAGGCTATATTTGGTCGCGATAACCGACATCCACGCGGGCGAAGCCACGGGCAAAAGCTAGTAATAAATAAAATTAATGCCTAGGTAATTTCAACAAGGACTTAAGATAGCAACCTAATTGACATTGCTTTTACAAAATACTTTTCTTAGGTCTAACAACTTTAAAATTACGATTCCCAACGTTCCTAAGCTGCATAACTAAACACAGTCAACACATATAAACAATGTCCAACGATTGGTAACACTTCCTACTCGCCCAGATTGTTTACATTATATGTTCACAAAGGACCTCTTACACTTTTCTTTACGAGCGTTCTGTACTATGGGCATTTTGAGTGACAATTTATGTGACAATGTCGCACTATATTTTAGAATCAGACCTAAGGTATGGTCAAGATACAAGAAGCGGGCTAACGAGAATGCATAGAAATGGTTCGCAGTAATTTAAGAGTTAATAAAACCATGTCCGGCGATTGGTAATTCGATTCTCTTAAGTTGCGTGTGTACTAACGTTTGATATTTAGTGCCATGGTCTGAATATTAAAATGTAGTTTATTGTGTTACTTAAGTATATTTTATCAGCAAAATTTTAAATTTAGACGTATTTAGGAATCAGTACCATTGTTTTTTGTGTGGAAATCTAACTCTAACTAATACCACATGCAGTTTCTGGTCTCAATAAAATGATCGGAGTGTAAGGTTAGGTACACAATTTATACTAATATTATAAATGCGAAAGTAACTATGTCTATCTGTCTGTATGTTACGCTTTCACGCTTAAACAACTGAACCGATTATGATGAAATTTGGTTTAGGGGTAGATTAGACCTTGAGAAAGGATATAGGCTGTTTTGTTTTGCATGTTTTGTTGCGATAACCGACATCCACGCGGGCGGAGCCGCGGGCAAAAGCTAGTAAGACATATGACAAAAAAGGTATGCCTATCATACCTCAAAAAGAGAGAAGGACGTTCTACCAGTTGGCTATTTGATGTGAAGCATAACAGGGTAAATAAATTCAATCAATAATAATAATCCGACAAACAATAATTTAGTTTCAAAAATACTTGGTGGAACGTAAACTGACATTCCTGTTAATGCGATACATCAAACTTGAATCATTGTCATTTATCATCATAACAGCTCCAACTGATGTAAGAGGAAAGACATGACGGTATTCCCGTTCAAATTGAGCAGTCCGACTGTGGATGTACCACCGCCCTACAGTATACCTCGTACATAATCACCTCATGTTGTCTTCCTGGCGGTGAGCAGGGTAGTCAGAGCTCACTGGAGAGTTTTTGTGCTGTCAGTGTGAAAGCCAAAGGTTTGTCCTGCTTTCTTTTCTGCACTGACGGAGAGAAGAAAGAAAGTCTTTATTTTTACAGGGTTGGCAGCACGAGTATGTCTCTCTGTTACACACATCCATATGCCACAGTAACCACTTTCCATCAGGTGGGCCGTGTACTTGTCTACCGTGTATGTGGTATAAAATTCTCACTCTGATATCGGCTTGTGTCTTCCACAGATGTAAGTTTATCTGTTGGTTGCATAAACCTGGTATTGTTCACAGTTATTGGCCCTTTTTAGAACTGTAAGCTTTATTGATTTTGTTTTTAGTTCTTTCATACTCATCGCCACTGTATCCCGCATTACAAAGTTCATGGTCACGACCCCATGACTATGAGGCGCCAGTTTCTCTCACCCCAGTTGAGCAGGCATAGAAAAAAAATACTTTTTTTGGCATTGGGATCAGACAAAATACCTTTACAAAGTTTTAAGATTCAAGCGCTTATTTCATATTCCAAAGTTAAACAATATGCCTCAAGAATTTCATTACACTAATTGTAATTAAATTAAAGTTTACATTTAGACTACAGAGGCTATGTACCGTAGTAAATATAAATACCCCGGAGGCCAAGAAACAAATGTGCCTCCAGACAAAACAAATTAAGACAATTTCAAATTAACAGAGACTGCATAGTCTGAAATATGTGAGCTTGTAGCCTCACAACGTTCTCGTACTGCGAGAAACTCACGACTTAATTGTAGTGGAGACAGGTACTATTTTTGTTAAATTCTTTATTCTTTGTTTAACAGAATAATAAAGGTAAAAAGATAAAGTGGCGGAATCTTGCCATGCATCAATTTGAATTAAGGTAGGTTAAACTGCAACAGATAGTGACGTAGTAGTTAGGTACGCGCGCACACGGATGGCTCTCAAAAGCTGAAGAACCCCTTTTGCTCGGGCCGAGGCCCCTCAGGCCCCTTCCCAGTAGAGCGGGGCCCCTAATGAGTCGCTGGAGCACTAGAGTTGTAGGTCGTCTTGTGTTCAAACTTAGTCCCCCTGCACTACACGGTTTCTTCGCGCGGAAAGCTCGTGAGCATTTTCCCTTCTTTTTGTGCCAACAGAAATAATTATCATGGGGAAGTGGAATATTAATTAAAATGAAAGGGATTTTTTTAATATTTATTAAGGTTAGCTTAAGGCGAGTATTCATCATTCTCTGAGCCTTTTCTCAACTGAGTTGGGGTCTTACTGCGATGCGGTTGTACTTCGATAATAGCCGCAAAGCGATTGTCATTTGACCTCATCATTCGGTGAAATCGAAGTTCTTGTAATTAGATTAGTTGAACTTTTGAGGGTTTCAATTTGGGTTATTGGAACCACTACAATACATGTCCGTATGCCAATTAGGTGTGACGGCTTAACGTCCTCTCCGAAGCACAGAAACATCCAGACCAATACGAATAGAGTTGTACATGAATACAAATGTTTCACTGAACGGGAACCCCCTGCGTAGCTGTGGCGCCACCATCACCATGACATGTTTTCATAAGAGTTTCCTTTGAAGCTATAATAAACAATGGACTTTCGACTACCTACTGAGAAATCTAGGTACACAATTATTAATAGGAGAGACTTCATAATGTGTTAATAAGTTTAAAACTAAAACCCGACTACCGAAAAATCACGCTCTAAAAAGAATCAAACAAGAAAATATCAAGGATAGCCGTGGTCGTATGCCACTTTTACCTCGAATATATTGTTTTTATATAATTTGGGGGCGAGTGAAAGCTAATAATTTATACATATTTGAAATGTGCTAATGAATCCCTTTCATTTGATACCAAACACAGCATATTTATCTCAAATTTATTTTTTAACACAGTACCTTATGAGCGCTAGAGGGCGCCACACAAGATTCAGTGACACGTCATATAGCCTATAACCATCGGGCGATCAAGCCGCTTGTAACGATACCTCATTTGTCCAGTTCTAATAAGTAGTTGAGGAGCTATGAGGGAACAAATGAACATACATACATACATACATACATACATACATACATACATACATACATACATACATACATAGCCTGTCAAAATCATACCCCTCCTTTTGGCTTCGCCGTAGTCGGGTAAAAAGAAGTCTGTTCTAAGGTATATTATAATTATTATATAGGTACACGTGCATGTAGTGTGGTTCCGAACTCTTCTAATGTCCTGAAACACTAAACCCCAGACAAATTTAAACTGGATATGAAGCCATCACTCTTAATAATGAAGGATCGTGATATAGCTTGATAAGTGAACCCTTAGTTAAGATATAGACTTTCAATGTTTAGATGTCCCAAGGGTCAATATTTACCAGTACCCGTAAATACGTGACAAAATAACCATTGGATAACTCACTGCTTAGCTTATGACCGCAAAATAATTTCAATACATAATAACAGTTTGTAGAAGGTAACTGTAAAGACAAAATAACTCTTTATATTTGTGTTGAAGGGAACGTACTTTAAACACTGGAGATAGAGAATATCACTCAAAGGAAACATTCAACAACGTCTAGGCGTTGTTGAATTAAGGTGATAATTATTTACATATCACGACAGTGTATGCGTAAGCGTAAAAAGTTTTAAAGAGGGTTTTTTATATGGAATAGGGAGGCAAACGGAACGGACGAGCAGATGGATCGCCTGCTAAGCGATCACCACCGCCCGTGGACACCCGCAACACCAGAGGAGTCACAAGTACGTCGCCTTAATTTTAAAAAAGAGTATGCTCTTTTCTTGTAGGTTTGAAGGTCGTATTGGTGCGGAAACATATTTTTTAAATTATTGTACCACCTTACCTAGCTCATAGTGTAACTTGTAAAATAAAGAAGTAAGTACCTACGTCTGAAACCAAAGTAGGACAAGAAAGTATTATTGGAATGCAAGGTTGTTATAAGAAGCCTTAGTAACGTGACGATACCGAAATAATATCAAGTTACTTGCTACTAATATCTGTTCTAATTCTTGTAATTTAGTATGTTCTTTTTTATTTAGCGTAGTATTGTTTGTAAAGTTACTAGTAACTAGACCTAGTATAGTTTTATTTTAATCTAGTATATTTTTCTCTAACAAACAAATATTATTTAGGTTTAACTATGTACCTTACTAACAATAGTTTATAAGTGAAAAATGTATTACTAACAACCTCTATGGACTCGTTCCGAAATAAACTTTATTTATTTATTATTTATTATTATTATTATTAAATTTTTTCATAAGTTTTCATCAATTCATCAAAAAATTGCTGTGCTAAATAAATGCTATTGCCATGTATGATTTGAGATTGACATGGTCATTTACATTCATAGTAAAAGACTCCCCGGGATATTACATGGTAAATATCCGATAGCGATTGTTTTACTTTAAATGTTATTGCCATTTAGTGAACAAATAAAGTAACTAATTAAGGCTTGTTTTGCAAAATAAAATGAAGTTCAAGAAATATTGTAAACATTAGCCCTAGACGCGTCTAAAAATTTAATATTCTACAATCTGTAACGTATTCATTACTTAAAAGGATTACAATTTTATCCTGACACGAGCGGACTGTCGTCCACATTACACGATCCTCTCCTTTAGGCCCAGATTAGTTTAGCGCAGCTCTATAATGATTGATGCGTCGTGGATTTACATTAATGTAATTAATGACTCCATTTGACATGGGTCCACTTTTCCTGCGTTTAAATCTTTTGCAATTTCACAATGAATAAGCACATTTCCCTTTTAAATTGGGAAGCAAACCATATTGTAATAATATTCTTGAGTGAGTAATAGTTAATAGTTGATCAAAATACAATTGATAGCAACATGAATAGCTAATTATAAAAATATTTTTCCAATGATAACAACTTAATTACCCTGTTTTTACCCGACTGCCGAAGGAAGAAGGGTAATGTTTTTGATATAAATATGTGTTTCAAATCTGATTTGGCATACATACATCATTATTTTTTATATAAATTTTTATCTTTTTTTTCCTTTCTCTTCTCGTATCGTTTAATTTATCGTTCTTAAAATATTTCTTAAATATTGTGTACCTATTTCAAAACATCTCTAGCATACGACTAAATTTTAAATTGAGATAGTTAGCCTTACAAGAACGTGTCCCTATATCGTTAAGGGCACGTGTCTCTACTTAAAAAAACAGGAAAAGGTGGTCGTTAAAATTTCTGCATGGGTCAACGGGAAGGTTAGGTACACGAGGGTAAAGATCCATGGACATCATTATCTTGCTGACGTCATACAATGTTCACATTATTGTGCTCAACAATACAGAGGAGGATAGGATTGAATAGAAAATAAAAAAAGAAAATTGACACATCAGTATATCACTCAAATTCAGAGATTCAATATTTTTTGTTGTCTCAAGTGAATTGTGAACAAATGACAGATTTATTTGATGCTGAAATGAAAGCTTGAAATATAATTTACGTATTCAGAGTGGAACCCCCAGAGAATTAATTTCAAATCAAATAACAGTGATATGATTATCGGTGTGTACAATAATTGTAAAGCAAATATTGATGACGAATTATTTACCAGAAATATTATGTAAATTTTAGATTATATTATTAAATTATTCCCAAATGGTATGGTAAAAAGTAATATAGTAAGACTATATTTTTAAATATTTATTTGTATTTCGTTTCACAAGAAATAATTATTTAAAACAAAACGTTATCAATTCAGGTAAATTCTTTGGTCATCAAAGTCATCATACCCAAAATACTATTGGCACTGAAATAATGATCTAACGTTGACTAGTCAGAAATATATAGATCAAAAGACAAAAAAATAATTATCAATCATGACTTTAAAATTGATATACAAACTTATATAATAGCATAATTATATTAGGATACAATGGACAATAACGATAAAAAAAACCTATTAATAGAAGTAAAGAAACCCTTACTTACGACACGATTTACTAAACGATCGTGCTTTAAAAACTGTGATCAAGTAAATGTTCCCAAACGTCCATCGATTTCGCCGGAAAGCGGTTATTTTGATGCCCATTACTTCATGGTTGGAAAAAAATACTCAGTTGGAACATTTACCAGGTACATGAAGCGAAAATACTATTATTATACCTTTGCGCTTTTGTGTACCATCCAAATTTATGAAAATTTTGTTTAATTAATTTTGTTGGGATCTTTGGGGTCTTGAGAAAGAATCCTTTAATATCAAAGATTAATAAGATTAGACTCTGAGCCGTCTAAAGATTTGGTTGCCTTCTTTTGTTTGGATTACTTACAATTAAGGATAATAAGCTTGAAACAATGTTGAATTAAAATTTAAGTGAAGGGTCTACTTCAATTCTGTTGTATCCGTTTAACAAGCTCAACTATTAAAATATGAAATGCCAAATGTTGTGTTTTGTAAATTCAAGAGTTTTATTTATTAATTCAAATACACGTTTAACAGTTTAAAAATAAAAAAGTAACTTGATTGATATTTAATAGGCGACCGTTGGCATCGTGCGGACACCTTGGCCTTTACGATAATTTGATCTAATAAAAAATTAAAAGCATTTTCAAAACATTATAATGGTAACAACGGCATAATTGCTTAATGGCAACCCTGAATTGTGATTCCATATTATTTATTCATGAGACGAGCTTCGCTGATCTTCACATGCGACCGTTTGTATCGAGACCCGAAATTACTTATCCCATTATGTCATCAAGCGTTTTATGAATCTAAATTCTTTATGATACGAATTAAGTATCTTTCTATAATGGTCCGTGCTTACACCCCTCTCGATTAGCTGTAATAGCCGTTTAACATTATATTATATACAAGCGTATGAAGTGTCTTAGTCATACATTATTAAGCTTAGGTTAAAAATGGCGGAGATCGATTCGTTGAACGGACGATACCTAAGCGTTATTTAATTACAACCGGCAATCTTGTAGCAAAATGTATTTATGTAAATAATTTTGCTTATTATAATAATGCATGATATCTTCACAGAACTGATATGAATCATATGTGATTAATAGGTAATTTACCGGTATAATTTTATAATAAGCATGAAACTAATTTTCCCTATAAAAATATTTTGAACCTGATTTGATTTTACTTTTTATCCATGAAATAGATTCCCATGATTTGCAATAGTGGCACATAAATTTAACGCGGACATTTGCTAATGGATAAATTCATGTTCTGCAACCCTAGGGTTTGAGGAAACAAGCCTGGAATGCAACAGGGAACAATGCTTACAAGATGATGAATGAGGTCGTTTAAGAAAGAATACTCGAAACTGAGTCATTGGCATCCGGATCTGGATATTTAAAATTCTACATAGTTGTGTAAATGAAGCAAAATATTGATCGTTAAGAAATATAACTGTACCAGTTCCTTTAATACCAGAAAAGTAATAAGTAAAAGTATATATGTATGTACTTAAATACAATAATAACAAACTTAGGTATATTTTATTAGTCGTTAGGCAATATAATATTCAATTAAAAAACGATTTCATCAAAAGATCCAAAGTCACACGATACACGAATAAAGGGTTCCAAATTTAAAATGGTTTCAAAACATCACGGAGAAACAAAAGATAGTAATTTATAAGCCAAACGTTTGGGAACACATCAACATCGACACCGCAATCGTTGGCCCGTAAAATTAAATGCTAATATAAATTATTATATTCAAAGTACAGTGTTCTTAACAACATTATAATGAGGGACTCTGGAAATGAGATCGCTCGTAGCGATGACTAATAATTTGAGCAATCCGTGAATAGATCTTTTTTGCTCGACTTGCCTAATTCTGTACACGGAACTCGCATTGTAATTTGTAAAAGTATAGTTAGTAAATGCAACGCCTTTTTGATGTTGTGTTTTAATTACGGTACATTGAAAGCTACCTATCTACTGTTTGTTTACTTGCTTTGCTTAGTTTAGTTAAGCTGAGTTACTTGTCTATATAAACATATAAACCTGAGTTTGTTTCGTTTATTGTCACTGGTTTAATGTTGGTCTTCAATGTAGTGAATGCAAGTGCAAGCAATGTATTTTGTCAAATACTACCTAACTTAAATTTGAGAACTATACCAGAATTAGCTAGAATAGAAGTAGCCGCGTGGTTCCCGGCTGAGTAGAATTTGGTCCACCCTATCTCTTCTCATGCGGTGTCGTACAAGGCGACTAGGGGATAGGGCTGTTTAACATCAGGCAGATATATACAGCCCAGATTCAGGCTCAGATGCACGGCTTGAGTCAACAATATTACCCGGAAGGCGGTAATAGGCTCACCCCCTATTACGTGGGACCGAATCCAATGATTGGTGAACTGTAGGCGTTAGTTCACCTCTGCCTTCCGGGGATAGTGGCGTGATTGTATATATGTACTAGCTTTTGCCCGCAGCTCCGCCCGCGTGGATGTCGTTTATCGCTACCAAACATAGCCTATGTCCTTTCTCTAGGTCTAGTCTACCCCTATGCCAAATTTCATCAAAATCGGTTTAGTAATTTAGGCGTGAAAGATACAGACAGACAGACAGTGTTACTTTCGCATTTATAATATTAGTATGGATGTGTGATATAGTACTTTTTTCTTCTAGTTCCTTGATTACAATCTCTTTCAAAGATATTTAGCTATGGACGTAATTTAATCGTAATGATCTCCGTCCTTCATGAGTGGGGGCGGGGGTGCCTAAGTGTGGCGGGTCGAACTAGCCTCCACTCTAGCAAAAGCAATCCCAAAGATGCACACCGTTTAAAATAAATAAAAAAAACAGTCGTAATAGACTACTTGACCGTTTTTACCCGACAGTGCCATTGAAGGTAATGTTACACGCGTATGTATTATACGACATCCTGTCTGAGTTTCAAAAGTTCCCACTCTAACATAATGAGGTGTTAGACATCTCTAAAAGCGAAGAAAACGTCGGTATTTACATATTCCTGATATACCATACCTATGAGACGCTCGAATATCGTAGACGAAGTCTGTCATAACAGAGTTATCCAATATCTATGACGCACACAACCTGCTTAGAGAAGGCTTAGCTTGGTGGTTTGTACATAAAGGAAAATGGTGGATAAAATATCGGTAGTAATAAAGTGAGTTAGTTTTATAGTGTTTAGTTTTTCAGGGAGGAGGTTCTATGAGTTACACTTTGATCTGTGTTGTTACATATTTGGATAAACTTAAATCTCCTTGAAACGACAGTTGAAGACTCTTTTACATTTCTATTACTAGTGTTTTTCTGTTATCTTAAACTTTAGTACATCATTATTACTTAAGAATCCTCCCCTTACCTATGTATGTGATATAATACCACCAGTGGGTATCACAAAATTGAAGGTCTGTATTCTAGAAGACACTCAGTTTCTCCATTCCTTTTTTAAACAAATGAGAAGCAAAACAAAATATGATTTATAACTTCTGAGTCAAGTTCAACCTTTGTAACTCAGCCCTCAGAACCCACTAATCAGGAGATGACATAGTAAAATTAAAAAAAGGAACGTTTTAACATAAATATTCGAACCGGCCGCTTTCAGATGACGTCGTACGACTTACGAGCATAAATATTCTGAGACTTGAATGAAAGGAAGAACGCTTCACAGTAAGTTAGGGTTAAACTTTATTTTGAATAGTTGTTAACCGCGGTTCGGCTTGTATAAAATATTGATCCCGTTCGAGGGGTATAAGGCAGTCTATGTACTATTAAAACTTTAATCTATACGTGACCTCGATATCCGTGATTTGAGGTTAGGTATATCAATAATAAGGCAATATTTATCTTATTTTTGTGAAGACCTAGGTGTATGTTTTGGAATGAATTTTTTATAGCATTTATGCTAATTTTAAAATTCAAATACATCAAGAAAAATGAAATAATCAAGTGGGACTTGAACACATGTCCTCTCCCTAACAGGGGGAATGCTCTTCCTACTAAGCTATTCAACCAAACCTGAATCACTTCAAATTTCCCTTTTCTTTATATCCGTCTTTAAGGTGACGGTGTAGTCATCCACTGATGTTCTTACGAACTATAGGAACCAACGAATGAGGAAGTATTCGATTTGTATAGTAAGCATACTTAATGCTATAAAATTCATTAAATCAAACAATAATAAATTAATAACTAATAATATCACGATAGATTCCATTAACAAGTGGTTTAATTTTAATATGTTAATTTTTATCATACCCAGGGATATACTTACCTCATCCCTATAGCATTTAAACCAAGCCTTAAGTGCTAACCACCGATTATCCATTTTATATGACTATTGTAAATCATCTCATACTCAGACCTTTTCTCTGCACTCCGATATGGGTCCGTATGAACTATGAACTATAAAATTGAAGTATTGCCTATATCAGACAAAAGGCCTCCATATCTCGTTATATACTTTCAACAAAGGAGGTTCTGTCGTAAAAATTGCAAATAAGCTGGTTTTTATTATGGTTGGGTCGGCTGTAATGAGATGGACGGTAAGAATTTATTGTAGTAAAAATGAGTAATATCAAATTTTTATATTAAACTTTTTTTGTATGGGAAAGGCAAAAAATTTAAGGAATGATAACTTATGTAATATCATTATCATAAAATACTCATACATTTTGAATCAGACCTAAGACAAAACTGTAATAACATATTTTATTCTATCTCTTTCCAACCATGAGAGAAAAAGCCTTCATTCTTTATGCCTTGATTGATGATTACAGATAATTCCTACCTTTGAAAGGTACTTAATACATAAAAACATTAACATACATACTGCACAACGCTATATGGACGCATGGTAAGCATAGCTTAACTAGCTTGTGGTATGGCATCTAGAATGCGGATAAACATACTTAGATACTTTTTTTTGTAAATACTTACCTACTTATTATACATAGAAACACCCTGACCAATGCAAATAGCCATATTCATACATAAAAATATTTGCACTGAGCGGGGATCGAACCCGCGCCTCCTGTTAGCCTCTTCGTAGCACTCGAGTTCACTACCGCCACGCTACAGAGGCTGTCGTAATAGGAGCGAGCCCATTGCCATACAAGAAGAGAAGAGCCCTATCCCTTAGTCACCTTTTACGACGCCCACATTAGCTAGATTGGTTTTTTCTACTCCACTAAGAACCAATACAGCACTTGTTTAAATATGTCTTATTAATTTCATAAACTCACTTAACTCTCATCTAGAAACCATAAGGTCATACTCTAATATTGTAATAACCGGTGACATAAACATCAACATTATACAAAACTCAAATGAAAAGAGTCATGAATGCATAAATAGACTTAGCTATTTAAACATGTTAGCATTACACGGTTTGTTACCCGGTCATACATTACCTACTCGCAAACAAAACTGCCTTGATCATTTTATGTTAAAAATAAACAGTAGCAAAATGAGTGCGGCTGTAACGGTTATATCTACCACGATCACGGACCATTATACGATATTCCTAAAGTTTTCTAAATTGAAAAATAAAACCCCAGCTTTAAAAACTAAAACAACAATTCATTTTGATAAAGCCTTGGATTGTGTTGACAAAGAGTTACTATTGAGCTTGCTGTCATATAGCGATCCTTGCGTTTTGGCTGAAATTCTATTGAAACATTTAACCGATTGTTTACTACGAAATACTGTAATATCACAAATTCCAAGTAACCAACGCATAATTAAGCCTTGGATTACTCCTGGCATACTCAAATGCATCAGAAATAGAAATCACATGCAACTGAAACTACGGGCAGAACCTTATAATGACATATTAAAAATTACATATAGAAGGTATCGAAACTACTGTAATAACTTAATTAAAAACCTTAAACGTAAATATGACAGTGAAAAATTAAACAACACCTATAGAAACCCAAAGAAATTATGGCGCACAATAAATAACTTAACACATAATAACACAAGTAAAACCCAAAGCACGGATCTTTTATACATTGAAAAATTTCCTGAAAAGTCCATAAATGCTGTCAATCAATATTTCGCCAACATTGGCAAAACTTTGGCTGAAGAAATTATACAAAACACTTCCCCACAAAAAATAAATACTACTTCAAAAAATAGCCAATTAACATCTTTTGTGCTTCTTGAAGCAGATGATAATGAAGTATACTCTATATTAACTCAGTTGAAAACAGATAGTGCACCTGGCTGGGATAATATCCCCACTAAGTTTCTAAAACAAGCTAGTGGAATAGTTGTGCCCGTAATAACGCATTTGGCTAACTTATGTTTCAAAAAGGGTAAGTTCCCTGTACCACTAAAGCAAGCTATCGTCACACCTGTGCACAAGAGTGGTGATAGAGACAATCCCTGTAACTATAGGCCGATTTCTGTTTTACCAGCAATATCAAAAATTCTAGAAAAATTGATAAATAATCGTCTACTGAAATATCTTGACAATTATAGTATACTCTCAAAATCACAATTTGGCTTTAGACGCAAAATTTCTACCGAAGATGCGGTGATAGCAATTACCTCACATATTGTCAAACAAGTTGATGTTAATAAAAAATGTCTGGCAGTGTTTCTAGATTTAAAAAAGGCGTTTGATACCGTTTCTACCACCATCCTTGTAAAACGCCTTGAAGACGCAGGTATAAGGGGCCTGCCCCTAGAATTGCTTACGGACTACCTTAAGGATCGTAAGCAATGTGTAAAAATTGGCAAATATACCAGTGAGTATGTTTCTGTTACACATGGCGTACCACAGGGCAGTGTTCTTGGTCCTACACTGTTCTTAATATATATAAACAGTCTCTGTGATATGAAGGACCTTGGCGGACAAATATTTTCCTACGCTGATGACACGGCGGTAGTTTTCACTGGTGATACCTGGGCTACTGTAAAGCAAAATACTGAAAAAGGACTTTCCCATATTGCCAGCTGGTTGAATGCTAATCTTCTCACCTTAAACATCTCAAAAACAAACTACATAACCTTCACTAAATACATCACAACTCAACCAAAAAACGACCTAGAACTAAAAATCCACACCTGTAGGAATAGTAGTAATTGTTTATGCAGTACAGTAACTAAAGTTAATCGGACAAAGTACCTTGGTGTTATGGTGGATCAGCGTTTAACCTGGCACAGTCACATGGAAATGATTATGTCTAGAACCAGAAAACTTGTATGGACCTTTAAGACCTTGAGGCATGTCGCCTCAAGGAATCTCTTAAATAAAATCTACATTTCACTGGCGCAATCAGTATTAACTTATTGCATAGCAGTATGGGGAGGGGCTACTAAAACTAAAACCTTAGAACTGGAACGAGCACAAAGATTGTTAATAAAAGTTATGTACTGTAAACCATATAGATTTCCTACTACGGAACTCTATGCAACCAGTGATCTCCTTTCTATTAGAAAACTATACATTCTACACGCTGTCTTAAAATTACATAAATCACTAAGTTACAACCGCGAAATGGTTAACAGAAGACGTCAATACACTGTAGCTCCCGTTATCGCAGTCAAAAGTAGCTATGCTGAAAGGCAATTTGCTAGACAATCAGCGTACTTATACAACACAGTAAACAAATCTCTTAACATCTATCATATGAATAACCACAGATGCAAAAAGGCACTAGTATTATGGCTAAAAAGTAAAAGCTATGTTGAAACTGAGGCCCTTATGAACGCAATTTCCTAAGTAAACGATATGCTGTTAACAAGTGGCTATATTGCTGATCCCAAGACTGAGGTCGTAGGGCTTGTTACCACACACATACACGCACACGCACACACACACACACACACACACACACACACACACACACACACACACACACACACACACTTTATATAGTTTTATATGGCTTTATTAGCATTTTTATTGTGTATCTACAGTAAGGTATTATTTTAAGTTTATGTAACACTGTTATGGAGGAGGGGGGTACCCTAACACAAGTATATTGTATACTTAAAAGGATACCCTCGTCACGGATAAGTTTAAATTTGTACGAGTAAAAGAAATAAAGACTTTTTAATTTTTTAATTTAATTTAATTTAATATCAAATAGTTTAATTTTTTCTCTTTCAAATAACTCAAAGCCACAATTTACTCAGTGCTGGGACTATAATACGATTTCCAATTACACCAATGGGCGTCCATCACGGGACTCCGACAGTTCATTTCACATGTCGCATAGCAGTCGGAGTACTTTACGGCACCACACATGTTTTGGACATTTGTTTCAATATTATATGTTCTGAACAAAATATTAAACGTTTGGTTATGAGTTTAAGGTACTTCGTGTTGTCAGGATGAGTAAGAAGTTGTATATCACTCGCAAGCAAAAAATAAATGTAAATAGAAATCTAGCGATTTTACGGTCATATTTTCTTCAAACTTATTTATTTAGTAAACAATGTTATGGAAGCGATAGATTTACCAGTTAACGACTCGAGCTTTACAAGCTGTAAAGACAAACGTCAAGCTGAAAAGACTATAAAATCAGTCGATATATACAAATTGTACATTTTACTTCTGTTAGATAAACCAAATATTAATGTGACTGATTAAAATTACAGATTTAAAGTCTCAAAGCCAGTCGCCCACACTATATTTCCTACTACTTAGAGATTCTACGGTCCCGGTCTCCGAACGGTACCAGTCGAGGGTGAATCAGGCTCATGCTCAGAAAAAAAGTAATAGTACGAATTACAAAATATATATACGTCATCATAACTAAAAAGTATAAAATAAAAAAATAAATAAAAACCCGACTGCCTCTGAAAAGATCGAAATAAGTTTGATAGCAGGCGATACCCATTAATTTTCTTTTGGTTTATGATTGGCAAATGGGTACCGTCTGTTATCAAACTTATTTCGAACTTTTCAGAGGCAGTCGGGTTTTTTAATTTTTTAATCATTTTTTTTTTCGGTTTTATACTTTGTTGTTATAGTAGCTACAGAAATGTACCACCTTAAATTTTAAATTTTAAACGTAACGTTTAACATTTAAACGTAAAATCTCAACTCAGACAAACAGCGGAGTACTTAGTATTAATACTGTTCCATTTTTACTCTTAGGGTACGGAACTCTAAAAAGAAATCTTATATCGCATAATATATCTTAACTTTCATTGTTATAAGATATTGTACCTGTCGATATGCAAATAGTATTTCGTAAAAGGAATTGTAATAGGTTTTTAAATTACATATTTAAATGCAATACGATAGTTACAATCAAATCATATCGAAACGTATCAGTATCGAAAATAGTTGCATAGAATTAGAATATTTCAGTCAATATCTACTTTACTTATTTTATTTATTACGTGACCGAAAAGTTAAGATTTTAAAAGAGATTTTGAAATTATTAAGATAACTGTATAATATTGTAATAAGTTCTAGGCAGTTTCGTAATCTTTGAGGACTGACTTTTTCAACTGTTTACATTATATTCATTTTGTTAATACTAATATTATGAATGCGAAAGTAACTCTGTCTGTCTTTCTTTATGTTACACTTTCACGCCTAAACCACTGAACCGAGTTTGATGAAATTTGGTATAGGGGTAGATTAGACCGTGAGAAAGGACATAGGCTATGTTTGGTTGCGATAACCGACATCCACGCGGGCAGAGCCGCGGGCAAAAGCTAGTTGTATATAAATTGTAATTGTACCTAATTGTGACAAATTGTTTAATAAAAGTTAAATCTATCAATTAATGAACAATTTGCAGTGCTCAATTTGAGTTCAAACAAAAACTAGATAACTTTATAATTAAATAATAACATTACTGAATACTTGTTTTATTTGTAAGGTCCTTACTATTAAACAATTACATAGGGGTATATACAACTGCTATGCCAAACTATGTCAAAATAGCCATTCAATACAAAATTAAGAGAGTACCTAAAACATCATGTGTTCGTTAATTTGGCATTTTATATGGTGTAGTACCTACACACGTTTGATGTGCAGCCGACAAAAAAGATACGGTTGCACTTTTTCATATAACGTTGTATGTAAAGGTCCGTATCTCCTTTTTCGACTGTACAGTCAGTGTCATAAATATCTTGACGATGAAGTCTTAAAATGTTCATAAAATCCTCGTATTAATAGCAAATCAAACTGTTTTATTTATTTAAATGGTATTATTGTCCGAACTAAAGGTGTGTACCAAATATCAGAACAATCAGTCAACTGGAAGGGGGTAAAAATACGGAATTAAGATCATTTTGAGTACTATATACGTCAATATTTTTCTGATGCTTCTTCTATTTTTCTTTTTTTATAAAGGAACAATTTGACTATACACCTCACCTGATGTTAAGCTCGCATGTTTTCGTGTCAACGATTCACTTTTATATAACTACACTATTCGGGAATAGAATTCTGCCTTCTTAATCGCGCTGTCAGACGATCTAAATAAAGCCACTGACACTTCATGTACATGAAGTAGATGCTGACTGTACATTACGACTATAATGGTTGTTCTCCACCAACAGAGACATCCGTTCCCATTGTCCATGGTAATATATTCCAGACTAAATAGCCTATAATCTAAACTATAATTGCAATAATGTTGTTAGTATCCCAATTACAGTTCCACTACAAATTAACATCAATGTAGATAAAGCGGGTCCCAATCAAAAGTTTTGCATTATATTGGAAACTGGAAACTGCTGCATGTGACTTTTAATTAGCAACTATGTCCAACTGTAACTGAGATAAGTACATTGTCGGTATGTATGTTAAACTTTTGTTTCATAAAATAAACGTTAACTGGAATGTAACTGTTGCAATTCGGTGAACTTTAATTAATTCGCGCTGAGATTGTCAACTGTTATGTTAAGCTAAATGTACAAGTTGTATTTAATTCAAAAATGTATCTGAGATGGGATGAAGATTATGTGGTGCAAGAAAACAAGAAAAAATCAGATTTGAAGTGACATTTCCGCTTATTGAATGAGTGTACTGTGTACCAAAATTTTTCATAAGACTGGGCACGTTTACTTAGAAGGCACCTATTCGCCGGCAACTTGAATATTCCTAGGTTATAGCCTTCCGGCAGCACAGATTTAGGCAGGTAGTTCTATGTCTAAACTGTGCGCGTAATGAATATGTTTCCATATCGATTCGTGCATATTATAAAAAGGAAAATCTACCACATAGATAGATATACCACTCATATGCACAGGGACACAGCGGTGTGCATCTAGTGGTTCATTGGTGGAATGGACAAGACCCAAATGTAATGTTTTTATAACACTAAGATGGCAGACAAGCACACAACCCACCTGATGGAAGGGGTCATTCACCAACCCGCAGGTGTCAAACTCGCGGGCGTCCGCAAGATGGCACCGTGGCTTATGGACGTGTGCAACACCAACGGAGACGCACTCGTGCTGTTAACCTTATAAGAACAGAGAGTTTCTATGCCATCAGTGCACACAACCCAGCTGATGGAAGGGGTCATTCACCAACTCGCGGGCGTCCGCGAGATGGCACCGTGGCTTATGGACGTGTGAAACACCATGGAAGACACACTCGTGCTGTTGACCCTATAAGAACAGAGAGTTTCTCTCCCATCAGTGTAGACAACAAAGCAGTACAAGCCTTTGGTCTTCAGCACATAACAAATACAAGTGTAAAGAAATATTGTCACCACCGATTTGTAACTTTATTATAGAGGAACAAAACAAAGGAGAACCGCTGTCCAAACTACAGACAGCAGTAGCAAGGTGAACGGTTCAACACGCCGCCGCTTGCAGCGACCGCAAGTTAACCATGTCTGTTCAAGAACTTTCTATTGCACTCAGCAAATAAGTCCGGGGACACTAATTAGTCCATTTGGTCGCGTTTCAAATAGAACCGAACAGAAGGGCGAAGTTTGTGATTGCGACACCATAACGAGTTTTATTTTGTCCCTAATTCTGGGGAAAATCTACGATTTTTCAAGGTTGCAAAACGTTTATTAATTTATAATTTTTTTTTTAAAGAATATTAGAACCGAAGTTACTAATATTTCCTCTAACCCCTCCAACTAAGCTAAGTTGCTTGTGCTAGAAGTGGGTTCACGTTGGTAGTGTAATTCAGGGTTCGAACCCGGGACCTCTCGATCGTAAGGCCGACTCTTTAACCATTAAGCTACCAACGCTTCAATTAGCTAGTCATAGTCATTTATTTTCATATTGAACAATAAAATTGTTTCTTATTGATGTTAATTTTAATTCTACGTCAATTTTAAGTCTAAGTTTACCACCGCTTCCAAGGCGCTGGTGGAGAAAAAACGGCGCAACAAACTCCACTGCGGCATTTTTTACACGTCAATTTACAATAGTTATTTTCATAAAGCTAAATGTGGACGAATGTACATTTCGCGTTTGGAAAAACAATACATCAAAACAGCCTCCGTGGCGGTAGTGCACGCGACTGCCACGCAGGAGGCGCGGGTTCGATTCCCGCACAGTGCAAATAATTGTATGCATGAATATGGCTATTTGCATTTCTATGTATAATATGTATGTATTTACAAAAAAAAAGTATATAAGTATGTTTATCCGCATTCTAGATTCCGTAACACAAGCTATAAAAGCTTACCATGGGTCTAGATAGCGTTGTGTAGAATATTGTGGAATATTTATTTATTTTATTTAAAAAAAAAAAAAAAAAAAATAAGTATATAAAACACTTTGTAATGAAGAATTGAAACAAAGCTATTATACAATTATTACCTACTAAGCGCCTGCTTGATGGCAATAGGCTCGCCCCCAATTATGTGGGGGTACTATAGTTGGCGAAATATGGTACACCTTCGGGGAGTTAGAGACGTGAGTATATGTATGTATTGCACTCAGCAAATATTCTGTATTATAACATTGTCAAGTTATCATGTCTGTGCATCCTAATAACTACAAAATTATAAATGGGAAAGTATATTCAGATTCTTGGAGTTTTGTTATTATATCATGCTATAATGACTCAACAGATCTGGCTGAAATTTGGAATAGGGATAGATTATAGTCTGGCTAATTATTATGCCGGGAATGAACTCCAGTACAGGTTACGGGAATAGGTTCAAAATTCCACGCGAGCGGAGAAAAGTTCCAGCTAGTTGGACACATTTCCAACGTATTATTTTGAATTTTTATTAGAATTCTTTAAAGCAAAACTAGAAAGAGCTAATTTCACACTTGGTTTATTCCCTCTGATGCCAAAGTTTCACATACCTATATGAGTTAGAGCATGTTTGCACCGCGCCGTCTCGTGGGTGTTGGGTTACAACTAATTAGTGCAGGCGCTGACGTGGAATGAGTGGTGATGGAACGAATGCAAGGTGTGGAGTAGAACGAAACATTGACACCATGACGACTGTTCCAATAAAAAAACGGAGCCATTGCGTTTGTGAGTACACTGCTGTATCGGTTTTAGTAAATTGAGAATTTAAAAAAAAATGTGTATTGCAGAATGAAACTCAATCCTGAATCTCGGTTTTTAAGTGGTTTATAAATAGATCTGAAGAGAGATTCTAGATGACAGTTCTAATGTCATTAATAACTGTCACAATTGTGACAGTCGATTCACGATTGGGAATTCTACTGACTAGTCAAATTAGTTAACTTTAGTTACTTTTTACTAAACGTTAAAACGATAAGTTATAAGGTAGCTTGTATGAAAAAAGATTTAGTGACGTTATAACATTTAATATTCAAATCAGTAACTATTCGAGGTTGGGTGGATGATTAAAAATAAATAAAAACTATAAAATAAGAACCGACGCAATTTTTACCGCACGTTTACCATTTTTAATTTAATAAGCTCGGTTAGATAATTTATTTTAACTATAACATAATTGAGCGTTGTTCTGGAATAGGGCTTATTGCGGACTAACGCAAGGATGTTCATGATTTTACAGATTTTATAGACTGTCTCACATACTAATAACATTTTTTACACAATGGTGCTAATTCTGATGTGCACCTCTCTAAATTTAAATTTCTCTAAAATTTTCTAATTTTAGCTCAGTGATTGACATATGGGTATTCTGTTGTTTAGTCGAACTAAATTTAGTGTTCTAAAAATAAGAATGAATGATAAAGGGGATTTTCACAAAATCTTTAAAAACCATATTTATAGGTGTTTAGAATGCCGACAAATGTTAATAAATGCGTAATATTGATCAAATAGTAAAGAAACTGTGATTTTTCTTAGCCAAACCTAAGTAAATACAGTTTTACTCGGTTAACGTTCCTGGCAACCCTGTAAATAAACTAATTATCTTTGATTGAATCTGTGCAAGTCAATTTGTCAATCAACATTTCATAGATTATTATATTGTTGTTGATCTTAAATAAGTTCTTGATATCCAAAATTTACAAAAGAAATAAAGTAGACTCTTTTCCTGCCGGGCTAACGTGGCACTGGTAGAATTTCTGGAAAAACTTGACATTTCGCCATTACATTGTACTTCACTAGCATCATCAGTTGCTGGTTCAAATTGTAAGGACTTAAGGCAGGACTTTCAAACAGCCTAAACAACATAGACTGCAGATCATGCAACGGTGGGAGCATGTACCTAATGTAAGTATATTTGATTGCCTATATGCCTATTGTGTCTTACAAGTTTTGTGATGGGAAATGTAGAGCATAGCATAGAAACCTATACCATAATTGAAAGAAATAAGTGGGTATTGCATGCTCAATGCCTTTATACAGTGAAAAGAAAGGCACAAAATGTTTGTGATTCAAAGAGGGCAACAAGAGGAGACCCGCTATTAAATCTTTTTTATATCAAGTAGAAGATTTCAGTTATACTTGGGACCGCCTCAATTATTTAATGGTCTGCCAGTCTTGAAGCAATAAAAAAGTGTCAATTTAAACTGTACTAAGTATCTACTACCTAACGCTTTATAACCCAACGTAATACTTATATTTTCATTACAGGAACTAACACGGCTTGCCTAGGCCCTGACATCATCTTTCCTATGATAACTTGCTGAGAAGTACCGAAGATTCGACACAGTGCTCAAGTGATTGCTGTTGCTTGAAGTGATTGCTGTTGTTTTGAGAAAGAACGGTGCTGAAGATAAAAGAAGATTCCTAATAATTATAAAAATCCCTGTTTTATGTTAATTAAACTATTCTGAACCCATGTTTTTAATCCATGTCTGTCCAATAGCTTAATATGCTCACGGAAACACCCAGAACAATTTAAATAGACGTAGGTGTGACAAGTTCGACCTTATATTCATGCATACAAATATTTGCACTGGGCGGGAATCGAACCCGTGCCCCCTGATGTAGCAGTCGAATGAACTACTGCCAGGCCAGAGGCCGCTGGGCATCAGAGTGCAGTGATACCTAACATATTTTTACTATTAATGCTGCCATATGGTCGGCGGTTTTGCTAGAAGAGCCTAGAGGTAACGGTTAGGGCTAGCAGTTACTCCAGCAGAAGCAAGCCCAGGGTGGCGGTGGTGTGACTCTCCAGGTGAAGGGTAACCTTTTATCTCCAATATCATGTCGAAGTCGCCAATGTTAGTGACCAAGGCCGAGAGGGACACGAGGAAAATCTACGAGCCACCCTCTACAGCGCCTCGGTCGAATTTGCTGTAGGTGGCAGTGTTTGCCCTCTGGAAGAGAGGCGCCCGCCATCTCCATTGCCTAGCATGCCCGTATAGAGGTTCTGGACCAAGTATCTCGTAGAACTACACCTATCTCTAACTTAGTCGGCAGTTATTTAGGTGCCGTCTAATTTTAGTGTGACATTTCTAATTATAGTGAATTTTTGACACTTAAAACGTACAACAGAATACAAATTCTCTAAAAATGAACTAAATTTAGTAACTTCGCTAAGTTTGGTCGTGTCAAGCTAATTTTAGGTAAGTCGTGTGTTCACAGAATACAAAACGGCATTTGACAGGCGTAAACTAAATTTTAACCCTATTCTTGCCAGTGTGCATTTTTATGCACACATGTCTTCATAAAATTCTAGACAGTAAACTATTACATATACATGTATAATTTTATTTTAATACTTTGATACATATAATTTACTGTAAAAAAAAAATATACTGGAAGTTCCTGGCAAAACTAATTTTGGCAGTAAACGCCAAAATGGCAAACCGTGCGCGAGCCTCTCCTCAACGTAAGGTAAATATTATCGTTTTTGATATGTTTATTTAGTTATTGTCTCAGTAAGTAGACGTTATTCTGTAGATGATAGTATTACCTATATGGAAATGCTATTTTTTACATGGATATACCTTGCAATCGCATTTTATTCTCCTGTTTTTTCGTATGTATCTTTAAGTGCACACGGCCCGGTTTGTTATGAAATAAAACTTTTTTGTCACGTATCCACAAAGATACACTGCCATTTTAACCAATAATTATTGATTTAAGATTTTTTATTTTTATTTAAAATTAATTTAATTTTTGGGTGTGTAACATGTTATTTTTTCTTTTTCCAAAAGAACTTTATTTTGTGTAGATTTTCAAAATGTTTTCAGTTATATAATTTTTGTGATTATTACCGATATTTTTTTAGGTATTGCAACTTGGAATCCAGCAGCAAAATAGATCTCGTTTTTTAGTGGGTCTTGTCCCAAAGTCTGGAGCCAGATCAGACAGAAATAGTTAGCAGGGGGTCCTCCGAAGACTACATATAAATTATGTGCTGGAAAATTATTCGAATAGCAGCTCATCACCTCCATCTTTACCCTCTTCGCTTCAATATTTACACCTGTTATCCGATAGCGATAATGAGGTAATAACATATTCTCAATCATTTCAAGAATCCAGCCCTGCTGTTGTTTGCTCGCCGTCAATTTCATCGCCACATCAGTCATTACTATACCAATTTCAAACTGGTATCATTCCACATTCGCCGACTTCTTCCCCGCTTCAAGTACTTTTGCCACAATCTACTATTTGCCTCGACTTCAGTTGTGCTCTGTTCATACACCAATTTTCGCGCTTTCATTCTCCGCGGGACAAATTCCAGCTTCGTGGAAGACCGTATACGTGCATCCTGTGCCTAAGAAAGGCGACATGACAGACCCGTCCAATTACAGGCCTATCGCTATCACTTCCTTTCTCTCGAAATTTATGAAGCGTGTTATTAGTACACAGCTTCTGGGATACCTTGAGGGTAATGATGTACTGAATGACAGGCAGTACGGCTTCCGCCAGGGTCGCTGAACCGGTGACCTTCTTGTATATGTACAAAGCGGTGGGCGCAAGCCATCGAGACTCACGGTGAGGCACTAGCGGTCAGCCTCGATATAGCGAAGGCCTTCGATCGGGTATGGCACAGAGGTCTTCTTGCGAAGCTACCATCTTATGGACTCTCTATGTAATTGGGTTGCCCTCCCTGTGTGATTGGATTGACCTCCCTGTGTGATTGTAATCTCTCGGGAGTATCCGATTGGGGTCGACTAAACCTAGTCCAGTTCAACCCCACCAAGACATAAGTATATGTATTCACCGTTAAGAAATCCTCACTTATTGCAGAGTCACAATTCCTGAGCACACGGCTTACCATTTCCTCGAGTATCGGGATCCTAGGTGTCGATATTTTAAGTGGCGTCCAATATACCACAGTATTTAGAAGACAAGGTCAAAGTGGCAGCAAGGAAACTCAGAGTTCCAGCTTGACCGACGTGCGTTGAGGGCTCGTCGACAGTCCCATACTCGCAGGCGATATGGAACCTCTCAGCCTCAGGAGGGACTTTGCCTCGCTTTGTATTTTCTACCACCTGTACAATGGTTTGTGCTCAGATGAATTGTTTGACATGATGCCCACAGATACCACATTCAATCATCGCACCGCTCGCCATAGGCAGGGAATTCATCCCCACACATTGCATTCGAAAACGGTGCGCACTGTTCGGTATGAAATAATTTTTTTTAGGAAGAAGATGTTTTGTTTCATTTATATTATTGTTTTTTTTATAGAAATGTAATTTTTTTGATTGTGTTAAAAAAACCATTTGTAAGAATTTAGATTATGTTTATTTTTAATATTTCGAAATGCAGGGCAGTGTATCCTTAAAGATACACTCAAATTTAAAAGTTGATTGTTATGTATCAAACAATGTACATTTATTATAGAGTTTCCTAGATTTTTTATTTTATTTTTCTACCTTAACTTAGACCCCATTGATCGTAATTATGTTAAAAAAAATATAATTTTCGAAACAAAAATATCCTGCCAAGTAAAGGGTTAAAGATTTTTAGCTATTTTTAGTTAAGAGATGTCACGTCAGAATTGGCATCAATATAATGTTTTTGTTTATATTCTGTAGTTTTAAGTGAAGTTTCCGTGTTAAGTGAATAACGTTGTTCGTAGTGTGTTAAGTTACTGTGTTCTAAATGCATTTTATTGAAATCAATTTCGTTGCAGTACTCTTTTTATGCCAAATTGAATAATTATTAAGTGAAAGATAATAGGTATTATTTAAAATAAATTACGTGCTATAAATGAAAGTCAATGTTCATCACTGGCCACACGTGTACTCTAAAACTATCACCATTAGTCTGTAAATCACCCTACTACACAAATTAATTTACGCGAATCACTCTTAAAATTTCACTAAAGCGTGATAATACGCTAATTCAGACCACATGCTTTATTCACCAGGGAATTCATATCTTTTGTAAACCATTATCGCCTTCTCATCCCTCTTCACATCCTAAAAATTATACCAAGGGAGATAAGTATACAGGGTTATTGGTAACTCGACGTATTCCTGTCAGGGGGTGTTAGAGGACTCGAAATTTTAAGTATTTATTACTATTGTAGGTTAGTAAAGGAAGCACCTACAAAAATAAATCAGAATAATTCCCATTCGGCAAAACCTTTTCTTAAAATTTGCACTTGAAAGCTTCATGTTGGATGAATACGGAAAAAAATAAAAATCTCAATTATTTAGAAAACTATTGATTTTCGGCCATACATATGGGGGTCACAATTGTAGCATTTCGGATCCTCTAACACATTTTGACAGGAATACGTCGAGTTACCAGTAACCCTGTATGATAAATATTACGCAGAAGCAGGCGCAGAGAGCGCTACCAGCACTGAACTAAACCACTTCATCTTAACACTTGTCATTTACTTGGCATTGGTAAAAATGGCAGCGATTTGCGCTTTGAACGATTTGCCAAGAAAAGTATTTACTGTTTTCGATAGTACTGTACAGTCAACGCAAAAAATCAAAATCAAAAATAGTTTCTTCTGCATAGACCATTAAATCAGAACTTACAAAACGTCAACATAAAGTAAATATTAAATAATATTAACTAATACTAGTAAAAGGACCACCGGCTGGAAACGCGGCCCAGACCTGAGAAGACTCCGGCAAGAAACTCAGCGGGCATTGTTTTTTGGTCTATTTAAAAAACATTTACTTGGCCTTAAACTTAATTAATTGTTTAAATATTCTTGGATTTTATAATAGCCTTTCTGGCACAGTTTGCTCTTTACTGTATTTTTAAATTTATTAACAGGTAAATCTCTGATTTCATTAGGATTAGGAAAGCGTATACAGTGTTGTCCTGGAAAGAATTACTTATTTTATGGAGTCTGCTATGACAAACTACCAGATTGTTTTTATTTCTGGTATTTATATTGTGCCTGTCACAAAGTCTTGGAAATTTTGCAATATTTTTCCTTACATACATTAAGTTTTCGAAAATGTATTGTGACACTACGGTTAGAATAATTATTTATTTAAACTTATCCCGGAGGGAGACTCTTGTGCCCATATTATAAATAGCTCGCACAGCCCGCTTTTGCAAGACAAATATTGTGTTTAAATCTGCGGAATAACCCCAAAGGAGAATTCCGTAGCTCATAATACTATGAAAATAGCTGAAATAAACTATTCTAGCCGTATCCTCATCTGTTAAAGTCCTAATCTTTTTTACAGCATAGGAAGCTGAGCTTAATCTAGTAGCTATTTTTTCTATATGTGATCCCCACTGAAGTTTAGCATCAATACTTAAACCTAAGAACACTGTCGATTCCGCAAGGTTCAAGGCTTCCGCAAAAGAGTCTTAATATTGGTATTGTTATAATTTTGAGTACCTACCTACTTTGCTAGTCTATATCGATATCAGATCAAAGTTGGCTGTACTATAGTACCAGTACATTGCAGAATTATCTCTCATTTCTCTCTAAACAACAGTATGTGAAAATTATAGTATGGTAACAAAGTTGGACACGATCGCAGTAAGAGGGTTGAACACTCTATGAATTAGGGTAAAGGGTCAATAGTAGGCCAGATAAAGATAGGCTGCAACAAATTGTGTGCTCTCCGGTCTTTTGTTAGTGGTCCCTGCTGTACTTAATTGTGCTTTTGTCCGCTCTTAGGGATATTGTCCTGTGATTGGCTAACTCATACTGGATTTTATCCCTGGCTAAAGTGATATATGAGTTTATGCGAAATGGCACACAATTGAATTGTTCTTCATTACCTATTCTGAGCTTTGTTTTGTATAGTTGTAATAACTTAATATTCTAACTGTAATAATCAAAATCAAATCAATATTTTTTTCAATAGATACTATTGAATTATTATTTATGTGACCTTATAATATTAAGTACTAGCTTTTGTCCGCATCTCTGCTATCTATCTAATCTACCCCTATACCAAATGTCATCAAAATCGGTTCAGTGGTTTAGGCGTGAAAGCGTAACATACAGACAGACAGACAGACAGAAAGTCAGAATTACTTTCGCATTTATAATATTAGTATGGAGTATGGATTATTATATCGGGTGTAAGGGGAATGCTCCCGAACCCAAAAGCCGCTAGTTGTACCGCTGGTACAAAAAAAAATTCGGAAAAAATTACCAATGAAAAATTAGTTTGTCTGAACAATGTGGTCAAATATGCACCTTTTTTAATTATTTTATCGGATTTGTATCTCAATCGCTCCCTTCGTTACCTCAATGACCACTTCTGAGTGCTATCAGAATATCCTGCTACTCTCCACTCCACTTTGTGGCTCAGACAATCGCATTAACGCATGCCTCGAAAAACGTAACTTTCACCGCGAATTATCATCCTAAACAAACAATGACATAGAGGGGTGCAGCTTTTAAACGATCTTCAGCTGACGGATTACTACACCCCATTGGCAAAATAAAATTCACTATTGATATAAACTGTTTCAACCTTACTTTCATTGAAATAAGTCTCAATTTTGCATAAATTATCAATCTTTGAAAGACATGACCACAGGCAGATGAGCTCGTCTGATACGTGGATATAGGATTTTTGAATAACATCGGGGTGTGATTCGGCCACGTGTTAATGTGCCCTATGGGTTTGATAGTTTGTTTTTTAATTCTAACCCGATATAATATTATTTTGTATTATTATATGACTTTCTAAATCTATCTTAAATGTAGGTATAGGAAATTAACAGTTCCATCATAATGTAAATCAATATAGTAAAAAACCAGCCTATGTGGTGAAAGATTCAAGTCAATGACATTTATAGAAAGAAATAATTGATGACTTTATACAATGGTTTTACAAAATCTATGCGTTAAGTCGGCGTCAGCAATATCTTGACTATAAAGTCTCCAAGTAATCTCAAAACCAAGGTATTAAGAGTAAATCAAACTGTTTTATTGATTTAAATTGTATAATTATCCGAATTAAGGGTGCGTACAGACAGCATTAGAAAGATGTTGACGTACAAGTACTCAAAATGATCTTAATTTAGTTTTTCATTTCCCCTTCCAGTTGACTGATTGCTCTGATATTTGGTATAGGTACACCTTAAGTTCAGAAAATAATTCCATTACAATCAATAAAACAGTTTGCTTTGCTCATATTACGAGAGTTTTAAGATCATTTTGAGACTTCATCGTCAAGATATATCTAGGGCCGGTAGACTAAAACACATAAGTCAAAAAGGTCTACTTTTCAGGAACAACAAAAACCTAAATAAAAAAAAGGTAGTAATCATTTATTAATTATTAGTAATTATTTGGAATAAACAAAAACAGTTCTAACGTGCATGCAAACGTCGATAGCACAAACAGATGCAAATAGCTATTTAGGTGACTTATGTTATTCCGAACACTCAACTTTTGCATCTTCCTGAATCTGTACTTCTGACATATGTTTATAAGAACTGTAAATGAATGATACTAAACTCTGATAAAATGCTACTGAGGAAGTTAGTGCTGGTTTAGGTTAACGTTAATGTAAACGAAAGTGTACACTTGAACAGAATAGTCATTTTTACACATTAGTGTGTGTGTCTCTTTTAGTTCGTACGCTTGATTTTCAGTAGCCTCGTGATGATAGTTTTGAGCAAGTAATTCAGCTTTCTCTTGGTTTTCCTGAGCTTGAGCTTTAAGAGCGTATGCCAGAATTATCATCAACCGAAGACCTCTGAGAGAAGATAGCGACTATGGAGGTAAAAATATCTGTAAGATTACGAACGACAAAGCCACATGACCAGATGACATCCCTGCCGAGTTGTACAAGTCTTTGGATGTAGGCGTACAAATCCAACGGCATCAGGCAATGCAGCAACTATCGGGCAGTCAAACTTATCTCGCACACATTAAAGATATGGGACAGAGTTCTCAACGGAAGAGTATGTAGGTTGACGACCATCACGGAAAACCAATGCGGATTCGTACCTGGAAAATCTCCCACCGAACCGAAGCAATACAGAGAATCAGAATCTTGATGGAAACATACAAATCCAGAATGAGTGATTAAGATGTTTATCGACCTTGAAGCGTTTCACTGAGCCGCGAGGTCACTGATTTGACAAGCATTGCGCGCCCTGAATCGCCCCAAGTGCTACATTGAACTCACCAGAGATATGTACACCGGAGTGACGACTGGAGTACGCTGCCCCATGATGCAAGTTAGAGAAGTGTTTCAGGTATAGGTACAGTCGACAAAGAAGACACGGTGGCACCTTAAATACAAGTGCGACCGCATCTCCGTTGTCGACTATGCATCAAGGATTGGCACTCAGCCCATTGCTGTTTAACATAGTAATTAACTACCTGACAGACAACATACAATGGCCTGTACCCTGGATGCCGATAGCTTTGCAAGCAAGGTTGGAAAAGTGATAATTGGCTCTGAAAACCATAAGCAGAGAAAAGACAGAACATCTGTGTCTCTGCTTATCCGCAACACTGCAATTTCTCAAACACCAATGTCAGCCGTCACACTACAAAACGCCACTCTAAATACCATTGACCACTTCAAGATGGCAACATATGAACGTAGACATCACCTAACACACTTACTTTAAGTCTGGCGAAAGTGGAGAGAACTTACAGGGGTATTCTGCGGTCCGTAAATGCCAATATAAGCAAGATCTTTAAAACAGCAATACGGCCAGCAATGACCTATGGTGCAGTGTTGGCCTATCATAAAACTGCAGGTAAACAAGGTGGACGTCAGCGAAATGTGAATACTCAGATGGTCTGCGGGCGTCTCACTTTTAGACAAAGTCCGAATGTGAACATACGATGCAGCTTGAAAGTGAGACCAATAATACAGGAGAAGCTTTAAGAGATGCGCTTGTGGTACAGTCACGTCATGCGTCGACCTGACGAACGCATGTCCAAAAAGTGCTGCAACTGGAGTCGAGACCAAGAGGCTGTGGCAGACCCCGTTCTACATGGACGTCGACCATTGGTAAAGGGGGGAGAAAGTTGACCCCAGGACGATCCAAAATAAACGTACGTATAAATAGAGCCGACTAGAAACGGGAATAGGTGAGACGCAGAAGAGGCCCGTTAGTTAGTAACCGATAATGCCACCCATTTAACGTTCCTAATGACATAAGTCATGCTATCAGTAAGTAAAAAATGTACGTACGTTTAAAGTACGTTTGACATAAGTCAATTTATGTTCTTTATAACATCTCCACTTGTGGTAAGAGTGAGGAGGTTAAAAAGGTGCACTTTAGAGTTCAAATTGAAGCGGTTGGCTTTGACTTATGTGGTTTAATAGGTTGATGTGTTAATTAAAATTAATATTTTTGGAAAAATAAAACGAAAACGCATTTTTTTGACTTATGTGCTTTAGTCTGCCGGCCCTACATATATGACACTGACTGTACTTACAACAATCCGTCAACAGCGAGGGAGGAAAAGAAAGAAATTAAGATCATTTTGAGCACTTCATCAAAATCGATCGGATGCTGAATGTACACATTTTAAAGGATAAAATAACACTTTTTTAAATGAAAAACAAAATGGATTTAAAAGAAATAAAAGTGGCATTGAATATTTTACGTACGAGCAAAAGCGTCACTCGTTAAGTTTGGAGATCCTCGTGGGACAAAGAGCATATGCGTCTCGTTATAATTAGCGAACAATGTTTGGCTTTAGCAAATCCTTTGGGGCGTAAATTAAGAGATTCTGTTCTCTGGACGGCTTATGGATACATTTGCGTTAAAGCTCGGACGAGGATACTCGTGTTATTTGTACGAATTTGTCCCTTATTTGAATGCCCTTGTTACGGGTTTAAGTATGAAAATTATTTATTCTCATTTTGCAATCACGTTGTTACAATTTTTATCGCCTGGGTATGTGTCTTTCTACTCATATAACTTTTCAACGTTATTTTTATGAAATACAAACCGAATAGCAAATTGGACCATTACGATACTATTTACTGTAGTACAGTCAGTATCAAATCGATCTTGACTAGCGAAATACTCAAAATGATCTAAATGCCTTTTTTAAAAAGGAGGATAATCGAGTTCACTGAGTTTCTTGCTGGTATCTTCTCAGTAGAACCAATCTACCAAACCAGCAAAAAAATCATTTTCAAATGATTTATTTTAATTACTCTTGACATTTCTGACACTAATTGTAAAATTTTGACGTTCATATGTGCTCTCAATGTGCCTAAACTGAATAATGGAATTAATTATTTGATTCTTTGAGTACTTATTTTGCATCTTTGCATCAATTTGATGCTGTGTGCATATATACGGTAGTATTGATGTGTGAGAAAAATTACTCAAAGCGATCTTAATATGAATATGACTGTACAAGCAATAAAAATAATAATAATGAATGTGTGATCAAAATCACAATTTACATAACTAAAGAAATTGCGAAATCTATCATAAATATATCATATCTCTTTAACTAAAGCGTTATAAATCTCGAGCACTTAAAATATACAAAATCTCGTAACCCTTCCTGATGTTTGCTTTACTCAGGCTCGCTCTAGATTTATGAACATTCACATTTCGTCTGTCAACGTTTACACTCGTAATCTTGTTTGAATATCATCTCTGCTGTCCACTGTTATTTGCATATTTCTATTATTGTCGTTGAGGTCTATAGGACCCTCGTTGGCTCCAAAATCAACACGTGGTCGTCAGATAGCTTATTGTGGAAGGATATCGTATAATGATATTGTTGCAATGCTATGTGCCGTGAATTTGTGGCGGATTACGCAATATTTTTTGGGGTCAGATGAACATCTGTATGAACGTACAACATATGTTTAAGCATAATACTTATGCTATGTATTACCTATAGTAATATTTTATTTGTTTGATTATAATTTGTTAGGTTTATATTTTGAACGAAAATTTTTAAGAAATATCTCACGATAGTTTGCGATCCATATCCATACTAATTCATACTAATATTATAAATGCGAAAGTAAGTCTGTCTGTCTGTATGTTACGCTTTCACGCCTAAACCACTGAACCGATTTTGATGAAATTTGGTATAGGGGTAGATTAGACCATAAGAAAGGACATAGGCTGTGTTTGGTCGCGATAACCGACATCCACGCGGACGGAGCCGCGGGCAAAAGCTAGTATTATAATAAAAGCGTTTAACTCTATTTCTGTCAGTCTGTTACTCATTCATACCTAAACCGCTGGACCGATTTTGATAAAATTTGGCACAGAGATAGACTAGACCTCGGTAGGACATAGGCGGCAGAGCTGCAGGCAATAGTTACTTAATTTATGAAATATTCCGAAACCTTGACAGGTAATTAAAAATTCTGACAAGGATGTTCGCCTATCAAATATAATTAATGAGGCTCTTCTCTCCAAAATTGCGGTGCGAACTAATAGAGGACAACGAGACATATTCATTAACATGTTTAGAATTCTTCCGAGTCCATTAGTCGGATATTTTAATTGTTCGCTTCGGTTGAGTCTTTGCAGCTGTTACGCTACGAGCCTACCACGATGAGCTATTTAGAGACAAATTGCTTTTAAGTTGCCCTACTGTTTCCCTAATATCCTAAATTTAAAATTTATTGTAAATTTTTTGTGTCTGCTGTTTGGGTTTCCAAAATTAAATTGTGTATTTACTCGATATAAATAAAGAATTCCGTTTCATTTGTGTTGTGTTGGTTCCGTCTTATGTTGGTTATGTATTTAGAATTAAATTTATTGAGACAAAAAGTGACGTAATATAATATTAGGTCCTTACATATGAAATTGGCGTTTTGTATGGGAGGAACAAAAAGTCGAATATTTTTAAATATAATATATTTAATTAATCAAAGTATGAACCATTGTTTTCTATGCACTTTGCCATCTCATAGGTAGTTCATTGATCCCTTTACTAAAAAAACCAGTCGGACGGGAATCAATAAAATCTGTGAAGGCGATTTGGACTGCCCCATCAGAGTTGAATTTTTTCCCTTGCAAGAAGTTGTCCAAATTTCGAAAAAAATGGTAATCTGGTGGAGCAAGGTCCGGGGAGTACGGAGGATGTCTTAGACATTCCAATTGAAGCTCTTCTAATTTGGTAGCCGTGTGTGCGGTGCGTGGATTAGCACCAACAGTGCGGTGTGTGGTCTAGCGTTGTCGCGAAGCAACAGTGGCGTGGAGCGATTGATCAGCCTAGGTTGTTTAGCCGCTAGCTTTTCCGTCATTGTTATATAATAATTCGGTTTCAAATACCTTCATTATTGTGCCGGTTCAGTAATGTAACGCAGCAGTCGACGCGCGTTTGCCGGTTTGCTTCAGTCAATTCGTGAGGTACCCACCTTTAAAGCTTTTTAATCTTCCCAATTTGCTTCAAGTGAATTAAAACAGTTTTATCAATAACACCGCAGCCTGCAGCTAACTCGGACGTGGTTTGCGATGGATCCGCTTCCACAATAGCCTTCAATACTTCATTATCAACTTGGGTCTCAGGCCGTCCACGGGGCTTGTTCTGCAGGTCGAAATTTCCAGAACGAAAACGTTGGAACCAAAAACGAACTGTGTTTTCTTTTGCAACATGACCGCCATAAACATCATTCACCCTTCGAGTCGTTTCCGCAGCACTAGTGCCACGGTGGAACTCGTATTCGTAAATAATGCGATATTTTAAGTTTTCCATTTTGTGAAATGAGGGACGCAAACAGAAAAAAACAGAAGAAAAATAACAAATGAATGACGGTCATCGAAGCACAAATATATGAGTAAATAGCTGTACAAATTTGAATTAGGAATTCCTTACCAAAGAGGAGAAAATCGTGATTAAAGTGGCCAGTACGAAAAACGCCAATTTCATATGTAAGGACCTAATATTTATGTAAAGGTAGTTAAATAAAATCTACTGGGTATAATACAAGTGGTGTGGCGGTAGTGAACGCGTCTGCCACTCGGGAGGCGCGGGTTCGATCCCCGCTCAGTGTAAATATTTGAATGCCTGAATTTAGCTATTTACATTGGTCTGGGTGTTTCTATGTATAATTTATGTATGTTTTTACAAAAAAAAAGTATTTAAGTATGTTTAACCGCATTCTAGATTCTATAACATAAACTAGTTAAGCTAACCATGGGTAGCGTTGTGTAGAATGTTGTGGAATATTAAATAAAATATAAAAATGTGATAGTTTATGAAGATTAGGATGCTTCTTACTTCATTCTTAAACGACTAAACGGCTTTGGATGAATTTGATACTGGAATATATTACTATATGGAATAACATATAAGGCACTTGTTATCCCTGGAATAGCTAGCGGTGGTAGCTTAGTGGCTATGGAGTCGGCCTTGGGATAGAAAGGTCCCGGGTTTGAAACCTGGCCAATACACTACCGACGTGAACCCACTGCTAGCACGAACAACTCAGCTTAGCTGAACTGGTCAGAGGGAATATTAGTAATTTACGAGTAGGTTCTAAAATTCATAATTTAAAAAAAAGATTAATACGGTTGCGATTTCAGGGTCACACCTGGTGAGCCGCCGCATTGGCTAGTATCTAATAAATAAACTACCAACTCAAAAAAGCATTATAGTTTTGAGATTAATTATTACACAGACATGGCAATGTCTGTGCTTTAAAAAAATACGTCATATCATCGTTATACTTATAATACGTCAACAACTCAACATACGTCTAAACGTAGGCATTAGGTTCAACGATTTTGTTATTCAAGATAAATGTTCGAACAGTTGCGATAACAATACGTATTTGTTTCCTTTCTTTCAAAGATCGAAGCAATAATTCACTTTATCTAATCAAACGTACCCCAAAACAATTTCACAGTGATTGTCTGCACCCCGGATTTAAGCAGCACCCCATATATCATATTCAAATGATAATTCAATACCGTTGTGATTTCTGACCCTGCGTTTGAAAATACCCTGATAAAAATATATCACGTAATCCTAATAGGCATAAAATCGGTTTTGGGCGAGCCTGTTCACTGTAAATAACATTTATACTTTCATGGATATAGTTTTAACAAAAGGGATTAGCGTCTAAAATAATAATATAATAATAAAATGTGCAATTTATGCGGTTTGCTTATCTCTAATGTGAGAAGTCACGTGACTTCCCGGCACGTGCGTAGTTGGAGCTACCACCAAAATTTGATTATAGAACATTAAGTACACCAAAATAAAATTAAAGGTTTCAAATTGTCGAAACTTCATCTCATAATATAATTATAATTAAGTAGGGAATGACAAATAAATTAGATTTTTTAACGTAAACCGGTTTATTTATAATAGGGAAATATATTTTTTGTCAGCAAAGTTTCTATTTTGTCATTCAATTTGGTACTCATAATGATAGAGCCGCCACCAAATAATTAGATTATTGTCCACAGAATACAATACCCGACATGAATATTATAGTTGGATAGGTACGGTTAGAAGGAATTGGTAAATGTGAAAATAGCAGCCCGTGGGGCTGCTATTTTTTTTTTTATATTTTTGTTATATTTTTTTTTATTTAAGCAAGACTTTGTCGACGTCACACGAGATGTAGTCAAGTCACCAAAAATGCATCTACCATTTTGCGCGTAAACCCTATTATTTTGGCTTCTGTTTAATCCAACCCTTGATACCTATACGATTTTTAATACTTTTATATTTAAAACATTCTGTCATATCAGTTTACCTACTTAAAGTTTTCAATTACATTACATATTGCATCAATCTGTCTCATTCAGAATAACTTTGATTTTATTACTACACATGTTTTGCTCATTTTTTTAGATACGTATAAAAATAATATTTCCACTTCCAAAGGACTACAAAAAGCATTGTATATTTGTGGACAGTGAGCAAATAATATACTGGAATAGAGAAGCTTCTGCCGAGAATATTTAGTTACACCAAACATAACCCTAACAGCTTTACTCTCGGGTTACGGTTAAGTGCCGACCACCGCAGAATATACCATTAAATTGTTTTCTTTGCACGTTATATAATACTTGTACAGTTCTCAGTTCGTCTGTTCGGTTGTCTTACACAACAAATAATTGCCTTAATGGCGGTTCAAGATGATAACAATGATAAACTTGACAATGTCGTTAACTAAGCAATTAGGTGCGTGCAAAATGCGATATTATTTTAATGAATCCTTTCAGATTTCGTAAGCTCAGTTTTATAGTATTTTAACATAACATAACATAAACTCACGCCTGTTATTCCCCGAAGGGGTAGGCAGAGGTGCTAGCACCCACATTTCGCCAGTTTATGTTTAGGTCCCAATGTAATAGGTGGCGAGCCTATTGCCATTAACTGGGCACTTATAAACCTGCAATAAATATACACATAATTCCGAAAAGCATCGAAAAGTCATTGGTGTATGCCATGGGAAACCTGGGATCGAACCCGAGACTTCGTCACAGCAGTCCATTACCCATACCACTAGGCTACCGCAGATAAAATAGATTATAGTATTGTATTATAAGAAATTAATTATCTCAAATGAAATTATAATGCTGGAAAAGTTGGAATGATACTTAACGTTCATTTACAACACCTAGCTGAAATCCGCATCCCTATGGCAGAATTTCGAAACCGGCGGGCTAGTATTATAGGTTTAATAATAGTAAATGAAGTTCATGAAGTGGACAAGCCTTTCAGCTTGAAAGGCGTTTTCAAATTTTTAATTAGGTACGCCTGTATGTACGAGAACTATTTTTATCAAATAATAAAGTGAATTAAAAAAAAAAACAAATACAAAACTTTCTAAAACAATAGCCGAAGAAAACTGTTTAAACTCAGAATTAACGAATTCTAAAAGCAGTTACGAACATTGGAATAGACTCAACTGAAAGTAATAATGAATTCAGTTCTTTACCCTTCCAATTCCACAGTGAAAATGGGTTAACGATTAGAGTGGCTCTAATTAATGTCATCAAACTGTTACAGTTCTTAATAGAGCTATAAATAGTAGGGCTATTGTGGAATAACTTGATGCAGTAAGAATTAAAATGCGTTGGAAGAATCAATGTTTTGTAAGGACGCCTTTAGTTTGATAGGTTTGTTGCTGTTGTTAATACCACTTAGATGGTGGAAGAAGCTCACGGCTCACTTGATTGAAAGTGGTTGCCGTGGCCTATGGACTTGCGCAAGACTAAGGGACTCACTCGTTTCTTTAAAAACAGAAAGTTTCTGTGTCGTAAATGCAGAAGATAAAGCAGGAACAAGCCTTTGGTCTTCCCACTGACAGCACAAAAACTCTCCAGTGAGCTCTGGCTACCCTTTTCCCCGCCAGGAACAACACGAGGTTATTATGGCCACGGTATTCTGTAGGGTGAAGGTACTTCTCCAGTCCAATTGCTCAATTGGGACAAAAATGGCGTCTTGTCCTACCTCCGGCTAACTTAAATATACACAAATATTTAAATGTTATTTTTTCATAATTGATTACTTTATAAGGTCGTACTTATAGCCGAACCACCACAATATCACCATTCAACTGACTTTTTAAACTTTATAGCCTAGCCTTATCGCATTACAGTAGTCTCATCATGGTAATTATTTATCATCTTTATTATTCTGTACCTATCTAAGTCTTTCTGTACCAAACACTTATTGTAGCCAAGATTATTGTTGCTTAGATGAACCAGATAACGTTTAGATGATCAACAATATTCATTTAATTGTACTCGTTCCATACAATTGGTTCGTTAAGTCCCTTCAGCCTGGTATTGCTAATTGTTGTAAATGGCCGCCAGTTGAATGACAATGGAGGACTTCAGTATCGCCAATGTGAATGCACTTGTTGTATCTGGGGCATCGTTCCTCGCAATTGCCGTTATCAAGTGGAATTGTGTTGCAGCCATAAAGGTTAGAAAATGAACTTTCCTGTGTTCGAAATTATTGTTATAGCTGCGCTGTGAAATGATTCCTTTTTTCTGTTTTGTGGTCCTTTTTATCAAAACGTTATATGACGTCACGTTACCCAGTGAGATCAATATTCTGTTATTAGATACAGTCAGCATCAGAAAGATGTTGACGAACAGAGTAGTCAAAATCATCTTAATTTCGTTTTTTACCCCTTTCCAATTGATTATGTGTTCTGATATTTGGTACACAGTTTTAATTTGGACAATAATACCATATAAATCAATAAAACAGTTTAATTTGCTCCTAATGTCAGTGTTTTAAGATAATTTTGAGACTTCGTCGTCAAGATATTTATGACGCTGACTGTATTTTTGACAGCCTCTGTGGGGCGTGGCGGTAGTGCATGCGACTGCCACGTAGGAGGCGCGGGTTCGATCCTGCTCAGTGCAAATATTTGTGTCCATGAATATGGCTATTTGCATTGGTCTGGGTGTTTCTATGTATAATATGCATGTATTTACAAAAAAAAGTATATAAGTATGTTTATCCGCATTGTAGATTCCATAACACAAGCTATAAAAGCTTACCATGGGTCTAGATAGCGTTGTGTAGAATATTGTGGAATATTTATTTATTTATTATTATTACAGTATTCACCTAGATATTTGAGGGTACTGCATGCCACCTGTACACATACTGATCACCAAAGTCCTCCACTTTTTGTATTCCAAATGAATTCGGGTTCTTGTGAACGTTTTCAGGTCGTTACTCCATTTGGCAACTCAGCCTGGTTTAGTAATTAAGTAGTGAAAACTTTTTGAGTAAAATGAGAATCTAAAATGAAAAAAGGAGAAAAAATGTACACTCATACATACATATACTCACGTCTGGAAATCCCTGAAGGGGTAGGCAGAGGTGTACTAGCACCCACATTTCTCCAATTATGATTTTCGATCCCACGACGTAATAGGGGGCGAGCCTATTACCGTCTAGCGGGCCCTTTGTATAGGGCTGTATGTTTACTATCGGATGAAGAATAGCCTTATCCCATAGTCACCTTTTGCGACACCGACAGGAAGAGCTGGGGTGGTCCTATTTTACTCTACCGGGAACGGCATTTAGGAAAAATGTCTTGTCAATTTTTTTCAATTTTGGTATTTATTTTACCTGCATTATACATTATATGAAATGAATTCATATGTCTACTTATAAGAAGTCCTTAGACTGGTATAAGAAAATATAAGTATTCTCAAAAATATAATTTTTAGCTAGATCGGAAGATTGAATGAATTTTACAGCATTAAGTAGGCTCGCCACCTATTACATTGGGACCTAAACATAAACTGGCGAAATGTGGGTGCTAGCACCTCTGCCTACCCCTTCGGGGAATACAGGCGTGAGTTTATGTTATGTTATGTTATGTTACTATACATATCGAATACATAAGGAAAAAGAATCTTCTCGGGGGATCGAGTACCGCCTGAGAAGATTCCTTTTTTCTCTGTATTCGAGATTGGAAGATGTTTCATGCAGAACGAGAGACAAGAAAGGATTTTAGGTGAGGCGGGCAGAAGCACAAACAACATCTTGTTTTCCGTAAGCAATTATTCTCAATTAATTAATACGCAGAAGCATCAATCGTTTGTACACTAAAAGTTTCAACTCTCAAATTGTAATTAATGAGAACTTTTCCTATCTAATAAGTCAAGACGAAAATGCTTAAAACATTTTGATTCCAAATATTGTAGGGCCTTGGAAGATGAAAGGGAAGTACCTACTTAATTCAACGACTTAATTTTCAAACGGCAATTAACTTGGTAACATCAATATTAAATAGAAATTAAACTTGATATAATATAGTTTTCGAAGATCTCTCTCCAAGTTGTTTTCTTTGACTTATTATACATAAAGTCAACTCAATATATCTCTATTTATTCGAAAACTTTTCTTGTCTTACGTAAAATATAATTGACCAAAGCGAGCGAAGCTGATTTTGCTTTCGTCCTTCATCTATGTCTGTGTATTTATCACTTTGTCATGGTCTAGATCACAACTGACCCCTTGCTAGCTAAAGAACTCATTTTTTACCAGATCTTCACAAAAAAAATTTGATTGATTTAATTGGCACCAAGCACCGTCCTTGATTTAAGAAACAGGTTTTGTATAGAGCTTTTTTATTTGTTACATCTAAACTATTTTGATATTGTAAATAAGGTGTTGTCTACTTAAAAATACTTATAATTAACCATTCTGAAACTTTTTTCTCCATTCTTGTCTGTGGCTAATTGCTTGTAATGTACTACTGAACGGATTTTGATAACTCGAAATCTGCTAAAGACTAATATATGAATGGATGGACGGATATTTTGATGTTTGTAATTCAATTACACTGAACAGATCTGGCTGAAATTTGATACATTGATTGATTACAGCCTGGTGTTATACCATAGACTTTTAATCCCGGGAACAGGTAACCACAGATTGCGGGAACGGCATCAAAATTCATGGGCGAGGACACGGGCAACTTACAGCTAATAGAATATAATTTGTTCACAACTTGCCAATCTGGGCAACATCCAATATTTTTGTAAGTTCGTATCTTTAAATGTGGCCGTGAATTCGAAAAAGTAATCATCATAATGATCCCTGAAGCTACCCAACCCGACACAAATAACAGAGAATATAATCCCATCTTATTACGGGCCCTGAGACTCGCAGCAAACAATTCAAGAGACATTTTTTCAATTATTCTCAGCCACCGCGAATGCAATCAGATTTTCATTTATTTGCGCGTAACTTGTAATTTGGATCGCATTATGCAAAAAACAGTCATCTCGCATTTTTTACGCAGGAATACCCACTATGGTATTTTTAAATTTAATATATTTTCTTATTATCTTTATAATTTTGACTGTCGTATTCTATACTTAGTTGAATATTATACTAGCCAGATCACACAGAAGCATACGATTATTATATAAAATCTAGTTACAACACCGGCTTTTTGCAATATTACAAATTAAAAGAATAATAAAATTACTTTTAGGTCATGGAATTTTATAAGACCTTGTGGTTCATTAAACGACATACATGAATACGTTTTACAGATTAAATATTTCAAAGTAAATCAAATATAAAACTAGGTTTAGTTAGTTACTAAAACTATGCTTTGTGCATAGTTTTTGTCATAGTTTGTTAAAGACATTTTTGCGTAGCCGTTTTAATATCACTCGATTCCTTGGAGGATCGGAGACACTTAAGTGTCGGTCTTTTTTAGTCTTGTTCCGTAGCAATTTCCTGAAGAATGTTATTAAGTCTTGATTTCTTCTGTCTGCCACTAGCCGTTATTATTTCACGACGGGTATTTCATGCCTTTTATAATTATTATTTACCGAGTATGCAATGAATATGTAAATTGCTTATTTACTGCTTAAGCCAAGAACACACTAATACGGTATAAAAATATTATGACGGTGTTCTTCACATTTAAGTCTGTAGGAGTGTTGAAATATAACCCGACTACATCAGGTGTTAAAACCAAAACAACAGCGTAGAAAATTCGAGATTAATAGTCAATTTATCAACGAAGGTGACATCTAACTGCGAGCGTTTAAAATTAGTACTATTTATGTATAACGACATGGCGGAGGACGTACCTGTTTTTCGATGTGAAACTGTTAATGTTATTTTTTGGACTTGTGCACAACATTATTGAATTTGAGAAATAATTCGTTATAGCACTTTTTAGGTGGCAGACAAACCACCTTCCTTGTGGCAAGTGGTTACCCTGGCTTATGAACAAGCACACCATCAGGAGCGTCAAGCTGACTCTGTTTTGATTGATGATTTTTTTGATTGATTGATGGATTCTCCATCAATCAATTGACCTATCGCAGTCCACTGCTGGACATAGTCCTCTCCTAATGTCGGCAGGCTTTGGCCTATACAGGAATCTATTTCGAGTTTTCTTTCTTTCTTTTTTCGAGTGACGGAGTCGGGTGAGATTGTGATATTCTTTCTTCGTCATTACACAGATGTAAGAACCTACTAAGGATCTTCTTGAAAGAAAGAACCTTAGAAAACTTACAGATGGGATAAGTTCCTGTAATTCCTTTCATACTGCTGGACATAGGCCTCTCCCAATGTTGGCCTGTTGTATCCAAGCTGGCCAAACGGTTGGGTTTATTTAGAGTTTTCTTTCTTTCTCTTTTCGACTGATGGAGTTGGGTGAAATGGGGTGGTGATACTTTTTCGCCGTCATCAAACGGACGTAAGAACCTGCTAATGACCTTTTTGAAATAAAAAATCCTATATTGTAATCGCTTGGAAAACTTACAGTGAAGTTCCTGAAATTCCTTTCATATCTTACTGTGTGCACTATTTCCGATTGCGATGTGTGAGGATGATTTCCCTGACAGTAACCAGGGGTGCAATGCCAGAATATCGCTGTGGGCATCATGTCGTGTATAGTTACTACATTATTATTTAGAACATTATAAGACGCTCGTATATCTTCTAAATACGCCTCTGTATTTTTCACGCGGAGGTGTATTATATACCCACAATTGCCCTCAATATTTTATGGTTCATCATAAGGCAACCTGTGATAATACACTTTAAGTGGACATACTGGACACCTTCCAGATAAAAGGTAAAGTTATTGTAAACATATTATAGGAAAAAGTGAACATAGCCCCTATACCAAATTTAAAGAAGCAATACCAATTTATCTATTTCTTCGAATACATAGGGAAAAAGAATCTTCTCGGGCGGGACTCGAACCAGCAGTCTTTCCCTTACAGGGGGAATGCCTGACCAATTCGGCTACCGAGACACGCCCGATATGATTCAAATTTCCCATCCTATACGTCTTTAAGGCGTTTCTTTTAACGTAATAGTCTTTAATTTTTAGTTTTTTTTTTAATTGTTTCATATTGTGCCTATGTGCTATGTGTAATGTGTATGTGTTATGTGTAATTTAAATTAGTTGTCACTCTTCTGTCGAAGAAATAGGAAAAGGTTGATATAAATCAAAAAGTTTGTGTACACAAGCACACCTTTCCCTGACTATATCTGTATTACATATTTCTTACAACGATTTCGTTGAAGTTTGCGGGTAATGGAATCGTAATTATTTATTTTGGCAATAAAGTTAACTTACTGTCTTCTAATCATTATTAAAATCAGTTTGCGAATAGTTGGCGCAATGTGAGTATTAATTCACCTCTGCCTACCCCTTCAGGGGCTTACAGGCGTCAGTATATGTTGATATTATGTAGTTTGCAAAATATGATACATTTTTGTCGCTTACTCTAACCCTGTGCTCTATGTTTATTGCAGGAAACAGGCAGTACGACAGCGAGGCGCACTCCATGTTTTACGATAACTTGTAATTAATGTCGTTGCATAGTGCTTTATTGTCCCGAAGTTAGTCCGCTAGCGAACATCGGAATAAATTATGGGCCGACTTCGTCGCGTGTGACTTTATTCACATAAATTATTGAGAAAAATGTGTCAGCATTTATGTTATTAAATCCCTTCAGTGTTCGTTTCAAATATAATAAATCTCTTAGACAAGTTGTAATGTTCCCGAGCATGATTTATGCTTGATTGTACTATGACAATGAACTATTAATGTGTTACGCGGTTCTAATGTGCGATTAGTTTACGCGATAATTTGTTACAGAAATGTTGGTATGAATCATTTGTTTTAGTCCGTCAGGTGTAATCTCTTTGTTTGGACAATTTAATAACGTTTGAATGATTTTTTATAGCATTTATTATGCTAACTTTTAAGTTCGAAAAGCATCGGAAAAAATCATTTTTTTTCCAATGTTTTTCGAACTTAATAACGTGTAATGTAGAAATATATAGAGTTCTTCCATTGCAGTTTTTCATTTGATAGTTACTCTCTCGCTAAATGTTAGATTACCTATTTATCATTTTAATACTAGCTAAAAAGCAAAGCCCAAAATTGTAAAAAGAAGAAAATCCTCAAGCCTTTTTCGTTACTCTTTGCTAGTTCAGGTACATAAATAAATAAATAACTCTTATCTAGGTAAGTAGATATAATTTATTTATTAAATACCTATCTAGTTTCTAACCTTCATCAGGAGTCGGGATTAATGTAAGTAGCTAGCTTAATTAACTTGAGTAGCTAGATTAAAGTAGGTAGCTTAGTGGTTAAGGAGTCGACCTTACGATCGAGAGGTCCCGGGTTCGAATCCTGGCCATTACACTACCGACGTGAACCCACTCCTAACACAAGCAGTTTAGCTTAGCTGGAGGGGCTAGAGGGAATATTAGTAACTTCGGTTCCAATATCCTTTAAAAAAAGGTGGATATATGTGTAAGTACCTATGTAAACACTCTCGCTAAATACTAAGTATTAGATTACTAAGAGGGGTATCTAGTACGTTTAAAAATACTTAATTCCAGCACGGGACGCCGCCGTTGACTGGATGGGTGATCTGCCCTTCGGTGTGAGCCATTTCACCCATAACGTACCTATGTATAATAGTATTGGTGATAACCGCTGAGGCAGCATTGGTCTTAAAGACAGCCGAAGACGGTTATCATCAATACAGTATTATGCAACGTTTTTAATGCACTTAGTGAATAAAATAATCCAAAAGACATTTTATCTACTCTAATACCATAAATTGCCTGTATCTATAAATATAAAACTCTATATTCAAAACAAGTTGTTCTCATACCCCAACCATCATCAAATTAGAACTATAAACGACCTCATTATACGAAGACATCACTATTAAAACCATATTTTTAAGTTCTCATAGCATATTAACACGTGTTATGAGCGAATTGGGCCAAAGAGCAGCTGCCAAACAGATGGCACCGCCGTCTAAAGTCGTTATTATAGCTAAATATCAACCACTAATACCAGGCAATATTGTTACTATCTCCTGGATCGTGCCCAAATCGTACCATCTAAAAGTTGAAACTAGTATGACGTCACCACGTTTGCTTGCAAGCCCAATGCTTAGAAGAGATGACGTTATTATGATGAAATTTTAATCCTTCCTAATATTTCTAAATGAGAAAGTAACTCTGTCTGTCTATATGTTACGCTTTCACGCCTAAATTCTGAACCGATTTGGATGAAATTTGGTATAAGGGTAGACTAGACCATGAGAAAGGACATAGGCTATGATTGGTCGCGATAGCCGACATCTACGCGGGCGGAGCCGCGGGCAAAAACTAGTTTCCTATAATATATTGATTAATATAATTCCTGCAACTGAAGTCAAATACTTTCTAAATACAGAGTAATAAAACAAAAAGCTACTGGAGTTACCGTATCAGAGTAACAATTTCTTATTTTACTTGCTTTTGCCCGCGGCTCCGCCCGCATGGATGTCGGTTATCGTGACTAAACATAGCCTATGTCCTTTCTCATGGCCTAAACCACCCCTATACCAAATTTCATTGCAATCCGTTCAGTGGTTTAGGCGTGAAAGCGTAATATACAGACAGACAGACAGAGTTAGTTTCGCATGTATAACATTAATATAGAATTACCTATGTATTTAGGATGAAATATTACGTTTGGCATTTCACGAATTTTGGTATACACACCTATTAATCATTATTTATAGATCAAATAAAATAGGATCAATATTAGGTTACACACTATCCAACATTTAATATCTAGATTTTAAGTCTTAGGAGATTTGATCAATATTTTATGGGCCTAATCCCTAATTACCATATTGCTACCTTAAAAAGTTGTTAGGATAGAATAACTATTATTTTTATCTTATATATATCATTAATATACATATATTTACATAAAAATAGTAGGTAGGTATAACAATAAAGTTGGTTTTACAATTAAAAAAACCCCGTCACAAAAAACACCAAAAAGTTGAAAATAAATGAATAAATTTTAATTCAACGGTTGCCATGTCGGGGGACCGTAACTGGTTAAGTACTCCTTTATATCGTAAGGTCCCCCGACATGGCAACCGTTGAATTAAAATTTATTCATTTATTTTCAACTTTTTGGTGTTTTTTGTGACGGGGGTTTTTTAAATTTTTAATTTAATTTTTATTGTATGCTTTTTAGATTGATCTACTAGTCAAGCTCTTTCATTTGATACCCATATTGAGGGATACATAAAGAAATATGTATTCCAACATGTTGTGGCGGCGGCCATCTTGGACCAATTTTTTTCAAACATAGCTAAGAACACTCCCGACTAATATACCTTTCAAACAAAAAAAACTAAATCCAAATCGGTTCATCCGTTTGGGTGCTACGATGCCACAGACAGACACACACACACACAGACACGTCAAACTTATAACACTCCGTCGTTTTTGCGTCGGGTGTTAATAAAATGATCTTTTAAAACGAATTTATAACTTTGAGGATGAAGAATATTTACTTAATATACATGGATATTCCAATATGATAGTCAAAATCTGGCAATTGGCAATTTACATACGTTGTAAGAACAATAAATTAGAAAAATTAATACATTATATTTGTTCCTCACACCTACGCAAGCTTTTCATACCATACTTATTAACTAAGGCTAAATATGCACCGAACCATCATTTAGCATTTTGTATTAAATACTAGGAGCCGGTTTTATAACCCGTAGTTATTAAAGAGTAGCATCAGGTGATAATACAATTAATATATTATTAAATTAACTTACTTGTACAGTTCCACAATATCTATTTATTAAGCATCTACGGTAGCGTAGTGGTATGGGTAATGGACTGCTGAGACGAGGCCTCGGGTTCGATCCCAGGTTTACCATGGCACACACCAATGACTTTTCGATGCTTTTCGAAGTTATGTGTGTATTTATCGCAGGTTTATAAGTGCCCGGTTAATGGTCATAGGCGAAATGTGGGTGCTAGCACCTCTGCCTACCCCTTCGGGGAATACAGGCGTGAGTTTATGTTATGTTATGTTATGTAGTATAAGTGATTAAAATTATCACTCGTAAATATATTTAACGTGTATTTAACGTAAAATTCATTGTCATATCTTTAACAGAAATGTTATGACACTAAATTAAACAGGCAAGTAACATCATACATCACAAGCATGTATGATGGTATCAAGTGATTACCGTGGCCTATTATCGTTAGCAAGAATAGAAATGGTGCTCACACTTTGTCACTTGCACGGAATAGGGGGACGGGAACGGATGAGTAAGTTAAAAAACAAGAAGGGCTCTGACACCCACAAATCAAACAAAATGCTACTTGCCAGCACTTGCCAGCAATTCCCTGCCAGTTCACGTGTTTCCTTCTTCCTACAGTCCTGGGTCCTTTAAGCGGGGCGTGAAAAGGCATCTAATGAGGCCGTCAAGCTGAGTGCCACCACTGTTAACATGGTAAATGTTTACGATGGTGACCCTCTTTCCGAGACTTTGCCTTTAGCTTAACATCAGGCGAGGTGAAGTCAAATTGACGAGTCCTGTATAAAAAAAAAAAAAAAAAAAAAAAAAAAAACTTCATAAATCACTTAGGTATACTTTTCCACAACATTGAACTATTAAACCTGGCCGGTTTTGCCTCACGACCTATAAACAGACGTGTTCAATAAAAAAAAATCGATATGAAATGGTAAATGGGAGAATGGTATTTTCGGATCAAGTGTACTCGAAGATGGATACTTTCAGTCATTCATATTGGGTAAAGTTGAGAATACAAATTGAGATGTATGATGGATTCGGGTATATTATAGCTTTAGGTCTTACCTACTGGTAACTCAAGGTATTCCTGAAAATAGACGTAAAAGGGGTTTCACATCATCGGACCTACGATGCGGTGGTAAGTCGTAGGACTCGAACCTTATGCCTAAAACTACACCGTGTTTGACTGTGACACAATTACCGTGGCTTTGGGATTGGGTAATCTGGGGTAGCCTAGTGGTATGGGTAATGGACTGCTGAGACGAGGTCTCGGGTTCGATCTCAGGTTTACCATGGCACACACCAATGACTTTTCGATGCTTTTCGAAGTTATGTGTGTATTTATCGCAGATTTATAAGTGTCCGGTTAATGGCAATAGGCTCGCCACCTATTACATTGGGGCCTAAACATAAACTGGCGAAATGTTGGTGCTAGCACCTCTGCCTACCCCTTCGGGGAATGGCGTGAGTTTATGATATGTTATGTTTATGTTATGTGACTGGGCTATAATTATTATACTATAAAATAGCAAACTTAAGCTTAGGGTACATTTTATAACACTATTTCTGTACCTACTCATTGTTTTTGGTCGCAAAGCAAAAACCCCTTTGGCAGCACAGGCCATCATGGTAATTAATTTACAGTTTGTCAAACCACTTCGCCGACTGTGGTGTCTTGTTGGAATGGGGCGAGGAAAAATTGTGTTTATTTAGTACTCAGAAGAATATTTATGAAGAAATCATGAAAGTAAAAAGTATTTAAAACACAATTCTCTCGGCAAATAGTTACTGGAAATAGTCAGGTTGCAAATTTGTCTATACAAAACTCTACATAACTAGTACAATCAGCATCAGAAAGATGTTGACGAACAGAGTACCCAAAATGATCCTAATTTAGTTTTTTGACCCTTTTCCAGTTGACCAATTGTTCTGATATTTGGTAGGTATACACAATTAGTTCGGACAATAATAATCCATACTTCCATACTAACATTATAAATGCGAAAGTAAATCTGTCTGTCTGTATGTTACGCTTTCACGCTTAAACCACTGAACCGATTTTGATGAAATTTGGTATAGGGATAGGTCATACTGTTGTCCATACATTTACTGTATTATTGGTATAAAATAAAGATTTATCTATCTATCTATCTACGTCGTCAAGATATTGATGACGCTGACTGTACCTAGAATGTCAACTGAAAGACGTTACTAAGACTTGTTTATTAAAACATTTACTTAACTAATAGCATACAATTTATTACCATTGAATGTTATTACCTACCTACACGAACCAATCCTTATACTTTACATTAAACTAAGAGGATTAATCATAATTTATAGCCTGTGATCTCGATTTTTTATGCCTAATGTCATAATTTTATTCACTATGGAAATAATATCTCGTGAATATTGTTATATTTAAAGCATCGCAAACAAGGATTTGTCACTACGTTTTACGAAGTGATTATAGATTCAAAAACTTTTAATAAATAGGTATGTACCTACGTTAGAAATCTAATTTGGAGTGAACGAATAAATTCCAAAGATTTAAATTATAAGATTTACTTTATGAAAATCAGTCTAATCTATTATGAATTACAGATAGGTATATTTTTTTACGCCGAGGACGTAAAAACATTATGGAAGTTTCGAAGATCGAAGTTTCTTAAATAATATAGTAAGACAGATTTCAACACTATTAGTTGATGTTATAATTATGTTTTTATTTTGTTATAGATCTACGTAGATTGATATAAATATGTAAAGTGTATATGTATTAGGCATTCTAATTATGAAAGTCTAGAATATTTTCATACTTAGAATACTTAATATACATTTCTCTTCTGACTGTATAATGGTTGCCAGAATGAGATTGTATACACCTACTTCATTTAATTGTTTGTACATTTTTGTATACATACTCGCGTTGTAGGTACCTACAAATGCTGTACAAATGTACAAATGCCTGGCAATGGCGCCCCCACCCGGTCCAGGTAGAAGGGGTAGGCCCAAGAAGTGCTGGCTTGGCGTCTTGGAGGGTGACATGCGTGAAAACGGTCTCACTACCTTGGACGCCCAAGGTCGTGCGAAGTGGAGGAGGAAGAGCCGGAAGGCGGACCCTGAGCTCCGAGGGCACCGTGGCCCCGGATGCAATCAGGACTAACGTCTTTATGTGGATGATGATGATGACTCGCGTTGTAGGTATATTAAAGAGATTACTATTGCTGCAACTTCTACTAACCATTCCATAAATGTTGAAAACTGAAATTTTTAGTGCAATAGACACTGTTTTTTTTTATATTACTTAAAATATTTGTTGTGTCTTAAATGTATCATTGAAATTTATTATTAATCATAATAATATTTATTTAAACATTTGGTAAACGTAAACCTTTTAGAATGCCGTAAGGCGAAACCTCTCAATATGTGTAATCATAATAATCTAATATATAAAATTCTCGTGTCACAGTTTTTGTTGCCATACTCCTCCGAAACGGCTTAACCGATTTTGATGAAATTTTATGAGCATATTGAGTAGGTCTGAGAATCGGCTAACATTTATTTTTCATCCCCCTAAATGTTAGGGGAGTCCACCCCTAAATTTTTATTATTTATTTTTTAGACAAAATTTTTAATTTCTATTTTTTTATGATACAACATACAAAAATACATACAATCCTCAATTTTCACCCTTCTACGATCAACCCTTATTTTTTAATAGCCAGTAATATAATCATTTTTTCTTTCCGGTAGAAAAATGATCAATCGTCATTTAATTATTATCTATTTTTCATCCCCCTAAATGGTGCAGCGGGAACGGGATCTGACGCCACGAGGGTAGGAAAAAATTGGCGGTACGAAGTTCGCCGGGACAGCTAGTATTATGTATAATTCAATACTTTCCTATAGGTTTAATTACTTATAATAACACTAGCTTTTGCCTGCGGCTCCGCCCGCGTGGACGTCGGTTATCGCGACCAAAATATAGCCTATGTCCTTTCTCATGGTCTAATCTACCCCTATACCAAATTTCATTAAAATCGGTTCAGTGGTTTAGGCTTGACTACGTAACATACAGACAGACAGACAGAGTTACTTTCGCATTTATAATATTAGTATGGATGGATAATTAAATTTGTCTGTAGCTATAAAAATGGCAGTCAGGGTAGAAATTTTAATGATTCTGAACTATCCATTGCGACGCGACGTTTGAAATTAAAAAGAATGGCCCGGAAGCAGTCCTCGCTTTGCTTTTTAATTTTCCGTTCGCCGCCGGCCGAGGCCTTTACAGTTTGCGGTTGATTCAATCTTTCGACGACATGAGTCTCATTGGAATATTAAACTAATATTGATTTCTGTTCCAGTATTCTCCATTTTGAATCCTGTGAGATTATTTCAGTATACCTACTAAGATTACCTAAGTAGGTAAATAAATATTCAAATGGTTTTTTTTTTACCGTGGGGGAAATCCCCCTCGATCGGACGAGTTTAATGCGAGGGAGTTGACGAATAACTCGTTATGCCGGACTCCAACCGACTAAAACCCCCACGGTATCGCCCAGCAGCCTTATAGTTGGGAGCCCCGGGTAAGCTCTCGGAAGGATGTCCCAGGGCTCCCAACAGACCCACGGCTTCAATGCGGCCTCGTCTAGGGGGTGGTTCGGGTGCTATACCGCGTCTATGGGGGGTTTTCGGGTATCATCCCGCTTCCGTCATGGGCCTGCTTCTGTAAGGACGATGAGCAGCCAACTCACCGTCATGGAGGCCGATGGTATTCGGCGAAGACGCGGCGCCCAAGCCGCCGACTGCGGAACTCGGGTGGAAGAGTTCTCTCCCGCTCCCGCCCCGCCGTCAATATTCAAATGGTGGCACTTCACATGAGTGGGAAACTGCATATTGACATTTCTGGCGAACTATTACCATGTGTGGATTGTGGTTATGGTTAGACAAAGTATTAGCCTTCGAAAAAAAAAGTATTAGCCTTATATGCCTACTTGACAAATATGACCATAGCAGAATGACAGAAAGGAACAATATTTGCGCTGTCAAATATAAACGCCTAATAATTTTCAGGGTATTAGAACTTAAAAAGTTAGCATAATAAATGCTATAAAAATTTCATTCAAACGTCTAATTGTGAACACAATTAGTCATGCGAAGTACCGCATTGGACTAACTTGCTTCTACATCAGAAGTAACTTAGGTTCTACATTGCAAATATTAATTATACTCAGATACATTTTCTTTTATACATAGTAACACCCAGACCAATGCAAGACATAACTGAGCGCAATGGAATCTATGACCGACCTAGCAGTTGAACGTTCTATCGCTACTCCGCCGCCGCAAGGTCGTGATTATCAAAACAATTAATGTTTATAGTATTCAATAAATAATAGTTAGAACCTACTTGAAGTTCATACTTGGACAATGCCTTGAATTCTGGAAACAAGAAACAATTTGAAATCTCAGAAGATTCCAAAGTCAAAGTTGGACGCAACGTGTAAAGGAATCTGAACTGGCACGAATGTTCTAACTGTAATGAGATTCCTCCGATGTTATCTCGCTTGACAACGAATCCCCAATTTGTGGTCAGTCAATCTTCCCGGGAAGATTTTGTGGAATTCAATTTGCTAAGACAAAAGTAATGTCTTCCTTTAAAACGACATTGAATTATTACTTAGTATATTTTTATAGAATAACTGTTCCTGATAAAGAGAACAGTAGTAATTTACTGAGTAAGAACTCCCGTTCTTATACTTCTATGAAGTGTTCCTTATTGACTATTTTTACAGTGCCAAGTGTGGATTATGTCCATTTGAAAATGATGTTTTTAACTATCAGGACGATCCCGGAGGAGCTTGGAGGGTGAGATGGATTTCCACATCGGGGCAGTGGTGTTTTCTACATAATACATAGGTTCGTCACTGCGTGGAATACTGCTTTGCAAGCCCACAAGGAAAATGCGTATTTAAGTACGTACATTAATTAAATGTACAGTTAACAAAGGTGATATCGTTATAAATATAATGTTGTATGTAAAGGTGCAACCGACTTTGTCGACTGTACTTAAACGCATTTACGGATAATTCGTTGCAGAAATGTTTAAAAGCCTTCAGCATAACAAGTTAAAAAATAATTTGCATTACCACTTTACCAGGAATGGCTTCGAAATGTGAAAAAAATAAACCCATTTAATTTTATAGCACAGAAATAACATGCAAGCTACTCTCATGTACTTCAATCGGAGCTGCCGGCTACACTGAACGCCAAAGCCCCCAAGGTGTTGACGTATACTAATGTCCAATTAATATGCCGTTTTATTCGAGACCTCTCTAATTTATTGTGTACCTCGTCCGAATATATTCTCATTAACTTGACACTCGCAGCCTATTATAAAGTGACCGATCATTAGATACACCTGATAAATATACAGATACGATAGCACCGAAACGAAATAGAGATATTCTGTCAATAAATTTCTTGAAGCTACCGTTGCGATATCGCAACGTTTCTTTTATTTTTCGGTTGGCAAGGGTCTTATCAGATGTTCGAATGCAGTAAAGTTGTAACGTTTTCGGTAAGAGTGCGAAGGAATTAGTGGCAATGTTTCGTTTTTAATTGCAGGCCTTTTAGTATTAATGGATGGTGTGAAACAAAATGTTAATGCGTCATTAACGACTGTCGTCCTGTGTGACCATGAACCGAACAAAGACAATGGGTTTTTAATTTCACCTTTAAAAAATAAAGGTTCAGTTGTTAATACTTGTTTATTGTTTTATAGAGCTTTATGCTCGAATAAATATTTATATTCATGTCCAAAGGACGATATAAGACGATTATCTAAAATAAAACCACGAATTATTCCTACAAAATTCTTGATGAAGAGCTTATGTGAAAATACAGTTATGGATTTGAATAACCGAAGGCTAGTAACTAATTATACCATGGGCCTTTTTTAATGAGCTACCACAGTTAATCACTGCGAAAGTCTTGAGGTAAACAGTAAAAGAAACAACTAACAAGGAAAGAACAGTTTAATTCTTTAATTATTGAAGTAATAAAAAACAACGCAGGTGTAGTGACTGTGGCAGGCGAGACGTTCGAAACGCGATCGAATCGACACTACTTATGGTAATACATTACTCCCAACTCCTTATATTGAGACATTTGTTGGTTAATACTGTACCTTTTATATATTCACCCATTTAAATGTTTAATTATTTTACTCTCAATGATGAACAAGATAATTACTAAGAACTTGTACTGAAATGCACGTTCAAGACCTGTTTAAGATGGAAATTAATATCCTCTAAGAATAAACCTTACTTGCTTATTTCTTATTTTTGAACATTCAAATAGGTATATAGTAGTATACACCAAACTTAGATTTTTAAAGAGAAGATTACAACCGAAATTCCTAATATTCCCTCTAACCCCTCCAAATAGGCTAAATTGCTTGTGCTAGGAGTGGGTTTACATCGGTAGTGTAATGGCCAGGATTCGAACCCAGGACCTCTCGATCATAAACTAAACTGATCAACTGATAATTGATCAACTATTTTATTTCCTAACGGCTCAACTATTTGCTTCAGTTAGGAAATAATCGGAACTACTATTTTTTTCCTGACAAAACAACTATGATCGACTATATGAACCATTTATTCACCGGGAATAGCATAATTGTTGACAGAGCAAATGTCATAAATAAGGCCATTAATCTTCTGTACGGACACTGGACAATGTAAATAGATGAAACGGCCGTCACGTGTCCACTTGTCGTCATTAGGGCAATAGACCCCCAGCCACGTAGGTAACAAGGAGCAAAAAATGTGTCTCAATAATACAATAAAAGTTGCTACTGTTTCTGTAATACTTTGATGAATGTATGTAGATTTCAGGAATCATGTCGAGTAAAGTGCAGCAGTGTACAAAGAGATTTTAATTGATTCTAGTTCTCGGAAAGACGTGAAAACACAAAGCATTCTTATTTTGTTTTATTTTCAGTGGAACAAATACCTGCACGGGGAGAATATCGTTGTTTCGAATGAAATATGTTTTCCGACTTCTTGAAAAGGAGGAGGTTCTTAATTTAGATGTTTATATTTAGTTATATATTTTATTGTATTTTCATAGAATAGTAATGTTCCTATATTTTGTACATTTTTATCGTAACTGCTCCGCTCTATATTTATATTATTGATTTATCTTTACATACATATATCTACATACAGACCTTTCTTGCTAAAATAAAAAAAAAAGATATTTTCGTCAAGTAAATAAATAAAATAAAAAAATAATCATGAAAATAGTTATGAAATTGCGCCGTATAATCACTGATTGGTAACGTTCTTAGAACACTACCAGCTTAGTTAGGTTGAAGAATATGATAATTCTTTAAGCGTGAAACTTAAATCAGTCGCTTTGCTTACAAATAATAAGTAAATGAATATTCCACAACATTCTACACAACGCTATCTAGACCCCATGGCAAGTATAGCTTAACAGGGTGAATTTCAACAGGTCCAATAAAATCTTCATTTCCGTGGATTTTTTTACCTTATGTTTTAGAATAAAAAAACATCGTGTTTATTAAAGGTTTTGATACTATTTGTATTCTTGCTTAATATTTAGCAGATAACTAAAAAAACTAACGAGATATACAAGATTAAAAATTACATGCCACGGCAATGAAACATGCGTGTACGGCAATGAAACAAGCATCCACGGCAATGAAAGAATTGTGCCAAGGGAATGAAAGATTCAAACACAGAAATGAAAATCCATATAAAACATAATATTTTAAATACCTACTTACATACAATAAATACCAATTTCATAGGTTAAAAATCTGCAAAAGGAGTACAATTAAACAAATATAGAATCAAAGTTGACGGATCATTTATTTAAATTCTTTCACACAAAAAAGAAGTTAACAAATATGGTATACTTTTTTAATTATTTTTTAATAGCAGTGCAGTGTGTGTGTGCGTGTGTGTGTGTGTTTGCGCGTGTGTGTGAGTGTATAAACGAGTGATGGATTACCATGTTCCATCATTTTGTAAGATTAACATGGAAACATCTTTTTGTAATTGATTGTTCAGTAAAATCTTATCAAATCTTTCATCGTATAGTCGTAAATTTTTGAATTCCTACAAAAACAGGTAATGATTATTATAATGCCTAATCATACTATGGCGATGAAAACATAAGTCACGGAAATGAAACATGTGGCCACAGCAATGAAACTAAATTGTTTTACAATGCATGGCAATGATTTTTTTTTCATTGCCGTGTTTTTTTTTTCATTACCATAGCAAATTTTGACCACGGAAACTACGGCAATGAAAGCACGGCAATGAGAAACAAGGCAAAAATATAAAATAACAAAAAATCTAATAATTATCCGTAGTATTAATCACTTCACAAAAATAAACAAGAGAAATGGAGTTCTATTGATTGTTTAATCAAGGGGATAAACTTATTGAAATAGACAGTTATACCTATCCACGGCGATGAAAGAAAAAATGTCCAGTAACATAAAAATGGTATACTTACATTTATGGTGCCAAAACGCAGGTACTTGTGTACTTCCTTCCGCGTCGAGCACTTAGGCAGCACTAATATGCAACGTTTAGCGCATATAAGGGAGGACACAAGTCGTTAGATAAAACAATATTCTAAAACATGTTTAGAACACGGCAATGAATGGTAATTCTGGGACAAGTGAATTTTCTTTAACCATTCGTTGTATTGTTTAAATATTTGAATAAATGTATTTCGTAACAATACTTTAACTATTCACGTATCAAATAAAAATAGGTATTAATAAAAATAACCATCAGATTTTTATGAATGAGGTTTACGACACAATAGGTGACGTGTGGACAAACACGGCAATGAAAGATTTCGAGGTTTGTGATTTTTTTTTGGAGTACCTAGAGTCCTATTTATTAGAATATTTAGTGCTACACATAGATCACTATTTCACCTAACTAGCAAAAAATGTTAGAGCATTATAACTATGATTTTTAGTACCGATTTCATCGATGCCACGCAATTCTTGGTCCCGGGAAATTCACCCAACAAGCTTTTATTATGGAATCTAGAATGCGGATAAACATACTTAAATACTTTTTTGGCAAATACATACATTATTATACATAGAAACATCAAGACCTATGCAAATAGCTATATTCATGCATACAAATAGTTGCACAGAGCGGGAATCGAACCCGCGCCTCCTGCTTAGCGGTCGCGTTCACTGCCGCCACGCTACAGAGACATAAAACATGATCATCTTTTTTGGCGTATTTGTGTTAATTGCTAAGTAGAAAAATTATTTTAAAAATAAACTTCTGTTACAAAACATTTAAATATAGGATCTATTCCATTCTAATACCAATGGTATTTGTTTAAACTCGTAATAAATTTTCTATTCCGAACGAATACGACTCACAAACGAATACCAAAACAAGTTAAATGGTATCAGGATACAGTCAGTACACTGTAGGTTAGTTTCCTAGGTGTATTTTATTCCTCTGACCTCTTACAGATTCAGGTGACCACGGCCGGTGTTACCTAGTCGAAACGTTAGGCAAATCAAAGGTTAATTCCCGTTATTATCATTTTTTAAGTATCTAAGTGTGTAAGTTTATTGATTCATTTTTAGGCTTTCAATAGACAATAGGTAAGTATACGTCTGGTAGTTTCGATACTGAGGGTACGGTTTGACCTTTTAAAGAGTAGGTACTAAAAACACATTCTAAAGGTACTTATTATCATAAATTGATTATCATGACTATTTCAGTCCTTATTTTAAAAACCATAATTGTGTGACCATACATTAAAACCTAATATTAGACACGTGAAAGAAGTAGTAGTGCTATGTTTTTGACTAACACAATGTCAGTGTAATCAAATAAATCAGAAAACTTAGGGAAGGTTCAAATCTGACGGAACATGCGTCGCGTATTATAGACGCTGTACGCTCGACGCACTAACGTAGAAATTAGCATCGGTTAAGTGTGAACGGTCAAGTGTTTTTCTATATATTTGTCTGTTCTGGCGTTACGCAACCGATAATACGCGACGCATGTTCCGTCAGATATGAACCTTCCCTTAGTTTCACAATTAGGTTGTAATTTTTTTTGTTGAGAAGATTACGATATTTATATTCCTGGGCAACAATCATGATAACTAACAATACTATGATCAATAACGAATTTATTATTTTAAACAATGAATGCAGAAACATGATGGCTTTCCAAAATGGCGTAAATACTATATATTAAAAACATTACAGCTACTTACTCGCGTCACAGAATAGATAAACTCGCGTGGAGACATACTACATTATTATTAATACCTTTTAAACTATCGCGTTCCATGATATACAATCATATTAACGGGAATTAACGCGTTAATGGTATAGTACACATGAATCAGCCTGTGACCACGGCCGGTATAACCTGGTCGAAACATCAGGCAGACAAAGGTACGTATGGCATGATCGGACCTATGGGTGTCGAATCTATCAATTAAGATTTGTTTTATTCCAGGGGACGAATGGGTACCTTATTATAAAATTTGTTAATATTTTTGGTCTCCTACCGAGAAACCAATGGGCACCTAAAAAGGGGTCGAATTTACAACTTTTATGCTAAGGGGCGGGTTTCAGGGGACCAATGGGTGCTGACCCATTCAAGTAACATTAACGTTATTATTATTTTAGGCATATTATGATTTATTGTGTACTGTCGCATCTCTGACTGGTGTGTAAAATCAGGACAATATTGTCTTCATTTTTTGTTGCCATTTTTGGATAAGGACAATGTACCTATAGTTTATCTTTACTCCTATACCTGTTTTTTCTACTTCATTGAGCGTGATCAAAAACTACGACTACATTTATCCTGGGAAGGTTAATTTTATGACGTTCTTGATTACTATTACTTATTAAGGACTGAACACACATGTAGCGTTTAATACGTCACTTCAAACTACAATATTGCGTGTGACGTCAAAGATGTAGGATCTCGAGAAGAGACCTCGCCTTAGACTCTTTTAAATATATGTGATCAATAAATGCATAAATTAACATACATACATATAATCACACCTTTATCCCAGGAGAGATAGGCAGAGGTGAATTAACAACCACATTTCACCAATCATTTTATTCGGACCCAAGTAATAAGGGGTGAACTTATTGCCGTATTAATTAAGAGGTGGTATAATTTTATTTTTTCACATGTGTCACATCTAAATTTCTTTACTTCACCTATGGTAAGCTAAAGGTAAATCATCAAAGGTGGAAGCAGAGAATGAAGGCTAGATGGATAATGAATTTCTGGTCATGCCACTCCCCTCAGTTTCTGGTAGAAGTAGTAATTCCAGAACAACGAACGTCGTTTAATGTGACATTCTGTGCCAATGGTATTACTGTCAAGAATTTCCTGACCTAGATTTTCAGACCTGAAATTTCCTGAAAGGTAACGTGTTTCCTTCTTCCTACAGTCCCGGGTCCGTTTAGCGGGGCGTGAAAAAGCCGTCAAGCTGAATTTATAATGACCCTCTTTCCAAGACTGTCTTTAGCTTACTAATAGGCGACCTGAAGTAAAATTGACGCGTCCTAAAAAAAAAGAATATTTAAGACCGTACAAGCTGGAGAAAGAAAAAAAAAACAGTCTCGAATGCATATTTGAAATCTTTCCGAAGAGTTTGTAGCACACTTTGTCTTTTCTAGATAGTATTCTACATCCACAAGCTTTCACAATTTACCGTCGCAATACTACGGTGGCTGAATGCTTGTGATTAAACAATAAATCCTAGAAGGGAGTGCGGGTCTTAAGAATATTCCGCCATATTAGCTTTGGCAAAATGTTGTTGTACTCGTAATATGGATGTTTATTGCAATTCGGCAAAGTCCTTTTAAAAGTTTTGTTGTTGCTAGCAAGCTGGCTAGTCGATGATGGATTTATTGTTATTTTGTGATACCCAGTCTCATGTTTGGTATACCACTGAATAATGTGATTAGTAAAATAGTTGACATACCTATGTGACTTTCGAACCCGCTTCATTGGATGCATGTCGTAAAATGACTCCCTACCCTAAACCATTACTTTATTTGAAACGATATATTTTCGTACCTATAATTTAAATGAAATATTCTGCATGTTACATTATAGTATAACATAATGATATTATATTGTTATTTGACGTAATAATAATATTTTTATACTGTTGATTGATGGCACTTGGTGGAATCTGCTACACATATTGAGTAAGACACTTTGTAATTTTCTACTATATATTTTACTAGCTTTTGCTCGCGGCTCCGCCCGCGTGGATGTCGGTTATCGCGACTAAACATAGCCTATGTCCTTTCTCAAGGTCTAATCTACCCTTATACCAAATTTCATCAAAACCGGTTCAGTGGTTTAGGCGTGAAAGCGTAACATACAGACAGACAGACAGAAAGACAGACAGACAGACAGACAGACAGAGTTACTTTCGCATTTATAATATTAGTATGGATTTTTCACCTGACGGGTTTCGCCTCACGGCATCCTCAAAGGTATGATGTAAAGTAACTGTTTCTTAGTTTTTAACTTTAAATTACGAGTAAAACCTAACAAGTAGTGACAAAATGTTTAAGTTAAACATTAAACGGAAAAGTACTAAGTGTCATACTCAATAATAATGTATGATATATTTATATTACTTTCATGTAGAATTTAATCTGATTGGGCATTTAGTGTGTATTTTAGTTGTTTTAGTTGTACAGGGATAGTTTTTTATAGTTTATGTTCTGAAAAGAACGTATCAGTTTCAGACAGAGCTTTCTGTTGTAAAATTTTACCTTTTAACTTCTTCTGTAAAAAAAAACGTAGGTATATATTTCAAAATGTTCTTCAACACAATTGATATTCAGAACTGCCGAGAGATGGCGCTAGTGGTATTCATAAAAATAGTAAATTCATTTTCATTCGCTTGGCATACTTTCTTAAATGTTATAGATTTTTTTTTAATTTGACTTCACTTCGTCAATGGTAAGCTGAAAGTAAAGTCTCAGGAAAGAGGGTCACCATTACAAACACGAACCGTGTTAACAATCGTGGCATTCAGCTCGACGGCTTTATCAGATGCTACCGTAAAACACATGAAACAAGTATTTTTTTTTAATTACAATAATTTAAAAAGTTTGCACAATAAAGGCACAATATTATTCACAATAATAAATAAATGATCTCATTTTCAGGTATCAAATTATGATTGACAGGCGCAGCAAAATAAAACATCTACAAAAGGCGTTTAATAGAACTGCTTAGAAGTAACAATAGTGAAACAGACCACAGGGTGAGAATGCTCCCTGCTGGCCAAAAATTCTTTCAATATGGTATATTTTTTTAAACTCAAAAGTGATTCATAATTAATTGTTGTTCGCGACGCGTATCGGACGCGGACGCAGCGAGGCAAATGGGATGGATGCCCACATTCCATTGTCATGTAACTTACGCACATCGTTCATCAAGTTGACAACCGTTAATCCAGTTTCCGGGATTATACTAATGGTGCGGTTTTCGATTTTATAATCTTGTCTAAAGAGAAAAGAAATGGTAGTTTTGTAAGTTTATCACATATTTATTCAATAACTAATTACAAATACTTTTTTTAAAGATTAAACTAAATTAACGTAATGTAATAAATATAATAATAATTACAATAATTCGAAAGAAAAGTCGTCGAAAATTTCCTCCCCATCGATGTTGACTGGTAACGTGCCTAAAAGACTGGCGGCATTGCCCCTTTGGATGGCAATTTTTATTGTTTTATATCAAGAAATACTCGTGGATAAAGAATAAGTTGGTAGATGGCTCCACCGTCGCCCTTAAAGATGGATATAAAGAGAAGCAAAATTTGAAGTGATTCAGGTGTGACTCAATAGCTCAGTTGGAAGAGCATTCCCCATGTAAGGGAAAGGTTGTGGGTTCAAGTCCCACGTGAGCGCTTCTTTTTCCCGATGTATTGAGAATGTAAAAGTTAGGATAGTAAATGCTATAATCTTTTCCTAGATTAAATTCTTGCGATATTATAGTGTTTAGTACAAATACGTTAGCAACTTATATATTTTGTTTTTAATAAGTAAACACTGATAACGTATATTTGTATCTACGAGAACCATTAGTAGGACACCGCTAAAATGTCCTGCCTCCTACCCCCGAATCTCGATGACAAATCGTTGCGTAAATGATAGTGTTCGTTCGCTCGTACGGTCGTCGAGAGCAGTGTTTTTGTTATTTGATGTATGTCTGCGCTTTGTTGCATCCATCCATCCATCCCATTGTCCGGAGTTAGGTTGCACCGTTTGTATACCGCTTCTTTGCTTTGTCAGGTGGCCGTTGTAATTATTATCAAGTTCAAAAATCTTTTCAGTGTTACGTTGATTTTGAGGTTGCTGACTCAGGACTCTTAATAAATAGGGTTTGGATCTGACAAGATTCATGTATTTTTTACAAACTTTATCTTTTCATTAATGAATTGGTAAGTTTTTGAATAAAGAAAAAAATTATAACACTCAGTTAGATATTACCCAGACATACGTGCAAATGGTATCACTACCTTGGAGGCCCAAGATCGTGCGTTGTGGAGGAGGAATAGCCGGAAGGCAGACCCTGAGCTCCGGGGCATCGTAGCCTCGAAATACGTCATAATAAAGATGATGAATACCCAGTTTTTAACTATCAGCTGAAGTGTGTGTATACCACGTAAGAAATAAATACATATTTTGCATCTAAATTTAAACGTGCTTACAATTTAACGACATTCGGAGAAAATGAATATTCATTTCAAATAATTTTCAATGTTATTTTCATACACATTATAAATATTCCGTACGTACTGGTTTGTCGGTATAATACAAAGGTTCTGTGAATTATACTCAATTGTAACCGTTGCAAGTATTAAAGTAACAGTCTGATTTTATGATCATGGAGACGACTTCTTTAGTGCTATATAATATTGCTTCTAATAAACTACTTTAGTGAGTATTCTTCACGGATATACTTTCACGCGAAGTATGGATGACCACCCACGTCCTACTCGTCCTAACAGTGAAAAATCTGATTGGAGAGAATCCATACTAATATTATAAATGCGAAAGTAACTCTGTCTGTCTGTCTGTCTGTCTGTACGTTACGCTTTCACGCCTAAACCACTGAACCGATTTTGATGAAATTTGGTATAGGGGTAGATTAGACCTTGAGAAAGGACATAGGCTATGTTTGGTCGCGATAACCGACATTCACGCGGGCGGAGCCGCGGGCAAAAGCTGGTTGAATATAAAGCCGTGTTGGTTCCCGGTGGAGTAGAATAGAACCACCCCAGCTCCTCCTGTGGGTGTCGTAAAAGGCAACTAAGGGATAGGGTTGTTCTCCATCCGACAGTAAACATACAGCCGAAGAAAAAGGGCTCGCTAGACGGCAATAGGCTGGCCCTCTAACACGTCATAGGACGAAAATAATAATTGGCAAAACGTGGGTGCTAGTACACCTCTGCCTACCCCTTAGGGGATTTACAGACGTGAGTATGTGAATGGATGAATATTTCATGAATATAGTAGTGGCCGCCCGCAACTTCGTACTTACGCGTATAGTTCGTTTTACCCCCTTAGGGGTAGAGTCTCGTAAAATCCGTTCTTGGTGGATGTCTACACTCTTTATAGTACCTTTCAGCTAAATTTCAAGGTTATAAGTGTTATAAAGAAGAATTTTATATTGACATTATTTATTAACTAACTAATATTGACTTATTACTTGTTACGCAAATTCATTTAAAATTTTTATCAGTATACACTACTGCATTTGTACGCCATATGGCAGACATTTATTTAATTCTGCCAACTGTCAACTGTAACCTGTGTTAACAAATGAAATAAAATGATTATGATTATATTTATAGTTTCTGAGATTTCGTGATTACCTAATCAGAAATTTCTTGACCAAAAATTTAAGTCCTATGATTTAATATTGAATTTACAAAAGACGTTGCCATAGACATAATTGTTTATAATTATGTAATACGTGTTTTCACCACATCATTCGTAAACATCAATTATGTTTTCATTTATTTCAAAACTACATTGTTGTCCAAACGTTTTAGAGCTACTAGCTACCAATTTAAACCCTTTCACGATACAATCAGATAAACAGCACCTGGAAGATTAAACTGTCGGGTGGGGCCCGTGATGACATGGACTAAATTATAATAATTAATCATTATTTTGTACTGGACCCTTCGAACAACAGCCGTAATGACGAATGCCTGCGGGTGGGTTTTTCTATTACCATACATTTCCTGTCTGTTTTGGTCGAAACTTATTAGACAATAAGGATAACATAATTTTATGATGCATTGTTGAAAGGCTTGTTTCCTTACTTTTTGTAAGTTTCTATAAAAAGTAATGATCACCTTGCAAATGGTTTGAAATTTAATGACCTTTCAAAATCTTTATGGTGTTGTAATCGATATTCGACTTTATCGCGTTCATCATTGATATTAATTAAATACTTACGTTCATTGAAGTATGTAGAAGTATACCAACTTACCTGTACTTTGAAGCGACATTTTATCACATATATTTTTGAAATTTAAATATTTTACAACATTCTGCACAACGCTATCTAGTCTAGACCCATAGTAAGCTTAACTAGCTTGTGTTGTGGAATCTAGAATACGGATAAACATACTTAGATATTTTTTTTTGTAAATACATACTTATTACACATAGAACGCCCAGACCAATGCAAATAGCCATATTCATGCATACAAATATTTGTACTGAGCGGGGATCGAACCCGCGCCTCCTGCATGGCAGTCGCATTAACTACAACATATTTTTGTCTTATTACTACGTATTGCGTGGTAAACTTTACATAAATATGTTTCTTTATCTAGATATATTTTAGTGTATTGCTCTGTTTATCCCTATAATTGAGTATATTTTTTATTAAAAAGAACGCGATCCACTTTATTTTAGACAGAAAATTTTCATCATAATATTAAAGAACGTTTCCAATATAATCAATTCCTTGAGACGCAATGGCACTCGAAATTGTTGAAACCCAGAAAAAAATTAAAAACCGCCCTTGACGGTGTTGTTCGTATTTCAATTACCGACCAACATATTCACAGGATCGTGTTTTGCTTTCATTCTTTTCATCCGAAATAATCTCTACCACAAACAACGTTTGTACAGTCGACTTGTCAAATATAATGCTTCTTTTGTGTTCACAAAAATCGATTATGCCCTTTTTGTTGTCAAAATTGAGGTTTGAAATTCGTGAAATTCAATAGTTTGATGTTTATCTCACCAGGTGCTTATACTAAACATGTTTTAAGAGTGTTCCAATGAAGTTTAAGTAACTCAAAACACAATGTACTGTTATTTTAAAGAGTTCTGTTCAAAATTATTATAAGCATACTAGCTGTCCCGGCGAACTTCGTACCGCCAATTTTTTCCTGCCCTCGTGGCGTCAGATCCCGTTCCCGCTGCACCATTTAGGGGGATGAAAAATAGATGTTGGCCTATGCTCACAAAATTTCAAACTAATTAAATGACGATTGATCAGTTTTCGACCGGAGAGGAAAAATGATTACATTATTAAAATGGCTATTAAAAAATAAGGGTTGATCGTAGAAGGGTGAAAATTAAGGATTGTATGTATTTTTGTATGTTGTATCATAAAAAAATAGAAATTAAAAAATTTCTCTAAAAAATAAAAAAATAAAAATTAAGGTTGGACTACCCCTAACATTTAGGGGGATGAAAATTAGATGTTGGCCGATTCTCATAGATACCGGATAAGCACAAAAAATTTCATCAAAATCGGTCAAGCCGTTTCGGAGGAGTATGGCAACAAAAACTGTGACACGAGAATTTTATATATTCGATATTTTAAAAAGAGTTAAGAACAGACGTCAACCTATGTCAATCCTATACATTGATCTATCTATGATAATCTATTCTATTCTACAAACGTATTAGGTTAGAGTCGAATATATTGGCTTGCATTATGCTTTTTATTTTTAACCCCAGACGCAAAGAGAGGGGTGTTATACGTTTGACGTATCTGTCTGTCTGTTTGTGGCATCATAGCTCCAGAATGGATGAAGCGATTTCATTTTTTTTTTATCTTAGGTGACTTATGTGCGATTGTTCCTAGACATGTTTGATTAAAATCGGTTGAGCCGTTTAAAAGTTATGGGGGTTAAAGTGAGGATGGGAGAAAGTAAAGAGTAAGAGATTAAAAATATTCTAACTAAACAGAAACTAAAGTGGTTCTAAAATCAACTCTGTTTTTATAGCTACAAGGTTAACTTTCACTACACATGTCAATATACCTATCCAAACCAATATAAATCCGGTTGCAGATCCGACCGACGACATGGCCAGAAAAGCCGACAAAGCAGCACCAATTTGCAGATTAACTGATGCGTAAATTGTTGCATTAGCCATACGTTCAACGGTGAAGGTCTGACCAATTATTATGGACGTAATTTGATACTGAGCCGTCACCCTGTGTGTACGCACCTTTATGTTGTTTGTAAAGTCGATGTACCATGAACTTCTTTATTGCATAACCAGAAAGGTTTTATTTTTTGTATTTACGGGAATGCTACTTATTGGGATTTTGAATTTTACAGGAAGTATAGGCTAAAGTTACATTTCAACTATTCATGGTCCCCTTGAACGAAGAAGTGAGCAACAAATGTAGCATAGCACATAACAACCACCGGACTACTGCTACACAAAAAGTAGCAATAGTTCGAGGCCGTTTGACAACCGGACTACTGCTACTGAATAGTCTCTCTCTCGATCTGGCCCTCTAGACTCCGAAGAGATCGGATCGGATCGGATGCGACTGCTAGGACCAAGATGAAGATATTTCAAATTGAGCTATGAAGACTACGTGCATTCCTACGCATAACAGCTACCAAAGCTTATAGTCAAGTAAAATGAACTTTGGTGGCCAGAAATAAGTTACACGTTTATTGGACTGTCAAGCCTTGATGGAGCGTTTTGTGTCATTTAATTACAATTAACAAACTTTGAAATACGTTTTTTAGAGTCAAGTAAAAGATTGAATTTTTGAATTAGAAAAAAATATTAAAATACCTTTTCTTCCAAACAACTAGCAACATGTTTGTAGAATATAATACTTTAAATTGCTCACTATATAAATATATTAATAGCAATTAAATTCTATCGCTTTTGATGGAGACAGTAGAAACAATCCTTCCGTAGCCTTTTAAAGAGTCAGCTTTTGCGATCAAAAGGTGCCAGGATTTAATCCTGGCCATTAATTTATTACCAACGTCAACTTACTCTACCTTCCAACTGACTGGAGGGGTTAAAAGGATTACTAGTAATTTCGAATACGTCCAAAATTCAGTTACGAAAAGGCTACTCAAATAGGTGCATAAAATATAATGTGATATTTTTTATGTACATATTCCTAATATTTTTTTCTCAACATTCTCAACATTCTACGCAACGCTATCTAGACCCATGGTAAGCATAGCTTAACTAGCTTGTGTTATGGAATCTAAAATGCGGATAAACATACTTAAATACTTTTTTTTTGTAAATACATACATATTATACATAGAAACACCCAGACCAATGCAAATAGCCATATTCATGCATACAAATATTTGCACTGAGCGGGAATCGAACCCGCGCCTCCTGCGTGGCAGTCGCGTTAACTACCACCACGCCACGGAGGCTGTCATAATATACTATTCTGAATACTATTCATCGAATTTATTTATGATAA